>CM074721.1:481058379-482528379 GCA_037306005.1 Rhinophrynus dorsalis | reverse complement strand
TATTGACAAGCTGTAAATTGCTCGTGTAATAAATATGGACCACTGGACAGGGTGGATGCAGTGACAGAGAGCTGGAGAAATGCCAGGATGTAATTTTCTGAAGGTTAAGGCTTAGAAAATACATTGAGGTTTACGTATTAAGAGGAACTGGAACATTTATGGGGTAATCCAGCTGCGCCACTGGGGACAAATACAAATTCCCCTTGGTTTAAACTGCCCTTTTTTGGGACCAGCAAACTTTATTATGGGAAGAAAAGCATATATTATTTGTGTGTGTGATATTAGAATCCAGAAAGTTCACCTAAATGCTAGATACGTTGGATACCCCTATATCATTCTAGCACTTGAGTTAAAATCCCCCTTTTCATTCAATAGAATTTTTGGTCCCTATGGTGCAGAATTGCTCCAAGTCTTAATACATCAGCCTGCCAGATGTCTCATCTCATGGAAAGGGAGTAGCGTGCAATTTAATGACTACCAGCAGAGGGTGGTAGAGGCTAATACATAGTTAAATTGGAGAAGTGCTTTGGATAGACCCCAGAATCTAGATGTCTGATCTTCAGTGCTATTAGATAAATAGATCACATATTGGCTGATAGATGGGCAACAGAGAAAGTGGTTAAGTACATTCTGGGAAAGGATTGTGCTGTACCTAAGGATAAACTTATACTAAGGCAGATGAATGGCAGCTGTTGTAAGGATGGGTGGAATTTTAGTCTTATAACAGCTGGGGAAATAAAATCATCAACAGGCAGTTGTACTAAGAAGAGGCGGGGCAACCCTGCAGCATACTAACTGCATCATGCTAGAATAAGAAAACAGTGTTTTAACCCCATGGATGCTTGAAAGGTCTGTATTACAATTTGTTGGTGACCTCTCTTGCACTTAAGGAGTGCTAAATGGTAGCACAATGCATTGCACACTCAAAGGGTACAGAATGCATTGCAGAGTAATGTGTTGCATACCCCTCTGGCACTCAAAGGGTTAATAGCCACATTGGTGAAGAAATTGCTTCATTTTTATTTGTTCCTTACAGCGTCAGTGTTATGCTCCAAAAGTGCCCCAGTTTATTTGGGGGGGGGGGGGGCGGCTATACAACAGCCTCAGTGAGACAAGTATTAAGAAAAAGTGAAGTAATTCTGGGGTAATCCAACTGTGCAATAGGGGTTTAAATAAGAATTCCCCCAGTTCCATTGGTTTAACTCTTTAAGAACCAGAGGGATACGCAATGCATATCTAAGCATTGAGTAGCATACTCCCCTAGTCCTTAAAGAGTTAAATGTGGCATTTAACCCCTTGAATGTTATATGGAAATGTTTATATGTTCTAGTTGGTTTGGCTAAGAATTTTTCCAATTTTACTTAGTACATCTACTGCAGTGGGGGAGATGCACTAAAGGTCGCTGCTGTGGCATTATGATTTTGTTGATGTATTCAAAGCAAGTCAGCATTTCTATGCACACATATGCCATATGCACCAAAATTTGGTGATGCGAGGGGAGGAGAAGGTCCGAATTAGCATACGGGATTATCGTTGTGGAATGGATGCTCTCCCTCCCACATCACCAGCAGTACGACAATCCTGAAGTCTGCGAATATTCTTTCTGCTTTCCCCACTTGACCAGTAGGGGAATGGAGGGGAGACTTTCAGCACCATGCACAGCATCACTACCTTATCCCTTTGAGTGCCATAGGCATGTTCATTGCTCATCCCTTTGGCACTCAAAGGGTTAAAACGTTCAGGCAGAGTCCATGGGGGTTTGTAGCTACCACTTGCCCCCCAGCCTTTTCCCCTGCCTACTGGTAGTCACAAATCCCCATGGGCACTGCCTGGGCAAGGGTAGGGGGTGTCGAGCAGTGTATATGGGCTAATAAACAATGGTGATGTTGCCCCACAATATGTATGTTCATTATACTGCCCTACAGTTAAAATTAGACATATGGTGCCCCCCCACAGTTCCAATGAGAAAGATGCTGCCCCCACATAGTTCTAATTCGATGAAATGCTGCCAATGCACAGTTAACCCTTTGAGTGCTTTGCAATGCGTTGTTTACCCCTCTGGCACTTAAAGGATTAATATTACACACATTCTGCCACACACCATTGCTCTCTTTCACAATATTTAGCACTTTGAGTGCCAGAGGGGTACGTAGTGTACCTCTCTGGCACTCAGAGGGTTAACAAATTATGTATTGTGCTGAATCCCTAGTCCGGCACTATACACCTTTTTAATTTTATTTATTTGCTTAATTATTTTTTCATCTTATAACACAAATCAATCAGAGGTCGTGGAGACATCGATCACCTATCTAATAGGCTAGGTGATCAGTGAAGCAACCAGGAAGTTGATCAGCAAGGGTACGTAACACAATGCATTGCGTACCCCTCTGACACTCAAAGTGGTTAATAGCTGGCATATGCTGCCGCATAACTTTCGTATCACTGTCAAAAAATGTTTATTTTGTTGTAAAGAATATCAGACCTCATGGGGGGCATCAGGACCCCTCCTGATGCCCCCTGGCATTGATCACCTATCCAATAGGAGATCAATGTGGCGACCAGGAAGGCGAACAGCGCCTTCCCATATTCACTCCTATAGAAGCCAACTGCTTTTAATGAATTAACTGGTTGAGGAGCCTCCTACTGCACCAGCTGATTCCTAAAAGCAGCTATTAGGGGAAGGTGCTGGTCACATTATTGATCACCCATCCTACTGGACAGAGTAAGGAGTAGTATTGATTCATTATAGGAAAAAACAATTCTGTTGTGTTATAGCATGTAGTGCTGTTTCCTACACTTTCTATGAAGAGCATTAAGTAAAAATCTCTGCAATGTAGAGCAATAAAAATAGAATTGGACACCAGCTAGTACTATTTTACTGAGTAGAGAAGGCTGTACAATTGTTATTAATTTTGTAGTTCTGCTTTTAAATAGACCTAATTGTGACTGGTTGTATGTAGATGTGGCTGTGCATATATATTTTCATAAAGCAGCATCTGGGTCATCAGAGCTGTATGTAGAGTTGTTCAGGAAACTGTGATAAATAACATTTCCAGGGATTCTTTAGGTATTCACTTATATGTTATTTGCTGTTTAACCCTTTGAGTGCCAGAGGGGTTCCTTACCCCACTGGCACTCAAAGGGTTAATAGTGATAGAAATGAATGATGGTGTTTAACGCTGATGTCGTAATTGCCCCATCTCTTTCTCTCTCATTCTATCCCTTTTTTCTTTCGCTTTTTTTCTTCTTTCCCTCTTTCTCTATTTTTCTTCTGCTTTCTATCTTATTTATTGTATTATTATTTTTTTTCCCTTATTCCTCTTTTTCTGTCTCGTCTCTCTTCTCCCTTAGGTAACTGTGGACATTCAAAGTACATGTATACGAGTGGCAGTGAAAGAAGGAAGCGGGGAACGCGTCCTGATGGAAGGAAACTTCACACACAAAATTAATGCAAAGAACTCCCTCTGGAGCTTGGAACCTGGGAAGTGTATTCTGGTAATAATAATAGAAATCAGACCCGGTACAGTGAAATGATCCTATTGCCTGCAGTCTAATATTGTACAAAGGGCAGTTTTAAGAATTTTAGAGGCCGCTGGTGAAATTGTAGAAAGATACCCAAAATAAAGAATAAGCCCTTGGATTCTAGAGAGGTATCCATCACATTGCTTTGTAGACATCGCTAGCATCCTTGGGAATAAGTAGAGTGTTGTACATTCTTTATGCCTTTAAATATTCATTGGTAAAATTGTCATAATGATACATGAAAAATATTCTCACTCATCTCCACAAATCTAACAGCATAATATTAAATTGGTACCTAGCAGAAAAACTGGGACTACTAGTCGAGGTCTCCGTACATAAGGTTGTCCCTGGCAAATGCTGGGTATGACAATGCATTGTAAGGCCCCTGATTGTACATCTAGTTTATGTGTGTTTCTGACATATATAAATCCGCAGCATTTATGTACATGTCTATGAATGGCAGCAGGGTGAGCAGCACATTGAGAAGTGTTGGACACTCCTGGCATTCAAAGGTATATAGATTATTAGAACACAAAAGTATTATCATTACAATATTATATAGTCACGCATGCATATATATTATTATTATTCTTTATTTATATAGCGTCAATTAATTCCGCAGCACTGTACAACAGGGAATGGACATACAGAGGTTTTAAATAGTACAAATCAAATATGGAGAACAGAAGGATCAGAGGGCCCTGCTCGTGAAAGCTTACAGTCTATCTATATTACAGATACAGAACATTTGATATTCATTATCAATATAAAGATACTCTGCAGTATTGTAAAATGCAGCACTACTCATGCATAGGTAAACAGAATTTTATAGAACTGAGTGTTCCTTAGCATTAATTTTTTTAGAAGCCATGAATAATGACCAGCGCTTTGCAGATACATTTTATAGATGAGATGGTTTTGTAGGGGTATTGTCCAGTCACAGGACACAGACAGAATTCAGAGTGCCCATTGGGTATTAACTCGGCTTTAACCCTTTGAGTGCCAGAGGGCTACGCAACGCATTGCTTTGCAATGCGTTTCGTACCCCTCTGGCACTCAAAGGGTTAAAGGGATAATAATGTCAGAAAAAAGTATTAACTATATGGTAGATACAATTAAAGAGAGTACTTGCACTGATTCGTATCTCTCAAACTGTTTTATGGTTTGAGAGATATAAGAAAATAAATTCTCCGCTCCCTTCCCTTTCTGATTGATGAGCTGTAAAGCTGTCAGAAGCAGATTCTGGTCTCTTGACGAGATGCAGCTCTTCAGCGGTACAGATATAACGATATCTAAAGATAAATACTTCATCGGAATGGTCTACAAAGTGTGTTTGCAAACCAGGCACACGTTGTAGACCTTTCTGATGAAGTATTTATTTTTAGGAATCGCTGTCGGCGCTGCTGAAAAGCCACCGTCTGATCCAGGAACCAGAATCTGAGTCTGACAGCTTTACAGCTCGTGAGGGAGTGGATAATGGTTTGAGAGATACGAATAAGTGCAAGCACTCTCTTTTAATTGTATCTACCATATAGTTATTATTTTTTTTTTTTTCTGACATTACTATCCCTTTAAGAAGAAAGGAATATTTGGGAAAGGGGAAAGAGTAGTGGAGAGAAAAGGAATAAATCTGAAAAGCATTAGGGGAGAGGGAGAAACTGGAAAGGAAAGCAGGATGGAACCGGAATGAGGATGGGAGTAAATGAATTGGGGAGGGTGGATAGTAATTTGTGGTGGGGGTAACCAGGAGAGAAAGATGTTATTATTTAGGTTCTTTGGTGCTAATTTTAAGCCTTATGCACAAAAGGACAATTGAGTAATTCTGGGGCAGATAAAATACCCTTTGATTTAGTGGGGATTTTAACAAACAGAAGGCTGGATTCTATTGCAGGTGCTAATTTTATCACTGCGTTTATCTCCAGATTTCCCCATAGTCTTCAGTAGAAAAATATTTGATAAAACAGAGGTAACATTTAACTCCTGCAATAGAATCTAGCCCAGAATGCTTCCCTGTGCATTGTAGCCCAGTTTAAATTCATAATATTTCTGGGAATGCTTATTTGTTCCTACAGGTCTGTTGTCTTGTCCCAGAATTGATCCTCAGACAGTAACCCCCAAAATATCTAGAGTATGTGTCATTGTACAGTTCAGCCTGGTCCTTTAGAGTCCCCAAAACACTGTATAGTACAGTGTACTTATTAGTATTGTACGAATACTCTGGGGCCTATGTATGTAAGGGAAAAGTGGAGCAATTCTAAAGCAAACCATTTGTACCATAAGGAACATAGGGTCTGGTAAAGACCAACTTACTTGGTAGAGGGAAAGCTATATAATTCTCATGTCACTGCATTATGAGGCAAAGGTTGAACTTGATGGTCTTGTGTCTTTATGCAACCTAATTTACTATGTTACTAATTGCAAACTGCAAAGCATTACATTAGAGATCTGCCTAGTATTCTATGGATTAACCCATTGAGCACCAGGGAGTGTTCACTGCATTGCGTTGCAATGCCTGGATACCTCTCAGGTGCTCAAATGGTTAAAGCCTCAATTTAAGTTGTTGTGCATGTTTGTTGGCTCCCTTTACTTCATATAGTTTGCCCCAGAATTGCTTCAGTTCTCCTTTGCAGATTGGTCTCAGCTGGTATACTACATGGACTGGAGTAATCCAGCTGCACCATAAGGCGCAAGACAGCTTTAAATGGAGCATTTTAAAGGGATAGTAATACTTCGTTTTAACTTTATTTTATTTTGTAGGCATTAAAAAAACATGAAGAATGATATAAGTCTTATCTCTCAAACCTTTATGGTTTATGAGATATTCACAAGCAAAGTTTCCCCCTCCCGCCCCTTTTACCTAGTGTAAGCCATCTCTTCTCAGATGTGGAATGCAGTCCATAGACCGGACAGATAACAGAAGGGGACACTCTTATTCCTATGAAAACAATGAAATCCCTGCCCCCCTTGACAAGCTTTTCAGGTTTTTCCCTTATCTTAATTGAAGATTGTCCCTCTCTGCATTCTACCTGGGCACCTCCCTTCTGCTCTAGCTGAACAGTGTGACATCAGTAAAAGGGGCGGGAGGGGGACACTTTGTCATTGAATTACTCTGGAACTACAACTCTGACAGAATTGAAATAACACTCTCCAAAGTCCAAATACTATGATGATTAATTAGAGCTGTTTGTATTATGAAACATTACTATCTCTTTAACTCATTGAATGCTATTGTTTTACAATGCATTGGTAAAGTTCAAGGTGTTAAAAGCCTCCATCTAAATCAATGTGAATTTTGTATTGTTCCCTATAATGCAGTTGGTTTGCCCCAGGACTGCTCTGCTTTTTTTCCTTTCATGCTTTCTTACCATTCATCACAGGGTGCTGTTCCCACAGATAAGCTTGAGTAAGTGCGGAGAGTACTGGTGGAACGCCATCTTGGAAGGGGAGGAAAAGATTGACATAGATAAGATTAATAAGGAGCGTAGCATGGCTACAGTGGATGAGGAGGAGCATGCTGTGCTGGACCGACTCACGTTTGACTACCACCAGAAACTACAGGGAAAACCTCAGAGCCATGAGATGGTATGTTCCAAATAGTCATGTAACTCCCAAAGTAATAGTCTGAGAATCTGTCAGTGTTTTTAATTTTATTTTATTATATATATATATATATTCTAGTTGAACAGCCCATGTACACGGGCCACAGTGCCAGTCAGCAATGGCCGTGGTGCAGTCTTGCACAGTAGAAACTGCCCACGCCACTCTCTGCGCCCCGAAGGCTACGGTCTGAATTCGGAGCACCCCGCTCTGTCATTAGCAGCGGCACGGCAGTCTGTACTGCGCATGACTGCAGCGCACGCATCTGTCTGTACTGCTCATGACAGGTTCTGACAAACATACTGGCTGTGTGCTTACTATAGAAAGAACTCTGTGGTATATTTAGGCTCCTGCACTGCTCTTTCCATCTGCTCTCTATCCTTTACTGTTCATTTACTGACTTCACAAATGTTACACCCACACACTAAATATAATATACTGTTATGTAGGGATGTGTATTTTTTTTGTAATGAATGTTCTGTCCCCATATAGACCCCATGTATTTTGTCACTGTGCTCATATACTGTCTTACACAATCTCTGCTAGCCTTTACTGACAGTCTTTCACTTACAACTCACTGCACCTCTGTCCTGCTTTGCAGCATACCCTGCTATCTTTTTACTGGCTTTCAATGCACAGCTCTTTCACTGTGCCTTCACCCTGCCCTGAGTATTCTCTACTATCCCTGTATTGACCCCACACACACATCCCTGTCACTGCACCTTCACCCTGCCCTGTAGTCTCCTCCTATCTCTGTACTGACCCCACACACACACCCCTGTCACTGCACCTTCACCCTGCCCTGTAGTCTCCTCCTATCCCTGTACTGACCCCTCCCCACACACACACCTGTCCACTGCACCTTCACCCTGCCCTGTAGTCTCCTCCTATCCCTGTACTGACCCCCCACACACACACACACACACACCCCTGTCACTACACCTTCACCCTGCCCTGTAGTCTCCTCCTATCCCTGTACTGACCCCACACACACATCCCTGTCACTGCACCTTCACCCTGCCCAGTAGTCTCCTCCTATCCCTGTATTGACCCCACATACACACACACACACACACACACACACACCCCTGTCACTACACCTTCATCCTGCCCTGTAATCTCCTCCTATCTCTGTATTGACCCCCCCCCACACACACACATCCCTGTCACTGCACCTTCACCCTGCCCTGTAGTCTCCTTCTATGCCTGTATTGACCCCCCCACACACACACACCCTGTCACTGCTCCTTCACCCTGCCCAGTAGTCTCCTCCTATCCCTGTACTGACCCCTCCCCACACCCCCCCTGTCACTGCACCTTCATCCTGCCCTGTAGTCTCCTCCTATCTCTGTATTGACCCCCCACACACACACACATCCCTGTCACTGCACCTTCACCCTGCCCTGTAGTCTCCTCCTATCTCTGTATTGACCCCCCCCTCCACACACACACACACACACACACACACACACACACACACACACACACACACACACACACATATCCACATCCCTGTCACTGCGCGTTCACCCTGCCCTGTAGTCTCCTCCTGTCTCTGTACTGACCCCACACACACATCCCTGTCACTGCGCGTTCACCCTGCCCTGTAGTCTCCTCCTATCTCTGTACTGACACCCCCACGCACCTTCACCCTGCCCTCTAGTCTCCTCCTATCCCTGTACTGACCCCACACACAAAGCCCTGTCATTGCACCTCCATCTCGCCCTGCAGCTACCTTTGCATTTCCTGTACTGGCCACTCATAGCCTTCTCTGCTATCCCCATACTAGGCCTTATGTACTAAGAAGAAATTAAGCAGTTCTGGGACAAACTAACAGCATCATAGGGAACAAATAAAAATCCTTTTGACTTTAAAAGGCCTTTGAACCCCTTCAATGCCAGAGGCTTCCAACTCCTTGTGAGGCAATGCACTGGCAATGTCTCTAGAAGTGAAGGAGTACAAAGTCCCCTTTAAATTGTTCAGAATTTGAATAATTTTTATTTGTCCCATATGGCTCAGCTGGTTTGCTCCAGACTTTCCTCAGTTGTTATAATGTGATGCCCTCCCCCTGCACTTATCATGCGCCAGTTCTCTCACACTCTCTTCTCTTGTCGTCCAACAGAAAGTCCATGACATGTTGAAGAAAGGATGGGATGCGGAGGGGTCACCATTCAAGGGGCAGAAATTCGACCCTGGCATGTTCAACATCTCTCAGGGGGCCGTACAGTTCTGAGCCACGGGGGGCTGCCAGGGGTACTCACTGGAACTTGATAGTCCTCCTAGGTTCAACGTTTACAGGGTGACCGATGCCTTTTTCTACCCACACATTCATTTGTTTGCTTACGTTAACCCTTAAATGGTCGTGTCTTTAAAAGGTCAAAGAAGCAGTAGACTTTTTTGTTTATATTAATTATGAGGCTTTTCCTGCTGAGTAAAACAAGGGGTAATCCCACTTCTGAGTGCCAAAAGGTATGACCAGCGTGTGGCTTAGCGCAGTGTTGGAGAGTCCCTGGCATTGGAAAGGTAAAAAGTTATTACAGCTCAATTCATTTTAACTCTGAGTGCCACGGGGTGCAGTGCATTCCTTCACAAGGTTTTGCACACAACTCCGGCACTCAGAGGGTTAATAAACTGCAGTTTTTCTATTCTGGAGACCAGGTGGTGGTGTTCGTATCACTTGCTTTGGATGGCTGTATTCGGTGGCAAGCTCTCTGATAATGTGTATTATACCTAACTAGTTGAAAATCCCGTTTACACAGGCCACAGTGCCACCGCTGCAGTCATGTGCAGTAGAGACTGCCCGCGTGGCAGCTGATACAGAGCGGGGAGCTCCGAATTCAGACTGGAGGCCTCTTTGCTCACCTTTCTGGGACTGCTTGGGTGCCCCTCTCCGTATCAGCCACGGCGCGGGCAGTCCGTACTGCGCATGATTGCTTCTGACAAACATCCTTAGCAAATTATTATATAGGACACCTATACCTTTTGGATACTCTTTGAACTATTGCTAGAAATGTGTTGACTTGTTTTAACTTGCAATCTTTCCCAGCAATATCAGTGCAATTGCTGTACTCGGCAAGAAACAACCTATAACATATGTTTTCATTACTGCTCCTTTAACCCCTAGATAAATCTCAGATATGTTATACAGTGTGGCGAGAGTTCTTTATGATTCCGGGTGTTATTTTGACTATATATTATGAATTTGCAGATTATGAAAAGTGAAATTGCATATACTGTTTTTATTCTGTTTTTTTTTTTTTTTTTTTTTTTTTTTTTTTTTTTTTTTTCAGCTTTTTTGTTTTCGTAACAGTGAGCTCCCCAGACCTGTTTCTAGAGAATTTTCTGGTCAGTTGTCAGTTAAAGCAGGACAGTGGCACAATGTAACACTATTTTCTTATTCGATATGCCTTCTCTTTTACACTGTAAATATTCTACAGTGTAATATACCATCTTTCACAGTCCCTGACACACGATCTGCTTCCAGACAGCTAGGGGAGCTCGGCATCAAGGACATTGTAGAAGATATTCAAGGGTTAACAGGAGAACCAATTAGGTTGGATATCTTCACATAAATAGATAAAATTAGATTTGAGAACTTTACACTATATTAGGTATTGACACGCTACTTCACAGTAACAAATTGATTAAAATAATCAATCCTGCATATTTGTGCAAAAATATATATCATGTATTTAAGTAAAATATAGTATATGTAAAGTGTAAACAACAATGTTATAAATGCGTGACCAGCAATGACAATAGATATACAGTAACTCAAACCACAATTATCACCATTAGCATTACCAGTAATTAAAGGGTCAACCACACATAGGTATATTCAGAGATATTAAATAACAATAATTGAACTCAGCAGCATAGAAAAGGATAATTGATCTTTACAATTAATTAAAATACAGTTGGCAGCAGCATATATGAATACCTGTGCCCCAGAAACTGTATAAACTATGCTAATTCAGGTTTAAGGTATGTTGTCAGGTGAGTCAGCTTTAATATGAAGCCAGGTCCTCTGACAATTTCCTTATACCATATATAATAACCAAATTTAGAGACTAACTGGAATAAAATCCCAGATTTAAATCGCTATAATTTAATTATCTACCGATTTCAAGTATTGCATACCTTCTGAATAAAACATGTAAATTGCATTTAATATAGTCAGTAATAGATTATACCAAGAATATACTTAGAATAAAATCCAATAATATATGTCTAGACAGTATACCAAACGTCAAGCAACATATATCATAAACATGACTATAGCAATCCTATGTATAACCTATAGGGTACTCCAAGGGTTAATTCACTTAAGATAGGAGGCCACACCCAAGATGGCAACTTCTTTTGTCTAGTGTGAGGTTTAAATAAACTACTCACTCTACGAAAGATTACACCCAAAACACACACAAATCCAAAGAAACGCCTCAAATTAAATAGCCAAATAGCAGTTAAAGGGTTAATAAACAAATTCAAAGCATTCCCCCGGATCAAATATTAGCTATAACAACCTTTCTAGGAACACAATATATTCTAGAAATAGCAACAATTATATTAACTAATATATAAAGAAGGATAAATTGATCTCACTGCAATCACTATTTTATTATCTATCTGGCAAAATATAACAATTTACCAATTAATTAATTCTGCTTAATTCAGAATTAATAGAGCTAATATAGCTTATTATAATTGGCCACAATTGGGTGGCCAGTCCGATTTAAGACAAATTATTAGAAAAATTATGTTTCTTCAAATATAGAAGAAATATATTTTTGATTCTAAATTTTGCAGAATTAAAATAAGGAAATATATAGTTACCAGTCCTAGTGTTTCTTAGGATCGCTTTATCAGCCAGCCCAGAATACTTTTCAGGAAAAGAGAGGAGGATTTAAAGAGCCATGAGACCAAGAGGAAAGAGCCCCCTCTCTCTCAAACCTTACATATTTATAATGTAAAATTACCCTTATCAGAATCTCCTCTGATTGAATAGAGATCCATCTCATTATGCAGTGACATCATCAGTATTATCTGATTGGATACTCCTAATCCCTAATTTCCCTATGACATCACGTATATTATTATGGAAAAAAATTCCAAAGCACTAGTAATAACGCCATGTATTCTCATGATGATGCTCTTACTCCACATTAATATTTTACATATGATACCTGTATCTGTCTTATAACAACAGATAAGAATGGCCATGAGGTCATTGGACTTGACATAAATATGCACCCTACTAGACTTTCCCACATGGGTGAATACCTTATCAGGCCTGCTGTCTCCAGGATGGTCATATTTAATCGTAAAATTCACTACACTGTTTTTACTCCTGTCTAGGTAAAGAGAGGCCCCTTTTTCTCTAAAATGGAGCATTGTTATAACATGAGATCATTACACACATCTTAAAAACAGACTTTCAGAGAATTTGGTTTAAAAGAAAAATTAACCATTTCCTCCCCATCATGGCAATGTCTGACAGCATAAAAGAAAAATGATGTGGAGATGGGAAAAGTAATAAATATATAGGCAATTTGAGAGTGCATATTGTTATTATTTAAGGGTTACTGCTCCTTAACACCTTAAAGGGATAGTAATACTTCGTTTTATCTTTATTTTATTTTGTAGGCATTAAAAAAACATGAAGAACGATATAAGTCTTATCTCTCAAACCTTTATGGTTTAAGAGATATTCACAAGCAAAGTATCCCCCCCCCCCCCTGTTCAGCCAGAGCAGAAGGGAGGTGCCCAGGTAGACTGCAGAGAGGGACAATCTTCAATTAATATAAGGGAAAAAGCTGAAAAACTTGTCAAGGGGGGAAGGGCTTTCATTGTTTTCATACAAAGAAAATTGTCCCCTTCTGTTATCGGTCTGGTCATACAACCTGATCCATATCTGAGAAGAGATGGCTTACACTAGGTAAAAGGGGCGGGAGGGGGAAACTTCGCTTGTGAATATCTCTTAAACCATAAAGGTTTGAGAGAGAAGACATATATCATTCTTCATGTTTTTTTAATGCCTACAAAATAAAATAAAGTTAAAACGAAGTATTACTATCCCTTTAAGGACCCATGACATGCCAGAACCGTAATGAGAATATTTCTGTTAAGAACCCATGACGTTCTGTGCGTCATGGATTCAGGGGTCACGCTAGGCTGCACACCGGGGACTCCTGAATCTATAGGAACAAAAAAAAAAAATAGAAAAAATGCTTTATGGTCCTTAACTGTTAAAGTATGTCTGTAAACATGCTGAGCTGAGTCCTGTGATGAAACTGGACCTTCTGATCTTGATTTACTTCTCCTTGTGGTGCGGATGGGATATGGGCAGTTTAAACTAGACCTGCCAGTTTAAGATTAGTTATTTAAGAGGACGCTTTGCATTGATTCAATGTTGCATATTTGAAAACTTCATTTAAAACGACCTGTGTCATGTTGGCAAAAGGATCAACAAATGTACAGTTCAGCAGATACTCATACTTTGTACCATATGCTAATTGATGTACCATGCTATGCTAGTGACATTTAATATGCCAATTAAGCCCTTTATTGACATTTCATATGCTAATTCAAGTTTTCAGTGATGTTACATATGCTAATGAAGGGATGTCATGCACCAAGAGACTTGTAATTTCACAAAAATAAAAAGTGTGAATATCTCCTAAACTGTGTAACTGTTGGACTTTTAGTTAAAGGGACAATAATGTCCCATAAAAACTTTTTATAGTTTTATAGAGCCTTAGAAAATAAGCAGAATGGTGCAAACCCTATCTCTTAAACTGCTATTGTCTGAGAGATATAGGGATTCAAAGTTCCCCCCTCCCTCCCCTTCTCCTGATGTCAGCTGTAAAGCTGACATCAGGAGAATCGAGTCATACGACTCAAGGAGGCTGTGCAGCAGAGGCAGAATTGCGTTATTGCTAAAAAATTAATTCATCGGAAAGGTCTACAAAGTGTGCCTGGTTTGCAAGCACACTTTGTAGACATTTCCAATGAAGTAATTCTTTTGCAATACCTCGATTTCGGCTCTGCTGCAGAGCCGCCTGATGGTCCCCTGACTGGAATCTCCTGCTGTTAGCTAGACACTGACATCAGGAGAAGGAGAGAGGGGGGCAAACTTTCAGTGCAAATGTCTCTCAAACCATAGTGGTTTGAGAGATAGGGTTTGCACCATTCTGCTTATTTTCTAAGGCTCTATAAAAAGTTTTTAAGGGACATTACTTAACACAACACATAGGAATTTTGACTGAAGTTCTCAAATATGTAATGTAATGGACCGTGTGGTCCCTCGCTATCGTGCTGGTGTTCTTTCTCTGAGATGCACTTACAAAGGGGTAGCGTATCAGTCCAAGTCGTCAGGATCTGAGGAATTGGAGTCTAAGGGAACTTTTTAGACCATGCATAGAAGAAGGCACAATACACAAGTTGTTGTAGTCCAAGAACAATCTTGGCCAGGGTTTATATAACCACGTTGCCAGGGGGAAGGAGATGTCTTCACTGCATGTCACAGGAACAGATTAATACACTTAACACATGCCAAATGGAAGCATCACTGCACCAGACTAATATTGTCTGGTAAAGGGATTAGGGAAGTAACATCTAATCAAACCTGGACTAGACAATAGGACACATACAGTGGGAGACCATAAGGTCATAACCCACAACAATACAACAATTTAACCCATGCAGGCCCATGTAAGATTGTAGTAAAAATAATTTCTTAAAACAGGGTCCAGCATCTGTTACATGTATTCACAGATGTACTTATAAAGGACCATAGGTCCATTACATGTAACATAGTTGATGAGGTTGAAAATAGACCGTCCATCAAGTTCAGCCTATGGCATATCACCTCTGTTGATTCCGAGGAAAGCAAAAAAAAAAAAAACAAAAAAAAAAAAAACAGTTGAAGTAATTTCCAATTAAGCCTCGAGTGGGTAAAAAAAATTCCTTTCTGACTCTAAATGGCAGTCAGATATTTCCCTGGATCAACATCCGATCTGCTTTGAAGCCAACTGTCATAATTCTCAATATTGTTCTGTGTTCAATACGTAGCCATTATTTTTTTAAAGCAGTTAGTGACTGCAGGCACACATCCCAAGGCAAATAATTAAATAAAGTAAATAAGTTATTGCCCTTACTGTAAAGGAAAAAAATCCCTGTTCTTGTTTTCATCAAACATGCATTTCCTCTTTTCTTATTGGATGACCTCTTGTTCTCTTCTCAACTCTTTTAGTAAATAGTTCCTTGGAGGATTCTATGTATTGACCTCGATCATATCAACCCCTTCGACTTCTCTTCTCTAATGCAAACAAACTCAGTTTGGCTAGTCTCTCTTTATAACTATGATCCTTCAGTTTCTCAATCATTTTTGATACATGTCTCTATACTTTTTTTCCAGTTTAATAATGTATTTTTTAATACCAAGGATATAGAGATACAACCCAAATGCATAACCTTACACTTATCTGTATTAAACTTCATCTGATATTTTACCTCCCATTTGCTCAATTTATCCGAATATTTACGCAGAGAAAAAACATTAAATTCTGTATGTATTTCCTTACAGAGCTTAGTGCCATCAGCAAAGATTGAGACATTACTTTCAATTCCCACTTCTAGATCATTAATAAATTAAAAAGCATTGGGCCTAGGACTGAACCCTGTGGTACACCAGTTACAACTTTAGACCAACTTGAAAAGGTTCCATTTCCAACAACTCTCTATCTATCATTTTACTAGTTCTCTGTATGTGCAGATAACCCCTTCCAAGCCAAATGCTTTTAATTGATGCACTAACCTGTTGTGAGGCACAGTATCAAAGGCTTTGGTAAAATCCAAGAATACTACATCAACAGCAATCCCCTTACCCATAGTACTACTTACCTTTTTGTAAAATGCAAATAAATTCGTTTGACTTGATCCAGTCTTCATAAAACCTTTCTGGCTTTTACTATGACTATTGTTGGTCATCACATAGTTCTGAATATTGTCAGTTAGTAACCGTTCTAATATCTTGCCCACTAAGGAAGTCAAAATCACAGGTCTAGTGTTTCCTGGTTTAGATCTTGCCCCACTTTTAAATTACGGTAATACATCTGTTCTCCATTTACAGGTCACTGTTCCTGTGGAGAGTTAAAGTGATAGTAATACATGAAATTATGTACACTTAACTCGGTAGATATTTAAAAAATACATTAATTGTGCCATTTTCGATCTCCCAGACCTTTATGGTTTGGGAGATATCAGTCTGTAAAGTCCCCCCTTCCCTCCCCTTGTACTGACGTCAGCTTTCTAACTTAGAGATGGAGATCGCAGTCCATAGACCGTCCTGTGGCTCTTCAGCAGAGTCGTGATCGCGGTAGTTACAAATAAATACTTCATTTGAATGGTCTACAACTTATGCTTGCAAACAAGGCACACGTTGTAGATCGTTCAAATGAATTATTTCTTTGTAACTACCGCGATCACGACTCTGCTGAAGAGCCGCAGGACGGTCTATGGACTGGGATCTCCATCTCTAAGTTAGAAAGCTGACGTCCGTACAAGGGGAGGGAAGGGGGGACTTTACAGACTGATATCTCCCAAACCATAAAGGTCTGGGAGATCGAAAATGGCACAATTAATGTATTTTTTAAATATCTACCGAATTAAATGTATGTAATTTCATGTATTACTATCACTTTAATCAAAATATATAAATTATAATGATGTCCCTATTACTGACCTAAGCTCCTTAACTCTGGTAGGTTGGTGTATACTATCAGGTCCAGGTGATGTATTCACCATAACCTTTTCCAGTCTCTTTTGGACCTTGTCCTCAGTTAGTCATGTACATGATGGAGGAAATTCTAGGATTTTGTCTTTTTGCCCATAGCCTCTCACTGTTTTGCTTCCTTTTGTATATACAGAAGAAAATAATGTATTTAAAGGGATAGTAACACTTTATATGTAAAAAATATATTTACTGTAGTGTTTATCCCCCCGAGTAAAAAGGTGGACTCCCCACTGCTGAAAGGTGTTTTAGTCAAATGTTATTGCAGCCGAAACGTTATTTTGTTTTAGATGTAATATCTGAATGGCCTGAAATGTTAGCGGCGCTGTTGCTGCACCATCCTATGGACAGCTCTGGTCAGTTGACCATAAACCTCCATAGGATGGTATAGCAACAGCACCACTATAAAGTTTCAGGCCATTGAGATACCGCACCTAAAAAATAAATGAAGTTTCAGCTGCAATAATTTTTGAATAAAACAACTGTCAGTAGTGGGAGTGTCTTAGTTTCACTCAGGAGGTTAAACCCTACATTATATAGTTTTTCACATATTAAGTATTACTATCCCTATAAAGTATTTAAGCCTTGCCCTCACTAATCAGTTCACCCGTCTCAGCCTTAAAGGGATAGTAATACTTCCAAATTACTAATCCCCATATTGTAGGCATGCTAAAAAGAAATATATTGCCCCCAGTGACATATCTCAAACCCTTATGGTTTGAGAGATAATAGCACGCAAAGTTCCCCCCCCCTCCCTCCCCTTTCCCTGAAGTCAGTGTTCTAGCTGACTGCAGGGGAAGTTGTCATACGACAGTTTTATGTGCATCAGACAGCTCTGCAGCAGAGCCGAGATCGAGCATTGTTGTACCCCTCTGGCACTCAAAGGTTAATGCTAGTTTCTGTGCTGGGCCAGTATTACCACACACTGTGTATGAATGAATCTAGACAAGGGCCCAACGCTGGTTTTAATTGTACAGGAAGTGATGGGTTTGACCTCAAACATAGCTAATTGGTATAATGTGCAGGGGGTTGGCATAAAGAGCCATTTTGTGCCACCAAAACATAAAGGTTAATTATTTTACAGAAAAATGGCTAGTATAACATATGTAAACAGAATTTACTTCTCTGTAAAATAAACCAAATTTCTCTTAGGGTGGTGGTTCACTTTAAACTTAATTTCCAGATTTCATAACCTGAACGCTGATAGTAAAGAAAACAAACAAATCCCATTCATTTCATCCTTTGAATGCCAGAGAGGTATGCAGCGCATTATTTTTCATCTCTCGGATGTTAGAAAAGTTTTCTAACATCCAAGGAATTAAGGAATCCAAGGAATGCCCCAGAATTGTTCCACTTTTATACATATAAACCCCAGGGCTGGATTTACATCTTAGGTGCCCCTAGGCAACGCACACTAGGTACCCTTAGCCCTGCCCATGGACACACCCACATTCATCACATGACCCGCCCCAGTCCCATCAACTGTTTCCTGACACACACACACACACACACTCTCTCTCACTGTACCCCCTCGATTGCTAGAGCATTGGAGATCTCTGTAGCATCCAGTGAGTCAAAGAGATAGTAATGTCTCAGTTAAAATGAACATTCAGGTATTCATTATACTTTCTAATAACATTCTGTACCTTTGGCAATGTTGTGATCGGTGTAATTATATTTTAAAGTGTCCCCCTCCCACCCTTTTACTGATGTCACTTTTCATCCCTCCGATCTGAAATCCGGTCAGATTGCAATGAGGGACAAAATATTGTGGCTATCAGTATAAGGAAAACGAAGGAGGGCAGGGTTTTCCTTATGCTGATACAAGTTTTTCCTCGTTGCAATCCATCCAGACTGGCTTTCTGATTTGAAGACAGAATAGTGACATCTGTAAAAGGGGCAAGAGGGGAAAATATAATTACACAAAAACTACACCAATGACAACATTGCCAACAGTACAGAGTGTTATTACAAAGTATAAGAAATAATCAGATGTTCATTTATACTATTTCTATCTCTTTAAATGATTTCTTTTAAAAGGTATAGAGCCGCTGAGATTGTTCTGGCTACACCCACAACTCAGAATGTGGGTGTGGCCAGCACAGATGAGGCATCCTTTAAAATTTGCAGCACTAGGCAGTTGCCTGTTCTGCCTTTTGGGAAATCCAGCCCAAAACCAAAACCGGTCTGTTTCTTTGTCAGAATCAGCCTATTTGCATGTTCTTGTTGTGCAGTTCAGTCTTTTTAATATTTAGTCATCCATTTATTACTTCGTGATATCATTTGCCAAGCAGATTGGAAAACCACTTTTTTATATATATATATATATATATATATATAATATAGTAATACTAGCCCCCCCGAATGAAATTGGGTTATATAATTTTAAATATCACATAATTCCAGTTAGTATATATAAAATGTAGCTATTTTATGTTATGGGAGCCATGCAGAGGATGTGTATAACTATATTTAAAGGGATAGTAATACTTCGTTTTATCTTTATTTTATTTTGTAGGCATTAAAAAAAAAACATGAAGAACAATATAAGTCTTATCTCTCAAACCTTTATGGTTTGAGAGATATTCACAAGCAAAGTTTTCCCTCCCGCCCCTTTTACCTAGTGTAAGCCATCTCTTCTCAGATGTGGAATGCAGTCCATAGACCAGACAGATAACAGCAGGGGACAATCTTCTTCCTATGAGAACAATAAAAGCCCTGCCCCCCCTGACAAGTTTTTCAGCTTTTTCCCTTATCTTAATTGAAGATTGTCCCTCTCTGCAATCTACCTGGGCACCTCCCTTCTGATCTGGCTGAATAGTGTTACATCAGTAAAAGGGGCGGGAGGGGGATACTTTGTCATTCAATTACTCTTGAACTACAACTCTGACAGAACTGAAATAACACTCTCCAAAGTCCAAATACTATGATGATTAATTAGAGCTGCTTTTATTATGAAACATTACTATCCCTTTAAGGCCTAAGATAATAGGATTTTAGTGATACTGTTAAAACGTTTTTTTCTTTAGTGCAAGGGGTTGAGCTCCTCCTCAAGGAGGACAGGGCACATCACAAAAGATAGGGTCTTTTGGAGTAGAGAATATTTCCTCTTCCTCCAACTCAACCCACAACTTCCAAACTCCCAGATTCATGTGTGACAAGTTTCAAAGACAAAATAACCTAAGCGGGTAAGAAGAAAAAGAAGCTCCTAAGATCAAAACCCTAATAGGACTCCTTTGCCCAGGGAAGAAAATTCAGGTAGGTTTTTTTTGGGGTGGGAGTCCTTTGTTCCATATGGCCTAATAAGAAAAGGTTTTAATGGTAAGTATCACTAAAATCCTATTTTCTTGTACGTTCAATATGGAACACAGGAAACATGAGGATATACAAAAGCATCCCACAGAGTCTGGGGACGGAAAAGGAACAAAACTCACTCTTTCCCCCATACCAACTGTGTTCCCAAGGACCAAACTGGATCTGTATAACCATAGGTGTCAATGGACACTAAATGACTACAGCAAAACAAAAGGAAAAAAAAAAGCCAACAGGGCTCAAACTACTGAACAACAAACCGGGCAGTAGATGCAAAAGAAAAAGACAAGAATGTCTGGAGGACCTTCCACCCAAAACTGGCCTCAGCCAAGGCCAGGACATTGACATGGTAATTTTTGGTAAATGTGCGCTGTGATGGAATGGTTGTCACCCTGAAAATGAACACACTCTGTTTTCAGTGATCTCCATTGTTTCACATGTGTTCCTACTCTTGAAAACATTAATGTCCCCTGTGTGTGCATGCATTAGAGAGTGTTGGCCATTGACCAGCATTGAATGGATTGGTTAATGTATGATGTACAGAGGGATGGTGCCATCCAGTCTAGCTGACCACAGAAATTGTGTTATGAGATTGTCCAGTGTTGGTCAGATAGAGGGGAGTAGGGCAAATCTGTGTGTGGATTGTATGTTCCTTCCCCGTTACACGAGGCTAAGCAAAAAGAGAACTTGAAAATGTTACCTGTGACATCAGATCCTGGAGGGGGTGGGTAGTAGGAAGCCTAACAGAGAGAAGACAGAGTTGAAAATGTAGGAAGAGGAGAGAAGGCCTCTCCATAATGGTGGGAGGCCTAGGGTCCATGTGCTTTCTAAATGAGTACTGGAGAAACTGGGACTGGGGAGTGCCCTCACCGGAAGAGTTAGAGTGAGTGGGCACTATAGTGGCCAGGTGCCCTTTTCAGTTGTGGGCTGTAAGTCAAGGCAGCTTCAGCTACATAAGTACCCTGATGTTCCCACCACAAGGATTGTGACCAGGAAGCTATACTTTGGTGGCTATGGCCCAAGACTAAAGAAAGTGGCTGGGGATAATTTCTTAGGATGCCTTCCCCAACTCCTCTTTCAGGACTAAAAGATACAAGGAAACTTCATGTAATCCAGCAGCATGTGTAGTGGGTGGGGTGCCCACTCTTGCCTCTAGTGGGACTATGTGTAAGCTCCAGCATAAAGCTAAAATGAACTGTGAGTATTATATGTAACCCCTGGCAATTTGTGCAACTTTGCTGGCACACCAAGAAGAGAACAGAAGAAGTTCGTAGTTTTTATGTTTTACCCCTGTTTGTTTGCCTGTATTTGTTGTCCTATGTTTGTGGGCCGTGACCTCTCTAATAAATGCAATTTATTATATTTTTGTCTGGCTGGATAAATTGCTTAACCCTCGGTCTACCAAGCAGTATCCCCTGTACCCCGTCACACTACACATGCTGCTGGATTACATGAAGTTTCCTTCTATCTTTTAGGCCTGAAAAAAAAAAAAAAAAACATTTTGGAGCCTTGCACAGTTGTTCAGCAGAGGCCTGGTTCTTGTAGGCCAAGGAAACCACCACAGGTCTGGTGGAGTGCACTGTGATCTTTAAAGGAACAGGCTTCTTCTTGTTCACGTATGCCTGGTATATGCTATCCTTGATCCAAGAGTCCATGGTAACATTGGATGCAGCCTGACCCTCACTTAGGACCCTCAAGGATGACAAAATGAGAGCTAGCGTTTCACTATGGTTTAGCATGGTGAACATGGTACTTAAGACAATGCCTGACATCCAGCAGCTGGAGATCCCTCTCCTGCATGGACGAAGGTTCAGGACAAAAGGAAGGCACAACAATCTCCTAATTGATGTGAAAGTCTGAGACAACCTTGGGCAGGACCTCCTGTGAGGTACGAAGTACCACATTGTCCTGGAGAAATACCAGGAACGGGGACTTGCAAGACAGAGCTTGCAATTCAGCCACACTTGTAAGCGAGACAACTGCCAAAGGGAAAGCCATCTTTAGTGTCAGCTGACAAAAAGGAATCAAATACAGAGGCTCAAAAGGAGGCTTCTGTAGGACACCTAAGACCAAACTAGAAAAAAAACACACAAATCTAGGTGTGTTTGGATACCTAGTTACCCATAAAAATACCAAGCTAACAAATAAAAAAAAAATAATAATATTTAAAATAAAAGAGCAGATTCATTTAACAACATAAAAACAAATACCTAAATAAAAATCTCCAAAACTTGCATATGTGCAATTCAAAAAAATGTGCAAAGAACTGCACACCTGCTACTCTATATGTAAATATAAAAATCATGCGCTGGCAGTAGTAGTCCCCAACCACAGAGAAAACTATCCCTGGATGTTTGGGACTACCACATTACCTCCACACGATATATAATATTGAAAAACCAAAAAGAGCAAAAGACACATATTGATAAAATGGACAAGAGTACTGATAACCCAACCCGTACTATCCAGAAAAAGTCCTCTAAACAAGATGTAAGGGTACAGACTAGACATGTGCGAATTCATTCTGAGACATTCGAATTTCGTTGAAAATGGGGTCATTCGGCCAATCCGAAACTCAAGGGTCATTCGGAAAAAATGATCCGACTCCGAACAGCCCAGGTCCGAAATTCGTCGGAAGTTTCGGCAATCGACACATTTCCAAAAGTTTTGACTACTTTTGACCAGGACTTTTTTGTACTTCCTGTGCGCGCTCAATTACTTTCCCTCCATAATTTTCCCTCCATGTCTCTAGTCCAATTCCATTCTCCGTTTCATGCACTACTTCCCTCTTTTGTCTGGATTCGAATAGCCTTCTTCGTTTCATGATGGGGGTTGGACTAATGACACAGTCACACAGACAGACAGCCTGCATTTCCTCATTGCGTTGTTGGAGCTCAGAGAGAGAAGAGATTAGAGAGTGTACAGTTGTTGTGTAGGCAGG
Organism: Rhinophrynus dorsalis; assembly: GCA_037306005.1. Classification (NCBI taxonomy): domain Eukaryota; kingdom Metazoa; phylum Chordata; class Amphibia; order Anura; family Rhinophrynidae; genus Rhinophrynus; species Rhinophrynus dorsalis. The sequence goes on along the minus strand of CM074721.1, from coordinate 482,505,214 downwards.
CAGGTAGCATTAGGCTAGGCTTAGGTAGGCAGCCAGCATTAGTTCCAGTTATTGCCACTGCAAGAGCAAGTAATATTTGTTCCTGTGCAAAATATAAAAAAATATTAGGTATTTGTTCGAATACAGGGCCGGCCCTTACACGGGTCCCAGTGGGTCCATGGACCCAGGCGGCAATTTGCCGTCCCATAGCATGTTTATTTTGTGCGCTTCCACCAGTTCTGTGTTGCAGGGTGTCCCATCAGTGTGACTGTCAGCAGCTGGGCAGCCCTATGCTCACTCAGTGGCGATGCCTGCTGTCTGCTTCAGTGACGTGAATTATGTGATAGTGAAACATTATGCCTATTTTGTATTGTTTATCGCCCACCTAAAGTCAAGACTTGAGTAAATAGGTCTACCGTCCCAGATTTGCTAGAGAGGTTTTACAAATACAGGAGGGTGCCCCCTGTACGAAATGAGTCTAAACATTTGGGATCCCTAGTATGAGTGCACAACAGTGCATGATGTGTCCTGAACAGGATTGCTGTGAGGTGTCTCCACCCAGAAGGTGCTGGCCGGGCTGAGCTTCAACATTGTGACGAGTGACCAACTAAGAGCACCGTGCCAGGCTTAATCTGCAGCCATAGCATTAACCCCTCCTACTCTCCGGGTCCCGCTGACTGGGAATAACAGGTGAGTCACTAAGAGATCTGAAGCCTTTCTGGAAGTCCTTTCACTTGGAAAGGGGCTAGGTATTACTTGGGGGAGTTACCTCGTGTGTAAATAATTTCTAGGTGGGAGATGAATGTGCATCACTTATGTGTTTCCTAACAGTAGTTAGAATACAACTCCCATCATCCCCTGATTATGACGTTGGGAAATGCCCAGCAATTACTGTAGAGCCCTGTATTGCACACTCACGGAAAACGGTGATATTGCTATACTAAGACAATGCTGTGGACCCCTCTTCAGAATAGATGTCAAGCATTTTTTTTTTTATTTCTCTCCTGTGTTGCAGTTTGTTCACAACAGAATGTCTCAATATTTCTTTTTAACACATTACATCTATCACATTACAATCATTGATGTTTATTCTTGATGTAGTATGAAACACTACAATGTATATACACATAGAGTTATCTGATATGAGGGGAAATCAGGATAGGAAAACGAGAGAGAGGAATTTGGGTACTAAAGAGGGACAGTAGGGTAGGAGGCTGGTACCAGAAAATGAAACCTTAATCTTTACCCATGTACTAACATAGAATGTGACATGTAGTTTGTCCATGTTCGAGTCGACCACTTATGTTGAGTAGGATGTGACAGGCATGGGTTTTCGATGTTCAAGCATATGCTATATTGAAGGACAGGCATGGGTTTTCGATGTTTGAACATATGCTATATTGAAGGACAGGCATGGGGTTTCGATGTTCGAACATGCTAAATTGAATGACAGGCATGGGTTCTCGATGTTCGACGTTTGCATTGTGACTGGCATCCCATGCTGGAGTAGAGGTGACATGCACAGACTGGTAATGTACGACAATGTCCGTTTTTGGGATGGATCTTTTTCTAAATGCACACCCTGTCTGCAAAGAATGATAGCAGCGTGCACGGAGGCGCACTGCTATAATTTAACTGCTATTAATGTTAAATTCGGACGAATAATTCGGAATGGATCAGAATTTCGTCCGAATCGAATAGGCCCGGTCCGAAATTAGGATCATCCGAATTAGAAAAAAAAAATTTGTTCGAATTTTACCGAAAATTTTGCCCGTGCACAAGTCTAGTACAGACAACTCAACCCGTGAATAGACAGTTCTAAAAAGGCCTAATAAGTGAAATATGAATAACAATGACATCTAATAAAATATGTAATAGTGTTACAACTAGGGTACAAATAACCCACCTTAGTGATAATGGAGAAAGGTGTGACTATACCCCCCTGTCTAAACTTATTTCAGCCAAACGGTTAGACAGACATATTAACGTAGACGAAGATTATCCAGGGATAGTGTCCCAAGTCCACCAAATGGTTAAATAAATGCATCGGCAGGAATAAAACTCACCCCAATCATAAGGAAAAAATCTAAATTTGTACCCCTAGTATGTAAATAAATATACACAAAACGTTCCCAATGTGCAACAAAGTATTCATTCTTCACCTGGAACCAGGGCTATGAATTCAGAAAACATGGTTCTAAGACATGTATAGAAATAGTTGATGTAGCTCTCATAAACACAAGCCACACAAGTTAGCAGTTTGCCTTCAGTGGAGAATGTGAAAGTATATTGGAGTTAAACCCATATAAAATACAGTGGGGAGAACATAAAAAGGAGTATCACTCACGACCATCGTAGATTGCTTCTCCTTTAGACTCTCAGGACAGTTCCGTAATGAGACTTGATGTGAACTTATCTCAGCAGTGTCTGTTGTGGAGAGCAGTAGTTTGCATTCTTATGAGACCAGGTCAGATTCTCCTATATAAGCATTAATGTGTCCAATGGATAATATAGACTGCATTCAAAGTGTTTTGAAATGGAACTCACTTCATTCTCAGGAATAAAAAAGATAAAGAGGAAGATCTGTGGGTTTTTTTGGTATTTGTTTTCCTTAGAGAGGATTGCAAGCACAAAAACCCACGAATACTAGTGTAACCAAATTAGACACCTCAAGATACTTCTCAGAAGGGAAGTAGTCTTCTATTAAGGTGCTACAGGAGAAGATAATAGGTAAATACAATAAGAGCAATGATAACCCTGCAGAAGTAGCATGAGAATAAAACTTAACCTTTGTTCAAAATATAACCATAAAAGCCTGCCGGGCAGATCCGTCTTTCCACATAAAATAGTTTTTGTAGTAACCACAGTAATAAATTATCGACAGTTCATGAGAATAACCAATTTAGCATCCGTAAATAAACATATAGAAATTCCCTGAAAGTCTAACAGCCCTATAATGTAGAAGTAATTTAAATCTACTTCAGAAATAATCTGGAAGAAGTTAATCAAGTTGCTTTGTGATCAGGAATGGTGGGTGTGGATTACATTGGAGGGCTAAAGAGGCCCAGATTATTTTATTTATTCCCCAAACTTAAAGGGATAGTAATGTTTCATAATAAAAACAGCTCTAATTAATCATCATAGTATTTGGACTTTGGAGAGTGTTATTTCAATTCTGTCAGAGTTGTAGTTCCAGAGTAATTCAATGACAAAGTGTCCCCTTCCCTCCCCTTTTACTGATGTCACACTGTTCAGCCTGAGAAGAAGGGAGGTGCCCAGGTAGATTGCAGAGAGGGACAATCTTCTATTAAGATAAGGGAAAAACCTGAAAAGCTTGTCAAGGGGGGCAGGGATTTCATTGCTTTCATAGGAATAAGAGTGTCCCCTTCTGTTATCTGTCCAGTCTATGGACTGCATTCCACATCTGAGAAGAGATTGTTTACAGTAGGTAAAAGGGCGGGAGGGGAAACTTTGCTTGTGAATATCTCATAAACCATAAAGGTTTGAGAGATAAGACTTATATCATTCTTCATGTTTTTTTAAATGCCTACAAAATAAAATAAAGATAAAACGAAGTATTGCTATCCCTTTAAAGTGTAGTTTATGATACAGTTACAGAATAATACAGATTGTGCATTGTGGTGATGAGAGATGTATGCCAGGAGACGATATGACATCCACTTTACTCCATGGATTCCCTTACATTATAGGAAAAGTAATATCACAGCATTTTTGTTTTTTTTGTTTTGTAGAGTTTTAAAATTGGATTTGTGCTACATAATTTCTATCTGTCAGAGAGATATTCGTATTTAAAGTTCTGCCTCTCCTAGTGTCAGCTGTAGAGCTGACAGAAGGAGATCCGTGACGGCCGACACAAGGAGGCTCTTCAGTAGAGCTGCAGTAGCGATACTGGAAAATAATTACTTCATTTGAATGGTTTACAGAGTGTGCTAGCACACTTTGTAGACCATTCCAATGAAGTAATTATTTTCCAATATCGCTATTTTGGCTCTGCTGCAGAGCCTCTGGCTGGTCCCAGGATCGGGATCTCCTTCAGTCAGCAGAGCGCTGTTGTCAGGAGGAGGAGATGGAGGGAGGAACATTATAAGCAAATATCTCTCAGACCATAAAGGTTTGAGAGATGGGATTTATACTACATATTTTTTAATCTACAAAACCAGAAAAAAAAATTATGGAACATTAATATCCCTTTAATAGTAGGTTCCCACCAAAAAAATCTATGTACAAAAAAAGAAAAAACATTGTATGTGCACAAAGTAATAGAAATATTTATAAATACACAAATACTACTAAATAGGGTTGTGAGAATAGGGAATTCTATCACATCTAATATTGTGATGGCAGTGAAATGTAGCATTTGTGGTGCTGCTGTCAGAGAGACACTTTTCTCTGGGTTAATGAGCACAGAAGCAATCAAAAGGTCAAATAATAATGAGTTATACATACAGTATAATGGAAAATATTGTGAATTCCAAATACTTTAAGAATGCAAGCCATGTACATATTGAAATAACGGGTAGGGTCACAGAAGGATTACTGTAATCTAAATTACTCAGTGGAGTCACTCTGTACTGGTTTTAGAAATCGGTTGAGTCATAGGAGAGGATTTGCTAAAATCCAGATTGCTCCAGGGATTCCCCCTACATACATTTGTAAGTTATTACTGCAAAAAAAAAATATATGAATAGAAACAATTGCCAAGACGTAAGGGTCAAAAACAAAAAGAGTAACATAATAGGCCAACTCACATTCCATAAGCACGTAATCAGTCTGAAATTGCGTATATGCTGGCAGGTTTTTATGGTTAGATTTTGAATAAAGGTTACGTTTAATTTTCATCCTTAATGTTCTGATCAAGGAAGGTCTAGAATTTTTGGAGTGCTGGTTCTGCAGGTTTATCTTTGCTCTTATTGTGTTTACTTATCCTTTGAATGGAGCATTTTCCATCCAAGCTGCTGTAGAACCGGGTTTATTTATTTATATACGATTTAAATTGAGATTGCTATATATAGCGCGCTCCTTCTTTCTTTTCTAAGACCAAATTGAGATCCCACTGAGTTGTGGTGTCCAAAAGGAGGAGATGGTATGAGCCAGTCCCTGAAGAAAAGACTTCACGTCTGGAATAATGGCAATGCAACTCTAAAAAAAACCAAAAACAAACCCTAATAGGGCTGAGATCTGTACCTTAAGGGAAGTCAAGCTGAGAGCCTTGTTCACTCCATCCTGAAGGAAAGACAGTACGAGTGGAAGCTCAAAACCATTCTTGTCAGCATGAAAAATGGACCAGATTCTATGGAACGATTTAGAGGAAATGGCTTCCTAGCTTGGATCATGGTGGTGATATAATCGGAGAATCCCTTTTGTTCCAGAATGGTGGCCTCGATCCATGCCTCTACCGTTCTGAAACACCCTATTAAAAGGATGTAATGGTACCCTCCTCTAAGGTGTGCGTGCAGTCACTGGATAACCCACAATGTCGGAATCTGCCGGATTCCTTTCTTGCACTCTTTTGTATGTACTTTGCGTGGTACTTACAGTCTGCACTGAGTTGTGCTCCTTTTATCTTTGGGGGGTTTTCTACATGTTAATGAGGAGAACAGCTATGTTCATAGAAAGGACATGCCAATTTTGCTACCTAACATTTTGGAACTTCACTCAGAGGTACTCTACTTGATGTATTTTGCGCGGTACTTACAGTCTGCACTGAGATGTGCTCCTTTTATCTTTGGGGGGTTTTCTACATGTTAATGACGAACTGTTTACCAGAGGTTCAAGTGAATGTGGCAGCAGCAACAAGTGGGAGACTGGAGAGACTATATTTACAAGGTCATATTTCTCCTGTTCTCATGGTGAGATGTTGATCTCATTTACCGGTTGTAATTAGCGCTGCATTAAAAACTGCCTATATATAATGTTAACCAAAATTCCAGCAGATTTCCAGTTTAGGAGACATTCATACTTTTATTTCTGGGCGAAAGTGAACATTTCCTGGTACTGCACAAAACGTCATTAGCATACGAACCATCATTGAAACCTTCACTGAAAAGGCTTAATTAGCAAAGAAATGTCATTGATTAACGTAATTAGCATATGAAAATGTCATTGATGCCACATGGTGCCTCAATTAGCATATATTGGCATATGAAAGAAGTTTGAATATCTCCTGAACTGTATGTTTACTGGCCATTTGGTTAACATGTCATACGGGCAATTTTAATGAAGTTTTCAAAAACACAAACTTGAATTAAGTTTAAAGTTCCACTTTAAGGAATTTGTGGTTGTTTCAAGAGCCAAGACATACCCAGTTTCTCCACATCCTTGTATCACAAGGCTCCCTTAAGCAACAGGTTGGGTCTCTGTGGCAGGTGGAGTGGTTCCTGTATGGACAGACTGATAGCATCTGCAAACCAAGCCCTCCTGCACTAGAACGGGGCAATTAGGATGACTAACACCATCTCCATCCTAATCTTCTGGATCACCCTGGTGTGAGACAAATTGGAAAAACCACACAGGATAGCTGAAAGTTCCGTGGAATTGACATGGTATCCATTGCGAAGGTCAGAGGGTCCCTTTTCTGTGTGCAGAACTAGGGCACTTTCCTATTCTCCATTTGCCATCTGGTCTATTGATGGAACACCCAAGCATTGAACTATCAGGTAGAGCACCTCTGAGTGAAGTTCCAAAATGTTAACTAGCAAAATTGGCATGTCCTTTCTACGAACATCAACACATAGAGTCAGATAGCTGTTCTCCTCAAAATAGGCCTCAGCGCTGGCCCAGTGGCCTCGAAGTTGGCCTTAAGCAGAGAATTAAGCCACTTATCAGTCTTATCCTTGAGTCCTGCTGCATCCGTGAGGGGAAGAGTAGTATTCTTCACTGAGTGTGAGATGAGGTGGGGGGTCAACAGTGGGATGGGGGGAGAAGATTACTGCACAGTACTTCAGCTATAAAAGGGGTACAGGTTTAAAAAGCATTTAAAGAAAAGCCTCTTATCTGGAGTTTTCCTTTCTTCCAGAAGAATCTGATCAAGAGTGTTACTGGATGGAAAGACAGCCTTTCTTGAGAGTCTGGAAAATATCCAGAGTAGGCCATCCCCCACATTAGTGGCCTCAGAGACCTGAAGGGTCTCCAACACCGCTTTGATAAGACTCTTTTCTGGGGCAGGGGCAGACTGATAAGAAGGAAGAGTCCATGTCTTCATCATTCTTTGAGTCTAATTCCTCCTCAGATTATATCCTAATAGCATGAGTATGACCCTTAAAATAGGTTCAACCTGTTTTAAAAGTGGGTAATGGTTTCCAAGCATGAAGAATCTCCTGAACAGAAGAAGGTATAGCTGTTGCAAATAGATTAATTTTAAACCAGGCTCTTGATCTGTGCTGGAGGGCCACAGGGAAGTGGTAGGGGCCACAGTACATGAGGGCATAGACACCCAGAATATTCCCTTGAAAGGCCAGAATGGCATAACGAACAGCGGCGGGGGGTGTAAGGAAATCCCCTGACTCCTTAGCCTTGGATTTACCATATGAACCTTGGGGGCAGACATGTCCAGGTGAAAGTGTCTAAAAACTAGATAAAATAGTTTCAAATATCCCCAGCTTAAAGCAAAGCACCCAGGAAGACCTAAAAAAGTACTTAATCTGGTATGCAAAGGGTTAAACTGGAGAGGACAGTCAACCTCTGGGTAGAATAAGTAAGAATGAAGTATGATGGCTGCCAGCCAATCGGAAGAAAGCCTGGGAACCAGAGGATTATAAAAAATGGAGTCTTCTTTCTTGCTTGTTGCCTATCAACTCCAGCTGTGGGCCACTGTGAATTCCATTGATACTCACAAAGTGGACCATGTGATGGAGCTTGAAGATACAAGAAGAAAGAGCCCTCTCTGACCTTTCTAGTTCAAACAGTTGCAGAGTTATGTCTTATAAAAGCAAGTGAGTTTGGAGGTGGGGGTTTGAGCTGGAGGAAGAGGAGGGAGTCTCCACCCCAAATACCCTTTTTGGCTTGTGCCCTGCCCTCCTGGAGAAGGATCTTGACCCCATGGTTCCTGTGTTCTATATTGGACATAAGATAAACATAATTTTTACAGATGCAAGCATGGCGTGCAAGGTATTTAGTTGTGTGTAACTCTGATCATTTTTAGGTGTTAGTGTTCCTTTAATAGGCACAAAGCCCACATTTAACTGTCCTAAGATTCTTAGTGCACAAAGTGGCATGTGCACAAAGAAAAAGCAAATCAATTCTAGGGTGAACCAGCTGCAGCACTGGACAAACTAAATCCCTAAACGTCTGTTGATTTTAATTAATTTTTTAACCACTTGAATGCTAGAGATGTCTTCAGAATTATGCTCCTCGATATGTCGGTGACATCTATACTATTAACCTTTTGAGTGCCAGAGGAGTACACAACGCATTGAAAAGCAATGCTTTGCATACTCCTGTAGCTCTCAAAGGGTTAAATTGGTTAAATTCTCCCTTTACTCTGGGATTTTTATTTCTCCATTATGGCAAGATTGGTTAGCTACTGGATTGCTTTTGAGCACACGCCTGTAAACTAATCTGACTCTTTGAAGTCCACTTACGAAGCTGCGGTCAGCAGACGCGTTGTTTGGGCATTCACTCTTTTTTATTGAAAAATGTCAAGACAAAGATCCATGGACCCATTATTTCTCCTGCATCCTAAATAAGGTCCAAAATGATGCTATTTATTGTGAAGAGAGGGTTCAGAATCATTTCTGACCATACCCTCCTGTTCCAGTATTAGCAGATCAGACAGAAGCATTCACATGTTGTCTCCACCTATAGGGACAAGTAGCATTTAATGTTTATAGCAGAAGAACTTAGGTAGGTGGCCTTCCTACAGCAAACCTGTATATCTATATTCATTTTGTTTTGTGTTGCAGTATAAAACTGAACAGAGATATTCAAAGATGTGACATTACTTACATGGTTCTTTATGAGTTATCTCATTCAGCCTAGTGTCTATAATTTGGGAGTGTTTACTAAAGGCAGACTAAAATAGAGATCTGTAAATACAGTCTCTACTGCAGTTGTATTGCAGAAAGTATATAAATAGATATCACACTGCTGAATGGAGGACTCCTCCCTAAATCCATCCTTCTGCTAAACTGATTAGGAACCAATGATTCCGATCAGTGTAGTTTCCTTTACTGTCACTGTGAAATTCAATGCTCTGCTATATGTTGCAAGCCATTCCTGTGACTAATGTGTTAAAGGGGAATTATACTTCAGGGATAAATTACTCTTAATTTGTTTAACACTTTCTCTCGCCTATATAGGTGTCTTTTATACAGCCATCACTAATACATATTTATTTTTTGCATTACATCTGCAGTTTCCTTCATATAATGATTTCAGCTGGATGCAGCTTAAGGATGGCAGTAGTGAGTCTTCAGTAGAGAACACATGCAAACAAATACTGTGTGTCAGTGTGTATTATTATTATATAGCACCAACTATAGTGTGTATAATTGTAATAGTCCATATGTATGTATATTCATATGTGTATGTATATATAATAACATGTAATATATAATGTTTCTCAATTTGTGTAAATATGTAAACCTTTACTGAAAACTATCCAGGACTGAAAACAAGAGAAATCTCAATATATTCTGCCTGGTAAAACGTTTTCTAAATAAATAAATCCTATATAATAATTCACTAAAACGTGTGTAACAGCGCAGTCAGGTGCAGTAGAGACTGCCCGCACCGCGGCTGATACAGAGCTGCCCCGCGACCGGCTGGCAGTGGCACTGTTGCCTGTGTAATGGGCTCTTCAGTTAGTAAATAAATAAAATAATTCTGCAGCGCTGTACAATAGGGAATGGACATACAGAGATATTAAATAGTACAAATCAGATGTGGAGAACAGGAGGATCAGAGGGCCCTGTTAGTGAAAGCTTTGAAAAGCCACTAACCTGGGTGCCATATCCATGGCAGATAGATATTAATAAGATAAAAAGCGAATAGGCACTCTCAAGAAAAATGTTGATTTTTTTTTTTCATCTTTTACAAGTCCTGAGAGTGCCTATTTGCTTCTTTTTATATTACTAAATATATTTGTATAATATAAATTGCTAGACTGCGAAGCTCCCTATGTGTGTAACAGCAAATGCGCACTAGAGACTGGCCGAACGCGCTGATCCGGAGCGGGGAGCTCCGAACGGCTCACCACCTGTCTCTGCTCCTCCAGCCAAGGCCGTTGGGTGGCACGGGCTTTCATACTAGTATATATATATGTGTGGCTATGCACTCACACTAAATAATCGTATGTTACCGGGTGCTACAGAAGTGAAGTATATTTGGAAAAAGCTGTGCACTCACGCGTTCCTAAAATAATATAATCAACATTTAATAATAGCAAAGAACTGCAACGTTTCGATCCGCTATAAGAATCCTCAATAGAGGATCGAAACATTGCAGTTCTTTTCTGTTATTAAATGTTGATTATATTATTTTGGAAACCTGTGAGTGCACAGCTTTCTTCCAAATATATATATATATATATATATATATATACACAACTGGTTTCTGACAGTAGGACACCTTCCCAGGCAAGCCCTTATGATAACCCTTTAAGGACCAGAGAGATGTGCAAAACATATTGAAGATATGTGTTGCACTGCACTCTGGTCATTAAAGTTTTAATAAAATTAAAAGCCAGCCATAGTTCCCCTTTAATACGTTGCATGCCAGAGCGATAACAAATGCATTGCTTTGCTATATGTTGAATACCTATCTGGAATCCAAAGGGTTAATGCAATTCTTTGAGCTGCTGTTAAAGATCTGTGGCACACCAGATGGATTTCTCTGAGAATTTGCAATTAAAACAAGATAAATCTAAAATATGTCAGTGGTATGGTAAATCATTTCAGACTCCTAAATAACGAATAGCGGATTTGTAGTCTGTGTCTTTAGATTGGGGGAGGAGGGTAACACAGATACATGTATTGGAGAATGCAGTCTAGAGCAGGGATGGCCATCCTGTGGACCTCCATCTGTTGTTGGAATACAACTCCCACAGTACCTCCATATTCTATAACTGTTGAGGGCTCCACAATTTACCCTGTAGACAAGGCAAGCTGCCTCAGGGTAACTATGGTCTCTTCTCTTTCCTTCGCCACACACATTAATGAAGTAACTAACACCTGTAGCTTCTTTCTTTGAAATATAGCAATTCTCATACACGCTCTTATCCTTTCGTGCCTAGACTACTGCAACTCTTTATTTATTGGTCTGCCTGCTAGTCATATCGCTCCTTTCCAATTAATTCTTAATTCGGCCAACAGGAATAATCTTCCTCTCCTCCAGAACTGTACTTACCCCTACACTTTAAATTACTGTCATGGCTCCCCATAAACCAATGCATTACATTTGAAATCCTTCTTATTACCTTCATGGTTCTCCAACACTTTTCCCTACCTTATATTTCATCTGTGATATCCCGCCATATATCTGCACATCCTGTGCACACCAATCATGGTAGACAACTCTCTGCTCCTTTAAGAACTATCGCTGTTTCACGACTGAAGTCATTTTCCTTTGCTGCTCCCTACCTCTGGAACTCCCTACCACCCAGCATTCGCCAAGCCTCAACTATCAACAACTTCAAATCCAAGCTAAAAGAGCACCTTTTAAATGTAGCATTACTGTAATATGGAAACATTATCTCATGTGTCAAAAACTGCACTTCCTCCTCTACCTGCTTGTATCTGTGTATCCCCCATCCTATACTTACATTGTAAGTTGTGTGAGACAGGAGCCTCCTATCCTAATGTATACTCACCTGATGTTCCCCTTATGATTGTCGATGTAAGCACTTAATTACTGCACTTAAATGTAAACTGTAATGTTCTAAGTACACCTGTTGATGCTATATAAATAATAATATACTTGCTTACAGTTGGATTACACATTAGTGTGATCATATAGATACTCAGTACCATTTAACAGTGCAGCATGTTACTTAGCAATATATAAACTCTGTGTCTTTATACAGAGTATGGAAGTTCATGAGCTTCCTGTTCTTGCCAGTAGTGTATAGTTAGCTAGCGAGGGCTGTACAGTCTGTCTGTATGTGTAGGGAGGGGGAGGGAGAGGTATGAGGGGGTGTGTGAGATCTGCAGTTTTACAAATCTGCCTTCTTGTTGTCATGACAACCAGCCACTGCTCTCCACTTTGATTGTGTGTGTGTGTGTGTGTGTGTGTTTATGTATTGCTCAGTGAAAAGGACCCTCTCACAAGCTGCCCAGAGAGTGATGTATATCTTCTATAAAGAGCATATAGATCAGGGGTGTTCAAACGGTCTCTTTCCATCTGCTGTTGGTCTGCCTCTCCCATGATGCAGACTATCTGACTATAATGGGAGCTGTAGTCCAAATAGCAGATGGAGAACCTCAGTATGCCCACCCTTGATACAGATACAGTGGCCATATCTATAAAGCCAATAGCGGAGTTATCCAGAAAGCAACTGCCCTATAAAAAAATTCCCCATATTTAATTTGATTTAAATGGGAGTTTTAACCACTTGAATGGTACCAAAATCTTGGCGACCTCTCTAACATTCAAGGGTAGGTAAATGGGATTTTTCAATTGTCCCCTAAGGTACAGTAGGTTTGCTCAGTTTGACCCAAACTTGCTACTCTATTTCTGTACGTGGCCAACAGCATCATGAAGTAAGTAGATATATACACAGTATTTTCTCATTTTGTTCACACCTTTAGCCTTTAAGTGCCACAGTGTGTGTATCCAACTCACTGTGAAGCAAAGCATTGGACACCCCACTGTAACGGACCCGCGGCCATTATGACAGACTATGTTCAAAACTCAGAGTGAACTGGTTGCCCCTTTGTGTGAGCTGCCCGGCTGCCATACACAACTGCAGCCGGGTAGCTGGAATTCCCTGCCTCCCATTTTAAAAAGATGGCTCAGTGATTGGTCGCCTCTGGTTGTATGATATTTGTCTGTAGAAAGTTATTTGACAAGTAGGCCACTCGCTGATTCGTCACTGCTTGTTGGACAATGTTATATAGGTGGTGAGGTTGCTTCAACAAGTAAACGACCTGCTGATTGGTTGCTGCTTCTCTGTCTTGTTGCTCCAGTCCCCATTGGCTGGGGATCTACTCGAAAAGATATAATTAAGTTGTTGAGCCTGGGTAATGTCATCAACTGTACCATGCACTGTAGGCCGGGACTGACTCGGTCGCTACACAATTGTCACTCCGATTCTCACTGTCTAGAGATCAGAGCAGCAAGACAGAATTATGTTCATTTATTCCTTTGTGTTTTTTTCACTATAAAATGTCCCCATATCCCAAAATAAAGTGTCTTCTGTGAATTACAAGATTAGTGTGGAATACTTTATTTCAGGAATGTACCCCTCTGTAACCGCATCCAAGAGGGAAAGACCCGGTATGACAGCCAGAGGCTTCACAGCGTTCCTAGCTTCCATTACACTCCTTCTGGCACTCAAAGGGTTAAACCACTAGAATGCTACATACACATTGCTTTACAATGTTTTGTAAGTGTCCAAGAAAATACACATCATTCTCCTGCAATGTGGGTAACAAGGTACTAACAAGAGCCTCTCTGCCAGGAGACTGAGCCTGAGTGGAAGAAGCAAAGTTCACACTGAAGAGAACCAAAGTCCATATGTAATTCTGGAGTAAATCAGCTGCGTTATAGGGAACAAATACAAATTCCTGTTAAAATGGGCTTTTAACCTCTTGAATGCTGGAGAAGTCTCCAATGCATCCCCTATAATACAGATGGTTTACTTTAGAATAACTCCAGTTTTCTTTTTTAAATATGAGCCCAAGTACTGTAATCAATAAAGGCACAAAATAATGTGATCTGAAATGCAGAATAAGAACCGAGAGGACTGGGGTTTGCTTATGGTCCAAATTCAGATAGCAAGCTTCGTTCTCTGTCGTCCAATACAGGTTACTTGTAACTTTGGGTAGGTGATCCGCCCCTTTAAGTAGGCAGGAACAATTCTAGAATTGATTGCAGGGGGTAGAACCTCCCCTCCCTCCTTGGCTGCAGCTAGTCAACCAGCTCCAGAAAGATTTGTTCCTTGGTGAAGACACAGGCAAGAGAACAGTTCTGCTTAGGGTTGCCAAAAAAAATACCGGCCATGGCATACCCTCCGTAGACTTAACATTGGACAGAAGCCAATTTTTTTACTGGCCTTCCGGTAAAATACCGGCTGGGTGGCAACGCTAGTTCTGCTATAGTTTCAGAAATTTTTTATTTTTCTGTTAGAAATGGAATACCACCATTAGGCGGATTACCATAACTGACAATGCCCTTAGATGTGGCTAACTCAGTATTCAGGTACTTTTTGTGGATCTTAAGCCCTGGGGGGGGGATCTTGGCTACAAGTTCTTTCCTCAGGAGTTGCCCACCACGGCTTCTTCTTGATACATGGTAATATGAAGACAGAAGATCTGCAGGAAAGGTGAGCAACCCTTTGAGTGCTGCAGGTTCACATGTCCCACAGTGCCCCTCTGCACAGGGGTTTTTTCCTTGGGAGTTCTTATTGCACACTCCAGCAATCATTGGGTCTGTCTATATGTCTGTTGGGTGTTTTGGAGCAGGGTTATGTGATAACGTAACCTTTTAGCTGTTGGTTTGCATCTTTGGGGGGGGGGTTATTGTCACTTTCCCTATTGGGTTCAGTGTTTTTTGTGTCTTCTAACTTGTTCTAGTGATGTATTTTAGCGATTTCTTGGGTGAAATTTTAATCTTTCACACTGTAATTGGGTAATTCATTATACTAAACGTTTTTGACACCGTGAGAATGTCTAATCCATTGGAGCTTGGGGCCAGCCCTAAGACTAAGGATGCTGGAGTCTGTGTGTCCCCTATTGCACACTGTTCCTCATGTCATTCAGGGTTACCTAGAGAATTCTCAGGTCATTTATGCCCAGCATGTTCTGATGTTCCTGAGTCTCTCCCGGGGACCTCCAGCCATGCATTAGAGCCAGTTTGGGTGCAAGAGTTCAAGGCTGCTACTAGGTACCTTAGGTCCACATTGCAACTCTTTCCATCCCAGTTACAGGGGGTCTTCCATTCATGGCAGACCCTGTCTTCAGTTAAATCTTCACTGCCTAAACGCAGGGAGTACCTGATGTATCAGATTCCTCTAAGGTGGAACTGTTGGTGGATTCAGATGTTGAGGAATGTTCTGCTGTGGGTTCCTCTCAGTTTTTTGGGGACCCCTATGAGGCTGATCCTGAGCCCTCAGCTGAGGGCCTGATCAGAGCAGTCTTGACTACCCTAAACATTCCCTTAGTTCAGGAAGTTTCTTCAGATCCTTCTGATGTGTTTCAGGAACCTAGAAAGCCCCTTACTTGTTTTCCACCTAACCCCACTCTTGACCGCCTTGTGTCTGATGAGTGGAAATCTCCGGAATTTGCCAGACTTTAACCCTTCTCTGAGGCGGCGCTTGCTCAGTGGGTTCATCCCCCCAAAGTGGATGCTCCTATCTCCAGGCTATTTAAATCTACTGCCTTGCCAGTTTCTGATGCGTCCGCTGTGAAAGACTGGACTGACAAGAAGCTTGAGGTTTCCCTTTAGTCCATTTTTGCCACTAGGAAATGTACAAGGAAAATAATACCTGCGCATAAACCCTATATTCCAGTAGTAATCGCTTTGCTATGGGATAGAAGCAAAGGATTGAAGAGTGAAAAATCTATAGATGGTATATATATATATGTCAGGGAGTATAAAATGATTAGGGAACTGTAAATAAATGTGTGACTGGAATAATATGGATATAGCTAGTGTATATGAAAGCACTGTGCTTGATGCAGATCAAGTCTCTGTACTGTATTTTGCTGCCGCTGGTCCCGAATGCTCAGATCCGTGAGTGAGGCAATTGGATATGTAGACAGTAGAGTGTGTGTCAGCGCAATCCAAAAAAAAAGTAATAGTGTACTAAGTGTACTATTCAGACAGGATTCAAATCCGTTGTTAATATACTATGAATACAATCTTCAAATCGCTAATCTCCAATATACAGTCATATATAGTGTGGTAGTGAATCGAGGTTACATATAAATACAATAGAATAATAGAGATCTATGGTGGATAATGCTCTACATATAACTGTACTCTACACATCGTTAAACACAGTCTACCGGGTCAAATTGGACACAGATCAGAGGGAACCACTACAAAACCTCGGGAAGAGGACACCAGAGGACTCCTGATTCTGAACCAGACATACATCTTTATCCTGTTACGGGCCCTATCCACAGATACTTTCAAGTAAGGGTACATCTGCACGATTTGTTACTTGGTTTCTTTTGCGGATTGTGTTTTGAGTTGACCTATTCATTTATAGTTACTCATCTATTCCCTTCAAGTAAGGGCACACCCTTTATATATATATATATATATATATATATATATATATATATATATATATATATTTTTTTTTTTTTTTTTTTTTTTTTTCCCCTACTGTTGGATACTGTACATTTTGTCACTTTACCTTCATACAGTATTTATATTACAGTATATGTAGAGCATTAACCACCATAGACCTCTATTTTTCTATTATATTTATATGTAACCTCGATTCACCACCACACTATATATGACTATATATTGCAGATTAGCAATTTGAAGATTGCATTTATAGTATATTAGCAACGGATTTGAATCCTGCCTGAATACTACACTTAGTATGCTATTACTTGTCTCTGTTTTTCTTTTTTGGATTACGTTGACCCACACTCTACTGTCTACATTTTTGCCACTGCTGGGACTGCCATGCGTCCAGCATTCTCTACGGCATGGGTTAACTGGGCCATTGTGGTCTGGACTGAACAGCTCACCCTGACTATCCTTCAGGGTGCTCCTACTTCAGATATATTGCGTCTTCTTGCCAACATTTCTGGGGCCCAGCACTATGTTTATGCTGCCTTATTTGATGCCATCCGTTTGGTGGCTAGGGTTTCCACCATGTCTGTGGCTGCCAGACGGGCTCTTTTGCTCAAGATCTGGTCTGCTGACACTGCTTCCAAGAAACCCTTGCTCTCCTTGCCTTTTCAAGGCACATCATTGTTTGGGCCAGATATTAAGAATCTGATTAGTGAGGCCACAGGGGGTAAAAGTACCCTTCTGCCTTTGGTCCCCAGGAAGAAAACCCCTCTCAAGCGTAATCGTTTTTTTGGTTCCTTCCAGACTGTGACACGTTCAGCAGCAATGGAAGCCCAAGGTCTCCTCCAAGCCCAAGGCTTCCAAGCCTTTTTCGGAATGACTCACCAAACCCAGGGCCCTACTCTGCTGTGGGTGGCTGTTTGCGTCACTACCACAGCGTCTGGGATGACTCCGTGGTGGACTCGTGGGTTTTACAGGTGGTGACGGAAGGGTACAGGATCCCTTTCATCTTTCTTCCTCCCTTTTGCTTTTTCCCTTCTCATACGCCTCAGGGCTCAGAGAAACTCCATCTGTTCAACGGCGCTATTCAGGCTCTTCTGGACAAGGTTGTTCTAGAGCCGGTTCCAGTTCAGGACAGAGGTATAGGTTTTTACTCAAACTTCTTTGTGGTCTCCAAGGATGGCGGTTGTCGTCCCATTTTGGATTTGAAAGATCTCAATTCCTTTGTGATCATGACTCATTATCACCAGGAGTCCCTAAGGACAGTGATTGCTGCTATGTCCCCAGGGGAATTCCTTGCTTCTCTGGATCTTCAGGACGTATATATATATATATATATATATATATATATATATATATATATATATATATATATACATATAATCGGGGCTCAGTATACCTGAATATGCATACATTTACAGTGCTCGTAATAAACATACAAAATGCATATATGTGTGAAAACAGAATAATAGACCAAAATAAAGAACAAAATACAGTGTTTATCATATTCACTGAGCCAAATGTACTAAATGAAATGGAACACGGAGCCAGTACCTATTCACAGCATGCTGCAGTACCACTGTATGAATCAAATGTATATTAGTATCGGCACAAGCATAGCGAGTAATGGCAGTATCAAAATAAGAATACATAGTAGCACATAACTGCAACAAGATAGTACATTTAATCAAAACATCTTACAGTCCGTGTCCATAGTCTCCCCCGAATTGCGATGCACCGGATTCGGACGGAAAATTGTGGGCTGTGATAAACTGATTGCCCTCAGGTTTAGGGCAAAAGTAGTGTTGATGATACACAGATATACATATAGCGGTGAAATTATAAACTATGCTGGTTATTCCACACTGTCAGTATAACCAATGGGTCGGTTAGCGCATGAAATAGCGTAAGTGTAAAGCTAGTGCAGGATATCAGGCTCATATCTAGGTTTGTCCAAGTCACAGAGCTGTGTAGCGATGCGAGTTTGTGATTGTGTCAATCGCAAATGTAAAGAATCTGAGTTATGAGTGTTGGGTGGCACTAAATGGAAACCACTGTATCATACATCAGTCGGATACCTGTCCAGCTTCTAATCGCTGTAGGACACACAGCAGTACATGTTACGCACTTGGCATGATGAAGGCATCATAAACATATTACAGTGTAAACATATTACAGTATAGACATATTACAATATTGTGGGATTGATCATACAGCACAGGTTCACCATTGTTACGTGGTTAATAGGTAAACTACATAAGGTCTGCTCAGCTCCTTTTCTGCACTGAACTGGTCACGTGTTAGAAAGTAGTTCAGGCAGAGGAGGGTGCAAAAAAACCACGAGATTTGCTGAGAAGTCACTCTTCATACGGGAGCGTGCTTCATGACAAAAGGCTGGGTCTTTTGTCCCTCTCTGAGATCTGTCGTGTCGTACGACAAGATCTCAGATCTGCAGGAGCTTTGGATGATGTCACGAATAGGGGCGGGAGGGGTAAGATTGAAGAGACAATTTTATCAAAGGTAAGCTGTTGCTGAAAATAAGAGTAGGAGGCATCTATTGCAAATTTTACAATGTACAATAATCAGGTAAGTCAAAATGAAGTATTACTATCCCTTTAAGCACAAGAGATCATGTGGCTTTACACTTGTTTAAGTGATTGCTCATGTTTATTAAATCCTTCCCCACCCAAGCCTTATTTGTAAAAGAAAAGAGGAGAAATTCTAGATCAAATTAACTCTTAGGGAACTAATGAAACATTCCCATTTCATATATATATATATATATATATATATATATATATATATATATATATATATAGAACAAAGGGCAGGCAGTGGCATCAAAACATAATAATACCAGAAATCTGGTGTACGTCCCATAAGAAATATACAAATGCAATCAGCCTGGAGTTACCAAAGCGAGACAGGTTTGCCCTGATGAAGGTCCAATAATGGACCGAAAACAGTTGGCTTTGTGAAGCATATTTTTTGATTAAACCTTTGAAAATTGATCTGATTGTGTGCTGTTTTGCTTTGGTAAGTCCAGGCTGATTGCATTTATATAGGTTTAGGTGGAAGGTGGGCACTCCATAATAAAGTGAAAATAAAGCTTATAATTTGCCTAGGTGCTACTAAAAGTACAAGTACTTAAATATAACAGAGTTGTTGGAATGCGGATCCCAATCAAAATGTGCACACTAGGTCTTAATAAAAGCAGAATTTATTGTGTCAACGTTTCGGCCCCATACTGGGCCTTCCTCAAGACAAAGAATGCTAGACAAAAATGGTCTTAAATACAGTATCAGGGTAGAATTGCACCAAAATTGCACGAGGTACTGTTAAATGACTTCATCAAACATGAGACGCAAATGCACATCTGTGGGTAAACTATCTTTTAACCCTAGTGTTGCCAAACATATTTAGAAAATGTACACACGTGATAACACACAATATGTATTAATTATGCATAACCCCAAAATATGGAAGCATTACATGGAGGACACCTGTACAATGTTGCATTCACCTTTTAAATAGGTTACAATTGTGATACAAACAGTTTACAAAGTAATGGCTAAAGCCAGCCTGTACCAGTCTGTAAAGAGATAAATGAAACACATATTCGCACAATTAAATACATCAGTCCGTGTGTTATAATGGTACCTGGCCGCCTCGGATTTTATCCTCAGCCCTGTCTGTTCACTCTCATTATGCATTCCAAACCCGGTTCCAGATCCGTAATCCTTCAAGATTGCTGTGATACAAAGTCCTGCTTCTTGATCGCATATATGTCCGAGCCACTGGCTCTACGTGAGCTGCAATGTTGCGGACTACACAGAGTCCTATCATGTGGTCCTTAAGGATATCACTCGCCTCCCGGCAGGGTTGGTAGCTGAAAATTAGATGCATCTCCTGTATCACAGGGGGAATGGTATAGTAGGTTTGTAATCCAAAGTGCATTTAATTAGGTCATGGTGTGAACCGGATGGTTATTTCAAAAGTCGGTATGCTGTAAACTGTAATCCAATTATTCATGAGGAAATATGAAATCCCACTGTCTCTACGTTTGCCGCCGTATAACGGACACAATGGAGTCCTATGTTGTGGGATTACCAAAGTATATCCCTGTTCCAGTGAAAACAGTAAGTCAGTCCAGCCCTCTTTGGTAAATTCAGGAAGATCCCTTTACCTCAGAGATCTAAGCCTCAATTCAATTATTCCTGATAAAAGTGCCTTTAGAGCAAACTTGGATACTGACCGAAAAAAATGTATAAGTCTGTATTCAATTGACCTGCCAACTGAAACCACAATAAACACTGGGCCACAGAAACTGACTCATGGCCAAATGTCCATAGTGTGTTTAAACTACCCATAACCCATGCTAAATTGTGTGAGTAATGGGAACATCAGAAGAAAAGAGCTAACCTGACAAGCACCTCTCAAACACTAACCCTACACTACCCGTAACTCTAGCTTAACACCCAGATCTGTATAACACATATCTGACATCCACTGTCCTTCTTCTTCTGTCATTTCCATCTTCTTTGTTCCTCTTTCTCTCCATCTTCTGTCTTCATCTCTTCTGTCTTCTTATCTTCCTTGTTTCAAATAGTTTCTTGTAAAGAGAAAAAAAACATTAAACAAAAAATTTTGCCCAAAAACATAATTCCTAAATATGTGCGTTGTTTAACCCTTTGATTGCCAGAGGGGTACACAACGCATTTTTCTCTGTCACTCAAAGGGTTAAAGTAATGCATATATCCCAAGTTGAAATACAATAATCCCCCAAAACAAAAAAGCATTGTTCCAATCCTTCTTGCAAGAAGCCGCTGTTGCTGGCCGTGGTGGCAAGAAGTGAGGCTAACAACCCCCCCCCCCTTGGTACCTTTTTTGCCTATGCCCGAGCCACTTTTTGGGAAATTTGAACAGAAACTGTTCAAAATGCCTCTCAGACATCCATTGGCTGGGATGTGTGCTTACGGATTTCTCAGCCAATCAGCTTCTAGCAGGTTTTGTCATCCCCCCACTAGGATGTGATTGGCTGAGAGGTGCATAAGCACACATCCCAATTAGGGATGAGCGAGCACCCCGATGCTCGGGTGCTCGGGTGCTCTGACCGAGCACCCCCTGATGCTCGAGTGCTCGGCCGAGCACCCGAGCCCCATTCAAATGAATGGGAGCACTCGAGCATTAAACCAGGCACCCCCTGCTCTGATGAGCGGAGGGTGCCTGGTCAATGTCCCCCTTCATCTCCGCTATGCCCCTCTTCCACAATGTCCCCCTTCATCTCCTATGCCATAGCGGAGATGAAGGGGGACATTGTGGAAGAGGGGCATAGCGGAGATGAAGGGGGACATTGTGGAAGAGGGGCATAGACTCTATGCCCCTCTTCCACAATGTCCCCCTTCATCTCCGCTATGCCCCTCTTCCACAATGTCCCCCTTCATCTCCTCTATGGCATAGGAGATGAAGGGGGACATTGTGGAAGAGGGGCATAGCGGAGATGAAGGGGCACATTGTGGAAGACGGGCATAGCGGAGATGAAGGGGGACATTGTGGAAGAGGGGCATAGAGTCTATGCCCCTCTTCCACAATGTCCCCCTTCATCTCCGCAATGCCCCCTTCATCTCCGCAATGCCCCCGTACCTCCATTCCCTGGTGGTCCAGCGGAGCGTCTTCGGATCTGTGCCTCTTCCGGCACAGATCCTCTTCACCCGAACATGTCGGGTGAACGAGTACCGCCATGTGCCGAGCAGAGCGATGCTCGAGCCGATCCGAGCATCGGCCGAGCACGCTCGCTCAACACTAATCCCAATCACTGGATGCCTGGGAGACATTTTGAACAGAGACTTACCATATAAAAGCCAGTTTCTGTTCAAGTTTCCCACACAGTGGCTTGGGCATCGGCCCCAAAGATACCAAAGAGGGGGGATTTTAGCCTCACTTCTTGCCGCCAGTGACTGAGGCAGAACCCACAACTTGGGCTCTTTTTTAAAAGCGTGTTTCCTCATCCTCTCACTAGGAGCTGATTGGCTGAGAGGTGTGTAAGCATACATCCCAGCCAATGGACATCTGGGAGACATTTTGAACAGAGACATGCCATATAAAATCCAGTCTCTGTTAAAATTTCCCGCACAGTGGCTTGGGCATCAGATCCAAAGTTACCAAAGTGGGGGAGAGTTGTTATGTTAGCCTCACTTCTTGCCACCACCACAGGTGACATAGGCGGAGCCCGTAACTTGGATTCTTTTTTAAAAGCAACAATATTTTCTCTTTATGGGTAACATTTTGATTTACAATGAAAATTGTGTTTTGCTAAAAGGACTGGGACAATGATTTTTCGATTGGGGGATATTGTCTTTCAACTTGGGATATATGCATTACTCCAACCCTCTGATTACTCGCACCCCTCTGGCAATCAAAGGGTTAAAAAGTGCACATATTTCCAAGTTATGTTTTTGGACAAAATTTAATGTGTAATGTTTTTTTCTCTTTTCAGGAAAGTATCTAAAACAAGGAAGATACGAAGACAGAAGAGAGGAGGCTAGAAGATGGAGAAAACAAGGAAGGAAGTTGGAAGATGACAGAAGAAGACAGACAGTAGCTGAGCAAGGTGCGGAAGATTCCTCTGGACATCAGGATTAACCCCTTAATGACCGGCTGCGCAGGCACATTGTGGTCACTAAAAGACCACGGAACATTTTTTTTTTCGATTCGGATTCCGGACTCCCTGAAGGGTGTGCATCCGCGGGGGGAGCCGGGAATTCCATGACGGCCATAGCACATCATGGGTCGTTAAGTCAAAACAATCCATGACGTGCTATGACCGACAAGGGTCGTTACGGGGTTCATGGTAAGTCTTTATTGTCAAGGGCTGTTTCTTAACTTAGTCCGATTAACCCTGTGAGTGCCAGTGGGGTAAGCATACCCCGCTGGCACTCATAGGGTTAATTCTATTAACATTTCACACATTTTGGGATTGTTTTGGATGTACTGATATTGGGCTTAAGGCCCCATATCAATATATCTGCTGGTGACTTCGTTTTTTAGGCTTTTTCACATGTTCACTTCCTGCGTCTGCACTTTTGACATGAGTTAAGGGACTCAGTGCCCAAAAAAACTGGGTGCAGCTTTTTACCTGTTAGAGTAGGTCCCTTAATGTATCTTTATGCTTACGTATCAAATTGAATAGCGTATTTCGATGTCTTGTACTGTGTTTTATTTAAAGGGCTCAAAATTAGTTCCCAAGGTGCTTTTTTTCCTGGTGGTTCTTTCTTCATAGCACAGGTACTTGAATTGCTTGCTGTGCTTGAAAAAAATGCTGTTGTTTTTATTTATTTTTTTATTTTTTTTGCGTTGGCCTCAATTGAATCCAGGCCCTAGTCCTCTACTAGGATGAGATGGAGAATGTTAGAAATTCAAGACAGGTGGAAGTTGGTTTAGAAAATTTGGAGCTATGAACTAGTTGCTCTGCAGAGGTAATGGAGACAGAGCAAGTGAAAGAGTCAAACTGAGTCTTGAGTTTCAAGTAGTAAAAAGTAAGATCATGAGAAATATGAACATCCAATTGAAGTTGAACCCTGGACTTCAATTACATCTCTATGACATTCTTGATTCTAGTAATAGGCCAGAAGCCTGCATGGATTAGTGAGATGATAAGGCACAAAATTAAATACAGCACATCCCTGAGAAGGAGCATGTTTGAATATAATACACAGATACAAAACATAATCTAAAGTTCTGGCAAGCACAGAGTTTACACTATGACATGGTCCATCTCTCTGCTCTTACCCTTAGCTACAGAAGTCAGTACTCACTAGCAGAATATTGAAAGCCTTTACATATCTTAATACCTGGGCCTCATATATGACTTAGGTCTGGGACAACAGTCCCCCCTTCCACAGTGGTCCTGGTCTCCAGCTCTTATTTTCTAATCACCATGGTGACCAGTTTTTGTCCAGCCCTGGTTATGACCATTTTAGTGCAGGTAAATAATTTCAAAAATGGAAATTGAGTTGGGTAGGTTAGTGCATCTGGCAACCCATACAAAGAGGGTACAGTTTTTGTCTGGCTGGTAGCAGGTACTGAATACAGTAGGAAATTCCATGGTTTTGCAGTATTATAGATACTTTGTAGTGGTGGAAACATAAACAATGTAATCACAATATTTGCGTATGCCAGCCTAGGAGAAGAAAGGCAAACAAGGACTCTTTTGATGCAGGTACATGTCTATTTTCCAAAATGTCATGACTTGCATACATTTTCTTCATATCTCTAGTGGTTATGACTATATTAGATTAGGCAGCAAGTTTAAAAAAGAAAATAGGTAGATGTACCATAAGGGTGATTCTGGCTCCACTATGGAATGTCAGTCCATACCATTGGGGTGCCATTCTCTCAGGCTAGGGTAATGAATACAGCAGTAAATTACATGGTATTGAAAGATTTTAATATCATTGGAGAAAACGAAGGGTAAAAAAAAAAAAATTAAACCCTCTTTTGATACGGTTGGCTGTCTACTTTCCAAATGTTATGTTTTCTCTACGTTTCTTCACTTAAATACAGGCGAGTCATATTTTAAAAATGCAAGAAAAGTTACATTGTAGTATAGTTTTGTACCTCTGCCACCACCCCCCACAGCATGTCAGCACATAGGAATCGGCTGCCAATGTCTATGAAAGTATCACAGTGCCTGTGATTCCTGTCACTCTCTGTTGTGGATGTCACTGATTTGCTGACTGAGTTTGACCCGCCTCCTGATGACCTTTTTATACCTGGCTATCTCTCTTGTCAGTTGCCCTTTCGTGGTGTTCCTGAGCCAGTAGTGCTTTTGCTGTGTTCCTGTATTCTGAGTTCCTGTGTACCGACTCGGCTTGTCCTGACCATTCTCCAGTGTTCCTGCCTGTGTATGACTCGGCTCGTCTGCGGACCACCCTTGGCTCCTGACCCGGCTAGTCTGACGTTCCTGCCTGTGTATGACTCGGCTCGTCTGCGGACCACCCTTGGATCCTGACCCGGCTAGTCTGACGTTCCTGCCTGTGTATGACCCGGTCCGGCTGACTTCCTGCTCCGAAGATCGACTTCCAGCTTTTTCCAGTGACCTGCGTTCCAGTTGTCGCCGTCGCAACATTTTCCAGTCCTTGCTGCCCACGAGTGTGCCATTGCCTAGCCTGGTGATTCCTTCGATAGTGCTGTGCCTCGTTCTAGTGCAGAGCTGTATGTATTCTGTGGGCCTTCCTCTCCTTGCAGAGCCTGGTCGTAGCGTTGAAGCCTCGAGTAACGTTACAGAGCCTTGCAGTAGCGCTGAAGCCTCGAGTAAACGTGCATTTTAACTCTTGCAGTGCTGCCTCATATTCACTCTCTATATCTCCAGTACAAGCCTTGTTACAAGTGATACTGCTGCTGAGTTGGCCGCTCTCCGTCGGCAACTCTAGTCTAACGTTGCAGAGTGTTCACAAAGCTTGGGCCGTTTGGGCACTTAAGGCTCTCCGGTGTTGGTTACCGACGAGATCGTATACTCAGAGTGTTGGCAGAAAGGCATCAGTGTTGGCTATTCGGTACTACGCCCGAGGGGTCTAGTGGTTCTGGCTCTAGCATTACTGCATTCGATTCCACCTGAGGAGGCTATTAGCTCTTGCATTGCAGGCCGGTTTCCATATTGCCCTAAGGGGCTATTCGCACTTGCACATACTAAAGCAGTTCCTGTAGCTACGCCCGTGGGGGCTAAGTTGTTACCCATTCTGCTTATCATCTACCACCTTGGCAAGGCAGCTCGTTCCTCTGCACCTGATGAACTTCGTCTGTACAGCACAGCCTATTTAACATCAAAGGCGTGTCAAACTTCCACATCTGAGACTGAGTATAATTTGGACTTTAACCCCTTTGGGGCCAATATCATCCTAGGGCATACTGACTTGCATTTATGTCCATAATACTATTTTCCTTGTATTATCTCAGTTTACATTATCTGTGTATTACCTACCGCCTCTAGAGGGCGTAAGTGTCATCATTCACTTTAATAAAGTGTGTTTTAGTTTCACTTATTGGTCTGAGTGTCTTAAAAAACCGTAACAGTACGAAAGGGCCATGACCTCAGACGGTAAGGGTGAAAGTAATCCTCTGAACATCCACTGGAGAATGGATGTCCAAGAGCAGCGCCTGGACCAATTGGCACTGGCTCTACAAACGTTGCTTGAACGTACAGTACATTTGGACAAGTCTGGTCCGAATCCGGTGGTCCCCCCAGTCTTGACACCGGAGAATCCCTCTGTACCCATCAGTACTAACACAAGAGGGCTATCGGCAGCGGTACCGTTACCCCTAAGATATGATGGCGAACCCTCCTTATGCAGAGGTTTCATTAACCAGTTGGAGATATTTTTGGAATTGGCACCCCAGGCATTCCGTAACGACCGTAGCAAGGTCGGCTTTATGATATCTCTGTTGACGGGCAAAGCTTTGGCATGGGCAAATCCGATATGGGAGAGTGCCAGACCCTGCACACTGAACTTTAGAGAATTTGTGGCGAAGTTCAGACGTGTGTTTGAGGTTCCTGGTAGGTCTGCCTTTGCTGCCAAAAGGCTGATGGAGATTCAGCAGGGCGAACGCACTCTGGGCGAATACGCTATTGAATTCCGGACCTTGGCAGCAGAGGTTGGCTGGAACGATGAGGCCTTACTTGCTGCTTTTACTCAGGGTCTTGCTGAACAGATCAAGGACGAGATAGCAGCTCGAGATGTACCCAGCGAGCTGGACGAGTACATTGACTATGTCATGCTAATAGATTCTCGCATCCGGGAGAGACGCTTGGCTAAAAGGACCAAAGCAAAGAGTTATGGCCAGAACCAGTTCCTTAACCCACCCACTCCACCCGTGCTGCCTGAGCGAACAGCTGACGGCATTGAACCTATGCAATTAGGTTTTACTAGGCTCACGAAAGAGCAGAAGCTGTATCGCAGAAGGCAAGGCTTATGCCTATATTGTGGCAAACCAGGTCATATATTACGCAATTGTCCTGTAAGGCCGGGAAACGAACGCACCTAGGGTACCTTGGGGGACAGGCCCTAGGTGGTGTTGAACAGTCCCTAAAGACTTGCACCACTAAACCCACCATCCAGGTGGCTTTTGCCTGGACTGACAAGGTCATAGAAGTCTTAGCATTGGTGGACTCTGGGGCAGCCGGATACTTCATGGATCAGTCCTTTGCTGAGTTTCAGGGCATTCCGTTATGTAAAAAGGACTCTCCTGTGGCTATAGAGGCCATTGATGGCAGACCCCTGGATCCTGCTTTCATTACCTTCAAGACTATCCCAGTGTCTATGACTGTGGGGGCTTGTCACAGGGAGCAGATACAATTTCAGATCATTCGTTCCCCACATCATTCAGTTATTTTGGGGTTCCCGTGGTTGCAGACACACAATCCCCAATTTGACTGGCAAAGGTGTGAAGTTAACTCTTGGTCGGAGTATTGTAACAAGAATTGTCTTTCTCTCCCTATTAAGATTATGTGTACCTCTCCAGCTGTGCCAACAGAATATGGACAATTCAGTGACGTGTTTAGCAAAGGAGAGGCCAGCGCATTGCCTGACCATAGGCCATATGATTGCGCCATTGATTTGTCTCCAGGGGCCGTGCCTCCTAGGGGGCGTACTTACCCACTGTCCTGTGAGGAAAATAGGGCGATGGAGGAGTATATCACAGATGCCCTGGAGAGGGGAATCATTCGAAAATCTACGTCTCCGGGTGGTGCCGGATTTTTTTTTGTAAAAAAGAAAAATGGGGAACTCAGGCCTTGCATTGACTACCGTGGGTTGAATAAGCTGATGCCCAAGAACGCCTATCCCATTCCACTTATTACTGAATTATTTGACAGATTAAAGGGCTCTTCGATCTTTACCAAACTTGACTTACGAGCCGCCTATAATCTAGTCAGAATTAAAGAGGGTGACGAGTGGAAAACGGCGTTTAATACCAGAACAGGGCATTATGAATATCTGGTGATGCCATTCGGCCTATGCAATGCGCCTGCAGTATTTCAGGAATTGATTAACGATATTTTACGTGACTTGCTCCAGTCCTGTGTGGTTGTGTATCTAGATGATATACTAATTCATTCTGCTAACCTCGCCCAACACATTAAAGATGTCTCAGAAGTCTTGCTCCGACTTCGCAAGCACAAGTTATTCTGTAAATTGGAAAAGTGCGAATTCCATACTTCTCAAGTACCATTCCTGGGGTTCATTATATCCAAAAATGGCATTGCCATGGATCAGGAGAAGTTGGCTGCAGTTCTGCAATGGCCTCGGCCTAAGGGATTAAAAGCCATTCAATGATTCCTAGGTTTTGCGAATTATTATAGGAAGTTCATCAAGAACTTTTCCACAATTGTAAGGCCATTGTCAGACTTGACTCACAAGGGCGCTTCTCCCTCTCAGTGGTCTGAGGCAGCTGAAAACGCATTTGTTACCCTGAAATCTGCCTTTGCATCTGCTCCTGTACTGTCCCACCCTAATCCCTCCCTGCCGTTTACTTTGGAGGTTGACGCTTCAGATGTTGGGGTTGGGGCGGTGCTCTCCCAACGTCCTGTGGGAGGTGGAGCTTTGATGCCGTGTGGGTTCTTTTCTAAGAAATTGTCCAGCGCCCAGAGTCATTACGAGATTGGTGACAGGGAACTGTTGGCCATCATACTGGCACTTAAGGAGTGGCGACATCTCTTGGAGGGCACTCAGACTCCAGTACTAATTCTTACTGACCATAAGAATCTAACCTATCTCTCAGAGGCCAAAAGACTGTCTTCTCGACAGGCCAGGTGGGCGCTGTTTCTGTCCCGGTTCAATTTCTTAGTATCCTATCTTCCTGGTTCTAAGAATATCAAGGCCGATGCGTTGTCACGTCAGTTCGCTTCTGACACTGAGAGGGAGAAAGTCCCGGTACCCATCATTCAGCCAGATCGGATCCTGGCTACTATTCGTACTACTATAACCTCGCCACTGGGGGAGGAGATACTGGCATCACAATCACGGGCACCTCCAGGAACCCCAGTGGGGAAATGTTTTGTAGAAGAGTCATTCCGTATCCGTCTCTTGGAGACCTATCACGCCTCTAAAGCAGCTGGGCATATTGGTAGGGACCAATTAGTATGGTCTCTTTCGCAACTATTTTGGTGGCCTACATTGAGAGCTGACTGCGCCGCCTTCACGGCAGCTTGTACCACGTGTGCCCGTGCCAAGACCCCTAGGCATCTCCCTGTGGGCTTATTGCAACCTGTGCCTAACGGAGACCGTCCATGGTCACATATATCCATTGACTTTTTGGGAGAATTACCGGCATCTAGAGGTTACAAGTTCATTCTTATGGTGGTCGACAGATTCTCTAAGATGGCACATTTTGTGCCTCTGACTGGCCTTCCATCGGCTCAGGAATTGGCGATAGTTTTTGCCAGAGAGGTGTTCCGTCTGCACGGAGTGCCCAGAGTAATTGTCTCTGACCGTGGGAGCCAGTTCGTTTCTAGGTTCTGGAGGGCATTTTGTGGTCAGATGGGCATTCAATTATCATTCTCCTCCGCCTACCATCCCCAGAATGGGGCCGCTGAGCGTGCCAGTCAGGGACTGGAACAGTTCCTGCGCTGTTTTGTCTCCGATCATCATGATAATTGGGCTGACCTGTTGCCATGGGCAGAGTTTGCCAGGAACTGTGCGGTTAACTCATCGTCCGGGAGCTCCCCGTTTTTCGTGAATTATGGTTTCCAGCCTTGTCTGCTCCCGGACTCCTTTCAGGCACAGCAGATCCCTGCTCTAGACGAGCATTTGGCACGACTTCATTCCACTTGGGCACAGGTTCAGAGGTCCCTCAGTCAGTCTTTCAGACGGCAGCAACGGCACGCTAATCGCAGACGCCTTCCAGCGGTCTCATTTCAAGTTGGGGACAGGGTATGGCTGTCATCCAGAAACCTCAACTTATGAGTCCCATCCAATAAACTGGCTCCCCGGTTCATTGGTCCATTTAGGATTATCCGCAAGATTAATCCGGTTTCTTATGCTCTGGAGCTTCCACCCTCTATGCACATTCATAATGTGTTCCATGTGTCTCTTCTGAAACCCTTGGTGTGCAATCGTTATACTACTACGCCAGTGATTCCTGGGCCGGTGGACGTCCAGGGCCAAGAGGAATATGAAGTCCAGAGTATTATTGACTCCAGGAGATTTAGAGGAAAGCTGCAATATTTGGTTCATTGGAAGGGCTATGGCCCTGAGGAACGCTCTTGGATTGATCAGGGGGATCTCCATGCTCCAAGATTAGTACGCAGCTTTCACTCTAAATATCCTTTGAAACCCAAACCTCAGGCTAGGAGAGGGGGTCTTTGAGAGGGGGGGTACTATCACAGTGCCTGTGATTCCTGTCACTCTCTGTTGTGGATGTCACTGATTTGCTGACTGAGTTTGACCCGCCTCCTGATGACCTTTTTATACCTGGCTATCTCTCTTGTCAGTTGCCCTTTGTGGTGTTCCTGAGCCAGTAGTGCTTTTGCTGTGTTCCTGTATTCTGAGTTCCTGTGTACCGACTCGGCTTGTCCTGACCATTCTCCAGTGTTCCTGCCTGTGTATGACTCGGCTCGTCTGCGGACCACCCTTGGCTCCTGACCCGGCTAGTCTGACGTTCCTGCCTGTGTATGACTCGGCTCATCTGCGGACCACCCTTGGATCCTGACCCGGCTAGTCTGACGTTCCTGCCTGTGTATGACCCGGTCCGGCTGACTTCCTGCTCCGAAGATCGACTTCCAGCTTGTTCCAGTGACCTGCGTTCCAGTTGTCGCCGTCGCGACATTTTCCAGTCCTTGCTGCCCACGAGTGTGCCATTGCCTAGCCTGGTGATTCCTTCGATAGTGCTGTGCCTTGTTCTAGTGCAGAGCTGTGTGTATTCTGTGGGCCTTCCTCTCCTTGCAGAGCCTGATCGTAGCGTTGAAGCCTCGAGTAACGTTACAGAGCCTTGCAGTAGCGCTGAAGCCTCGAGTAAACGTGCATTTTAACTCTTGCAGTGCTGCCTCATATTCACTCTCTATATCTCCAGTACAAGCCTTGTTACAAGTGATACTGCTGCTGAGTTGGCCGCTCTCCGTCGGCAACTCTAGTCTAACGTTGCAGAGTGTTCACAAAGCTTGGGCCGTTTGGGCGCTTAAGGCTCTCCGGTGTTGGTTACCGACGAGATCGTATACTCAGAGTGTTGGCAGAAAGGCATCAGTGTTGGCTATTCGGTACTACGCCCGAGGGGGCTAGTGGTTCTGGCTCTAGCATTACTGCATTCGATTCCACCTGAGGAGGCTATTAGCTCTTGCATTGCAGGCCGGTTTCCATATTGCCCTAAGGGGCTATTCGCACTTGCACATACTAAAGCAGTTCCTGTAGCTACGCCCGTGGGGGCTAAGTTGTTACCCATTCTGCTTATCATCTACCACCTTGGCAAGGCAGCTCGTTCCTCTGCACCTGATGAACTTCGTCTGTACAGCACAGCCTATTTAAGGGCGTGTCAAACGGACTTTGGATTGTGTTATTTCAATTCTGTCAGAGTTCTAGTACAAGAGTAATTCAATGACAAAGTGTCCCCCTCCCGCCCCTTTTACTGATGTAACACTGCTCAGCCAGAGCAGAAGGGAGGTGCCTAGGTAGACTGCAGAGAGGGACAATCTTCAATTAAGATAAGGGAAAAACCTGAAAAACTTGTCAAGGGGGCAGGGTTTTCATTGTTCTCATAGGAATAAGAGTGTCCCCTTCTGTTATCTGTCTGGTCTATGGACTGCATTCCACATCTGAGAAGAGATGGCTTACACTAGGTAAAAGGGGCGGGAGGGGGAAACTTTGCTTGTGAATATCTCATAAACCATAAAGGTTTGAGAGATAATACTTATATAATTCTTCATGTTTTTTTAAATGCCTACAAAATAAAATAAAGTTAAAACGAAGTATTACTATCCCTTTAAAGTGTAGTTTATGATACTGTAACGGAAGCTGTGAAGGGACCGCGTCACCTTCCGCCGTCGTTCCTGGGTCTCTCCTTCTCAACGCAGATAAGCGCCGTCAGGTGCACCAGTTGGAGTATGGACAGTCACTGGAAACAGTCACAGGGTCACTGGAAGCAGGGAAGCAGGGAAGAGTCCACGTCGCCGCCTGACAGCATAAGAAGTTGGGACGCAGGAAGCTGGCAGCAGGCGGTCGGCGATTCAGGATACTTGGCGCAGATGGGTATCAGAGTGGATACTTTAGACCATAAGCAATACAAGACTCCAGGACTCCTTGTTCACTCCAAAACAGAACTCACTTTATTGGCAAAGAAAGACCACAGATATTTATACAGAAATCTTGCATTGCCTCTTATGGGGAAACCAAGTACAATAGGCTTAATCCAATCATTTCACAGTAGACAAAAGGGCAACAGACGATGGCCCAACAAACACAATAACTCAGACATGATTGCATTTCAGATACAAAAAGGTTGATGGACAAAGACTTGAGGTTTTGAACTAATTACCACACTGCAGGGGTTCTGACTGCATTTCACAATGGTTAAGTTAACACCCAGCAGGAGGTCTGGCTACAGTACACATAGTCAGTGCCTTGAGGGACTACAATACATATTGAAAGTAAATATGTTCAAACTCAAATGATTAACCCTTTGCAGGTCAGAAGAGTTTGCAGCACCCAAGCCTTGAATTGTTCTTTCCTCTGGTACAGCTGCCTATCCACATAAGGCTAGCCAAAGTCTCTTAGTCCAGGATAAGGGCTTGAGAGATCGTATGCCAGGGCTCAAAGGAGTGTCCAATATCCATAATCCTTGGGCCCAGGGGTGAATAAATGCCATGCCCAGACAAGAGCTCCCAGTAACGGGTAGGATCCGTTACATTTCTCCCCCTTTTTTGTACCAAGCCAGCGGTTGCAATAGGAAATGCTGGCTTGGCGTTGTAAGAGAGCATTGCTGCTGTGAGCCCCTTGTCCGGGCCTGGTAATAGAAACAAGTCCTTTGTCCTGAACCAGGGGTACAGTCTTGGTTCTTAATCCTGGGCCAGGGATATTGGTGCCTGCTGGCCCTGGCAATCACCAAATTGGGCGGCCTCTCCTGGGCTATGCTCCACTCAGAGCTGGAGTCCAATGTTGGGGTTAGACCCTCCTGGGTCTGGGGCCAGGGGCTCAGGGTCCAGAGCCAGTACATACGGTGGATCTCCCTGGGGCAATTGTGTCTCTGGATCCTCAGGGACCTGGGAATCAAAGTGTGGGGAGAGGGGCACATCTCCCCCTTTTAGTTGGGCAAGTGCCCCAGAGGGACAGGAGAGGATGTTTGTCCCACTCCCCTGTGCTGGGGCAACGTTCTGGGGCACATTCCCACCCCCCATGCAGAACTCAGGGAATTCAGGGGGCACAATCGTTGGGCTGGGGATGAGGACTGTTGTCCCATTCATCCCAGCCAGAGTTTCACAGGGCCTGGTGCGCTCGCTCCCACGCCCCAGGCCAGGGGTTACAAGGGTGCTGATGGGGAACGCATTCCCACCCATCAGTTCACAGTTCAAATCCACAGGAGGAAATGGGGTCTTGGGGCAACATCCAGGGTCTTCCGGGGCAGTAGCAGCACTGCAGTGAGGCAGTGTGTTGGACCCTTCTTCTTTCTGGCCCCTCACATCAGGGCCATCTCTTCTCTTGGGGAGGAGGGCACTCTCAATCCTTCTAGCCATCTTATCCATGTACCTGGAGAATACATTCTTCCCCTTCTCCAGGGCAACAGCAACAGGGGACGGACTGGGGCTGCTGGTGGGGACCTGCATCTCCTTCACCACAGCAGGGGTTTCCCAGACCCTGGTGAGCTCGCTCCCACTCACCAGGTCAGGGTTTACAGGGGGGCTGATGGGGCACTCTTCTCCACCCATCAGTTCACACAACATATCCTCAGGAGGGCCAGCAGCACTGCTCTCTTCCAGTCCGCTGGGGTCCTCCTCTTGTAGGCCATCACTTTCCAGGGCCTTCTCTGCCTTGAGGGAGACCGCAGTCCCATCCCTCAAGGCGGCATCCTCTGTGGCCCTGGAGAGCACATACCGCTCCACTTCCAGGGCGTTTTCCAACCCCACAGGGGGCATCATCTTGGGGCTGCTGGTGAGCTCTTCCACACTCACTACAGCAGGGGGGTCATAGGGAC
Organism: Rhinophrynus dorsalis; assembly: GCA_037306005.1. Taxonomy (NCBI): domain Eukaryota; kingdom Metazoa; phylum Chordata; class Amphibia; order Anura; family Rhinophrynidae; genus Rhinophrynus; species Rhinophrynus dorsalis. The sequence goes on along the minus strand of CM074721.1, from coordinate 482,470,633 downwards.
TGAAGGGCTCTCTCCCACCCATCAGCTGGGACATACAATCGCTGCTGGTGGGGACCTGCATCTCATCCACCGCAGCTGGAAAAACAGGGGAAGGGGCAATATGCCTATCAGGGGAGACGTCTGTCCCATCCCCTGATGCAGAGGCATTCTCTTCACTGAGAGGGAACGAATTCCCACCCCTCAGCTCAGGCAAAGTATAATCCAAGGGAAAAGGGGTATCAGGGAGGACCGTTGTCCCATTCCCGGATGTAGGGGTAACACAAGGGGCACTGGTGAGGAACGCATTCCCACTCACCAGTGTGGAGTGAACAGGGGAAACTCCATCCAGGTCCTCAGCTTCACTGAGGCCCTCCTCAGATGAGTGACCCCCCCAGTTTTCTTCTTCCTCTAGGGCCTCCCGAATTTCTTGCACTAATTTGGCATACATGTATTCTACCTCACACTCCCAACTGACTGTGTCGCTCAAGTCCTCTTGCAAGCTCCTGGGGACGTACCCCCCTAGCATATCTTCTCGTTTGTCCAAAAGCTCCAAGAAACGGTTGTTTTCTGGACTGCCAAAGTTCAAATCCCACAGATAAGCATCCCATACCAGCCCTTGGATCTTACATCGCAAGCGGGCCGGGGAGAAGGTTACTGGGAGCACGGGGCCATACTCTTGTTCAATGTGATTTACCAGCATCCAGTAGGCATCTTGCATCCGTAGCTCCTCTGTGATGCAACCACCCAGTTCTGGAATAAAGTCATTTACAATATCGCCCAGCCAGAAACTCCACTGAGACCGGATTAATTCAAAGCGATCCTCATATGACCCAAAAGCATCCTCCATATCTCACTTGATGCAACCGATGAATGAAGGAGAAATCCCACCGCTATGCCACCAATGTAACGGAAGCTGTGAAGGGACCGCGTCACCTTCCGCCGTCGTTCCTGGGTCTCTCCTTCTCAACGCAGATAAGCGCCGTCAGGTGCACCAGTTGGAGTATGGACAGTCACTGGAAACAGTCACAGGGTCACTGGAAGCAGGGAAGCAGGGAAGAGTCCACGTCGCCGCCTGACAGCATAAGAAGTTGGGACGCAGGAAGCTGGCAGCAGGCGGTCGGCGATTCAGGATACTTGGGGCAGATGGGTATCAGAGTGGATACTTTAGACCATAAGCAATACAAGACTCCAGGACTCCTTGTTCACTCCAAAACAGAACTCACTTTATTGGCAAAGACCACAGATATTTATACAGAAATCTTGCATTGCCTCTTATGGGGAAACCAAGTACAATAGGCTTAATCCAATCATTTCACAGTAGACAAAAGGGCAACAGACGATGGCCCAACAAACACAATAACTCAGACATGATTGCATTTCAGATACAAAAAGGTTGATGGACAAAGACTTGAGGTTTTGAACTAATTACCACACTGCAGGGGTTCTGACTGCATTTCACAATGGTTAAGTTAACACCCAGCAGGAGGTCTGGCTACAGTACACATAGTCAGTGCCTTGAGGGACTACAATACATATTGAAAGTAAATATGTTCAAACTCAAATGATTAACCCTTTGCAGGTCAGAAGAGTTTGCAGCACCCAAGCCTTGAATTGTTCTTTCCTCTGGTACAGCTGCCTATCCACATAAGGCTAGCCAAAGTCTCTTAGTCCAGGATAAGGGCTTGAGAGATCGTATGCCAGGGCTCAAAGGAGTGTCCAATATCCATAATCCTTGGGCCCAGGGGTGAATAAATGCCATGCCCAGACAAGAGCTCCCAGTAACGGGTAGGATCCGTTACAGATACAGTTACAAAATAATACAGATTGTGCATTGTGGTGATGAGAGATGTATGCCAGGAGAGGATATGACATCCACTTTACTCCATGGATTCCCTCACATTATAGGAAAAGTAATATCACAGCATTTTTGTTTTTTTTGTTTTGTAGAGTTTTAAAATTGGATTTGTGCTACATAATTTCTATCTGTCAGAGAGATATTCGTATTTAAAGTTCTGCCTCTCCTAGTGTCAGCTGTAGAGCTGATAGAAGGAGATCCGTGACGGCCGACGCAAGGAGGCTCTTCAGTAGAGCTGCAGTAGCGATACTGGAAAATAATTACTTCATTTGAATGGTTTACAGAGTGTGCTAGCACACTTTGTAGACCATTCCAATGAAGTAATTATTTTCCAATATCGCTATTTTGGCTCTGCTGCAGAGCCTCTGGCTCATGTTTTTTTAATGCCTACAAAATAAAATAAAGATAAAAAGAAGTATTACTATCCCTTTAAGAAAACAATTGAAAAAAGTGTTTGATATATAATATGATAATGGCAAAATAATTACAAGAAAAGTAAAATTTTATGACATCACATTTTGTCACAAAATTTACTTCATATGAAGCACCATGAAAAAGCTGAGTTTGTACTGAAAAAATACACAGTTTCTACAGATAGAAAACGGCAGGGGAGGACTGGCAACTTATGGCCCAGGAGGCAAATACATTCAAGTGGCCCATTTCTATATCGTTCAAGCCCACTACTATAGAGCTTACAAGGAAAATGGTTTATGCTACTAGTTTAGCTCCATTTGGATTGTTCCTCTGTGTTGTGATTTGTGTAGCTCCATTTCAATTGTAAGCTCTCTGGTATCATTAGTGTAGCTCCATTTGGATTGTACCTCTGTGGTATCGCTAGGGTAGCTCCATTTACAGCAGCAATTGGGAGATTAAGTTAGGAGCAGTGGCCCACCAGCCCAGACATATGACCGGCCCAGGGGGCAACTGCCCCCCAGGCCAGACTTCCCCTGGGAAACGGTGAGGTTTAGTCACATGCATTTGGCCACAACCAAGCGTCTCTGCCTCATAATCTGAGGGTTGTGAAGGGGCAGTCTTAACATGGTTTTGACCAAATCCATGTAACTAAACCTCACTATTTATTATCTTTAGTAAGTCACAGGATATTTATTTGTAAAGGTCATAGCTAGAAATTTACCTATGGGTAAACAGATGGATATAAAAATGCTGGATGTGTTCGGCCACCAGAATAGTAAAAGATCCCCATGCCTCTGGCACTGAAAGGGTTAAATCAGTGGGCATTTTGCATTCATCCTAGCTGGTGCACATGGTTTGCTTAAGAATTTCTCCTTCTTTTTATTTTTATTTTTTTTGTGCATAAGGCCCAAAGAGACAATGGTTGGAGTGACCAGTTGAGCAGAGTAGGAGGTGACCTCCCTTGCTTGTAAAATGGCAGGGATCCCTTCAAGGGCCCTCTGTGGGCTGCCTCAACAGGAGGCCGTGCACACTTTACTCCATTCTCCCTAGACAAGGGGAGGACGGTGATTGTAGGATCTCTCCAATGGGAATTCCCTGACCTTGGACAGCTCTGCACTAGAGCATGCCTTTCATTTTAAATGTATACCCTGTTCCTATTACACAGAGTGGATACTGAAGTCATTCCCGTTCACAACTTCTTACTATACTGTAGATAGTCATGAATGTATAAAGTCTGTATACAAGGCTGCAAGTGTTTCTAAACAGCTCCCAGGGCAAATGTTTATAAATGTAGTAATGGTTCTTAAAGGGATAGTAATGTTTCATAATAAAAGCAGCTCTAATTAATCTTCAGAGTATTTTGTCCTTGGAGAGTGATATTTCAGTACTATCAGAGTTGTAGTTCAAGAGTAATTGAATGATAAAGTATCCCCCCCTCACGCCCTTTCTACTGATGTAAAACTGCTCAACTTAGAGCAACAGGGAGTGTCCAGGTAGATTGCAGAGAGGGACAATCTTCAATTAAGATAAGGGAAAAAGCTGAAAAACCTGTCAAGGGGGGCAGAGCTTTCATTGTTCTCACAGTAAGAATATTGACCCTTGATGTGAGCTGTCTGGTCTATAGACCAGATTCCACATCTGAGGAGTGGGGCTTACACTAGGTAAAAGGGGCGGGAGGGGGATACTTTATCATTCAATTACTCTTGAACTACAACTCTCACAGTAATGAAATAACACTCTCTATGGCTCAAATACTATGAAGCTTAATTGGAGCTGCTGTTTTTGTGAAACATTACTATCACTTTAAGTTCACAAGGACAGCTTTAGTGTAGTGGTATTAACACTTCACTGAATGCACCCTTGTAAACCATATTGTCCACAATGTTGCTGTTCATACAAGCAATTTCATCCTCGGAGTATGTACCCTGAGGCAGAATTCTGCACTTAGATGCATTCATACACTGGGCACAACCATGTTTCAGTATGCAGTTCTGTACATCAGCTTACAGGCTGCCATACAGATTTACATGAGCGATTTTGGCAAATGTGATGCCGGCATGGGTCAATAGTAGTATATGGCTGACGACAATGTGGGCTGGCATTGTGACATACCTCTGCTCTCCCCCAATCAAATTAATTGTCGGGGGCATGAAGGACATTGGGGTAATTGAGCCCTGGTGGCTTGGCATGCGCTGAAATATAGTGCAGCCAAGTTTCCCATGTGAATATAGCCTTATATTAACATTCTGAGTGCCAGAGAATTATCCAAAGCACATTGCAATGCATCAGATACCTCTCTGGCATTCAAAGGGTTAAAGATGCATGAACTTCTGGGGTGCATAGGACACACTGCAGCCCTAGAGCAGTGATCAGTTGCTCTCATGCTGTTATTGGACTATAACACCTATATTCATCAGCTGGACATATGCTGGCTGAGGATGCTGGAAGCTGTAGTCCGCCATCAGCTGGAAAGCCAAAGGTTTGCCCACTTCTGCTTTAGGGTTGGAGAAGGTGGCTCCCTATTCTTATCACTGCCCTTTACTGAATGGTTGTCTCCTCACACACTGGGCTCTATTATTTAACCCCACGAGACACAAAGATATCCAATGCATTGCTTTGAAATACACTGGATTCCTCTGGGGCACTCATAAAGAAACAATTGTGAAGTGAGCCAACTGCACCATATGAAAATAGACACATTTCTCATTGAAATAAATGTGGCTTTTAACCCCTGGAATGCAGGAGAGCTCCTTTACAATGAGTTGGAGACCTTTCTAACATTGACCCTTTGAGTGCCAGAGGGGTGCCCTACACATTTCAAAGCAATCCGTTGAATACCACTTTGGCATTCAAAGTGGTTAAAATAATTGAAAGCTCCATTTGAATAAAAAAAATTAATAGTGATTTTACCCCTATGGAGCTGTCCTGAATACAGCCCTCTGTCCCTATACCTCACACTGAACATTTCATGTTTGAGATCTCCACATCATTCACCACTCAGTAGATTTACTTTAGCCTCCTGAATATAGCCCTCTGTCCCTATACCTCACACTGAACATTTCATGTTTGTGAGCTCCACATCATTCACCACTCAGTAGATCTACTTTAGCCTCCTGAATACAGCCCTCTGTCCCTATACCTAACACTGAACATTTCATGTTTAAGAGCTCCACATCATTCACCACTCAGTAGATCCACTTTAGCCCCCTGAATACAGCCCTCTGTCCCTATACCTCATACTGAACATTTCATGTTTGAGAGCTCCACATCATTCACCACTCAGTAGATCCACTTTAGTCTCCTGAATACAGACCTCTGTCCCTATACCTCACACTGAACATTTCATGTTTGTGAGCTCCACATCATTCACCACTCAGTAGATCTACTTTAGCCTCCTGAATACAGCCCTCTGTCCCTATACCTAACACTGAACATTTCATGTTTAAGAGCTCCACATCATTCACCACTCAGTAGATCCACTTTAGCCCCCTGAATACAGCCCTCTGTCCCTATACCTCATACTGAACATTTCATGTTTGAGAGCTCCACATCATTCACCACTCAGTAGATCCACTTTAGTCTCCTGAATACAGACCTCTGTCCCTATACCTCACACTGAACATTTCATGTTTGAGAGCTCCACATCATTCACCACTCAGTAGATCCACTTTAGCCTCCTGAATACAGCCCTCTGTCCCTATACCTCACACTGAACATTTCATGTTTGAGAGCTCCACATCATTCACCACTCAGTAGATCCACTTTAGTCTCCTGAATACAGCCCTCTGTCCCTATACCTCACACTGAACATTTCATGTTTGAGAGCTCCACATCATTCACCACTCAGTAGATCCACTTTAGCCCCCTGAATACAGCCCTCTGTCCCTATACCTCATACTGAACATTTCATGTTTGAGAGCTCCACATCATTCACCACTCAGTAGATCCACTTTAGTCTCCTGAATACAGCCCTCTGTCCCTATACCTCACACTGAACATTTCATGTTTGAGAGCTCCACATCATTCACCACTCAGTAGATACACTTTAGCCTCCTGAATACAGCCCTCTGTCCCTATACCTCACACTGAACATTTCATGTTTGAGAGCTCCACATCATTCACCACTCAGTAGATACACTTTAGCCTCCTGAATACAGCCCTCTGTCCCTATACCTCACACTGAACATTTCATGTTTGAGAGCTCCACATCATTCACCACTCAGTAGATCCACTTTAGCCTCCTGAATACAGCCCTCTGTCCCTATACCTCACACTGAACATTTCATGTTTGAGAGGTCCACATCATTCACCACTCAGCAGCTCCACTTTAGCCTTCTGAATACAGCCCTCTGTCCCTATACCTCACACTGAACATTTCATGTTTGAGAGCTCCACATCATTCACCACTCAGTAGATCCACTTTAGCCTCCTGAATACAGCCCTCTATCCTTATACCTCTCACTGAACATTTCATGTTTGAGAGCTCCACATTCACTCCATACTGCTGACCTATATTGTGTTTTTATAAATTTACATCACATTCTATTTTTACCTTTCTTTGCAACCTGGAGATGGCCCAGAAAATTTATTTTTATCCAGTTTGTAGGGCAAACTATGAGATCCACAGCTGCAGCCTATATTGAGCTCTAGTATGATTTTCTTTATGCAGCTGCCTAAGAGAACTAAATGGTGACACTGAATTTGCATTGTGAAATATGTTTTCTTCATGAACCAGACATTGCATCATTCACCCACCTGCAGGGGCATTGTGTGGCCTATATAGATTTCTACATGTAACACCCTTTTTCTCACAAGCTGTGTTATCTTCGTCTGTGGAGCTTCACCTGTTTTTTCACAGGTTTGTTAGTAATCAGTGTCTTTACTCAGAAGCATAGCTTGAAAAAACACTAATATTCATATATTCATCCTAAAACCAATACGTAAAGCAATCTGACACTTTTACAAAACTAATTGAACACTGTATATCTAACAATAATGTGCCCATAGGAACTGAAGAAGTCATCTCTGCTTTATCAACCCTTCATGACGCCTGTATCATTGTACAATTGAAGCCAAAGAACCAAATGCAGACTCTTCCTAGCCCCCCCCCACCCCAGTCCACAATGCATGAAATCCAGTGGGTCCTCACATGCTTCTTCAGGTAGCTGCTGGCAGACTACAAATCTCATAATTCTCCTGCAGCATGTATCTCAGAAGAGGGAGAGGTGGAAGGGGAGGCGAGGAAAAAATTGCATGTAAAACACATAAGGGTGAATGGAGCATTGAGGATAAGGGAGGAGGAGGTCTAAGGTGAGAGGACGAGACCAGAGCAAGGAAGACAATATTAGATCTGCACAGGGTAAGTGGGTGGGGTAAGGGTATAGAGTACGGAGGAAAGGAAAGGGAGAGGTGTAGGGTGAGAGTAGAGTAACTGAGCATAAAAGACATTATTAGACCCACATGAGATATGTAGGAGAGTAAGTCATTCAGTGATTTGGACATGAGGACGGGAGGGGGGGCCTTTGCCCACTGTGCCTTCATGCACAAATTATCGGCCATAGCATGTATTGAACATAGACATTCCTGTTCTGCAAAACCCTGACCCAGCTGTACCATAGGCTACAGAAGGCAGGATTTAGCATAACATGTCCCTACTTACACCCTGGGGTGTGGCTGGCACCCCTGCCTAACATCCTTGCTGCATTAGTAACCCCCTTCCTGGAAATGGCAGGTATACTTTTGAAATATTGCATTTTATATAGCGCGTTGCTGTAAGCCGCATTCAGCAGGTCGCAGTGTTCAAAAGGCGGACATGGAAAGGTGTTTGTGCTCTGTCCTGCCTGTCAGCCCTGGAACAATGGATAATTCTCGTTAATGCGGTAATAATTCTGGGGACTAGCACTTCTGAGCAGCTTGTTGCCAGATGGGGAATTATTGGGGGGGCATGTTTTTTAGCGATGGTAGTTCTGCTTTAAATCAATAGGAATATTTATTTGTCCCCTACAGTGTAGATGATAGACTTATATTGGTCTGCAGTTTTTTTGGATTTGCCTTATCACCTTTTTTTTGCGCAGTAAGATGACTTCTGCATTTTTCCATTTTTCAGGCACTAGTAGGAAATTTCAGAATAGTTTATCTAGGGATCTGAATAAGGGTTGACCTCCGGCTTTCAACATTTCATTAGTAACTTTATCAATTCCAGCTGCATTACAATTTTTCGTTGATTTTATTGCATCTTCTAATTCTTCCACCAAAACTTCTGGCACAGCTTCGGCCTCTGACACAGCGTTCAGTTGTCCTTCATCTTTCTAAAGATTCAAATACAATTTTTCCACTCATTTTAGTATTTGTTGTTGAGTTATTGCTGTTTTACCACCTTCAAGCTGTGATGGAAACATTTGGCTCCTATGTGTGGCCATCTTTGATTTTGCTTTCTTTAGCCCTTGATTTTCTTACAGTGTCATATTGATGAGCCAGCACTGAATTTGCGCATTTTTCTTTTCTACGTTTCTTTATGTTGTTGCGCATTTCTACCTATTCTACACTGTTTCTAATATTACTTTTCTGTGTAATTCTTCGTCGTCTTTTCATCATGGAAACTGCTCTTTTTTTATGTATATTCGGGTTGGCTTTTCTGGTTTAGCAGTAGGTGCAAGAGCATTGACAGTGTCTACAATAGTCTCAATAACTTTTTAATTGTGGGTTCAAATGTCTGTGGTCTTGCAGCACACTGAAGCCATTAGATAGTGCTAACTCAAAATTCTTACGATTTTTCTATAGCTGGTTACTGTCGATCTTCAGGTTTGTTGACTTGATCATTTTCTTTCTTGCAGTCAATTTTGATTTTTGGTCTCACTAGATGATGGTCACTTCTACCGTTAAACCGATTTAAGACTGAGCAGTTAGTGAATATCTAAATAACATAAAGAGCTAGCCTGTGAAGCTCTCTGTATGCGAAACCGCACATGCTCAGTAGAGACTGTAGGAAAGATGCAGTCATGCGCAGTAGGGACTGGCCAAACGCGCAGGGAACTCCGGATGGCTCCCCACCTGTCTGTGCTCCAAGCTCCGGGGCAGCAGCTGAGGCCTCTGGGTAACACTTTAACCAGTGTATACGGGCTTTCCTACTAGTTATTATATAATATGCAAGTATGAAGTTGATTCCACTTGTATTAACATATTCATTTTCTCTGGGCAGAATGAATTCATGATGTATAAATTTTGTATGTTGACTCTATTGTCTTTTTTTCCAGTTCAATGTGGTTCGATCAAGTTTTCATCATTTTAAATATTACCATTGCTCACATTGAAATCTCCCATTATAAATTTGTAGTGGTAATTGTACTGCGTAATAAATAATTATTAAGTGAAGACAACAATATTGTGATTAGACCAGCTGGCAAAGGCAGAGCACAGTCATTATGAACTAATGATAATACTACTTACCAACGTTTGTCCTATGATCCAACCATCAAATTTAAGAAAGAAGTAGATAAAATTATCAAGAAGGGATATGGGGCAGGATGGTTGGATGATCAGTCAAAAAGCTTTCTTGTACAAGAGCATCCTATATGCTCAATATTATATACCTTCCCAAAAATACACAAATCCCTACAAAAACCACCAGGGAGACCTTTGATCTCTGCTGTAGGCTCCTTTCTACAGCCAACAGCAAATACATTGATTGGTAGCTGCAGCTGTGCATACAAGCTTTACTACCAGTTTCTTCCATTTGATTAATAATATATTCAGTCTTAATGATAAAACCATTTTAGCAACTATAGATGTAAAATCCCTATACCCAGTCATTCCTCATGATGCAAAGATTGACTCTGTACGCAGACTGCTTATATCTAGTCAACTATATAAAGGTCCATCAATTGACTATTTTCTAACTCTGTTGTAAATTTGCCTAACAAAAAAACTATTTTAAACTTGAGAATAATTTTTATCTCCAATGTACTAAAACTGCTGTGGGAGCTTATATGGCTCCATCATATGATAATGCTTTCATGTCAGTATTTGAAGAGGAGGCACTCACTAAACACCCATCTTTTCCCCCCCATGTCATCACATATCCTCGCTATATTGATGATTTGTTTCTTCTATGGCAATGTGAGGAGAACACTCTCATTAACATGATTGAGGTTGTTATTCAATTACATCCACGTATACATTAGACATTGGATCATATCAAAACAGAAATAGCATTCTTGGATGTTTTGGTACATTTACAAAATGGGCTGTTATCCATGACACTATACCATAAACCAACTGATAAAAATAACCTCCTCTATGCCACCAGTCATCATCCAGTACACCTTAAGCAGGGCTTGCCATTTTCCCAGATGATGAGAGTGAGAAGAATTGTTAGTGACAATGAGGAAGTTGAGACTGAACTTAACAAAATGGGTAGGAGATTCCTTGATAGAGGATACAATCCTGTGGACATTTCAGCATGCCATCAGAGAGCCATGAATACTAGCTGTGTGGAAGCATTGGGAAATAAAGAAAGAAAGATTCTTAATAAAACTGTTTTCACGTGTTTAAAAAAAACACTGGCGGATGTGGTAAAAAAAAAAAAACACTGGTCGATAGTTTCTACAGATGAACACTCTTATGAAAAAAAAACCTATGGCATCATTTAGAAGAGGCAAGAAACTCAGGGAGCTGTTGGTAAAAGACTGATCCAATGAATTGCTACAAGAAAAGGGAAGATTCTTGGAAAAAAAGGATGCTTTAAGTGTGCCTCATGTGTTACTTGCAACTATATGCAGAGTGGAACATATTTCCGTCACCCACATAAAGGCTGTAAAATACACATTCGTTATAACTTGGGTTGTAACTCCCAATTTGTGATATATATCATCTTATGTGCCTGCAAACTGATGGATGTGGGTAAAACCACTACTGAGCACAGTAAGATACATATTAAACACAGAAGGTTTCCATGCAAGAACTCCAAGACGTACATCACTACTGACCCAAAAGCACAAGAAAATCAAAATCATATAAATAAATCACAGAAATTTGGGGATTCTGTTCTGTGGCGCGAGGAAACAAAACTGGAACTTTTCAGCCAAATGGGTCAGTGGTATGTCTGGAGGAAGAAGAATGACGCATATGCTGAAAAGAACACTCTGCAGTTAAGCATGGTGGTGGCTCGGTGATGCTCTGGGGCTGCTTTGCATCCTCTGGCACTGGAAACCTGCAGCGTATGGAAGGCAAGATGGATTCATTGAAGTATCAGAAAATCCTAGGAGAAAATGTCATGCCATCTGTGAGGAAGCTGAAGCCTGGCCGTCATTGGACCTTCCAACAGGACATTGATCCCAAGCATACCTCAAATTCCGCCAAGTCTTGGTTGCAGAAGAAATCCTGGAAGATTTTACAATGGCCATCACAGTCACCTGACTTGAACCCCATAGAAAATCTCTGCTGGGATTTGAAGAAGGCACAAACCAAAGAATATTACCAAAGTGGAGGCCATTGCTCATGGGGAATGGGTTAAGATTCCTCATGGATGCTGCCAGAAGCTGATGTCTCGCTATGCATCTCGTTTGCAGCAGGTCATAACAGCAAAAGGGTGCTCTAGTAGGTACTAAAGATGCTTGCCATGAAGGGGTTGAATAATTTTGGGACTGGAGAAGTCATTATAAGTTGCATTTTCAGTTGAAATTTGGGAAATCACTTGAAGCATTCATTTTGTTGAGCTATTTCAATTGCTTTTGTTTGATTTGTTCATTACAAACAGCTGAAGGTCTGTAAATATTGACAATATACCTGATTTACAACAGGGGTAGAATAATTTTGATTACAACTGTATATATATATATATATATATATATATATATATATATATATATATATACTTAAGTACTACTGTTTAAGCATTCTTAACCACTTAGATGCCAGATATGTCTCCAAGGGGTTAGTAGTCCCATTGGTATCTAGGGTGTCCATTTCCCATGCTATTATTATATGAAGAAACAAGAACTTTAAATGTTTTTTTACCACTATCATGGACAGGCTACACTGAGCCACAGTGGGCATCAGCAGAATCACTGTCTTTGCATCCTCCGCACTTTGAATATATAATTCTTATTTCATATGGCAAGATTATCTCCATGCTTAAATAAGTGCATTACATTCTACATGGAGTTTGAAATACATGTGTCTGAGTCATTTATATTGTTTGGAGAAGAGCAATCAGGGCTTCTTGGGCTAAAGAGCTCACACTTTTCCCCCAACAGCTATTTTCTATTTTTCTCCCTGCCCTGAATAATAATGGTGCTTCCCATCACCTCTATAGCTGTATCCATGGAAACCCCCAATAATAGCTATAAGGAGCTGCCTGCATTGCTCTGCAGTGCTGAGATGGACAGAGAGAGGGAGACAAAGAGGAATATAAAGCGAGACAGAGCAAGTAAATCTCAGACAGATAGATATGGACAGAGAGAAAATAATGGACATCTGAGCCAGGGGTAGACAACATGTGGATTCCCTGCTGTTGCTGGACTACATTTCCCATCCTTCTCAGAAGAGTGATGGCAGCAATTGTTGTCCAAAGACACCTGGAAAGCTCTAGGTCTAAATCTGAATTGACTGTTGCACATCTATGCATGGTAAACACATTATGGTGAGTGTATGGGACTGCTGGAGTGGATCATTTTTTTCATTTAGACTATGACATTCAAATCATGTGCCTACACTTAGGAGCAAGTACTAGGGAAAATGAAAACTTCAGAGCACTGGAAATGGTAGCCAGCCCTGGTCCTCAAGAGCCACCAGCAGTGTATGCTTTGTATCTATCCTTGAATGAACACAGGCAGACAAATTAAAGTGAATGAGCAACTAATTAATCCAGCTATGCACCAGCAGGGACATCCTAAACACATTCATTGTTACTTGCTCTTCGGGACCAGGGTTGGTTACCCTTGTTGTACATACTCTCTACAGCTATTAATGCACCTTCAGACCTTGGTATTACTGCTACTGTTCCATATACACAGCTGTTACTGCACCTTCACCCTGGAACCTCTCTGCTATTCTCTACAGACCCCACACACACTGCTGTTACTGCACATCTACCCTGCAGCCTCCTTTCTCTACATTGTCCATCCATACACAGCTGTTACTGCACATCTACCCTGCAGCCTCCTTTCTCTACATTGTCCATCCATACACAGCTGTTACTGCACATCTACCCTGCAGCCTCCTTTCTCTACATTGTCCATCCATACACAGATGTTACTGTACCTACACTCTGCCCTGTAGCCTCTCTGTTATTACTCTACAGACCACATACACACAGCTGTTACTGCAACTCTACCCTTCAGCCATTAATTAGTATGCTTGGGTTCTAGCTGGGATATTCCGAAAGCATTCACTCTTGGTGGCTCTTGGAGACCAGGGTTGGCCATCCCTGCTTTATGGCATGCTGACCCACACACTCCTCCATTGAGTAGATTTGATAACAGTCTTCCAGTTCTGCAGCCATAGTGGAAGGACACATCACCTACCTCTCCCACTGCAGTTCACACAATCCAGCACTGTTTTTTTTCTGGGCACTAGACAACATATATTATTAATGTCTTATTCTCTATCAACAGAGGATTGCAAATAGGCATTTTTTACAGCCATAGCCTTGAGTTGCCCAGTCACCGGAGCACAGTTGCTTTCCCTGAGGCAAAATTATCCCTCATTACATCCCTATGGATGGAGGAAGGGAGAGGAGGGGAGAGTGGAGGAGAGAGAGAAGATGGAGAGAATACCTACATGGAGCCTCACCCACTTCATGACTTACCCCTTAGCTGTTTAGCTCGTTCAACACTGGAGGAACATAGTTTTATGGATTTCTAAACATTTCTATGCCCCCAAAGTCTTCTGTCAAGGGCAAGCTTGAGACAGTGAGATACCTCTGGTGTATACTACTACCATAAACTACAGTTGGGGAAAAGACTGTTCCCATATCCCCCAGGCTTCTGGTTCTTAAACTAGCGCTACCAAGCATACTGAGCCTAACAATGGGACATAATTGCAGCCTTATTACTCTCAACATGGCTGGACACCAATGATGTATTTATACATGGCATATCTACCCTGAGGGTTGTGTAATACCTCTCCGATCTAGTTGCAAAATCATATCCATTACAAGAACTTCTCTGAATGGGACAGCACACCATTCCACTTTTTGGTCAGATAGCCCCACAATGATATATAGAGGGCACGTCTGTGAGGCTCCACCTTACCAACAGTACCCATTTTCTGTAGCATTCCACTTTGACAGACCTGGCCCAGTGTTTAAACTGGGCCCTTTATTCTTTTGCCCTGGTATTTTTCAGGTGATAATGATTGGATCTCAGTTTACATATCATGCACTTCTTTGTCACACAGTTGGGCCACAATATTGCATATTTACATTTCTGTTTTGACCAGACTATGGTCTAAGGACTCTATCAGCACCTGCATACCTCCTCCTTCCCGACTGATGATCTTATAAACCTTTGCATTGTATGCAAGCAGAATGTATATCACTAATATCACTCTGTTAAAAAACTATTCTGTTTCACTCTCTCATTCCATTACCACATTTATTACCCAACTGAATATTTATTACCATGACAGAAGCAGCTAATGCACCTTGACCCCAAGGGGAGATAAAAACAGAACAAAAGAATGTCAAGCAGCTCTCCAAAACGGAACATGTATCTATCAATTCATAACAAGACCATTCTGATATCAAAGCTGTTATTGCCAAAACAACGGCTAAAGCTGTCTCTGTTCCCTTGACCCCTATCTTTGATAAAAAAAACTGGACTCTATTCATCTATCTATCCGGGAGGTACCAACAAAAGTTAAAACCCAGACCCATGTAACTCTCCTTTTTGCAAATCCCGCTGGGCTACTGTATTTTGTGGCCTTACATTAGCCCTGTGACTGAGACCTGTATACTTGCATCGATTTCCATTGCAGCCCTACCTCTGCTCTATCTCATGAAGCATGTATGCAGAGATTTGATCTGATGTTATTTGGTCAAGGTGTGCTTTGTATGGTTAAACCATTGTGCCTTGACGTCTTTGTACCTTAACTATACTTTTAATAAAATGTATTAAAAAAAAACAAAATAAAAAATTCACACCCAATGCATCACGGCTGTTGAAACAACATAGACAACTTACAGCAGACTATTCAAACCTTAGAAAAAAACACACACTGATAGAAAAACTCAATCATCTGGATAACAGACATTATATAAATAATATTTGGCTAGTGGGTCATTGAAAAACTTTTGGGCCTTCTTACTGACATTCCCCATCTTTTGAAATTTAATAAGCCATATACCCTTGGCATTTGAGAGAGAACATCACCTGGTAAATTTTTCCCCAACAGATAACAACCTCATCCAGTTACCTTCAGGGTGCTAAACTGTATAAATAATCAATGAGTACTTATAGTGTACCATAAATGTATAAAACTGGAATACAAAACGTTTCTCCTTCTTATATTTCAAGATTTTTTGGCCACGGTCTTTTCAAAATGGAGGGCGTTCTCTGAAATCTG
Organism: Rhinophrynus dorsalis; assembly: GCA_037306005.1. NCBI lineage: Eukaryota > Metazoa > Chordata > Amphibia > Anura > Rhinophrynidae > Rhinophrynus > Rhinophrynus dorsalis. The sequence goes on along the minus strand of CM074721.1, from coordinate 482,454,822 downwards.
CAAGAAACTGTTTGACAGAGGCATCATATTTGCTATGATCTACCCACCCTGTCTTAAGATAATCATAGAAAATAAACCGATTTGATCTGATACACCAAAAGATGCATGGCATTACTATGATAACTTACCAGATTAGTCCTTTCTTCCATCACCTGGCAACATCATCCACACTTTGTCTCTCTTCTCTTACAAAGATGAACTTATGTTACATCTCATTATGAATGTCTCATAAACAACCAGAGACTTCAACTGTTGTTTTATTATCTCTGTTCAATAACAGATTTCTTTACATATGTAAAGAGATTAAGGACATGGGAAGAGAGAGAGAGAAAGGAGGAGGAAAAGGAGGAAAAGGGGAAGGGATGGTAAAAAAAAAGAGGAAAAAAGGAGAGAGATAAGGAGAAGGTTGAAGAAGGGAAAGAGGACATAAGAGGAAAAAAGAAAGGGAAAAAAGATGAGGGAAAATGAGAAAGTCAGTTGTGGTAATTAAAGGTAGATAGAAGCGGCCCACTGACAGCACACCCTGAAAAAACTATGATTCCCTGGAATGTTTAATGAGCCAGTTATCTGTCTCTGATGTCTGGAGGGTTATTCACCTATTATAAATACATTATAGGTTATTTTTCCACCACATAGAATATTCACTTGAATAGACTATTTTCTCATTTCAAACCCAGTCATGACTACAGTCCATCATAGCCAAATCTGTGATATCTTAATCTCTGATCATGCCCTGTTATCACTCTCATTCTAACCACCCAGTTTTACCTCCTTCAACTAGAGAATGCCCTCATTTTTTAAAACAATCCCAGAACTTCAAAACTAGTGTAATACGAGCCTTGCAGACATACAAGTAAAACCATCGTTCAGCATAACTGACCATAACATCTTCTGACCTACAGCGAAAGTAGTTTTGACAGGACATATAAAGAACATTAACACCTCCTAACATTAATCCCTCACTTAAGACTGCAAAAATTAATTCCCAATGCTCTATATCTCGAATTGTGTGTTGTCCTGCTTGATCATCTGGGCACGTTGCCTTGGACTAATTGAACACATTGCATCAGCAGCGTAGCGTGCTACCATTCAAGTGTTTACCTTTTCATGACCATTACTTTGTCTTATACCTTAAACTTTAGTATGCTAGAGAGGTATCCAGTGCATTACATTTCTTATGTGTAGGCTTCTCTGTCATGAAAAGGGGTTAAACTATTTTCTTAGTGAATTGTTCTTTCAGGGGTGACTGTGTAACTAGAATCAGCTGGGCCCTGGGACAACATCTGTGACTGGGTCCTTCCACACACAGGTGGTCTGGAGCAAGTCTGAGTGCCAGCACTGACTTTTGAAATGCCTTGGACACACCTCTGGTGCTCAAAGATGAATGAAAAAGAAGGAAAGTAGCTGGAAGAAGCCATGCGTGATATCAGCGACTGCCAGCCAAAATAGGAAACTGGTCTGATTTCTAAGAAGGGTTGCAGAATAGTGCAGAGCCGATGGATCCCCTTGACTGGTGGGCCTAGTCAAAATCGCAACCCCTGCGTAGTTAAGCCCCATGCATTCTTTAAACCAATCAAAGTAAACCAAATGGTGTTATGAAATGGAGCTTGTTCACATTCACTTTTTTGAAATATTTGTACTGGTTTTTAAATGAGAGCCAGGGCTCCTATGCAGGACTGTCCAAGTTCGGTCCTCAAGGGCCACCAACAGGCCAGGATGTAAAAATTTCCCTAATCAAGCACAGTGGCTCATTCATTCTGATTAGCCCATCTGTGTTCAAACTATGAAATCCTTACATCCTGGCCTTTTGGTAGTTCTTCAAGACTGAACTTGGACACCCCTGGGTTAAGGGGACACTTTCGTCTAAAAACAACTTTGGTGATTTTGAAAGAGCTTTCAAAATCACCTATTTGTTGTACTCTCCAATTTTTATTTAGAAAACTGTTTATCTTATTTAGATGTATAGATTAATATAATATATAATAAAGCAATGCTATGCAGATACTTTCTATGTGAGCCTTACATTACCTCCTCCTCTCACTGATACTGCTCAGCAATGTATTGCCAACCTTGTCAGTGAATGGAGAGGTAATATAGGACTAAGACAGGAAGTGACTGCACAGCATGCTGTAATTAGTAGTGTTGAGCGAGCACCCCGATGCTCGGGTGCTCGGATGCTCTGACCGAGCACCGCCGGAGGCTCGAGTGCTCGGCCGAGCACCCGAGCCCCATTGACTTCAATGGGGCGACACGAGCATTACACCAGGCACCCCCTGCTCTGATGAGGGGAGGGTGCCTGGTCAATGCCCCCTTCATCTCCACAATGTCCCCCTTCATCTCCGCAATGTCCCCCTTCATCTCCGCAATGCCCCCTTCATCTCCGCAATGTCCCCCTTCCACAATGTCCCCCTTCATCTCCACACTGTTCCCCTTCATCTCCGCAATGCCCCCTTCATCTCCGCAATGTCCCCCTTCATCTCCGCAATGCCCCCTTCATCTCCGCAATGCCCCCTTCATCTCCGCAATGTCCCCCTTCCACAATGTCCCCCTTCATCTCCACACTGTCCCCCTTCATCTCCGCAATGCCCCCTTCATCTCCGCAATGCCCCTTTCATCTCCGCAATGTCCCCCTTCCACAATGTCCCCCTTCATCTCCACACTGTCCCCCTTCATCTCCGCAATGCCCCCTTCATCTCCGCAATGCCCCCGTACCTCCAGTCCCTGGTGGTCCAGCGGAGCGTCTTCAGATCTGTGCCTCCTTCGGCACAGATCCCCGCCACCTGAACATGGCGGGCGAGCACATGGCGGTACTCGTACGAGTACCGCCATGTGCCGAGCAGAGCGATGCTCGAGCCGATCCGAGCATCGGCCGAGCATGCTCGCTCAACACTAGTAATTAGCATAATATAACAATCTAAATAATTCAAAAACTTATTTTATAAATAAAAATGGCTAATAAAACATATTGGTGATTTTGAAAGCCTTGTCAAAATAATCAAAGTGTTTTTATTTGGTGATAGAGTCCCTCTTAAAGTCCAGAGTACAGTTTGCTGACCACCCAAGAAGTCCTGTCTTGTTAAGACTACTGCACAGTTTACTGGATCTGAATGCAAGTGTTCAGCGCTATACTACCTCCTTTCTCTACTGCTATCATATGTTTGGTCAAGCCATGCATCCACTACATTAACTACAGATTTAGGTCTCGATCCAGCTGTTGGAGATGGCTGTTTTTTCTGCCGATGTCTTTTTTTCCAGCACAGTAAGCTGTTCAAGTGCCGGTGCTGTGAATAAGTACTGGCAAAAAAAAGAGAGCCGTCGGATGTTAAAATTAAGAGGTGTTTTCATTCATAGAAAATGATGAAAACACTGTAAATATCGATTCGAATGTCTGCATCAGCCATGAAAAACCGATAAGGGACTCAAGTTATAGAATATATATATAGAATTTATATACCCCAGAAGAAGCTATAATAAGTATCGAAACGCGTTGGGTAATCCTATGTTGGATTGTTTGTTTGAAAGTATTGTATGATTAGAGATCATTTTAACTAATCTGTACGGAGTTTTATTAGTTAATTTTATATATTTGTAATTAATTAAATTTAATACCAAGAATAATTACCAGACTCCTGAGTATTCCTATAGTGTCCCTTTAAACTTGTGAGCTCGTATTAGTCCTAGATAGAGGACGGGTATAAGTGTTGAACCTAGGAGTGAGAACCGTCAGATACCATCACTGGGGGTTACCCAGTGGATGCGAGCATACCTAGAGGCGGGCCTGCCTCGGGAAAAGGTGAGTGAGATACTCACTAAAGTATTGGGTGACTGACACAGTGAAGGAGGTGAACGAAAATAGACCCACACACGGTGGAGGAGTAGAAGAATTAGAAAAAAGGAAAGAATAATCTACACTTAGATTGTGTGCGCTTCTTCTCTTTTTTGTGTTTTCATATATGTGGGGACTTTGACTGGAGGTCTACGGGAAGTAAGCTGCACCACTTTGTGGAAGATTTGTTTGGGATCCCATACTGCCCATTATAATAAGGTTAAATTTGGATTTGCTTTGCAATGCATTGTTTACCCCTCTGCCACTCAAAGGGTCAAATTATGTAATTGTTAATGTTTTGTAATACTAAAATTGTTTAATTTTACAGGAAAAAGGAGAAGAAAAGAGAAGACAGAAGAGAAGAAGGAATAGAAGAAGAGAAGATTAAAGAGAAGGACAGTGGATGACAGGTAATTGTAAGACACTTTAGTTAACGATCAGTGCTTGGCAGTATGTCAGACACCGATCTTTATCTTTTTTTACTGTTAAGTGCCCAGTACTGCCATTATTTAGCGGTGTTTTGGGAACTTAATGCACAAAATGGATGTATGGCCACAACACCATTTTTGTGGCCTAACGTCCGTTGTGCTTAATGCTGGTAGGACATTTGAATACCGACCAAGACATTGTCTTTTGTCGGTATCCATTTTGCCCTACCGGCATTTTTAACGACAACATTTGGATCGAGTCCTTAATATGCTCACCCATTACATCTGACTGTGTATGTTACTCCTTTAATCTGTTACCTTACTTCTGTGGAATTAAATTTTGAGGGGCTCCTCAACTGTTCTGGCCACACCCACATTCTGAATTGTGGGTGTGGACATAGACATTTCAATGTCCTTGCACAAGTTTAGTACCCCCATCACTGGCTATTATTTAACCCCTTGGATTCTAGAAAGTTCTCCAACGCATTTCCAAGTAGTGCGTTGAAAGCTCTCTAGCAACCAAGGGGTTATTATTATTCTTTATTTATATAGCACCAACCTATTCCACAGTGCTGTACAATAGGGAAAAACCATACAGAGATTTTAAATAATACAAATCCAATGTGGTGAACAGAAGAATCAGAGGGCCCTGCCCATGAGAGCTTACAGTCTAGAGGAAGGAAGGATGGACACAGAAGGAATAAGTGCTGTTGGGTGTAAGTGTCTCCTGCCACATGAACTGCCGGTCAGTGGGTGGAAGTGAGAAGTGCTGTTGAGTTCAGTGATCCAGGAAATAGGCTTCCCTGAAGACGCGAGTCTTCATGGAGCGTCTGAAGGCTGGGGGAGAGTCTGATGGGGTGGAGTGAGGGAATTCCAGAGCTCAGGTACAGCATTGGAGAAGTCCTCTAGGCAGGAGTGTGAGGTTGTAATATGACCTGTGGAAAGGGGAAGGAAATATAGGGGGGTAGGGTGTTAGTGAGAGCTTCATAAGTTAGCACCAGAATTTTTAATTTCATTCTATATGCTAATGGGATTCAGTGTGGGTACTGGCAGAGGGGATTGGTGTTAGAGAAGCAATCAGTGAGGTAGATTAGCCTTGCAGGAGAGTTCATTACAGACTGTAGTGGGGTTAGTAGGGTGAGAGGAAGGCCAATTAGTAGTGAGTTACAGTAGTCAAGACGGGACATGATGAGTGGTTGGATTAGAATTTTAGCAGTGTCTTGGGTGAGAAAGGGTTGGATTGTACAGATGTTGTGGAGGTGGGGGTGGGATGAGTTGGAGATTGACTGGATGTGAGGAATGCAGGATAGGGCAGGTTTCAAATGTGACCCGCAGGCAGAGTCCTATAGGGGTTGGTGTGATGGTAGTGTTGTTAATAGTGAGAGTAGTATCTGGGGTAAGGCTGGTTGGAGAGGAAGGGAACATAACTAGTTCAGTTTTGTCAGTGTTAAATTGACATCCAGGAAGATGCAGCAGACAGACAGATATCTTGGACAGGAGGTAAGGGGAGAGGTCTGGGGAGGAAAGACAGATTTGAGTGTCATCAGCATAGACATGATGGTAAAACCCAAAGGAGTTTATTAGTTTGCCAAGGGACGTGGTGCAAATTGAAAAGAGCAAAGGGCCCAAGACTGATCCTTGAGGCACTCCGACAGACAGTGGGAGGGGTGGAGGTTAAAGCTTTTTTTTTTCTCATTGCCTGAAGTAAACTAAGGGAATTTTCTTTGCCAGGAAATAATGGATGGGACTGGGGGCGGGATCATGTGAGCTGTGGGGGTGTGGCCTTGGGTGGAGCTAAGGGCACCTACAGTACCTTGCCTAGGAATGCCTGAGATGTAAATCCGGCCCAGTCAATATTCCAGTCTTAACTTGTACTCCTGTTTGCAAGGCAATATCCCCAATCCAAGCTTCAGTACTGTCCAAACAACAGCTCAGTGTGATTATTAAAAATACCTATAGCTAGGTACACAATCTCTCCAATAAATATCCTTTATACAGATCTTCACCAGATGTGTGGTTCTCAAAGCTGTACTCACGCCACTAGTCACAATCGTGTTCTTGCCACAATCAGAAAGAATCAGGAACTGGAAAAAGACAGCAGAGGAGCAAGCAATAGTGAAGCACAGTGTGGTACACAGACCGGAGCACACAGCCTTTTGAATTTAAAAGATTTGAGTGAAGATCAGGCAAATACCATAATAGCTGCACTTCTCTTCTGGGTGCTGAAATTAAAGTCATTAGTCAAATCTCCTGGAATCAGGGGTGTAACTACAAGGGGTGCAGGGGGTGCGGTTGCAATTGGGGTCCAGCATCCAAGGGGACCATATATGCCCCAGTGTTCAGTAGGTTTTAGTTATGCGTCTGTGAAAATATTTTTGTGATAGAGGGCCCATAAAAACAATTTGCACAGACAAATTACACAACTGCCTGGAATCCTCCTGTGTCCAAACCCCCTCCATGTCTTAGCTCCACCCACCTAAATCACAAATTGACTTTATCCTGGGTGATACAGGCTCTGGATTACCCCTAGCGTATATCTAGACCATTGCTCAGCTTCTTCATAATCAAAATGTAAGTTCACCTTAAAAACAATGCAATTTCATTCATCATACCACATATCCTGTTAAAGACATAATTAGATATAAAATTGACATAAGGCATAAGATTAAAATAAACCCACTGCAAAATGTAATGTAGGTTAAAATAAATATTTGAATGTTCTTCAATGAGGTGATCTAGCTCTTGGGAGCATAACTGCTCAGTTAACCCATAGTGCACATAAACATGGGTTTGATTCCCACCATACATCATTTTAATCTATATTGGACCTGTCGCCTTGAGTTTAAGTTTGCATATTTTAAAACTTCATTCGAAACTGCTTATGTGTTATATTAGCCAAAGACCAGAAGATGTACATATTCAAAAATACTGATATTTTATTTCTGAAAATCTGACAGTGAAAGTATCTCACAGTGCAGTACCATATTCCAGTGAAACCAGATGTTGCACTGGGAACCACATTAACATAAATTAGCATGTGGAGCCTCACTCCACACAAAAAAAAGTGTAAATATTTTCTAAACAATGCATATAGGCATGTGGGACGATGTTGCCCACCATGTTATGATCGTTGAGCGTATGTGTCTGAAATGTAGACACACTGATACACCCAGACATATGCAACACACAGGAGGGCACATACACAGTGAGCGGCAGAAACATGCAAAAGACATGCTCACACACACACCGGAGATGTACACATGTACATACACATATAACAGAGATGTATACACACACACACGCAACAGACATGAGCAGACTCACATGCACGCAACAGAAAAGCTCACACACTGGCAACAGACATACACACACACACACACACAGAGGACACAATGATAGCTGCCCCCCATGTGTGGAGGTTCCAGTTCTTGCTGGTCCGCTGGATGTGTTGGTTCTGAGTGTAGAAGTGTGGGCTATTGCTACCATGGGATTAGTGTAGGAGCTTTACAGTGTTGTGTAGCTAACAATCTTGTATTGATGTGAATATCTGCAGTATTCAGAGAGTTAGAAGGCACCAGAGGACATTGCTTCACGTGTTGCTGTCCTCCCTGTGATCCTGAAACCATTGAATCAATGGTATTTGTTATTTCCTTTACTTTGGGGCAGAATTGCAGTATTAGGTAGAAGTGGAAAGAAATGGAGTGTAGAAGTGGAAAGCAGAAAATAAAAGATTATGTGAGAGAGACTTATACCAGCTTGTTAATCCAAAGAGTGCCATGATGAATACATTGGTGTGGCGTGTCAAAGTTAACCCTATGAGTGCTGGAAAGGCATCCAATGCATTGTGGTGCAATTAATTAGTTACCTCTCGGGCACTCAAAGGGTTAAACAGAGTGCTGTTAAAGTATAAAGAAGCTGTCCCGATGACATAAATAATGTAGACTCAGCACCCCACGTTACTGGCCACGGTACAGCATATACACTCTTCTCCCCACAATGTGCCTCGCAATGTCCGACTCCAGTGCTGGAGGAAGAAGCCGCTGTTGATTCTGGGAAAACAGGCTTGAGCCTTGGGGCTGGCAGGGGTATTGGCCTTGGAGAGGCCGTGCTGGGAGTCTGGTAGATGAGGAAACACCAGGGATCCTGGGCCTCCACTGTCTATCTCCAAAAAAAAAAAAAAGAAAAGAAAAACAAATGCTCCTAAAACCCCAACATGGTTACACTGGAAAAAGTCAAGAGTATATAATGTTTTAAAGGGATAGTAATACTTTCATTAAAGTTTATCTCAGAGTTTTCTGTATATTTGTTTTTAACATGTAGCGGTATATTTAATTACTTACAGCGTTGTAGTTCAAACTGTATTCGAGCCGAAAGGATCCCCCTCCCTCCCCTTCTGGCCACCTCCCATTGGATCTGGAATCTGGTCGTGGGACTGGACGGATGCAGAGAGGGCCAATCTTCATTCAGTAACTATGAGGAGAACCCTGCTCCCCTTGACGAAAGAGGGCAGGATTTTCCTTTTGCTTACTGAAGATTGTCCATCACCACGCTCCATCTGGACCAGACTGAGAAGCTGAGTGATGCAGGGAAAGGGGCAGAAAGGGGATCATTTCAGCTTGAATATCATTTGAACTACAACACTTTAAGTAATTAAAAATAGCGCTACATGTTAAAAAAATATCAAGAAGCTAAACCATAACAGAAGTATTACTATCCATTTAACCCTTTGAGTGGCAGAGGGTTTCTCTTGCATACCCCACTGGCACTCCAAGGGTGAACCATCTGAGTAGCATAGGTGTCAGACATCCTTACCTCCCTTGTACATTACTTCCCTGCAAGTTAAGAGTATATAAGGGTTTAACCCTTTATGTGACAGATTCGTTTGCAACACATGGCAAAGAATGTGTTGCATACCCCTCTGGAACTGAAAGGGTTAACAGGATAAGTGCAGGTGAGGACATTTTGTGTGTGTGTGAGTGTTGAGCAGGAGAAGCAGGAGGACATTTGGGCATAGAATAGGCTCAGATGAGGGCATTTTGTGTGTATGGAGAAGGAGGACATTTTGGACATAGGAGAGGCACAGATGAGGGGTGGCATGTTTTGTGATTGTTGAGGCAGATGTTGAAGGAGAGCAAAGTCCTTGCAGAGATTTTGACTACTCCTGTCAAAATCATGCCCCCTATATCTCCAGGACTGGCAGTATGGAGGAGGTATGAATATGTCCTCCTTACTGCAGCCCCTGTGGCATGGTGTTTTCTGTCATGTTATGACCATTGAACATACGTGTCTGAAATGTAGACACAATGATACACCCAGACATATGCAACACACATGCAGACACATACACACAGAGTGAGACATAGGCATTGAACAGACATGCACACAGACACACTCATGAATCACACACGCACATGCAACAGACATGTACACATGCATGCAACAGATATGTGCACACACACAAACACACACACACACACACACACACACACACACACACACACACACACACACACACACACAGAGGGGGACACAGACACAGTGATAGAACCCCCTTCTCTGTAGGTTGTGGTTCTTGCTTGTGCCCTGGATCTTTAGTTCTGAGTGTACAGGTGTGGGCTCTGGCAACCCTGGGATTGGTGTAGGAGCTTTACAATGCTGTGTAAGTAACAATCTTGTATTGAAGTGAACATGTCCAGTCCTGAGAGAGTTAGCAGGTAAATGCAGGACAAGAGGACATCGCTTCACAATGTGTAGCACCCCCCTTCCCCCCAGTTTTGAAGCTATTACATACCTCCCAACAATTCAAATGGCCAGAGAGGGACACTAGGGAGGTATTTTTTATTTCTCCTTTACTTTGGGCCAGAATTGCAGTACTATGCTTATGTGTGTTTGGGTTGTGGAAATGTAATTCAGAAAATAAAAGGAGCATTATACCAGCATGTTAACCCTTTGAGTGCCAGAAGGGTTTGTAATGTGTTGTGTGCCTCTCTGCAATTCAAAAAGGTTAAGATATAGAGTGGAAAGCAGAATACACTGGTGTGTCATGTGAGAGTTAAATAGCAGTGGGAAGCATGTTGATATTTGGGAATTTTGTATTATGGAGTCCCTGGAGGGGACTTCAGTGGTGCTGTTGGGGAGATATCAATGAAGCAATTTGGGTTAAAAGAGGGTGGCGCTTAATCACAAGTAGGGGCTGGGTCTAACATACATGTGGAAAAAGTGTTAGAAATAGGCTGAGAAAGGAGAAGAAGTGGAAGGGAAATGGAAGTTTACAGTGTGAACATTTTGAGGACACTTCCCCCTATGCTGCTGATCTGTCATGCAGGGTAAAAGTTGATAGACAACCCTGTGGCAGTCAGTGGGTTAAGTGTGTACCTGATGGCTGCCTGTCCTCTGCCTTGCATGGCAAATGTTGACAGCCATGAAATAATTCAGCAATAAGGGCCTACCTTAACCCTTTGAGTGTCATTACGGTCCCCTGGTGCTGCAGCTTCCCTTCAGTGGCTGTACTACTGGTCCAACTGAGGTCACTGGGGGTCAGAGTGAGTGAGAGTGTGTGTCTGTGTGTTAGTGTAAATGTATATATGTGTGTCACAGTGTGTGTGTGTGTGTGTGTGTGTGTGTGTGTGTGTGTGTGTGTGTGTGTGTTTGTATGTGTGTCGGCCATATTTTTTTTCTGGTTGAGCAGGAAGCTGAGGGAGGGAAAACTCATTGCTCACTACTGTCAAAATCACGCCCCCCTGAAACTACAGCACTGTCAGTAGGGAGGAGATTTCTTTATCTCCTCCTTTCTGCCACCCCTGGGTGTGTGTGTCTCCTGAGGAGACATAAATTATGTAATGAGGCTTTCTCTTGCAAATATATATATATATATATATATATATATATATATATATATATATATATTCGTAGACAGGCTAGCACTCCAACTTCACATAAAAATTCCTACCAAATTAGTCTCATTACATAATTCTAACATCCTGACATTAATTTGTATTTAAAAATCATATCATTAACCCCTCACGTGCCGGATAAAAACAGAATATCTTACTATATAATTCTCTCTGTTCCGGCACCTAAAGGGTCAAGAATCTTAGCAAGCAATCTGGATAATCCTTATAACAATTTACAGCTTCACATTCTGAAGATTACACTACCCTACTAAATTCCTCCCAACTTCTTAAAGGAACAATAATTTAATATCAGAAAGACTGTATATCTCAAGAAATAAAATTAAAATTAATAACTTAAAAATGTCTCAATTTAATGTGTTTATCATATGTGAATTATAAACTACCATTTATTTAATTAAGTAGCATTTGCACAGAGTTGGATATAGGGAAATAGAGTAGGATGTTTTTTATAGGAAATAGAAACAATTAACGATAATAATAGTAAATGGTAGTTTATATCAAGTTTAATTATTTAATTATCTTATTATGGTATAATTAATACACATATTTATTTCACTTCTTTCAAATATAAGATTCTATAGTATGATTTTTTTAATGATTTGAATCAAAAGTTCACGTAAGAGATAATTGATATAACAAGCTTTATTGATACCATTCACATTACATCACAATCTGATGGCAATTTGTAACTTTGTTGCTTCATCCACTAGAGGTCTCATGCACGGAACGGGTGTTTTTCGGTTAATGGGTCACTCTATCACACATCACGTTGCACTTTCGGTGTTTGGCGGCAGGTATGTATAGTGGTTTATTTTCATTTTAATTCAAGTATGTCTGGATAAAGGTTCTTACTGAACCGAAACGTTGATTTAATAAATTTGTTAACATTTAAAGTCCTGAGAGTGCTAGCCTGTCTACGAAAAAAAAAAAAATATATATATATATATACATATGCTATGCATGAGAAAGTCTCATTACATAATTTATGTCTCCTTAGGAGACACACACACCCAGGGGTGGCAGAAAGAAGGAGATATAGAAATCTCCTCCCTACTGACAGTGCTGTAGTTTCAGGGGGGCGTGATTTTGACAGTAGTGGGCAATGAGTTTGCCCTCCCTCAGCTTCCTGCTCAACCAGAAAAAAAATATGGCCGACACACATACAAACACACACACACACTGTGACACACATACATACATACATACACCGAAACGTTGATTCAATAAATTTGTTAACATTTAAAGTCCTGAGAGTTCTAGCCTATCTATGAAAATATAGAAACCTGCTGGAGCACCCAGGTCATTGTTTATTGAAAGTATGAGTGCTAACTGAGAACTTGACTATATATATATATATATATATATATATATATATACACACAAACTAGGATTATTCTGCTGTAAACTAACTGCATTGCAATGCATTGGGGGCCTCTGTAGCATTCAAGAGATTAAAAAGCTCTGTTCAAGTGCATGGGAATTTAGGAGTTTTTATGTGTCCCCTATGGTGCAGTTGATTTACTCCAGAATAACTCCAGCTTGCTTTTATAAATTTAGGCCATAGTTTTTATACTTTGAGTGGCAGTGGAGTATGAAACACACTGCTCTCCAATGCATTACATACCTCTCAGGCACGTAAAGCATTAATTTTTCAGATGTGCCAACTTGAACTCAGTGTGACAGGTCCAATTTAATATAGCTGATGTAGTTTTAAGGTTCTTTCTTTTTCTAAGAACAATTTTAGGCTGTTCTGGGAAAAAAATATTCAGTCTACCATACTTTTTCAATGCATCGCAGTGTTTCCTAAAAACGTGCTTGATCCTACCTGCAAACCTGTATAGCCTATTATGAAACATATATCTTAATGTTTACAACCACTGCTTGGTATAACTGCATGCATTTCCTCAACAGTACTAGAATTTTTATATTGCTGGACATCAGAGCATCTCTGTTAAGAGAGCTAACGCTGTGTTATAGTCTTGATACAAACATGCTTTCCTGTAACCCTTCTCCTGAAATCGAGTTATAAGGATATCTGATTGGAGCAGAAAATAACTCTCAAAACTATTTTTTTGTTTGTTTTTTACAAGTATTAAATTGCCCTTAAGGCACATTTATCAACCATGATGCCTGGTGACTACTTTTATATCTATAAACATAATGAACACTACTAGTTTAAAGTATAGCTTTGTGAATAATTTTTGATCTAAAAGAAAAATGGTGAAATTCCTAAATTGACTGAGATATCTTATATTTAAGTAACAAAACATTATCAGTGAAAGAGTCTAGCTCAGTGGTTTCCAGCCCTCTCTTTAGGTGCCTAACAGGCCATGTCTTTAGAATTTCCCTGCTGGAGTACAGTTGAGTTAATACAGAGGCTCAGTTATGTAATTAACTCTCCAGCGCACAATCAGTGAAATCCTAAAGACATGATCGTTTAGGCAATCTGGAGGATAGGGTTGTACACCCAAGGTGAACAACCTGAAGCCCATGAGCTGATCAGGATTAAAGCTACTGGCTGGCTTGGAGATGATAAAAATTGTAGCCTAGAACAACTGAAGGGCTCCAGGTTGCCCAGCCCTGTTGTAGATTCCATTACAATCAGTGATTTACAACCCTTTCCTCAGGGACCCATAAGAAGGTTATGTTTTTAGGATTTGACTTCATGAGTACAGGTGAGTTAATCAGGAATCAGTCATTTAATCCCCCTGTGCACAAGCAGGGAAATGGAATGGAAACTGCTAGTCCAGAATAAATAACAGATCTCTCTTGGGACGTTTTCAGATAATTATGATGTCATCTATAAAATAGAGAAAGAACACCATGTTTGCCTCCACAGGTGATCTCATATATGGGTGGATCCTCAAGCTTCAGTACTGTAAGATCTTCTAGCCTTGGCCATTGTTCATGCCAACATCCTTATTGCCTTGTACTCAAACAGAACACATGCGCACACACACATATATATGTTTCTGGTTCGCTGTCCACCCACACTGAGACAGAAAGGGGGCAGAGATCTGCCACACACAGTGAGTCAGGAGCAGTGATTTTCACAGGAGTCACCACCCCAGATCACTCCTGTTAAAATGTCTGCAGCGAGACTCACTGCTGCAGTGGTCCAGAGGGTCCCCAGCATGCACTTGTTGCTCACAATCGAACGGGAAATGCCTTGCACCTTTCGCTAATATATATATATATATATATATATATATATATATATATATATATATATATGTCACCTCATGACAACTATGGCCTGAAAATGGCTCGTATTAATCTTTGTTCAAAAGATGGCATCTTCCATCAGTCCTGGGTTTCATTGGGGACGTGGTTATGGCTCTAGCTTACAAGACATCTGGATCCCAGTACCTGCTCATTGGAACGCCATTTGTAGTTTTTTTTTATACCAGATGACCAAGAACATTTGGATGAAGTTTGAGGTCGAGGAGGCCTGCCAACAAAAATCATATCCACCTCTGTGGACTAAATGGAAATTATATCTCTTGAACAAAGATTTACATGAAAAATCATAGTGTCCATTATGATTTTCTAGCCATAGTAAAGAAAGTAACTGGTTATAATTAGGAGCTGTAAATGTTCCTTTACAATGTGAGATACATGTTATTTAGACAATGCACATCTTATATAACTCTTTTTGGAAACATCACTAATTTACAGATGTTTTTCTGATACCGCGTGTTTGCATATATGCAGTATTTTTTCGCATTTTGATCATTTGTATTGATTTTTATTTAGTATAGGGATACAGAAATGACATTCGGAATGGGAAAGTGGCTTAGAGGCACTGGCAGTCATACATTTGTCAATAAAATGTCCATCTGAAACAGAGATCAGTGAGTGCACTTGTATTTGGTGAGACAGATTTTAGGCCTCCTCCTCTCTGCTCTGCAAAATTCAGAGCAACTCCATTAGGGGCTAAGATAAATGCTCATCTTCACCTGGAAGTTAATTTAGGCATATAATTCAAGAATGTACAACCTATAATTTAGGCATATAATTCAAAGATGGACAACCTTTAATTTAGGCATATAATTCAAGGATGGACAAACTTCTTGGATGTGGACTTCTGGCATCCAATAAATTGTTTGTGGCCATGGGTTTTTTGTATAAATCTGTAGTAACTTAACCGGAGTCATCTACACAAATTACCAAATCTAAAAAAATGGATACATGTTTGAGACATCTCATGAGTAAACCTGAGATTTAGATTCAACATTCAGCCTACTCATATAGTTTACATTCCTCCCTGGATCCTTCCCAGGTGAATAGAATGTCATCGATATATGTAATCCGTAATGGAATTTTGTCCAGCAAGTCAATCCTTCAACAAAAACAGTCTGATGCACCCATCACCGCAAATATAAACTTGTGTAGGTAGGCTGCAGGCTGCTCCCATTTCCGTTCCCCACAGCTGAGCAAAAAACTGCTCCCCAAAAACAAAAAAGTTGTGTGTAAGTACAAACTTTAACAATTGCAGTACAATCTTGTTCAAATTAACCCCATATGTGAGGAGCAGTTCCAAAAAGAATCCAAGTGCCATCAGACCTTTCACATGGGAAATACAAGAACATAGAGACTCTACATCACAAGTCACAAGAAAAGAACCCTGTTTCAGATTTAACCTTCCAATTTCAATGAAACATCCCCTGTATCTCTGACATATAAAGGAAGAGTGTATAAAAATATAACAATACATCAATAAATTTACAGGTAGGATCAATCATGGATCCAGTACCCAAAACAATTAGTCTACTCTGTGGTTTTGCTGGATTATTGTGTATTTTCTGGTTTATGTAAAAATTTGATACTTTCGGGTTTGCAACCCACAGAAAATCATAGTCAAACTGTAATGGTGCCCTCGTGTAAAGCAGAAGATAGCAACCGTTTCAAGGATTCCTGAAAATCAAAATGAGGATTGAAGAATAATCTCTTATAAACTGTCACATTCAAGAGATATCACATAACTTCCCTGACATCATCATCTTTTGGCCAGATCACTAAATTACCACTCTTGTCCGATTCTTTGATTTCTACATCTATTTTGTAACTCAGATAGTGCTAAACGCTCTCCAATGGACAAATTATCCATGTGTTTATAAAAAGAGTTTATATTCAAAAAGTCACTGTTAACTAACTCAAAAAAAATGTAATTGTGGAACAACTTAAAATTCTTGGACAAAATGTGGACACGGGCTTAAAAACGGATATATTCACCCCTTCACATGCATTACCTTCACTTTCTTGAAGTAAATCATCCATTACCATTAGTAATTCTTTACTCCGCGTTGTCCATGCCGTTTCAAAATTCAGATCCTCATGTTGTTACTCATCATTATTTCTATTATGAATTTTATGTAATAGAAGTTCTCTGATAAAAATATACAAATCCTTAATCAATTCAAAATTATCAAAATGTTTAGAAGGACATAAAGAAAGACTTTTCTGTAATATCTCATGCTGTGTTAGAACATGTGGATAAATGTATTATTAACACCTCTACGATGTTGAGTTACTTGTTCTTCTGTTGTTTATTGGTTATTCTGCTGTATCTTCTATTGGTTCTCTGATATGCCCTTACTTGTCAGTCCTGAAGATTGAGTGTAATTTTGTCTGTGGAACCTGCGTGTCCTCCTCCTCCTGTGCCTGTTCCTCATGATTCTGCTAAAAAGTTGGCATATCACATTTCATATCATTGTCTGAGCTATCCATGTCACTAGAGGACATTTCATCACTAATATTAATAACAACACACTTACTTTATTTGCCTTATTGTTATTTTCCCTTTAGAGGTTGTTAAAGGCACGGTAACTGGCCTGTTGGTTTGGCTATGTCTGTAGGCACCCACTAACAATATACAATGTATCTTCCTATGCGTTCATTTACAAGAAATGCTCAGGGAATGTTTTTAATTTTAATTTTATTTTGTTAAATATGTTTATTAGATAGGACTTGCCTGATTTTGGGGTACCGTGACATGGTGGGCAAGCTTAAACATACTTTTATAATTAACACAGTGGCGTAATATATGCTTTATACAGGGAGCACATTTGCACAATTTGTATGGAGGAGCGCACATTTTTTTCTTGCCTTGCATTTGCATTTTAGGTTTTGACCTAATATTTGGGGGTCTGGAGAAGCCTCTCATTCATTGATACTATCTATACTTTATTTACTCTGTCTTTTTTATGTTTTATTTATTATATGTAAATGTTATGGTGAGTTAGTGCTGTGAGCTTTTTTCTGATTGAGCCATTAGGGATTCCTGGTCACAGGAAGATAAAGGGGTGGTTATTAGCTCATAAAAGAGACTCAACCTTTTTAGATTATAAAGTGAAATTAGTAGCAATAGACTACAATAGATCAAATGCAAACAAAAAAGCATATAAATACAGCTGACCGTTGTTTCAAGGCCCAAGATAAGTCTTTCATATTTATCTAGGGCATACATGTCAAACATGCTGCCAACTTGCAGCTCTTTTTAAAAGCCCTGCTGCCCTGTATCTTCCCCCACACTCCAAGGGTTACCATCTGTCCAGTTTTCTGGGTTTTACTGGTCCTGAAACCCACACAAAATATTTTGCAGGCTGCTGGGATGATTCATGTGCAGAGTATTATTGTAGTGGCTAGTTTCTAGTGGGGTACAGGACCTTTGTTGATACTACTAGTCGTGATCTCAGTATGTAGGGAAACACAGTAAGAGAAACCTGCAGCCTGAACTGAGCAGGAATGAAAGGTGCAGAAGTGCATGTGGGTGCAGGTCAGAATGAAAGGTGCAGAAGTGCATGTGGGTGCAGGTCAGAATGAAAGGTGCAGAAGTGCATGTGGGTGCAGGTCAGAGCAGACCATTTGATTTTTTTTCTCATACTGTGGAACTGGTACATATGGATGCTAGGGCAGTTACTTCTGGGCACTATGTTCCCAGGATAATCGTGGCGCTGTGGAGCGGTAATGCCACTGGGGCTGATGTACTAAGAAAAGTGGTAGAATTTTGATGCAAACCAAGTGAACTATAGGGAATTAATAAAAATTCCCCAAATTCCCTTTGACTTAAATTGGGCTTTTAACCCCTTGACTGCTAGGGAGGTCTCCACGGCATCACAAAGCAATACACTGGACTCCTATCGAGTATTCAAGGGGTTGAAAGCCCAAGTTAAAGCAATTAACATTTTTATTTGTTGCCTATGGTGCAGATGGTTTGCCCCAGAATTGCACCACTTTTGGTTAGTACATCATCTTTCATCCTTCCCAAAACCAAATGCACCATAGGGGGAATTTCTACAAATTCCCAATTATTTAAATGGGGCTTTTGACCCTCTGTATGCTAGAGCAGTGTCCAAGGCATTTCAAAACATTGGTGTTAAATTTAAATGACATTTCCCTAATGCGTACAAAATGTTAACCCGTTAAGGACCATTGCCATGCCAGGACCGTCATGGGTAAACCAGCGACGGTCCTTCTACATCAAGGGTTAAATGATTGTAGCGCGCATCAGTTCACACTGTTATCATGCTGTGGAGGTTGATAATGAGCTCTCTAGGCCCGGAGCACTCGGTTTCAGTCATTCCCCATTTTGGAGGTACATGTGATCACTCCTACAGCAGTCACATCTACCGACTTTTTCATTGACAAAGCCAATGTGTTTTACACATTGCCTTTATCACTGTTCACTGCCTCTCTCTTCCTTACTATGAGATTAAGGAAGAGAGAATCAGAAGATAGACTAAAAAAGAAATAGAGATCAGAGTTGGGGGGTATTAACCCATTCAGTGCTGGTGCTGAGGGCAGGATAAATGTAGGTCCTTTTATGACCTACTGACAGCAACCTGTTTTTTTTGTTAGTTTTTTTTTAGTAAATTGGAGCAAGATCAAAGTATTCTATTACACAGACTAATTTATAAGCACATCTACTGATGTTTAAAAAAACATTAATGCACGGGTCATTGAGCATAGAAGGGAGCCCATCCTGACTGAAAGGGACATTGGCTCCTTGAGTTAGGCCACAAGTGCTCAAGGTTTGGGTCTGTCTTTTCAGATTCCAGTAGCAACAAGCAGAGGAAGCATGGGGATTTGTGGGAATAGGCAGGGCAGGGTTTGGGGGATACTAGAAGAAGGAAAGGGAAGATAACTTCCTTTCCTGTACAGAGCACAGTGTGGGCTCAAGTTAGCTCAAAAAGAAAGTTTTTGGATTTATAAAATGACCACCATGGTCCCCCATGGCCTCAATGAAGAACTGGACCTCTGGTGCATGTAACGTGGCACTCTAACAATCAAATTATCCATTTCTTCTATGATTATACTATATACATTAAAGGGATAGTAATACTTCGTTTTAACTTTATTTTGTTTTGTAGGCATTAAAAAACATGAATAAGGATATAAGTCTTATCTCTCAAACCTTTATGGTTTAAGAGATATTCACAAGCAAAGTGTCCCCCTCCCACCCCTTTTACTGATGTAACACTGCTCAGCCAGGGCAGAAGGGAGGTCCCCAGGTAGACTGCAGAGAGGGACAATCTTCAATTAAGATAAGGGAAAAACCTGAAAAGGCAGGGATTTCATTGTTTTCATAGGAATAAGAGTGTCCCCTTCTGTTATCTGTCCAGTCTATGCACTGCATTCCACATCTGAGAAGAGCTGGCTTACACTAGGTAAAAGGGGCGGGACGGGGAAACTTTGCTTGTGAATATCTCTTAAACCAAAAAGGTTTGAGAGATAAGACTTATATCATTCTTCATGTTTTTTTTAATGCCTACAAAATAAAATAAAGTTAAAACGAAGTATTACTATCCCTTTAAATATCTCTTTAATATAGTCAGCCAATCAAAAATGTAGCTCCATCTATTTCTGTAATGCTGAGTTTTTCCATTAGTTATTCCTCTTTAGCTTTACCGTTATTTTTAAGTCCTTTTTTTGAGATAATTTGCAATCTGTACCCACAGTTCACCATTGGCTCTATATGTACGAGCCTTATAGTCAGATTTTTCATTCACACAGCATTACCTGAAACGTGTTGGATTGAGACTCGTGGATCCAGTGATTTGGGACAGAGCCCTTTGGATCTTCTAGAACTCTGTTACTTTTTACGACTTTGGGACCAGTATACCGGAATACCTCCAGTCTTCACACACAACTGCGATCCCTCCCCTCCGTTGGGAGGTTGATTCACGTCTATGGCAAGTTAGATCTATCAGATCTCCAAAACATCGTACAGCACAGCTGCCCACGCTAGTGCGAACAGTGAATGCTAACTGGTATCCCAATTAAGTAAATTTTTCTTTAAATTAGATTTAAAAGACATATTTATTATATACTTGAACGCTGGACTACCTTAGTGTCTACATCGGAATACATATATATCGCATATACTGCTGAACCTAGCTACAAAACTCCCAGAGATATTAAAGAAGGAGACATTTCTCAGAGCAGCGATACATCATTTATCCAGACTAACTGAAGGCACACTTCAAGACCTAAACCAAGTAAGGGTACATCTGTACCACTGTGTTTTATATTGATACTCTTAGACATTGACTCATATCACTTTTGCTGACAAGCGTATATATTCATCTTTCAAGTAAGGGTACATCTTTATCGATATTTGCCACTTTTTGTACGCTTTTTATACATTTCAATAAATTGCCTATTATATACATTATTTTATTCTGCACTTCCCATATATATGCATTTACGTTGTGTATGTAGATTCCTCTCCACATTTTACTTTGATATTCAAGCTCACCAACTAATCATTTGGTAACTGTTTCCACCTTCCTATTTTCAATACTACACTTAGTATCACTTTCTCTGTTTTTTTCTTTTGTCCTGTGCTGACCCACACTGCATCTCCTATGTGTATATTTTCAACATTTAAAACATTTCATAGCATAGTTTGTCATTCTCAAATCATTTGTGGGCTCTTCAGGTCTTACAAAACCCTTCTATCACGGTCCCCATGATTCCCTGTCAATCTGTGACTGTGTTACCTTTGCATTGGAGGAGGCTGATTGGCCCGCCCAGGATGTTCCTTTTTATACTGGCTCTTGGGCACTTGTCAGTTGCCCTTTCGTGGTGTTCCTGATCCTGCGCCTTGTTGCTGAGTTCCAGTGTCTCCTCTGTACCGACCCGGCTTGTCTGACTACTCTTCTGATCCTGCTCCATGATTGACCTGGTTCTGGCTGACGACCTGCTCCATGATTGACCCGGTTCTGGCTGACAACCCTGCTCCGTGATTGCTCCGTTCTCCGGCTGATGTTCCTGCTACCGTATCGATCCGGTTCCGGTTGACGTTCCTGTCCTGTGTGCTGTTCCGGTGTTCCTGTGCAGCTCCAGTCGCTCCAGCGACATTCTGAACTGTTTGGTATCTCGCTGATCCTCTCTCTCTCTTCTGAGCTGTAGCCTGGGGTTGCTTTCCCATCCGCTGTCTGCTGAGCTGTTCTCTGAACCAGATTAAACCGTGCAGTGCCTGTAATCTCCGGTTACGTGCCTCATATATCGCTTTGAGCCTGCTACTCTTAGTGCCTTTAGACCAAGCCATACTATCACTTGCAGAGCACTGTCCGTCCGGTGTTCGGTTTGCACCGTGACCGCGCCGGTTGGCGCTGGTAGTCTGTCCGCTCTTGCAGTGTGAATTCTGTGCGACACTGGAAGGGTGTCCTGGCTCTGGCTCACATACGCTCCGGGTGTACGTTATCTCCTGCACTTCCCAGTGCTCCGGCTCGTTATAGCTTGTGCAGCAACCGTCTATCTTGGCATCCTCAGGGTGTCTGGGCACAATCCAGTTGGCACACGCAGGGTTACTACCAATTCACATTAAGGGCGATTCAGGTTCTGGTTACTTCAGCTCTAGCAGTAGCATTCCTCCTAAGCCCATGGTGGTGGTATTGGCTCAGCTCTGGGCAATAGGTGTACTCCACTTTACTACCTTGAGAGTGATTCAGTGCATACACTTTACTCCTTTCTCACCATCCAGAGACTGTTATCATATCCTGGGCATTGGCCAATCTAGGAGTTACTCCAGTTGCTCCTGTTAACCCTTTGGGGTTATCCCCAGTCTATATATACATATATTCCTATCTTTGTATTGCACTTACTTTACTTGGTCTGTATTTGCCAATACTGATTATACCTGTGCTGGCCCCTAGGGGCACTGTTCTATTATCCTATTTCAATAAAACTGTGTTTTTACTTCATACCCTGGTCTGAGTGTCAGAAAACCGTAACATCTTCTCCCTTGGGCTCATGTCCCTGGGGTTATAAAACCCAACCCACTCACCAAAAGTGCCCCTTTTTCCTGGAACAGTCTTACCAGTTTTGCTGGGGCCCTGGGTTCTTCAGATACTGAACCCTCTCTTGTACAGGAGGTTGAAGCATTTCTCCTGCTGCAACATACTGTTCTACCAATGTGACCAATTGATCCTCTGTTTTGGGATTGTTCTGACTGACCCACCATCTGAGAGTGATAGGCAATCCTCTCAGTAATCTGTCTATTACTAGACTCTCCACTGTGTAGCTGGATGAGTTTATTTCTGGCTGTAACTATTTCCTGACCAGATGTATTTAGTCAAACATCTGTGATCAAACAGTTTTCTCTGGGTGGAAAATCCAGGAATAGAACCTCTGGGCCCGGGCCGCAGTTGTTAATCCCAGATGGGCCAAGATCTCCGCTTTCAGTTTGCTGTAGTTGCTGGCTTGGTCTGGTTCCAGATCATAATATGCATTTTGGGGCTCTCCGCTCAGAAATGGTGCCAATAGACTTGCCCATTCAATAAAAGGCCACACTTCTCTTTCTGAAGTTCGCTCAGATGCCATCAGGTAAGCCTCCACATCATCTGTATCCACAATCTTTTGCAGATAGTTGCTCACTCTGAGAGACTTGGGACCTTGATGAGGTTCTGCAGTAGGTCTGGTCAGCCTCTCAGATAGTCCCTGGATCAAAGCCTCTGTGTTTTCTTTCTGTGCCATAATCAGTTGCTGCAGTACTGCAATGTTTTCCTGCTGTAGTGCATTAGCTTCAGCAGCCCTTCTGTTAGTTTCCTGCTGAACCTCAACTGCCCTTCTGTCAGTTTCCCGCTGAACCTCAGCAACCTTTCTGTTAGTTTCCTGCTGTACAGCTGAGGACCGTATCAGGGCTTTAATAACATCCTCCATTTCTACAGCAGTCTCTATTTGCAACTCACTGACTTCAGTGTGCTGCCCGAATTCTCCATCTTATGTAACAAAAGTACTCTTTAATGTTTTGTACCTTCTGTCTTCTAGGTTGCAGAGACACTTCACACACAGGAGGAAGATAATTCAAGTGTTTTCCTGTTTATTTGTATCCAAGTGTTGAAACAGCAGCATCACAAACAAAACAAAATCCTTGCTCTACTGAGCACTATCTAAACACATCAGCTCTTGACTATATTTGGACAACTGGTCAGTTTACCAGCTTGAGAGATGTTTAGATGTTAATTCCTTCCTCTCTGGGAATCCAAACAAAACAGAGCAGGTCTCAGTGCATTTGACTGCTAGCTGCATTAATTACCAGATGCAGGTGAGTGAAAGTAGGGAGTGATAGAACTCCTGGTGTAGATTCCTCACCTGACACGTCAGTTACTATGAAACTGTAGAGTGAAACACTGACCCAAAATACACAGATTTGCAATGTACAAGTTACCTATATGGGGATAATCAGGGTAGATACCCTGCAGGACCCGTGGAGGGAAAATGTTGAGTATGCAGCATTCAACTGTATTTGTGTATGAAATGGCTGCCTTAGAGTACAGTTAAACTTTGCTACCACTATTGTTATATAACCATTGATTTTCCCTGTTGTATCTTGCAAGAGAATGTGTTAGAGCTTTTGAAAATTACTGTATTGTATCTTATTTGTATGTAAGCATACTGTGTCTGACTATTTATATTGTATTTCATCTCTATTGCCATTTGCCTGGCCATTTTGTCCTTTATGCTCATATAGTTTATTGATTTTATTGTGTGGTCGAAATATCATTAAAAACTAGTGGAAATGCAGTTAAGTTTGAGTGTGCTTGACCATGTCAGATAACAAGGACATCTCACAGTACCATACTGAGGTATAAAGAGGATGTGGGGGAATTTTAGTAATGGCATACCCACTACTGAGATAAATTTTAGCTGCCTCGCACATCAGGAAACACTGAGGCTGATGTAACAAGAATAAATAGTACATTTCTGGCGCAAGCCTCTTTGGCACTCAAAGGGTTCAGTCTGAAATGGGGAAAAAAATCCTTCCTGACTTCAAACTAAAGCCGAGGCTCAGCATTCAGAAGAATTCAGGTGACATTTTGGGGAGCATATAGAAAGTGGTAAAATAGGTTTCAGAATGGCATTGTACTTTTCTCATGTAATAGACCCATTTACACTGCTTACGAAAGTCAACTCTCAGAGCTGGTCTTCTTAAAAGGTCACATCATTCTTGGCATCGACAACCAATGGAAGAGATAGACAATTAGACATAAGAAAGAAAATTTACCAAACAAATTCTGTTCTATTACTGTATAACAATATGGAAGCTATTTAAAACCATACTGCACAATAATATGGATGCTATTAAGGCTAACATTAAATGAGAACAGCAGAATATTTCATGAGATCTGCACAACATTACATAAGACCAATAGGACAATGAACCATCATGAACCATCCTGCAGGGCATTACGGCCTTGAAGAAGTAAAGTAAAACAGCCAGTAGGGCAGAAATGGCTAGCGGCTCGTTGACAAAATGTGTCAACGGAGCCATTCAATTGCCTTACCAACCGAAAACCACAACAAACGTTGAGCCACGGAAACAGACTTGTGGCCAAATGTCAGTTGTGTGTTTTAAGATCCCAAAATCCACACTAAATAGCATGAGTAATAGGAATATCAAAGGAAAAGTGCTAACAATCAGTGCCTAACACAATGTCAAGCACCGATCGTGATCTCAACACACAGTCTCCCACCCAAACACTAACTCTACACTACCCATACAATACTACCTCTAACACTAACATCCAGAGATGTATATCACTTACCTGTCATCCACTGTCCATCTTCTTCTTTCTTCTTCTTTCTCTTCATCTTCTGTCTTCTTCTTTTGTAACATATATGTACCTGTAAAGAACAAAAAAGGTAAACATGAAATATGTTCCACAAACAGAAGTTGCAAATATGTGTAGTGGTTAACCCTTTGATTGCCAGAGGGGTACATAACCCATTGCTTTTCTGACAATTTTTCTTCATAGCACAGGTAATTGAATTGCTTTCCGTGCTTGAAAAAATGCCTGCAGGGTTTTTTTTTTGGTGACTGGAGCAATTGAATCGAGGCCTACAACTTTACATATGACCAGCAGGACATTACACCTTCACTTCAGACCAGCAGGGTGTTATGTCTTTACACAAGGCAATCTGGGAAATTCACCTTTACATGAGACCAAAAGGGTTATACATGTTTGCATGAGAATAGCAACGTATTACATTAGACCCACTAATACACCATTATTACATGTGATAATACACTATCCGTTATTGTACTTGCAATGATGCATTTACCTTCTGGTTTCATGAAATACCAGGTAGAAAGGGTACCAGGTCATTAACCTGGTTGTATGAACAGACTGAAAATCACCTGTGACAATGTTCCAATTGAAAACTAATGGTATTTGTGAAGGGCCAAGATCTGTACATAAAACTATTTTTCCTTTCACTCTGTTTTACCTTCGTATGTGGTTCTTCCCCTGATATTGTCTCAGGAGATCTTGGACTATCTGTTATGTAGTGGTGATAGGTCAGGAGTGAATGTACCACTAAGACTTTGATTTAACCGTCCCCAGTGCCAAAAAAAACCCTGCCGGCATTTTTTCAAGCACAATAAGCAAGTACTAGAAAGTATAGACAGACATTTATTCATCATGCAGTACCATCAGGGAGGCATCTGATTGGCCCCAAATTTATTCTGCAGCATGGCATCAACCCCAAACATACAGCCATAGTCATTAAGAACTATCTTCAGCATAAAGAATAAGGAGTCCTGGAAGTGATCTATGGTCCCCACAGAGCCCTGATCTCAACATCATCAAGTCTGTCTGGGATTACATGAAGAGAGAGAAACAACTGAGGCTTCCTAAATCCACAGAAGAACTGTGGGTACTAGTTCTCCAAGATATTTGGAACAACCTACCTGCCGAGTTCCTTATCAAACTGTGTGCAAGTGTCCCTAGAAGAATTGAAGGCAAAGGGTGGTCACACCAAATACTGATTTAGATTTTTCTTCTGTTCAATCACTATGCATTTTTTTAATTCATAAAAATAAACTATTAATATGTCTATTTTTTAAAGCATTCTTACGTTACAGCATTTTTTTCACATGCGCTTAAGACTTTTGCATAGTACTGTATGTGCATAGTTTAACCCCTTGAGTGCTGTACCTCTCTGGCACTCAAAGGGTTAAGCATTGTGAATATGTCCAAGTTCAAATAGTAGAAGATGCCAAACAAAAATAAAATAATTCCCCATTTCTTCGCTCCGAATCAATCTATGTTTTGAAATAGAAAACTAAACTTTTGGGCGAAAAATTAATCATTTTAAAAATGCCCCCTTTGTGTTCTCCACCACTGATGGCCAATCGGCTTTGAGCAGGGGATTGAAGGAGCATGCTCGAAGATGATTGGCTGGGAGGTGAGTAAGCACACATCCCAGTCAATGACTGTGAGTCATTTTGAACAGACACTGCCCATATAAAAGGCAGACTCTGTTCAAAATTCCATCACACTGAAATGGGCATTGGCCTGTGAGGTACATAGAGGAGGGCTCTGTCTTCTAGTCCGTCTACCACCGCCAACAGTGACAGAGAACACAAATGGTGCATTTTGAATAATTATTAATTTTTCACCCAAAAGTTTAGTTTTCAATTTCAAAACATAGATTGATTATTAGTGTAGAAATTGGGAAATATTTTGTTTTTGTTTGGCATCTTCTACTATTTGAACTTGGACATATGTACAATGCTTAACCAGAGAGTTACGCAATGCATTGCTCCGCACCCAAAATGTAGAGTTCCCTTTGGGGTGATCCTGTGCTTTTGGGACTCTTAATATCTACCAGAGTTTGTGACTAGCTCCTGTTGAAATCCTGCAGCTCAACCTTCCTCTTTACAAACATCCAGCTCTTTATTGTCCTTACCAGTCACCCAGGACTTCTTCACCAATCCACACATTTGCCAACAATCTTACTCTCCTGATAGGCACAGGAACCTCCCCTCTCCACCAGGTGCAATGAGGCCCATGCCAACTAACCACCTGCTAAAGTTAACCTGCTTACCACAGTAATCTGAATACTCATTCTGTCCTATCATTACTAACCTGCTACATACTAACACCCACAGTGGAGATTAACTAAGATCTCTATTTAGCCTATACAGATAACTAACTTTAACAGTTCTACACTGCCTACCGTTCAATTCCATTTAA
The DNA here is from genome assembly GCA_037306005.1 of Rhinophrynus dorsalis. NCBI lineage: Eukaryota > Metazoa > Chordata > Amphibia > Anura > Rhinophrynidae > Rhinophrynus > Rhinophrynus dorsalis. The sequence continues at coordinate 482,427,167 of CM074721.1, read as the reverse complement.
TGTCCCACTTGCTCACTAGTACTTCTCAGACTAGCAAAAACTATCTAATGTGTCTCTCTCACCTTTCCCTGGCTCTCACTAATCTCTCTCTCAACAACTTAACTAGTTCTCTCTGACCTCAGCACACCATGAACTTTCTCACTTGTTTCCCCAGATCTCAGCCCATCTCCACTCTCAAAGTGGCTCTGCAATGCCCTAGCCCCCCCACACACACACACACATACACACACACACACACACACACACACTGTCCTTCATTTAAATAACTTCTCCTCACCCCAGCATCCTCTAAACTGCCCAGACAAGGAAATCTCTTGCATCTGGCTGGATACCATGTAGAGTCATCGGCAGTATGACAGTGTGCTTTTTATATTTGTACCAAAATGACAGTGCCCACTGGTAACCAAACTGGGGTCCTGCCAATTATTTCCCAGAAACTCTCCAGAACACTTACAAGGGACTAGATAAGGTCCCTCAGAGGTAAGTGGGTAACAGTGCTAACCCTGCTACACAGAAAACACATTTTATAAAATGGCTACAATTAAATGGGACTTTAAAGAACATGGGTGGCCTTTTGTCTATAGGATTCCTCATTCAAAGTGTTGAAAACTGTTGTCCTTTGTAAGGAGGCATGAACTAAAAGCAGATTAACATGGATATCAGTACATACAGGCAACTAGACATACAACGCAAATGCACATTTTGTTTTTATGGCTAAAAGAAGATCCTTTTTTCATGAGAAATGTCTGTTGTTTGTTTGCATCTTATAGCATTTCAGCTGCTGTGGTCTACATCTCAGATAATCTTCAACCGGCCAACACATTATAATGAATTTACATTATTCACAAATCGCGTAAGGAAGTTTATTTGCTTTCTTATCAAACATCCCCGTGTTTGACTTCATGTGCCAACATCTTGTAATCTGCTGAACGTTACTGCAGACTTGAATTCTTTTAAGAATGTGGACTGACTGGATTCTGTTCCTGGTGCTCTTTTTGAGCACATTTGTCCCGTGTCTTTTAACCACCCAACAGCTGACTTGGGATTATGGGAGCTGCAGTCCCCAAAAGCTTGGCAACCAAAAAGTGTCTGCTTCTGACATTGGTTCTTAAAGTCTTGCTGTGAAGAAACCATTTAATTTAAATTTAATCAACCCTAACAATACCTCTTGGAGAGTAAATAGATCTCCAACACATTGTTCCACAATGCACTGGAGAGATCTGTAACATCCAAGTGGTTAGCATAATATTAATATACTAGTGTAAAAGCCCATGTGCAAGGGCCGTGGAGCAGTGAGGTAATGGCACAATGCAGAGCAGGACCCACCTCTTAACATTACCTGGATCTGCTCTGCGTACTGCCGTTACTGCACTGCTCCACATGATTGTGCCGCCTCACTCACACGATGCAATCAGCATACCTGGGAACTCTCCGGTTTTGCCCCGAAGACGCCGGATTTCAGACTGAATTACCAGGTCTCCGGGGCAATGTGTGGATCACCGGGTGGGCAGAGTTTAAATAAAAACTCTGCCCACTTGTGCTCCGTCCCGCCTGGTTCCTCCCACTCCCTGCCCTCTTAGATACATTTTGCAGGGGGTTTTTTTTGCTTTTTTTTTTTGTCCCGTCCTCCTCTGCGACTAAGCCCCGCCCCTTTTATTACATGAATCTCGTCATTTTCCTCCCAGGTCGGCACTGACAGGGTTACCCTCCGGGTAGCCCTGTTTCAAAAGTTCCCAGGTATGGTAATCAGGCACAGTAGAGACTGGCCAAACGCAGGCAGTCTCTACTGCTCATGACTGCATCGTGTCAAACTTTCTGGCCTTTTATTATATAGGATATTATATAGGATAATATGTGCCAATGCTAGTTTGTACTTTTAAGTTAAAATGTATCACGTACCATTTATCAGGGCTCAAAACTTCCACTCGCCACTAACCAATGGCGAGTGAAAATTTAGTCCTGGCGAGTAGAAATTCAGCCCTGGTAGGTATGTTTTGGCTTGCAGTGGCGAGTAACTTTTCAGGTCTGGCTAGTAGCAAAGGACTTCAAATTTTAAGCCCTGCCATATTTCTTTACATCTATTATTACATAAAACACTACAGGAGGTATTGTTAGACTTTACACAAAAGTGGGTAGATATGTGGAGGGTGATAAGACTATAGTTGACTGCTTAAATAATTATTTTTGTTCATTTGTTACAGCTTACTGTGAAGAGTGGGAGCCAGTGTTAAGAGAAACAAGGATTAAAGGAGGGAAAACAATCAAATCTTTTTATGGAGGAGGAAGTTAAATAAGAGTATATATAGTATTTAAAGCACCAATTAAAATAATCTGCCAAATAAATAATAATAATACCAATTTTATTGTAATAAATATAAAACCAAATATACATAAAGACAATGAATGACAGTGTATGGTGGATACTATTAACTTGCCAAATGTACCAGCAAATATCCCATTACCATAATGGACCCCAATGGCTGAGGCAGGTGTCCAATCACACGGACACAAAGCAGAAAAATTGAATGTATGAATATATATATATATATAGCTAGACAAAAGGCTGGAAAACTCCATGAAACCCTCAATATACAAATAACATAATAATAAGGCAAATAACAAATACGGTATTTTCACTTCACTAATATTCTGGTGTCAGTGTTGAGTAATGGATTCAAAACTATCTAACACTCTAGATCCCAGAAAAGTGATTGCCTTGACAATGTGAAGCTTTTCCTCAACATCTGTGAAAAGCTACTGCACAAGTGATCAATCCCTTCCATAGACACAAAATGTCTCATACAGAGAATCACCTACAGTGAGTCATCATGTTCTGTGGTGCCATGATAGTCACCCACAATCTTCTGGGAATGTAAACTCTGTGGAGCCATGTAGGTGACCCTCATGGTACAATAAAGCCTGTTCTTCACAGTAATTGAACCACTGTGGGTAATACCTTTCAGGGGAGTGCTGGCAACTTTTGGCCTGGGGGGCAAGTACAATTAAGTGGCCTGTTTCTATTACCACTCCAGCCCAATGTCCCAGCCCAACCCCTTTTGTTAATGTTATAGCTGGCATTAATGTTACTGATTATGTCAAGTGATACCTCAGAGCTTATAACTGAAATGGTAGTACACAACTGATATCACAGAGATGACAATTGAAATGGATCTACACTAGTGATACCACAGAGCTTACAATTGAAATGGAGCAATACTAGTGATACCACAGAGCTTACAATTGAAATGGAGCTACAATACTCTTGTAGCTCCTTAGATTCTGTCTACTCTATTTACAGCAGCAAATGGGAAATTGAGTCAGGCAGTGGCCCACTGGCCCATATTCATGACCAGCCTGGTGGGCAATTGCCCCCTTGCCCCCCAAGCCAGCCCTCCCCTGATACATTTTTATACTGTAAACTCTGTGATTCCATGAATATAACCTATGTAATGCCAAAGATCTTACAATCTATACTAACACACAGCATGATAACGCCAACAGAATCAAGGGAGGGCTGGCAATTTGTGACCCGGGGGCAAACACAATTAAATGGCCCTTTTATACTATTGTTCGAACCCATTGTCCCAGCTCACCACTTTTATTAATTTTTAAATTGGCATTAATGTTGTGAAGTAAAGCAGGTGATATCACATAGCTTACAGTTGAAATGGGGCTACACTTCTGATTAGGGTGACCACATTTCCATTCTGCCATTCAGGGACATTGTGGAGATGAGCGCAGCAGAGTACTTGTCCTCAGTTCTAGGGAGGTTATGCGGTAGGGGTCACTATACATTACTAAACATCAGGGTGCAACATGCTCTTTTTCTGGAACCCCACAGAGTTCTAACACTAGAGGAAAACCTGTCCAAAAAGTGATGCCTTTTGTGGGCTACAAGAAAATGTACATCACACCCAAAACCTTAGAAAAGCATCATAATACAACAAAATTTGCAACAACTCCTGTCTGATGTCAGGATCAAGGCTCAGGTCTGTCTCTAACCTTTAGAGCTCTGTCTGGAAGCCATTTTCTTGTAGCCCAGCAGAGGCATCACTTTCTGTCACAGTAGGCAATGGACAGTTCTTCTAGTGTCTAGAACTCTGTGCTCTGGAGTCTTCATTCAGGGACATTGCATCGTCCCTGAAGGGACATGGGACACACACTTAAAATCAGGGACTATCCTGGGCAATCAGGGACATGTGATCACCCTACTACTGATACTACAGAGCTTACATTTTATGTAAGGATTTCCCTGATTAAGCACATGTGAATTAATCAGTGGCTCATTCACTTTGGCTGTCTCCCTTGTGCTTAAAGGGATAGTAATGTCAGAAAAAAAGTATTAACCCTTTGAGTGCCAGAGGGGTATGCAGAGCATTGCAAAGCAATGCATTGCATACCCCTCTGGCACTCAAAGGGTTAACTATATGGTAGATACAATTAAAAGAGAGTACTTGCACTTATTCATATCTCTCAAACTGTTATGGTTTGAGTGATATAGGAAAATAAAATTCTCCGCTCCCTCCCCTTTCTGCTTGATGAACTGTAAAGTTGTCAGAAGCAGAGTCTGGTTGCTTGACCGGACGCGGCTCTTCAGCAGCGCCAATATAACGATATCTAAAGATAAATACTTAATCAGAATGGTCTACAACGTGTGCTTACAAAGCAGGCACACGTTGTAGACTGTTCCGATGAAGTATTTCTTTTTAGGTATCGCTATGTCACTGCTGCTGAAGAGCCGCCTTCTGATCCAGGATCCAGAATCTGCTTCTGACAGCTTTATAGCTCGTCAAGCAGAAAGGGGAGGGAGCGGAGAACTTTATTTTCATATATTTCTCAAACCATAACGGTTTGAGAGATACCAATAAGTGCAAGTCCTCTCTTTTAATTGTATCTACCGTATAGTTTATACTTTTTTTCTGACATTACTATCCATTTAAACAGGGGAATCATTAAATCCTGGACTGTTCGTGGCCATTTAGGACTGAACTGGACAGACCTGGGTTATGCTACTAGTGAGTGAGTGAGGAGGATTGAGTGAGGCAGTGATTGACCCCCTGTCCCCTAAGCCAGACCTCCCCTGAATTCAGAATAAACAGTATGTGAATAGGTATGTGGATCTCTCTGACTCTGCTACTGGATGCCTTGACCTGCTGTTGCTGCTTCACTCAGCATATACCGGCAGAAGGTACAGGTCTGTATCATTTTTGGAGCAGATATCTCAACTCCCTCTATTCCAATCATCTCACATCATTGGACTTTCCCCTTTCCAATGATATCACACATTTGTATTTTAGAGCAGTAAGGGCTAAGATATTCACTGTGATGAACCACTATTTTAAATTTGTAGCCTACGCTCATGTTGAGTGATCAATTTGATCAAGCCAAAAGAACCCCCACATGCTTGAAAAAGGGGCAGCTCTCCACTTTCCAACAATACCACACCTGAGATAATAATTACAGGGAGAACTGAGGTATCTGCTCTGGAAGCAGTTGTTACAGCTTACCTTAGTTTCAGCGTCATCTGCAGGAGCGAGGCTTCAAGCATGCAGCAGGCCTCTGTTTTATGTGTTTGCTTCCTGTAATCTCCTCCGGCTCCTACCTACTTCCTCCCTCTGAGCTGCTCCTCCTACCTACTTCCTGAGGAGGGATTTAAAGGGCTGACTGAGTCCTGACTCAGCTGCCCTTGCGTTGTTGTACAATACAGTTCTGTTTCCCTTGGGCTCTGTGTATGACCTGGCTTGTCTGAGCATCTATTCTAGTGCTGACCCGTGGCTCTGTCTGACTATTCTTTTGCCTGCTCTCATTGTGTAATGGACACCCAATCTGGTGCAGACCTGTGGCTCTGGCTGACTACCTGAACTGTGTATGACCCGGCCTGTCTGTCTATCCATTCTGGTGTTGAGCTGTGGCTCTGTCTGACCATTCTCCTTGTGCGTTCTGATATGGCTTAGACATCCTTTCTGGTGCAAACCTGTGGGGGGCTTTGTCTGTTTCCTCCGTGTGTGGGTCCCCGCTCCACAGACACCCATACTAGTGCGGACCTGGGGCTCTATCAGACTCCTAGACTGACTGCAGGCTGAGTCAGTGCTAGTCCTTTGGGAGTTCCGAATTACCTCAAGGATCCAGTGGGCCTAGTCTCGGACAGTTTGGTGGATCTATTGGCAGACTGCTATTTCTGATACAGTGCTTGCCTCTTTGATCACCCTCTGTGTGTTATCTGTTTATGTGCATTACTGTGATTATTCTAATAAAAGATTGTTAGCATATGGTTGCGGCCTTATGTCAGCTTCATGACACAAGAAGTCCCATGGGTCTAGCATGCCCTAGCAAGAATTGGCTACTTTGCATCACATATGTAGAATATCATATGGAATCTGTACCATTAATGGAACTGCACCTTTTCAATTGAATATGAATAGTAGAGCAGACTGTAACTATCTCATTGTGGACAAGGCCCACTTTATATAATTAGTGATGCACAGGACTTTGGACTAGGGTTGGGATCTTTAGTAAGTGTGTATTAACCCCTTTGCAGTGAGTTGTCGATGTTGTTAGCATTCAAAGGGTTAATAATCCAGATCATGTATTTATTAATACTGTTCATTTAGTAGTAGGCTTAGCATAAGTAGTGTGTTCGGGTTTAGGAATATCATCTATTTTCATTTCTTTTTCGTCCTATGTGGAACACAAGAACCATGGGAGGGGGTGAAATCCCCTCAGGAGGGCAGGGAACAGTTAAAAGAGCTCTCTGAGGTGAAGACTCCCATCCTACATCATGTCACCCGGCCTAGATAGATATATAGACAGACAGACAGATAGATAGATAGATAGATAGATAGATAGATAGGGTTTTGTGTGCACAGATCCTGTAAATATGTCCTTATTTCTGTGGTAATTACCTTCATTGTGCTTCAAGGCTGTCTTGTCTCCAAGAAGCACATTTAACCCTTCTTGTTGCATTCATATGCTGACTACAAGTTTCACAGGGCATTAAAGCTGTGTACTGATGGTCTTGTTTTACTTTCAGATCTGAGGCACCAAAAGGGCTGGGGTACAAATCCTTACTGGTAGTGACCTACTTTTAATAATTCAATGTGTTTCCATTACTTTAATATATTAAGTTATAATGTTTGCCATTTTGGATTGTGGAGCCTTTAAGAATAGGCATGCTCGGAGGCCATTTTGTTCAGAACATCCTGTTGATACTGTGGGTTTTCATTTACCTCTGCAGCATTATTAGAGACAGAAAAGGGGTTTGTGGGTCTCTCTGCTTCCTCCACTTATGTTTGGAGATTTGGGGATGTGGCTCAATGGCAGCTGGTGTGCCATCATGCTATTTTGTTTATGGGAAACTAAGTTTCCCCAGCAGCCCCATGTTTCCAGGCTTTAATACAGGAGAAGAGTTAATACCTGGCGAATCCTATTCTTTTTGGGACCCTGCTGGCTATGCTGAGTCTAACTATGTCCCATATTAACCCCTTACAGTCAGATAAGAACCTCTCAGTACTTTTATTCCATTTCCTCTGTACTTTTACTAATTTTATCTTACTCTTTTGGGGAGTCCTCTGATTACGTCAGACCCCAAGGTTACTAAGGATTCAGGAACCCCCTTTAACCCTATTAACCAATATTTCCTCATGCCAGATGTAGCTACCTAGGACATTGCATGACATTCAATGTCCCTCTTACTCTGGGACCCCTGCTTACTCTGAGGGGTCTCCCCTGTTGAACAGGACCCCGCATAGGTCAAGGACCTAATTTCATCAATTCAGTCCTATTCCTTCATCCATTAAAGTGGTTTTGGACTCATGTTAATGGGACAATCTGCACTCCCTGAAAGGTGCTTAAGTGATGTTATAGTGGGGGAAGGTTCACTTTTGAATTGTCACACACTATTGGGCGTCAAACAAAAGGTTGCATTAAAAATGTTGCATTGTTCAAAAGGGAGCCTTGAAAATGGTGCATTACAAATGTTGCATGGTTCAAAATGTTGCATTGTTCAACAGGACGCATTAAAAATTGTGCAGGTGAAATGTAGGCGTTATTCTGATGTCGTATGGTTCAAAATGTCACAAAGTTGAAATGAGTGTTGTTCCCATAGCTACCACTTATGCCGCTATGAATGAGTTACTAATGAGTTACTACAGCATCCAAGATGTGTAGAATAGACTGACAGTACCTTAAACTTTGAATCCAGATGCATTTACATCTGGTTTCATGGTGTTAATATAAGATGTACCAAGATACATAGTTAATGTATGCCATGTAAGCGCTATGTATTAATTTGGAAGAATATTCAAAGAAATGTATGTGGATCTGAAAGTATGTATATCCCATTGATGTATTTATTCCTCATCCAAGGGGCAGATGTCTTGCTCAGGAATTGCTCCTTTTTTGTGCAAAGGTCCCAGTGTGACAAATTCTAGGGTAAAACTGATAAACATGCTGATGTATAATAAACTCTAATCTGTATTTTGTCTCACTGGTGGACTGATTGGTTTTAGATGCTGAATGTGATGAAGAGGAGTTTTATTCCTATGAATGATAGAGGTCTCTATCTGATTGCTTCACAATGCATTGATTGCTTTCGAGACGTGTCTAGCTTTCAGGGGTTTAAAAGGTCAATTTAAATCATAAGGGAATTATTATCCCACCCCTACTTTGCAGTTGGTATGCTCTAGGATTGCACATGTTTATTTTCATGTATAACGTCCATAGTTGCAATTAACCAGGAAATAAACTGAAAGTTTGATAGATTTCTGTAACGGGTACTTAAGTCCATGGATGGACCTAGGCCGTCATTCCTGCTCTCTCCCTCCTGAGGTTGGCTACAAGCAGGTAGCCTTGCCGGTCATTCTCCATAGCAGCTTCCTTGAATGGGGGTCAGAAGGAGACCCTTGATACCATTCAGCGACAAAGGACAGGACACGGTTGAAGTTCCAAACTGTAACACACTTTATTGCACAACTCTTGGTCTTTTATACAAAGTTAACTGTATCAGGATATAATACCAGACAAAGAATACAAAGGACAGTGACATATGGTGTAAACATAATACAAAGGGGCAGACATGATTAAATTACTTAGACAAAGAGAACTGATGAGGGGCAGACACTAGGTATCACGGTGCCTGTGACTGGTGCTGTTCAGTGTCAGTCACTTGCTGAGTATCATGATTGGCTGTCTGTGATTAGCCCTCCTCACACAGCCTTTTTAAACCCAGGCTGAGCACTTCCAGGTTGCCCTTTTGTGGTGTTTCTGACTTCACTCTGCCTGACCTGCTTGTCAGGCTTCTGGGCCTGTTCCTGCTGTTCCTGCTGTACTTGCTGATCCTGTGTTCCAGTGTTCCTGTATGCTAGTGTTCCTGTGTTCCAGAGTTCCAGTGTTCCTGTGTTCCAGTGCCTCGCGGGTTAATCTTGCTGAGTTCCAGCGTTCCTGTGTTCCAGCACCTCGCGGGTTAATCTTACTGAGTTCCTTAATCTCCTGCTCCAGCCGTCGCTCTGGCGACATTGTTCTTCTCGCTGCTGATCATACTTTGTTGGTTCCAGTGTGCGGACGCTGGTTTACTCCACTAAACCTGGTTGCGATATACATTGTTGGTCCCAGCGTGCGGACGCTGGTTTACTCCACTAAACCTGGTTGCGATATACATTGTTGGTCCCAGCGTGCGGACGCTGGTTTACTCCACTAAACCTGGTTGCGATATACATTGTTGGTCCCAGCGTGCGGACGCTGGTTTACTCCACTAAACCTGGTTGCGATATACATTGTTGGTCCCAGCATGCGGACGCTGGTTTACTCCACTAAACTGGTTGCGAGATACATTATTGGCTCCAGTGTGCGGACGCTGGTTTGCTCCACTAAACCTGGTTGCGATATACGTTGTTGGTCCCAGCGTGCGGACGCTGGTTTACTCCACTAAACCTGGTTGCGATATACATTGTTGGTTCCAGAGTGCGTTCGCTGGTTTGCTCCATTAAACCTGGTGGCGCTATTACCATTAGTCCCAACGTGCGGACGTTGGTTTGCTCCTGAACATCCAGTACTGTGGTCAGTCGCTGTCCACTTCCTTGCAGTTGTCTGAGTATCCCTGGCAATAGACTCCTGCTGAGTAAGACCTCTATACTTATGCTCTATGCTGTCTTAGTCACCTGACAGCTGGTCTACTTGCTCAGGCTGCCCTGCCCGGTATTGGTGAGGCCGGTAGAAGCTTGACGATACCATCCTGTAGGTTGTCTCACCCGGTATTGGCAGGGCCGGTAGAGCCTACTCCAGTACTCCTTTGGGCTGACCTGCCCGGTATTGGTAAGGCCGGTAGAACCTTGTAATTCACCATCTTTAAGGTTGCCTTACCCGGTATTGGCAGGGCCGGTAGAGCCTACATTCAGCATTCCGTGGGGGCTGCCTTGCCCGGTATTGGTAAGGCCGGTAGAACCGGTATATGTCATCTCACGGTTGCCTTACCCAGTATAGGCAAGGCCGGTAGAGCCTGTCATTTAAACTGTCACTTGGGTTGCCTTGCCCGGTATTTAGGCAAGGCCGGTAGAACCTATTATCCGTTCTATTACTGTTGTATTGTTATGTATGTTTACCCTACGGGGACTGCCTTTAACTTTTAATAAAGTTAAGTTATTTTACCAAACCTTAAGTCTGAGAGTCTTCAAAAACCGTGACACTAGGATAAAGAACTGGGGACTCGAATACACAATTTAAACAATGGCCAGGGGTTTGAAGCATCTTTTTAGTCTGTTTGAATATTTCGCTTCAACCCCTGGCCAATCTGGAGCCGAGATTCGGATGGCCAATCCTGGCCCCATTCATCATATCCGTCTCTGCCTATCGGACCCTGTGGGCGGGCAGCTGACGGCCAATCCCTGGGCCACCTACTTTCCCCCATGTTAACTCTTTGGGGGACCTTTAAACTTGTCACTCAGGGCTTTGGCCAATCAGGAGGTCGCCTGTTTCTCCATTAACACAATGCTTGACAACATGTTGAGGCTTATAGTACCGAGGCAGAGAGACACCCACTGGTTGTCAGATGCATTGCAATTGGACAACAATCCACCGGGCATATAGTACAGTCCCTTTAAACCTGTGGCCAATCCGAGAGGTGCCTACTTTTCACAGGCAAAGTCAATGGAGTCCCTTTAACTCGGATTTGCCAATCTGGGACACGCCGACGTTCTAAAGCAAGGCAGCCCTGTCAGTCTTTTCCTGCTTAGGTGAATTTCAGTCCCTTTTAACAGAGCATGTTTGGTCCCACACAGTTCACTTAAATCTTTATACAAAGTTCCAAGTAACAGCCTTTTGGCCTGTTACAATTTACAGCGGCTGTTCAATGCTTGTTGTGAAGTAATTTCCCATAAATGCTTTGCACACCCCACTGGTCCTTAAAGGTATAGTAATGTTTCACACAAACAGCAGCTCCAATTAATCTTGAATACTGTCAGAGTTGTAGTTCAAGAGTAACTGAATGATAAAGTATCCCCCTCCCGCCCCTTTTACCTAGTTTAAGCCACCTCCCCTCGGATGTGGAATCTAGTCCACAGACCAGACAGCTCACAGCAAGGCACAATCTTCTTACTGCGAGAACAATGAAAACCCTAACCCTCTTGACAGGTTTTTCCCTTATGCTAATTGAAGATTGTCCCTCTTGGTGATCCACTTGGACACCACCTTGCTGCTCTGATGTGAGCAGTGTTACATCAGTAAAAGGAGCAGGAGGGGGATACTTTATCATTCAATTACTCTTGAACTACAACTCTGACAGTACTGAAATAACACTCTCCATGGCCCAAATACTATGAAGATTAATCAGAGCTGCTTATATTGTGAAACATTACTATCCCTTTAAAGATTTAATGGTGCAGTTGATGTGTACTTTGCTTGTATTCATAAGATAGGGTTACCAGCCAGATCATCCCTTTAAAAAATGCATGCTGCATTGATGCATGAGAACCATTGCAACCTAACAATTAACTACTGGAGCCCTGCAGCAGGCATTTTTCATATGTGTCATATTTTTAAAAGGATTATCTGGCAACTCTGCACAAGGTCTATTATTTGGTGAAAAGGATTACCTGTTTCAGAAGCTAAATAAACCTTTTTATGATTTGTAAGTGTATATTCACTTTAAGAGTATCTCGTGTCCTCAGTGGGTTACTTCTTAAAGAGAAAAAAATATTCTTACGAGAACTAAGTGAGTACAAAAGCATTTGACGGACCTGACATGTCCCCTCTTACGGATGGATATTTTTAGAAACATCTTAAGGTTAAGAATAAAACCTTTATTTCTTTCTCCTGACAATTTTCCCATTAAGGGACTCCCCCTTTCAGTGTGTGAGGTGGGGGTGGCATATTACGATTAAATTGTTCCTGTAGCTGTTACCGTGGTAACATGGCACATGCTGCATCTCCATGCATGGTTCAGGCCAAATGCAAATAGCCAGCTCTTACAACCCCCTACTTGCTTTCTAATTAGTAGCATCATAAAGAGGGAAAGGTTAGGTGAAAGGTCACAATGAAACCCCCCTCACTACCAGGTGTTATTAAATATCTATATTTTTCATATTATCTTCATTGTTGGAAAATGCATGGTTTATCTCTATCCTGCTTAATTGTACTGTGCCCTAATCCTCTCCCATTCTGACTATTGTAACCTTTCTGCTAACAAGTCACCCTGCTTGCCTGCAGCTCATTACAAATGCTGAAGAGTTAAGTGATTTCAATTCAATGAGTACCTGCTTCATTTCCTTTGTTTGAAGAGTGCATTTCCTCAGTTGCCATGTGCACTGATGCCTTGTGATTTGTATGCTAATATACATGTAACAAACTGAGGACCAGAGAAGTGTGCAGTACATCGCACACATCTGTGGTGATCAAGGGGTTAATAGGCCACAGGCATACAAACGTGTTCTTAGGTTCCCCCCAAGAAAGCACAAATTCAGGATCCCCTCTCGTTATCAGAGGTGGATTAATATGTGGCTTATTTATTGTGAGTGATCATGAATGAGTTAGCTGTCTGATGCTCAGTTCCGTACCGCTCTGGCGCACAAAGGGTTAAATATATGCACTGTCGGTGGAGGGATGTCTGAGTATCTCAATATTAGACTATATTAGACTATATGTTATGCTATAGAATTACAATACAGTATTAGACTATCTCAGTATTAGACTATTACCATCCACTCAGTACCTTATGCACAAAAGTACAGAACAGTAATTATGGGAGAAACCAACTACAACATAGGGGGAGAAAAAATTAACAGTGATTTAAACTGGGCTTTTAACCCCTTAAATGCTAGAGAGGGCTTGCAGTGCAATAGTGACCTCATTACCAATCAAGGTGCATATAATTTGCTCCAAAATTGCTCCACTTTTCTTTTGTAAATCAGCCACAGTGAGGCTAATGTACTATGAAAGAGGGGATCAATTGTATAGCAGACTAACTGAAATAAATATAAATCCACAAAATTCCCAGCTGCTGTATGGAACAAGTAAAAATCACAATTTATTTAAATAGGCCTTTTAACTCCTTGGGCATTATGCACTAAGGGGTGATAAAGAGGTGATAAAGTGAAGATAACATCTACAGCGAAATCACTTCTCTCGTTCCTATGTTTTTCTATAGAGCCAATGCTCCAAGATCGCCAAAGCTGGAGAAATCTTAGTGCACTGGCTCCAAAGAATAACGCAGGACCTGGAGAAGTAATGTCCACTTTATCACCTCTTTATCACACCTTATAGGGTCAGTGATGTTTAATTGTAAGTTTCTTTAATATTGTAGGCATTAAAAAAAGAATTACATCTATCTAAGTCATAAAAATGGCTAAAGTTCCCCCCTCCAGGCTGTTTCAGAGAAGTCAGCTCTCTAGCTGACAGCAGCAGATTCCAGTTATTTCACCAGCCGGCAGCTCTTCAACAGAGCCAAAATCACGCTATTTAGAAATAAATACTTAACTGGAATGGTCTATAAAGTGTGCTTGCAAACCAGGCACACTTTGTAGACCTTTCCAATTAAGAATTTATTTCTAAATATCGTAATTTCGGCACTGCTGAAGAGCCGCCGGCTGGTTCTGGGACCTGAATCTCCTGCTGTCAGCTAGAGGGCAGACTTCTCTGAAACAGCCTGGAGGGGGGGAACTTTAGCCAGTTATTTCTCTCAAACCATAAAGGTCTGAGAGATAAGACTTATGTCAATGTAATTCTTTTTGTAATGCCTGCAATATTAAAGAAACTTAAAATTAAACATTACTATCCCTTTAATGCATCATTCCCCCTTGAATGCTGGATAGTTCAACGACACATTGCCAGCAATATGGTGGAGACCTTTCTAGTATGCAACGGGTTAAAAGCCCCATTTAAATCATTCATCTCCAAGTGACACTTCTTTGCCACAAAATTACTCAACAGTTTTATTCGTGTGGCACATAGCTGATAGAAGGGAAGAGCTATTTGGCATACCTGGGAACTCTTAAGATTTGACTTAAGGTTTTGCCTCGAATCTCATGGTCTGAGGGTGGAGCGCCAAGTTTTCAGGGTGAGAGAGTCCAGAGTTACCTACTAGATGATCTGCACCAATTAACTGCTACTTTAGTCACATTTCTACTAGAAAGGCAGAACTTCTACAGTTGCGTGTATTTCAGTAGGGAGTCTGTAAGTCATAACATGGGTCAGGTTCATTGATGACTGACTTAAGCACTTGTTTTAGGTAGTGTTGCTGAGGGCGTAGCTGATGGTTGGGGCATTACCGGGCAGTTTTAGGTTATTTCATGACCTATTGACACTTCTTTGTGTAACTGAATAAATGATTTAGAACAAAACCTATATGTTATTTAGAAATAATTTATAAACACCGATACTGAAATTTAAGTTAACATTAATGTGAGTTTTATTGATGTGGAGCAATTTGATACATTTATATATACACCACACAGTCTGATCTCCTAAAAAGAGGGACAATGTGATATAATTATATACACACAACACAGAGGGACACCAGGGTGGGAAAGAGGGACAATGTGATATACTTATATACACAAAACACAGAGGGACACCAGGGTGGGAAAGAGGGACAACGTGATATACTTATATACACACAACACAGAGGGACACCAGGGTGGGAAAGAGGGACAATGTGATATACTTATATACACACAACACAGAGGGACACCAGGGTGGGAAAGAGGGACAACGTGATATACTTATATACACACAACACAGAGGGACACCAGGGTGGGAAAGAGGGATGGAGGGATTTGGGTCTCAAAGAGGGACTGTCCATCCTAAAGAGGGACACCTAAGAGGTATGCTTCTGGATTGCAGCACCATACCTCCCAAGTGTTCCTCTTTAGAAAGGACAGTCCCTCTTTGAGATCCAGATGCCTCTGTCCATTTTTGCCACCCTGGTGTCTCTCTATGTGGTGTATATATAAGTGTATCACCTTGCTCCACATCAATAAAACTTGCATTACTGTTTGTTTAAACTTCAGTATATGTGTTTATAAATTAGAATTTGTAAATAAAATACTAAGGTCTTGTTCTACTCCTTTACTCCCCCTCCATTGGTGGGGGCCTTAAACAGCTGATTATTCTGCTTATATTGTAGAACCACCACTGCAAAGAGGTGTCAATAGGTGATGAAATAATCTAATAATTTCTGGTAATGTACATAGCTGGGAACTCTCCAGATTGCCCTGGAGAATCCGGTTTGCACACAGAATTACTGGGTCTCCAGGGTAGAGGCTGATTCTCTGTTTGTGGGGAATTTCTACTGAAACGCTGCCCACTTCTGCTCCTTCCCTGTCTGTTCCCCCCACTCCCTGCCCACATATCCTCCTTCCCCAGCCTTTTCAGGATGCTTTTTCATGTTTCTTAAGCTCCGCCCCAAGTTTAATTAGATCCCTCCCCTTTTTGATGCAACTCGCATCATTTACCTCCCCCAGTGGTACTACAGGACTCCCCCTCCATGGAATCTAGAAGAAAAAGTTCCCAGGTATGGTAATGTCCCACCCACCAGCCACACCCCCAGCAACACCACTTAAAACCAAAGTGTTCCTCTTTGGCTATTTGAAATGTTGGGAGGTTTTCAGCAAGAAGGGATATCGTTTTTAATCTCTGCTATGGAGAAAGCTAAGGGTTAATATTTAAAGATTTACGGCTCAGCTCATTATGAAAGTTCCTAAGTATGCCAGTTGGTCCATGCAATTTGCTCAAATCCCTTACTACTTTAGGTAACACACAGGTAAGAGCACTGCCAATGTCTGCTCGATATCACCCATTCAGAACACAGCATGCTGGGGTCTTGGTTGGGCTCTTCACACAGATGACTGCTACTTCATGTGAACACAGCCCAACCCAGGCAGGTAATAACAGATCTGAACTGCATGGATGCCTATGAAGCCACTGCTCAGATTCTACACATGGTCGACAGTGGACATTGTGATGCTCATGGCAAGGATAGACTGAAAGGGGGATTCCTGTTGTACAAAAATCTCCCCTTATACCTTTTTATTCCCATCACAGGGGTGAAGCGGTGGCTGGAGGGTTACAGTGTCCTCATCTGTGGGTTTTGTATAGGCAGTAGCAATGGTTTTTAATGCAGAATTATATGAAACATTCTAGGCATTTTATTGCATACTTTTCATTTTATGTAAACTTCCTTCTCTAGAGATCCTGGGTTTGCCCCTGCTGGGAGGTTAGTCCATGAACCTACTACCTTTCCCTATAGCAGTGAGATTTCCATCCTCCTGGGACCTTAGATCTCCCCCCTTGTTCTAGTATTGCTTTTATTCTCCTCAGCTTCCCTTCTGCACTCTATTAAGGGCCCCAAATACAAAGGAAAGGTTTAGCAATTCTGGGGCAAATCAATTGCATCATAGGGAACAAACAACATTCACCAACATTTGCATTGATTAACTGTTTGATGACCAGTGGGGTGTGTAACACATTGCTTCCCACTGTGCTGCACTCCCCGCTAGTTCTCAATAGGAGGGTTTTTTTACCCACCACATTCTAGAGAGGTCTCTATTCTAGAATTCAATGGTCTAAAGCTCCACTTAACCCTTTGAGTGCCAGAGGGGTGCGCAACGCATCGCAGTATGCTTCTGGCACTCAAAAGGGTTAAATCAACTGGAATTTGTATTTGTCCCCTGTGGCACAGCTGGGGTTACCCACAATAAGGGGCAGAGAGCTAAAGCTCCAGTTATCATGCTTAACCCTTTGAGTGCAAGAGGGGGCATGCAGTACATTTATTTGTCACTCAAAGAGTTAAAGCCCCAGGTATTTTTTGCCAGGTTGGTGCACATGCTAATCTCCCTGATAGGGCATTAAAAATATCTCAGTATTTCCTTTAATGAAAATGGAAATAACCCCTCGAATGCTAGTACGATCTCCAACATATTGCTTTGCAATGAATTGGAGGCCTCCCTAGTCTTCAACAGGTTAAAGCCCTGTTTATCCCTTTAAGGAGCAGAGGAGTGTGGAACACATCGCTTCACACCGTTATATACCTCTGGTGCTTAAAAGGTTAAATCAATAGTCATTTTTATTTGTTCCCATCGGTTTGCTACAGACGTACTTTGCTTCTGGTTTGTTCACATGGTCCTAAATGCTTTAACCCTTTAAGGCCAAATGAGTGTGGTCCTTAAAGGGTTAACGTAGTTGATAGTTTCTGTCATATCAACCCTTCATGCCTCTCCAACTGGTTCCCTAAATCCATAGTTCTGGTACCAGCCAGTGGCCTGTTTACCCTGTGCCCTCTGTCTGTATAAGCAGCTGTGGTCACTCAAGACGCTGATGTGCTTTGGGTGACAGGTGGTCACAGCTGTAATAGGTTATTGCTGGGATAGTGCAGATCTGTCATTACCATCTAGTTTATCAATTGCTTACACCGCCTGGGGCAGTAGGGCACTTGTATGGAGATATGATCAATAGGCAGCTCAGAAATCTATAAGTATGCTTTGTGGCACTCAGTCCAGGGCTGTCCTTATCCCTTGGCATGCTCAACTCATAGCATGTAGTAACCCTTTGCATGATACAGGTGAAGAACCATTAAAAAATGTCATGTAAATGGTGTCTTCTGCCCTATCTTTGCACTTTCTCTCCTGTGCCCCCTCCTGTTCTCATCATCTGCCTGTATCTCTACTCTATCTCTTCTCCTCCCTCTCCCTCTCTCTCTCCCCCTTTCCCTCCCTCAATCCCTCCCTCTTATTCTTTCCCAGTCTGAAATTAATACAGGCAAGACACAATCAACACTGCTTCTGCCTGTCTCTCTCCTCCTCTCTTTCTGTATCTCCCCCTTATTCCTAAGATCTCACTCCCCAGTCCCTCCACTCTCTCTCTCTCTCTCTATCTTTCTTTTTCCATCCTTTCATTAGCTATTTTCCTTCATTCTTTTGGGGGGGATTTTTTTTCCCTGTGTGTCTGTGTGTGTTGTAGAAAAGACGCAGAGAATCCTACAGGAGGAAAATAATAGGAGCAGAAGGTGCAAGTAGAATAGAGATCTCCAGAGCATCTCACCACCACCCCCTACCTCTCTGCTCAAATCAAGACTGTAAGAGCTGTTCCCCTCTAGAGCCAGGAACCACTGCAGAGCACGGATCCCATGCAGACATGGCTGTAACCTGCACTCGCTTTACAGATGAATACCAGCTCTATGAAGAGATTGGCAAGTAAGACAACATCTGGTTTCTCGCCTATAAGCTTTGACTGCTGGGGCTGTAAGGCACCCTATGGGTGGTGATAGGGGGGGTTTAACCATTGGGATCCAGCCCTTATCCCTATTATCTTGTAGTCACAAAACCTGCCTTAGTGCACTGATGCCCTTAAACATTTGAGTGCCAGAGGGTTGTCCAGCACTCAAATGTTTAATGGAGTCAGGCACCCCCTCCCCTCTGGTGCTGCAAGGGGTTAATACCCTGCCTTGTGCAAAGGCCCCTCTGGTGCAGACAGGGTCATACAGGGTGTGTATAGGAGTCCATTTGGTTACCCAACCCCTATTGTGGAGGCAGATGTCTGTGCATGTGGTGTCTTGCATGTGTCTCTGTGGATTGATTTAGTATAGGTATGTGTATGTGTGTTTCACTGTATAAAATATGCCAATTTATATACATGAATGTCTCTATATATACATACACACACTATATAAATACACATACATATTATGCATACACATATGCACAGTCACACAGCACATAAACACCCTATACACACTACACACCCACTATATACACACATGCACAGTTATACACATATACACACACACACTACACTATACTGACACACACATTATACACGCACACAGACATAACATACACACACTATACCCACAAATACACACACAGACTCAAAAAATGCACACATACACACACTATATATATTTGTAGAATATGTAATCATATACCTGACAGGTCTATAAATATTTTTTGAATCAATCTAAATACATCTATAGTGTGTGTGTCTGGGAACCCGTGTTGGGTGTCTGTGGCTATTCCTTTGGGATGTGCTGCAGGGTGAGGTTTGGGGTGATAAGGACTGTGTAAATGCTGAATTCTATTCATGGATTGCAGGGGTATAATCACTGGTTACTGGCAGCCACTGCTGGGGTGGTCAGAAATTATTCATTGAGGTGTGTGGGGGTGGGGGAGAGTGGAAGCCTGATGATAATACCCAGGATAATGGGGATGATTCAGGTTAGATTGATGGATTATTTGAGATCCATAGATGGATTGATAATTGGGTTATTTTGCTGTTATTTATGGGAGAAACAGTTAGGATGATGTACGAAGAAGATCAGGAATCATTCTGGAATATACCAAGTGCTCTACAGGACAGAAATGACAACTCTGAACATTTCCATTGATATTAATATTTTTAACCCCTTGAATACATTCAAGAGGTCGAGTCCCATTTAAATAATGGAAAATTGCATCTGTCCCCTATAGTCTGGTTGGTTTGCTCCAGAATTGCTCCATCTATCTCACTGGAGTTGACATTATTGGGATTATTCGTAATGCTACGGGGTTGTGGGGGTGAATACTGGCGTGACTGGATTAGTAATTCTGTATTGAAAATAATAATGAGAAATTAGTGATTCTGGTTTATCTAGTAGCTATTCATTGGAATCGGTAAGAAATTGAGATAATGGCTAGTCATTGGCGTATAGTTAATTAATTGGGGATATTGACGGGTAAACATCTTGAGTGACTTGGCTTATCCTTGTCGATGAGTGTTGGAGAATACAAATGAGAAATCAGGGTGCACTTTGGATATAGTGGTATGTGAAGTGGTCGTCGTATATGGGCATCTACTGTGGTTATTCTGTAGCAGGTGGGGTATGTGATGTGTGATTGGTAGCACTGTGTATGTGAACGGATGATTTGATTGGCAGGTGCACTGATATCTCGCTGTCCCCCTTTCTCTCCTTGGTCCTCCTCTGGTCCTGGGTATGCTCTCCTCCCAGGTGCTGATGTCACACCTGACCCTCACATAGATGAGCTTTTCAGGACATGTGGGGGTCACAGTGTCACTAGGACACTATGAGCTGTATTCAGGATGGAAGCTGAACAGGTGCAATCCAACTGCACGATAAGGGACAAATAAATATTCCCCAAATCCCCACTGATTTCAATGGGTCTTTTAACCCTTTGAGTGCCAGAGGGATACGGAACACACTGCAAAGCAATGTATTCCATACTCCTCTGGCACTCAAAGGGTTAACCATTTGAATGCTAGAGGGGTCTCCATGCATTGTTTCAGAGACCTCTTAAGCAATCAAGATTTTCATTCCCCCATGGTTCAGTTGGTTTGTACCAGTATTGCGCTTCTTCAAGGTGAAGCGACACCTCCTAATAATAACCCCTCCTACTGCGCCTATGAATTCTGCCCTAGTGCCTTTGTTCACGAGATAACTTCAATCAGTCCCAGGTGTCCATGTGGGCGGACATGACAGTTTCTGGCAGTTTATCAAACTGAAGGAGGCATGAGTTTACTTAAGATTACCATGTGCAGTGGGAGGAGTTTGTGTCCTGTGCTCCTACTTACGACTGTCATGTCCACCTCCATGACCACAACATCAGGATTAATTGAAGCCCCCTGGACCATGGAGCAAGAGAAAATTTCAGTGGGGCCATTAGGATTTTCTGGACATGGCGAGGTATTAGGAGGTGTTAATTCTCCTTTCTCAGTTTTTCTGAATACTCTTTCTGTGAAGCTGGTTTGGCCTGATTTGCCCTGGACACAGACACAGCAGCTGACATGTACTCAATGGATCTATCTATGAGCCATCATTGATCAGCGATAGCTTTGTCTGCCATGTCTGGTTATATGTACAGAGAGAGACATGCCTGTCTATCTACCTTCTCTGTCCATAGCAGGGTTAGGAATCCTGGGACCCTCCAGCTGTTTGGCACTACAATTCCCATCATCCCACACCAGCAGCTTGCTGGCTGGGGATGATGGGAACTGTTCTCCTGAACAGCTGGAGGGTCTTAGTTTGCCCACCACTGGACTATAGCTTTCTATTCATTTGTCTGTCTGACAAATGGGTGTGCAACCTGGGCTGCTCCAACTTTTGTTGGACTTCAAATCCCATCATCCTCTACCAACTAGTGGTAAGCTGAGGATGATGGAATGTAATTATAGGTATCTGGACCTATCTGTATGCATCCCATATGTCTGCTCTAGATATACCCATTTACTGCGTGTGCACCCAAGCAGTATGTACCCAGAAGAAGCCAGCTCGGTGTTTCTGTGCCCAGTAGTGTAGCTGTGCTCCTATCTGCCCAGACAGTGGGACATATGCACACATAAAAGGAGGAGAAATTCAGGTACAAGCCAGCTGCACAGTATGGGAACAAATAATCATTTCTATTGCTATAAATGGGGCTTTTGCAATGTATTGGAGAGATCTCTAGCATTCGAGGGGTTAAAAGTCCCATTCAAATCATTTGGAATTTGGGGAATTTTTAGTTGTCCCCTATGTTGCAGTTGGTTTGCCCCAGAATTGCTTCAGTTGTTCCTAGTACGCTGTGCTGAGCATTGAGTGGTAGAGCCCATGCAGGGTGCACCCAGCAGTGCGGGTGCAGTGTTTATGCACCCGGCAGAGCCCTTGCAGTGTGCGTGTTTCTAGTCAGACAGTATTGATTAGTAGCGCCCGGGCAGGGTGTACCCAGCAGTACCAGTGCAGTGTTTCTGTGCTTGGCAGAGCTCTTGCAGTGTGCGTCTATCTAGTCTAGGCTGAGCAACCTGAGGCCCCCCAGCTGTTGAGGACTATGACACCCATCATCATTGGTCAGTCTTTGCAGTACTCAACAGATGGAGGGCCTCAGGCTGCACATCCCTGACCTACTCAGGCTAAATTGATTGGCATGGTGAGCCAGCAGTACCTGAGCGGTGTTTCTGTGCCCAGTAGTTTGTACCTAATGAACTTAGGCATTGTGGACCCATTAAAACCCAAGCAGTATTTGGGCCCAGCAGTACCAAGGAAATTTGCACCTTTAGTTCAAAATAAATTCATATGCCCTTCAGCATTCAAACACCATGTACACAGCTTTTCTTGGCAGCTTATATGTCTACATTTCTCAAGGTGGTATGTACACTCAGTAGTACTTAAATGATCTGTAACCAACTGATCTAAGACATAGTTTATGTTCAGAAGTTGCTGAGTATGGTGTGTCATGGAGTATGTGTGCAGCAATGTCCAGCATCATGTGAAGAATGTGTGTCGATCCATACACAGATAGTGTGTTACTGGCATTGATAATGCAGTGTCTAGAGGTACTAGGTAGTTTTGTTGCCCAGAACCACCTGTGTGTGCAGTAAAGTGCAATGTGTTTCCAGCAATAACTGTATAGTGTGTGTACCCTGACCACTGTGCAATGTGTGTACCCAGCAATAACAGTGCAGTGTATGTATTTTGCAGTAACTTTATAGTGTGTGCGCTCTGCAAAAACTGCAATGTGTGTCCCCAGCAGTAACAGTGCAATGTGTATAACCAGAAGTAACTTTATAGATTGTGTACCCTGAATTAACTATGAAGTGTGCGTCTACCCAGAAATAACTGTGCTGTGTGTACTCAGCCATAACAATGCAATGTGTGTACAAAGCAGTCCTTGTATTGTGTATATACCTAACTGCGACTGCAAAGCATGTTCCCAGCAATAATTTTGCAGTGTGTACTCAGCCGTAACAATGCAATGTGTGTACAAAGCTGTCCTTGTATAGTGTATGTACCTAAAACTGTGACTGCAGAGCATGTTCCCAGCAATAACTGCCATGTGAGTACCATCAGTAAATGCACTGTGTGTGTGTGTGTGTGCCAAGCAGTGTGAGAACAGAGCAGTTACTGTGCCATTCAACGAGTGGTATCCCAGCAATAACTATGTACTGTATAATGTATACCCAGCGGGGACTGCACAGTATAAACTTTGCAGTAACTGTGTAGTGTCTGTACCGAGGAGTAACTGTAACATTTTATCCAGCAGCTAATGTAGTGTGCACATAGCAGTAACTATGCAGTGTGTACTTAGCAGTAACTGTGCAGTGTGTACTTAGAGGTGTTTAGTGTTTATCCAACAATAACTGTATAGTGTATCCCAAGCAGTAACAGTGCAGAACGTGTTCCCATTAATAACATTGCTGTGTGTACACTAAGAACTAACTTTGATGTGTGTGAACTCCGCAATAACTGTATAATGAACTTGCACAGCAGTCAGTGTGCATCGTGTTCTTAGCAGAAACTGTTCATAGCATGCACCTTGGAGTAACTGTGCATTTGTATACACAGTAGTTACAATCTAGTGTGAGTGTACACAGAAGTAAGGTGGCAGTGAAAAAAAGCCTACGCTAAGATTGTTTCAAAGTGAACCTCAATCATTTATCATATTGAGGATTTGTGTGTGTGTGTATGTGTATGTGTGTGTTTCCAGTATGTGGACTTGGTAGTGTATTTACCTTGCAGGATCTGCAAAACATATGAGTATAGCAGGATCCAGGCATTGTAGAATCTGAGAAGTGTGTGGGTATAGCAGGTTTCAGACAGTGGTGGGCATGGCTAGATCTAGGAAGTGTGTGGGCATGGGCATACCCAGGAAGTGTGTGGGCATGGCAGAATCCAGGTGTGTGAGGATGACAGGACCCAGGAAATTTGTAGGCGTGGCAAAGGGAATGCATCGTATAGGCATAGCAGGGTGCAGGTCTCTTGTGGGCAGGATTCAGGCATCATTCTGGCATGGCAACAGACAGGCATCATGTGGGAATTGCAGCACCTAGAAATCATGTAACCATGTCATTTGGGCCCTACTTCCCCAGAAGGAATCAGTTTTTGTATCCGTATAGTGTATGCTCAATGTATTTATTGTGTGTGCGCTCTGTGTGTGCGTGTTCTGTGTGTGTTCTATGTGTGTGTGTGTGTGTGTGCTGTGTATATGTGCTGTGTGTATGCTGTGTATGCCCCCACAAGCATAATGGTACACAGATATTAATCAGTGTACATCAGAATGGAGCTAGTGATACATGGGTACTGAGTAAGTCTAGCAGTAGCTGAGTCTTTTCACCTGTTTGTAGACATTGTGAGACTGATGTACTAAGATGAAATAGAGGGTAAATCAAACTTTCTAAAATTAATATTGATTTAAATAGTGCTTTTAACTCACTGGATAATAGAGTCCTTTCCAATGCATTGTTCTAGTTCCTCTTAGTACGTCAGTGTATCCAACAAACAAGTAATGTAAAGATGCCCCCAGGTATTTATCAGGATTGTGTAAACTTGCCAGGACTCGGGCAGCATGTAAGCCACGCGGGAAGGGGCATAATAGTGTGTACAAAAAGCATGGATGTTTCAGCTTAGCAGTACATAGGCAGCTTGCCCAATAACACCTGGTACCAGTGGACGAGAACAGTACCTAAAACAATGTGAGCAGGACCTGATTTCCCATTAGGCTGAGTAGGCATCTGCCCAGAGCACAAAGGGCAGGAAATGCGTGCAATCGCTATTGACAATGTCCTTTTGATGGAAAAATGATTGTTGTCAGAATGTTACTGAATTGTGTTATTTATGAATTAGTAAATGATCGAACTATTTTTAGCTTAAGCATTTCAAAATGTCGGTGTGGCTAAAATGTCAGTTTTTTCGGAGAAGATTAGCAATTGCGCCTAATTCAGCAAAGCAGTTAGCAAACATTTGTATATGTCTGTTGATTTAGAAGCCTGTGCTAGTCATTATCAAGGCATCAGTATATTTATTTCATTAAAATGTGGTCAATTGCATATAGCACATTCATTTGTGGCTTTCAAAAAATAGCTAATGCTCCTTGCATTACTCCTGAATTTCTGAGGGGCTACTCAGTGTGCCCAGAGTGATGCCAATGGCCCTGCACTAGATACCATCTCTTGGTTTATGCTCAATGGTTTATTTACCACATAACATATTCCATTACTGGCCATTACTTAAATGGACACTAACATCTAAACATCTGAATCTGGACAGAAAATGTTAGTGATACTAGCTATTATGGAATAATTATGTCTATTTGTTCTCCAAAATTAATCTTTAATTAGCGTTAGGAAAGTGGGAAAGTGGGGTGGTGCAGTGGGTGTGGTTATGGGCATCTAGGTTGTCTTGTCTGGGGTTCAGATATGTGAAACTGGCCCTGCAGGTGTGTCCAGCTGCACCCAGGGAGTATGTCCCTGGTGCCTGGCAGTACATGTGGTGAGCAAGGTCTGTTTGATCAGCAGAACCTGACTTTCAAGTGCCCACTGTTTTTACACAAAGTTCCCTCAAAATAATTCATATCATGTGCCCAGATGCACCCAGGCCATTTTACCTGCTGTATATAAGCAAGTCCTTGGAAGACTCACTGCACATGAGCTGTGTGTGCCATATATATATATATATATATATATACCAGTTTATAAAACTGTATTTGGGTAGCCTATGCCTAGTTCTACATGGTTACCCAGCAGTACTTGAGGAATATGTGTTTAGATGCACGTGGCAAGGTATGTGCTTGGCAGTGCCCAGGTAGCCCTTTCTCATCATTACTGTGAGTCTGATGTACTAAGAGGAACTGGAGCAATTTTTAGGCAAACCAACTGTACCACAGGGGACAAATGAACACCCCCAGTGGTTTAAATGGGGCCTTTAACCCCTTGAATGCTATAGAGCTCTCCACTGCATTACTTCCCAATTTGTCACAGAGCGCTTTAGCATTCAAAGGGTTGAAAGCTCAATTTAAATCAACGGTAACTTTGGCAGTGTCTATTTTTCCCCTATGGTGCAGTTGGTTTGCTCCAGAATGACTCCATTCCTTCCTAGAGCACCAGCCTCAGTGTGTGCTCAGCAGTACTCAGCCTTTACCCACCAATACCCATGCAGTGCCCGATCAGCAGTAATTAGCCAGCCTGCACCAGAAGTGTCCAAGCAATGTATCTATGCCTCGATTGCCCACATATTCATGCCAGTTTATACCAAGGGTGAGAGAGGTGTTTACTCAGAGTCAGACACTGATATTAATATAACCCCCTCTGGGAGCAGGCAGAATGTGACTGCACTGTGGGGTCAATAGAGACCTATATTTAGATTCCTGCTGGATCTGTGTGTGTGTGTGCGTAATATCAGAGATATCTGCAATTCCCAATGCTATTCCAGCACTGCACACACGTCACTCCTTCTCCTCCTCCATCCTGTCCTGTAGCTGCATCTGCTATTCCTGTATTGACCCCATACACACACATATACAGTTCTATGGGGAAGATGTATTAACTGGTGTGGAAACTCCCAGTGGATACAAGCTCTCCATTTCCAAGGGAGCCTCTTTATCAAGCAGAGGCAGACTTAGACACCTTGATAAATAGACTCCCTAGAATATCCTAGGAATTAAAGATATTTACTCTCTGGAGAGCTTTCTTCACTGCATAATGCATCTGTGCCTGCCACTTCTCATCCACCCAGCTCCACAACTACCTTTTTATTTCTTTAATGCTGACCATTTATGAAAGATGCACATTACAGGGCTGCATAGGAACCATTTTGTGATTGTGTTGCACAGAAATCAATGAAATGTTGGAGGACTGGATGCCAGTGGTACTGGGCTCTGTGGTCCATACAAAG
Organism: Rhinophrynus dorsalis; assembly: GCA_037306005.1. Taxonomy (NCBI): domain Eukaryota; kingdom Metazoa; phylum Chordata; class Amphibia; order Anura; family Rhinophrynidae; genus Rhinophrynus; species Rhinophrynus dorsalis. Next base: position 482,400,055 of record CM074721.1, on the reverse strand, counting down.
GACCTGGTAAGGAAAAAAAAAACGAAAGAAAAAAGCAGAATATAGCTTTAAAGGAGCAGTAAACTTTTTTTTATGAAAAAATATATATTGTAGGGATTTTCCTGTTGAGTAAAATAAGGATACTCCCACTGCGGAGAGATTTATATTTCCAGAGTTATTACAGTTTAAAACCATGTTTTTTTACATTAGCAGTGCCATCTAGTGGTCAAATTCTAATTAGATTTCCTGTTAGATTCTAATGGAAAGGAAAGTCAGGAAAGTCAGAGACTTACAGTTCTCCATAGAATGTGATAGAAACTGCCTGTCACTTCCTGTCAGTTAGAACTATCAGGAAGTAAACACAGTAAATTCATTTCCTGATTATTTTAACTGCTATAATTTTTTAATAAAACATCTGACAGCGATGGGAGTGACCTTGTTTTATTCAGCAGAAAATGCTCTGTAAAATACGTGTTTTCATAAAAAAAGTTTACTGCTCCTTTAAAGTGGAACTACCACCCAATATAAAGTCTCCCCCCAATAATTAGGTATATGGCGACTAGCTCCTTTATAGTGTTATTATCTGCCGCAAGTACCACGATCTGAAGCAATCCTGTTTCTTCAGAGACTGATGTCCAGGCTTCTTGCTGTAGAGCTGTCTGCGCACTTGTTCTGTCAGTCCCTTCCGGTGCCTTGTGGCTTCAAGCGATGCCTCCTAGAGGAGACCAGGACGGACAGCTCAGGCACACAGACGTCTCTAAGCCAAGATGTTTGCGTGCAAGCCTGCCCTTCGGTCTCTGAAGAAACAGGATTACTTCAGATTGTGGTACTTGTAGTAGAAAATAACACTATTAAGAAACATGTTGCCATATACCTAATTATTGGGGGTCGAATTTATATTGGTTGGTAGATCCGCTTTAACCATTTGAGTGTCAGAGAGGTATCAACACATTGCAATGCAATGAGGAAAGGTACTTGGGAGTAGTTATAGCTCATTATTTAAAGTGATAGTAAACTTTCACAAAAAAAGCAGCTCCAATTAATCTTGATAGTATTTAGGCCATGGAGAGTGTTATTTCATTACTGTCAGAGTTGTAGTTCAAGAGTAATTGAATGATAAAGTATCCCCCTCTCGCCCCTTTTACCTAGTGTAAGCCACCTCCCCTCAGATGTGGAATCTGGTCCTTGGACCAGACAGCTCACAGCAAGGGACAATCTTCTTACTGTTAGCACAAGGAAAACCCTGCCCCCCCAACAGGTTTTTCCTTATGATCACTGAAGATTGTCCCTCTCTGTGATCCATCCAGACAGTCTTGCTGCTCTGAGGTAATGAGCAGTGTTACATCAGTAAAAGGGGCGGGAGGGGATACTTTATCATTCAGTTACTATTGTACTACAATTCTGACAGCATCGAAATAACACTTTCCATGCATACCTCCCAACATTTCAGATGGCCAAAGAGGGACACTTGTGTTTTAGGGGGTGTAGCTGGGGGCGTGGCTAGTAGGCGAGGCATTACCGAGTATATTTAGGTTATTTTGTGACCTATTGCTACCTCCTTGTGTAACTGAATAAATGATTTAGAACAAGACCAAAGTGTTTTAATCACACAGACAAATTTATATACACAAATACTGAAGTTTATACAAACATATATATGAGTTTTATTGCTGTGGAGCAATTTAATACACTAACATACACACCACACAGTCTGATAGCCTAAAAAGAGGGACACCAGGGTGGGAAAGAGGGACAGAGGGATTTTGTTCAAAAAGAGGGACTGTCCCTCCTAAAGAGGGACACTTGGGAGGTATGTCCATGGCCTAAATACTATTTTGGAGCTGCTATTTTTGTGAAACATTACTATCTCTTTAAAAGTAGGTAAAGAATGTAGCAACATTGTGGGATAATCTAATCATGTTTTCAGTTACTTTTATATAGTTTGTATATTTTTGACAGGTAACAGGGTCATGTGAGAGAGTGTGTAGCACTGGGTACGGTTAGAGGCACCAAGCTTTTCTGGCTTAGGGATGGCTGAGATGTAGATCTGGCCCTGCTTGCACCAGGCACAGATATATATATATAGATTTACTAAACACAAACTTTTTGTGCTTCTGTGTAATATATATAAGAGTTTTATTCTGTGCCTGACAAAAGTAGGTGGGGCTGGAAAAAAGCTTATGTGAGGAGTGGGTGTGTGGCCACAGATGGAGTTAAGGGTATCTAGGATGCCATACCTATGCATGCCTGAAAGGTCAGTGCAGCCCTGTGTCTGAACAAGAGACCTGAAAGTAACGAGTTGTATACAATGGAATAATTACACTATTTAGTTTAGTTTGGTTGAATGCACCTGAACTAAGTGATCATAAATATATTTTATTTCTCATTCTATGTTTGCTTTTTACAGTCTCCTAGAGAACTGTATCACTTGTAATCATGTCCAAGTTTTTACATATATTGGGGGAATGTATGAATACTATACTGAGCAAAAATAGGTGCTGGAATTGGTTTTCTAGCTTTGTGGCTGTCTAAAATCAGTTTACTTAAATACTTTACTAAGATCCCACTGTAGGTTTGGAATAAAGCATCCAGTTCAGGGTGAGATTCACCAACCAAAATTTTATTTGGCATTCAGAGTTATAGGATTACAGCTAAATTTATAAACACCCCTCAGAACTACCTAGAACCCCAAGCCTTGTTATTAATGCTCCACATCACAGGAACTCCCCCTTGGCCTATGGCTAGAGTCTTCCCCCACCCCCTGCCCGCCTTTTGTCTCCCTGGAGTTCTGGCAACCAATCAAAGTACAAGGTACACTTGGAAGAGCTGAATCTGCCAGTGCAGGGATTGAGAGTCCTGACAACAGTCTCCATTACACAAAGGCTAATTCATTCTTCCTTTCACCTCTACACAATACACTTAGTCTTGATGACCCCCAGACTGGTGGCTATTGTCCTGAGGGTTAGTGCACATGCTCAGAGACAATGTTATTTCTGAGTATATGCAGACTGCCGCTCTCCCTGACAGCTAATCTGCAAGTCTCTGAGTCCAGCTAGCCCCAAGTCTGTCACCGACCATGATGAGGGCTACAAAATAACATGAACATAATACACCAAGAGCATCACAACTGCTAACCCCTCCCAACAAAGAGTGAGCCATGGATGGTCTTAACAGGCCAGGCATAGTCTCACAACGTAGTCTTTCCAAAAGTCCTCCAGGTAGTTGTCCTCCTCTCAATAGATGCGCTCTCTAAGTCCCCAATGCTAAGAATCCACTGTGATGTTAAACAGCTGAAAGACCAGACTCTACCGCAGGAGCTGGACATTTTTCTCTGGCCACCAAGTTCAAACAGGTCAGAGGCTTGTGGACTGTCAGCACAGTGAATTCCCAACCATATAAGTAGGGATAAAGTTTTTTGAGCACCCACAGTATTGCTATAAACTCTGTCTTCATGGTAGTATACTCCATTTCTCCAGATGTTTTCAGCTGAGGTAGGCTACCTGTAACGGTTTCAGACTAGCTGGTTAGAATAAAACACAGTTTTATTAAAAGAAAATTAAGAGGAAAGATCACCCTCTACAGGCAACACAAAATAATAGTGATATTTTGACAGTTATGCCTACACAGGCCCGGTATACAGCAACAGAGGTATAACATATACTGTCTCAGGACAGGCACACAGTAGCAAAGATATACAAGGGTGAAATACAATAATCAGTCAGTCTTTGATGAGGTGCTTGGCACGCCCAAGGTGGTAATCAGCAGCTATAGGTGTAGATGATGCGACACCTAAAGTTCTTAAGGCTTGGAAGCTGCTAGGCAGTACTGAACTAGAGGTAGAATCAGCAGAAAAGTTGCACAGAATAGCCCCCACGGGCGTAGGAACAAATACAACTTAATCTTCAAGTGCTTGAGTCAGTAGCCCCCACGGGCGTAACAACGGAGATATCTTACACTGCAAGAGCTTGCCAATAGCCCCCATGGGCGTACTAACGGCAACCAACTGCACAGGAGTAATTTGAGCCAGTAGACCCCACGGGCATATACCGGAGACAACCTGCAAGAGCTTGAGCCAGTAGCCCCCACGGGCGTAACAACGGAGACCACACTGCACTGCAATGATAGAGCCAATAGCCCCCACGGGCGTATACCGGAGACTACCCTGTGCTGCAAGAGCTTGAGCCAATAGCCCCCACGGGCATAAACCGGAGAGGTCACAGCTAGAGCAAGAGCCAATAGCGCCTCTACCGGGCAAGTTAACGAAACCGACTACTCTGCTGGTGACAAGATGAGCCACCAACTAGACCAGGCTTATAAGCGGCCGGCTCTGCAGAAGTAGTGAAACAACAGTACAGGCTCTGCAAGGGTAGGTGAAGGCTCAGATAAAGAAACAGCAGCACGGCAAGGGTTAATGCAGCTCAAGGATTGGAGGCTCAGTAGTAGTGGGTATCGCTCTGCAGTTACCAATGAAGGCTCAGTAACGGAAGCACAGCTCTGCAAGTGAGAACGGAGACTCAGCACTGGAGTCACGGCACTGCAAGTGTTAAGGAGGCAACACGATCAGCCCGGTAACCACGCACAACGGAAGTCAGAATGTCGCTACGGCGACAACAGCAGCAGGAAACAGGAACAAAGCAGGTCACTGGAACAAACCGTTTCAGGTCACAGAGCAGGAAGTCAGCCAGGCCGGGTCAGGTCACGGAGATGGTTCTCAGGCAAGCCAGATCAATCATGAGCAGGAACGTCAGCCAAGCCGGGTCGAAACACGAAGCAGGAACACAGGAGCGTCGTCAAAACAGGCCAAATCGGTACACAGGAGTCAGGAACACAGCAACAGCAACACTGGCTCTGAAACACCACGAAAGGGCACCTGACAGTTGTCAATGGCCAGGCATAAAAAGGTCACCAGGGGCGGGCCAAACCGACTCAGAGCACACCACAAGCGAGAGTGACAGAGAGGGATCACGGGCACCGTGATACTACCAGGTGCTGTTCCCCATTGGCAGATGCTTGGCTGAACACGGCATCTAGCCAATAAGTGGAAGTGTCCATGTGAAATTTGAGTTTTCTGGAGTAGTCTGGGGCAGCCAGAGTGGGGGAGCAGCAGAAACAGCTGACACAGAGTCTCATAGATTCATCTTTCTAGGGAAAGTGTTTGTGGATCTTTATATGGAGTCCAGGAGAAATAATATTATCTGAATGGAGTTTTATTAAATTCAAAAGAGTATTGCATTAGACTTAGTCAGTAAGGGTAAAAATAAAAGGAAACTACTATGGTACTCCACAGAAGTGACAGATATAGTAAAGGAGGAAGCAACAAATATAAGCAGATGCAGAAGGAAGAAGATTGGTATCTGTACAAGGCTAAGCTGAAGGAGGCTAAATGCATTATTAAATGTGCTAAAGTACTCAAAGAGGAGAAAACTGCCCAGTCAATACAAATAGGGGACAAATCATGTTTTAGATATATAAGTGAAAGGAGAAAATGAAACTAGTAAGACTAAAGACAAAAGATGGAAGATATGTAAATGAGAATAAAAACTGAACAGAAATATTGAGGACATTCAAGCGGAACTACCACCCGACACAATCTTTAGCTTCACTAAGTCCCCATCTGGCCACTAGGTCCTTAGTAACACTAGTCGCTAGAATAATTACCTTATTTAATAGATTTCTGCTCTCTTCCCCTGCTGACAGACAGAACGGAGAGCGGACATCTTGCCATTGTGATGTCCGTGCGCTTGCGCTATCAGTCCCAGCCAGGCATAGTAGGTGTTGCTAGGAGCCATTTGGCTCTGGCTGGGACTGACAGTGCAGGCGTCACAATGGCAAGATGTCCGCACTCCGTCCTGCCTGTCACCCATGGAAGAGAGCAAAAATTTATTAAATAATGTAATTATTCTGGCGAATAGCGCTACTAAGCAGCTAGTCGCCAGATGGGGACTTAGTGAAGCTAAAGATTGTGTCGGGTGGTAGTTCCGCTTTAAGAAAGGTCTTTATTCTCATCTTTCTTCCATCTTTTGTTTTTAGTCTAACTATCTGGGAAAGGTGAAGGGAAAGGACCTCTGATAGAAATAAGAAATAGTGAGATGTGAAGCATGCATGTTTACAGAGGAAAAAATTGTTCTTCCGCTCTCTAAGGTAAAAACCAGATAAATCAGTTGGACCAGATAGGATATATCCAAACTTAGTAAAGAAGAGTGTTCTGGCAAAACCTTTAACAGAATTATTTAATCATTCACTATTGACCGCAGTATGTCCAGAAGATTGGAAGGTAACAAATGTACTACCGCTTCACAAGAAAGGTAGATGGAACAAGTTGTGTTACCAGTGGAGTATTTCAGGGATCTGTACTGGAGCCCATTCTTTTTAATATTTTATTAGTGATATTTTATTAGTGATTTTGCATAAGATCTTCAAGGTAAGGTATGCCCTTTTGCAGATGATACAAAGATTTGCAACAGGGTAGACATTCCTGGGGGAATAAGCCAAATGATTTAGGTAAATTAGAAGAGTGGATGAAAGTGTGGCAGCTGCAGTTTAATGTTGATAAATGCAAAATAATGCACTTGAGTCATAAATATACAAAGGCAGAATAAAGTATTAAAGGGATAGTAATGTTTATTTAAAATTAGTTGTTTCTGTATATTAAAAGGAACAAATTGCTCTATGTCTATGCACTTCTTTGTAGTTCAAAAGTTATGAAGCACTGAAGATCCACCACCCGCCCATTTCTCACTGCCTCCCACAGAATCTGAGATCTGGTCATACAACTCAATGGCTGCAGAGAGAGAGACAAACTCCAGTAAGTATAAGGGAAATCCTGCCCCCCTTGACAAAGGAGGGCAGGATTTCCCTTTGCTTACTGAAGTTTGTCCCTTGCTGCAGCTGTTCAAACCAGCCTGCATCTTCTGAGTGATGTGGGAAGAAGGGGTGGGCGGTGGATCTTCAATGCTTCATAACTTTGAACTACAAATAAGTAAGCTCTTAGACATAGCGCAATATGTTACTTTTAGTATACAGAAGACTCGGACAACTAATTTTAAATAGACAATACTATCACTTTACAGGTATTGTGCTGTCATTGACAACAGAAGAAAGGTACTTGGGAATAATTATTTCCGATGGCTTTAAAGTAGGCAGGCAATATAACAAAGCAGTGGGGATTGCAAGCAGGGTGCTGGGTTGTATAGCAAGAAGCATTAGTAGCAGAAAGAGGGAAGTCAGTATTGTGTACATTACTGGAGACCCCATATTCAGAAGCATATTGATATTCTGGAGAGAATTCAGAGAAGGGCTTCTAAAATGGTGACTGGTTTACAAGATAAAAAATTATCAGGATAGATGAAAGGATCTGAACATGTATAGCTTGGAGGAGAGAAGAAAAAGAGGGGATATGATAGAAACATTTAAATACATGAAGGGATTCAACAAAGTATAGGAGGGAATTACATTTCAAAGGAGTAAAAATGTTAGGACAAGAGGTCATAGTCTAAAACTACAGGGACAGAGGTTTAGATGTAATATGAGAAAGTTTTCCTTCACTGAGTGGGTGGTAGATAAATGGAATAACCTACCAGCAGACGTGGTAGTGGTTAATACAGTGGGGGAAGTTAAGCATGCATGGGCTAGGCATAAGACTATCCTGAACATAAGACAAGACCAAGGACCAAGTAAGGTTTGAAGTTTTTAGAGTAGGGAAAATGGTCAGACTAGATGGGACGAATGGTTCATATCTGCCTTTAAATTCTGTTTCTATGTTTCTGAAACAAATGAGCAATTAAAGAAATCCCCAAATTTTCAACAATTTATACGGGGATTTTAACCCCTTGAATGCTAGAAAGGACTTCAACATATTGAAACAATATATTGAAGGCCTCCATTGAATCCAAGAAGTTAAAAAAACCATTTTAATAAATGGACATGTTTAGTTGATGCAGGTGACACAGTTGGTTTGCCTCAAAATTGCTCCACTTTTCTTTATACATAAGACCTAGTGATTGGTCTTTGTAGGTGTTGTTCCCTTTGTGTCATTTTACATAAATGGGAACTTTCTGGATCTGTCCTGGAGACTCTAGTTTTGATTGTTAATTACAGAAGACATTTCTCTGGATAAGAGTTATATCGACTTTGGATAACCAGCAGCCTTTCCCGGCCATTCTCATCAGGGTCATGGCGTCTTTGATGGAGTGATATTTGAGGCGGAATTCTTCGGAAGGAATCAGTGAATTGATACTTGGCTTCCAGGATGCATGAGGGGCTGAAAAATCCACGATCAGGCGCTTCGTGAAAGAGAATTTCCTGGTGGCAATGCCCAGTGGATTAGCTCTCCATACTGGAAACGGGGGTGACTCGAAGGGGCCAATGATGAAACCCTTTTCTAACTCTAATTTGAGGAGCGTATCTACTAACTCTGGTTCTGAAAGTGCAGACTGTAAGTTAGGAATTTCTATGGAGACTGAAGGGTATGCTAAGATGCCTGTGTGGAAACCCTCTTGAAAACCTGAAATAACAAAACTGGTTAAGGTGTGGTCCGGTTGATTAGCAAGAAAAGACTGCAAGAGACTGAGGTTGACAAATATTAGTCATTTATTGTGTCTCGGATTCCTAGGGCAAATAGCTCGGGAATGAGACCTGCAGCATAGAGAGCAAACATGAGCCATGCGACATGCGCTGAAAAAACGTCCCCTAGCACTGAAGTTGTTACATATGGGAGTTGATCCTAAGTAATGGATCTTCCATCTTAGTTTATCAAAAGACTGCGGGGAGGAGGTGGGGGGGGAGCTGCTGCTGAAGCCACTGCTGAGGAAGTAGAAGAACCGCTGGAATGGGCTATAGGGCATAGATTAAGAGTATGATTGGCAGATTTGCAGAGCTGACAAACTGGTGCTTGGATACCAGCGAAGTGCCTGCAAAAATGCTCGTTGTCCAGTGAGCTCCAATCTGTCACAAATTAAAGTGAGCCAAGGCAGCAGCTGCCTTAGCTGAAAAAGCCCAGTGGTTGTCGTAAAAGTGAGATCCTCCATATCTGTACCCTAAATCTACTGTAAGGTATAGGTATTGGTCTAATTCCTGCCTGAGGAAAGGGAAAGAAGAGCAAAGGACATCTCTAAATACACTAAAGGCCAGGACGAATTCTGTAATAGACAGTTTTTTAGACAGTCTAGGGTCCTTGGCCTTTAGGGTGACTGAAACGTCACTGCAGTTGATAGTATGGTTTTCAGACAGATCTTGTGTCGAGATAAGCAAGGAAACTAGATTTATATCTCTCCCTTCCAAAATATCCTTCCGGATATGGGCAGGAATCATGTGAGCTGGAGTGATTTGAGGAGTCAGAAAGGTGGAGTTACCTTTCGGTGGATTAGGCTGACAGGGCAGCAGCCCTTCAGGTGGGAACCGGAAATTATTCTCCAGAGCCCGGATCCTAGACTGCATATCTGACATAGAGGAAGTAATGCTGGACGACATTTGCATCATGTGATTCGGTTGAGCAGAATGATCTATGGAATGTGGTGAAGCAGAAGTAGGAGAAGGGGCGTAGGCCTGCAATGGGAACAGCAGTCTAACTAATTCTGCCTTCCTAACTGTGGCTGGATAGGGAATGTGGTGCCTGGATAGTTCGACCGCTATTTTAGATATAGTCGATTCCCGAAATTAGGGCTGAATGGGAGGGGCCTGAGCCTGAAAGGGGGGAACTAGAGTCCCTTGGAGTAGCGGGCTCTTCTGCCAGAATGTTCTCTGGCTCCACAATTCCTTGGGATGCTGACTCTTCCATCCTACCATAAATAAAACACATCATTAACATGATAATACTTACTTAAAGGTGGATGTTAGTAAAGCATGAAGTGTAGAATACTTACAGAAGATGGAGTCATAATGAATAGGCTCATTCCCCTCTCAGCCATTCTGCCTCAAAAACAAAGTAATTGAGACATGAATTTGGACTAGATAGAGATGAATCTGTCATTATTTGAACCACAAACCGTGTGGCTAGTGGGTGGCTAAACTGAGAGGTGATACCTTGCCCCTGTGCCTGCAGCTGATACTGCTTAGTGAGGAGAACAGGCCTCCTTCCCAGTGGTTGCCTTATTTAAGTGCTCCATTAAAATATGCTTAAGACATAACCGAGGGAAAGAAAACTTAGATATAGACTAAGTCTGCCTGGAGTAGGATAATAATTGTCTGCCTCATCGAATGAAGGTAGGCGTAGGTGAACTAATGTACTACTGAATAAAACTAATTATATTCCTTGCCCCCAGCGATTGAGGGGAACCTAATATCCTATGCACCTTGTCAGCCTCAGCGATTGAGGTAGGTGATAATCGAAAAAATATGATATAATTCTTATTGAAGTACGACTAATTATGGTATCTTGCCCTCAGCGATTGAGTGGAGCCTAGTATCCTAAGCACCTTATCGGCCTCAGCGGTTGAGGTAGGTGATAATGATAAAATAAATTAAAATTCTCACTGAATTTAGACTAATTAGGTTCCTTGCCCTCACCGATTGAGGGGAACCTAATATCCTAACACACCTTGTTGGCTTCAATGATTGAGATAGGTGATACCTTCGGCCTCTTGATGGGAGATAAGGCATATAAATTGCAATAGTTAGACTGACCGCCCTAAATTACTACGGGCAACCTAGGGTCTTTCTAGACCGTCAAATAAGCTGGTGAGTTAATTGCTGTGCAATGAGACAAGACTGAATAAACATGCTGTAGCTAAATTACAGCTTCCTACAGATTGGTGCGTGCTACACAGACTGACGTACTTGTGCTGAGTGAGTTGTGAACTGGTGACAATGTATAGTGGAATGACTGTTAGTTACAAGCGTGAAAATAAAATAGCACTTACTCACCTGGATACAAATGAGGACAAGCTGGAAATGGAATGAGCTATATCATAATACTTTCAAAAGCCTTGCTAAGAGATCAGAGAAGTAATGACTAAAACATAAAATATTAAAATCTGCTGTATAGTTCAGGGGTAATCAAAGAGATGATACCTGAGGATGCTGGAAAATCTTGCACTGGAGAATAGATAGGCAATCTGATTAAGTAAACTTGAAAGGTGAACGGTTATTACTCAAGAGACCCTTAAGTACCTGTAGACAAAGATAGTTATTTATAATACTAAACTGTATTAAAGGCATAGTAATGTTTCATAATAAAAGCAGATCTTATTAATCATCATAGTATTTGGACTTTGGAGAGTGTTATTTCAATACTGTCAGAGTTGTAGTTCAAGAGTAATTCAATGACAAAGTATCCCCCTCCCGCCCCTTTTACTGATGTCACACTGTTCAGCCAGATCAGAAGGGAGATGCCCAGGTAGATTGCAGAGAGGGACAATCTTCAATTAAGATAAGGGAAAAACCTGAAAAGCTTGTCAAGGGGGGCAGGGATTTCATTGTTCTCATATAAAGAAGCTTGTCCCTTGTTGTTATCTGTCTGGTCTATGGACTGCATTCCACATCTGAGAAGAGATGGCTTACACTAGGTAAAAGGGGTGGGAGGGGAAACTTTGCTTGTGAATATCTCATAAACCATAAAGGTTTGAGAGATAAGACTTATATCATTCTTCATGTTTTTTTAATGCCTACAAAATAAAATAAAGTTAAAACAAAGTATTACTATCCCTTTAAACCTGCATCACTAACTGGCACCCCTGAGCAGAAGTGCTGCAATACTGCCCAGGATCATAGCCACAGGGTTGGACGATTTGAGCTTGCTGTATTGTATGGATCTCAATTGTTATTAAAATGAAAATGAAATTTATTAGTCTCACAACACAGTAACACTAGCATGAAATTATGAGCACATAGCACTTTTGATCCTATATTTTACATTTTACTATTCGGTCCCTGGGATATCTGTAAACTTTACTATCTTTTAAACAGACACCGATGAGAATTGTAGTTGTTCCATTAACAGAAACAAAAATGAAAAAGGAGAACAGGGTCTTTGGTTTGCTCCATTTTAACTTCCTGAATATTGCATGCTATCCCTTGTCTCTATTCCATGCAGTAAAATAACTTGTACAATGCTACATACACTTATATTTGAATTGGATAACCCACGTATGCTGACTAGCAGAAGCAGCAGTTAGAAGATAACAAAGTCACCTGGAATACTGAATCAATGTGCAAGAAGCAGATGCTTCCAGGTCGCGTAGTGATGATGTCACTAGGTGACCGAAGGACGAATCGGAAGTGCCTAAAAGTGCTGGATATGTGAGGTATGGGAGAGTTAGCAATCATATGCACATGAGAATTAATAGCTGAAAGTAAAGAAGGGAAGAAACACCGACCGTATTGTTGAAAATGCTGAAAGCGATCAATACCTTCCCTTTGCGTGCATTAGTGACCGGAGGCGACGGCTCAACAGATACGGGGTAGCAGTCGGGTTTAATACCCTGCAGCCCCTCCCACAAATTCAGGCGAGCCTTCCACATGGAAAACCATAGCCTGAGGCTCATATCTCCCATAGAATGCAACAGAAGAACTGTGTGGACACCAGGGCCAAGATGCGCTAAAGGTCAATAAAGGCTCAGAATAGCTATGTTGTGTCATATCTGTGTGAAAGGCACATACACTAACATGTCTTCACCATCATATCTCCACCAATCCTACATCATCACCATGAATCAGCCGTGCCTTCGACAGGTTTATGATTTTTCACCTAACACATCAACAGTGTCTCATTTCCATGTGGATCTGCAGGTTAATTAGCCATTGTTGTGCGCAAGTGGGTGTGTATATGTTAATGTGGCCGTAAATCACATACACTAAGCTCCGATAGCAGCCTCTGCTGTCAGAGTTCACAGTCCCAACATCGCCAGTCCCAGATTGGAGGTGTTTAGATCAGAGCCAGGAAAGAAAATGACTTTATATATATATATATATATATATATATATATATATAAGAAATCAAAAACAGAGATGAATCTTTGTTTTTTTATTTTATTTTCATATTGGTGTTTTTGAACATACATAGGGAGAGGTAACTTATACATCTAGCAAAGTTGTATGTGGTTCTGTAGTCTGTCGGACATTACTAGCAGTTCAACAATCCTGTATTCTAATGGGCATATTAATAGGGATATTCGCCCCCCTACATACTTAATTATTAGTGCATATGGCATTGTGTGTCTCTATCACCAAGGTGATTTGCTCATCAAACATCACCAGACACACACTGCCATATCATCGTCCCTTAGTGCATCTCCCCTTGGTGACACTATTGTTAACAGTTTAACCCTTTAAGTGCCAGAGGGGGTGAGCAACACATTGTGAAACAATGGTTGGAGTTGTAGTAAGTTTTTAACCAAGAATCAGAGTTGCACAAAGGGCCGTATGCACAAACATAAAAAATGAACTTTCTGGGGCAAACCAACTGAACCACAGGGGAGAATAAATATTCCCATTGATTTAAATTGGGAACTTTAATGCGCTGTATACTCATCAGGCACTCAAAGGGTTAAACCAACTGCATCAAATGGGACAAATACAATTCACTATCTATAACTTTCTAGAATTAAAATGCCCAATTTAAATCAATGGGAATATTTATTCTCCCCTATGGTTCAGTTGGTTTGCCCCACAATTGTTCCTTTTCACTTTGTGCATACGGTCCATTGTGCAACTCTGATTCTTAATTAAAAGCTTACTACACCTTCAACCCTTGCTTCACAATGTGTTGCTCACCCTCTGGCACTCGAAGCATTAATCCATAATTATGCCATTTTTTCTTAAAGGGACACTATCACTTTGAAACAATTTAGCGATTTTGAACAAGTTTTCCAAATCACCTATATATTAGCCTTTTTATTTAGAAAACTAGCTGAAGAGCCCTTTACACAGGCCACAGTGCCACTGTCAGCCAGTCGCAGGGCAGTCATGCGCAGTAGAGGCTGCCCGCGCCGCGGCTGATACAGAGCTGGACGCTGTCTGTATCAGCCGCGGCGCGGGCAGTCTCTTCTGCGCATGACTGCAGCATGTGCAGCAGTCTCTACTGAGCATGACTGCGTTGTTACACATGTTTTAGCGAATTATTATATAAAGATTAGTTTGTTATTTACATTAATTGATTATGCTAATTAAAGGGATAGTAACATTATAATACAAACATATGTGGGATTGTTCAATTTACTTTTATATAATTCATAGTATCCTTCGTAGTGCCTGTACCTTTGTAGTTTTCTTGAAAATCGATTTAAAAATTCCCCCTCCGCCCCTTTCTATTATGTCATTCACAGTTCCCTGAGATCTAAAAGGCTGTTGCTTGACTGGATTGCAGTGAGGGACAATATTGTGTGTGTGTTAGTATGAGGCAAACCCTGATTCCCTTCACAAAAGGGGCAGAGTTTTCCTTCTACTGACACAATAGTGTCCCTCATTGCAGTTCGCCCAGACTGGCTTTCTGATCTCAGTCAAAGGGATAGTAATGTTTCAAAATGAAAGCAACTATATTATTAGCTGATGACCACAATGGTTGGCCAGTCATCGGAGGTTGTGAACAGCATCTTAACCTCCAGTGTCTCTATCTGCATGGTGACCCCATAGGCTGCTATGTAGATCAGGCATGCTAAAACCTGGATGCACTCAATACACTAGTACACTGAAGCTGTAGCATGCTGCATTGTGGTGCATTACTTCAGGTGAAGTCGCTTGTGTAAATAGCACCATAAGGAGCAATTTCTTTCACACACGAGTTTAGTGCAACGTTATCACCTAAGACATCAGTAAGAATAAGGCCGTAGGATATAAATAGATTAGAGGGTCATGTAGAATTGGAGGTCCCTAAAGAACTCTATAGACACATGGCTAGTTCACATAGAAAACTATGTTGCAGCAACACAAACTTGCCATTGGAAATTACTGAAGACTTTAAAGTCATGCAACCTTTTCCATAGAAAACATCAATATCTTTTCTTTGAATCATTTTGTTGCAACAAAGTTGAAATATTTCACTTTCATTACACATTCATTTCAACTATGAGTGAGATGAGTGTGCAGTCCAAGCAACAAACCACTTTCATCCCTTACCTAAGCAATCTACCCACCCGTTCTAATTTAACACTTCCATTCGCTACTCAAGCACCAAAGAAAGGTATTGCTTATATTTTGCACCCAATCATGTATAATGTCTGCTCCCCTTCTAGAAAAGAACCACCCTAAGCAATCTAGCCCTCCCACTGTCTGCACAATGAATATACATCTTTTGAGCGATTTACCATTTTTATTTCCCACATGGGCAATCTACCACTTCCATTACTCACTCAAACAATCTACCACTTCCACTAGCCAGCCAAACAAGGAGCCACCTCCATTCCCACTCAGTCAATCAACCACTTTCATATCTCACATAAACAATCAAGCACTTCCATTACTCACACAAACAACCACTTCCATTACTCACCCAATCTACCACTTCCATTATCCAACCAAACAATGTAACACCTCAATTCCCATCCAATCAGTATACCACTTTCATATCTCAACCACTTTCATTACTCACCCAATCTACCACTTTCATTACCCACCCAATGTAATACCACCATTCCCACCCAATCAGTCTACTACTTTCATATCTCAACCACTTCCATTACTCACACAATCTACCACTTCAATTAACAACCAAAAAATGTAACACCTCCATTCCCCTCCAGTCTACCACTTTCATACTCAACCACTTCCATTACTCACCCAATCTACCACTTCCATTACCCACCCATTGTAACACCTCCATTTCCACCCAATCAGATCACCACTTTCATACTCAACCAACTTCCATTACTCATCCAATCTGCTATTTCCATTACCCACCCAATGTAACACCTCCATTCCCACTCAATCAGCATAAACCAGTGGTTCTTAGTCTTTTTTGTTCAGGGCACCCCTAACACGTAATCTACAACATTCATGGTACCCCTGACATATTTACTGTACTTTATCAAGGGCATAAGAAGGGTACAATACATAAATATACCATTATTATCAGGATGTCAAAACTAAACATATTGTGCATAACAATTTCTATAAATCTTTATTTAAAAGTCCATTTTTGTTAGTCTTCATGGAAAACATGGGACACCCTGGTTGAGAATCCCTGGCCTATACTTGCAATAGCATTCCAAACAATCTACCACCTTAATTTTCTTAACAATTAAAATGTGCAATTCAGTACATTTAAAGAGGAGCAATTCTAGAGCTATGCAACTATGGCATGGGAGAAGTAACATGTCCCATTCATTTAAATGGGGCTTTCGACCACTTAAATGCTAGAGTGGTCTCCAGCCCATTGCTCAGCAATGCATTGGAGACTTCTAGTATTCAAGGGGTTAAATCAGTGGGAATTTGGAATCTTTTTATTCCTATAGTGCAGTTCAGTTGCTCCAGAATTGCTCATCCCTATACTTATTGAATTGCACCTAAAATGTTTTATTGTGCTGGAAATATAGTACAAAGCAACTTAATGTAAGCTTGCAGTTTTGTCATGTGAGTTAAAGTAGGGAATCAATGTGACTGTCAACACAAATTAAATCAGGTTATAGAGAGAGTAATTAAACAGGGCAGGAGGACTGGGAAGGTAAAGAAGGAAGGGAGGGAATTGAGGATGGTGACGTTAGCCAAATACAGTTAGATACATAGTCCTCGTGCTAATCAAGTTTATGTATTAATTGTTTAGCGCAAGTCCCTTGGAGCCAAGGTTGCCTTATCAGATTAAATTTCTAATATATATCCTTGAGTATACTTACCAGTTTATCTATTATATAGATTCTGTTTATCCTGCTAACTGAATTGTATCAGGATAGATACAGTATGTCTCCTTTCATCTTGATACACATACTTTCCAGGGCTGGACTTACATCCCAGGCTCCCCCTAGGCAAGGCACTCTAGGCTCCCTTAGCTCCACCCATGGCCACACCCCAACCGTCACATGACCCCACCCCCATACTCTGTTTCCTGCTACAAAAATACACTTGGCCTATAACAAACAAGGGCAAATAAAAGCTTTAACCCCTTGGTTGCTAGAGAGAGATCTCCAACTCCAACATACCAGTGTAAAAGTAGGTTGGACAAACAACAAGGATGTTGGGTGATTGTGTCATAGAACACTTGTGTGACACAGATAAATTGAACAATTCATCTATTTATAATCATGTAATAAATGGACATGGTGGGGATTTGTTTTGTACTAGATTTCAGCCAACTGAAAGAGTAACATTACCTAAAAGGTGAGGGGATTTCTATAAGCAAATAAATACTATGGAATCTTACTGGGATTTTGAGTTGGTGACCCCATTGAGTTTATATGTTGACTGGGAGTTGTCAGTTTTTTAAAATGTGCTCTCATTCCCGTATTTCAAAGACTATTTTAATTTTTATATTGTCCCATATAATACAATAGTGTATTTGGTTTGTGTGCTTGGTTCCCCAGATAGGATTTAATGAGGAATCAGTGTCATAATCACATAAATGTTTTTATGTTTAGTATTTTTATACATTAATGTTGTATAACATACGGCGTAGGGGGATTACTGTGGTTGTTTTGCTCTGATGGGTTGGTTTTAATCCTAGTTGCTGGGACAACCCACACATTATCGTGTGGGAGGGAGTTTGGCAATAGAACCCAATCTTGGAGAGCAAATATAGTAATGCCGATGTATATGTAGATCAGGGCTGTCCAAATTCAGTCCTCATGGGCCACCAACAGGCCAGAATTTAGGGATTTCCTTCTCTGAACCCAGATGGGCCAATCAAAAGCAATGAGCCAATGATTAACACCTGTGCTTAATCAGGGAATTCCTTAAATCCTGACCTGCTGGTGGCCCTTGAGGACTGAACTTGGACAGCTCTGATGTAGATCATTATGGGAAGAGGACTACCTTGTTTGTAGGAAGGGCAGTATAACTGGAGTGATGTATATATTGAACGTTCTGCCTGTATATTGAATAAAGTGATGCTTTTATATTGTTTGTTTCTCTGTCGTCCAATATAGGTTACTGTTAACTTTAACTTAACCTTTAAGTAGGCAGGAACAATTCTAGAAGTGAATGCAGGGGTGGAGCCTACCTTCCCTCCTTGGCTGCAGCTAGCCAATCAGCTTCAGTAAGATTTGTTCCTTGGACAAAGATACAGGCAAGAGAACAGTTCTGCTATAGTTTTAGCTAATTTTTTTATTTTTCTGTTAGATATGAAATACCACCATTAGGTAGATTACCATCACTGACAATGCCCTTAGATGTAGCTAGCTCAATATCCAGGTGCTTTGGTGGACCTTAAGCCCTGGGGGAGAAAATCTTGCTTACAAGTTCTGTCCTCAGGAGTTGCCTGCTGAGGCGTCTTCTTGATACATGGTAATCTGAAGGCAGAAGATCTGCTAAAAAAGGTGAGCAACCCTTTGAGCGCTGAGGTCCACATGTCCCATGTTGCCTTCCGCACAGGAGTTTTCACAGGGCTTGGACTCTCCTTATCTCCTCTGCAGATTAACCCTTCGCCTGCCAGATAAGTGTATTTTAGCGATTTCTGGGGTGAAATTTTAATCATACACACTGCATTTGGGTGATTCCTTATACTTTGAACGTTTTGACATTGTGAGAATGTCTATTCCTTTGGAGCTTGGGGCTAGGCCTAAGACTAAGGATGCTGGGGTCTCTGTGTCCCCCATTGCGCAATCTTCCTCATGTCAATCAGGGCTATCTAGAGAATTCTCAGGTCATTTATGCCCAGCATGTTCTGCTTTCCCTGAGTCTCCCCCAGGGACCTCCAGCCATGCATTAGAGCCAGTGTGGATGCAAGAGTTTAAGGCTGCTACTAGAGACCTCCAGTCTACATTACAACTGTTTCCATCCCAGTTACAGGGGGTCTTCCACTCCTGGCAGACCCCTACTTCTGTCAGATCTTCCCTACCAAAACCTTAGGGAGTACCTGATGTATCAGATTCCTCTGAAGAGGAACTGTTGGTGGATTCTGACGATGAGGAATGTTCTGCAGTGGTCTCCCCTTAGTACTTTGGGGACATCTTTGAGGAGGATCCTGATCCCTCGGCTGAGGGCCTGATCAGGGCCATTTTAAACACCCTAAACAATCCCTTGGTTCAAGAGGTTTCTTCGGACCCCTCTAACGTGTTTCAGGAGCCTAAGAGGCCCTATAAGTGTTTTCCACCTATCCCCACTCTTGACCGCTTAGTGTCTGATGAGTGGAAGTCTCCAGACAGAAAACCAAGAAATTTGCCAAGCTTTACCCCTTTTCTGATGTGGTGCTAGCTCAGTGGGTTCATCCCCCCAAGGTGGATGCCCCTGTTTTTAGGCTAAGTCCATTGCTTTGGCAGTTGCTGTTGCTTCTGCTTTTAAAGACTGGACTGACAAGAAACTTGAGGCTTCCCTCAAGTCCATTTTTGCCACCGCTGGTACCTCCCTACGCCCAGCATTTGCTGTGGACTGGGTAAATAGGACCATTGCAGTTTGGACTGAACAGCTCACTCTTGCTGTTCATGAGGTAGCTCCTACTCCTGATATGTTGCGGCTACTGGCCAACATTTCTGAAGCCCAGCACTATGTATTTGCTGCCTTGTTTGATGCCGTTTGGTGACAAGGGTTTCCACTATGTCTGTGGTTACCAGACAAGCTCTTTGGCTCAAGATCTGGTCTGCTGACACTGCTTCTAAGAAAGTATTGCTCTCCTTGCCCTTTCAGGGCACTTCTCAATTCAGGCCAGAACTTAAGGATCTGATTAGTGAGGCCACCCTTCTGCCTATGGTTTCTAAGAAGAAGATGATTAGCAAATGTAATCGGCTTTTTCGTTCCTTCCAGACTGAGACACACCTAGCGAACCAGGCGGTTCCCTCAGCTTCGTGTTCCTCCTCCATGCCCAAACAACAATGGAAGCCTAAAGCCTCCATTAAGCCCAAAACTTCCAAGCCTTCTTCGGCATGACTCGCCGAACCCAGGTCCCCTCTGCTGTGGGTGACCATCTGCGCCATACCAGAGTGTATGGGAGGACTCAGTGGTGGACCCATGGGTTTTTTTTCAGGTGGTGGTGGTGGTGGAAGGGTACAGGATCCCTTTCACCTCTCTTCCTCCCTTCCGGTCTTTCCCTTCTCACAGGCCTCAGGGCATGGAGAAACGCCGTCTGTTCAACGGTGTCATCCAGGCCCTTCTGGACAAGGAGGTTCTGTAACCTATATTGGACAACAGACAAAATAGGATTTTAGTCTTACCTGTTAAATCCTTTTCTCTTAGTCCATATAGGTTACTGGTCTCCCACCCTGTCAAGGGACCATGCTTGGCTGTCCTGTGTCAGAACGTGGGGGTCCTTCAGGTTCATTCTCAAAAGGAGGCTTCTTTCCATTCTTATTATCTAGTCAATAGATAGTGTCTCAATTCTTACTGGAGCTGATTGGCTAGCTGCAGCCAAGGAGGGAAGGTAGGCTCCACCCCTACATTCACTTCTAGAAGTGTTCCTGCCTACTTAAAGGGGTGAATTGCCTACCCAAAGTTACCAGTAACCTATATGGACTAAGAAAAAAAGGATTTAACAGGTAAGACTAAAATCCTCTTATCTGTTACAAGTACTTCCTTGCTCTATGGCTGAGTATGTGTGTGTGTGTTTTTCACGTTTGCCTCATAACAGTTCAATGTGTCACAAAATGGTAAAGTTGCTACTAACTGACTCACCACCATAGAATGCAATACTATGGACACTTAGTTGAACTGCTTGGACACTAGGTGACACTATTAATCTAAAAACAAGTTAACAGTTTGAACTGTAATTACTTTAAAACAAACCATCTTCGTGCAGTGGAAGTATCCTTGTTTTACTCAGCAGGAAAAGTCCAACAATATGTTTTTGTTTCAATAATAAAGTTTAATACACCTTTAAAAGTTGCTGATATGGGGAATTGATCTACAAACTCCATAATATTTGTCCAACTCTTATTGCTTAGCTCATCACACAACATATTCTCCCACTTTCTTTTACCGGTTAGTTCTTCAGTCCTATGATCCAGAAGACTTTGGATGTAAACTGTCATGTCTTTCTAAGTAACATGTCTTTATAGTTTTCAAAAGGTGCCTTCTCTTCTTTAAATAAACCTTCTAGTGTAGTTTCTAATCGACCTGCACATTTTTATTCAATTTTCTTTTGCCCCTTCACCCAACACTCTTTCTTGCTTTTGTATTACACATACACATTGTTATTGGAACACAGCTCCTTAATGGTGACAGTTCCTTTCCATCAGCAGTGTCCTATTGATTTATATTGGACTATTAACCTCTTGAATGCCAGCTAGGTCTCCACTGAATTGCACTGCAATGCAGTGGAGACCTCTCTGGCATTCAGTGGGTTAATAGTCCAATTTAAATCAGTGGGATGTCCAGGAATTTGTATTTGCCCCCTATGGTGCTGTTTGGACTTTTCTTCTGAACAGAAGTCCACAGTGGACTAATAAGATTTCCTTCATACTTTAGCTTATGTCAAGCACACAAGGGGATGTACTGATACAATTCCATGCTAAAACAGACACTGGCATTGATTTATTAATGCTGCACTCTGAGTGTGTGTACCACTATGCACTAAAGAGATTGTACGCACACAGATTGCATTTGTGGTTGTGTTTGTTCCAAACATGAATTCCGGGTGGGAGATTCACTAAGGTGTGCTAAACAGGTGACTTCTCCATTCTATCACTTCTCCAGTTCCTATGTTATTCTATACAGCCTGTTCACTAAGATCTTCAAAGTTGTAGAAATCCTTAGTGCATAGGCTCCATAGAATAACACAGGAATTGGAGAAGTCATAAACTGGAGAAGTCATCTCCACTTTATCACCCCTTTATCACTGCTTAGTGACTCTGCCCCCCTTATGTTACCTTTGGCATTTGTGATACTGTAACAAAACCTGCCACATAGTCACGTCTGGGAATTTCTACAAGTTTGAAAGTTGGCAACTAATAAACTATTCCAGTGGCTGAGTGAAAAAAAATGATGCTATTCTCTATGTTTCATATATTTATTCATTTTTATTTAGAATGTTTTTTTAGGAAGAACGCTTTCCGATTTCCTTATTTTCAAGTATCTCCTGGAGAGCCATTGGACATTTATGCACAGATATTAACACAAAAATAAAAAGTACACATTGGCATTTATACCCATTTGCTTGTTTATGAATACAAAGAAACAGATCATTTTAGGGATTTTAAACTGGCAGAAGAAATTTTTTTTGGTGTAGGTTATTCCAAGTTTGAGGATTCTGTAGGAGAAGGCAGACCCACATCCTTCTTGAAATGTGAAATCAGAAGAGAATATCTGTTAGTCTAGCAAGTTACGTGAATATCTGGATTTGACTATAATCAGTTTTGTTGTTTTAACACATCACAATGATGGCTAGCATAATTACACTGGAGAGCATAGAAGCATAGAAAATTATACAGATTGCCGAGTTTCCAGAGATCGATTTGTGGTGCCGAAGCATATACATCACCATAGTTGATGACTAGCATTAACATTTGATGTATAATACATTTTTCTTATCTTATCAGGGGACTTGTATAAGATTTGTTTCTAAAAAGAGCACCTACTTTGGTGGGATAAAGTTGTTTGGCTGTTAATTTATCAGTATGAATAAAAATGTGAGGTTGGGGTCTGGCCACATACCAATATATTTATAGGAGTGGGACAAGTTATGATTTGCCTTTGCTTTGATTCTTAAATGGGAATGGTGCTTTGTTCCAAATACCATTGTAAGCATGTGGTCAGTATTTAAGAACAATTTATTTTTAGCGATCCACTATTCAGCCTAAGAGAACTCTTCCTGTGATACATTTGACAAACTAGTAACTTTTCATCTACTGGCTAGTCATTTTTGCTCTGCCTAGTGAATCTCACTGAGATTTTTTCCAACCCTGCACATTCCAGTAAATTAATGACACCTTGTACTGAGATTTTCTTGTTCATGTGTATTACCTTTTGTAAGATTCTCAGATTTTTGTTATTCCAGGTTAATGAGAATATATGTTTCTATAAAAGCAAGATTTTGTTCAGCCTAATCATAATTCAGAGGCATTTAAAACCGTATGAGAGTTAATGTAGTAAATTAATTTTGATTGGATTGAGATGTTGAGATGAAATCAGTGATGTAGCAGGTTATGCATCTCTTTAAAGAGAGGGGTGTAGTTTGAACATATTATTTGGCTGTAATTCTCATTAGTTCTCACATGCAAAAATTTTAAACCTAACATTATGGCTTAAATTACATTGCAGCTGACAACTTCATCAAGGGTTTCATATATAAATTTCTCCATAGACATCAATGGGAATCTGTTAGATAAAACCATTGCCAACACTTTAAATTGCAGTGTAATCTAGGCTGGTGTTTGATCATTTTTGTCTGTCCATTTATTAGAGACTAGTTGAAGAGCCCGTTACATGGGCCACAGTGCCACTGCCAGCCGGTCGCGGCACAGTCATGCACAGTAGAGACTACCCACACCGCGGCTGATACAGAGCTGGACGCTCCTTCAGAGTGTCCTGCTCTGTATCAGCCTCGTCACGGGCAGTTTCTACTGCACATGACTGCATCATTACAAACTTTCTAGCGAATTATTATATAGGATATCTTGACTATCTCAAGCTTAGTTTTATGTATTCTGTGACCTGGCAGATTTTCAGATTTATTCAGCTCCTCAATGTTTAAAAGGGTTACTAACAAGGTTACTTATTGGGCGTAATCAGTGTGTAATAAAGTTGTATGCATTTACATATTTCTTATACATCACATAATACCATGCTTTTGTCTTAGGACTTCTACAAATGGTTTCATGCATAAAGCAAATATAATATATGACCAAGGGCATTCTTGACATGTTCCACAATGTATGCTTAGCTTATGTGACTGTTCACATATGACTAACAGCAGCATTTGATTGTGTGTGTGTGTGTGTGTGTGTGTGTGTGTGTGTGTGTGTGTGTGTGTGTGTGTAAATTTATTAGCCTCTGACCATCTACTTTTTTGTGTTCGTTTCCCAGATGGAATGACAATGACTTTCTAATAAAGGTAGCTAGGCTACACTTTTTGTTCCTATCATTTGAGATATAAGAATTCTTATAAAGGTTGTTCAGTTACTTAGAGCAATTAGCATTTTAAATAAACTGAACAATATCTGGTTTTAGTGAGTTCACTGCTAGAAAACCCTTAGTCCTCTTTTAGGGAAAATAAAAGCTTAATTTATTGTCACCAAGATGAACTTAATCATTGTTATTATTTGTATTATGTAAAGATAGAGTACTTAACATGCCATTATATACTTTGTTAAATGTGCCTCTTGAATGCTTCTCATCTAAACTTACTTGTCAGCTCCTTTCACATCTTGAAAGAGGAAAATGTGAGAGTCACGTGGATCACATTGATTTTCCTTGTTTTGTGACTCCCGGGTCATCAGCCTAGGTGACATCCTTAGGGCTTTGTTAATTCCATTTATTGAATAAAGAAAACTAAGGTTCTTTGGTGTGATCTCTGTTCCTTGAAATCCTAGCAAGCGAACCCCACTCGTCCTGTCACATCGGGGTAGACACAAAAGGGTAGCTAACAGGGAAGGTAGAAATATAAACAAAAAACAATATAAATATATCTTTTATACTCCAAATTACAGACAACATGGTTTTCTGAGTACACTGAACTCAGAGACATACAATCTAATTTTATTAAAGGTCTCATATTATGAGGTTCAACACGTGCCCTCGCCATCTGTGGCATGTAATTAATTACATTTATTAGCTAATCCCTATATTTGCTTTGTTTACTAAGAGACCATTATATCTGTAATATATTTTCCATTGATATGCCTGGAGAGTGGAAGTGTTTGTCATATTTAACTGTTTATTTCATATTTTAAAATTTTTTGGAAAACTGGAATGGGATCACTTCCATGTTAACTCTGATATTGATCTCTACTGGATTACTGCTTCAGAAGTACTGTTTGTTTTCAGATTTGGCCTCACCTCTTCTTCTACCATCACAGACTTCTTGTTTGAGAACCTATCTTTTGAAAGGTTTTGTGGTTGTTTTCCAAAATGTAGTAGTTGATGCAGGATCATCTTGAAGTGATACAATAATCCCATTAATGGTTTACCTAATGTTTTCTCTGGAAGATTTTAATAGCGAATCTCTTAAGGAAATTAGGGATAGCCAAATTAAAATATTTTTGGGGCATCCAAATTAATATTTCTGAAATTAATGCAATAAGTAAATCCAGTATAACAAATCTGTCCTTGATTTTTTTTAACCAGACCAGGAATGTCACGTAGAGACATGAACAACAGATAAGAGGAATGATTCTGAGGTCAGTCAGTTGTACCATATGTGAGAAACCAAATTCCACTGATTTAAAGAACTCTTAACCCCTATTAGGGAGGTATCTAATGGATTGCTTCATTACTCTAGCATTCAAGAGGTTAAAAGCCCCACTTAACCCAATATACATTTGGGGAATTTTGTATCCTATATGGTGGTTTGTTTGCTTTTGGAATTGTGGTTCTTCCCTCTGGTGAATTTAGGGCCTTTTTCCCAAATGAAATTTGGGGCATTTAAGGAGCCAAACCAACTGCCCCACAGAGGAGAAATAAAATTTCCCATTGATTTAAGTTGGGCTTGTTCTCTCTTGAATGCTAGTTTGGGGTTACTAGTTTCTTGCAATTGGAGCAGTTGGTTTGCTCTAAAATTGTTCCTCCTTTCGTTTGTGAAGGCCCTTAGCCTAATATTAAATATTGTATTTCCTTTAGTCTGCATTTAAAGGTAAGCAATTTGTTTGAATGAAAGAAACACTAATACCTCCTAATAATGATATCCCACTTGCCTTACTATAGACAAAAAAAATCCTAATGGCCTGTATTAATGTTTTCCTTGGTTCAAGAGAGAACATCTTCAGTTCATCCTGGATGTCGTGGACATGATGGCTGGTAGCAGGACAATTGGACTTCAAGCTCCACCCACTGAAACATCTGGGGTTTCTTTTTCTAACCAAACTGAAGCCGATTACCATGAGCAGTGGGTGGAGCTTCAGATGTGGTAGCCCTGCTTGCATCTGTCACGTCCACCTCCATGGACATAACACTTGGGACTGTTGAAGTTGTTACCTCTTAACAAAGATGAAAGGGGAAATTCATAGGGGCCATCAGTATTTTCTGTTTATATTAAGGTAAACAGAAGTTATTATTAGATGGTTTTAGCATACCTTTAAAATGGATTATTTCCTCTTTTACATTCAGGGCATATGCCTTTGCACCTAGTCCAGGGATTAGCAACATTTGGCTCTCCGGTTATTGGGGACTACAACTTTCATCATTCCCAGCCAATCAATAGCTGGTTGGGGATTATGTGTATTGTATTTCAGGCAATCTACCACTTCTATTTCCCACCCATGTAATCTACCACTTCCATATCCTCCAGACAATCAGCGAATAAGGGCCATAGAAACCCTCCTGCCTAAAAATGAACCTTCAAATAGACAAAATTAAAAACATTTAACCTATATGCTTGTGAGAATCCTCAGTTTTTGACTAAGGAAAACTAGTCTGGATTGTTATAATAACGCTCTTAAAGGGATAGTAATGTTTTATAATAAAAGTAGCTCCAATTAGTCTTCATATTATTTGGGCCATGGAGATTGTTATTTCAATACTGTCAGAGTTGTAGTTCAAGAGTAATTGAATGATAAAGTATCCCCCTCCCGCCCCTTTTACTGATGTCACTGCTCAGCTCAGAACAGCAGGGAGGTGTCAAAATGGATTGCAGAAAGGGACAATCTTCAATTAAGATAAGGGAAATTCCTGAAAAATCTGTCAATGGGGGCAGGGCTTTCATTGTTCTCGCAGTAAGAAGACTGCCCCTTGCTGTGAACTGTCTGGTCTGTGGACCAGATCCCACATCTGAGGGAAGGTGGTTTACACTAGGTAAAAGGGGCGGGAGGGGGATACTTTATCATTCAATTACTCTTGAACTACAACTCCGACAGTACTGAAATAACACTCTCTATGGCTCACTGAACACTTTGCTCCCTTTGCCCCTCTGATTAAAATGTAGGGACAGTTCTGCAGTTGATCTTTGTCTTTAACATGATCCCATCTCTCTCTTCCAGGGGAGCATTCTCAGTGGTCAGACGATGTGTGAAGCTCTGTACAGGCCATGAGTATGCAGCGAAGATAATAAACACTAAGAAACTGTCAGCACGAGGTGAGTGATCGAAACAGGACTGAAATAGTATGATGGAGTCTGGACTGGAGGGTCATTGCTAAAGCTTGAGAGTAACTGGACCCTGATCTGCTGTGTGAGTGGTATGGAAGGAATTTTAACCCTTTAAGGGCCACAGGGGCTATTCAATGTGTTGCACACTCCTCTGGCCCTTAAAGGATTAAAGAAAGGTTATATGGAGCTAATGATGAGTTACAAACAGCGGTTATTTGTAGTAGTAGGAGGAGTTCATAGGAAGAAGTTATATGGAACAATAGGAGGCGTTATAGGGAGGAGTTATATGGAACAGTAGGAGGAGTTATAGGGAGAAGGTATATGAACCAATAGGAGGCGTTATAGGGAGCGGTTATATGGAACAATAGGAGGAGTTATAGGGAGGAAGTATATGCATTAACAGGAGGAGTTATAGGGAGACGTTATATGCATTAACAGGAGGAGTTATAGGAAGGAGTTATACGGAACAATAGGAGAAGTTATAGGGAGGTGTTATATGGTGCAATAGGAGGAGTTATAGGGAGCGGTTATATGGATCAACAGGAGGAGTTATAGGGAGAGGTTATATGAAGCAACAGGAGGAGTTATAGGGAGGGGGTATATGATGCAATAGGAGGATTTATAGAGAGGGGTTATATGGATCAATTGGTGGAGTTATAGGGAGAGGTTATATGGATGTCACGGTTTAGTAAGAACACTCAGGCAATTAGGTAAGGTTAAAATCATCTTTATTGAGAATAATAAATCAGCAAGTAAAAATCGCCCTTCTCAGGTCCAGATAAGGACAGTACCGTGGTACTTCCCAAATCTAACACAGGTCAAGATGAATAGAAATGAATGGCAAGCAAAAATATACAGTAGGAACTAAGTAAGCTTGATCTGTCGACTGGAAACTGGAACAGAGTAAACCACAGCAGTACCAAACCGCGGAAAGGCCCTTCTACACTGGCGGTAGGCAACTGCAGGGCAATTCCCTAGAAGACTAGGGGTAGCAGAGGCAACCCAGATAGGACACTGGCAAGTGACCGAGTCCTTAGAACGCCAGGGATAGCGGAGGCAACCCAGATAGGACACTGGCAAGTGACCGAGTCCCTATAACGCTAGGGATAGCGGAGGCAACCCAGATAGGACACTGGCAAGTGACCGAGTCCCCAGAACGCTAGGGATAGCGGAGGCAACCCAGATAGGACACTGGCAAGTGACCGAGTCCCTATAACGCTAGGGATAGCGGAGGCAACCCAGATAGGACACTGGCAAGTGACCGAGTCCCTAGAATGCTAGGGATAGCGGAGGCAACCCAGATAGGACACTGGCAAGTGACCGAGTCCTTAGAACGCTAGGGAATAGCGGAGGCAGCACAGATAGGATACTGGCAAGTGACCGGAGCTACCTCGCAACACAGTCTTCCAGGTGACCTAGGGAGTGATAGGCCAAGCAGGCGCTGTAGCGGAAGTCACTGTGTAGCGAGAACAAGAGTAACAGTGCACAGGGTGTGCACCCAGACAGGTCAGAATCCAGAATGCCAGATCGGTACACACGGAGATAGTAGCCAGTCCTAGTCAGCAACGGAATTGGATACTCAGCCAAAGCCAGGTCGGTACACACGGAGGTAGACAGCCAGTCCTAGTCAGTAACAGAGCATGTTCTCAGCCAAAGCCAGATCGATACACACGGAGGTAGTCAGCCAGCTCTAGTCAGCAATTGAGTGGGTTTTCAGCCAAAGCCAGATCGGTACACACGGAGGTAGTCAGCCAGTCCTAGTCAGCAACGGAAAGCAATAGCACAGGAGCGACAGGAGCGAAGTCAGGTGAGCCAGGTCATACACGGAGCAGGAACAAGCAGCAACTCAAACGCTAGGTACAGGTACACCAAGAAAGGACGCTGAAAAGATGACATGAGTGAGTTTAAAAAGGCTATCCCTGGGCGAAGCCAGAGCCCAATGACCAATAGTAACCGTGCAAGGAGAAAACCCGGAAGTAACAATGTCGCCCTGTCGCTAGGATCACGTGCACCGTGATGGTGGATCAATAGGAGTTGTTATAGGGAGAAGTTATAGGGAGGGGTTATATGGAACAATAGGAGGAATTATAGGGAGGAGTTATATATAGTGCAATTGGAGACGTTTTAGAGGTGGATCATATGGAGCAAAAGGAGTACATATAGAGAGGTTATATGGAAGAATAGGGGGAGGTATAGAAAAGGATCATATGGAGCATTGGAGGAGGTATAGGGAGAAGTTGTATGGAGCTATAGAAGGAATTACAGGAAAAGGAGACTTTAGAGAGAAAAGTTATTTGGAAGAATAGGAGGGGTTATATGGAGGAGGAATATTGAGCAATAGGAGGAATTTTTTTTTTTTTTTTTTTTTTTTTTTTTACAAAACAATGATCAGTGCATCAAAAACATTTCCAAAAATTCAATTAAAATCAAAACGTCACATCAATATTTTCCCAATAATCTGTAGTATATTCTTTTTCATATACATCTGTTATATCTTTAGTTATCCGATTAATTACAGAATCAATCGTTAAAAGTAATTTGTTTTGATGATTTCAACACTTAGCCTGCCATAAATGATACATTATAATACAATTAATAAAAGCCCTTTATATGTAATTAATTGTATCTGTTTGTTTACAATCACCATATACCAATTTAACATATGACTGTCCTTTCATTTAAAATATTTTAAGTATGGACATTTCTGCCCATATTGCTAAACTAAAAGGACAGTGACACAGAAAATGGGACACCCCAAACATTCTTCCCTCAGACAATTTTGGTCCTCAAGATTCTTAAATTTTAAATTAGATTGAATGTATAATTTTCCATGAAGACAAAGCCAAATAGTATATCTCGTTTTAACTGGAATTCTCAGGCTAGTAGCATTCTGAATGGCTTTTTTCATGAAGGTGCAAGGGCACTCTTTTCAAACCAACTGGGCACTATAATACTTATTTAAAATAAACGTATACAATTGTTTTTATCTAATCCAATAATCTCTTTATATGAAATTTGCCATCTCAGCAACAAACGTATACATTGCTGAGCATATAGAGAGCAAGATTTAACTTTACCAGACAATCTCTTAATCTTTTCACCGCTTACCCAAACACCAACAAAATCATTAATCTGGTTTTGAAAAAGAACTCCCCATATATCTGCTCTTCCAGACTTAAAAAAAAAAAAAAACCTTAAATTTTTTGTTAGAAAAGAAAATTATAAAAAAGTTCAGGACACAACATTCCTAGTCCTTCATCACTCCTCGAAAAATATAAAACATTTCTTTTAACAATATTTAAACGATTTTCCCATATTAACTGAAACATCAAACCTGTTGTTATCTTAACCACTAGATTTTCTGGTAAAGGGAAGACAAAACTAGTATAAATAAAAATGTGAAGCAAAAAACATTTAATAGCTTGAACATTTCTCTGATAAGATAAATAAATGGAAAAACTGGAAATTGTCTTATCTGAGAAAACGTATAGTTTCTCTTCCCAATTTCTCTAAGCAATGTCCTCTTCAAGTCCATATGTAATCCCCAACACTTTAATAGTTTTATCTTTTCTTTTAAAGGGGATTTGAAAACCATCTGTCTGACTCCCCAACCACAATGCTTCACTTTTCTCCATATTGACCATAGAGTTTTAAAACTTCAGAATAGTTTTTTAGTTCTCTTTGTAACACTTGAGTATCAACTTCAGATAAAAAAAAACAGAAATATCATCCGCATAAGCACATACTTTAATCCTCTCCGAAGCACCTACTACATTCGCTTCCAAACCTTCAAAATCATGGTTTCTTTGTATCTTCCTGTCACGGTTTGTGGAATAGTGGAACACGGAATGTAAGACAGGCTCTACCGGCCTTGCCAATACTGGGTAAGGCAACCTTAGGTTGGCACAAGATGGAAAAGGTTCTACCGGCCTTACCCATATACTGGGCAAGGCAGCCCTGGAGACTAGCAACTGGGAGCAGGAGGCTCTACCGGTCTTGCCAATATGCCGTGCAAGGCAGCCTAGAGACTGGTACAACAAGTAGAAGAAGGCTCTACCGGCCCTGCCAATATACCAGGCAAGGCCGCCTGGGGACTGGTGTAACGAGTGAATAAGGCTCTACCGGCCTTGCCAATATACAGGGCAAGGCAGCCTTGAGACTGGTACAAAAGTAGTGAGGCTCTACCGGCTTTGCCAATACTGGGTAAGGCAACCTTAGGTTGGCACAAGATGGAATAGGTTCTACCGGCCTTACCAATATACCGGGCAAGGCAGCCTAAGACTGCAAGTACTGGATCACGGCAAAGGTAGCCACAGTGGCTGGTGTGAGGTGTAATAGACTAGTGCTAAAATGGACAGACTAAGGCCCTCTGGGCAGATAGAATTACTAGGAACCCAATCAAGAAAGGAGTGAACCAGTACCGGCGTACTGGAGTACACAATCTCTACCGGTGCTGAGAGAAATGCAGCAAGCAGTCGGTTATACATGGAGCGAACCAGTACCCACGTACTGGAGTAACACAATCTCTACCGGTGCAGCAAGCAGCCGGTTGTACAGGGAGCGAACCAGTACCCACGTACTGGAGTTACCCAAATCCTGCCGGTGCTGTCTAGGACTGAACAACAACCGGTATGCGTGGAGCGAACCAGTACCCGCGTACTGGAGTGACAGAATCTCTGCCGGTGCGGTCTAGGACTGGACAACCACCGTCTAATCGTGGAGCAAACCAGTACCCGCCTACTGGAGTTACAGAACTTCTACCAGTGCAACGAGCAACCGGTCATGCATGGAGCGAACCAGTACCCGCGTACTGGAGTACACAATCTCTATAGATGTGGTCTGAACCACAATGAGCAGCCGGTTATATATGGAGCGAACCAGTACCCGCATACTGGAGTAACATAACCTCTACCAGTGCAACAAGCAACTGGTGTGCATGGAGCAAACCAGTGCCCGCGCACTGGAGTTACCCAATCATCACCGGTGCTGTCAGATCACAATGAGCAACCGATTATACATGGAGCGAACCAGTACCCGCGTACTGGAGAGACGAAACCTCTACCGGTGCAACAAGCAACTGGTGTGCATGGAGCGAACCAGTGCCCGCACACTGGAGTTACCCAGTCACCACCGGTGCTGTCAGATCACAATGAGCAACCGGTTATACATGGAGCAAACCAGTACCCGCGTACTGGAGAGACGAAACCTCTACCGGTGCAACAAGCAACCGGTGTGCATGGAGCGAACCAGTACCCGCGTACTGGAGAGCACTACTAGAGTGAATGAAAATGTTGCCAAGGCGACTGGGAGAGAGAAACACACTGCAGGCGATCCAGGAGCAGGAACCCAGCCAGTCATGGACAGGAAAACAGATCTTCAATGGCAGTCAACCAGAGCAGGAACGGCAGCAGGAAACGGCAGCAGGAACAGCAACCCCAACCGGATCTGGAACGGATGCTGGAACTGAGGAAGCTGGCACACAGGAACTCAGGCGATCACAGAAGAGCAAAGATAGTATAATGGCCCAGGAAGCTCAGGATCACAATGCAGATGCAGGCAGCATAGAGACAACACGAAAGGACAACCAAAGGGTACCCAAGCTCAGTTTAAATAGGCAATACAGGGCGGGCTGAAGGCAGGCAGCCAATGGAGAGCCTCTTCAGGTAACTGACAGAAAAAGGCAGCAATCACGGGCACCGTGATACTTCCTTAATAGAGGATCAATACTAAAAACATAAAGCAAAGGACTTATAGGACAACCCTGCCGCACTCCAGATTCAATCTGAAAAGGGTCTCCCAAACTACCGTTAAAGGAAAACATACTGCTTCTTTATACAATACATTCAACCATTGAATAAAAATATCAGGAATGCCATATCTCCGTTAAGTCTCAAATAAAAACTCATGGTGCACTCGATCAGAAGCTTTAGTTTGATCAATTCCAACCAAATAATCACCTTCTTTCTGCTGTTTAACATATTCTACCACTTCTCTCACTAGCAATAATGTATCCCGTATGCTACGATTTTTAACTGCACATGAATGGCATGGACTTTCAGCCACTGCACTGAGCCTTGAAAACATAACCTTCACAGGAATTTTTTAACAGTGCCAATGGACTCCAGTTCTTTAACTCATTCAGGTTACTTTTAGATAACAGTACCAAAACTGAGGCATACTGAGAGGGTGGCAGCTATCCCAGAGCTAACACTTCATTATATAACACTAAAAGATCTGGTACCAAAAGCTCTAAAAACAACTTATAAAATTCTGCAGTGAGTCCATCCAAACCTGGACTTTTCGTCCCAGCTAATGACTTAATACTGTTTCTAACTTCATCTTCTATTATAGGCTTAACCAGTATCTCAGCCTCCACTGCATCTAATACAGGATTATCAACATCCTGCAAATATTTTACTATATTCTTATTATCAATGGATTGTCTTGCAAACAGTCCCTTAAATACTCCTTAACAATATTTTGAACTTGCTTCCTCTCAGTTTGTATATCACCATCTTGATCCGACAATCCTACTATAGTTTTCTTACCTACCCTTTCCTTACAAGCTTGAAAAGAATCTGGGACTGAAAAACCCCAACTATCAAATTCATTTTCAGCTTTTAAAGATTTCATACAATCATACTGAAGTTTTTTTATTCTATTCTTGACTAATGCAGTTTGAACTTACAACCCCTCCATTATTAACCAAGGAATATAATCTACTAAATTTAAGTCTTAAAGCAAGATATTGTATATACTGATGGTTTCCTTTTTCCCAGCTTTTGACTTAAAGGGGATCTCTCACCTAATTACACTTAATGCTCATTAGTTAGAGCATTTATCTAGAACACTGAAAATAGTGTTCATTAGATTTAAAAAGTAGTTACATGCGCAAAATGTAAACTTTAAAAAGGGTCCGGCAGCCTACTTCCGGCTTGCCGAACTTTGCCGACCAGAGACAGCTCCGTCCCACTACCCATCATCCTCGCACGACGGAGGCTGTCTGTCACTAAAGTGGAGCGATCGCATTGGCTAGATATCGATGTCTGCCAATGCGATCGCTCCACTTTAGTGACAGACAGCCTCCGTCATGCGAGGATGATGGGTAGTGGGACGGAGCTGTCTCTGGTCGGCAAAGTTCGGCAAGCCGGAAGTAGGCTGCCGGACCCTTTTTAAAGTTTACATTTTGCGCATGTAACTGCTTTTTAAATCTAATGAACACTATTTTCAGTGTTTTAGAGAAATGCTCTAACTAATGAGCATTAAGTGTAATTAGGTGAGAGATCCCCTTTAAAAAAAAAACCTTTAATATCTTTTTTAATCTGTTTCCACCATTTTGACATTTTGTCATATAGACACTGTGTAGTTTTCCTATCATTATAAAATGTAATAAATTCTTCTTTAACATGTTCATTATTGAATATTTTAGCATTTAATTTCCAAATACCTTTCCCATAAATTACACCTTCCTTTACATTTAAAGACAAAGTAATCATATCATGATCTGAAAGATCAACTGGGACAAGATTATATCTAAAGAATGAAGTTTGATTTTTTATAGAAATCCTATCTATACGACTTGCCTACTTCCCTTTATGATATGTAAACCCTCGCTGTGTTGGGTGATTATATTTAAATATATCAAACCTGCTTGACTAATCAGATTTTAAATTTTTATAATTACTATTTCGATCTTCATTATCAACCACACAATTGAAATCACCCCCATAATCACCACTTTATATGTAAAACAATATGGCTTAATACTTAAAAACATTTCCTTCCTACCTGCTAGTGTTTGAGGAGCATATATATTAATTATCCGATAACTCACATCATTAAGTGTAATATCTAACAAAAGGCATCTGCCTTCAACAATTTCCACTATATGATCAATTTTAAAATCACATTTCTTAAACAAAATACCAATACCAGCATAATTGTCCAATCCAAATGCCCAATGAGATGGACCCATTGTCAATTCTCTCTTGGCACACCAAACAGTACTATTATTCCTTTATCTTGTCTCTTGTAAAAGGCACACATCAAACGGCTGACTATGCGAAAACATATATAAAAGATCTCTTCTCTCTCTTGTTCTCAAACTATTAACATTAAGAGAGCAAATATGTAGAGTCATAAAATGTGCAGAGACTTAGCACTTCTTTTTAATTACTCCAACATTATCACCTTGAGATCCCCATCATTTCAAAGAGACAGAAATAGCCGCTCCTTCCTCACAAATCACTTTTAATTCCTCTGTAGATCGTCCTTTCCAGAGAGTTCCTTCACTCTGTTTAAACTCCATAGCATCTCCCCTAGATTCTTCCAGAACAGCAAAGCGACCAGCAGTTATCTCAACAGAAGAAGACAACTGAAGAGCCTTTTCTGACTCACTGGAACCTGAATACTTCAATATTTTCTTATGCTTCCCTTGTACCAACTGAAATTCTTCACTGGTCTTTTCTGGTACTGGACCCTCTGTAACATTTAGGGGATATTGCATTTCTTTAGAGTCTTTCCTTAAGATGTGTTCTGACTCAGTGATGTTATTTTTCTGAGGCTCAGTTTTATTTTGTTCCTGGGTGGTATTGGGGTCCTTCATTACTTCATCAAAAATGTTTTCCAAATCTAATTCGCAGTCGGCCATCTTGTGGTGTGCTTCAGGGCACTCTCTAAATGTGTGACCTTGAATAGAACACAAATTACATATAACATATTGTTTACATTCTAATATAGTATGGCCCAGATAGTTACATTGAGAGCACTTTATTTTATCACAGCTATAGGCCAAATGCCTTAATGACCCATATTTATAACAGCTCCTAGGCTGCCCTGGGTAATAACAAATGCCTTTATTTGAACCAATAAAAAAACTGTGGTAGATGGTGAGTGATGCCCCGTCTGCCACAATTTAACTTGCAATTTCCATCCACCATTCCATAATCCAAGTTCATCATGAATTTTTTGTGGGTCACTCATAACAGTGCAATGTCTCTTTATCCAGTACATGATGTGATTTAAAGCCACTACTTCTGTCTGGAACTGAAGAGTAATTGACACTGTAGCTTGTCTTGTAAGTGGGATAACTTTTATGTTCTTCCAGATACCATCAAAGTTTGTCCTATGAAAAATCTCCCAAAACATATCCAGGTTCTGCATCAGTTTAAAACGAATGTCAAACTGTCTTGATCCAGGAAAGTGAATAAATGCAAATATTTCACTTGCAGAAAAACCCATAAAGTCCATTAAGAGTTTGCGACCAATAAATATTCTGTCTGGAATATCAGATTCTGGCCCTGTAAACACGAGGCGCACATCATTTTTCCCCTTTGATACTTTTACCACTTGCTGCAGGTGGATGTGTACTCTCCTGAGAGCTGCTTTGTATGTTGGTTCCTAATCCCAGTTCAGTGACTGAGTCCAGTCCATGTTTTTGTCCTGCTGGATTGCAACTGCTAGCTCCAGTTTCCAGGTGTACATCAGGTAATCCTTCCAGGGTTTGCTTTGCTATGAAGTCCATACTTTGTGCCGAGTCCTTTGGAAAGCTTATACTAGGAGTTTTTTTTCCACTTCACCTCCTTTCTTTGGATCTGTTCTCTTTTCTATAAGCTTTTCCACCGCCCACTTAATGCTCCTAGATCTCAGATTATGAACAGTTATTTTGTTTGTTTCACAGTCAGCTGTTACAATGTTGGAAGCTGCAGGTTTAATATCCCCAGCTGAGCTCTCAGACCTGCAATCTCCAGCAACCTCCCCTGATAACACAGGCTCAGTCTGCAGCTCGTTTCCCTATACATCTGTTTGTACAGGTAATATCTCTGAGCACATTTTACCAGTTAACTTTTTTAACATTACCCCTACCTGCTTATCTTTCAGGGGCTGTGCTGGCATCTTCTTAATCCTCAGTGGGTTTGACTTTTGCATTTTATAAAACTTTCACTCCTCACGTTGTATTGCTCTTTTCAATTTTTCAGTGCTTTCCTCTTGTACAGCCATTGCAGTTTGTAAAAAGTCAGTTTCCACCTGTATCTGATTAATTTGCTGCTGTAACTCTGCTCTCTCAAATTCCAGAGTTACTTCATCCACTTTCTTTACCAGATCCTGCTTCTGTTTGTACACTGCATCATACACTGCACATAAAGTCTGATAATTAGCAGAAGCATCTCCCAGCCTTTTATCCAAAACTGCCAAATTTTCTTTAAACTTTTTCATCTCACTTATTTGGGCTTCTTGGCCTTCTATCAGTTCCAGGCCTGGGACTAGAGTAGGACTAGTATCCAGATCAACAACACCCCCCCCTGGGTCTGAGGCCATCCTCAGTCCCCCTGCAGGAGCTCCTTCACAGAGGTACAATAGGAGGAGTTATAGGGAGTGGTTATATGAAGCAATAGAAGAATTTATAGGGAGGGGTTATATGGCCCAGCAGGAGGAGATATAGGGAGAAGTTATATGGAGCAATAGGTGGATTTAAGAAATGTTATTTCTTTTTCATAAAATCAATTTCTGAAATGTGAATGTTATATGTTTGTACAAAGAATTATACTAGGAGGCTATATTTTTATTTTTTAATGATCATTGAGTTAAAAAAAAACCCCCACAGAAATAAAGCTATTTTTGTTTTTTATCCTTGTGCCAAATGTTATGTTCCAGTGTAATTTATTGAAACACCTACTATGCAGCTTCAGTTAAGACTGTACTATATAATGCAACTGTCTGGTATGATTTACTATTGAGCTAATAGACAGCTGTGGAGTTTCTTAAACTGGTAGAAAAACATATTTTATTTTATTCAAAAACTAAATAAATAAGACAGGATTGGTTTTAGGTTGGATCCAAGGGTTCTGTCTGTGACATTTTATTCCATTGACAATTTACATCATTACACAAAGAGACAGATATGCATAAAATGGTAAAGGTGAAATAAAATAACAAAACCCAGGCCAAAATGTAAAGTAAACCTGTTTAAGACAAGTATAATTTGACTTACAGAGAATCTATATAGTGTGGCACTTTATGCTAATTTCCTGCACAGTATGCTATCTAGCTGTGTTTGAGGCCAAACTTATCACTCGCTATAAGAAATGGCTCCAGATTATAGGCTCTGCCTACATCCAATCATAGCACAGTGGGTGGTAATATTGGCTCAGCACAGACTAATTATTAAAGTGGAACATGGCGCCACTAACAAATTAAGGTTTATTTCTCAAACACAAATGGCTAGCACAACATATAGGCAGTTTTTGATTCTCTTTAACCCCAGACCAGAGAGGTGTGTAACGGTGTCTTTAAAGGGTTAAAATGAACTACACTTTTGTTTCCTGTTTGCATGGCTTGTGCTAAGAGATGGGCAGTGGAGGAACATAAGAATTTTTGGGTGTGACATTCCCATAGCTGGGAACTCTCCAGAGGCTTATTCTCTGGATGTGGGCATATTTGAAGCAAACTCTGCCACCTTCTGCTTCTTCTCAGTCTGTTCCTTCTCCGGCCACTTCTCCTCCTTCCCTAGCCTATTCCTCCTGCTTTGGTCAGGCATATTAAGTCCCACCCCCACTCATGACTAAGCCCCGCCCCTTTTAAAACACAAATTGCATCATTTTTCTCCCCCCTGTGGTAGCACAGGACTCAAAGTCCGCAGGTATGGACATTCCTCTGCACGTTACTGCCATGTACAAGTGGCATTAAGGTGCAAAGTTATGCAGTGGAGACCTTACTATCATTTAAAGGGTTAAAAGCCCCATTTAACTCAATGGAAAGTTTAGGAA
Source organism: Rhinophrynus dorsalis (assembly GCA_037306005.1). Lineage (NCBI taxonomy): Eukaryota > Metazoa > Chordata > Amphibia > Anura > Rhinophrynidae > Rhinophrynus > Rhinophrynus dorsalis. Next base: position 482,361,067 of record CM074721.1, on the reverse strand, counting down.
TGTTTATTTGTCCCCTTCGTGCAGTTGGTTTACTACAGGATTACTCTAGCTCTTGTTAGTACATAAGGCTCACTGAGACTAATGCTTTATGGCAGTGTTTCTCAACATTAGTTGTCAGGGCAACACAATTAGTCACCATGTCAAGATATCTCTGCTGGATCCCAGGTGAGCAGTCAGTGGCTCAGTCATTGTGATTGAGCTGCCTATGCTTTTGTAGTGATATACTGAAAACATGACCTATTACTGTGCGCTGAGAACTGGAGCTGAGCGTCTGTGTACCAAATAAAAAGTGGAGGAATTCTGGGACAAGACGTGCACCACAGGGAGCAAATACAACTTCACAAAGTCCCAATTGATTTAACCCCTCTGAATGCCAGAGAGATCTCAAATGCATTGTACTGCACAGTGTTTGAGACCTATCTAGCCTTTAATAGGTTAAATGGGTCTTTTAACCACTTGAGTGTTAGAGAGGTCGCCAAAGCATTGTGCATCGAGGATTCACTCTTTACAATGGGTTGGATATCACTTTGGCACGCCAAGGTTTAAACTGCAGTTAAGTTAGTTTACATTTTTATTAGTCTCCTCTGACGTAGATGAAGACCTATCTAGCATTCTAGGGATTAAAACCCCAATTTAAATCAATGGGAAATTAGATTTGTGTGATTGGTTTGCCTCAGTGGGTCAGTCCAGCTTGTTCTCTGTCCACCATTCCTTACATTTGTTCTGTGGAACACAGTGCATTCCTTCAGGGACCCTTCCTTTCTACAGAGCCTAGAATGAATCCACTGTATTAAAGTGGACCTGTCACCCAAGACAAGTTTAACATCTGTTTTACATATCATTAATTCTGCTTGTATATTGTACTTGCCATTTTTTTCTGTAAAAGAATAGTTTATGAGAAATGAACCTGTTTTGATTGCGCATTGGGCAGTTTGTGCAAATTCCATATATAATATGCTAGTTAGTTATGTTCAAGACCAGACTTACCTCTCAGTGTGCTCTGTATCAATTCATCCACTGTATAGTATGTGGTAATATTGGCCCAGTATAAAGTGCAACACTGTGCCATCAAGAAAATTATGTTTAAATTCTCAAAAAATATTTGTTACAAGCAAATGGTTAGTACATAGCATAGACAGTTTTTACTTCTCTTTAACTCCTTGAGGGCCAGATGGGAGCACAATGTATTGCTTAGCAATGTTTAGCGTTCCCCTCTGGTGTTTAAATGATTAACGCTTTGAGTGCCAGAGAGGTATCCAACGCATTGTGTTGCCATGTGTTAGATACCACTCTGGCACTCAAAGGGTTAAAATGAAGTAAACTTCTCTAAGGGTGACAGGTCCACTTTAATGGATAGAAAATGAGTATCTATGTACAACAAGAGAAGTGGACAGGCCCCTGGGATTTGTAAGGTTGGGTGGCAAGAAACAGATCTGTGTGTCAGTTGAACAGGGTTGATAGTTGATGTACATGGGCATAATAAGGTCAGCTAGGAAGAGAGGATACAGTGCCAGGACACTTGGGTCCATTCTAATCAGGGAACAAACCAAGTCTACTATGAAAAATCCCACTCATTTAAATGGGGTATTTAAACCCTCAGATTCTAGAGAGGTCCTATGGAAAACAGAACTGCCTTGTTTGATATGTTTAAAGTGGCAAGTGGTGACTAGCCTAATAGTTATTTTACCTCTCAAAAGTAGCCGATTGTAAAGTAATCCTTAATCTTCTGAGACTGACGGCCAAACAGACTGCACCTCTAGACACAAACAAACCACAAACACACTGCACCACCAGGCACAAACACAATGCACCACTAGACACAAACACACTACACCACCAGGCACAAACACACTGCACCACCAGGCACAAACACACTGCACCGCTAGGCACAAACACACTGCACCACCAGGCACAAACACACTGCACCACCAGGCACAAACAAACTGCACCGCTAGGCACAAAGACACTGAACACCTAGGCACAAACACACTGCGCCACAAGGAACAAACAGACTGCACCACTAGGCACAAGCAAAGTGCTCCACTAGGCAAAAGCAAAGTGCACCACTAGGCACAAGCACAAACACACTGCACCACTAGGCACAAACACACTGCACCACTAGGCACAAACAGACTGCACCACCAGGGACAAACAAACTGCACCACTAGGCACAAAGACACTGTACCACTAGGCACAAAGACACTGCACCACTAGGCACAAACACAGTGCACCACTAGGCACAAACAAACCACAAACAGACTGCACCACCAGGGACAAACAAACTGCACCACTAGGGACAAACAAACTGCACCATTAGGCACAAAGGCACTGCACCATTAGGCACAAAGGCACTGCACCACTAGGCACAAACAAACCACAAACAGACTGCACCACTAGGCACAAACAGACTGCACCACTAGGCACAAACAGACTGCAGCACTAGGCACAAGCAAAGTGCACCACTAGGCACAGCACACAAACAGTCTACTAGGCACAAACAGTCTACACCACTAGATACAAACAGACTGCACCACCAGGCACAAACAGTCTGCACCACTAGGCACAAACAGTCTGCACCACTAGGCACAAACAGACTGCACCACTAGGCACAAACAGTACAAACAGACTGCACCACTAGGCACAAACAGACTGCACCACTAGGCACAAACAGTACAAACAGACTGCACCACCAGGTACAAACAGACTGCACCACTAGGCACAAACAGACTACACAGATTGCACCACTAGGCAGAAACAGACTGCACAATCATGCACAAACAGACTGCACCACCAGGCACAAACAGATTGCACCACTAGGCACAAACAGTCTGCACTTCTAGGCACAAACAAACCACAAACAGACTGCACCACTAGGCACAAAGACACTGCACCACTAGGTACAAACAAACCACAAACGGACTGTACCACAAGGCACAAGCAAAGTGCACCACTAGGCACAAACAGACTGCACAGACTGCACCGCTATGCACAAACAGACTGCACCACTAAGCACAAACAAACCACAAACAAACTACACCACTAGGCACAAACAAACCACAAATAGACTGAACAAATAGGCACAAACACACTGCACCACTAGGAACAAACAGACTACACCAATAGGCACAAACAAACCACAGACTGCGCAACTAGGAACAGACAAACCACAAACAGACTGCACCACTAGGCATAAACAGACTGCACCACTAGGCACAAACAAACTGCACCACTAGGCACAAACAGACTACAAACAGACTGCACCACTAGGTGCAAACACACTGCACCACTAGGCACAAAAAAACACAAACAGACTGAACAGCTAGGCACAAACAGACTGCACCACTAGGAACAAACAGACTGCACCACTAGGCACAAAAAGATTGAAACACTAGGCACAAGCAAAGTGCACCACTAGGCACAAGCATTAACAAACTGCACCCCTAGACACAAACAGACTGCACCCCTAGGCACAAACAGACTGCACCCCTAGGCACAAACAGACTGCACCTCTAGGCAAAAACAGACTGCACCGCTAGGCAAAAACACACTGCACCACTAAGCACAAACCACAAACAGACTGCGCCACTAGGCACAAACAAACCACAAACAGACTGCACCACTAGGCACAAACAGACTGTACCACTAGGCACAAACAGACTGCACCACTAGGCACAAACAGACTGCACCACTAGGCACAAAGACACTGCACCACTAGGCAAAAACATAATGCACCACTAGGCACAAACATAATGCACCACTAGGCACAAACAGACTGTACCACTAGGCACAAACAGACTGCACCACTAGGCACAAACATAATGCACCACTAGGCACAAACAGACTGTACCACTAGGCACAAACAGACTGCACCACTAGGCACAAACAGACTGCACCACCAGGCACAAAGACACTGCACCACTAGGCAAAAACATAATGCACCACTAGGCACAAACATAATGCACCACTAGGCACAAACAAACCACAAACAGACTGCACCACTAGGCACAAACAGACTGCACCAGTAGTCACAAACACACTGCACCACTAGGAACAAACAGACTGCACCACTAGGCACAAGCAAAGTGCACCTCTAGGTACAAACAAACCACAAACAGACTGCACTACTAGGCACAAAGACACTGCACCACCAGGCAGAGAGACACTGCACCACTAGGCACAAACAAACCACAAACAGACTGCACCCCTAGGCACAAACAGACTGCACCGCTAGGCATAAACACACTGTACCACTAAGCACAAACAAACCACAAACAGACTGCGCCACTAGGCACAAACAAGCCACAAACAGACTGCACCACTAGGTGCAAACACACTGCACCACTAGGCACAAAAAAAACATGAACAGACTGAACAACTAGTCACAGACTGAATAATTAGTCACAGACTGCACCACTAGGAACAAACAGACTGCACCACTAGGCACAAAAAGATTGAACCACTAGGCACAAGTAAAGTGCACCACTTGGCACAAACATAAACAAACAGACTGCACCGCTAGGCACAAACAGACTGCACCACTAGACACAGACTGCACCTCTAGGCACAAACAGACTGCACCGCTAGGCACAAACAGACTGCACCGCTAGGCACAAACAGACTGCACCGCTAGGCAAAAACACACTGCACCACTAAGCACAAACAAACCACAAACAGACTGTGCCACTAGGCACAAACAAACCACAAACAGACTGCACCACTAGGCACAAACAGACTGCACCACTAGGCACAAAGACACTGCACCACCAGGCACAAAGACACTGCACCACTAGGCACAAACATAATGCACCACTAGGCACAAACATAATGCACCACTAGGCACAAACAAACCACAAACAGACTGCACCACTAGGCACAAACAGACTGCACCAGTAGGAACAAACACACTGCACCACTAGGAACAAACAGACTGCACCACTAGGCACAAGCAAAGTGCACCACTAGGCACAAACAGACTACAAACAGACTGCACCTCTAGGTACAAACAAACCACAAACAGACTGCACTACTAGGCACAAAGACACTGCACCACCAGGCAGAGAGACACTGCACCACTAGGCACAAACAAACCACAAACAGACTGCACCCCTAGGCACAAACAGACTGCACCGCTAGGCATAAACACACTGTACCACTAAGCACAAACAAACCACAAACAGACTGCGCCACTAGGCACAAACAAGCCACAAACAGACAGCACCACTAGGTGCAAACACACTGCACCACTAGGCACAAAAAAAACATGAACAGACTGAACAACTAGTCACAGACTGAATAACTAGTCACAGACTGCACCACTAGGAACAAACAGACTGTACCACTAGGCACAAAAAGATTGAACAACTAGGCACAAGCAAAGTGCACCACTAGGCACAAGCATAAACAAACAGACTGCACCACTAGGCACAAACAGACTGCACCGCTAGGCACAAACAGACTGCACCGCTAGGCACAAACAGACTGCACCACTAGACACAGACTGCACCTCTAGGCACAAACAGACTGCACCTCTAGGCACAAACAAACCTCACCACTAGGCACAAACAGGCTGCACCACAAGGCACAAACAGACTGCACCACTAAGCACAAATAGAATGCACTGCTAGGCACAAACAGACAGGCACAAACAGACTGCACCGCTAGGCACAAACAAACCACAAACAGACTACACCACTAGGCACAAACAAACCACAGACTGCACAACTAGGCACAGACAAACCACAAACACACTGCACCACCAGGCACAAACATACTGCACCACCAGGCACAAACATACTGCACCGCCAGGCACAAACAAACTGCACTGCTAGGCACAAACAGACTGCACCACTAGACACAGACTGCACCACTAGACACAGACTGAACCACTAGACACAGACTTCACAACTAGGCACAAACAGACTGCACCGCTAGGCACAAACAAACCTCACCACTAGGCACAAACAGGCTGCACCACTAAGCACAAATAGAATGCACTGCTGGGCACAAACAGACAGGCACAAACAGACTGCACCGCTAGGCACAAACAAACCACAAACAGACTACACCACTAGGCACAAACAAACCACAGACTGCACAACTAGGCACAGACAAACCACAAACACACTGCACCACCAGGCACAAACACACTGCACACCAGGCACAAACAAACTGCACCACTAGGCACAAACAGACTACACTGCTAGGCACAAACAGACTGCACCACTAGACACAGACTGCACAACTAGGCACAGACAAACCACAAACACACTGCACCACCAGGCACAAACACACTGCACACCAGGCACAAACACACTGCACCACCAGGCACAAACACACTGCACACCAGGCACAAACAAACTGCACCACTAGGCACAAACAGACTTCACAACTAGGCACAAACAGACTTCACAACTAGGCACAAACAGGCTGCACCACTAAGCGCAAACAGGCTGCACCACTAAGCGCAAACAGGCTGCACCACTAGGCACAAACAGGCTGCACCACTAAGCACAAACAGGCTGCACCACTAAGCACAAACAGACTGCACCGCTAGGCACAAACAGACAAACACAAACAGACTGCACCACTAGGTACAAGCAGACTGCACCACTAGGCACAAACAAACCACAAACAGACTGCACCACTAGGCACAAACAGACTGCACCACTAGGCACAAACAAACCGCAAACATACTGCACCACAAGGCACAAACAAATATTCCCATTCCTTTAAACAGGGTTTTAATAATTTGAATGCAAGAGGCATCCAACAAATCGGACAAAATGGACAGAAAAATTACACTTAATCCTGTTAAATTTCCTAGCTAAATCAGTATGTAAATACAAAATGTAAATACAATGCAGACTAGGAGAGCTCTCTAGCATCCAAGTGGTTCAAACATGTTTTATATTTGTATTTTATAAGCTAAGGGTATTTTTTCTATGCCAGGCAACAATGGATTAGGTGAGGGATATTGCCAAGGAGGAGCAGAGGTGTGGCCATGGGATGACTTGCCTAGCAGAGATGGAAATCTGGAAAGCTCACAAGCTCAAAATGTTTCAGATATGACCAGCAGTGTAACCCTGCTGTTTAAAATATACAGCATACTATTGTCCTATGTTAAATGATACAAATTTTTTTTGGTAAGATGACATGTCAAAGGTTGTTGAGAAGAACAGGCCATGGCCTGTTTATTATAAAAATATTAAACATACTTATGTACACTTAGGGAAAAAATGATTGATTCCTTGCTGATTCTGTACGTTTGCCCACTGACAAAGAAATTATCAGTCTATAATTTTAATGGTAGGTTTATTTGAACAGTGAGAGACAGAATAACAACAACAACAAAAAACACATTTCAAAAAAGTTATATATTGATTTGCATTTTACGGAGTGAAATAAGTATTTGACCCCTTTGCAAAACATGACCTAGTACTTGGTGGCAAACCCTTGTTGGCAATCACAGAGCTCAGATGTTTCTTGTAGTCGGCCACCAGGTTTGCACACATCTCAGGAGGGACTTTGTCCCACTCCTCTTTGCAGATCCTCTCCAAATCATTAAGGTTTCGAGGCTGGCGTTTGGCAACTCGAACCTTCAGCTCCCTCCAAAGATTTTCTTTGGGATTAAGGTCTGGAGACTGGCTAGGCCGCTCTAGGACCTTAATGTACTTCTTCTTGAGCCACTCCTTTCTTGCCTTGGCCATGTGTATTGGGTCATGCTGGAATACCCATCCATGACCCATTTTCAATGCCCTGGTTGAGGGAAGGAGGTTCTCACCCAAGATTTGATGGTCCATGGCCCCGTCCATCGTCCCTTTGATGCAGTGAATTTGTCCTGTCCCCTTAGCAGAAAAACACCCCCAAAGCATAATGTTTCCATCTCCATGTTTGACGGTGGGGATGGGGTTCTTGGGGTCATAGGCAGCATTCCTCCGCCTCCAAACATGGCGAGTTGAGTTGATGCCAAAGAGCTCGATTTTGATCTCATCTGACCACAACACTTTCACCCAGTTCTCCTCTGAATCATTGAGATGTTCACTGGCAAACTTCAGATGGGCTTGTACATGTGCTTTCTTGAGCAGGGGGACCTTGCGGGCGCTGCAGGATTTCAGTCCTTCACGGCATAGTGTGTTACCAATTGTTTTCTTGGTGACTATGGTCCCAGCTGCCTTAAGATCATTGACAAGATCCTCTCATGTAGTTCTGGGCTGATTCCTCACCGTTCTCATGATCATTGAAACTTCACGAGGTGAGATCCTGCATGGAGCCCCAGACCGAGGGAGATTGACAGTTATTTTGTGTTTCCTCCATTTGCGAATAATCGCACCAACTGTTGTCACCCTCTCACCAAGCTGCTTGTCGATGGTCTTGTAGCCCATTCCAGCCTTGTGTAGGTCTACAATCTTGTCCCTGACATCCTTGGACAGCTCTTTGGTCTTGGCCATGGTGAAGAGTTTGGAATCTGACTGATTGATTGCTTCTGTGGACAGGTAACAAGCTGAGATTAGAAGCACTTCCTTTAAGGGAGTGCTCCTAATCTCAGCTTGTTACCTGTATAAAGACACCCGGGAGCCAGAAATCTTGCTGATTGATAGGGGGGTCAAATACTTATTTCACTCAGTAAAATGCAAATCAATTTTTCTGGATTTTTTTGTTGTTATTCTGTCTCTCACTGTTCAAATAAACCTACCATTAAAATTATAGACTGATCATTTCTTTGTCAGTGGGCAAACATACAAAATCAGCAGGGGATCAAAAATGTTTTCCCTCACTGTAGTAACATGAATATAAATACTTATGAATAGATATGTGTCCTTGCCACATAAAATACTTTAAATAGAAAGCAACTAAATTAGTCTGGGTGTATGCTAATGCATCTTTTAGCTTTAACTCCAGTGGAATAGAAATTACAACGACTACTTTGGTCAGTCACATAGAGCACAATGGGTAACATCACCACAAGATTTCCTGACATACGTCTATTGACTGCCTGCCACAAACCTTATAACATATAACTTTCCCAGAGCTCTTATAAAAAGTCAAGGGCAACCCACCATAGGTCTGACTGATTAAAACCTTAAACAGCTGGACCTTCCCCAAATCTAAAGAGGCATGGCCTGTTTGACTGCTCCAAAAAACTCAAGATTAAAGAAGTTAAACACAATATCATTGGGATGAATCCCATCCCACCTAAACAATCTCTGATCTGACTTCTCAAACACACTATGCAAAACTGAGACTCCTAATTCTAATAACATACTTAACGAGCCATCAATTTGGCTGAATATATAATTTGTTCAGGGTCTTCTATCCCTGGTACATGTCCAGACCCTTATGGGAATTATCTCAGACCAGCTAATTATCAAGTCAGGGAACAATGGGATCAGCAAGCCCATGTCCCTCTTTCTTCTTTCCCCCCATTCTCCAGACTGAAAATAATCAAAGATCATTCCCACCCACATTAATTACTAACATCAGAAGACATGAACCAAGTAACTGACAAAATTGAATCATGTCAGTGAGCAGGAGAACCCATTTTATCGCCTTCCCCCAAACCAAGAAATCTGCACCTAACCTATATTTAAAGATAGCCAAAGCCCATTGTTATACAGCTCTGCTTTCCTCCTGGCCCAATAAACACAGAAATCACCTGCAATCAGCAACCTGCTCTCCTTTGAAAGATACCTCTTCCTCAAACCCCCAACAGAGCCATACACCAAAAACATTTATCACATCCTTCCATCCCATAAGCTTAAACCCAAACACTAAGCCCAATGCTTTATTTGTAACAGCTGTAGGAATAAACCCTGTTCCACCTACAACCAAATCATCCACATCTCTCCATATAGTTTGCTAGAATCATCCACCAAGAACCCCATCAATGGCAGACTTTCACCCCACACCTTAAAATACCACTCCCACAATGCTACCACTGCTTAGCAAGATCCCACAGCTCAGCAGGGCACACTGGCCTCTCTTCTTTAGCTTCCAGGCATATCGAAGATCATCTAGTTAGTCAACAGGCAACTCACACTCCTTGGTAACAAAGTTCAGCTCTATAATCAGAAAACTGAGACACTTCCTTCTCCCCTCCATTTTCTCTACAGCCTCCTGGGTCCCACGCAAACAAATTATACATGTAGTAAAGACTGGCCGAATAACCCATCTCCATCTTCATAACTAACTCTAAAAACATGCTGAACATCTCAAAATGTCTATTGGGAGGCAAATATCAACGTTGCACTTCCCTCCAAATTGATATCCAAGCAGGTGGTAACAGTCAGGATGTACTGGGACCAGACAAAAAGCACATTCAGTTTTCATGTACACCACCCACAACCCCTTTCTTGCCCTCGAAACCAGATTAACCACTTTATCAAAAGAAGCATAGGATTCCATCCTTTCAATGTCATCATTTACTGAACCTCCACAGGTGTACAATAAATGGTTAATCATCCACTATTTTCCCCAGCTCCATTTTGGGAAACCACAGATTAGGAAAACGTGGTTCGGTGAACGGCCCGGTTCTCCACCCCAATGCATCTCCTTTGCTACATTCTCGACAACAATATGCAAGAGGATCTTTTCCAACAGATTACCCGAAGATTGTTCCAATGACTTCTCATGAAAAAGAATGTGAAAACCAGCCTAAAACCCTCTTTCAACAGCTGAGCTGCCTTCTGATTACTATAGATTTTTAGCCACTGGTGCCTTTTCACAATGCAAACTGTCTTCATCTCCTTTTCCATCCACGTTTGCCTCTAACCCTGGCCCTACTTTTTTAAAGCACTTGGTGAAAGTGGGGTAGGCTTCATGGTGGGTTCTATAGTACTGGTCATTCCATCCCCTTGGTTACAACCTGAAACAAGCCTGGGCCCCCTTGGAACATAGCAGATTGCTTCATAATGGACAACCAAAGGCCAGTATCCATCTGATCCAACTATATGGACTGGCGGAGCCCCATCCACTTCAGAAATTGTAAACTGCTATAGGTATGACAAGCATTCTAGGTTGTATCTTCTCAGAAGAACAACTCAGAGCATTTCTACCTGCTCCCTAGTTATACTAGCCACAATGTAACACCTTACATATCTTTCTATAATGTATGTGCTCACTATCCTCCTTCTTCCCATTGTCTTTCTTATCCTTTTCCAGAGAAGCCTTTTCCAAAGGCAAGAAAGAATAGATCTCCAAATACTATTTTTTTTCCACATTTTCTCTTTGGTCTCAGCTTCAAATTAAGCCCCAATAGGACCCCCAGCAAAGATAGGGATCTCCATAAGCAGCTTCAGGGGTACTTGTTAAGGCCTGAACTACAGCAGGAACCTAAGTGTAGTACTGACCAGGAGCTTAGTATCAGATGATACTATACGAAACTGCAGAAAAATGGGAAGACAACCCCCCCGGAACCAGCATGAACATACTCACGCCCAGTGTCACCATCTGCTGAGCTGCAGATGTTATCCACTGTTGAAGAAAATAGAACCACACCCCCTGATACCTGAAAGGAAGTATCCTGTAGCATTGACTCAAGACCAACCGTATTCCATACCAGGAGAAGAAATCTGACCTAACAGCCTGTACCCAGAACCCCTATAAGAACCCCTACCCCAGAAGTGCAAGAGACCAAATGTGCTGCCCAAGAACCTTCAGCCCTCTGCTCTAACAAAGCCACATATGGCACATGACCCTGAAGGAAAAGAAGCATCTGTTTAATTCTACCCAACATGTTTTCTACCCAATCCCAATGTGTCCCTACAATGACTGAATGAGACAAATCTATAGCCATGTACCTGTTTGTCACAGAGTCTGACTGATCTTTACATTGGCCTGAGTACCCTGAAGACCAGGAACTGGAACCTTAGCAGCAGGAACCACCATATCATCAAAAGAATGCAATAACACAGACCTTGCAAGAAAAAAAAAAGAGACAGTGATCACCATGCAACCATATTGCGCACACTTACCACCAACCGCTCACAACCACATCTGAACACCAAGAGCTCCTAACCATTAGCAGCCACTGTCCACCGTTTCCCTAATGTATGTTACAGATGTTTCCATCTCATTGCTTTGCTGTTTCCCGGGGGTAGGATGGCTTCGACAGGGAGGGGTGGATGGGGCTCCATGTGGTCAGGAACTCAGGGTTTTCTGGTATGGTTTTTGTGGGCCTTATTCACAAAATAAAAAAGGAACAGTTCTAGGGTAAACCAACCCCTCTGCAGGGGAAACATAAAAACCAGTTTGATTTAAATGGTACTTTAAACTCCTTGGGCTCGATAATATTACCATCTGTAAAACTGATCAGTAATAGTAAAAAAAAGACCAACCGATAAACCCACATATGACCCTCAGCACCCATATATGACCCTCAGCTATTTTATAGCTGGTGATGTACGTGGAACAACAAGCGTTGGTGGCCAAAAGCTCATTTTTTTGTTCCCACAACTCGTGCTAAATTGCCTATCTTATAGAGTGCTTCCTGCAGCCTAATATTGAGAATCACAGGTTTAGTCTTTCTACTGGACTTAGTAAAAAGCTCAATGCAGAGTGTAGCAGCTGTCCATTGATTTACACTATGCTAGGGATTGTAGAATTGAGGTAGAAGAGGCTGGGGGATGTCCGGGATCTCAACCTTATACTGTATTATGCATGAGCTTCAATGGGGCCTGCCAGTAGAAGGAATCAGTACTCAAGAGACTGAAGATGTCAAGATACAAATGCAACCACATTGAGTATGATATACTAAGGGCCTTTAATTCCTTGGATGCTGGTAAGGTATCCAAAAGCATTGCAATTTATTGGAGACCTCCAGCATTCATTGAGTTAAAATCCCCATTTGGTTTTCCCAGTGTTTCTGAAGTTCATCTTAGTCAAGGAGCCTCACTGAGTCACTTTGTGAATGGCACCCTTCTGAACCCAAGATATACCTGTGGTCAATAAAGGTCAACTCTCTCCAGGATATTGTCCCTTCAGCATATTGTCTTCCCCTGAGAGCAAACCTGCTAGTGAAGCTGGGGCTGCATTGTGAGCCCCAGTGAAGCAATGAGAGAGAAAAATGGGGTTCTGAAACAAGACCCCCAGGCTCCCTCACTGGTCCCACAAGAACAGACCAAACTGCAAGACTTAAAGCGGAACTACCACCGCAAAATAACTTTAGCTTAAATAACTCCCCATCTGGCGACTAGCTGCTTAGCAGCCCTAGTCGCCAGAATTATTACCTTATTCAATTGAGTTATTCTTTCTTCCACAGCTGACAGGCAGGAAGGATTGTGGACATCTTGCCATAGTGACGTCCTTGCGCCTGCTCTGTCAGTCCCTTCCGGAGCCGAACGGCTCCTAGCAACACCTACTAGAGCCGTCTGGGACTGACAGAACAGGTGTGCGGACGTCACTATGGCAAGATGTCCACGATCAGTCCTGCCTGTCAGCCGTGGAAGAAAGGATAAATCTATTGAATAAGGTAATAATTCTGGCGACTAGCGCTACTAAGCAGCTAGTCGCCAGATGGGGAGTTATTTAAGCAAAGTTATTTTGCTGTGGTAGTTCCGCTTGAAGTCTCACAGTTCAGTCTCCTGTCCTTAGACCATCTGCTTCACATTTGTTCTACTTAATTCTGGGCTGTGGTCCTACCAATGTGGTCAGTATTCTGATTGGCTGACAGGAGCTGTGGTCAGTGTTCTTATTGGCTGACAGGAGCTGTTGTGGGGATGCACAGTGCAGCTCAGAGTGTTTTACTGTCAGTAAAACTTAATAATTGTCTTTTAAGTTTACTTTTTTGTACTCTCCCTCTCTACATATCCTTCTCTGATGTTCCATGCTATGTATTATGTATTTGATACACTCAGTTACATGTATGCACACAGGCAAAAGGGGTACAATTCTGGACCAAATCAACTACTAATAAAAATTCCCATTGATTTAAATGGAAATGTTAACCATATTAATGCTAGACAGGACTATAAAGCAATGTCATGCCATTGGGAAAAAATAATGTTCATAGACCCCATACATTTAAATTAATTATCGTTCATGAGGGACTGAATAATATGTACAGAGTGTATACACCACATACATAAAATGTTTTGACCAGTTGAGACTAAATAATATGCATGGACTCAACAGACCCGATTTATAAAATGTATTGGCTGTGGCTAGGGAGGTCTAAATACTAAGTGTGAGGGGTGCATATTCTTTCCAAAATAGTTGCTTTATTATATGCATTGAAAAACAATACGCTACACACCATATTGGAAAACACTTGTATATATAGGAAGCGGTACCTTATCATGTCAGTACAGTCTTGCAGATGAATGGGAACCAACGGAACTTGGTGCAAAGCCGTCCGGTACTCCACAACCGGACATACAGGGATGTATACACACTAAGGATTTGGCTGCACACGAAGATAAGATGGTAGTGTGTGATATAAAATATCCTTTATAAGTATCCACATTAAAAACACACATACACTCGTCCATACGAAACAGAAGCAGGGTATGAAGGAGTCAGAACAAATGAAAGGAAGCGCTAGTAGTTGTCTGACATGTTTGGCGCCATCTTAGCGCTTACTCATAGACTGAAAAATAATACCACACCTTATCTTCGTGTGTGGCCGAATCTTTAGTGTATATTATATGCATGAGGCAATAGGCCCCCACACATACAATATAGTGGCCAAAAGAACAAGATAATACGCATGGGGTGAGTACCCCCACACATAAATATTTGTACCCCATAGCTAATACCAATTATGAGTAGGGTCTACTGACCACACGCGTTTTATCTGAAATGTACTACATGTCATGAATGGGAAGAATACACACATAATATTTACATCAAAGAAAGGGGACCATGTAGTATATTTTTGTGGGTAACAGACCCAGTAACATCTACTTCCTCTGGAAGACTATATTATATGTATGGGATGATTAGACCCTGTGCATGTTATTAAGAATCCCTTAGCCCCTAGATGTTTGTCATGGCATCCATAGACCCTATACTTGTCATCAAGAACCCAACAGGGGGAAGGTATGAATCTGCCAGAGCAGTTCTGCTGAGCGTAGCCTCCATTTCCCACAGCAACTCTTCTGGGCATGAACTGGATTAGTGCTGGGTGACCAGTGGTCAAATTGTGTCTATATAAGATAGTTTAACCCCTTAAGGACCATTGACGTGGCAGGACCATCACGCTGGTCCGGCACTTAAGGACCAGTGACGGTCCTGGCACGTCACATACTTTTACTCACCGCGCTCCTACAGGAGTAATACCAGGGACTGAAGTTGATCGCTCTAAGACCGGAGCTATCTCTTTCAGTCCCTCCGTTTGGCGTGACGCCCCACGTGAACAGTTACGTGGGATGTCACGTCAAAGTTTTCTATGTGGTCTTTAAGGGACAGCACACCCCCGGACCGCTGGTCTTTAAGGGGTTAAAGGAGCAGTAAACTTTTTTTATGAAAAAATATATATTGTATGGACTTTCCTATTGAGTAAAATAAGGGTACTCCCACTGCTGAGATTTATATTTCCAGAGTTATTACAGTTTAAACCCATATTTTTTTACATTAGCAGTGCCCTCTAGTGGTCAAATTCTAATTAGATTTCCTGTTAGATTCTAATGGAGAGGAAAGTCAGAAAAGTCAGAGACATACAGTTCTCCATAGAATGTGATAGAAACTGCCTGTCACTTCCTGTTAGAACTATCAGGAAGTAAACACAGTAAATTCACTTCCTGGTTATTTAAACTGCTATTAATTTTGAATAAAACATCTGACAGCGATGGGAGTGACCTTGTTTTATTCAGCAGGAAAAGCTCTATAAAATATGTGTTTTCATAAAAAAAAAGTCTACTGCTCCTTTAAACACACAATAAAAATAGTAGATTCAAATTTGATTTTAGGGATGTAACATAAAATAACTACATTTTACAGATGCTAGCTGGAAAAACATGATATTTATTATATAACACAATTTTATTTTTAAGTGTTAGTGTCCCTTTAATGCCAACATGACCTGAAGATGTGACTTTAAGGCAAGAGTGTGCAAAGTGAGGTCCTCCAGCTGTTCCCAGACTACAACTCCCATCATCCTCCACCAGCCAATTGGTTGTAGACTGGCAGCAGCTGGAGGATGTCTCTTTGCCCACCCTGCTGTAATAATCGGTTCATCCCCCCACTAGGTTTTTGTACAACTTTATTTGCTAACGTAACCTTGTATTATTAGGCAGCTGTTATTATACACTGTTATATACTTTAGAATTATATTATTATGTTTACAATAGATTCACACTGTTCTTGTACAACAGTTTTAACACAGCTGATGAAAATGTTGATATGTAATTGATTCCTCTTTGTCTGCTGTTTAATCCCCCAGGGGCAATATAAATTCCTAGTGTATATTACTGTTTAATACATAAAAGAGACTAACAGCAACTAATAATGGATTTTGCCCTTGCTCTTTGGCTCAAGAGAAAACATCCTGGGGGTTGTGCACTAAGGCGTGATAAAGAGGTAATAAGGTGGAGATGATTTCTCTAGTGATATCACTCCTCCAGTTCCTATGTTAATCTATGCAGCCAATTCACTAAGATTTCTTCAGCTTTAGAGATCTTAGTGCATAGGCTGCATAGAATAACATAGGAATTGTAGAAGTTATTTCAACGCTATCACCTCTTTATGATGGTTTAGTCCTGGATATCATGTCCATGGAGGCGGACATGACAGTTTCTGTGGGTTTTTTTTTTTTTTTTTTAAATGAACCCCTGAAGGACCAGTGGGGTACACAGAGCATTGCAAAGCAATCATTTCACATCCCTATGGTCCTTAAAGGATTAAATGTACATGTGTAGTGAGCAGTGTCTGAGGTCCTGCGAGCAACTGTCATGTCTGCCTCTATGGACATAACATCCAGGCCTAACTGAAGATGTTACAGCAAAATACATATGAACCATTAGGATTAGTAAAGTAAGGTAAGTGAGTTGGGGGTGTTATTTATATATATATATATTTATATATAAATCTAAGTGAATCAGGTCCGCTGTCATGGGGCGTGGCTAAAAAACGCTGACTGGTTAATTAGGAGGCAGGATGCGACCACCCCTCCTATTCCATTTTAAAATTAATTTGTTAGCTTTGATGGCTCAACCAGCAGATAAAACAAAATGCCAGACCTCGTGGTGGTGCAGCTGGACCCCTACTGATGACTCCCAGATACTGATCTCCAAGCCAGTTTGGCTGAGAGATCAATAGTGGCAACGTAGGGTAGCAAGAGAGCTCCCCTGCTTCCATTCTACCTGGAGAAAGTCTCCCACATTGACGTGCAAATGTTTCCCGATCCCGCCCACTCCTATCCAGGTAGAATGGAAGCAGGGAAGCTCTCTTACTCTGCTGCATTGCCTCTATTGATATCCCAGCTAATATGGCGAGGAGATAAGTAGCTGGGAGTCATCAGAAGGGGTCATAAGGCCCCATCACAATGTCTGACTTTTAATACTATTAACATAAAAAACATTTGTGACATGGGCAAAGCTATGCACACATTCACCAGTGTATATACACATTGCAGGATTTTCCCTTCTGAGAAAACCAATGTTATTCCCATTCCCACTACTGAGATATTTGTATTGAAAAGTTATTGCAGCTCAAATAAATCTTTTTTTGAGTTCAGTACCTCCATAGCCTGAAAATTTGCAGCGTCACTGTTGCTACAACAGCCTATGAAGGCTTATTGTCACTGACAATCGATATCAATAATGTGATGTAGCAACAGCTCCACCATAACATTTCAGACCCAGGAAGTACTGCACCCAATCGCTGCAATCACTTCTGGACAAAAGATCTCTCAGATGTGGGAGTACTCATGTTTTATATATTACTAGTTGAAGAGCCCGTTACACAGGCCACAGTGCCTCTGGCAGCCAGTTGCGAGCAGCAGAAACTGCACTCGCCACGGCTGATACAGAGCTGGGCGCTCCTTCGGAGCGCCCAGCTCTGTATCAGCCGTGGCGCGGGCAGTCTGTACTGCGCATGACTGCCGCACGCGCCGCAGTGTCTACTGCGCATGTCGGGCGTTACACACAACTTAGCGAATTATTATATAGGATGATAAACCTTGCAGTATACGTTTCCCCATATTACACAATACTATCCCTTTAAGGATGGGGAAACTCATTGAGATGCCTTATTGTATAATGCCTCTCTATTAATACCCCAAGTTTGACTGGGAGTGATGCCGTTAGCATTCCTGTATCCCATAGCCCACCTGTGCTCTACAGATGGTGCCATGCACAGATGGTGGTATGTACGGGCAGCTTCCCACACGCAGGACGCTGGGAGGAGAGCTGGCACCACATCCATGTAAAGGGAGGAGGTGGGGAACATTCAGCTGATTACACTAAAGGAACTGGAGAAATACTGCTCATTGGAGATCTGTGCTAGGTCACAGGGGTTAGATGTGGGGGGCGGATATATGATAAGCGGTTTCCCAGCAAGCCCATTGCTGTCTTTTGGCTTCCATCAGACCCAGAAGAGGCTAAATAGTTAACCTTCCCCTGGATGTACGTTTAGTTTCTCCATAAATGCACTGCTTTAACTTGGTGAATAAGAATCTTGCAATACTGCTGCTGACCAACTGCAACATAGGGGAAAGTAAAATTCCGCAAATTCACAATAATAACCTTTTAATGCCAAAGGGATGGGCAATGCATTGTGTGGGGCAACGTGTTTCTCACTCATCTAACACTCAAAAGATCAAATGGGTCTTTCAGTGTGCTGGAGTTCTCATCAGCATCCAGGGGGTTAACCCTTTGAGTGCCAGAGGGCTACACCCCTCTGGCACTCAAAGGGTTAAAGGCTCCATTTAAATCAATGGGAAGTTGTATTTGTCCTTTCCTGTGCTCCACAATTCCTCCTCTTTTCTTTTGGAAATAAGGACCTATAGGTGCAATTCAATGTTAGAAAGAGGCGTAAATCTAGAATAAAGTAACTGCATCGCAGGGGACAAATGAAAATTCTTATTGATTAAAATGGGGCTTTTAATCTCTTGAGTGCTACAGAGGTCCCCAATGCATTGTGACTCACTGGGAATTTTCATCTCTGTATTATTGTACAGGTGGTTTGCTCCAG
This sequence comes from Rhinophrynus dorsalis, assembly GCA_037306005.1. NCBI lineage: Eukaryota > Metazoa > Chordata > Amphibia > Anura > Rhinophrynidae > Rhinophrynus > Rhinophrynus dorsalis. Next base: position 482,341,942 of record CM074721.1, on the reverse strand, counting down.
AACTGCATCTTGATGAATGAGACCCTAAGATGGAGTACCCCAAAAATAAGGATTTTTTTTTTTTTATATTGTGTTGATCTGTGCCAGGGGTGGGCAGGCTGTGGCCTTCCTTCAGCTGTTGTTGGACAACAAATCCCATTCTGCTTGACAGACAAATGGTTATGGTGCATGTCTACTCTCTTGCAGCTGTAATGACCTATGGCTGCAGAAGCATACAGTACACATTCTAGGGACTGACACACTGTACTTGGCCATATGCACAGATAAGGTGGAGAAATTATATGGCAAACAAATACAACTCCCCAAATTCCCATTGATGTAGTTGGGACTTTTAACTCCTTGAATGCTAGACCGGTCTCCAGAATTCACAGAGTTAAAATCCCAATTTAACTCTAGGTGAAATCGTATTTGTTCCCTCTGGTGCTACTGGAGTATCCCTGTATTGCTTCATGTTTTTTCATTGTGCACATGGCCTAGAAATAAGTGTGACTGGCCTCTACTGTAATAGCAGAGCCTGTTGCAAACATGATGAAGGTGCAGTAATCCAGGCATGTGTGGAGGATTAGTGCATGAATAGCAGAGAAGGCTGGATGTATGATTGGTATATAAAAGGATGATTTGTGCATGAATAGTAGAGAAGGCTGTATGTATGATGGAGATATAAGTGGAGGATTAGTACAGAAATAGCAGAGAAGGCGGCAGGCATGATGGAGGAGCAGTGATAGAGATATGCATGGAAGGTTAGCATAGGCCTAGCAGAGAAGGATTCAGGCTAGGTGGAGGTGCCATTATAGAGATATTTTGGAGGATTAGTGCAGGGATAGTAGAGTGGGCTGTAGTGACGGATGTGTGAAGGGTTAGTTTAGGAATGGCAGAGCAAGCAATAGACATGATGAAAATGCAGTGGTAGAGATGTGTAGAGGGTAGTATATAGGGTTGCCACCCAGCCGGTATTTTACCGGCAGGCCGGTAAAAAAATTGGCTTCTGTTGAATGTTAAGTCTATGGAGGGAATGCCATGGCCGGTATTTTTTTGAAGAAAAGGTGGCAACCCTAGTAGTATAGGAACAGCAGAGGAGGATTCAGGCTGGATGGTGGTGCTGTGACCATGACATGTGTGAGGGATTAGTATGGGAATAGTAGTGAAGATTACAGGATGGATGGAGATGTAGTGACAGAGATCTGTGTAGGTTTGGTATGGGGATACTAGAGGAGGACTGATGGATGGTGGTGCAGTGTCAGATCTGTGTGGAGGGTTAGTATGGGGTAGCAAAGCAGGCTGCAGGCTTAGCGGAGGTGCAGTGGTAAATATAAGAGTGGAGTGTTAGGATATCAACAGTAGAGGATGCTTTAGGATGGATATTGGTGCAGTGCTAGACATAAATGCAGAGGCTTAAGGTAAGAATGGCATAGGCTGCTGCAGGCTGGATGGAGGTGCACTGATGAAGGCATGTATGAAAGGTTAGGCTAGGAACTGTAGAGGCTGCCGCAGGGTGAATGTAGGTGCAGTCAGTGATAGAGGCATATAGAAGGTTAGTATGGACTAGTATAAGCTGCTGCAGGTTGGTTGGAGGCACAGAGATAGAAACATATGGAGGGCTAGGATAGGAAGGGTAGATGCTATGCAGGATGGACGGAGTTGCAGTAATACAGACATATATTGAGGATTAGGATATGAACAGCAGGTGGTGATGCAGGTTTAAATGAAGTGCAGTGATAGAAATAAGTATCGAGGATTAGTACACAGTCTGCAGGTATTAAGGAGGTGTAGTGACAGAGATATGTGGAGAGTCTGTATAAGAGGGAGTTGCAGGCTAGTTGGTGTTGAGTGTCTGCTATGTGTGAAGGGTTAGTTTATGTATATCAGAGCAACCTCTGTAGGCATGATGATAATGTGGTAGAAGATATGTGTTGGTGGTCAGTATAGGAATAGCAGAAGAGGAATCAAGCTGGGTGGAGGTACAGTAACAGATCTGTTTGGAGGGTTTGTATGAAGTAGCAGAGGAGCATTAGAGTAACTAATGAATGAGGGGCCCAGGTGCAAGAACACTTTTGCCCCCCAACCCACACGCAGATAACATATATGTGTGTAGTGTGACGTGTTCGGGGATGCTAAAATACATATTATTTTAGTGATAAGAGGTGGTAACATTTTGACAAATATTTAACTTATATTTAAGCTTTGTGGTTCTTTGTGTGTACTTTGTGTAGTCGGAGAGAAGTCTGTGAATTAGGCAAGAAGAGAAGAACGAACCTTCTATCACACAGTGAAGACTCACCCGCAATCCCTCACATTCCCACACTCACACTTACACACACACACAAACAATTTCACAGACATATACCGTACACACATTCATACATAATCACAAACCTTCCAAAGTAACTTGTTTTCATCGGACCTGCTCTGCAAATGAGGGAAGTGAGTCATTAGTTGTTCTTTCATTTCTGTTACAAAACAGACTCCTTGGAAGCAGACAACTGCAGTAAAATGTGGCAGTCCAGCTACTAGACTGCAATTCCTATAAATCACAGTACTCCAACACAGGCTGTAGGCTGGATGGAGGTGCACTGACAGAAATGTGTGGATGGTTAATTGAGGAATAGTGCAAATGGTACATGCTGGATGGAGATGCCGTGACAAAGATATATATGAAGGGTTAGTGTAGGTATAGTAGAGGAAGGAGTGAGCTGGATGGAGTGTATTGACATATTGACAGAGATATGCGTGGAGGGTTAGTATAGGTATAGTAGGGGAAGGAGCAAGACGGAAGGAGTGCAGTGACAGAGATATGCGTGGAGGGTTAGTATAGGTATAGTAGGGGAAGGAGCAAGATGGAAGGAGTGCAGTGACAAGGATGTATGTGGAGGGTTAATATATGTATAGTAGAGGAAGATGCAAGCTGGAGGGCAGTGCAGTGACATATGTGTGGAGGGTTAGAATTGGAATAGGAGAGAAGGATACAAAACAATATAAAGAATCAGGGATATATTAGTGTATAGAGTAAAAACTGGAACATCAGTTAATGATACATGGCAGAACAGAGGTACAAAAACAAAATTTGGTATGGGGTTGGCAATGAAACATCTATATTTGTCTATCATGGACACTATGCATTCTAGGTCACTGAGAGGAATAGTAGAGTGTAGCACTGGAATGCACAGCTAGATCAAATCTCTCTGGTTATAAATATTTCTCCAGTTGGCGCGTGCTCTGCTGACTGCGTGATGCTAGTTACCATAGAGACCACTCTGTCGCATCCATCCACCCCACCCCCCCAGCTGATTCCCACTGCGCCCCCTCCTCTCTACACCCCCCACCTTGCTGATCTGGGAAATCAGCCGGATGTGTGCTGGCATTAACCCTCACCTTTTCAGAGAGGAGATGAGAGAATCATTGCTTCCTTCAATGCTATCACATAAACACCTCAAAGACAGGCTGCTGTATCAAGGAATACTGCTGGGCAGGGAGAGGGTTAATGGGACGATGGTGTATATATATATATATATATATATATATTCTGCTCCTATGGACAGCCTAAACCTTTTCAGCTCTTACCATTCCCACAAACCAATGACAGCTGAGAATGATGGGGGCTGTAGTCCATTAACCCTTTGACAGCCAGAGGGGTTCCTGACACACTGCAAAGCAATTCATTGGCTGCCTCTCTGGCACTTAAATGGTAAAATCCTTGAGGGGAAAGGGTTACAGATTGTATATACTGCCCCTGTCTGGCAGGGGAAAGGGTTACAGATTGTATATTCAACCCCTTTCTGGAAGGGAAGGAGTTACAGGATGTATATACTGCCCCTGCCTGTAAGGGAAGGAGTTACAGGGTGTATATAATGCCCCTGCCTGTAAGGGAAGTAGTTACAGGGTGTATATACTGCCCCTGCCTGTAAGGGAAGTAGTTACAGGGTGTATATACTGCCCCTGCCTGTAAGGGAAGGAGTTACAGGATGTATATACTGCTCCTGTCTGGAAGGGAAGGAGTTTCAGGCTGTATATACTGCTCCTGTCTGGAAGGGAAGGAGTTACAGGATGTATATACTGCCCCTGCCTGGAAGGGAAGGAGTTACAGGGTGTATATACTGCTCCTGTCTGGAAGGGAAGGAGTTTCAGGGTGTATATACTGCCCCTGACTGGAAAGGAAGGAGTTACAGGGTGTATATACTGCTCCTGCCTGGAAGGGAAGGAGTTACAGGGTGTATATACTGCCCCTGCCTGTAAGGGAAGGAGTTACAGGGTGTATATACAGCCCCTGCCTGTAAGGGAAAGAGTTACAGGATGTATATACTGCCCCTGCCTGGAAGGGAAGGAGTTACAGGGTGTATATAATGCCCCTGCCTGGAAGGGAAGGAGTTACAGGGTGTATATACTGCCCCTGCCTGTAAGGGAAAGAGTTACAGGATGTATATACTGCTCCTGCCTGGAAGGGAAGGAGTTACAGGGTGTATATACTGCTCCTGTCTGGAAGGGAAGTAGTTACAGGGTGTATATACTGCTCCTGTCTGGAAGGGAAGTAGTTACAGGCTGTATATACTGCTCCTGTCTGGAAGGGAAGGAGTTACAGGGTGTATATAATGCTCCTGTCTGGAAGGGAAGTAGTTACAGGGTGTATATACTGCTCCTGTCTGGAATGGAAGTAGTTACAGGGTGTATATACTGCTCCTGTCTGGAAGGGAAGTAGTTACAGGGTGTATATACTGCCCCTGTCTGGAATGGAAGTAGTTACAGGGTGTATATACTGCTCCTGTCTGGAAGGGAAGTAGTTACAGGGTGTATATACTGCTCCTGTCTGGAAGGGAAGGAGTTACAGGGTGTATATACTGCTCCTGTCTGGAAGGGAAGGAGTTACAGGGTGTATATACTGCTCCTGTCTGGAAGGGAAGTAGTTACAGGCTGTATATACTGCTCCTGTCTGGAACAGAAGGAGTTACAGGGTGTATATAATGCTCCTGTCTGAAAGGGAAGGAGTTACAGGGTGTATATACTGCTCCTGTCTGGAATGGAAGTAGTTACAGGGTGTATATACTGCTCCTGTCTGGAAGGGAAGTAGTTACAGGGTGTATATACTGCCCCTGTCTGGAATGGAAGTAGTTACAGGGTGTATATACTGCTCCTGTCTGGAAGGGAAGTAGTTACAGGGTGTATATACTGCTCCTGTCTGGAAGGGAAGGAGTTACAGGGTGTATATACTGCTCCTGTCTGGAAGGGAAGTAGTTACAGGGTGTATATACTGCCCCTGTCTGGAATGGAAGTAGTTACAGGGTGTATATACTGCTCCTGTCTGGAAGGGAAGGAGTTACAGGGTGTATATACTGCTCCTGTCTGGAAGGGAAGTAGTTACAGGGTGTATATACTGCTCCTGTCTGGAAGGGAAGGAGTTACAGGGTGTATATACTGCTCCTGTCTGGAAGGGAAGTAGTTACAGGGTGTATATACTGCTCCTGTCTGGAAGGGAAGGAGTTACAGGGTGTATATACTGCTCCTGTCTGGAAGGGAAGTAGTTACAGGGTGTATATACTGCTCCTGCCTGGAAGGGAAGGAGTTACAGGGTGTATATACTGCTCCTGCCTGGAAGGGAAGGAGTTACAGGGTGTATATACTGCTCCTGTCTGGAATGGAAGTAGTTACAGGGTGTATATACTGTCCCTGTCTGGAAGGGAAGGAGTTACAGGGTGTATATACTGCCCTTGTCTGGAAGGGAAGGAGTTACAGGGTGTATATACTGCTCCTGTCTGGAAGGGAAGGAGTTTCAGGGTGTATATACTGCTCCTGCCTGGAAGGGAAGGAGTTACAGGGTGTATATACTGCTCCTGTCTGGAAGGGAAGTAGTTACAGGGTGTATATACTGCTCCTGCCTGGAAGGGAAGTAGTTACAGGGTGTATATACTGCTCCGGTCTGGAATGGAAGTAGTTACAGGGTGTATATAATGATCCTGTCTGGAAGGGAAGTAGTTACAGGGTGTATATACTGCTCCTGTCTGGAAGGGAAGGAGTTACAGGGTGTATATACTGCCTGGAAGGGAAGGAGTTTCAGGGTGTATATACTGTTTTTGCCTGGAAGGGAAGGAGTTACAGGGTGTATATACTGCTCCTGTCTGGAAGGGAAGTAGTTACAGGGTGTACATACTGCCCCTGTCTGGAAGGGAAGGAGTTTCAGGGTGTATATACTGTTTTTGCCTGGAAGGGAAGGAGTTACAGGGTGTATATACTGCTCCTGTCTGGAAGGGAAGTAGTTACAGGGTGTATATACTGCTCCTGTCTGGAAGGGAAGGAGTTACAGGGTGTATATACTGTTTTTGCCTGGAAGGGAAGTAGTTACAGGGTGTATATACTGCCCCTGTCTGGAATGGAAGTAGTTACAGGGTGTATATACTGCTCCTGTCTGGAAGGGAAGTAGTTACAGGGTGTATATACTGCTCCTGTCTGGAAGGGAAGGAGTTACAGGGTGTATATACTGCTCCTGTCTGGAAGGGAAGTAGTTACAGGGTGTATATACTGCTCCTGTCTGGAATGGAAGTAGTTACAGGGTGTATATACTGCTCCTGTCTGGAAGGGAAGGAGTTACAGGGTGTATATACTGCTCCTGTCTGGAAGGGAAGTAGTTACAGGGTGTATATACTGCTCCTGTCTGGAAGGGAAGGAGTTACAGGGTGTATATACTGCTCCTGTCTGGAAGGGAAGTAGTTACAGGGTGTATATACTGCTCCTGTCTGGAAGGGAAGGAGTTACAGGGTGTATATACTGCTCCTGTCTGGAAGGGAAGTAGTTACAGGGTGTATATACTGCTCCTGCCTGGAAGGGAAGGAGTTACAGGGTGTATATACTGCTCCTGCCTGGAAGGGAAGGAGTTACAGGGTGTATATACTGCTCCTGTCTGGAATGGAAGTAGTTACAGGGTGTATATACTGTCCCTGTCTGGAAGGGAAGGAGTTACAGGGTGTATATACTGCCCCTGTCTGGAAGGGAAGGAGTTACAGGGTGTATATACTGCTCCTGTCTGGAAGGGAAGGAGTTTCAGGGTGTATATACTGCTCCTGCCTGGAAGGGAAGGAGTTACAGGGTGTATATACTGCTCCTGTCTGGAAGGGAAGTAGTTACAGGGTGTATATACTGCTCCTGCCTGGAAGGGAAGTAGTTACAGGGTGTATATACTGCTCCTGTCTGGAATGGAAGTAGTTACAGGGTGTATATAATGATCCTGTCTGGAAGGGAAGTAGTTACAGGGTGTATATACTGCTCCTGTCTGGAAGGGAAGGAGTTACAGGGTGTATATACTGCCCCTGCCTGGAAGGGAAGGAGTTTCAGGGTGTATATACTGTTTTTGCCTGGAAGGGAAGGAGTTACAGGGTGTATATACTGCTCCTGTCTGGAAGGGAAGTAGTTACAGGGTGTACATACTGCCCCTGTCTGGAAGGGAAGGAGTTTCAGGGTGTATATACTGTTTTTGCCTGGAAGGGAAGGAGTTACAGGGTGTATATACTGCTCCTGTCTGGAAGGGAAGTAGTTACAGGGTGTATATACTGCTCCTGTCTGGAAGGGAAGGAGTTACAGGGTGTATATACTGTTTTTGCCTGGAAGGGAAGGAGTTACAGGGTGTATATACTGCTCCTGTCTGGAAGGGAAGTAGTTACAGGGTGTATATACTGCTCCTGTCTGGAAGGGAAGTAGTTACAGGGTGTATATACTGCCCCTGTCTGGAAGGGAAGGAGTTTCAGGGTGTATATACTGTTTTTGCCTGGAAGGGAAGGAGTTACAGGGTGTATATACTGCTCCTGTCTGGAAGGGAAGTAGTTACAGGGTGTATATACTGCCCCTGTCTGGAAGGGAAGGAGTTTCAGGGTGTATATACTGTTTTTGCCTGGAAGGGAAGGAGTTACAGGGTGTATATACTGCTCCTGTCTGGAAGGGAAGTATTTACAGGGTGTATATACTGCTCCTGTCTGGAAGGGAAGGAGTTACAGGGTGTATATACTGTTTTTGCCTGGAAGGGAAGGAGTTTCAGGGTGTATATACTGTTTTTGCCTGGAAGGGAAGGAGTTACAGGGTGTATATACTGCTCCTGCCTGGAAGGGAAGTAGTTACAGGGTGTATATACTGCTCCTGTCTGGAAGGGAAGGAGTTACAGGGTGTATATACTGTCCCTGCCTGGAAGGGAAGGAGTTACAGGGTGTATATACTGCCCCTGTCTGGAAGGGAAGTAGTTACAGGATGTATATACTGCTCCTGTCTGGAAGGGAAGTAGTTACAGGGTGTATATACTGCTCCTGTCTGGAAGGGAAGGAGTTACAGGGTGTATATACTGCTCCTGTCTGGAAGGGAAGGAGTTTCAGGGTGTATATACTGCTCCTGTCTGGAATGGAAGTAGTTACAGGGTGTATATACTGTCCCTGTCTGGAAGGGAAGGAGTTACAGGGTGTATATACTGCCCCTGTCTGGAAGGGAAGGAGTTACAGGGTGTATATACTGCTCCTGTCTGGAAGGGAAGGAGTTTCAGGGTGTATATACTGCTCCTGCCTGGAAGGGAAGGAGTTACAGGGTGTATATACTGCTCCTGTCTGGAAGGGAAGTAGTTACAGGGTGTATATACTGCTCCTGCCTGGAAGGGAAGTAGTTACAGGGTGTGTATATACTGCTCCTGTCTGGAATGGAAGTAGTTACAGGGTGTATATAATGATCCTGTCTGGAAGGGAAGTAGTTACAGGGTGTATATACTGCTCCTGTCTGGAAGGGAAGGAGTTACAGGGTGTATATAATGATCCTGTCTGGAAGGGAAGTAGTTACAGGGTGTATATACTGCCCCTGCCTGTAAGGGAAGTAGTTACAGGGTGTATATACTGCTCCTGTCTGGAAGGGAAGTAGTTACAGGGTGTATATACTGCCCCTGCCTGGAAGGGAAGTAGTTACAGGGTGTATATACTGCTCCTGTCTGGAAGGGAAGGAGTTACAGGGTGTATATACTGCTCCTGCCTGGAAGGGAAGGAGTTACAGGGTGTATATACTGCTCCTGTCTGGAAGGGAAGTAGTTACAGGGTGTATATACTGCTCCTGTCTGGAAAGGAAGGAGTTTCAGGGTGTATATACTGCTCCTGTCTGGAAGGGAAGGAGTTACAGGGTGTATATACTGCTCCTGTCTGGAAGGGAAGTAGTTACAGGGTGTATATAATGATCCTGTCTTGAAGGGAAGGAGTTACAGGGTGTATATAATGATCCTGTCTGGAAGGGAAGTAGTTACAGGGTGTATATACTGCTCCTGTCTGGAAGGGAAGGAGTTTCAGGGTGTATATACTGCTCCTGCCTGGAAGGGAAGTAGTTACAGGGTGTATATAATGATCCTGTCTGGAAGGGAAGTAGTTACAGGGTGTATATATTGCTCCTGTCTGGAAGGGAAGGAGTTTCGGGATGTATATACTGCTCCTGCCTGGAAGGGAAGGAGTTACAGGGTGTATATACTGCTCCTGCCTGGAAGGGAAGGAGTTACAGGGTGTATATACTGCCCCTGCCTGGAAGGGAAGGAGTTACAGGGTGTATATACTGCCCCTGCCTGGAAGGGAAGGAGATTCAGGGTGTATATACTGTTTTTGCCTGAAAGGGAAGGAGTTACAGGGTGTATATACTGCTCCTGTCTGGAAGGGAAGTAGTTACAGGGTGTATATACTGCCCCTGTCTGGAAGGGAAGGAGTTTCAGGGTGTATATACTGTTTTTGCCTGGAAGGGAAGGAGTTACAGGGTGTATATACTGCTCCTGTCTGGAAGGGAAGTAGTTACAGGGTGTATATACTGCTCCTGCCTGGAAGGGAAGGAGTTACAGGGTGTATATACTGCTCCTGCCTGGAAGGGAAGGAGTTACAGGGTGTATATACTGCTCCTGCCTGGAAGGGAAGGAGTTACAGGGTGTATATACTGCCCCTGCCTGGAAGGGAAGGAGTTTCAGGGTGTATATACTGTTTTTGCCTGGAAGGGAAGGAGTTACAGGGTGTATATACTGCTCCTGTCTGGAAGGGAAGTAGTTACAGGGTGTATATACTGCCCCTGTCTGGAAGGGAAGGAGTTTCAGGGTGTATATACTGTTTTTGCCTGGAAGGGAAGGAGTTACAGGGTGTATATACTGCTCCTGTCTGGAAGGGAAGTAGTTACAGGGTGTATATACTGCCCCTGCCTGGAAGGGAAGGAGTTACAGGGTGTATATACTGCCCCTGCCTGGAAGGGAAGGAGTTTCAGGGTGTATATACTGTTTTTGCCTGGAAGGGAAGGAGTTACAGGGTGTATATACTGCTCCTGTCTGGAAGGGAAGTAGTTACAGGGTGTATATACTGCCCCTGTCTGGAAGGGAAGGAGTTTCAGGGTGTATATACTGTTTTTGCCTGGAAGGGAAGGAGTTACAGGGTGTATATACTGCTCCTGTCTGGAAGGGAAGTAGTTACAGGGTGTATATACTGCTCCTGTCTGGAAGGGAAGGAGTTACAGGGTGTATATACTGTTTTTGCCTGGAAGGGAAGGAGTTACAGGGTGTATATACTGCTCCTGTCTGGAAGGGAAGTAGTTACAGGGTGTATATACTGCTCCTGTCTGGAAGGGAAGTAGTTACAGGGTGTATATACTGCCCCTGTCTGGAAGGGAAGGAGTTTCAGGGTGTATATACTGTTTTTGCCTGGAAGGGAAGGAGTTACAGGGTGTATATACTGCTCCTGTCTGGAAGGGAAGTAGTTACAGGGTGTATATACTGCCCCTGTCTGGAAGGGAAGGAGTTTCAGGGTGTATATACTGTTTTTGCCTGGAAGGGAAGGAGTTACAGGGTGTATATACTGCTCCTGTCTGGAAGGGAAGTAGTTACAGGGTGTATATACTGCTCCTGCCTGGAAGGGAAGGAGTTACAGGGTGAATATACTGTTTTTGCCTGGAAGGGAAGGAGTTACAGGGTGTATATACTGCTCCTGTCTGGAAGGGAAGTAGTTACAGGGTGTATATACTGCTCCTGCCTGGAAGGGAAGTAGTTACAGGGTGTATATACTGCTCCTGTCTGGAAGGGAAGGAGTTACAGGGTGTATATACTGTCCCTGCCTGGAAGGGAAGGAGTTACAGGGTGTATATACTGCCCCTGTCTGGAAGGGAAGTAGTTACAGGATGTATATACTGCTCCTGTCTGGAAGGGAAGGAGTTACAGGGTGTATATACTGCTCCTGTCTGGAAGGGAAGGAGTTACAGGGTGTATATACTGCTCCTGTCTGGAAGGGAAGGAGTTTCAGGGTGTATATAATGATCCTGTCTGGAAGGGAAGGAGTTACAGGGTGTATATACTGCTCCTGTCTGCAAGGGAAGGAGTTTCAGGGTGTATATACTGTCCCTGCCTGGAAGGGAAGGAGTTTCAGGGTGTATATAATGATCCTGTCTGGAAGGGAAGGAGTTACAGGGTGTATATACTGCTCCTGTCTGGAAGGGAAGTAGTTACAGGGTGTATATACTGCCCCTGTCTGGAAGGGAAGGAGTTTCAGGGTGTATATAATGCTCCTGCCTGGAAGGGAAGTAGTTACAGGGTGTATATAATGATCTTGTCTGGAAGGGAAGGAGTTACAGGGTGTATATACTGCTCCTGTCTGGAAGGGAAGGAGTTTCAGGGTGTATATAATGCTCCTGCCTGGAAGGGAAGGAGTTACAGGGTGTATATACTGCTCCTGTCTGGAAGGGAAGGAGTTTCAGGGTGTATATACTGCTCTTGTCTGGAAGGGAAGGAGTTACAGGGTGTATATACTGCTCCTGTCTGGAAGGGAAGTAGTTACAGGGTGTATATACTGCTCCTGTCTGGAAGGGAAGTAGTTACAGGGTGTATATACTGTCCCTGCCTGGAAGGGAAGTAGTTACAGGGTGTATATACTGCTCCTGTCTGGAAGGGAAGGAGTTACAGGGTGTATATACTGTCCCTGTCTGGAAGGGAAGTAGTTACAGGGTGTATATACTGCTCCTGTCTGGAAGGGAAGGAGTTACAGGGTGTATATACTGCTCCTGTCTGGAAGGGAAGGAGTTTCAGGGTGTATATACTGCCCCTGTCTGGAAGGGAAGTAGTTACAGGGTGTATATACTGCTCCTGTCTGGAAGGGAAGTAGTTACAGGGTGTATATACTGCTCCTGTCTGGAAGGGAAGGAGTTACATGGTGTATATACTGCCCCTGTCTGGAAGGGAAGTAGTTACAGGGTGTATATACTGCTCCTGTCTGGAAGGGAAGTAGTTACAGGGTATATATAATGCCCCTGCCTGGAAGGGAAGGAGTTTCAGGATGTATATACTGCCCCTGCCTGGAAGGGAAGGAGTTACAGGGTGTATATACTGCTCCTGTCTGGAAGGGAAGGAGTTACAGGGTGTATATACTGCTCCTGCCTGGAAGGGAAGGAGTTACAGGGTGTATATACTGCTCCTGTCTGGAAGGGAAGGAGTTACAGGGTGTATATACTGCTCCTGCTTGGAAGGGAAGGAGTTACAGGGTGTATATACTGCTCCTGTCCTGTCTGGAAGGGAAGGAGTTACAGGGTGTATATACTGCTCCTGTCTGGAAGGGAAGGAGTTACAGGGTGTATATACTGCTCCTGTCTGGAAGGGAAGGAGTTACAGGGTGTATATACTGCTCCTGTCTGGAAGGGAAGGAGTTACAGGGTGTATATACTGCTCCTGTCTGGAAGGGAAGTAGTTACAGGGTGTATATACTGCTCCTGCCTGGAAGGGAAGGAGTTACAGGGTGTATATACTGCTCCTGTCTGGAAGGGAAGGAGTTACAGGGTGTATATACTGCTCCTGCCTGGAAGGGAAGGAGTTACAGGGTGTATATACTGCTCCTGCCTGGAAGGGAAGGAGTTACAGGGTGTATATACTGCTCCTGTCTGGAAGGGAAGGAGTTACAGGGTGTATATACTGCTCCTGACTGGAAGGGAAGTAGTTACAGGGTGTATATACTGCTCCTGCCTGGAAGGGAAGGAGTTACAGGGTGTATATACTGCTCCTGTCTGGAAGGGAAGGAGTTACAGGGTGTATATACTGCTCCTGCCTGGAAGGGAAGGAGTTACAGGGTGTATATACTGCTCCTGTCTGGAAGGGAAGGAGTTACAGGGTGTATATACTGCTCCTGCCTGGAATGGAAGTAGTTACAGGGTGTATATACTGCTCCTGACTGGAAGGGAAGGAGTTACAGGGTGTATATACTGCTCCTGCCTGGAATGGAAGGAGTTACAGGGTGTATATACTGCTCCTGTCTGGAAGGGAAGGAGTTACAGGGTGTATATACTGCTCCTGTCTGGAAGGGAAGGAGTTACAGGGTGTATATACTGCTCCTGTCTGGAAGGGAAGGAGTTACAGGGTGTATATACTGCTCCTGCCTGGAAGGGAAGGAGTTACAGGGTGTATATACTGCTCCTGCCTGGAAGGGAAGGAGTTACAGGGTGTATATACTGCTCCTGTCTGGAAGGGAAGGAGTTACAGGGTGTATATACTGCTCCTGACTGGAAGGGAAGTAGTTACAGGGTGTATATACTGCTCCTGCCTGGAAGGGAAGGAGTTACAGGGTGTATATACTGCTCCTGTCTGGAAGGGAAGGAGTTACAGGGTGTATATACTGCTCCTGCCTGGAAGGGAAGGAGTTACAGGGTGTATATACTGCTCCTGTCTGGAAGGGAAGGAGTTACAGGGTGTATATACTGCTCCTGTCTGGAATGGAAGTAGTTACAGGGTGTATATACTGCTCCTGTCTGGAAGGGAAGGAGTTACAGGGTGTATATACTGCTCCTGCCTGGAATGGAAGGAGTTACAGGGTGTATATACTGCTCCTGTCTGGAAGGGAAGGAGTTACAGGGTGTATATACTGCTCCTGTCTGGAAGGGAAGGAGTTACAGGGTGTATATACTGCTCCTGTCTGGAAGGGAAGGAGTTACAGGGTGTATATACTGCTCTTGTCTGGAAGGGAAGGAGTTACAGGGTATATGTATATATAGCGATCCTTCTTGGCAGGGCAGGAGGTACAATGAGATATATTCTGTTGTCTGGCAAGGAAGAGGTTATAGTCTTGCAATTGTAGGAGTTACATTCTCCCTGATCAGAAAAGGGGTTACTGGGCAGAACAGACAGCCTTAATTTCCTGGCAGGGTAGGGGTTGCAAGGCACAACAGACAGACTGATTCTGCGTGGCAGAGAAGTGGTTACAGTGGAGATGCCAGGCTCTGCATTGCAGGTAGTATGTGGAGCAGCCTCAGAGCATCAGACAGAACATTCCGTGCATAACTAACAACCTGATCCAGACAAACCCAGACAATGCCAGTGTAGTGGCATTCTGAGAGATCCACACACTGCCAGTGGAGTGGCACCCTAACAGAGCCACATACTACCATAGAAGTGTCACCCTGACAGTAAGCTGGACCCACACAATGCCAGTAGAGTGGCACCCTGACATGCAGACAGAGCCTCATAATGCCAGCATCTTAACACTCTGACAGGCAGAATGACCGACATAATGTCAGCAGAGTAGCACCCTAACAGTCAGATAGACCCACATAATGCCAACAGAGTAACACCCTAACAGGCAGGCAGACCCACATAATGCCAGCAGAGTAGCACCCTAACAGTCAGATAGACCCACATAATGCCAACAGAGTAGCACCCTAACAGGCAGACACACCCACATAATGCCATCAGCTTAACACCCTGACAGGGAGAAAGACCAGCACAGTGCCAGCAGAGTAACACCCTAAGAGGCAGCAGACCCACATAATGCCAGCATGTATCACCCTAACAGTCAGACAAACCCACATAATTCCAGTGCTGTTGGGCCTTGACTGAGCCACAAAATGTCAGTGGAGTGGCACCCTGACAGACATAGCCACAGAAGACAGCAGAGTGCCACCTTAAGAAACGTACCCACACAATCCCATCAGAGTAGCACCCTGACAGATCCACTTATTGTCAGTTAGCACCCTAACAGACTGACAGATCCACAAAATACCAGCAGAGTGGCAACATGACAGACTCAAACAGTGCCAGTGGAGTGGCCAGACATACACGTATGTATAGTAACATCATTAGAGATAGATAGATCCACATAATGGCAGCAGCATGGCACATTACCAGCTGAGTGACACCCTGACAGACAGACGGATAATCATAATGTTAGCAGTGGATCACCCTATAGATTGTATAGATTTATACAATACCAGCAATATGCATTCTGACAAACATACAGTTATAAACTCTGCCAGCAGCATGGCATAATTACCTACATGACAATCCACACAATGCCAATAGCATGCAACACATACTTACATATCCACACAGTGCAAATAGCATGGCACCTTGGCATACATATCCACACTACCAGAGTTATGGCACCCTGGCTCCCATACATATAAGCATAATGTTATCAGCATTACACCCTGAAATACATTACATTACACCCTGAAATACATTACATTACACCCTGACATACATTAATTTCCACAAACACAGCATTGCTTCATAATCACCATAGCACTCAGTGCCAATATCATCACACTATAACAGGCATACATATTCATACAATGCCTACAAAATGGCACCAGTAGTAGCATGGCACCATGAACTACATATATACATATTCACAAAATACTAGTAGTAGCATGGCACCATGATCAACATTCGTACACACATATCTAGAAGATACCTGTTGTACCATGGCACCCTGACATAGATACATACATATTTAAAAAATACCAGAAGCAGCATGGCACCCTGACATACCGACATACACACATATCCACAAAATCCCTGTAGTGACATGGCACTCATGACATACATAAATACATACTTATCCACATAATACTAGTACCAGCATGGCACCCTAGCATGCATACACATTAACAAAATACCAGTAGTAGCTTGGCACCGCGAAACACATACATATTTACAAAATACCAGGAGTAGTATACCACAATGACCAACATACATATTTACACAATGCCACTAGACTGGCACCATGGTATATATACAAAACCACACAATGACAGTGGCATGGCATCAAGACATACATGTATATCCACAAATAATACATTCTAAGGTGCCTTATGTTTAAAGCAAACAATTACTTACTGGACCTTCACCAATCAGACACCAATACAGCAACATTTAGCTTTTATCTTCAAAGAGAACAAAACATTAAGATCCAATAAATACCCCCATTTGTGTTCATACATGAGGTACTGTAACAATAATTGTGTTTGTTATTGGAGCAGCTGGGAGTTTCCATCCACGTAATGCCAGTGTGGCCAGGAGGCCTTACTGCCAGACACGAAAGGAAGGTGGGGAATGGTGCAGTATTGACAGTGTCCTGGCACCCTGACAGACAGCAAGGTCCACACAATACTATAGGCATGGCACTGTGACATACATCTGTATTCAAACAATGCCAGTGGCATAGCACCCTGACTGACATACAGATCCTCACAATGCCACTATCATTGCACCATGCCAGAAGTAGAAGACACCACAAATCAGTGCCATGGCACTATAACAGACATATATATTTACAAAAAACAAGTAACATGGCACTATGCCAGACATACAGATCCACATAATGCCAGTAGTAGGGCACCATGCCAGGCATACAGATTCATACAAACTAAGTAACATCACACCTTGACACTCTTGCAGATCTACATAATGCCAGTAGCATGGCACCACAACCGAATTACAGATCTACATAATGCCAGTAGCATAGCACCACAACTGAAAAACATATCTACATTATGCAAGTAACATGGCACCATGACATACAGATACACACAATGCCAGTAACATGGCACCATGACAGACATACATTTTCACATTCCAGTAACAGGTAGGGTTGCCACCTTTTCTTAAAAAATATACCGGCCATGGCATTCCTTCCATAAACTTAACGTTGGACAGAAGCCAATTTTTTACCGGCCTGCCGGTAAAATACCGGCTGGGTGGCAACCCTAGTAACAGGGCACTGTGACTGACAAACAGAATTCACCCAATAAGTACTAAGTAACCTACTAACAGTCTGGTTGCACCCAACAGCCTATGGAAGACAGGAAGTACCTTGTAACACTCTTGGAGTTAATTCCATTCTACTTTTTTTTTCACATTCATACCATTTTACATCCATTTTGTGTTGCTCAGGAGGGTATGCACGTGCTCTTCACACTGTGTGATTTTACTCCCTAGCCTGTCACTGTGAATGAGTGCCCATAGGAACCAAAGATCCTTATGAGCATTCCCATGTGACTGCAGTTCTATATTATCAGTACTTTTGCACAGAAATACAGGATAGAAGCCTGACTGTATTGCAGACACAAAGTCCATTCTTCACCTGCATCTGCAAGATACATATAACCCCTTGGGCCTTATTTAGGAACCTATAGATGAGCGATCCTGGGGCAAACCATGGGCACCGCAAGGGAGACATAACAATTTCCTAAATTCTCTTGATTTAAATTGTACTTTTAACCCCTTGAATGCTAGAGAGGTCTCCAACACATTGATGAGACCTCTATAGCATTCAAGGGGTTAAAAGTCCTTTTTGAATCAAATGAAAATTTGATTTGTCCACAATGGTGCAGTTGGTTTGCTCCAGAATTGCTTATCTTTAGCTTACTGAATAATACTCCTTGGATGTGTAAGGTAACTCAAACGCAGTGTGAAGAAACACATTGGAAAAATCTTTAGCGTACCCTTGTTTAGTAAAACTAGGTTATTGTCACTGCTTGGAGATTTTTCATTCAAAAGTCATTATAGCTGAAACCTGTTTTAAATCAAACTGTTAGCAACAGTACCTACTACTAGGTTCCAAAAGTAAAATTTTATTTTTATAATTAACTCTATGGGAGACTTTAGACTATGGCTTTCCATAGTAAATTGAAGGAATATCACCACCCGGTGACCATAAAACGATATTGCAGCTTTAAAAAAGTTTGATGTCTAATAACGGTTGAATGACATATCTCACAAAAGTGGATGTACCTTTTACTCAGCAGTCAACAGCCCTGAGCATTACATACACAATAACATAGTGCCATAGTTGTTGAGGCTGAAAAAAGACATGCGTCCATCAATATCAGCCCTTGCCATATAACCCTTGATTAAGTACCAGTTAGGTAAAAAAAAAATGGTCAGCTGTTTCTCTAGAAAGATCAACATCCTAACACATTTGAAACCAACTGTCATTCTCAATAATTTTCTGAGGTAGAGAGTTATCCATTAGTTTTTTTAAAAACTGCAGTATCTACAAGCACAGCATCCCAGGGTAAAGAATTATATTCATAACTTTCGTGCCCTTACTGTACAACATCCCTCGTTGTTTTAGTCTTAATGAATGATCTCTTGTTTTTTTCCTCAGTTCTTTGAGTAAATATTTCCTTAGAAAGTTTTTTTGTACTGACCTTGAATGTATTCGTAAATGTATCACCCATTAGATCTCTCTTCTATAATATAAACAAACTGTCATGGTTTCCCCAGAAACTCTCAGGAGGCAGTACGGTATAGTAAAATGCAATTTATTAAAATAACAATAAGGTAGCACACAGAGGTAAACAGAAGGTGTAAGGAGAGGGTCACAGCCAGCAAGTGCTACTACAAGAAATAGTAAACTGCCACGGTGGACCACTCTACTAGAGACTAGGCCTAAGCCACTGGTAGTCTCTGCAGGAACCAGGAACGGAACAGGAGCAGGAACTCAAAGTCCTGATCCGAGGTAGCAAGAATTCTGACTCACATCTGCAGTCAGTATAAGGAAGAGTATACTTGACTCACGCCTGCAGTCAGTATTGAAGCTAGTCTGCCAGAGCCCCAGGTCTGCACCAGATTGGGTGTCTGCTAGGTACAGGAGACAAACAAGAGAATAGTCAGACAGAGCCACAGATCAGTACCAGAGAGGGTAGTCAGACAAGCCAAGTCATACACAGTTCAGATAGTCAGACAGAGCCACAGGTCTGCACCAGATTGGGTGTCCACTATAAGGATACGACAAAAGAATAGTCAGACAGAGCCACAGGTCAGCACCAGATTGGATGGAAGTCAAGCCAGGTCATACACAGAGCCCAAGGTAACAGAACTGCTTTGTACAACAACACAAGGGCAACTGAGTCAGGACTCAGACTGCCCTTTAAACCCCTCCTCAGGAAGTAGGTATGAGGAGCAGGCTCAGAGGAAGGAAGTAGGTAGGAGGAGACTACAGGAAGCGTGGCATAAAGCAGAGGCCTGCTTCATTCTGAAGCCTCACTCCTGCAGATGAAGCATCTTGCTCTGATGCATCCAACCGCTGCCATCTTCCTGAGTCATCCGTGCAGCATGAACAGCCGCTGAAACCAAGATAAGCTGTGACACAAACTCAATTTTGCTAGTCTGTCTTCATAACTCAGGTCCTCCAATCCCTTTATTAGTTTCGATGCACGTCTCTGCACTTTTTCTAGTTCAGTGTCTTTTTCTAAGAAATGGTGCCCAAAATTGTACTCCATATATCAGAGACGAGGCCTTAGCAAGCATTTATATAGAGGCAGAATAACATTCACATCCTGTGCATCTATACCCCTTTATATGCAGGATAATACCCTACTGGCTCTTGTACCAGCTGAGTGACTCTGCATACTGCTGTGAAGTCTATCATCTATCACTACTCCTAAATCTTTCTCCAACAAGGATTATCCAAGTAGTTTCCCATTTAGTGTATCAGTGCCATATTTTTTTTCTGGAGCCCAAATGCATAAACTTACATTTATCCAAATTAAACCTCATTTGCCACTTTTCAACTGATTCACTCAGTTTATCCAAATCTTCATGCAGAGAACTAACACCCTTCTCTCTATATATTTCCTTACACAGCTTAGAGTCATCAGCAGACACCAATCTAATCTAGATCATTAGCAAACAAGTTCAAAAAGCACTGGGCCCAGGACCAAACCCTGTGGTACCGCACTTACAGCTTTAAAACCAACTTGAAAAGATTCCATTTACAACACTGTCATCCATCATTTATCCCCTTAACGACAGGGTGATCCACCGGTGGGTGGCCATTAAGGACCATGGTACTTTTTTTTTCACAATGAATTCTGGGATGGCAGAGTGTAGTGTAGATGTACCTCCATCCCAGAATTCCATAATGTGCCAGGCATGTCATACGTCGTTAAGGGGTTAACCCATCCATACCTATCCATATACAGATATCTCCTTCAAAACTGAAGCCTTTTAGTTTATGCAGTAACCTGTTGTGAGGCACAGTATCAAAGGTTTTTGCATAATCCAAGTATATTACATCAATAACAATACTACTACTACTCCTCTTAATACTTACCCTTTCAAAAAATGGAAGTATATTAATTCTCCATAAAACCATGCTGGCTACTACTAATAATGTTGTTGGTCATCACATAGTCCTCAATACTATCAGATAGTAACCCTCCCAATATCTTACCCACTACATAAATCAAGCTCACAGGACTATAAATTCCTGGTTTTTCCTTGCCTGATTTTTAAATAATGGAACTGTAAATGCTTTCCTCCTGATGATGGTGATTAGCTTGATTAGGTCCTACTGGTGGAAAACTGAGTTTTACATGCAGGAACTGTGTCAGCAAGTAGATCAGTGCATAGTAAAGAAAATAACACCGTGTATTTGCCACATAGTTGGATTTATATGTCAGGTGACCCAGGGCAAGGCACATTCAGCTTTCCTAGCATTTCACATGGCCACCCACTTTCTATGTACATGTTCTAACTCCAGATTTACTTCCTGTTTCTCAACAGAAAACCAAGAGGGGGTCTAGCAACTCCCTTGTGTTATTTTGTCCCCATCAGATTAGAGAGAGATACAATTTTAGCACCCCAAAAATTAGATTTTTTTTTTCTACTGCTGGTCAAATGACACTACAAGGTTGGTAGTGGGGGTAACCTGTTTCCCTCCAGCTGCTGTTAGACTACAATTCCTATCACTTCATAGAGAGATTTTCCATGGAAAAACAATCAAGAGAACAGAATAAGAACAAAAAAAGCAGTATATAAATCTATTAAAAATTGATACCATACCATACCAAAAATACGGCTTAATGAAAAAATGTGTCTGCACCTTTAATGTCTGTGGGATATAAAAAATGGCTTCCTATGCCTCAGTTCCGTTATGGGCTATTGGTATCTGAAAAGCATAGTATATAAATTCTACATATACTTAAGCACCCTTACAACTATAATAAAATTATAATATACCCATTTAGATAAATATAAAATAATAATTCATTCAAGAATAAGAAATAAAAACATGCATTAAAAATATAAAATACATTTTATATCCAATCTGGTAAAATACTTTCAAAAGTATAAGCTAACCTGCTTACTAGAAGTCAGACATATACATGCTCTCAACATGCAGTCTCACAAAATATACATGCCATAATCTTTGAACGAACTTAGTTCAAATCCTTGTTCCCCTCTAAAAAGATATGCTTACAGTTAAAGGGATAGTAATGTTTCATAATAAAAGCAGCTCTTATTAATCATTATAGTATTTGGACTTTGGAGAGTGTTATTTTAATTCTGTCAGAGTTGTAGTTCCAGAGTAATTCAATGACAAAGTATCCCCCTCCCGTCCCTTTTACTGATGTAACACTGCTCAGCCAGAGCAGAAGGGAGGTGCCCAGGTAGACTGCAGAGAGGGACAATCTTCAATTAAGATAAGGGAAAAACCTGAAAAACTTGTCAAGGGGGGCAGGGCTTTCATTGTTCTCATATGAAGAAGATTGTCCCCTTCTGTTATCTGTCTGGTCTATGGACTGCATTCCACATCTGAGAAGAGATTGTTTACACTAGGTAAAAGGGGCGGGAGGGGAAACTTTACTTGTGAATATCTCTTAAACCATAAAGGTTTGAGAGATAATATTTATATCGTTCTTCATGTTTTTTTAATGCCTACAAAATAAAATAAAGATAAAACGAAGTATTACTATCCCTTTACTATCCCCAGTATTAAGTCTGGTATATCTGGTCTCCACTCTGGTCATTTCTTCTGTTACCACCTTTCCTTGGTGTTGCTCAAGAATACAGGGATGGCCAAAATGGTACTTCCAAAGCATTTTGAGGTTAATTACCTCTTCCTCAGGGAAGGTAATGTTGTATGATGGGTGCTATATTTTTCACTGCCATTTGTTGTTTTTCCTGCACGTATCACATTTTAAGATTAGAATCCTTAATTGGTCCATTCAATAATATCAATATGCAGGTTCCTTGTAATGATATAACAAAACATATCCTATATAATAATTCGCTAAAATGTGTGTAACGCCTCAGTCATGCGCAGCAGAGACTGCCCGCGCCGTGGCTGATACAGAGCTGGACGCTCCGTGACTGGCTGGCAGTGGCACTGTGGCCCCTCTTCAACTAATATAATTAAATTGACCTTAAATAAGAACATATATAAAAATAAATTTCTTGTTATCAGAAATATATGCTTGTAAAATATTGTACAGCATTTAACTTGGACAAACACTAAAGGCTACATTTTGTCCAGATTGTATATTCACACCTTACTATTCATATATGTTTAATAAATTACATTTATGAAAAAAAAATAATTTTTAAAACACATATACTATATTGAAATATGTTTCTCGACAATTCCACAGTATACACCAAAATGACTAATGAAATCTGTACCTAAAAATACGTCAGAATATAAGACAATAATAAATTCATAATAACAGATGTTTGCTAATTAATATATATAACCAATAAACTGTATGCTTGGAATGTGATTGAATCTTAAATTCAATATTAAAATATAATTAAATAAATAAAACATATGGAATAATTAATGTACTTTTCCCATATATGGAGCTTCTCCCAATACCCAATAAAAAAGTTGGCATAACTAGGCGCGAAAGGTATTGCAATCATCTGGCACTGTATATTCAATTAACAGATGATACTTTCATCATCTGGAAGAATACTGAACTATTGGAGGAGTTCCTGAAGGACACTGAACATAATAATTTGGGTCTATCATTTACAACATACAGTAAACAATCTATACATTTTTTAGATTTAGAAAATACAATCTCATAACATAAGGAAATTATTATGAAAACACATTACAAGAAAGTGGAATCTAACAGTTATATTCAAGCTACAAGCAATAATCCCAAACAATGGTTGAACGCTGTATGGCTGGGTAAGTTTCAAAGAATCACACAAAATTGCAGTGAAGATTCCATATTTTTTAAATAGGTTATACAGATGAGAAAAAGAGGTTTAGGGAGAAAGGATATCAAAACTTTGTGATCAATGGAACCCTTGAGCAGGTGAAAAGGATGAATAGGGAGGACCTCTTACCTTCAAGTAAAAATAATCTCAGCAAAAAGAAAAGACATCCACCATTAGTACTTTTCATCTCAAAATTTACTAGTGGATCAGACAGAATAAACATTGGAATATCCTCAAAAGAGATAAATACTTAAAGGGATAGTAATGTTTCAAAATAAAAGCAGCTCTAATTAATCATCATAGTATTTGGACTTTGGAGAGTGTTATTTCAATTCTGTCAGAGTTGTAGTTCAAGAGTAATTCAATGACAAAGTATCCCCCTCCCGCCCCTTTTACTGATGTAACACTGCTCAGCCAGATCAGAAGGGAGGTGCCCAGGTAGATTGCAGAGAGGGACAATCTTCAATTAAGATAAGGGAAAAACCTGAAAAACATGTCAAGGGGGGCAGGGCTTTCATTGTTCTCATAGGAAGAAGATTATCCCCTTCTGTTATCTGTCTGGTCTATGGACTGCATTCCACATCTGAGAAGAGATGGCTTACACTAGTAAAAGGGGCGGGAGGGGGAAACTTTGCTTGTGAATATCTCTTAAACCATAAAGGTTTGAGAGATAAGACTTATATCGTTCTTCATGTTTTTTTAATGCCTACAAAATAAAATAAAGATAAAACAAAGTATTAGATAAAAAAAAATACCAGATAAACCTAGAATTGTATATAAAATATCAGAGGACATAAAAATTAAATTAGCACCAGGTGCGCTGAGAAATAAGAATTTTATTTCAGTCCAATCCATTTTGAAGGGGAAACACTTAGAAGTAATTTCCAATGTTCCAATTTTATTTTATATTGCACATCAAATTAATTTTATATTGTTTTCAGGGATCTATTGAAATTTGATTTGTAGACATTTTTAAATGCATGTTTCTGTTTTTTATTCTTGAATAAATTGTCATTTTATATTTATCTAAACGGGTATATTATAATTGTATTTATTATAGTTGTAAGGGTCATTAAGTATTTGTAGTATATACACTACACACTTCAGATACCAATAGCCCATAACAGCATTGATGCATAGTAAAGCATTTTTTTATATTCTGTAGAAATTAAAGGTGCAGACACATTTTCCTGTTCATTCACTTTTTTTATAATTATTTTTTCCTATGGTATACATTTTTACTACAGTTAGATACTGCTTTTTTGTTCTTATACTGTTTTCTTGAGTGCTGTTCCATGTAAAATCTCTCTACGAAATGAATCGCTAAATACCTAGGCATCCTGGTATTAGTAACTTGCACAGGATGAAAAGGGAATATCGAGTTTGTTGCACTGATTTACTTAATTTCATCTGGATATCCATCCATCTGTCACCTTCATTCATCTTAATTCATTTCATCATCTATCCATATTGCATATTAGTATGGGACAATAGAGGAGGAAATTATTAAGGACATTACATGACTTAATTTAAAGGCATAGTAATACTTTGTTTTATCTATATTTTATTTTGTAGGCATTAAAAAAACATGAAAAACTATATAAGTCTTATCTCTCAAACCTTTATGGTTTGAGAGATATTCACAAGCAAAGTTTCTCCTCCCGTCCCTTCTACCTAGTGTAAGCCACCTCTTCTCAGATGTGGAATCCAGTCCATAGACCAGACAGATAACAGAAGGGGACAATCTTCTTCCTATGAGAACAATGAAAGCCCTGCCTCCCTTGACAAGTTTTTCAGGTTTTTCCCCTTATCTTAATTGAAGATTGTCCCTCTCTGCAATCTACCTGGACACTCCCTTCTGCTCTGGCTGAACAGTGTTACATCAGTAAAAGGGGCGGGAGGGGGATACTTTGTCATTGAATTACTCTTGAACTACAACTCTGACAGAACTGAAATAACACTCTCCAAAGTCCAAATACTATGATTAATTAGAGCTGTTTTTATTATGAAACATTACTATCCCTTTAAGTAACTCTTATCTCTTTGCAAGGTCTACTCAAGCAAATGAGAGTTAATTATTTGTTATTCTAATTGGATACATTGGTATTTACAAGTAGGGTTTTATTACTTATGTACTGCAGCTGCATGCTGTCCTATAGTTATTTCAGTTTAGGATGATTAGTATACATACAATATCACTATAATTATAAATATTAGTTTAGTGCTGTGTGGTATTGAGCGCTGAGATATGTATTTCAATTTTTTTCTCTTACATTGCCTATCATCCTTCGGACCTATAGTTCAACAATAGCCGGCAAAATGCACATTGCTTGTGGACTATACAAAGGTTACTGCAATGGGTTCTGAGTAAAGAATTGTAGACATGTATCTTTATTCCATCTTCTTTTTTTTTTTTTTTTTTTTTTTTTTTTGAAACCCCTACCTGAAAATCCTGGATTAGCTCCTGTACCTGGCACAGAAAATACCTTCAGCTATAATATAATCAAACAAACAACTTACCAATTCAGGAGAATATCATTTGGTTAATAAACTGTCCAAATTAAACTGGGTATTACAGACATATTTACTGTGGAAAAACATTCTTATTAGAATAGAAACAAGGGACAGGATCTTCTTTGGCTACTTGAAAGGGTAGTTGGAGTTTGTCTTCCACTCTGATCTATCCCTACTCCCTGCCAATAATGCTGGTTTGAGAGTCTTTTCAACACCTGTTTTTGGGGGTACAGAAGTTAGGGTAAGGGAGTTTGGTGGTTTGGGAAGTAATGGAGGAGCTGTGCAGCACCAGGGTCTTCTATGATGTCCCTTTACTGTTTTACCTATTTAGATGAGGGGTGAATGGGTGGCCCTAGGTCTGGGGGATCGCTTGAAGGAGTCCATATGGAGACACCACATTGATTGTTTACCTTTTATGTTTGTTTTCTTCTTGTTTGTTATTATAATACACTGGAGGAGGAGACACATATTGTAACGATTGATGTTAAGCTCTTTCATGCCACATTGCATTTTTTTTGTATAACAGTACATTGATGCCATAAATACGCATGAGTTAAATAGAGACATTAGTGTACACAGGGACAGATTTATATATCTGGATTCCCTAGGTAAGACACCTTCACTTAACTTCAACCTTAGCTCCACTCATTGATGCCTTGCACAGAAAATACAAAGCCTACTATATACAAGCAAAAAAACATCTTAACCACCTTGGCTGCTAGAAAGGTCTCCAGTGCATTGCCTTGCACTGCATTGGAGACCTCTCTGGAATCCAAGGGGTAAATAATGTCCAGTAAAGGTATACGTAATCAGATAACTATACCTAATAACTGGGTCCCCAGGTACAAAGGTGGAGTCTCCTGTTTGCTGAATTTCCAGTGTTACTCCACCTGCTTCCTCACCAACCCACTTTCTGCCTGTTACAACTACTTCCCGTCCATTTTTAGGGCAAACCTTAGCTTTCCTTCCATTAATCCCTCCCACCCTGATAAAGCCACACCTACATTGTGATGTGCTTCATGTCATTTGGACACTCCCATCCCCAGCCCATCTTCTTTCCCCTGGATCTGGGGACAAGAACAGGGCCGGATTTATCATAAGGCAGAGTTGGCATCTGCCTACAGGCTCACCCCACAGAGGAGCGCCTGTCATTGGGACCTGTTTTTTTTTTTTAACCCTTTGAGTGCATTCCCCTCTGGCACTCAAAGGGTTAAAATTAGCCTCGCTGGACTCACTAACACCATCCCCGGCCGGTGAGGTCTATGCCACAGAACTGTAGCTGCTGACATCATCTCCCAGCGCTCTGCATTACTGAACAAAAGACCATGTGAGAGCAACAGTAGCTGCAGGTCTGTGCAGAAGGAGGCACACACCCGCCAGCTGCCACACCGCTGGAACACCAGGGAGCAGGGGCGTCCGTAGGAGGTAGGAAATGGACTTGGAGGGGGGCAATATGGAGCTGATGGGGCAATGTGAGGGAAATATGGAGCTGGTGGGGCCATATGGAG
Source organism: Rhinophrynus dorsalis (assembly GCA_037306005.1). Classification (NCBI taxonomy): domain Eukaryota; kingdom Metazoa; phylum Chordata; class Amphibia; order Anura; family Rhinophrynidae; genus Rhinophrynus; species Rhinophrynus dorsalis. The sequence goes on along the minus strand of CM074721.1, from coordinate 482,314,699 downwards.
ATGATGGGGCAATGTGAAGGCAATATGGAGCTGATGGGGGCAATATGGAGAGGATGGGGCATTGTGAGGGCAATATGGAGCTGATGGGGGGCAATGTGAGGACAATATGGAGCTGATGGTGGGGCAAGTTGGAGCTGATGGGGCAATGTGTGGACAATATGGAGCTGATGGGGGCAAGTTGGAGCTGATGGGGCCAATATGGAGATAATGGGGGCAATATGAGGTCAATATGGAGATGATGGGGCAATGTGAGGGCAATATGTAAATGATGGGGGCATTGGGGAAGTGTCCAGTGGAGATGGACATTGGGGAGGGCTTCAGATTTCTGTGCCTACAGGCTCCTTTGATCTAAATCCAGCCCTGGACAAGAAGGTTCCCTGGTATATACAGCTCTATGCAAAAATGTTGACGCACCGGCTAAATTACGTCTTGTTTATTTTATAAGTGGAAAGTTCTGCAAACTGTAATGCCCAGTTATTATTTACTTGCTGAATGTAACAGAAAATGTGGCATGGCCACCCTTCCAGGTGATACACTAGTGTTATTTTTTGTAAGGTCTCAGAATGTAATTGACGTGTAATGCCTTAATCTAAGTTAATTGATGACAATTCCAGAGCTTAATGAATCCCCTGACTCTTCTAACCTCTCTGGGTGTTGTGCTTACACTCAACAACTATGGGCGCCTCTGAACAGCTGACTGAGAATCAGAAAATAAAGATCATTTACTTTTATACAGCAAGAGAAGGTTATAATAAAAAGATATCTAAACGCTTACTGATTACAATTCCATTAAGAAATTGAAGTTAAGGGGAACTGTTGAAGTCAAGACAAGAAAAATCTTCCATAGAACTGCTTGTAGACTGGTCAGGAATGAAACATAGGAACATAGAATTTGACGGCAGATAAGAACCATTCAGCCCATCTAGTCTGCCCATTTTGCTACTGTAAAAACCTCAACCCTTATTTGGTCCTTGGTCTTGTCTTATGTTCAGGACAGTTTTATGCCTATCCCATGCATGCTTAAATTCTGTAAAGCAAATGCAAAGCAAGGCCCTCATATCACTGTAAAGGACCTGCAGGAAAGTTTAGCACAGGAGTTGTGGTGCACCAGTCCATTGTGCAGTGTTGCTTGCACAAACACAATCTGCATGTAAAAGTCATCAGAAGGAAACCTTGCCTGTGATTTAATCACAAAAGTCAACATTTAACGTGTGCCACACAACACTTAGATAAGTCAGAGATGTTTTAGAACCAAGCGTTATGATCCGATGAAGTTAAAAGTGAACTCTCTGGCCACAATACATTTGGAGAAAAAGGAGCTGCATTTGAAAAAAAAAAGTTGCCAACTGGGAGGATCTATTATGCTTTGGGGTTGTGTGGCAGCCATTGGCATAGGAAATATTGTGTAGGTAGAAGGAAATCCAAGAAGTAATAACAAATCTTGGAAGCTAATGTCACACAGTCAGAAGAAACTGAAGAAGAAAAGAGATTGGATATTACAAGACAATGATCCAAAACATACCCTAAAATTAACCATGAACTACATCGAAAACAAAAGCTTAAGGTTTTGGAATGGCCTTTACAGTCCCCAGATTTGACTATTACTGAAAATCTGTGGGTAGATCTGAAACATGCAGTGCATGCAAGACAACCTAAGAATATTTCTGAACTAGAAAGATTTTGCAAGAAGAAGTGGGAAAAAAATTCCTAAAGCAAGAATACAAAGACTGTTAGCTGTCTATTAGAAACATATAGAGGCTCTGATTATTGCCAGAGGAGGTGTTACTAAGTACTGATTGATCGGATAACCAAATGTTTTCATATGCCACATTTTGTTTTATTTTTTTCAGCTGTTAAATTAAGCAAATAAATAATAACTGTGCATTACAAATTGTAGAAATCTGTCAAGTTTGTTTGTTCACTGCAGTGGTTTGTGTTCAATTATTTTCACTTAGAAAATCAACAAAACATGTAATTTGGCCTGGGTGCCCAAACTTTTGCATGCAACTGTAAATAAAAGATCTACCATAAACCTTGATTGGGAATAATTTGGCCACACCCACAAATCAGAATGTCCGTGTGGACAGCACAGCTGAGGTCTTTCTCAATCCTTGAAGCCAGTGATTCTCAACCAGGGTGCCGTGGCACTTTGGTGTGCCATAGACATCAGCTTAGGGTGCCCCATGTTTTCTATGAAAACTAACAAAAATGGACTTTTAAATATTTATAGAAACTGTTATGCACATTATGTTTAATTTTGTTATTATGATTGTAAGACCTAATAATAACTATATATTTAAGTATGGTACCTTCATTATGCCCTGGATAAAGTACATTAAATATGTTAGAGGTGCCCCGAATGTTGTAGATTACGTGTTAGGGGTGCCCCGAACAAAAAAGATTGAGAACCACTGAACTTGAAGCTCTAGGCCAGTGGTTCTCAAGCTTTTTTCCTCTAGGCACCCCTAACATATTCTGGAATGTTCAGGAATGAATAACATCTTATAGGAATTTTTCAATTAATTATTTCATTAATTATTTAAGGTAAAACATATAAATCTATAGTTATTCTTGGTTCTCACAATAAGAATGACACAAACTAACATGTTGTCCATAAATAGAAGTCTTAAACTCAATATTTTTGTTAAACTTTTCAGAGAAAATGGTGGTACCCAAAGCTGGTTTCCAAGGTACCCCAACGTGCCAAGGCACCCTTTTTGAGAACCATTGTTCTAGGCAGTTTCCTACTCTTCCTAATGTGAAACATGGGCCTGTGTATAGCATATTACTCTTTACAACACCCACTTTAATTTTCCAAGCTCAGTTTTTACATAGTTTTGCTGATATGTGTTCATATTTATGGTCCATGTCAAGACACTCCAAATCTATAGGAACAGTAATGTTTTATTGTGGGATATATATATTATTTTGTATTGCTTTTGCTACAAAGAAATCAAGGCTTCTTCCACTTCTAGAAGATTTTTTCTTGAAAAGATATAATAATAATAACTAGTATTTATATAGCGTCTTTCTCCCAGTGGGACTCAAAGCGCTGTCACCGCACGCTCTCGGAATTAACCAAATCGGCAGCTGAAATAATAGGTGTTATTATTACCCAATCAATGGTACTCATTTATCGACCTCGGAAGGATGAAGGGCTGAGTTGGCCCTACCCGGGATTCGAACCTGCAACCCTGAGGTTGAATAGGCTCCATAGTCAGGGAACTTACCACTGAGCTATCTCACCAATATACAGCTTATTTGTTTAAATCAAAATGAAAGTTTATTTAAAGTCACGAATGGTGATGTTGCTAATACTGTCTATGGAGAATTTAAGTCAATGACCAAAAAAGCTCTCCTGAGTTAACAGCATCATTTTGTGTTCTGGCTTGAGCTATAATAACTTTTGAATTAAGCATTTTTCTTTGGTTTACATATGCTTTTTTAAAATCTTAGTCACATGAGTAATACCAGTGTGGGAGACGACCTGCACACTAATGTCACCTTTCTTGTGCACTGCATTCCTCCCTGTGTGCTGAGTGCAGGAGGAGGCATTCACATTAAATATGTCAGCATGTCCATTTCAGTCTCAGCATTATTTGATTGGGCCCTCTGGGGTAAATGTTCAAATACTTAAGGCAAATTAGTAAGCTATGCCTAAAACAGTAAACTTTTTTATGTAAATATATAGATCTTGTATATCAAAATATATATTGTAGCGCTTTTCCTGCTGAAAAAAGCAATGGTACTCTCACTTTCAAAAGAAGCATTTTTCCAGAGTTATTACAGTTTAAATTCCTGCTGTGTTATACTAACAGATCACCCAGATTTAGTTGTTCATTTGCATTCTGTGGGAGAGTTGCATCACTGACAAACAGTTCTTCATAGAATGTGATAGAATGTGATAGAAACTGCTGAGTTACTTCCTGTTAGTTTGAACTTTCAGGAAGTAATTTCACTGTTACTCACTTCTGGATAATTTGAACTATTACAACATTTGAATAAAACAGCCGAGAGCGGGAAAAGTGCCCTTGTTTTACTCAGCAGGAAAAACTCTAAAATGGACCATTCCAAGTGGTCTTGAAATTATGTGTCACCAATTATGTGGCTGCCTTTGCAACAGAACGAAAGGGTCAGAATACGCTTCACAAAAATATGCCAAAGGAATTCCAAGAGAGAGGGACTAAGGTTATAGTGATCTGCCATCTACCTGAGGGAGGGGGTAGAGCAGAGAGAAGTCCTTAATCTACTAGTGGCAGAAAAAGCGTATCTGGACAGTTAGGGATGCAGAGTTCTGCTTGAAGCTTAACCCACACCAAAAGCAAGAACTCTGTGTTCTGCTGGGGGCCCAGTCTGGATTCTTCACTACCAAGCCTGTCCTAAACCACTTGGATACCCACCAGGTATAGGACAGTTACCCATATAAAGTCCCCCCTATCAAGTAGAGAAAAAAGCAATGCAGTGGGAGATATAAGAGGTATTGAAGTTGGGAGTCATTCAATCCTTCAATAGTCCTGGGGCATCCCCTTTTATGCTGGTACCAAAGAAATATGGCACATTCCAATTCTGTGCTCATTATGGGAGACTGAGTGACGGCACCATTACAGATGTTTAACTCATTTACAGGATAGATGATCTATAAGATCGACTGGCCAGAGCTACTTATTTGAGTATGCTGGATCTGAGTAAAGGATACTTGCAGATTTCTTTAACAGATTCAGCCAAGCCTAAATATTCATCACCCAAGTCAGCCTGTATAAGTTCCTCATCATAACATTTGAAATGAAGTACACTTATGTCTCTTTCCAGTAGAATGGTTGATGGAAAGATTGAAGTACTGTGCATGTGCATATCTTGATTAAATAACTGGGTATACAGTGCTACATAGGAAGAACTCTTAAAGCACGTGAGTAAAGTACTGGTCAGTTACAGTTACAGTTCCTGGGTCATAGAGCAGGGAGTTAGTAGGTGTCACCTGCACTAGACTTGAGCGATTCGGATCGCTTATTTTGGAATTCGGACGAATAAGGCGTATTCAGCATTATTCGCACCCTCCAAAAGACAAGGTCCGCCCACACAAAAAAAAATCAGAATCCGAAACGGACCTAGTACGAAATTTCGGTGTAAATTTCGGAAATTCAGATGGCGCTTTCCTGCCTGAAACCATTACAATTTTGCTACATGCTACTAAAAATAGAGGGCACGGTGCTTTCCCACCTGAAACTTTTACAATGTTGCTACATACTGCTAAAAATAGATCTGATAAAACGGGTGCTTTGCAGTTCATGCAAAGTGCAGCTATTAACCACATAAGGACACAAACAATTTTGGCCTTTTTGCTATTTGTGTGTTCAACCATAATTCCTATCTTTCTCATTTCTTGCACAAACACATATTATATACCATTTTTAAAGGGCAGAAAGGGCTTTAATTTGATGTGACCTATACATATATAAGTGTGTAGGGGTTTATAAAATACCCTTCCTGTCTCATTAGAGATTTAATATTATTATTAATTTAGTTTAATGTATTTTTTTTATTTTTGTTTGTTTAATTTTAATTTTTTATTGACTATTTTAAATTTTTTTTTTAAATTTGGCAGAATAATAACTTGATGAATTTTGTCCGAGTCGAACAGGTCTGGTCCGAAATTCAGATCCTCCAAATTTAAAAAAAAAAAAAAAAAAAAAAATCCGAAATTTAGTTTTACCAAAAATGTTTGCCATGCACAAGTCTAATCTGCATCAACCAAAAAGGACTGGTTTGATGAGGAAGAATAAGCCCAGGGTTATGGTGCGGAAACCGTCTCGTGAGGATTCCTCACAACAACTAAAGAATGCCTTCAGCCAGTCTCCAGCTCTTGCAGTCATTGACTTCAAAAACCACTTCTTGGCACAGATGGACATGTCTACACATGTGTTTGAGGCAAAAGCCAGCTTGAACTTGGACTCTAGGGACAAATATCCAAAGGCAAATCTCAGCAGTAAAATTGCAGGACAGTGAAATGGAATATATCACCACAAAAAATGACTGTTTAGCCATCTTTTGGGCCCTAAAGAAACCACAAACATATTTATATGGATGAGAATTTACATAGGTGACTGACCACAATACCCTCACCTGGCTGAGCAGGGCCACAGGTAACAATGAACTCTTGCTGCAGGGGATTTTACTCCTGCAGTCCTATAATTTTCAGGTAGTTTAACAGAAAGGAGGACAGAACCACAATGCTATGGCCCATCAAGGCAGGAGAACTAATAACTGAAGAAAATACCAGAACAGAGAGACTGAGTCTTCAGATGATGAAAAGAGGTCATTCCACTCACTGCTTGAACAAGCAATAAAGGACACACTCACACTGGGCTGAGACTATGGCAGGCAGTAGAGTCCCCAGATTAACATATAATGGGAACTCCATTTCACTGCCATAACATTAAGTTAACCTGGGATAGTATATATGATGGGAGGCAGAGTGCCTGGTTTTCATCATTATTTAATGGGCATTCTGTTCCTACTCTGGGCTGTCTACTGAAGGATACCAAAATTTGGGCATTTAGTTGTTGGGAATGAGCAAGTGGCAAATATGATTCTTAAAACACTATTCACAGAAGCACAGTCGGTTTTAAACCTAGTTTATTTATATGTATTAAACATTGTGGGCATCAATATGGAAGCTTAACCACTTATGCACGTGGAACATGTAGATGAGCTAAGGGGTAGAATAAATGTGTCCCTATGGCTCATGTGGCTGTAAGCTATGTTGTGAGTAGGTAAAAGGAAAATCCATGCTAATGCCATGGATTACCTTACATCCACCTAAGGTTTCCTAGGGAGAGGCCCGTACCCCTCCAGATTCCCACAACTGCTCTGTGAAATGATGGACCTGCAGCCCATTATTTAACATTGCATTGCTGACCCATAGGGCATCAGCAGGGTTTTCATAATTATCACTGATAAAAAAATATGGGACTCTGAATGGGGGTGTTCAACAGGGTCCATCATAGTTAGGGGCTAAACTAGAATATTCTCTGTTCAGGAGTAAGACATTAAGGCCTACATTCATTAAGGTCCGACGTGAAAAAAAACAGGTGATAACATTTTTTTCAGTCACGGTAAGCTATTCAATTACCAGTGCTATAAAAAAACACATATGGAAAAAAAACAAAACATGTTGGACGATAAATTTATTGGTGTTTTCACACACACAAAAGAATAAAAACGCAGCAAGATGCAATTCGATTGCATGCGTTAGGCTCTAAGATCCGTTAAGGGAACCACTTTATCATGGAAAAAAGTTCCTTAATGGATCTCAAAACAGCCAACGCATGAAAGTAAATAAACCTAAGCCCCATATCAATACATCCAAAGCACTCCGAAACTGTTCAGTGATAGTAGAAATAACCCCATGAGTTCCAGTGGGATATTCTTACCCCACTGGCACTCAGAGGGTTAATCCAACTAAGGTACAAAGCAACAGCCCCTGAAAACAAACATGTACCAGTAATCCTGATGTCCAGTGGAGTCTTCAGAGCCATGGTCAGCTACTGCCATATTCGTCTTCTATCGTCCATCTTCTTTCTACTCTCTTCTTTGTCACCATTTCATCATGCCTGAGAAAAAATAAAATAAGTAATATGAAATGTTATGTGTCAAACATAAACCTGTTATCTGTGCATAATTTAACTCCTTGAGTGCCAGTGGGGGTGCCTCTCTGGCACTCAAAGGGTTAAACAATGCACAGATGGCAGCGTTAGGTAGATAGAGAATTTATTACTAGCCCCATATATCCTGTGTAATTCTAATGTTCTCCAAAAACTAAAAGTTAATTTAAGTGCCCAAATAAATATTTAAAACTTCAAATGGCCCCAGTGTCTTCTCCTCCGCTATCGGTAGCAGTGGTGGAGGAGGAGAAAGGGCATATCAGCAGAAACACCCCCTCTTAATACCTTACGGACGGATGCCCATTCCACTGTGAGTGAATTTTGAACAGAGACTGCCTGAATATATGGGCAGTCTCTGTTCAAAAGGACTCATAGCCATCGGCTGGGATGAGAAGCAATGCATTGGAGCACCTCTACCATTCAAGGGGTTAACATTACAGACCGATCCACCTTTCTTCATGCAGATATATCCTTAAAATGTACTTTTAGTTGCTCTGAGGAATAGGGTTGGCTTCCCTCTTCCAGCAAATAATACACATACCTGGGAAAGCTCCAGAACTGCCCCAGACACTCCAAGTTCCATACTTAATTACCGGGTCTCAGGGAAGGAGGCCAGTTCTGTGGCTGGCTGGGTCCCCTGGTAATCCTGCCCGCTCCCTGCCCAGTTCTGCCTACTTCTGCCCTGTTACACCCACTTGCTACCTATTACAGTGTAAAGCATGCATTTCCACCCCCCACCCCCATCCAGGCCCCTCACTATTAGACCCACTCACATTATAATGTGAATGGGCTCATTTGGATACTCTTATCTCCACTCCATCCCTCAATAATATTCCTGGGGGAGCTTGTGCTTAAAGGTTCCCAGAATCCCAGGCATGCTAATACAGTGTAGAACAGTAATATGAAGCAGATGGAAGAACTTGAATGTGAAGACTTCTACTATAGGTCCCACTCTGTCAGAAAGAAACAGCATTGTCATTTGATAAATCAGTTCTTATCAGTCTTGTATATCTTACACATGGAAAATATGCATATTTCAAAACTGCCCTGATATCAAAGCAGCCCTGCAAGCAGCAATATGTATTTTTCATGTGTCTCCATGTGTCTCTTAATGATGGCAGTTTGCCTTATTTCAACCTTGAACATCTTTGAGGTTATTCTTTTGATTCAATAGATGGCAAAAAAAAACATATGACAAAGGCTACTTTTAATATGTTTGACCTTAAACCAGCTCTTACAGGCCTCTATGTGAACATTTTCAGAAAAAGTTTCAAGTCACTGCACATCACATAACTCGTCTGCCTTTGTTTTCCTTTGTGAGTCCAGGGTAGGCTTAAGTACTGTTTGTGATGGTTGTTAATGTCCAAAAAACTTTGAGTGCTCTTATGGAAGAAACGTCCTGATGAGTCATAATATATTTTCTTTACAAAAGTATTTTCGACCTACCGAGATGATTTACTCAGTAAACAAGACACAGGGTTTGTAACGGAAATGGTAGTAATTGTCAGATATCACCAGTACCTGTATGGTGCCCATTTTTTTTGTGGTTTACAACAAATTACCTTTTGTGCTAACAACTGCAAAATTGGACCCATCTGGACACAGGTAACTTTGGCTTTGTCTGTTTACAATGACTGATAAAATATCACTTGTGAGGAAGATTGTAGAGGCCATTTATAGAAACACACAAATGGGAATTACACATGGGAGGTGATGGCTGAGCCTTGCATATTTAGATAAAAAAGCACAGAATATGCAGGTTAAACAAGGCCGAAATAGTACAATATAATACATTGGCAGCAATTAAAGAAGGAATCCTTAAACCTTATGTGGAGGCTAAAGAAGAACAATTGTGTGCCTTATGGGACAAATTAAAATTCTTATTCATTTAAATGGGACTTAAAATCCCTTGAATGTTAGAGGTTTCCATCCCATTTAAATCAATGGGGATTTAGAGATATTTTTTTATTGGTCCCCTATGGTGCATTTGGTTAACTCCAGAATTGTGATTAATCCTTTCTAGCTTCCTTACTATGACACATACTGTTAATCACAATCCCATTGCATGCTTGAGATTTCAGCTTAATAAACACCAACTGCAAGATATATAGAGGGAGAGTGAAACACGTTAGACTGTGCAAGGTGTTTGAAACTTAGAAATGCTAAGAAATGGGCTTCATTAAGAAAAGTATATAATGCATAAACAGTAAAGATTTATATCTTGACTAGTTGCATGTTAAAGGGGTACAAGTGGGGCATTAGAGTCCTCTCTAGAATCCAAAGAATGAAATCAGAGGTGACCAACATGAGGTCCTCTAGTTGCTGTTTGACTACAGCTCAGTCCCTGCTAGCCAATGGCTAGTGGATGATGATGAGAGTTGTAGTCTTGCAGCAACTGGTAGACTTCAAGTTCCCGACTCCTGGATTAATCAATGAGAAATGCAAATTAATGAAGTATTTGACAATGACGATTAGCAAGCAATTTGGGTCACTGCCTCAAAAAACAGTCCTATCAAAACATGATATGGGAATCATAAGGAGCCAAGTCCTGCCATATGTCCCTTCCTTCCCAACCACGATCCTCTCCCACCCTCCCCATTTTGACCCCACACAATAATTTCTAGTTTCCCACTCCTGGATTAATCCATGAGAAATGCAAATTAATGAAAAATTTGATAATGACGATTAGCAAGCAACATGGCCTCCAAAAATGGCCCTATTAATACATGATATGGGAATCATTATATGAAGTACTATTCAGATGGTCTAAGGGCCCTTCTACTCTTGCTAAGTTCAGCTGCAAAATGAATCTTCTGTGGTTCAATGCAATGACCAGGTGATATGGCTCACACTTGTTCTGATTACTGAAGAGTAAATTGTAAATAGGGCAAACCATTTGAGTCTTCTGTGGCTCTTGGATAGCAACTATTTCTTCTTAATAAAATTGACTATATTATTCCGAGTGAAACATTCAGCAGCTTTCTTTTGAATGTGTAAGGCAAAATAATTCTAGTTTAGCATTACAGACTTGCAGAAGACCAGAATGCTTCAATTCTTACATTATAAGGAAGGTCTTTTCTTTAAGGGATAGAAATGTTTCATAAAAACAGCAGCTCCAATTAATTGTCATAATATTTGGGCCATGGAGAGTGTTATTTCAATACTGTCAGAGCTGCAGTTCAAGAGTAATTGAATGATACACTATCACCCTCCCACCCCTTTTACCTAGTGTAAGCCACCTCCCCTCAGATGTGGAATCTGGTCCTGGGACCAGACATCTCACAGCAAGGGACAATATTCTTACTGTGAGAACAATGAAAACCCTGCCCCCTTGACAGTTTTTTAACGTTTTTCCCTTATGCTAACTGAAGATTGTCCCTCTCTGCGATCCACCTGGACACCACCTTGCTGCTCTGAGCAGTGTTACACTAGGTTATAGGCGCGGGAGGTGGATACTTTATCATTCAATTACTTTTGAACTACAACTCTGACAGTACTGAAATAACACTCTCCATGGCCCATATACTATGAAGATTAATTGGAGCTGCTTTGTTTTGTGAAACATTACTATCCCTTTAATAACAACTGTTAACAGTACAATGTATAGTTGGAATGGTCTGATGTTAATCTCTTCTGTCATTAACTAATCTACTGACGAAAAAATATATTGTTTAGATAAAATGTCTTAACACAGGGATGTCCAGACTAAGGCCCTTGGGACATTTGTGGCCTCAGACATGGCCAATCCAGCTCTTAATGTATATTCTATTAAATATGTAAATATTATAAGGACTACAGGGTGTGTGAATCACATTGTAAAACACTGCACTGCACAACTCTCTAGTCCTTAATAACCCTTACCAGTTTTATTAAAGGGGTAGTATAGTGACAATGTAAACAGACCCATTAACCCTTTGAGTTCCAGAGGAGTACGCGGAACATTGTTTTGAACCCCAATATGGGCACAACTGGGTGATGCCAGCTCCTTACTTGAGAATTTTCTCCCCTCTCCTTAGAAGACCATAATGGCAGATTCGCTGACACAGGGCATCTATGGAGAAGAGAAAAAGATATCATGAGCTCTGAGTAAGGTGCTGAATTCACACAATTCTGCACATCTCAATCAATCTGCACAGAAACCAGATAAAACCTATGAGTTATACTCTTTGGAAACTCTCATTTAAAAGGGTCCTTTATTGACCCTATTCTGCCCCTTTAACAATGAGGCAGACATTTATTGCAGAATATGTAGGTTTACGTAGCAAATGTAAGGGAGATGCTTTCCTTGAATGTTATATAATATTCCATACTAGTTGAACAGCCCGTTACACGGGCCACAGTGCCTCTGGAAGCCGGTCGCGGGGCAGTCGCGCGCAGTGGAGACTGCCCGCGCCACTGCTGATACAGAGCTGGACGCTCCTTCTGAGTGCCCAGCTCTGTATCAGCCGCGGCTCGGGCAGCCTGTACTGTGCATGACTGCCACACGCGCAGCAGTGTCTACTGCGCATGTCGGGCGTTACACACAACTTAGCGAATTATTATATAGGATAACCTATAATTTTGTACATGCTTGTCTTTAATGCCATTACATATTAAGCAGTATGTAGCCCTCCTTTTAACCCCTTAAGGACCAGTGACGTGCCAGGACCGTCACTGGTTTTTATACCCTTATGGACCAGTGACGGTCATAGCATGTCAATTACATTTCACTTACAGCTATCCTGCTGGAGCTCTGTAAATAAAAATGGGGTCTAAAATGGACCACTGGTCATTAAGAAGTTAAGGTTCTTTTTTCTAGGAAAAAAGTTTGAAAAACCCTCTCTTAACCTTTTGCATGCCAGAGGGGTACACAACGCATTGCTTCACCCCTCTGGTACACAAACCGCTAACACCTTGGTTGCTAGACAGGTCTCCAGCACATTACTTTTCAATGCATTGGAAAACTCTCTAGCAAACAGCGTATTCATGAAGGCAACACCTAAGTGTATGTATAGAATTCTACCCAGCACAGCAGGGGTATTTGTGTTTTGTCCATCAGTTCCTCTACTTGCTTATATCTCTGCTATTTAGAGATTTTTTAAAAGATTATTCCAAACGGTTTATAACTTGACTGTTGTCAGGAGTTTTACTAGATCCCCAAATCCAATGCCTAAAAATACCTGCTTTGCATCTAAAAACAATATGTTTTCTATGCAGTGTATGTTTGTGTGTATATATGATTCTCTGTTTGTGAAATATGTATCCATTTACTGTAAAAACTCTCCAGGATATAGCAATATCATTGTATTCTTCCTGGTAAAACATCCTATATAATAATTCGCTAAGTGTGTGTTTGTCAGAACCCATCATGCACAGTAGAGACCGCTGCGCACACTGCAGTCCGAGAGGACTACGGTCTGAATTTGGAAAGCCCCACTCCGTATCAGCCGCGGCAGGGCAGTCTCTACTGTGCATAACTGCACCGCAGCCGTTTCTGGGTGGCACTGCGGCCCGTGTACACGGTCTCTTCAACTAGTTTTCTAAATAAAATACATGGGCTGTATTAGAGCACCACAATGCCTATGGATCCTTACCATTAGGGAGGTCAACAGACTGTTACATCGTTACATGTCAAAGACTTGTAAGAGTTAGGTATTTAAAAACAAGCTCTCACACTTGAGCCCAGTTTATAGACTATTAGTATGACTGGTTACACATTTGCATCCTTATCATTATTGATACCAGCACAGTATTAGACCACTATATGCTCAAGGTTGGTAACAAGGCTTGAAGCTTTAAAGGGATAGTAATGTTTCATAATAAAAGCAGCTCTAATTAATCATCATAGTATTTGGACTTTGGAGAGTGTTATTTCAATTCTGTCAGAGTTGTAATTCAAGAGTAATTCAATGACAAAGTGTCCCCCTCCCACCCCTTTTACTGATGTCACACTGTTCAGCCAGATCAGAAGGGAGGTACCCAGGTAGACTACAGAGAGGGACAATCTTCAATTAAGATAAGGGAAAAACTTGAAAAGCTTGTCAAGGGGGGCAGGACTTTCATTGTTTTCATTGTAAGAAGATTGTCCCCTGCTGTTATCTGTCTGGTCTTACAACCAGATCCCCATCTGAGAAGAGATGGCTAAAAGGGGCGGGAGGGGGAAACTTTGCTTGTTAATATCTCTTAAACCATAAATGTTTGAGAGATAAGACTTATATCATTCTTCATATTTTTTAATGCCTACAAAATAAAATAAAGTTAAAACAAAGTATTACTATCCCTTTAAACATGAGTTCAGAGAAGTACTTCATTATTTAAGCACAATGGGGGAGCTGAATTAAGGTGTGATAAAGAGGTGATAAAGTGGAGATGACTTCTCAGTGATATCACTTCTCCATTTCCTGTATATCCTATGGAGCTTGTGCACTTAGATTTCTCAAGTGCATATGCTACACAGAGTAACACAGTAACTGGAGAAGTCATCTCCATACTATCACCTTCTTATCACACCTTCGTGCATAAGCCCCGGTGTGATAGCACAGGCATAGGCTTTGATAACATGGGTGATTTGGAAAACAGTACTGCCACTGCATTCAAATCTCCCATGTTACTTACCTCTGTTTCCTTTCTGAGATGATCACAGAGAGGGTGTATAAACATAAAACATATGGCCAGGCCACATTGAAATCAGCAATATATGACTGGTTTACACCAATTAACCCCAACATTTATTAAATCTTTATGATTAGCACTGCAGTGATTCAATTTTCATACAAATGATGTGTAACTCGGTCCTATAGGCTGCAATGCCCATGCTATTTGCTTTGAACACAGTGAAGCTGCAGCATACTGAGCTGGGTGCATCACACAAATCTATATTTAACTCATGTGAACCTCCCCATAGAAAGATATCAGATCCTTTTTTTTGGTGACAAGCTTAGTCACCCAAGCAAACATATCTTAGTCACAGTCATAGTAATACAAACTCGTCAGCACTCTGGATATACTGAATTGGTTGACAGATAAGCTAGTCATCTATGTAATAGAAAACATACATTGTTTAAAGGGATAGTAATACTTCGTTTTAACTTTATTTTATTTTGTAGGCATTAAAAAAACATGAAGAACGATATAAGTCTTATCTCTCAAACCTTTATGGTTTAAGAGATATTCACAAGCAAAGTTTCCCCTTCCCGCCCCTTTTACCTAGTGTAAACAATCTCTTCTCAGATGTGGAATGCAGTCCACAGACCAGACAGATAACAGAAGGGGACAATCTTCTTCCTATTAGAACAATGAACGCTCTGCCCCCCTTGACAAGCTTTTCAGGTTTTTCCCTTATCTTAATTGAAGATTGTCCCTCTGTGCAATCTACCTGGGCATCTCCCTTCTGATCTGGCTGAGGAGTGTTACACAGTAAAAGGGGCGGGAGGGGGATACTTTGTCATTGGATTACTCCTGAACTACAACTCTGACAGAACTGTAATAACACTCTCCAAAGTCCAAATACTATGATGATTAATTAGAGCTGCTTTTATTATGAAACATTACTATCACTTTAATTTAAATTTGTATTATGTAAAGCCAAAATTTGAAGCAAGTACAGCAGTAATTTATATTAAAGGGAAACCATACATATAGAGACACTCATTTAGTCTAACAGAACGAAAAACATATTTTTCATAAAGCAGTTAAATGTATCTGTTGGTGCTTTTGCCCCCGCTGGACTCTTCTGTATACTGTTTTTACATGGTGCTGCTGAATGTGGGTGTGGCTTTTTCTGTTTGGTTATTTCATTTAGAATGTTAAAGCCTGTTGTTTGTTGTGAGGCGGAAGTGTGAGGTTGGTGATGAGTCAGTGGCTCAATCATATTAATTGATCTGTGTGCAAGCAAGGTCATTCTTACAACAATGACATTGCTACACGCCTACCTGATTTGGACATTGGCCTATCAAGCTGTCCATAGCATTATTTTATTGAATTTCCACTTTAAAAAAAATAAAAACATTGATATGTCTAACCACCTAATACAATCAAGTCTGTTACAGGGTCTTAATGATAGGACATTCTGTTTGTGTCTGTCTATTCTTAATGGATTGAGAGAGCATCAATGTGCACTTATTGAACTGAGTTTTTTCTTGCACTGATACAGGTTTGAAATCTCAGTTGTATTCTGATTGGCTCTTGGTCTTGGGAACTTTTCTCTTTGTGTCCACCTATCAGATGAGATGTTCTTTCTCTCTTCCCTTTAGAGCTGGAATTTTTGGGGCACCCTAAAATATATGTCATCAGTCAAGGTTATAATGAAGGTTACAAGTATAAACTCTCACAGTCAGAATCATAAAAACAAATATATTGTGAATATTAATTCCCATAAATATGATTTTAAAGTTAATATTCACTGTTCATTGAGGATGATGGGGGTTGTAGCCTCCAATAGCTGGAGCTCCATATATTGACTACTCCTGTCCTATATGTTCAATGAGAAACCTCTATAAATACCCTGTAGAGTAGGGCTGGGCAATATGAGGCCTTTCAGCTGTTGCCGGACAATTCGTATAGTACACTGGTGCCAACAACTGCCAAAGAATGATGCGTGTTGTAGTTCAGCAACAGCTGGATGGCCTCTTGCTACCCACCCCAACTTATAGAGACTGCATGTTAACCTGAACTATCTTCTTTCTTTACCTACAGATCATCAAAAGCTCGAGAGAGAGGCCCGAATCTGCCGCCTACTGAAGCACCCAAACATTGGTGAGAAATGTCAAAAAATAGTTGTGACCTTTAAATGGTTTTTGTTCGTAGAGTACCATTGTATTCAGCAATTCAGTACATATGTTTCAAATGGCCAAAGAGGGACACTTGTTTTAAGTGGTGTTGCTGGGGTGTGACTCGTGGGCGGGGGACTACCAGGAATTTCTAGGTTAGTTTAAGACTTATTGGAGGCAAATAGAGTCAAGTTGTTACCTTTATTGGCTAAATAATCAGATTTAGGATGAAAGCTTTTAAAGGGTTAGTAATGTCTTTATATAAAAAAAAAAATAGTATTGCAGCTATTAGAAAAAGAAACTAAATGACCCCAGTCCCATCTCTCAAACCTTTATGGTTTGAGAGATATGGAAGGCTAAAGTTACCACTCCCTCAGCTTTCCCTGGCAGGATATCATGGTCCCGGGACAAGCAGGCTGTTCTTCTGCAGAGCCAAAATAGTGCAATGTAAAAAGAAATACTTCATCGGAACGGTCTACAAAGTGTGCCTGGTTTGCAGGCACACTTTGTAGAGCGTTCCAATGAAGTATTTATTTTTACATTGTGCTGTTTCAGATCTGCTGAAGAGCCACCTCGAACTAGCGAGAGCTAAAAACAAATACTTCACTGGAACGGTCTACAAAGTGTGCTTGCAAACCAGGCATACTTTGTAGACCTTTCCAATGAAATATTTTTTTTAGATCTCGCTATTTCGGCTCTGCTGAAGAGCTGCCGGCTGGTCCGTGGACCAGGATCGCCTGTGTAAGATAAAGCTCTGACGTCAGTGGAGGAGGGAGAACTTTGTAATCGTATATCTCTCAAACCATAAAGTTTGAGAGATAAAACTGGCCTCAATTACCTTATTTTTTGAATAGCTACAATAATAAATTAAGTTTAAAAGATCCATTACTATCCCTTTAAATTGATCACATTTTCATTTAACCCTTTGAGTGCCAGAGGGGTACAGAATGCATTGCAAAGCAATGCATGCTGTACCCCTCTGGCACTCAAAGGGTTAAATCAGGGATGCTTACAAAAACAAAACAACAACACAGTGCAGGGTTCCACTGATTTCCTGTGCACATTTTCCTGATTTAAAGGGATATATGGTCACCTTGGTGTGTGCAGAGGCTGTGCAGGGAATATAAAGATGTATGCTAAGGGCCATATGTTCAAAAGAAAAGAGAAGGAGTTCTTGGGCAAACCATTTGCACTACAGAGGAGAACTAAAAATTACTATTGAATTAAAAAGAGATACGTATCTAGCATTTAAAATAGTTAAAGGGATAGTAACACTTAATATAAAGTAAAATTCATATTGTAACATTTATCCTCCTGAGCAAAACAAGAATACTCTCACTGCTGAGAGGTGTTTTATTCAAAAGCTATTGCAGTTCAGACTTAAATTTTTTAGGTGCAGTATCTAAATGGCCTGAAATTGTACAGTGGAGCTGTTGCTACACTGTCTTATGGAGATTTATGGTCAATTGACCAGAGCTGTTCATAGGAGGGTGTAGCAACAGCGCCACTGTACAATTTCAGGCCATTGAGATACTGCACCTAAAAAAATTCAAGTCTGAGCTGCAATCACTTTTGAATAAAATACCTTTCAGCAGCGAGAGTACCCTTGTTTTACTCAGGAATATAAACCCTACAGTATGTATTTCACTATATATTAAGTGTTACTATCCCTTTAAAATCATCATTTAAATCAGTGGGCATTTTTAGTTCTCCTCTATAGTGCAAATTGTTTGCCCCAAAACACCTTCTCTTTTCTTTTGAACATACGGCCCTATGTTTCTACAGAGATGATGCAGCACTTGTTAAAGTGCCAATGTCTCCTGTCTTGGAAAAAAATTGGGGCATTACAGTAGGCTGACCAGATCTCACCTTTAACCGGGGACGCATAGGAAATAGCCATTTTATAGTACTTCACTGAAATCCAGGCAGTCCTGCAGTATGCATTTCTCCTACGCGTCGCCGGTTAAAGGAGAGGTCTGGTCTGCCTACTTTACAGACATCCAGCAAAGAAATGTATCGGAGACATCTCTAACATCCGAGAGGTTAATAAATAGAACATTGGGGGGATCAGTGAATTTTATACCTAACTCTTCCATGTGTACTCACAAACCTTAAAAATGTACAGTTCGTTTTTGATATTTTCACCCTTATTTTGAGGCACATTATCAACATCCCTCTAATGCTAATTGTTAAAGGGATAGTAAGACAATAAAAGCAACTCCGATCAATGTTCATAGCATTTGGGCTGTGGAGAGCATTATTTCAGTAAAGTCTGAGTTGTAGTTTAAGAGTAATTGAATTATAAAGTATCCCCCTCCTGCCCATTTAACTGATGTAACACTGCTCACCTCAGAGCAGCAAGACTGTCCGGATGGATCACAGAGAGGGACAATCTTCAGTGAGCATAAGGAAAAACCTGAAAAACCTGTCAAGGGGGCAGGGTTTTCATTGTTCTCACAGTAAGAAGATTGTCCCTTGCTGTGAGATGCCTTGTCCCAGGACCAGATTCAACATCTTAGGGGAAGTGGCTTACACTAGGTAAAAGGGGAGGGAGGGGGATACTTTTTCAATCAATTACTCTTGAATTACAACTCTGACAGTATTGAAATAACACTCTCCATGGCCAAAGTACTATGAAGATTAATCAGAGCTACTTTTTTTGTGAAACATCACTATCACTTTAAATGCAGCTTGTAATTGCAATTTAAGTATTAGTGGTCAGCGAATACCTATAAACATTTTTGAATAGGTGATAAGTGTTAGCATTTATAAAAAAATGTTTAAGAAAATAGATAAGGGAATAGGATATTTTTAAAAGGTTAATAGTGTATGTGAATTAATGCATACCTCCCAAGTGTCCCTATTTAGGAAGGACAGCCCCTCTCTGAGATCCAAATCCCTCTGTCCCTCTATTTAAAAGATCAGACTGTGTAGTGTGTCTGTAAGTGTATCACATTGCTCCACAGCATTGTGGAGCAATGTGCATTAATGTGCATTAATGTTTTTATAAACTTCAGTATATATGTTTTAAATTTAGTCTGTGTAAATAAAATACTTTAGTCAATATTTCCTGAAATAACCTAAAAATTGTAGGTAATGTCCTGCTCTACAGCCACTCCCCCAGTAACACCACCTAAAATGTAAGTGTCCCTCATTTACCATTTCAAATATTGTGACGTATGTTAATGACCTTTCTGAAATTGCATTTAAAGGGACATATCAACAAAAATGAATAGGGATCATACCTAAGGTGACCAGATATCCTTTGAAATGCAGGAAGCTTATGAAAATAGCATTCTTCAGGGCTGCACACTTGCACAGGAATCAGTACAACTCTGCAGTGTGTGTTTTTCCTGAGCATTCTGCATTCAATCCTATGAGTGGCCCTGAAAGAGTTGAAGGGATATTGTGTCACCTTTGTCATAAACTAAATCCACATCAACAGAAACACTCCTGGTAGCTACTAATTGTCAGGCATACAATATAAGTGTATAAAATGTATCCACTCACCTGGCCAAAAAGGCCTCGCAGGTCCGGAGCTGCTCCCTACAGCCCCGGCTTGGGCTTCAACAAACGAGAAGACAACTTGGTAAGGAGCGCTCTACAGACCCGCAATGCTCAGGAACATCCAAACACTCCACACAGCAGAGCCTATGATTAAATGTAAATCTTACATGAAACGCGTTAGGCGATTTGTGTAGTTATCGTATCTTTACTACGTTTCCTGAATCCTCCACTACAGTGTTTTTATTTTTATATTTTTGCAATAAAATTGGATATTTTCTACGCCACTGCTGTGTGGAGTGTTTGGATGTTCCTGAGCGTTGCGGGTCCGTAGAGCGCTCCTTACCAAGTTGTCTTCACCTTTGTCATAGCCTTTTAAATATTGTACTCCTAGTCAACATTTGTAAAATGTGCATAAGCCTCAACCTATGTTACAAATGCTCTTTTCCTAATCATCTGGAAGCAGCGGTGTATGACCATTTGACTCCTCTTTGATTATTCAAGTGATAAGGGCAATGTAAGGCAATACATGATTGATGTAAGCAAATAAATAAGAGATAACAGTTTGAGTGGACTGAACTGGGTGGGTCCCAATCTCAAAACCATTATCTCTGTTCATGGTTTTATCAATTTTAACAGGCCTGATAACTGTAACCACTTTAATCCCTTTTTTACACCTATATTTTGAACGATTTTAGAAATTGTACCCTTTGAGTGCCAGAGGGGTATCCACCCTCTGGCGCTCAAAGGGTTAACCCCAAATAAAACATTAAAAATTGTGGCGTTTAACTCCTTATGAATCAATGTGGTGTAGATCTCTCTAGTTCTCAAGGGGTTAATGCTTGTTTAAACTTCATTATACGTGTTTATAAATTAGTCTGTGCAACTAAGATAATTTGGTCTTGTTATAAATCATTTATTCAGTTACATAAAGAGGTGTGAATATGTCATGAAATAATGTAAAAATTCTCAGTAATGCCCCGCCCACCAGCCACACCCCCAGCAACACCACCTAGAACACAAATGTCCCGCCCCTTTGGCCATCTGAAATGTTGGGATGTGTGGTACACCAACATCATATGCTAATGATCAATGGCCATGTTTATAAAAGCAGGAAGTGTCCAGAAGACCAAAAGCAGTCCCATAAAAAGGCACTCTAAGAAAGGACTCTAAATATTCAGACTCATTTTTATTAATATTGCAAATACATATATTCAAGAAACATGTAAATACAAAAAATATTACTATATTCCATATAAAATCACTTAAAAACAACACACACAAAGAGATGTAGTGTAAGCACAACCAAGTCCCACTAAATACATCAGAGAAATTCACATAAACAAAAAATAAGAAATAAAAATAAATACAAGAATGAAAGCTGCTGTTAGGGGAAAATAAAGGTTATTCCCCTGAATAAAAACAAGAGCTATATCGCTGTAGACAAATATCTAAGTATTAAGTATATTGCCACATATGAAGCTGAAGTGCAGGTGTTATACAAAATCTATGTATTGTGATAAAATACAAGGAGGGTAAGGTGTGATAAGAGGTGATAAAGGGGAGATGACTTCTCCAGTGATATCACTTCTACAAATCCTATGTTATTCTATGGAGCCAATGCACTAATATCTCACCAACTTTGGAGACCTTAGTACATAGACTCTATAGAATAACATAGGAACTGGAGGAGTGATATCACTGGAGAAGTCATCTTTGCTTTAGCACCTCTTTATCACCACTTAGTGCATGACCCAAGACTGCATATGTAGGAAATACTCATCTGTATATCCACAGCAGCTACTAAGAGATGGAAAACAGGGGCTGGGTCTCTCCACCTCAACTAACCCAACGCATTTTGACTAAGGATGGCCTCATCACGGGATTTTATAAATGTGAGCCAATGTCTCTAACTCTTATTGCATTTGGTGAAGTGTGTTTAATTCTCACAGGTGAAGTGATCACAAATCACCAGACACATTTCACATTACACCTTCCCGCAGAAGTAAGTTTGGGTCAAACCAACTGTATCACGGGGAGAAATAATTTCCACAGAGCTTAAACTCTTCAATGTTTGAGAGGTCTTCTACATGTTGCATCACAATGTACTGTAGACCTCTTTAATGTTCAAGAAGTAAAAAGCCCATTTAAAATGAATAGGGGTTTGGGGTATTCTTATTTCTTCCCTGTGGTACACTTAGTTTGTACCAGAACAACTCTAGGGGGAGATTCACTAAGTGGTGATAAAGTGGAGATGACTTCTCCTGTTTATCACTTCTCCAGTTCCTATGTTATTCTATGGAGCCTATGCACTAAAATGTCTTCATCTTTGGATATCTTAGTGCATAGGCTCCATAGAATAACAAATGAATTGGAGAAATGATACACTGGAGAAGTCACCTCCGCTATATCTCCACTTCATCACCTCTTTATCACCGCTTAGTGAATCTCCCCCCTTATTCTTCTTGGTACACCAGACTCAGTGAGGGATACGTTTGGTCTCAAACAGAACTAATGTATGTATTATACAAGAAATTAGCATAAAGTGCCACACAATGGGGCAAAACATTCTGCTGTAAATAAAGAGCAGACATTGATTTTACATCTCTACATCTGGCTAATGCCAGTGTACTAAACTACATATTCCAGATTTCCTCCACTTAATCTGCTTTCACCAAGGGAGGGACAGTGTAGTAGTCTGGGGGTTTGTGGGCGGACTTTTCTGCTACATTTTGTTTAGATTTATGTACTATGCAACGTGTAGAGGAAATGGTGTTTGAGTGCAACATGTCCCTGATGTCCCTGCACATGCTTTGGGGCTGGTCTATGGGGCTTATTGGTGTTAAAGTCCTACTCTGGTAGAGTATATCTACCAGAATGCACTACAGTGATCATACCTTGTAGTTCTAACCCTTAAAGGGATAGTAACACTTAATAAGTAAAGAAATCTATATTGTAGGGTTTAGCTAAATGAGTAAAACAATGGTACTTCCCCTGCTGAGAGCTGTATTATTCAAAAGTTATTGCAGCTCAAACTTGAATGTTTTAGATGCAGAATCTCAAAGGCCTGGAATTTTACAGTGGCACTGTTGTTACATCATCCTATGTACAGCTCTGGTCAGTTGACCATAAATCTCTATAGGATGGTGTAGCAACAGTGCCACTGTACAATTTTAGACCATTGAGATACAGCACCTAAAAAAACATTTGAATAAAACACCTCTCAGAATTTGCGAAATTTTATATCTTTTTCAGGCCATACTACTCTGATTGCCATGTTCCACTATAAGGGCAGTATAGGCTTTGGTTCGTGCTTTAATTTGGAAAAACAATGGACCTAGATTGTCCCTATCAATTCTGGCCCATCCCAAACAAGAAGGTGGCTTGGACTGCCCTTATTTTAAGAAATACTATCAAGCTGCCTTGTTGTTCAAGCTTAGGGATCTCACCTCTCTATTTACCACACCAGATTGGGCGGTGCTTGCTCTGATTGATTTTCCTCATGTCTTCCCTGATCAACTTGTATGGACACGACCACACTTGCTACCTTCTCCCACTAGTACTCATCCAATATTAGGTTGTGTGTTACGTTCTTGGCACACTGCTAATGCCGCTTACTGTTGGTCTCCTTAACCCTCCCCTCTTTTAACAGTAGCAGGATGCCCAGACTTTCTTCCGGTATGCTGGGACACTAGCTTCCGCACTTAGACTATACCTCATAAAATAACCTTTCTGGCCCTCTTGGAATCTGATCTTATTGCTCTGTTTACGGTCCTGCAGTCGACCCCCTCACTTCCATCCACTGAAAGTTGGAGATACCTTCAGAATAAACATTATCTACTTGACAAGAAAACTAATTGTGCTCGAAATAGATATAATTCTCATGTAGAGAAGCTACTACCCGCGCCATCTCCTACTTCTTTGCAACTTTCTAAACTCTACTCTCCATTATTGCTTACACCTGATTGGGCCTCCAAGATATTTACCACCAACTGTGCAAAAGAGCTCCTCTTTCCGATCTCTTAGGACATCTGGACTTGCATTTTCAGGAGTGCTTTTAAATTATCTACTGATGCGGCATCGAATGAGACCAGTTATAAACTATAACCAGGTGGCATCTCTACAGCTTTTGGCAAGTGCTCACCCACAGACTATTAACTCCTGTTGGAGTTGTGGAAGGGCTGTGGGATCCTCCTTAGATATCTGGTGGTCTTGCGTGTTTGCTCGGGATTATTGGCGTCAGATAGCAGACCTCATTAAATCAATTGCTGACACTATTATTCCACTTTCTCCCCATCCCTATGCTTTTTTCAGTGGATATCCTTCCTCCCCTGAGAAGGGGAATGCTGGCTTTTGTACTATTGTTGGCAGCCAGAAGGAATATCCCTGTTCATTAGAAACTTGCAGGGATTATACCTCTAGAGTCCTGGTTTTGTAGTGTAGATGAACTACGTCAGATGGAGGAAATTTGTCCAAGGGCTAAAGAAGAAGTGGAATGATTTCATACCAAATGGAGCCCATGGTCTAGATCTCCTGAAGTGCAGAAGCACACTGTGTGAGCATTAGAGGACCAAACTTTCGGACAGAGGGCTCCTCACATGGCTGCCTACTTTCCTCTCCCACCCCCTAGTCCTCACCCCTAACCTTCCCTTGTCTCTCTACATTATTTCTATGTCACCTTTTTTGACCTTGATTGTTCTTCTGTTATTCATTGTCATTCACACTTTTCTTACCAAGAGATTCAGGTTTTCCTTAAGCGGTGCAGATTGAATCCGGAAGGAGACCTCTTCAACTCTCTCTTTGTACCTTTTCTAATATGTACTGACCAATTGTTTGTTATAATAGTCTCAGCAGACATTTTCTTCCCAAACTCTCGGGACACCTGCTGTCTCTCAAGGAATGTACTGTATTGTTTTGTTTGAGACTGCATACTCTCTGTCTTATAAAACATAGCCTGAACTCTGTATGCTATTATATTCTATACAACAATAAAGTGTTTTATTTACAAAAAAAAACAAAGAACCCACCTCTCAGCAGTGGGAGTACCCCTGTTTTACTCAGGAGGATAAACCCTACAATATATATATATATTCACATATTAAGTGTTACTATCCCTTTAAGTGCAGCCACTGGTGTGCTAAAGCCAGTGAGGCTGCACTGGCGGATTCATACATTTGCCCCTGGATTCCAAAAAAAATCAAGATTCATTTCTAAAAAAGTATTTATTTTACAGAAAAATTGCCTAGTACAACATATAGATATATTTTAATGCTCTGTAAAACAAACTAAACAATTAATGACATCAAGGGTAAGCTTGAACGCCTGTTTCAGTAGGGTGTGTATAGGTGGCCAAAGTTTATTTCTACTCACCTCTATGGATGTACCATAGCCTGATTCAAACAATCAGCCATAATTGCAGCTGGTGGTGTTAGAGCCATGTGGCTGTACTGCACATTTATCCATAAGCAACAGTGTGTATAGAGGATGTGCAGTCTATATAAAATGATGGTGCAGTATACAGTGGAAGTGCATTGTATAGAAAGTGGTTATGCAGTGTGTATAGAGGATGTGCAGTGTACAGAAAGTGGTTATTCAGTGTGTACAGAGGATATGCAGTGTATAGAAAGCAGTTATTCAGTATATACAGAGGATATGCAGTGTATATAAAGTGATTATGCAGTGTGTACAGAGGATGTGCAGTGTATATAACGTGGTTATGTAGTGTGTATAGAGGATGTGCAGTGTATATAACGTGGTTATGTAGTGTGTACAGAGGATGTGCAGTGTATATAACGTGGTTATGTAGTGTGTATAGAGG
This sequence comes from Rhinophrynus dorsalis, assembly GCA_037306005.1. NCBI lineage: Eukaryota > Metazoa > Chordata > Amphibia > Anura > Rhinophrynidae > Rhinophrynus > Rhinophrynus dorsalis. The sequence goes on along the minus strand of CM074721.1, from coordinate 482,288,969 downwards.
ATGTGCAATGTGGTTATGCAATGTGTACAGAGGATACACAGTGCATATAAAGTGCTTTTGCAGTGTACAGTGGCTATGCAGTGTATATAAAGTAGTTATGTAGGTGTACAGAGGATATAGAGTGTATATAAACTTGCTCTGAAGTGTACAGAAGGTATGCAGTGTATATAAAATGGTTATGTAGTGTACAGAGGATGTGCAGTATATTTGAAGTGGTTATGCAGTGTAAAGAGGATATATAGTGTGTATAAAGTGGTTATGCAATGTACAGTGGATGTACTCTATATATAAAGTGGTATGCAGTGTACCGAGGATGTGCGGTGTGTGTATAAAATGGTTATGCAGTGTATAGAGAATGTGCAATGTATATAAAATTGTTATGCAGTGTACAGAGAATGTGCAATGTATATAAAATTGTTATGCAGTGTACAGAGAATGTGCAATGTATATAAAGTGGTTATGCAGTGCATAGAGGATGTGAAGTGTATAAAGTAGTTATACAGTGTGTCGAAAGGATGTGCACTGTATATAAATAGGTTATGTAGTAAGGATAGAGGCTGTGTTGTGTATATAAAAAGGTTATGTAGTGTGGTTACTGACGTTGCAGTGAGTGTACACAGAGTGGTAATATATTGTGGATAGTGACCTCGCTGAGTACATAAAAAGGTTATGTAGTGAGGACAGAGGCTGTGTAGTCTATATACAAACGCTATGTAGTGAGGATAGACGTTTATTGTACATAAAAAGATTATGTAATGTAGACAGAGACTTTGGAGTACATGTAAAGAGGTTATGTAGTGTGCATAGTGACTGTGCAGTCTATACAAAGTGGTTATGTAGTGTGGATAGAGACTGTGTAGTGTATATAAAGAGGTCATCTTATGTAGTGAAGAGAGACTGTGTCGTATATAAAAAAGTTATGTAGTGTGGATAGTGACTGTAAAGTAGATATAACGTGATTTCGTAGTGTGGATCGTAAAGTGCAGTATATACAATGTGATTATGTAGTGTGGCTAGTGACTGTACAGTGTATATAAAATTATTATCTAGTGTGGATAGTGACTGTGCAATGTATACAAAGTGGTTATGTAGTCTGGATAGCGTGTGTGTCTATGTACTGAGGCAGTGCAGTGTAAACACTGAGAATGTGTAGAGTGTACATACTGATACAGAGCAGGTCATATACTGATGGAGTGCAATGTGTATACTGAGACAGTGCAGTGTATGTACAGAGGCAGTGCAGCATGTATGTATTGAGGCAGTGCAGTGTGTATGTATTGAGTCAGTGAAGATAGTTCAGTGTGTATCTGTGTATTGAGGAAGTGTATATACTGTGGCTGTAGAGTGTGTATCTATATACTGAGATTGTGCAGTGTGTATATATGTGTATGAGACAGTGTAGTGTATATACTGAGGTAGTGCATTCTATATATCCTTTGTCAGCGCAGTGTTTGTCTATATACTGAGGCAGTGCAATGTGAATCTACAGTAATATTCAAAAGTTTTAGGCAGGTGTGAAAAAGTGCTATGAAGTAAGAATGCTTTCAGAAATAGACATGTTAATATTTTATATTCATCAATTAACAAAATGCATAGTGAGAGAACAGAATTAAAATCTAAATCAATATCTAATGATCATCAATTTAATATGTAGATTGAAACACAATCATTAACTGAAACAGAAACAGCTGTATAGGAGGAATAAAACTGGGTGAGGAACAGCCAAACTCAGCTAATAAGGTGAGGTTTTTGAAGACAAAAGTCATACCCCATGGCAAGGCTAAGCAGAGCAACAAGACACAAGGTAGTTACACTGCATCAGCCAGGTCTCTCCCAGGCAGAAATTTCAAGGCAGACAGGGGTTTCCAGATGTGCTGTCCAACATCTTTTGAGGAAGCACAAAGAAACAGGCAATGCTGAGGACTGTAGATGCAGTGGTCGGCCAAGGAAACTTAGAGCAGCAGATGAAAGACACATCATGCTTACTTCCCTTCACAATGTCCAGCAGTACCATCAGCTCAGAATTGACAGAAAACAGTGGGATCCTGGAACACCCATCTATAGTCCATAGAAGTCTCATCAGAAGTGGGGTTCATGGAAGACTTGCGGCCAAGAAGCCTTACCTCTGACATGAAAACAAGGCCAAGTGACTCAATTATGCATAAAAACACAGGAGCTGGGGTGCAGAAAAATGGCTGCAGATGCTTCGAACTGATGAGTCCCATTTTGAAATATCTGGCTGTAGCAGAAGGCAGTTTGTTCACCGAAGGGCCGGAGAGCGGTACAAGGATGAGTGTCTGTGTGCGGGCAACAGTGAAGCATGGTGGAGGTTCCTTGCAATTTCAGGGCTGCATTTCTGCAGATAGAGTTGGTCATTTTGTCAGAATTAATGGTCTCTCAATGCTGAGAAGTACAAAGTACAGGCAGATACTTATCCATTTTGCAATAGCATCAGGGAGGCATCTGATTGACCCCACATTTATTCTACGGCGTGACAATGACCCCAAAGTCAAGAACTATCTTCAGTGTAAAGAAGAACAAGGAGTCCTGGAAGTGATGGTATGGCCCCCACAGAGCCCTGATCTCAACATCATAAATTCTGTCTGGGATTACATGAAGAGAAAGAAATCCACAGAAGTGTGATTAGTTCTCCAAGATGTTTGGAACAACCTACCTGCCGAGCTCCTTAAAATACTGTGTGCAAGTGTACCTAGAAGAATTGATGCTGTTTTGAAGGCAAAGGGTGGTCACACCAAATATTGATTTGATTTCAATATATCTTCTGTTCACTCACTATGCATTTTGTTAATTAATAAAAATAAACTATTAACATGTATATTTTTGAAAGCACTCTTTTTTCACACCTGCCTAAAATGTTGCACATTATTTTATATAGTGAGGCAGTGCAGTGTATATAGTGAGGCACTGCAGAATGTATCTATACTCTGAGTCAGTTCAGTATGTATCTATGTACTGAGGCAATGTAGTATGCATACTGAGATTGTAGAATATATCTGTATACTAACTGAGGCAATGCAGTGTGGATACAGTGTGTATCCAGGCATTGAGGCAGTTTGGTGTAGATACTGGGGTTGTGCAGTGTGCATCTATTTACTCTGGTTGTGTAAAGAGTTTATACTGAGGGAGTATATATATATATATATATATACTAGCAGTTTGGGACGGCGTTGCCCGTCATGTTATGCAGGAAATGTTTCTTTTTTTTTAAATAAATGTTATGATAGTGAATTATAGCGTAGGGTGTACGTGTCAGAAAGGTACACACAGTGATAGACAGAGACACATGCAACACACACATATACACACACATGCACTGACAACACAAACAGTGACACACAGCTGCAAATCAGAACATAAATACATACAGTGTGAGCAGTGTAAGTAACATACCTCCCAACATTTCATATGGCCAAAGAGGGACACTTGTGTTTTCGGTGGTGTTACTGGGGGCGTGGCTGGTGGTGTATTTTAGAGAATTTTTAACCCTTTGAGTGCCAGGGGGTAAGCAATGCATTGCATCCCCTCTGGCATTGAAATGGTTAAGTTACTCTTTCTGTAAGTGAATGATTTAGAAGAAGATGAAAGTATTTTTTTTACACAGACTAATTTAACAGATATATACAGAAGTTTATTCCCACATTACTGTGGGTTTTATTGATGTGGAGCAATCTGATACACTGGTATATACACCACACAATGTGATCTCCTAAATAGAGGAGCAGAGGGATTTGGGTGTCAAACAGGGACTGTCCCTCCTATACTGTATAGTGACAGTCCTTATACACAGACACATGCAGACTGTATACTATACAGCAGAGGTTCTCAGCCCATGCCCTCAGTGGCCACTAACAGGCCAGGACTTAGGAATTTCACTGCTAGAACACAAGTGTGTTGATCAGGGGCTCAGTCATATTGATTAACTCACCTGTGCTCTTAAAAGGAAATTCTAAAATCCTGGCCTGTTAATAGCCACTGAGGGCACAGATTGAGAACCACTGCTATACAGTGCCAGACCATTGTAGAGAATTTTTAACCCTTTGAGTGCCAGGGGGCAAGCAATGCATTGCATCTCCTCTGGCACTTAAATGGTTAAGTTACTCTTTCTGTAAGTGAATAATTTAGAAGAAGATGAAAGTATTTTTTACACAGACTAATTTAACAAATATATACAGAAGTTTATACCCACATTACCGTGGGTTTTACTGATGTGAAGCAATCTGATACACTTGTACATTAGGCTGACCAGACCTCACCTTTAACCAGTGACACATATGAAAAATGCATACTGCAGGGCTGCTTTGATTTTGGTGCACTCCTGAAATATGCTTATTTCCTATGTGTCCCCGGTTAAAGGTGAGGTCTGGTCAGCCTACTGTATATACACCACACCGTGTGATCTCCTAAATAGAGGAGCAGAGGGATTTGGGTGTCAAACAGGGACTGTCCCTCCTATACTGTATAGTGCCAGTCCTTATACAAAGACTGTATACTATACAATGCCAGACCATATATAAATAGTTTGTCATACATGCTATACAGTGAGCTATATACAGCATGGAGATGATTGCAGGAACTGACACCTCTACTTACAGACAGACTGACAAACAACCTGCTCTCTTTCTCTCTCTTTGTGCAATATATAAATACAGTCACATCCATGTCTCTGCCATTTACCAGCTCAGCTGAAGCCTTGCTCTGCACTGCCTGATCACCTCTCTGCCGTTGTTTCCACTTTCTCAGCAAGCCAGTATCCTCCTGCTGATTGTTTAGAAATCAGCTCACTTGTAGTAATTAGCAGAGCTGTGTAGGCTCAAAGACAGGGAATGAAGAAGCTGCATAATACAGATTGGACCATGGCCTTCCAGCTGTAGCTTGAACATTGTTCCCATCATCCTCAGCGTGCGTGTGTGTATATGTGTGTATGTGTCTGCTAGTGTGTGTGTGTGGGAGGGCATGTGCATGTGTCTGTGGTGTAGGAGTGTGTGGCAGCCATTTTTTTTTTCAGCCTTAGATAGTGGTGGGCGGGCTGGATAGTGGGGGCAGGCCAAAAATCACACTCCCACAGAATCACCCAATGGCAGCAGTAATCCTTTTTACTGCCGCCCCTGGGTGTGTTTTGGCAGGCACAAAGTCTTCTTTTATATATATAGATATATATATATATACATATATATACTGAGGCAATGCACTGTATATCCTGAAGCTTTACAGTATGTGTCTATATAATGAAGCTGTGTAGTGTATATACTATGTACAGTGTGTTATGTATTAAGACAGTATAGTGTACATACTGAGGCTGTGTATAGTGTATATTCTGAGGCAGTGAATGTGAATCTCTGTACTGAGGCAGTGCAGTGCATATATGGAGGTAATGCAGTGTCTATACACTGATGCAAGCAGTGCAGAACATACACTTAAGCAATGCAGTGCGTATCTATATACTGAGGCAACGCACAGCATATCTAATGCAGTACAATGTGTCCTTATGAATTGACACAGCACAGAGTACATACTGAGGCAGTGCAATGTATGCCAATGTACTGAGACAGTTCAGTGTATATATTGTGGCAGTGTATTGTGTATCTATATACTGATGTAGTGCAGAGTGTATATACTGAGGAATTGCAATGTGTATATACTGAGGCAGGGCAGTATGTATGTATCTATATACCGGGACAGTACAGAAGAGTATATACTGGGATAGTGCAGTGTGTACTAAGGCACTGTAATGTATATATTAAGGTATATACTGAAGTATATACTGAAACAGTGTAGTGTGTGCTATGTCAATACATTATAAATACTGAGAAGGTGCAGTGCATATCTATGTACTAAGGCAGTTCAGTGTTTATACTGAAGCTGTGAAATGCAACGGTGGGCAAGCTAAGGCTCTCAAGCTGATGATGGACTACAAACCCATCATTCTCAGCTGCTGTCTGGCTAAGAATGATGGCAGTTGTAGTCCAACAACAAATGGAGGTGTTCAGCTTGCCCACCCCTGTTGTAATGTGTTGCAGACTGTGTGAAATGTTAGATGGGTGACATACTGAAACATTAACACTCTAACCCTTTGTGTCTCTGTTTTCCACAGTGCGGCTCCATGACAGTATATCAGAAGAAGGTTTCCATTATCTCATCTTTGACTTGTAAGTGGCCATATTTGTTTCTTTAAAGGAACACCAACACCTCCTAATAATAACCCCCACTTACCTCACTATGGCCACAAAATTCTAATGTCCACTATAAACCTTGCCTTTGTTCCTTGGTTCAAAAGATAACACCTTCAGTTTAGTCTTGGATATCCCATCCATGAAGGAGGATATGACTCACATTGGCATGACTACTGGACCTCAAACACCACCCACTGGACACATTAATCTTCTGCAGCTCATGCACGATGTCTGCTTCAGTGGGTGGAGTTTGAGATCCATTTGTCCTGTTGATATAAGTCATGTCCATCTCCATGGGCATGACCTCCAGAGGGCATTGAAGATGTTATCTCTTGAACCAAGGCACTAAGGAGAAATTCATAGTAGCCACTGGCATTTTCTGTCCATAGCAAGATAAATGGCAGGTTATTATTAGGAGGCGTTAGTAGGGTGAATGTACGAATAAGACTCCACAGTAAATCAGGTGCTGGATTAAATGCTTTAGTGCTAATGCCTAACGCCTTTGTGCTGTAGCCATATGTCGTGAACACCAAGGGAAGGGAATGTGGTAGGCTATGGGCCTTCTTCTGCACATAGTCTTGTGTAGGGGAAAAACAAAGGACCCGTAGGGGAGAAATAAAGATTTCCCATGGATTTAAGTAGTACTTTTAACCCCTTGAATGCTTCACATTGCACTGGAGACCACTCTAGCATTCAAGGGGTTAAAAGTACTATTTTACTATTTATTAGTCACTATTTATTATGGTGATTTTAAGAATTTGTACTTGTCCCCTGTGGTGTAATTGTTTTGCCCTGCAATGTGTTGCGTACCCTCTGGCACTCAAAAGGTTAACCACCTTCAGTTATCAATAATCCCTCGGATGCTTGAGAGATCTTTAACGCATTTCAAAGCAATAAATTGGAGATGTCGCTAGACTCCAAGGGGATTAACAACACAGGCACTTGATTGTGAAACGAGTAGAGGGGTCAGATTAGCAGAGTGGACATTTGTGTGTGACACCACTTCTTATCACAGGAGGCTGATCCATTGATCTTTCTTCTTGATGCAAAGTTATGGGATGCACGATGCTCAGTTTCATTACACTAATATAGAGATCACCTCAGTTGTGGAAAGGAAGGAGTGGGCTCTTGACTGTATATTTGTTATATGTTTGAACCAGTCAGTTTGCCGTGTCCCTTACTAGAGCACTGATGGTTTTACTTCACTCCTTTTCTTGTCTGTCTGATGTCAGTGTCTTGTAAGGAGAGGGAAGCTGAGTCTTCTATGAGGCATTCATTTGGACTCTTCTCACCATATCTGTGGGGTGGGCAATCTGTGGCTATCCAGCTGCTGGCAATCAGTGGCTCTCCTGCTGTTGCTGGACCATGGATCCCATCATCCCCAGCCAGTCGTTGGCCAGCTGAGGATGATGGGAGATATGGTCCAACAACAGCTGAACAGATGCAGACTTCAGTAGAATGTATGCATATTTGTGTGTTATAGGCAGGAGACTGCCTGTGTGGCTTTTAGATGTCACTGTGTGGGGGGACAGGCAGGAGAACCCCTGCTCTCTTTCTTGTGCTCTTTCTGCAGAGGATTTTGGTGCAGGAATGGAGGTGGAGGACTCATCCTATAAATAAAGCAGGCTGGTTTAGTGTTAGAGCTCTGTGGGCGTTAGAAGAAGACAAGACACAAATGTAGCTTCTTCATCATGGCACCTCCATCTGTTCCTGCCGTAACCTCTGTATCTCTGTGCTGCCTCCTCCTTCCCCAGCACACACACACACCAATCACTGCACCTCTGTCCTCCCCTGCAATCAATTCTATAACACTGTGCTGCCTCCACCTTCCGCTGGTCACACCTATCACTGCACCTCTGTCCTCCCCTGCAATCACTTCTATAACACTGTGCTGCCTCCACCTTCCTGGTCACACCTATTACTGCATCTTGTCCTCCCCTGCAGCCAACTCTGTAATACTGAGAAGAATGTACAAAACCGATCCCACTCAAAATCAAGTGCAGGAATTGATTTTTAGCCCCTACACCTACATATTGCCAATTTACTAAGCTACATACACTACCCCCCTTCCCCCTTAAGTCCTCTTGCACCAAGGTGAGGGCAAGGGGTCATCTGTGGGTGTTTGTGATGGCCCATTCATCTTCACTTTGATTTTATCAATGTATTAAGCATAGAGGGCATAGAGTATGTGTATGCCATTTCCCTTTCATTCCCAGTGCACACCTAACATTACACCTCTAACTTCACCTACTGCCGCCTGTATAACACTGTGCTGCTCCTTCCATCCCCGGTGCACACCTATCACTACACCTTTAACTTCACCTACAGCCACCTGTATAACACTGTGCTGCTCCTTCCATTCCCAGTGCACACCTATCACTACACCTCTAACTTCACCTACAGCCACCTGTATAACACTGTGCTGCTCCTCCCATCCCCGGTGCACACCTATCACTACACCTCTAACTTCACCTACAGCCGCCTGTATAACACTGCGCTGCTCCTTCCATCCCCAGTGCACACCTATCACTACACCTCTAACTTCACCTACAGCCACCTGTATAACACTGTGCTGCTCCTTCCATTCCCAGTGCACACCTATCATTATACCTCTAACTTCACCTACAGCCACCTGTATAACACTGTGCTCCCTCCTTCCATTCCCAGTGCACACCTATCATTACACCTCTAACATCACCTACAGCCACCTGTATAACACTGTGCTCCCTCCTTCCATTCCCAGTGCACACCTATCACTACACCTCTAACTTCACCTACAGCCATCTGTATAACACTGTGCTGCTCCTTCCATTCCCAGTGTACACCTATCACTACACCTCTAACTTCACCTACAGCCACCTGTATAACACTGTGCTGCCTCCTTCCATTCCCAGTGCACACCTATCACTACACCTCTAACTTCACCTACAGCCACCTGTATAACACTGTGCTGCTCCTTCCATTCCCAGTGCACACCTATCATTATACCTCTAACTTCACCTACATCCACCTGTATAACACTGTGCTGCTCCTTCCATTCCCAGTGCATACCTATGATTACACCTCTAACTTCACCTACAGCCACCTGTATAACACTGTGCTCCCTCCTTCCATTCCCAGTGCACACCTATGATTACACCTCTAACTTCACCTACAGCCGCCTGTATAACACTGTGCTGCTCCTTCCATTCTCAGTGCACACCTATCACTACACCTCTAACTTCACTTACAGCCGCCTGTATAACACTGTGCTGCTCCTTCCATTCCCAGTGCACACCTATCACTACACCTCTAACTTCACCTACAGCCACCTGTATAACACTGTGCTGCTCCTTCCATCCCCAGTGCACAACTATCACTACACCTCTAACTTCACCTACAGCCACCTGTATAACACTGTGCTGCTCCTTCCATTCCCAGTGCACACCTATCACTACACCTCTAACTTCACTTACAGCCGCCTGTATAACACTGCGCTGCTCCTTCCATTCTCAGTGCACACCTATCACTACACCTCTAACTTCCCCTACAGCCACCTGTATAACACTGTGCTGCTCCTTCCATTCCCAGTGCACACCTATCATTATACCTCTAACTTCACCTACAGCCACCTGTATAACACTGTGCTCCCTCCTTCCATTCCCAGTGCACACCTATCACTACACCTCTAACTTCACTTACAGCCGCCTGTATAACACTGCGCTGCTCCTTCCATTCTCAGTGCACACCTATCACTACACCTCTAACTTCACCTACAGCCACCTGTATAACACTGTGCTGCTCCTTCCATTCCCAGTGCACACCTATCATTATACCTCTAACTTCACCTACAGCCACCTGTATAACACTGTGCTGCTCCTTCCATTCCCAGTGCACACCTATCACTACACCCCTAACTTCACCTACAGCCACCTGTATAACACTGTGCTGCCTCCTTCCATTCCCAGTGCACACCTATCACTACACCTCTAACTTCACCTACAGCTACTTGTATAACACTGCCGCTCCTTCCATTCCCAGTGCACACCTATCACTACACCTCTAACTTCACCTACAGCCACCTGTATAACACTGTGCTGCTCCTCCCATCCCCAGTGCACACCTATCACTACACCTCTAACTTCTCCTACAGCCACCTGTATAGCACTGTGCTGCTCCTTCCATTCCCAGTGCACACCTATCACTACACCTCTAACTTCACCTACAGCTACTTGTATAACACTGCCGCTCCTTCAATTCCCAGTGCACACCTATCACTACACCTCCATCTTCACCTACAGCCGCCTGTATAACACTGTGCTGCCTCCTTCCATCCCCAGTGCACACCTATCCTTATACCTCTAACGTCACCTACAGCCACCTGTATAACACTGTGGTGCTCTTTCCATCCCCAGTGCACACCTATCACTACACCTCTAACGTCACCTACAGCCACCTGTATAACACTGTGCTCCCTCCTTCCATTCCCAGTGCACACCTATCATTACACCTCTAACGTCACCTACAGCCACCTGTATAACACTGTGCTGCTCCTTCCATTCCCAGTGCACACCTATCACTACACCTCTAACTTCCCCTACAGCCGCCTGTATAACACTGTGCTGCTCCTTCCATTCCCAGTGCACACCATTATACCTCCAACTTCACCTACAGCTACTTGTATAACACTGCCGCTCCTTCCATTCCCAGTGCACACCTATCACTACATCTCTAACTTCACTTACAGCCACCTGTATAACATTGTGCTGCTCCTTCCATTCCCAGTGCACACCTATGATTACACCTCTAACTTCACTTACAGCCGCCTGTATAACATTGTGCTGCCTCCTTCCATTCTCAGTGCACATCTATCACTACACCTCTAACTTCACTTACAGCTGCATGTATAACACTGTGCTGCTCCTTCCATCCCCAGTGCACATCTATCACTACACCTCTAACTTTACTTACAGCCGCCTGTATAGCACTGTGCTGCTCCTTCCATTCCCAGTGCACACCTATCACTACACCTCTAACTTCACCTACAGCCATCTGTATAACATTGTACTGTGTCCTTCCATTCCCAGTGCACACTACACCTCTAACTTCACCTACAGCCACCTGTATAACACTGTGCTGCTCCTTCCATTCTCAGTGCACATCTATCACTACACCTCTAACTTCACTTACAGCCACCTGTATAACACTGTGCTGCCTCCTTCCATTCCCAGTGTGCACCTATCACTACACCTCTAACTTTACTTACAGCCGCCTGTATAACACTGTGCTGATCCTTCCATTCCCAGTGCACACCTATCATTATACCTCTAACTTCACCTACAGCCATCTGTATAACATTGTACTGTGTCCTTCCATTCCCAGTGCACACCTATCACTACACCTCTAACTTCACCTACAGCCACCTGTATAACACTGTTCTGCTCCTTCCATTCCCAGTGCACACCTATCACTACACCTCTAACTTCACCTACAGCCACCTGTATAACACTGTTCTGCTCCTTCCATTCCCAGTGCACACCTATCACTACACCTCTAACTTCACCTACAGCCACCTGTATAACACTGTGCTGCCTCCTTCCATTCCCAGTGCACACCTAAATTCACTTACAGCCACCTGTATAACAATGTGCTGCCTCCTTCCATTCCCAGTACACTCCTTTCACTGCACATCTGTACTCCCTGGCAGTCAATACATTGTGAATATACCTGCAACCTCTCAACACGCACCTATCACTGCACCTCTTCCCTCCCCTGCAGTCACCTCTGTTCTCCTATGTTGTTTCCCTACACCCCACCAGAACACAGCTTTCACTCCATCCCTCCCCTACAGTCACCTCTATATTCTGTGCTGCCATCACAAATTACAAATAACTGCACAATCCTTTCCTATGCAGCAACTGCTGTGTTCCTGTGTTGCCTCCTAAGAACACACCTATGACTGCAACACCATCCTCCCCTGAAACCACTTCTAGGTTTGTGTATGCCTCCAGAATATACACCTTTTCTATGCTTCCATCCTGCTCTTCAGCCACCTTCAAATTCCTTGGCCCTCCACACACATTTGCACTCTCACACATACAAACTCGCATGCTCTTTCTCCTGCAGACTATGTGCTGCCCCTCCATACTCCTGCACACTGTGTGCTGCTCCCCCATACCCCTGCACACTGTGTGCTGCTCCCCCCATACTCCTGCACACTGTGTGCTGCACCCCCATACCCCTGACCACCGTGTACTGCTCCCCCTTACTCCTGCACACTGTGTGTGGCTCCTCATACTCCTGCACACTGTGTGCTGCTCCCCCATACTCCTGCACACTGTGTGCTGCTCCCCATATGCCTGCACACTGTGTGCTGCCCCCGCATACCCCTGCACACTGTGTGCTGCTCCCCCATACCCCTGCACACTGAGTGCTACTCCACCACACTCCTGCACACTGTGTGCTACCTCCCCATACGCCTGTGCACTGTGTGCTGCTCCCCCATACTCCTGCACACTGTGTACTGCTCCCCCATACCCCTGACCACTGTGTGCTGCCCCCCCATACTTCTGCACACTGTGTGTTGCTCCCCCATACTCCTGAACACAATGTGCTGCTCCCCCATACTCCTGCACACTGTGTGCTGCCCCCCATACCCCTGACCACTGTGTGCTGCCCCCCCATACTTCTGCACACTATGTGTTGCTCCCCCCATACCCCTGCACACTGTGTGCTGCTCCCCCCATACTCCTTCACACTGTGTGCTGCACCCCCATAACCCTGACCACCGTGTACTGCTCCCCCTTACTCCTGCACACTGTGTGTGGCTCCCCATACTCCTGCACACTGTGTGCTGCTCCTCCATACTCCTGCACACTGTTTGCTACTTCCCCATAGCCCTGACCACTGTGTGCTGCTCCCCCATACTCCTGCACACTGTGTGCTGCTCCCCATATGCCTGCACACTGTGTGCTGCCCCCGCATACCCCTGCACACTGTGTGCTGCCCCTGCATACCCCTGCACACTGTGTGCTGCTCCCCCATACCCCTGCACACTGAGTGCTACTCCACCACACTCCTGCACACTGTGTGCTACCTCCCCATACACCTGTGCACTGTGTGCTGCTCCCCCATACTCCTGCACACTGTGTACTGCTCCCCCATACCCCTGACCACTGTGTGCTGCTCCCCCATACTCCTGCACACTGTGTACTGCTCAACCATACCCCTGAACACTGTGTGCTACTCCCCCATACTCCTGCACACTGTGTACTGCTCAACCATACCCCTGAACACTGTGTGCTGCTCCCCCATACCCCTGACCACTGTGTGCTGCTCCCCCATACTCCTGCACACTGTATGCTGCTCCCCCATACTCCTGCACACTGTGTGCTGCTCCCCCATACCCCTGACCACTGTGTGCTGCTCCCCCATACTCCTGCACACTGTGTGCTGCCCCCCATACCCCTGCACACTGTGTGCTGCTCCTCCATACTCCTGCACACTGTGTGCTGCCCCCTCATACTCCTGCACACTTTGTGCTACTCCTCCTTACTCCTGCACACTGTGTGCTGCCCCCCATACTCCTGCACACTGTGTGCTGCTCCTCCATACTCCTGCACACTGTGTGCTACTCCTCCTTACTCCTGCACACTCTGTGCTGCCCCCCCATACTCCTGCTCACTGTGTGCTACTCCTCCTTACTCCTGCACACTGTGTGCTGCCCCCCCATACTCCTGCACACTGTGTGTTGCTCCCCCATACTCCTGCACACTGTGTGCTGCTCCCCCATACTCCTGCACACTGTGTGCTACTCCTCCATACTCTTACACACTGTGTGCTGCCCCCCATACTCCTGCACACTGTGTGCTGCTCCTCCATACTCCTGCACACTGTGTGCTGCCCCCCCATACTCCTGCACACTGTGTGTTGCTCCCCCATACTCCTGCACACTGTGTGCTGCCCCCCATACTCCTGCACACTGTGTGCTACTCCTCCATACTCCTGCACACTGTGTGCTGCCCCCCCCATACTCCTGCACACTGTGTGCTGCTCCTCCATACTCCTGCACACTGTGTGCTGCCCCCCCATACTTCTGCACACTGTGTGTTGCTCCCCCATACTCCTGAACACAATGTGCTGCTCCCCCATACTCCTGCACACTGTGTGCTGCTCCCCCATACCCCTGACCACTGTGTGCTGCTCCCCCATACCCCTGACCACTGTGTGCTGCTCCCCCATACTCCTGCACACTGTGTGCTGCTCCCCCGTACTCTGAACACTATGTGTTGCTCCCCTGTACTCTGCACACTATGCGCTGTTCCCCCCATATCCCTGCACACTATTTGCTGCTCTCCCCCATATCCCTGGACACTGTGTGCTACCCCCCATACCCCTGCACACTATGTGCTGCTCCCCCCATACTCCTGCACACTGTGTGCTACTCCCCCATACCCCTGTGTGCTGCTCCCCCATACTCCTGCACACTGTGTACTGCTCTCCCATACCCCTGACCACTGTGTGCTGCTTCCCCATACTCCTGCACACTGTGTGCTGCTCCCCATATGCCTGCACACTGTGTGCTACCCCCCCATACCCCTTCACACTGTGTGCTGCCCCCCCATACCCCTGACCACTGTGTGCTGCTCACCCATACTCCTGCACACTGTGTACTGCTCAACCATACCCCTGAACACTATGTGCTGCTCCCCCATACTCCTGCACACTATGTGCTGCTCCCCCATACTCCTGCACACTATGTGCTGCTCCCCATACCCCTGCACACTGTGTGCTGCTCCTCCATACTCCTGCACACTGTGTGCTGCTCCACCATACTCTGAACACTATTTGTTGCTCCCCCATACCCCCCTTCACACTATGGGCTGCTCCCCCATATCCTTGCACACTATGTGCTGCTCCCCCCATATCCCTGCACACTGTGTGCTACCCCCTATACCCCTGCACACAATGTGCTGCTCCCCCCATACCCCTGCACACTGTGTGCTGCTTCCCTCCCCTCTCCTTTCTATTGAAGGCAGGAGCTGCAGTGACACAGTTTAGAACTCATCATTCTATATATAACACAGTGTGTAGCTTCCAAACCTTGTTCAATTAGACAGAGCCTCTGCATTCCTCTGCATGCTCCCACATATCTCTCTAACTCATCACTCCTGTATCTCTCCCCACCATTACTGGTACATATTTCCCTCTATTCCAACATTTTGCTTTGGATCTGGTTTCCTTTCTGTATCCAATTTGTAACTTCCCAGGTGTTGTTGGACTACAAATCCATTCTACTAATTAGATCAGGGATTTGACTATAAATCTCAAGCTGTGGATGATGGGAGTTGTAGTCAACAAAACCTGAAAACTCACAATCTGGGCACTACTACTCTAAGTGTAAGTTCACTCTGCCTCAGTGGTGGGCAAGCTGAGGCCCTTCAGCTGTTCAGGACTACTTTTCCCTTCGCTCCCAATCAGCCATTGAGGAAATTTATTCCTGAACATCTGGCGTGCCTCAGGTTGTATACTACAGTGTTACCTAATACATCCCCCCCACATCAATATAACTACCTTTTTATCCTCTGTCTTCCACCAAACATTTCCCTATATTTCCACAACATGCATTCCACTGTCTGCGTTCATCTCGCTGCCTGCCTCTATCTCTCTGTAATAGGAGAAGATACAGGGACAGCTTATATGGCATAGTAGCAAGAAATGTAAGGAGTGGTCATATGGAGCAACAGGAAGAGATACAGTGAGCTTTTATATGGAATAACAGGAGGAGTTATATGGAGCAGTAGGAGGAGTTATATGGAGCAATAGGAGGAGTTATAGGTAGAGGTTATATGGAGCAGTAGGAGGAGCAATAGGAAGAGGTTATATGGAACACTAGGAGGAGTTTTATTATTATTTATTTATATAGTGCCAACTAATCCCGCAGCGCTATTATAGAGAGAGGTTATATGGAACAATGGGAAGAATTTTAGGGTTCATGTTGAAGGGGGGGGGATTATATTTTATTCTATTATATAGAACAATAGAAGTTATAGGAAGCAGTTATATAGGTCAGTGGGACGAGTGTTTTCTCTGTTAGATGTTTCAAGTCTTAACCCCTTAGTGACCGGCCACGCGCGCGTGTGGCCGGCACTTAACGTCTGGCGAACATTTTCTTCCCATTTGTTTCAATGACTTCTGGGATGTACATGTACGTCCTCTGTCCACCTGGGACATCCACTCGGGACGTACATGTATGTCCTCGGGCAGTAAGATAAGATATGGAATTTATAGGACACATTATTAACCCCTTCAGTGCCACTGCAGCTGATACTGCAGGCCACTCTATAACAAGTGATGGTAACAGCACCACCACGCTTCATTTTAGGACTACGGGCCCTTGTGTTCAAAGGTAAATTGAAGTACCTCTAAGGCAAACCAACTGCACCACACTGCACAAATACAAATCCTAAATACTTTTAACCCTTTGATTGCTAGCAAGAGCTCTAACACATTAGTTTGCAAAGCACTAGAGACCTCTCTGGCATTCAAGAGGTTAAAGCCCCATTTAAATCAATTGGGATTTTCATTTATCCCCTGCTATGCAGTTGGTTTGATCCAGACTATTTCCATTTTCTTGTAGCCACGTACAAATAAAACCAGTAACACCATAGGGGAGAAATAAAAATGTGCATTGATATAAAAGACTTTTAAAGGGGATCTCTCACCCCTATAAAAGTGATGCTTATTAGTTACAGTATAAAGCGATAGCGATGAAAACTTTATTTAAAAAATAAATGCTATTTGGGCTAAAATTATTGATTACGTAGTGCCCTGCGCCCTACTTCTTCTAGACTGTAAGCTCTCACGAGCAGGGCCCTCTGATCCTCCTGTTCTCCAAATCTGATTTGTACTATTTAATACCTCTGTATGTCTATTCCCTATTGTACAGCGCTGCGGAATTAGTTGGCCCTATATAAATAAAGAATAATAATAATAATAATACTTCCGCATACACTGGTCTTGCCGCTCTGCCTCTGCTCCCTTCCCACTACCCAGCCTCCTCAGATGACGGAGGCTTTCTGCCTGTAAACTGGAGCAATCTCATTGGCTAGATATCGATCTCTCTGCCAATGAGATCGCTCCAGCTTACAGACAGAAACCTCCGTTATCGGAGGAGGCTGGGAGCAGAGGCAGTGCAGCAAACTGAGACAAGAGCAGTGTATGCAGAAGTAGGGCGGAGGGCACTATATAATCAATAATTTCAGCCCAAATAGCGTTTTTTTTTGTTTGTTTTTTTAAATAAATAACGTTTTCATCGCTATCACTATATACTGTACCTAATAAGACTAACTTTTATAGGGGTGAGAGATCCCCTTTATCCCTTTGAGGGCCAGAGGGGTATGCAACACATTGCTCTGCAATGCGTTGCGTGCCCCTCTGGCCCTCATGGGGTTAACCCCTTGGATGCTAGAGAGGTCTATGTATTGGAGATGGTACTATCATTCAAGGGGTTACTGTAGTTCTATTTTTTTTTAACCCTTTGAGTGCCAGAGGGGTATGGAATGCATTGCAAATTTGGGGGATTTTTATTTCTCCCCTATGGTGCCGTTGATTTGTCCCAGAATTGCTCAATTACTTTTGTGCATAAAAAACATCAGGTGAAACATAAGAAACACAAACTATTTACGATGATGTTATTTTCATGAAAAAAATAATTGGCTCTAAATTTTTACTGAACTGAGCATGTTTGTTATGAATTGGCGAACGTGTGTGTTTTTTTAGCAAATACATTAAGTGCGTGTGGCTAAAATGTCCGTCGTTTTGTGAGTGGATTACTGATCGCACCTAATACAGCACAACAGAGCATATTTCCATACATCTGGATAACTTTGCCCAGTAGTGTATCTAGAAGCCACCGGGCCCTGGTGCAGAAATTGCCATGGGTCCCCCTTGAGCAAATTGTCCCCCTCCATTGCCCCCAATTGCCTCCACATTGCCCCCAAATGCCACAATTGCCTCCACATTGCCCTCAATTACCTCCACACTGCCCCCATTTGCCTCCAGATTTCCTCAATAGCCTCCACATTGCCCCTAATTGCCTCAACATTGTCTACGCATTTCCACAGTTGCCTCCACATTGCCCCCAGTTGCCTCCACATTGCTCCCAATCACCACATTGCCTCCACTGACAACCCCCCCCCCCATGCCCATCTCCTACCTCCCTGGTGGTCCAGCAGTGTGGCAGGTGGGGTCTTTGACTCCTTCTGCACAGAGCTCTATACTGCTGGAGCTCCCTCCCAGTTCTTTCTTCAATAATGCAAAGCGATGGGAGATGATGTAATCTCCCAGCGCTCTACATTACTACTAGAGTGCGGAAGAAAGCACAGACCTCAGCTGCTGGCGCTGGCCGGTGGGGTCGCAGCAGGCGGATGGGCACATGGAGTGGTCGGCCCGGTTGCAGGTGCGACCCCTGTGACCCCTACTGTTACGCCACTGACTTTGCCATTCATTTAGGAGCATGTGCTATTTAGAATCAAGGTGTTAGTAAGTTTCATGCATGAAAACGTGAGAAATCACAAATAGCACATAAATTTATGATTTTCAACAAATAGCTAATGCTCTTGCATTCCAACATTATTCACATATAAAAGATTTTAAGGTATTCATCGGCCACTCGGTAAAGTGGTTCAGCTGGTTACCTGACTGAAGCTAAGATTCTGGTTTAGGGTGACCACGACATTTCCATTCTGCCATTCAGGGACACTGCAGACATGAGAGCAGCAGAGAACTTGTCCTCATCTCTAGTGCGGGGGGGGGGTACCACTGTACATTTCTAGACATTGGTGTGCAACCTGCTCTTTTCCTAGCGCAACACAGTTCTAAACACTAGACGGAGACCTGCTCATTGACTGCTGTAACTGAAAACAAGGCCTGTGGGTGGGCTACAAGATATGTACATCAGGCTCAAAGCCTAGGACTAGCATTACACTACAAACACAATTACATTCAGCTCCTGTTTGATGTCAGGATCAAGGCTCAGTTGTCACGGTTTGTTATGACTCTCAGACACAAGTTTTAGGTAAAAAACTCAATTTTATTGAAATAATAAAATGATCACTTAGAATGGCAATCACATACATATATATCAAGAGTAAATAGCAAAGACAGTATGCAGACTCTACCGGTCCTGTCAATATACCAGACAGGACAGTCTGAGATGATGGAATAACAGGCTCTACCGGCCTTGCCAATACCGGGTAAGGCAACCTGCAGATGGAATAGCGTCAAGGTTCTACCGGCCTTACCTAAATACCGGGCAAGGCAGCCCCAATAAGTACACGGTGTAGGCTCTACCGGCCTTGCCAATACCGGGTAAGGCAACCTCAGATGGAATGTGGCAAAAGGTTCTACCGGCCTTACCAATACTGGGCAAGGCAGACCAACAACCCTCGATATAGGCTCTACCGGCCTTGCCAATACCGGGTAAGGCAACCTCAAGGGGAATGCGAAGCAAGGTTCTACCGGCCTTACCAATACCGGGCAAGGCAGCCCAGAGGTATCAATAGCTGTCGGATGATAATGACAGAGTGACAGGATCGTAAGCAACCCAGTGTCCGCACACTGAGACCAACAGAGGAATCGTATAGCCGCAAGGCTTAGGAGCAAACCAGCGTCCTCACACTGGACTAACAATTGAATAGGATAGCCGCAAGGCTTTGGAGCAGACCAGCGTCCTCACACTGGACTAATAATTGAATCGGATAGCCGCAAGGCTTTGGAGCAAACCAGCGTCCGCACGCTGGGACCAGCTACTGAATCGTATAGCCGATAGGCTTTGGAGCAAACCAGTGTCCGCACACTGGACTAACAAGTGAATCTTATAGCCGCAGGGCTTTGGAGCAAACCAGCGTCCGCACGCTGTGACCAACCACGGAGTAGTGTAGCCGATAGGCTTTGAAGCAAACCAGTGTCCGCACACTGGACTAACAAGTGAATCGTATAGCCGCAAGGCTTTGGAGCAAACCAGCGTCCGCACACTGGGACCAACCACTGAGTAGTGTAGCCGATAGGCTTTAGAGCAAACCAGTGTCCGCACACTGGACCAACAGGGAATCGTGTAGCCGCAAGGCTTTGGAGCAAACCAGCGTCCGCACGCTGGGACCAACCACTGAATAGTATAGCCAATAGGCTTTGGAGCAAATCAGTGTCCGCACACTGGAGTAACAACTGAATCGTGTAGCCGTAAGGCTTTGGAGCAAACCAGCGTCCGCACGCTGGGACTAACAAACAATGTCGACGCGACCAAGCAGAAGGTCGCCAGGATCACAGGAGACAGGCGAGGAGATGGCAGGAACCAGCAGAGCGATCAGTCAGGGCAGGAAACAGCAGAGAAGAAGGTCAGCAGGAACTGCAACCCCAGAGGACTAGGCCGGAACCAGGACTAGAACAATTCAGCATTCAGGAGGCACTGGAACAGCTGCAATCAGGAACTCAGGAACACAGGAACAGAGGCCCAACAATCACTGGACATAGTGATAGCGAAAAATGTCAGAAACAACACGAAAGGGCGCTCAAAGGGTACCCAATCCAGGTTTAAATAGGCAATATGAGGCGGGCTAAATGCAGACAGCCAATAGAAGCCCCCTACTGGTGACAGACAAGAAAATGCAGCAATCACAGGCACTGTGATAGTACCCCCCTTTCAAAGACCCCCTCTCCTAGAATAGGGTCTAGGTTTCTGTGGGTATTTGGCATGAAAGACCCTAGCTAGCCTAGGTGCATGAAGGTCCTTACTATCCACCCATGATCGATCTTCAGGACCATATCCTTTCCAATGTACCAGGTACTGTACCCTTCCTCTAAGCCTTCAGGAATCAATAATGCTCTGAACCTCGTACTCCTCCTGACCCTCAACCTCAACAGGTCCTGGCACCACAGGTGTGGTAGTATAGCGATTGCAAACCAGAGGCTTGAGAAGGGACACATGGACCACATTATGGATACGCATGGATGCAGGTATGTCTAGAGCGTAGGAGACAGGGTTAATTTTGCGAATGACTCTGTATGGACCAATAAACCGGGGAGCCAACTTATTAGACGGAACCTGCAGCTTGAGATTTCTGGAGGAAAGCCATACTCTGTCCCCAACCTGAAAAGAAACCGCTGGAAGCCTTCTGCGATTGGCATGGCGCTGATGACGCTGAAATGACTGACCAAGTGCCCTCTGAACTTGTGCCCATGTGGAACGGAGTTGCTCGATATGCTCATCCAGAGCTGGAATCTGTTGTGTCTGAAATGAATCTGGAAGCAAACAGGGCTGAAACCCGTAATTAATCAGAAACGGGGAGCTCCCCAATGAAGAATTGACCGCACAGTTCCTGGCGAACTCTGCCCAAGGCAACAAGTCGGACCAATTATCATGATGGTCAGTAACGAAACAACGGAGAAATTGTTCCAAGCCCTGATTAGCTCATTCAGCGGCTCCATTGGTCTGGGGATGGTAGGCAGAGGAAAAGGACAGCTGTATGCCCATCTGTTGGCAAAATGCCCTCCAAAACCTAGACACAAACTGGCTCCCCCTGTCGGACACCAGTACCCTGGGCACTCCATGCAACCGGAATACTTCTCTGGCGAACACAATTGCCAATTCCTTAGCTGAAGGAAGGCCACGGAGGGGCACGAAATGAGCCATTTTAGAAAACCTGTCCACCACCATGAATATTAAGGAATACCCTTTAGACATTAGGCAATTCTCCCATAAAATCAATGGAAACATGAGACCAGGGGCGTTCGCCATTAGGCGCCGGTTGAAGCAAGCCCACTGGGAGATGTCTCGGGGTCTTAGCGCGGGCACAGGTGGCACAGGCATTAGTAAACTCGGCACAATCGTTTCTCATGGAAGGCCACCAAAATAACTGAGAAAGGAACCATAACAGTTGGTCTCTACCAATATGTCCCGCAGCCTTAGCGGAATGGTACGTTTCGAGCAACCTGGTACGAAATGGTTCAGCGACAAAACATTTGCCCACTGGGGTTTCATGGGGAGCGGACCCCTGAGAGGCCAGGATCTCCTCCCCTAAAGGAGAAGTGATACTTGTGCGTATAGTAGCCAATATTCTATCGGGTTGAATGATAGGTGCTGGTGCTTCCACTCTGTCACTGTCGGCCTCAAATTGTCTTGACAGTGCATCAGCCCTAACATTCTTTGATCCCGGTAAATATGATACAATGAAATTAAATCGGGACAAGAACAGTGCCCATCTGGGCTGACGAGAGGACAATCTCTTGGCCTCCGAGAGATAAGTCAGATTTTTATGATCTGTTAGGATTAAGACAGGATTCTTAGTACCTTCAAGCAAATGACGCCATTCCTTAAGAGCGAGGATAATGGCCAATAATTCTCTGTCACCTATCTCATAGTGGCTTTGAGTGACGGTCAACTTTTTTGAAAAAAAACCACAAGGTCTGAGTGTTCCACCTTTATCGTATCGTTGCGAAAGTACTGCCCCAACCCCGATATCTGAGGCATCAACCTCTAACGTAAATGGAAGTAAAGGATTGGGGTGGGATAACACAGGAGCCGCAGCAAATGCCAACTTCAAATTCTCAAAGGCATCCTCAGCAGATACCGGCCAACGAGACGGATTAGCACCCTTGTGCGTAAGATCGGACAGAGGTTTGACAATGGAAGAAAAGTTCTTAATAAACCTCCTATAATAATTAGCGAAACCCAGGAAACGCTGTATGTCTTTAAGACTCTTGGGTTTTGGCCATTGTAGGACGGCTGACAACTTTTCCTTGTCCATAGCAATGCCATCATTGCCAATTATGAACCCCAAGAAAGGCACGCTGGTTCTGTGAAACTCACATTTCTCCAATTTACAATATAATTTGTTCTCACGAAGTCGTAGCAATACTGCGGATACATCTTTGATGTGTTGTGACATGTTTTGGGAGTAAATCAGTATATCGTCAAGGTACACCACGACGCATGTCTGCAACATATCTCTCAGAACATCGTTTATCAGTTCCTGAAAAACTGCGGGTGCATTACACAGCCCAAATGGCATCACTAGATATTCGTAGTGCCCACATCGAGTATTAAAGGCAGTTTTCCACTCATCACCTGCTCGAATGCGAACCAGATTGTAAGCGGCCCGTAGGTCCAATTTGGTAAAAATCGAAGCGCCCTTAAGCCTATCAAAAAGCTCGGTGATGAGTGGTATTGGGTATGCGTTTTTTGCCATTAGTTTATTCAAGCCCCGGTAGTCAATGCATGGTCTTAATTTGCCATTTTTCTTTTTTACGAAAAAGAACCCAGCCCCAGCTGGAGAGGTAGATTTTCGTATGATCCCTCTAGCAAGGGCATCAGAAATGTAATTTTCCATAGCTTTATTCTCCTCACAAGATAATGGATAAGTGCGTCTCCTCGGAGGTACTGCTCCAGGAGGCAATTCAATGCAACAATCATAAGGTCTGTGCTGAGGTAGTATACTAGCCTCTCCTTTGCTAAAAACATCGCCAAACTGTTGGTAAACATCCGGTATAGCAGAGGAGGTGCACAAGACCTTAATAGGCTGGGTGACGCACTTGTCCATACAAAACGGGGACCAAGCAGCGATTTCACACTTTTTCCAATCAAATTGTGGGTTATGTAACTGTAACCAAGGAAATCCCAATATTACAGCATGGTGAGGAGAATTAATAAGTTGGAACTGCTGCTCTTCTCTGTGAAGTGCCCCAATAGTCATAGTCATATGGCATAGTTTCAAAAGTAACCTGAGCCGGTTCTAAGGGTCTGCCATCAATTGCTTCAATAGCCAAGGGGTTTTCTCTTTCAATGCGTGGAAATCCGTGCAATTTGGCAAAGGTATTATCCATAAAATACCCTACTGCACCAGAATCAACCAGGGCCAAAACCTCCACAGAGCATTGTGCCCATGATAATACCACCTGTATGGTGGGTTTCATTATGCCCGACACTGGGGACGATTGTACACCACCTAGGGCCTGTCCCCCAAGGTACCCTAGGTGTGTGCGTTTCCCGGACGTACCGGACAGGATTTTAGCAGTATAAACACAACCCTTGTTTCTTGCGATATAGTCTCTCTTCCTTGGTTAGTCTAGTGAAACCTACTTGCATAGGTTCACTTGGTTCCCGTACTGGTTCACTAGACTTCAATAACAGGGGAGGGATGGGTGGGCAAAACATGCTACTAGACTCATTATTTTTTGACCGTATCCTACGATCTCTGGCAGTTGATCTCTCACGTATTCTGGAGTCAATTAGCATAACATACTCAATGTAATCATCTAGGTCAATAGGTAGATCTTTTGCAGCGATTTCATCTTTAATATGGTCATTCAGGCCTTGAGCAAAGGCTGCCAATAATGCCTCGTTATTCCAACCTACCTCTGCTGCCAAGGTGCGGAATTCGATGGCATAGTCGCCCACTGTACGCTTGCCCTGTTGTATCTCCATAAGACGTTTGGCAGCAGAGGTGGTTCTACCAGGAGGCTCAAACACTCTTCGAAAGGATTGCACAAATTCTCTAAAGTTCTTAGTGCAAGGTTTAGCATTCTCCCACAAGGGGTTAGCTCAAGCCAATGCTCTGCCAGTGAGCAGCGATATCGTAATCCCCACTTTACTACGATCATTGGGAAATGCGTGTGCCGTCAATTCCATAAATATTTCAACTTGGTTAATGAACCCTCTGCAGAGACTAGGGTCACCATCATATCTTAGCGGCAAGGGTGCAGAAGCCGTTAACCCTTTAACAGTACCCCCTAGGGGCCTGGTATCACTATCCGGTGTCTGACTTGGCTAGACCACCGGGCTAGAGCCAGATTTGTCAGCGAGTACCGTGCTTTCAAGGATCGTTTGAATTGCAACCGCCAACTGATCCAAACGTTGCTCGTGCATATCCATCCTCCAATGGATATTCTGTGCGTTACCTTCACATTTGCTGTCTGAGGTCATGGCCCTTTCGTACTGTCACGGTTTGTTATGACTCTCAGACACAAGTTTTAGGTAAAAAACTCAATTTTATTGAAATAATAAAATGATCACTTAGAATGGCAATCACATACATATATATCAAGAGTAAATAGCAAAGACAGTATGCAGACTCTACCGGTCCTGTCAATATACCAGACAGGACAGTCTGAGATGATGGAATAACAGGCTCTACCGGCCTTGCCAATACCGGGTAAGGCAACCTGCAGATGGAATAGCATCAAGGTTCTACCGGCCTTACCTAAATACCGGGCAAGGCAGCCCCAATAAGTACATGGTGTAGGCTCTACCGGCCTTGCCAATACCGGGTAAGGCAACCTCAGATGGAATGTGGCAAAAGGTTCTACCGGCCTTACCAATACCGGGCAAGGAAGCCCAACAACCCTCGATATAGGCTCTACCGGCCTTGCCAATACCGGGTAAGGCAACCTCAAGGGGAATGCGAAGCAAGGTTCTACCGGCCTTACCAATACCGGGCAAGGCAGCCCAGAGGTATCAATAGCTGTCGGATGATAATGACAGAGTGACAGGATCGTAAGCAACCCAGTGTCCGCACACTGAGACCAACAGAGGAATCGTATAGCCGCAAGGCTTAGGAGCAAACCAGCGTCCTCACACTGGACTAACAATTGAATCGGATAGCCGCAAGGCTTTGGAGCAAACCAGCATCCGCACGCTGGGACCAACCACGGAATAGTGTAGCCGATAGGCTTTGAAGCAAACCAGTGGGACCAGCTACTGAATCGTATAGCCGATAGGCTTTGGAGCAAACCAGTGTCCGCACACTGGACTAACAAGTGAATCGTATAGCTGCAAGGCTTTGGAGCAAACCAGCGTCCGCACGCTGGGATCAACTACGGAGTAGTGTAGCCGATAGGCTTTGAAGCAAACCAGTGTCCGCACACTGGACTAACAAGTGAATCGTATAGCCGCAAGGCTTTGGAGCAAACCAGCGTCCGCACACTGGGACCAACCACTGAGTAGTGTAGCCGATAGGCTTTAGAGCAAACCAGTGTCCGCACACTGGACCAACAGGGAATCGTGTAGCCGCAAGGCTTTGGAGCAAACCAGCGTCCGCACGCTGGGACCAACCACTGAATAGTATAGCCGATAGGCTTTGGAGCAAACCAGTGTCCGCACACTGGAGTAACAACTGAATCGTGTAGCCGTAAGGCTTTGGAGCAAACCAGCGTCCGCACACTGGGACTAACAAACAATGTCGCCGACGCGACCAAGCAGAAGGTCGCCAGGATCACAGGAGACAGGCGAGGAGATGGCAGGAACCAGCAGAGCGATCAGTCAGGGCAGGAAACAGCAGAGAAGAAGGTCAGCAGGAAATGCAACCCCAGAGGACTAGGCCGGAACCAGGACTCAGCATTCAGGAGGCACTGGAACAGCTGCAATCAGGAACACAGGAACAGAGGCCCAACAATCACTGGACATAGTGATAGCGAAAAATGTCAGAAACAACACGAAAGGGCGCTCAAAGGGTGCCCAATCCAGGTTTAAATAGGCAATATGAGGCGGGCTAAATGCAGACAGCCAATAGAAGCCCCCTACTGGTGACAGACAAGAAAATGCAGCAATCACAGGCACTGTGATATCAGTTCTCTCTAGTGTTTAGTGGTCTTCCTGGAAGCCACTTTCTTGTAGCCCAGCAGAGGAGTCACTTCCTGTCACAGTAGGCAATAGGCAGTTCTCCTTCTAGTGTTTAGACCTATGTGCTCTGGAGTCTTCATTCCAGGATTTTGTATTGTCCCTGAAGGAGGCTGGTCGAGACATGGGACACACATTTAAAATACGGCACTATCCTGGGCAATCCAGGACATGTGGTCACCCCACAATGAACAGGTGTTCTGGTTTCCTTCATAAGACATTTGAAATGCATTGTGGAGCAAAGAATTGGAAATGTCTAGTGTAAACAAGGGGTTAAGCATTGGATACCTCTCTGGCACTTAGAGTCCAAAGTAATTTTTACAGCTGCTAGGGTGGTTTATGGCCATATGCACAAAAACAAAACTGGAGTAATTCTGGGTCAAATTAAAAATTCTCCTAATTTAAATGGGTCATTTAACCCCTGATCAGTGAGAAACTAGAAGGGCTTTAGCTGAAAGTACAAATGGCACCAGAAAACTCTACAGTTGTGTCAATTTCCAATAACTGTGACTGTTAGTGCAACATGTGCATCAGAACTGTCAGTGTCAGCAATGACCACAGGCTATAAATGTTGTCACCTTCTTAATAATCCGAGCCTGATTTTGAAAATGATGGTTCAAAACAACATGTTGGGACTGGGATGAATTAGCCCTAAAGTGCTCCATGTGGGGCAGATTATACTGTCATTGATGCTGCTTCAGAAATTATCCAACATAACTTCATCCATGCATCTGGTTGTCCTCATGTCATCAATGGCTGAGCCACCTGGTTTGAGAGTGAGGTGGTCTGTATCCCTGTGGTGTATATTTCATAAGTGTCTTGCATTGAAATAAAAATCTGGTCACATTTCAAAGGCAACACTGACTTGCTCAAATTGAAAAAGCCTTTTGTATACACCTCTGGCCTGAGTTGCTGCCCAAATGCCCAAAAGTATATGATTTTATTAGAATAAGCTATGTGTGTAAATGTAAATGTTTTTCTTGAAAAGTTACTAGTCTAGTCACTCACTTACTGTGAGTAGCATTACTCTCAGACTCAGCTCAGTCACACTCTCAGAATCAGTCAGAACAGGAGTGCTGGCAGGATTCAGTATCACTGCCTGGTTCAGAGAAACGGAGTTTGTTTTTGCTGCACCACTGTCACCAATCCTGACCTGTTCCGGTCTTTTACGTCTGTCAGACTCACACTGTCACTGCACCGGCCGACACTCACTCTCAAGTTGATGGCATGTGCCGCTGGCTACCTACGTACTTCACAGCCAATGAAGAGAGAACCATTGTGCAAATACTCTCCTCTGTCACTGGCTGTGGTGGTGCGTGAGGGGTGCATGTAGCATCTGTAAACAGGCTGCGACTGGGCTGGCTCTGGCAGGCAGAATAGGGCTGACATGAGCTACGTGACAGCCTGGGTGGCTTTGCTAATTGCTTGATGCCTTCATGTCCTGATGGGGGATGGTTTGGGATGCGGGACATAGAACCCAATTAAGGGACAGTGCCGGGCATTTCGGGACATGTGGTCACCCTATTCTGGTTGTTAAGCTAGTTGTAAAAACCTAGTTCAGTTCCCAGTGTCAACACCACCTTGTGCAAGTCACCTTTCCTCCCAGTGCCTAAGGCACCAAGAGCTTAGATTGTAAGATCTACAAGGCAGGGATTCTATGTGCCCGAAAAATGTTGTGTTCAAGTTGCTAACATGATTTAACAATTTATTTAGAAAGTGTTTTATCATGAAGAATACATTGGGGGGATGCAGTAAGGTGTGATAAAGAGGTGATAATGTGGAGATGACTTATGCAGTGTTCTAAGCTCTCCAAGTTCTATGTTATTCTATGGAGCCAATGCACTAAGAGTTCTCCAGATTTAGTGCATTGTTGCCATAAAAAACATAGGAACTGGAGAAGTGATATGACTGGAGAAGCCATTTCCGCATTATCACCACTTTATCACAGCTTAGTGCATAACCTCCATTGAGATTTACCTCATTTTCATAAATGTCCTGCAATAAAGAAATGTAGAAATGTTAGGACAAGAAGTCACTCTAAAACTAGAGGGTCAGAGGCTTGGATGTAAGATAAGAAAGTTTTATTTCACTGAGAGGTAGGTAAGTAGAATAGCCTACCAGCAGAAGTGGTAGAGGTTAATACAGTGAGGGAATGTAAGCATGTATGAGATAGGCAGAGGACTATCCTGAACACAAGACAAGGACCATATTAGGTTTGAGGTTTTTACATTAGGAACAATGGGAAGATGAGGGGCTCAATCCAATTCCACCCATTGACTTTGAACTCATAGGAAGCAATGAGAATGTTTTTGAATTTGCAATGCAATTACATGTGGTGGCTAGAAACATGCATTAAGGGACTCACTTTTATTTGATTTGGCATTAAATCCTCTAATGCTTGTGCCTAACCACCGACATGTAAGTGCAGTGTAAAAAATGCTAAGTGACTAGTGAATGTATTGATAAGGGACCCTAAACCCCATATCAATACATCCAAGGATCACAAAAACCTGTTAACAGAAAAAAAAATAACCATTTGTGTGCCAGTGGGGTATGCAACGCATTACACAGTGTTGTATACCCCACTGGCACTCAAAGAGTTAATCCCCACTAAAGGTATCACCAACCCATGAACGGTAAACACTTTCCTGGATGCCTAACATCCAGAGGGTCTCCAGCACCTTGGTCTTCCTCTTTCCTACTTCTGTAAGCTTCTATCTTCTTTCTTCATCTGTCGTCTTCTTTCATCTTCATCTATTATCTTCTTCATCTGTGCTCTTCAATCTTCTTACTTCTGAAACGTATTGCAGTCTGTAAAAAAATAGTCATTAAAATGCTGAAATTCATGTAAGTCGTTGGGGCCAGGCGGTAGAACCGAAGAAAAAGTCCCCCTCCTGATAACTTTTGGGCCATTGCCTGATGCCAACTAAGGGAAATTTGAACAAGGACTGCCTTTTATATGGCCAATCCCTGTTCAAATTTCTTCCCATGCTCCCATTGACTGGGATGTGGGCTTCCGCAGGGCATGAAATATACCCTGCAGTAACCAAACCTCGCAGCCAATCAGCTTCTAGTTGGAGGAATGATGAAACGAGCTAGAAGCTGATTGGCTGAAAGGTGTGGTTACTGCAGGGCACATTCCATGCTCTGTATAAGCCCACATCCCAGCCAATGGGAGCATGGGAAGAAATTTGAAGAGGGACTGGCCATATAAAAGGCAGTGCCTGTTCAAATTTCCCTTAGTTGGCATTGAGCAATGGCCCAAAAGGCATTAGGTGGGGGCTGTTTCTTCTGTTCTGCCGCCGCCGTTGGTGTAACCTACATGGATTTCAGCATTTTAATAACTATTTTGTTTGTTACAGACTGCAACAAGTTTCTGAAGTAAGAAGACAGAAGAGCACAGAGGAATAAGATGACAGATGAAGACGAAAGAAGATGTCAGATGAAGAAAGAAGATAGAAGCTTACAGAGAAGGAAGGAAGGAAGAAGACCATGGTGCTGGAAACCCTGTTTGAAGTTAGACATCCAAGTGTTACAGCTATAGGGAATAGGTGATACAATAGTGTTAGGGCTAGTATTTGTAAACTGTATAGTTAATGTTAGGGGTAGTGTAGGGCCAAGGGGAGGGTTAGTGTTTGGGAGGGTGACTGTTTTTGAGCTCACACTCGGTGAGTTATGGGACTGAAAAAAACACTGCGAAGGTTGGGCCACAAGTTGGGTTCTGTGTCCCAACGTTTGTTGTGGTTTCTGTTGGTAGTGCTATTGGATTCTGATGGTAACACTGTGTGTGTGTGCCATTCGGTAATCATTTTTGCCCCACCAACAGTTTTAGCGCTGTGAATTGGATGGAGCCCTAGATTGGCCAAATGGTTCTTATCTGACTTCAAACTCTATGTTTCTATACAGAGTTATATATGTAAAAGGTGGTATCGTGTTAGCCATGGAAAAAACAGGAAACTAGCAGAATAAAAATTATACCGTTATTGGCTGAGTGGCTCTATGATGCAAGCTTTCAAAACACTAGGGTGGAGATGCACTAAGACATGATAAAGAGGTGATAATGTGGAAATGACTTCTCCAGTGATATCACTTCTCCAATTCCCATGTTATTCTATGGAACCTGTGCACTGAGAATTCTCAAGTGGGAGAGATCTTAGTGCATTGGCTCCATACACCAACATAAGAAATGGAGGTGATATCACTGGAGAAATCATCTCCATTTTATCACTTCTTTATCACGCCTTAGAGAATCCCCATCCAGGTCTCTTCTTCAGGCATAATGAGAATGAAGGCAGAATACATAACAAGTGACAGGTTAAACACTCATGCTAATTATTTTATTACTGTCAGTGAATATTCTTCTCAGTATTGGTCATTTACACAAATTTAAACAAAATATTTTAGGAATAAATATTATTATCCCCTCTTGTTTTTTAGGGTCACAGGCGGGGAGCTTTTTGAAGACATAGTGGCGCGAGAATATTACAGTGAAGCAGATGCAAGGTGGGTATCCTACTGCCCTTAACTGCTCCTTACATCCCTTCTCCACCCATACCCCTTCCATTCTCCTCCCTCCTCCCTTAGTTATCAACTGTGCTATTTACAGTATTAAATCTAGAAGTTACATAAGTTACAAATTAATATTCTGACTGTGGTAAAAAAAAAAAAAAACATCGGTATAAAATGACAGATTTGGGGAAAGGTAGGCGTTTAGGAAAGGTGGGCGTTTATATTTACTGGGCATGTGATTGCAACATTCTGGAAAATGAGGTCTATATTTATCAAGTATAATTATATTTATCAAGTTGCAAAGAGGGGAAGAACCAAAAAGCACACCAAGGGCCACATGTGTAAATTAAAAGAGGTGCAATTCCAGAGCAAACCAACTTCACCAGTAGGGATATATGAACATTTCCATTTATTTAAATGCCATTTTTAAACCTCTTGAATGCTAGAGAGGTCTTCGCAATGCGTTGGAGACCTTTTTAGAATTCTAGAGGTTAAAATGCCAACTTAAATCAAAGGAAATTTTGGGACATTTTTATTTCTACCCTGTGGTACACTTGGTTTACTCTAGAAATACTACTGTTCATCTTAGTACATCAGACTCACTGAGGGATAAGTTTGGCTTTAGACAGGACTAATTAACATACTGTGCAAGGAATTTGCATCACGTGTTGCACAATAGATTGAATGTACTAAACTGATTTCACTCCAAATCACGGGCAGGAATTAAACTGGATCCAAATGGACAAAATAAGGTCACTTAGGAACAAAGTATAGAGAGAATCAGGTCCCAGGATACTTTGGGGCCATACATACAATACAAAAAAAGAGCAATTTGGCAGCAAACCAAATGCCCCACAGCAGGCAAATAAACCTCCCTGTTGATTTAACCCTTTGAGTGCCAGAAAGGTATCCAACACACTCAAATGATCAAAATTGGTTTTAAATCCTCTTCAATGTGTTGGAGGCTTCTTTAGCATTCAGAAAGTTAAAAGCGCCATTTTAATTTTGGGGATTTTATTTGCCTGCTATGGAGCAAGTTATGTTTTTTATTTTTGCAAATGGCCCCAGATGTCCCAAGCACATAGAACACCACTCAGAAAATCTCTCCAATCCTATGTAAGAGAGAGGTAAGGAGACCTTTTTTTTAACCCTTTGAGTGCCAGAAGGGTACGCAGTACCACTCTGGCATTCGAAGAGTTAATATTTAGATAGCTGAGAGATTTTTAGTGTCACTTAACCCCTTGAGTGCTTAGCAATGCGTTGCATCCCCCCCTCTGGCACTCAAGGGGTTAAAAAAAGCTTTTATCTAGTGATAAAAGAGTTTAACCCTTTGAGTGCCAGAGGGTTATGCAATGCATTGCTTTCCAGTGCGTTGCACTCCCCTCCGGTACTCAAAGGGTTCAGCTGCAAGAGACACACCTGTGGTAAGGGCAGAGGGAAAAGCCTCTCAGTGTAAAGGTCTGCATTTAAGCCTTTGAATGTTAGAGGGATGTGTTGCATACCCCTCTAGCTTTCAAAGGGTTAATATCTCATTCTAGATATCACTTTGCCACCCCCACCCCCAAGTCACTGCAGTCATATTTTAGAGACACAGCGCTATAATAGAGACTTGACCACATCTGCACAAACACATTTCCCAGAGAGAGTCCAGTCAGGGGTGGTGGTGCTAATTTTCAATCACTGTTCAGTCCTGCATGCTGCCTCTTCTCCAATGTGATGTTCTGTGATGTTCTTGTGATGTTAAGACACTGTGTTTCTCTCCTCTTGTTCCCCTCTCTTTCTCAACTTGCTCTCTCCTTGTCTGTGTTCTCCTTATTTCCAATCTAATGCCTGACCCCCTGTCCCATACCGTTCCCTTTTGGTTGGGTTAAACATTAATTAATTCTACTGCCGTGGTGTCCTGGGTTGGATTTCCTGCCCTTGTCATGTTATCTCTTATCCACCTAACTGCTCCACTTTCTGCATTATCTCACCGATCCACTCTTCTCGGTCCCCACCAATCTGTGTTACTTCTTGTTCCTTATTCATTGTCCTCCTGTGTGCATCCTATTATGTTCTTTATTGATCCATTCCCCTTCCTTTATGTGTGTCCATTCTATGTCATGCAATACCCTTCTTCTTGTACTCCATGTCTTCTGTAACATCCTCCTTGTTACCCACATCTTGTCCTTTCGTTTCTCTCCTGTCGTTCATCATTCTGACCATTTGGTACCCACTGTTATCACTTTTTTATACTTTGCCTTCTCCACACACATTGTGTCCTTCAATGGCATGCCCACTTCCCAATCCTACTCTCCTCCACCCTACCCTCTTTCCCCATTTTCCCCTCTGTACACTCTTATTGGTCCTTTGTGCCCCCCTCTGTGCCTCCTTGGTCTGCTGGTTTTGTTTTACAGTCACTGTCTTCATCAGATATTAGAAAGTGTTTGTTTCACACACTCCTGTGACATTGTACACAGGGACCTCAAGGTCAGTATCCATGGGGGTGGGAGGAGCATTGACATGGCATGGGGAAGGGTGGTGAGGAGTGGCGCACGTGGGCACTGCACCCTTCACCTCCCTATACCATCCCATTCTGGGAATACCATGCATGGGGAGCTGGAGGAGGGGCAGTTGAATGAGGGTACAGGGTGCATCCAAATGGGCATGAACGGGTGCAGCTGATAACTGCTTAAATGTTGGGGGCGGGGCTGTGTATCTATTTGCATCTACATATCTGTATTCCTCTACACACAACAAGGTGTGCCCTTGCTTCTCTGGCACAACAGTAATGATCCCTTTGAGGACCAGACAGGTGTGCAACGAATTGCCTTGCATACTCTTTCGGTATTCAAATGGTTAATCGTGCTTCTCAGCTGACAAAGCGTCACCTCACTCTCTGTTTATTGTCCAAGTCTTGTTGTCTTCTACTCTACCAGCAAATCAGATGCACCATAGTGACAAATACATTGTCCATTGATTTAAACGGCTATTTAAACCCCTTGAATGCTAGATCGAACATCAGTGCATTGCAAAGAAATGCCTTAGTGACCTCTCTAGCATTCAGTGGGTTAAAATGTGTATTTGTCCCCATGGTGCATTTGGTTAACTCCAGAATTGATTTACATGTCCATCTGTCTGTTTTTTCCTACTCTCTCACTCCCATACTTATTGCCTTATAATGTATGTGCCAATAAACAGAGAGAGAAGCATCAGTATCAGAACACCTTATCTCCCATCAGCAGGACCACTAGTCCCAGCATGCACTGCTGTATGCATCTGCTCAGGCTGGGGGGGTTGCACTGGGATAATGGGATCCCTAGAGCTGCAGCTCTGCACAATATGTGTGCAGAGTATCACACAGACCAGTGTGAGATACTCTGCAGTTAATAAATGATATGCTTGATTTAGGTTGCATCCCTGAGGCTTTTTCTGCTCTCTGTCTTTTACCTACCATCCATCATTTTCTGAGGTTGATGCACTAAGAAAGTGGAACAGTTCTGGAGCAAACTGCTATACTGTAGGAAAACAACGATTCTCTAAATTCTTATGATTTAAATTGGACTTTTAACCCTTTGAATGTTTTGAAATGCATTGGAGACCTTCTTAGCATTTCACGTGGATATTGCTTGTGATATTTGGGACCATATGCCAGTGGTGAGCAACATGCCAGACTACAACTCCCAGAATCCCCCACCAGCTGCTGGCTTATGGGGAATGATGGGAGTTGTAGTCTGGCAGCAGCTGGAGGGCCACAAATTGCCCACCAGTGCCCTATTCACAAACAGCTGGAGCAAATCTGGATCAAACCAACTGCACCATAGGGGACAAATACACATTCTATACATTTCCATTGATTTAAATGGGTCTTTTAACCTCCTGACTGCTAGAGAGGTCTCCAACATATTGCTTCTCTAGCATTCAAAGGGATAAAAGTGATGTGTAGACAAATGGAAATGTTATTTGTTCACTGTTGGTTTAACCCAGAATTGTGTCATTTTTCTTAGTATATCAGCCTCTTTCTATAAGGGGTAACCCCCCCAACCCCTCGCAGAACCCTGGCTCATGTTGGATTTTGAATGTCATAATCCTCGGATGGTTATCTCCAGTTGTATGGACATTGGGTTTGTAGTCCAACAATAGCTGGGCAGCCTCATGTTGCCTAGATCGCTCTGTATGGCTTTCTTCTACCCTGTATTTCTTTGTTATTGAGACTTTGTGGCAGATGTGTAAAGTAAGTGGACTAATTCCAGACCTAACCAACTGCACAATTCCCTCTTATATAAACTGGACTTTTAACCCCTTGAATTACTTTGCAAATCAGTGGAGACCTTTCTATCATTTAAAGCAGAGTTAGGCAACCTGAGGCTTTCCAGCTGTTGTGGACTACAACTTTCATCACTCCCAGCCAGGGATGATGGGAATTGTAGTCCACGACAAATGGAGGACCTCAGGTAGCCTACCCCTCATTTAAATCAACGTTAATTTTTATTTGCTGTCAACTGGTTTGCGCCAGAATTGCTCCACTTTCTATGAGTGTATATCCCCTTATCTTCCTGATGTAGTCTTCCCCACTTACCCATTCCCTCTCCATCACTAATATCTGTATCCCAGCATTCCCTCCATCACTCCTCTGTGTCTGTAATATCTGTATCCCAGCATTCCCTCCATCACTCCTCTGTGTCTGTAATATCTGTATCCCAGCATTCCCTCCATCACTCCTCTGTGTCTGTAATATCTGTATCCCAGCATTCCCTCCATCACTCCTCTGTGTCTGTAATATCTATATCTCAGCATTCCCTCCATCACTCCTCTGTGTCTGTAATATCTGTATCCCAGCATTCCCTCCATCACTCCTCTGTGTCTGTAATATCTCTATCCCGGCATTCCCTCCATCACTCCTCTGTGTCTGTAATATCTATATCTCAGCATTCCCTCCATCACTCCTCTGTGTCTGTAATATCTGTATCCCAGCATTCCCTCCATCACTCCTCTGTGTCTGTAATATCTATATCTCAGCATTCCCTCCATCACTCCTCTGTGTCTGTAATATCTGTATCCCAGCATTCCCTCCATCACTCCTCTGTGTCTGTAATATCTGTATCCCGGCATTCCCTCCATCACTCCTCTGTGTCTGTAATATCTATATCTCAGCATTCCCTCCATCACTCCTCTGTGTCTGCAATATCTGTATCCCAGCATTCCCTCCATCACTCCTCTGTGTCTGTAATATCTGTATCCCGCCATTCTCTCCATCACTCCTCTGTGTCTGTAATATCTGTATCCCGCCATTCTCTCCATCACTCCTCCGTGTCTGTAATATCTGTATCCCGGCATTCCCTCCATCACTCCTCTGTGTCTGTAATATCTGTATCCTGGCATTCCCTCCATCACTCCTCCGTGTCTGTAATATCTGTATCCTGGCATTCCCTCCATCACTCCTCTGTGTCTGTAATATCTGTATCCCAGCATTCCCTCCATCACTCCTCTGTGTCTGTAATATCTGTATCCTGGCATTCCCTCCATCACTCCTCTGTGTCTGTAATATCTGTATCCCGCCATTCTCTCCATTACTCCGCTGTGTCTGTAATAACTGTATCCCAGCATTCCCTCCATCACTCCTCCGTGTCTGTAATACCTGTATCACGCCATTCTCTCCATCACTCCTCCGTGTCTGTAATATCTGTATCCCGGCATTCCCTCCATCACTCCTCCGTGTCTGTAATATCTGTATCCCGGCATTCCCTCCATCACTCCTCTGTGTCTGTAATATCTATATCTCAGCATTCCCTCCATCACTCCTCTGTGTCTATAATATCTGTATCCCAGCATTCCCTCCATCACTCCTCTGTGTCTGTAATATCTGTATCCTGGCATTCCCTCCATCACTCCTCTGTGTCTGTAATATCTGTATCCCGGCATTCCCTCCATCACTCCTCTGTGTCTGTAATATCTGTATCCTGGCATTCCCTCCATCACTCCTCTGTGTCTGTAATATCTGTATCCTGGCATTCCCTCCATCACTCCTCCGTGTCTGTAATATCTGTATCCCGGCATTCCCTCCATCACTCCTCCGTGTCTGTAATATCTGTATCCCGGCATTCCCTCCATCACTCCTCTGTGTCTGTAATATCTATATCTCAGCATTCCCTCCATCACTCCTCTGTGTCTATAATATCTGTATCCCAGCATTCCCTCCATCACTCCTCTGTGTCTGTAATATCTGTATCCTGGCATTCCCTCCATCACTCCTCTGTGTCTATAATATCTGTATCCCAGCATTCCCTCCATCACTCCTCTGTGTCTGTAATATCTGTATCCTGGCATTCCCTCCATCACTCCTCTGTGTCTGTAATATCTGTATCCCGGCATTCCCTCCATCACTCCTCTGTGTCTGTAATATCTGTATCCTGGCATTCCCTCCATCACTCCTCCGTGTCTGTAATATCTGTATCCCGGCATTCCCTCCATCACTCCTCTGTGTCTGTAATATCTGTATCCCGGCATTCCCTCCATCACTCCTCTGTGTCTGTAATATCTGTATCCTGCCATTCTCTCCATCACTCCTCTGTGTCTGTAATATCTATATCCCGGCATTCCCTCCATCACTCCTCTGTGTCTGTAATATCTGTATCCCGCCATTCTCTCCATCACTCCGCTGTGTCTGTAATAACTGTATCCCGCCATTCCCTCCATCACTCCTCTGTGTCTGTAATATCTGTATCCCGCCATTCCCTCCATCACTCCTTTGTATCTGTAATATCTGTATCCCACCATTCCCTCCATCACTCCTCTGTGCCACTAATATCTGTGTCCCAGCATTCCCTCCATCACTCCTCTGTGTCTCAAATATGTGTATCCCAGCATTCCCTCCATCACTACTTTGTGTCTCTAATATCTGTATCCCAGCATTCCCTCCATCACTCCTCTGTGTCTCTAATATCTGTATCCCAGCATTCCCTCCATCACTCCTCTGTGTCTCTAATATCTGTATCCCAGCATTCCCTCCATCACTCCTCTGTGTCTCTAATATCTGTATCCCAGCATTCCCTCCATCACTCCTCTGTGTCTCTAATATCTGTATCCCGGCATTCCCTCCATCACTCCTCTGTGTCTCTAATATCTGTATCCCGGCATTCCCTCCATCACTCCTATGTGTCTCTAATATCTTTATCCCACCATTCCCTCCATCACTCCTTTGTGTCTGTAATATCTGTATCCCACCATTCCCTCCATCACTCCTCTGTGTCTGTAATATCTGTATCCCGGCATTCCCTCCATCACTCCTCTGTGTCTCTAATATCTGTATCCCGGCATTCCCTCCATCACTCCTATGTGTCTCTAATATCTTTATCCCACCATTCCCTCCATCACTCCTTTGTGTCTGTAATATCTGTATCCCACCATTCCCTCCATCACTCCTTTGTGTCTGTAATATCTGTATCCCACCATTCCCTCCATCACTCCACCCTGTCCCTCTCTCCCCCATATTTCTCCCCACTAGTCTCCTTCTCCCAATCTCTCCCTCCTTCCCTCTCCTCCTCTCGTTTCTGTGCTTCTTCTGGTTGTTTTTTGCTCTCTTTGGCACCTATTTTTAGTCTCTCTCCTCCTCCATCTGTCTCTTCTCTGTCCTCCCCCTCCTGCGCTCTCTCCTGTCTCTTCTCCATGTGTCTCAGCTCTCGTTATGGAATCACCCCCTCCCGGTTTGCATGCCTGCATTGCATCTTTTACCGAGACTGTTCGATGTGCTGGAGCCCAGGGCAAAGGTTAGAGGTCACAAAGCTTCACTGGGGAAGCTCCTGAGGTCTCAGATATGTGTCATAAATTATCCACCTGATCTATATAGATCAGAGTTGGGCAACCTGAGGTGTTCCAGCTGTTGAGGACTATAATTCCCGCCATCTGGCTCAGGGTTCTCAAAAGCTGGAGGGTCTCTATTTAACCATCTATCTACCTATTATACTTTGGTATCTTCCTTTCTATGTATCTACCTATCACTTTCACTCCCTTTCTTCCTTTTCTCTGTCCTGACCTTTCCCTCGGTTTCTCTCACACAGTATCTCTCCCCTCTTATTCTTTCTTTCTTTCTTGTAAATAGTATCTGAATCCTTGTCACTTATTAATCCTCTGTTAATAACCATTCTCTATCTTTCTCTCTCTCTCTCGTTTCTTGTCATCTCCATCTGTCTCACACTATCTCATATTCTTACTTCTCCCTCCTACCCATTCTCTCATCCCCCTTCTCTTTCACATCTCTCTCCCTTCCTCTCAGTGTTCTTTCCTCTTTGTATCTCTATCTTTCTCTGTTTTTCTCTCTCTCCCTCTGTCTCTGGTCCCTCTACTCACATTGATGAGGGGTTCACGGTCAGAGTAAGAATTCATATGTTAGACAGTCATCTGTCTTTGTGATCTCTCTCTTTTCATCCCCTGGTTTTTCTAACAACCCAAAGAGTCACCATTCTGCTGTGCAACTCTTCACTGTGCTTGTCACCAGCTGCAGAGGGTCCCCCTATTCACTGAGAAACTCCCACTTATAAGCAGGCTGTTTGAAAGACAACCCCAGTCATCCCTCACTGTAGCACAAACAGATGATATCACATACACACTGTGTAACACTATCACACAGTGAATATAACACACATACTTATCACTGCTGTACACACTAACACCATTAAACGTGTACATAATGTGTACATAATGTATAAAACACAATGGTACAGTGGATCATACACAGACTTACTGTGTACACACTGTAACACTGTCACACATCTATGTAGTGTAAAGTGGTTGATGGTTAAAAAAATTACTTTCAATGTGTGGTGATAACATTAGCCACCCACTTCCCTATCCTGACCAATCAGGGTGGAGAGTGTGTTTAAAAAATAATATGGTGTCCTGGGACCCCATATCATTTTTTTTAAAGGGAAGACACTTTCATTCCATCCCATAATGAATGAAACAACACAAAAAAAAATACATTCACCACCATAGTTTTTTTTTTAAGCATATGCAAACAAAACAAATTAATATGGGGTCCAGGCATCCCATTTTAATTTACTAACAGAATATATACAACAAGATAAATTAATAATGTAGCAAAGCATATACGTTGGTTTGTTCCAGTGTCCCAAAGGTAGCCATAGAACCTCACATATGCTGACTTCCCCACCTCGTCCTATAAAGTTAAAATATAAAATGAACAGAGGGACTGGAGCCCCTATAATTTATACAAATCGAAGGAAGGGACCCCTAGCACCCTTCCACCCCCTCCCCATGTCTATATGTTAACATTTACCTGGATTTCGGAGGACCAACAGTGTCCATGGCGCTCTGGTTTTCCACTGAAGTTCCCTATCAAACAAAAAACACAACAAAAATAAAGTCTCTACGAACATGTCACCACTGTTGCCACCACTAAAAAAATAACCCCTTCCACCCCTCCTAGTCCTGCTTGGGCTGTTGCCCAGGCCAATATGGAAGGAAAAATTGAACATGTATTAGCTAAAGGATAGAGGAAGGGTCAAGTTTTCTGTGTGCACAACCGCCATCTTCTACAATATGATTGGCTGAAAGGTGAGGTCTTTTGCCCTGTGTGAAGAGAATGGAAGTAATCCCAGGAACAGCTTCTTTTGATCCTTATTTATTTTTTTTAATTAATATCGGTTCTCTGGACCCCTATTAATTTATATTTTAACTTTGTGGGACTAAGCAGGTATACAAGCATATGTCGGGTTCTATGGCTACTGTTGGGACAGGGGAACAAGGTGGAAGGGGTATATCAGAATATGTATGGTTCTATGGCTACTTTTGGAACATTGGAACAAGGCAGGAGATCATTCGATATGAGGGTCTGTATCTAAAACTGGGACTATGGAACAAGGCAAGGATGTCAGTGTATGTGCGGTTCTTAGGCTACTAGTGGGAGAGTGGAACAAGATGGGGTGACAGTGCATGTGGGGGTCTTGGATGCTAATGGGAAAGTAGAACAAGGAGACAGTGTCAGTGTATGTGGAGGTCTTGGCTACTACTGTGACAAAGAAAAGTCAATTAGTATATGCCCCCCACTGTGTAACACTTTATCACACACTTAAACAATGTATATAACACAGTAACATGAATCGTAACTGCACAGATTTCAGCTGACATTTATGATGCAGCGAGGGGGGGTATTCTGCATGCTGCTCTTTGATGCAGCTCCATGTGATCATTGATTGACACTTTAAGCATCAGATGGTGGGGAAATACATTAAGAAATGCACTTTCCAAATAAAACTTGCCAACATACAACAGTATTCAGCCCATACAGAACAGAGGAAGGGATTTTGTATAGTAAGGCCTGTTAAATTATGGAATTCGTTGCCCAAACATGTGGTAATGACAGACACAATGGATATGTTTAAGAAAAGATTACATGCATCTGTAGCAGAAGGGTAAACAGGCTAATACCTATTTGGAAGCCAGGAAGGCTTATATTATTGTCGTTTTCTGGGTTATACTATGACAAAAGTGAAACTTCATAGACAAGTGTATTTATTCAGCCTAATTTACTATGTAACTTTCTTGAATCCTTCACTATGGAGTAATAATTCTACTGACATTCTTAAGTATTTATGCAGAATTTTTATAGGGCAAAAAGAAGTTACTATATTCCAGTGGGGGTGCTACAGTAGAAGCAGAATAAGCTGCAGCGTAGGGCCCCCACTTGGACATAGGGCCCCAAAGCGCTTATACAGTACCGCTGCCGTCTGTAAACAAAATCAAATGGCAATATCTTATTAGAAATACTGATGCGGGAGTTAAGGGGGGGCCCCTACGAGAATTTTTCACTTAAAATAGGCAACTAACATGCAAAAAATGCATATTTAAATTCCAGGTTAACCCCTTGAGGGCTGCATTGTTGCTCAATGCTTTGCATAACCCTCTGGTACTCAAGGGGTAACAACAGCTGTCCTACGTATGGTAGTGTTTTCCCCTCCACCCCCAGAAGGACTTCTCTTCAGAACCGAGGCTGTAAAAGCCAGAAAGGCAGCTGTTGATTGGTGTTGGCTGCTGTGATGTCACACATGCTGGACATGGCCTTGTGACTATCTGTTCAATTACAGATGTAAATATATAAAGCTGCCACTCCCAGGAAGGGGGTTAACAGAGGCTGCACTGCCCAGCATTCAAGAGGCCCACTGGCTCTGCACTTATCCTGCTACTCCTTATAATCAGAGTAGACCAATTTCCTACAGTAGCTGGTGGCCTCAGGCATCATTACATATGGCTACTGCCAGCCAGTAACAAGAATAACATCGTGAGCGCCTCTCATTTTCTTCATTAACCCTTGGAGAACCTGGCCATGCCGGGAGAGGGGCCCAGCCTCAGGTTTCATCCCAGTGCACAGTAGGATCTAGTTACGTCCTGCTTCCAGGGGTAACAATAGTAGCAACTAACTAATATAACACTGAGCTTTAAAATCTGCTTTTCGGAGAGTTGTCCTTTAATAAGAATATGTACTCGTCATTTGGCACTACTGTCCCTGACCATGGCTATACCCCAATTCATTAACTGACACAGGAATTACCCTGGTGTAATTGGTTCTCAATACTTGTTCCATGGTACCCCACTATCTTTAAAGAGATACAAGCATACCTGGGAACTCTCCAGATCTGTCCCGGAGTTTTCATTTTTTAGAGGGGACAGAGACTGTTTGTTGGTCTTCTCACCTTGTTCTTACCATTTCCTGCCCATTTCTACTCCTTACCACATTGTTCCTCTCACTTCCTGCCCACTTCTACTCCTTACCACCCTATTCCTCCCACTTCCTCTCCTTCCCAACCTGTTCCTTCCAGGAATAAAATAAGATATATATGCAGGGTTTATCTTGCGAGAGATGTTTTATTCAAAGTTATTGGAGCCCAAACTTGCTTTTTTGATACAGTACTTCCATGGCCTGCCATTTTACAATGGTGCTGTTGCTACCTCAGTCTATGGAGCTTTATTGTCCCTAGAATTATTAGAGATAAGTTGCACAGAAAACTAGAGCTGACAGCAGATAACAACCAGTTGGCCAGTCAGCATGTTTCCCCATCTGTCATTTGTGGCAATGGCCATGTGTGATTCTGTCAGCAGCCACCAGCCAGGATAGGGAATTAGTCTCATTGTACAGGGGCTGCGGGGTACTGCTGGGGCCCTGCCACAACATCACCCTCTGCACTCCCTGTAGTTACACTCCTGCATCACAGGGGACAAATGAAAATTTACATTGATTTAAAGGGTCAGTAATGCCCATTTATAACTTTAAATTAGTATTGTAGGGGTTACAAAAATAAAGTATTTGGAGAAAGTGCCATCTCTCAAACCCTTATGGTTTGAGAGATATTCAGTGCTAAAGTTCCCCCCTCCCTCCCCTTCTCCTGACGTCAATGCTCTGCTGACAGCAGGAGATCCCGGTCCTGGGACCAGCCGACGGCTCTGCATCAGAGCCAAAATAGCAATATTTAAAAATAATTACTTCATTGGAACAGTCTACAAAGTGTGCCTGGTTTGCAAGCATACTTTGTAGACCATTACATTGAAGTAATTATTTTTAAATTACGCGATTTCGTCTCTGCTGAAGAGCCTCCTTGAGTTGGCCAACTCAAATCTCCTGGAAAAGGGAAACTTTA
The DNA here is from genome assembly GCA_037306005.1 of Rhinophrynus dorsalis. Classification (NCBI taxonomy): domain Eukaryota; kingdom Metazoa; phylum Chordata; class Amphibia; order Anura; family Rhinophrynidae; genus Rhinophrynus; species Rhinophrynus dorsalis. Next base: position 482,244,990 of record CM074721.1, on the reverse strand, counting down.
GTGGTGAATATCTCTCAAACTGTAAGGGTTTGAGAGATGGCATTTTCTCCAAGTACTTTATTTTTGTAACCGCTACAATATTAAATAAAGTTATAAATGGGCATTACTGACTCTTTAAATAAGGCTTTTAATCCCTTGAATGCTTGAGAGGTCGCCACTGCATTGTTAATAAGCCAGGGTGGACAATTATTTTAACCCTGAAGGCCACATTTCTGTTCAATATAAATGCGGAGGGCCTCAATCTCATCGCACCAGCATGTTTGTGTGTATATTATATGATTTTAATAGACATATAGTATTTATATTTTACATACACATATACAACCCTAGCTTAACATCCCTGCCCCATTAGTAATTCCCCTTCCTTCCTGAGATGTACAGGGGTGGATTTCACAATCTCTCCAGAGCTCCAAATTTGAATGGGTACCTCAGCTGTGCTGGCCACACTCACATTCTGTATTGTGGGTGTGGCCTGGTCAATTTCAATGTCCCTTCACCAGTTTATATTAGCCCTTTTCTGGCTATTCTTTAACCCCTTGGATGGTAGAAAGATCTCCAACGTATTGTCAATCATTGTGTTGGAGATCTCCCAAGCGACCAGGAGGTTAAAACTTTTTGTCCTTGCTTGTTATACCTTGCTTGTTATAGGACAAGGGTATTTTCTGTGCTGGGAATCAGTGGAAGGGCCCCGGGGTGAGACCATGGGCGAGTTAAGGGTGATATTTTGCCCATCCAGTAATAAACAATATGCGTTATCAGTCTGAATTACATTAGCCATACATTCTAAAGTTTGTAAAATGTCAATGCCCAGCTACAAATTGCAGCAGAAGCCACATGAATGTACCTGGTCATGGTATGAATTACATACACCTAGGTAAGTATTTCTGTTACATTCATAAAGACCCTCTTAATCTAAGGGTATACACACTCTTTAAGGGCTGAAATCTGTATTAAAGGAGCGGTAAACCTTTTTTATGAAAAAATATATATTGTAGGACATTTCCTGTTGAGTATAAGGGTACTCCCAATGCTGCAAGATGCATATTTCCAGAGTTATTACAGTTTAAACCTGTGTTTTTTTACATTAGCAGTGCCCTCTAGTGGGCAAATTCCAATTAGTTTTTCAGTTACATTGCAATGGAGAGGAAAGTCAGTGGCATACAGTTCAATAGAATGTGATAGAGACTGCCTGTCACTTCCTGTCAGTTAGAACTATCAGGAAGTAAAGCACAATAAATTCACTTCCTGATTATTTGAACCTTTATAACTTTTGAATACAACTGACAGCAGTGGGTGTATCCTTGTTTTACTTAGCAGAAAAAGCTCTATAACATATATATTTTCATTTAAAAAGTTTACTGCTCCTTTAATAAGCAGTTGCATGATAGCAAATTGACAGAAGGTTTTTAAAGGACAAGACCACTGAACAACTCACTTCAGTCAATCCCATGGTCGTATCACCTCATGGCCATGTCACTAAATGCCTTGTAACAAGTATGGCTGCCTCTACTGAATAAGCAAAAAGCTGCAAATTTGGAGTGAAGCAACTGCACCATAGGGGACAAATGAAAATTCTCCATAACTGAAATGGGGCTCTTAGAGGGATTATAATGTTTCACAATAAAAGCAGTTCCAATTAATCTTCATTGTATCTGGGCCATGGAGATTGTTATTTCAATACTGTCAGAGTTGTAGTTCAAGAGTAATTGAATGATAAAATATTCCTCTCCCACCCCTTTTACTGATGTAACACTGCTCACCTCAGAGCAGCAAGACTGTCCGGATGGATCACAGAGAGGGACAATCTTCAGTGAGCATAAGGAAAAACCTTCAAGGGGGGAAGGATTTTCCTTATGCTCACATAAGAAGATTGTCCCTTGCTGTGAGCTGTCTGGTCCCAGGACCAGATTCCACACCGGAGGGGATGTGGCTTACACTAGGTAAAAGGGGCAGGAGGGGGATACTTTATCATTCAATTACTCTTGAACTACAACTCTGACAGTACTGAAATAACACTCTCCAAGGCCCAGATACTATGAAGATTAATTGAAGCTGCTGTTTTTGTGAAACATTACTATCCCTTTAACCCCTTCAATGCTTAAGGTATCCAGTATTGGAGACCTTTCTAGCACTGAAGGGGTTAAAAGTCCTATTTAAATCAATGTGAATTTGGGGAATTTTAATTTCATCCCTATGATGCAGTTGGTTAGTCCCAGAATTGCACCTCTTTAGCTTCCTGAATACTGCCCCAAATGCCATAAGAATCTGGGAACATGTATCAGGGAGAAGACAGGAATGGAAACCATATCTGATCAAGAGGATTCTACTCCATCCTTTGCAACGGTTGGGTTTGGTTGGCAGACACCCCCCTTTCCTCTGTCTTTTACTTCCCACCCTTCCCACTTTTCCTCCCTTCCTCATCCACCAACCCACAGGGAGCACACAGACCTTACTAACGCCCCCCCTGCTGTTTGCACGCAGTCATTGCATCCAGCAGATTCTTGAAGCAGTCCTCCACTGCCACCAAATGGGGGTTGTCCACAGGGACCTGAAGGTGAGTTTCGTATCCCTCATGCCCCTATGCTGTGCTATATGCATGTTACGCTGGACATCCCTGGGCTTCCCCATCCCATACACAGCCTGCCCTGGGGTGCCCCATGCATGTGGGTGGTGAGTTGTGTCTTGCATATTTTGTGGGATATGGAGAGGGGGGGAGGCTATCATAGCATGATCGTGTTTGGATCTGGGGATACTCTTCTAATTTGGGGGTGCATGGCATGAATGAGGGGAACATATAAATATACCTATATAATGGTCGGGATTGTAACATTTTTCATAAATGTTTATACTTGTATGTATAATATGCCAACTCAGAAATAAAAGTGACTTTCTAGGTATACACCCCATGTGTTCCTCTCTCATCTAATACTTTTGTCATTGTATCCTGCTTAGCATATCTCTGTCTGCTGCCCAGCCTGTGCCATCTGTTATGCCAGGCAGACATGGAAGTAGCAGAGTGGCAAAGTAGAGGTGCCAATCTTACGCCAGTCACAAAGGCATTTCTCAGGGGCTATCATGCCTGCTGCATCTGTTCCTGTTCAGGGCCCAAGGGGGGAAGAAGTGGCAGAGACAGTCAATGATAAGCAGAGCGAGAGAGAGAGACTGCCAGACAGCTGAGACAGTCCACTTAGGGAAGGGATGCACAGGAAATGGAAGCAATACAGAGAAGCACTGTAGAGGAAAAATTAACCTTTATGGACCTCCCTTGTCCTTAAAGGGTTAAAGTACAGGAAAGGGAGGGGCAGGAGAGATTATAACCTTCTGATTGCTTGAGAGCAATGCGTTGGACACCTGTCATGTGCTCAAATGGTTAACATGTACAGTCCCTATTTTGTATAGTACAAGTCCCATGACAATTGCTTCAGACAAGATTGTCAGGCAAATGTACTAAGATGGCATGGAGCAATTAAGGAGCGGACCAACTGCATAACAGGGGACAAATAAAAATTCCACAAATACCCAATGATTTAAATTAGGTTTTTAAGCCTTTGAATGCTAGACAGGTCTCCAAAACAATGGAGACCTCTTTAGCATTCAAGGGCTTAAAGGGATAGTAATACTTCATTTTAACTTTATTTTATTTTGTAGGCATTAAAAAAACATGAAGAATGATATAAGTCTTATCTCTCAGCCCTTTATGGTTTAAGAGATATTCACAAGCAAAGTGTCCCCCTCCCGCCCCTTTTACTGCTCAGCCAAAGCAGAAGGAAGGTGCCCAGGTAGATTGCAGAGAAGGACAATCTTCAATTAAGATAATGGAAAAAGCTGAAAAGCTTGTCAAGGGGGGCAGGGATTTCATTGTTTTCATAGGAATAAGAGTGTCCCCTGCTGTTATCTGTCCAGTCTATGGACTGCATTCCACATCTGAGAAGAGATTGTTTACAGTAGGTAAAAGGGGCGGGAGGGGGAAACTTTGCTTGTGAATATCTCATAAACCATAAATGTTTGAGATATAAGACTTATATCATTCTTCGTGTTTTCTTAATGCCTACAAAATAAAATAAAGTTAAAACGAAGTATTACTATCCCTTTAAAAGCCAAACTTAAATCAATGGGGATTTTTTTTCTGCCGTATGGTGCAGTAGGTTTGCCCCAGAATGACTCCTAGGGGAGTTTCAAAAAGTTTTGAGATAGAGGAGATAAACAAGAGATTGGTTCTCCAGTGTGATACTCTCCATTCCCTTTATTATTCCAAGGATCCTGCACACTAAGGTCTTGGAGAGTATAACATGGGTCTTGGAGAGTTTATCTCACTGGAGAAGTTATCGCCTCTTACTTCTTTATCTCCTTGGTGCATAAACCTCCGGGGGGGGGGGGGAGATGCACCAAGGTATGATAAAGAGGCGACAATGTGAAGTTATGTACTAATGAGTGATAAAGAATTGATAAAGTGGAGATAACTTCTCCAGTGATTTCTCCCCAGTTGCTATGTTATTCTATAGAGCCTATGCAATAAGATTTCTGAAGTTGATGTCAGTGCTTTGTTCCACAGAATAACACAGGAAGTAGAGACATGATATTAACTGAGTGGTTGGGGGAGATGCACTAAGATGTGATAAAGAGGTGATAATGTGGAGATGACTTCTCCAGTGATTTCACTTGCCCAGTTGCTATGTTATTCTATAGAGCCTGTGCAATAAGATCTCCAAAGCTGAAGACATTTTAGTGCATTGGCACCACAGAATAACATAGGAATTGAAGAAGTGATATCACTGGAGAAGTCATCTCCACATTATCAAATCTTTATCATAGCTTAGTGCATCTCCCTTATTGTTTCCAGTTATATCACTTCTCCATTTGTGTGTTATTCTATGAAGCCCATATACTAAGATTTCTGAAGCTGGAGACATGTTGGTGCATAGGTTCCATAGAATAACACAGTAACTAGAGAAGTGATATTAATTGAGAGGTTGGGGCAGATGCACTAAGACGTGATAAAGAGGTGATAATGTGGAGAGGACTTTTTATTTATTTATTTAGAAAATGTTTTACCAGGAAGAATACATTGAGATTTCTCTCGTTTTCAAGTATGTCCTGGATAGTTTTCAGTAAAGGCTTACATATTTACACAAATTGTGAAACAGTATATTTATATATATATATATACATAAACATTAATATACATACTTATTAAATATTGAAATAATATACAGTTACACACTGTTTTTAGATATAAAGAAGCATTTGCTTGTAACCCTTTGAGTGCCAGAGGGGTGCACAACGCATTGCTTTTTGCAGATGTGATTATTTCAGGCAGATTGTTCCAGACCTTTGGAGCTCTGAAGGAGAAGGTAGATCGTCCTGCTTCTTTCTTTTTATTGTGGTATACACAGTGAGGTGTTAGCAGTGGAGCGCAGGTTATAGTTAGAATGGAAAGCAGGAGTGAGCAAACTGCTCAGGTAGTCTGGTAGTTTTCCAGAGAAGTGGTTGTATACTAAGCAAAAAGGTGAAGGCTACGTCTAGATCTGAGTGTTAGCCAACTTAGTTCTTTAACCCCTTAAGGACCGGCGGTCCTGGGACATTTCCGTCCCATAATGACCGCATAGGAGAACTTTGACGCGCCGGTACACGTGACCTGTCGCGTGTATCGGCGCGTCATTATGGGCCCTGATAGAGATCGCTCCGATCTTGGAGCAGTCAATTTCAGGCCCTATTTTTACTTACAGCGCTCCCGGTAGAGCGCTGTAAGTAAAAAGTACGTGATGTACTATGACCATCATCGGTCCTTGAGTATTTCAAGGACCGTGACGGTCATAGTACGTCACATGTCGTTAAGGGGTTAAGCATGTGATAAATAGGTGATAATATGGAGATGACTTTCAAGCAACTCCTCAAAACCCACCTGCTCAGGGAGGCATCTCAATAGCAATGTCCTCCTTCTGCACACTGACAGTCACATCAGAATCCTTCTGCACTTCTTTCACCACACCTTGTACCTGCACTTATAATACTCCTCCTAGTGTCTCTGTTTGTCAATATGAATTCAGCCTAGATTGTAAGCTCCTTGGGGCAGGGTCCCTTTCCTAGTGTATGATTCCCTTGCTGCACTTTCCCTCACAAATAATGTAATGATTGTACTTAACCCTAATGCTCTTAACCCCAGTTCTGTCGTTTTTGTATTGTATTATTTCAACTTCTGTTAAGCGCTGTGTACATGTATGGCGCTATATAAATAAAGATACATACATACATACATGACTTCTGAAGTGATATCACTTCTCCGATTCCTATGTTCTATGGAGCTTGTGCAATAAGATGTCTCATGTGGGAGAGATCTTAGTGCACAGGCTCTGTAGAATATTGGAGAAGTGATATCACTGCAGAAGTCATCTCCATATTATCACCTATTTATCACACCTTAGTGAATCATCCTGTTATCATCTCTTTATCACTTCTAGTCATTATCACACTCTTCTTCTTAGTACATCAACCTGCTTGTCTGCTTTGTTAACCCCTTGGGTGTAAAAGACATCGACAGCGCAAAGCACTGTGGGTGTCCTTTGCATTAAAAAGGGGCGGGTGGGGGTGGAATCCTCCCAAAAGAAAAGAATAGAGCTCAACAGAGCACTGTGAAAGAGAGCAAACAGGAGATAGGATGCGGCTGTATAAAGGAACACTAATGGTGTGTTTCAGCAGACTGGGGAAGCAATTTTTCTTTGCACACCTCGCTTCCTGTTCAGGAGGCTGTACTCTACTGTGTAAGACAGAAGTCCAAGGAAAAGAGTTTTCTGCAGCCTTCAGCAGGGCCTTTGAGTACCAGAGGGGTATCCAATGCATTGCAAAGCAATGCTTTGGATATACCCTCTGGCACTCAAAAGGTTAAAATAGCTATAATTTTTGTCTGAGAATGGGCAACTTTATATCTTTATTTTAATATAATTATCTGTAACTGGAATACTAATTTTAAAATACAACATAATCAGAGAAGAAGGTAAGTTCAAGCTCAGTCTTTTACTAATTAATTTCTTCTACTCCTACCTCTGCATAAACTTACAGCATAATGCTACGTTAACACACACCCTCCCCCCCAAAGATCTATGTCCCTCATCCTCCCATCTGGAGCTGCCAGTGAAAAGCTCGTTTCTATTGCCTATACTGGTGGGTGTGAGATAAAAGCAACAGAAGTGATCAACTGAGCTCACAGCACCATCTCTAGGGAACAGAAGTCTAGATGGAGCCTGTACACTGAGAGTTGTATGTTAACCCTTTAAGGACCAGAGGCATATGTAACACATTGCTCTGCAATGCACTACTCACCACTCTGGTCATTAAAGTGTTAATAATGCTGTAGCTCCCAGCAGGGCCAGATTTACAATAAGGCAGAGTAGGCATCTGCCTACAGGCACACCCCACAGAGGGGTGCCTGTCATTGGGATCCCTTTTTAAATGTTTTCTCTAAATTAGCCTCGCTGGCTGCGCAGTGGCATATATGAGGGCAACATGGAGATGGTGGGGGCAATGTGGAGCTGATCGGGGGCAAGTTGGAGCCGATGGGGGGCAATGTGAGGGCAATATGGAGATGGTGGGGGCAATGTGGAGCTCATGGGGGGCAAGTTGGAGCTGATGGAGGGCAATGTGAGGGCAATATGGAGATGATTGAGCAATGTGGAGATTTGGAGCATTGTAGAGGTGTCCAGTGGAGATGGCCAAGAGGGGGGCTTCAGATTTCTGTGCCTACAGGCTCCTGAGATGTAAATCCGGCCCTGGCTCCCAATGGTAAAAGTAGAAGAGATTAATTAGTAAACAAATGAGCTTTTCCCCATATATTGGTATAATTTTTTACGTTAACTGGTCTTACATTAATGCTCTGGATGAGGGGTGCCCAAGTTCAGTTCTCAAGGGCCATCAACAGGCCAGGATGTAAGGAGTTCCCTGCATAAGCAGAGATGAGTCAGTCAAAATGAACGAGCCACTGATTAACTCAACTGTGCTTAATCAAGGAAATCTTTACATCCTGGCATGTTGGTGGCCCTTGATCGAGTGTTTTCCAAAATATTGATTTGCAATGTTTAGGAGACCTCTGGAGCATCCAAATGGTTAAAGGTACATTGGTCCTCTTTAGTAGCTGTAGTTGAGACAGTAGTCCTCCCCCTGCACAGACCTTAGTGTCAATAACAAGTTCTCTATCAATAACAGCCAGAGAACCTCCTCCTCGCCAGCAAGTGCAAAGGAGCTGCGGTCAAGCTAGCAGACTTTGGTCTGGCTATAGAGGTGCAAGGGGAACAACAAGCCTGGTTCGGTAAGTTTGGAGGGGATATCACAGAGAAAGGAATTGATCCCAACTCTGTCTGTTTGTTTGTGTGTCTGTGAGTGTATGTATGGGTGGACGTTGCATTGAAATGATTGCACTTACAACTTTTCACCAATGCAAATATTTAGTTGCTCTTGTATCACTTTATGAATAAAAGTGTACACATTACTGAAAATCTCTCCCTATAGAGGGTGCTGTGCATGTAATGAGCTAACATTAGGTGATAAGTGTGCCAACTGATCTTCTCCTCTTTATGCCAGGTTTTGCTGGGACTCCAGGGTACCTTTCTCCAGAGGTTCTCAGGAAGGAGGCATATGGAAAACCAGTGGATATTTGGGCATGTGGTAAGGACAAGAAAGATGCAGTGGGAATGCACAGTGAGAGGAGAGGAAGCTGAGGGGGTTGGAATGAGGAGCAGGTGTGATGTTCTATAGTGAGTATAAAGGCCATGAGAAAATGCAAGAGTCAGAGCTGGACAATTAAAGAACTGAGTTTGAGGATCAGGAGAGTGATTGAAGACGAGGAAGATGTGAGTGCTTGGAGAGGATGGTGAAGTCAAACGAGGAAAGGAGAGCGTTTGGGTATGTCAGAAGACAATGATAGAGTCAGAAGAGGATTTGTGGAAAAGGAAAGGTTGCAAGTCTGTAGTGACCAGACACAAATGTCAAATAAGAATGTGAAGTCTAAATTAGGATGACATATGAGTGGTTGGGGGAGATGGGGGGTCAGAAGGTTGTGAGGATGAAGAGTGGTTGTTAAATACAGAATAAAAGGTGATAGCCAGGACAGTGTGAAATCCAGAAGAAGACGAAAGGGCCAGGAAAAACAGTGATGTCAGAAAAGGATGTGTGCTTCAGAAGAGGGAAAGGAGATTAGAAGATGTTATGGAAAGGAGAGGGATGAAGGTCAGAAGATCATGTGATGGTCATGAAAATGTATGAAAGTCAAAGAGCAACGTGAGGGTCAAGAAAAAGTGTGACAGTTATAACAGGATATGAAGACCAGGAGAGTATGTCATGAGAAGATGAGGATCAGGAGAGAGCATAACAGTCATGTGAGGGCCAGAAAATGTGAAGTGTCAGAAGATATGGGGGTCAAGAGAAAAATGTGAAAGTCAGAAGAGAATGTGAGGGCCAGGAGAGAGTTTGTAAGTCGAAGAGGATGTGAGAGCCACAAGAGAGTGTGAAGGTCAGAAGAGGATGTGAGAGCCTGAAGAGGTGTGAGGTAGTGGATAAGGTGTGAAGGTCGAAAGATTTGAGGGCAAGGAGAGGCTGTGATGGCCAGGATATGATGTGGTGGCTGGAACAGATTGTGAAAGTTGGAAGATGTGAGGGCCAGGATAGGGGGAGAAGGTCAGATTTAATACCCAGGAGAGTATGAGTGTGTTAAGGTCACAATTTATGGTGAGGATCAGGGATATGTAAAAGTCAGTAGTTAAGGTGATCATATGGATCATTTGTGATGTGAGTCTGTCCCACCAGGTGTGATCCTGTACATCCTTTTGGTTGGTTACCCACCTTTTTGGGATGAAGATCAGCACAAACTGTACCAGCAGATCAAGGCAGGAGCATATGATGTGAGTACTCCTAAACATTAGTCTTACAGGAATAATAATATTAATACATCTATACTTGCAATGCGTTGGAGACCTTTCTACCATCCAAGGGGTTAAAAATGTCCTCTTTTGGTAGAAAATAGACAGACACCCTTAGTATTCAGCCTTTCTGGAAAAGTAATCCGTGAGTAACAGCAGGCCAGTATCACCCGGCTGTTTGTGCTCTACCTGAGTATAATTTCTCTCACATCTATTTCTCTGTCTTTCTCCCTACTCTGTAGTTCCCATCTCCAGAGTGGGACACAGTGACCCCAGAAGCCAAGAACCTCATTAACCAGATGTTGACCATCAACCCAGCCAAACGTATTACTGCACATGAAGCACTCAAACACCCATGGGTCTGCGTGAGTACCACCCACTCTTCTATGTTAGATGGTCATTTTAACCAACTGGATGCAAGGGACATCAATGTGTTGGAGATATAGCTAGCATCTAAAAGGTTAAAGAATCATGAAGTCCAAAGTGAAATTTGTGAAGAAATCCAGAAGGGTGTACATATTGTGCTTTGTAAAGTGGTGAAAGCCTCTTTGGTATTCAGAGCATTAATAATTGTGGGTAAAGTAATCAGTTGATGCACAGAAGAGAAACTCAGAATTCCACCACCATCTAATCAGATTGTTTATTGAAAAACTGGATCTACAAGTTTCTGCTGTAAAACTCGGATATAGTGATAAGATCCACCCTGAAGGAATCTGAATGGAGGAGATCAGAAATCCCCTTTTTAAGTTGCAATTCAGTAAGATATATATGGTTGCAGTACTTGAGGAAATCAGCTGCACCATAGGGGTCAAAAAATGTCCTATAATTCTATTTGACTTAAATGGGGCTTTTAACCCAGGGGTGTGGTTAGTCATTGGAGGGCAATGGTACAAAACTCACAGGGGCAATACTGTAACATATTGAGCCCTGGGGCCAATGGGCCACCTTGAATGACAGACTCAGTCACCACTGCTTCCCCTGTAGTTCCTCCCCTGTAATGAAAGCATTTTTGTGCCTGGGAGGTATCTAATGCATTGGGCACTTCACTGGCATTCAAATGCTTGCAAAAGGATGCACTGGAGACCTCTAGTATTTTTAACTTATTGAATTGCACCTCTAGTGTATTATTGAGATCCAGCAGCCTTCCGTAGAATAGGCCTACACTGCAGGTATATTCACAGCCATAGGAGAACTCATAATAGGTAGACCCTAGTGTTTTGTAAGCAGTGAGTTGGTGGAAAGAAGCTCTAAGGAGGTCCATCCCCATATAAACATGTTTTTCTTTGTCCATTCCACAGCAACGTTCCACTGTGGCATCCATGATGCACAGACAGGAGACTGTAGAGTGTCTGAAGAAATTCAATGCTCGTCGTAAGCTAAAGGTGAGTCTGGAGAGTCCTGCACTTTACTCTCCCTCTTGTCTGCTATACCCACTCCCATGCAGACTCCACGGTAACTCCATTTTAATATGTTTTTACCTAGGGGGCCATTCTTACCACAATGCTGGCAACAAGGAATTTCTCTGGTAAGTGCTTACTTAACTTGAGATTCTTAATGTATTCTCTGAACACAGACCCTCAGATTTCACACTGAGGATCTACAGTCACTCTAAGATTCCTGAATAATACACTAGTAATCTCATCCTGAGAATCTTTGAATGATTCTCTGCAGATATCACACTTGAACAATGTTCTGCTGATTTCACAATAAGATTTGAAGATTCAATAAGCAATGCTCTACAGATCTCACACTGAGATCTCTAGCTTAATGCACTGAAGATCTCAGAGTTAGATTCCTGGTTTAATGCTCCACAGATCTCACACTGAAATCCCTGGTACATGGACCCACAAATCTCACTCTGAGATCCCTGGTACAATGATCCACAGAATTCACAGAGATTCTTGGTACAATGCTCCACACACATAATGAGATTCCTTATATACTGCTCAACAAGTCTCACACCGAGATTCATGATACAATTCTCCAAAGATCTAGCACTGAGATTTCTGATACAATGCCGCATAGATCTAGCTATAAGATTCCTGGTACAATGCTCCACAGTTCTTAAACTGAGATCCCTTATACAATACACCTCCGATCTCACACTAAGACCCCTAGTACAATGTTCCTCAGATCCCACACTGAGATGTCTGGTACAATGCTCCACAGATCTCGCACTCAGATTCCTGGTACTATGTTCCACAGATCTTACACTGAAAATCCTGATACAATGCTCCACAGATCTTACACTGAGATCCCTGTTACAGTGATCCACAGATCTAACAGAGATTCCTAGTGAAATGCTCCACAGACCTTACACCAACGTTTGTGGTACGAATCTCCACAGATCTCGCACTAACATTCCTGATACAGTGCTCCAAAGATCTCATACTGACATTCCTGGTACAATACTCCACAGATATCATACTGATATCCCTGGTTTAATGCTTCGCAGATCTCACAGAGTTTCCTAGTACAGTTCTCCACATATATCATACGACATTTCTGGTACAATGATCCACAGATATCACACTGAGATTCCTGGTACAATGTTCCACAGATCTCACACTGAAATTCATGGTACAGTTATTCCTATATCTCACACTGAGATTCCTTGTGTGAAGTTCTGTAGATGTCCCTGATTCTATCTGCATTTATTCTTGAAAGTAACCACTGGTGAGGTCACTGTGTGACACACTGCAGGCCACTGTGAAATGATTTGCAGAACCAGGGGTAATGTGGTACATGACTGGGGTTTTCGCTGCTATTTCTTTCTTCTTTGTTTTGTATCTGCCTTATTCTATTTACTGCCTCTCCACCCCTTATGATTCTCCTTTCCTTCTCCCCACAATTCCTTTCTCCACTCCACTCCTGTACCCATATGCCCGTTTGTGTTTATTTCTCTTTTTCTCCTTTATTTGTGCTTCAGTCCTCCCTTTCTTTCCTCCCATGTAACCCGCTCTCCAGCCACTTCTCCATCCATTTTCTTCTCCTGCATTTGTCCCCTCAATTCTCACTACCTATCTTCCGTGCACAATATATCTGTCCCTCCCTGACCATTCTTCCTTTTCTTCTTCTCTTTCATCTCACTTTTCTCTGATCTCCCTCCTCTCACAGTGGGCAGACAGACCACAGCTCCTGCCACAATCACCACTGCCGCCACTAGTACAGCACTGGGGTTGGTGGAACAAGGTAGTTGTGTCCTTAAGACACTTCTCCCCCCCTTTCCACGTTTGCCCCTTTTCTCCCCGAGAGGCGACTGCATGTGGCTGCTTCCTCCCAGCTGCCAGACTGTGTGGGTCATTAGTAGGAGGCAGGATTGGAATAGTGCCTTGTAGAGAGGAGATAGGGACAGTGGTATATATAACTTGGATTCGAGGCATGGGGAGGTTGATGCACTAAAAAGAACTGGATCAGTTCTGGAACCAACCAATTGCACCTATGGTGGATAATACAAATTCCTACTGATTTAAATGGAGACTTCTAAAGCATTAATGGGTTAACATTTATATTTAAATCAATGGAAATGTATATATTTGTCCTCTATGGTGTAGTTGGTTTGCCCCAGAATTGCTAAGGATGGGTGTGCACACCAGTAATGCCAAGGTGTAATATTACTGATTATAGTACAGGGGCAGGCAACCTATGACTTTCCAGCTGTTTCTCAACACAAAAAAAAACAGAAGAATTACTGGAGCTCCAGTTGAAGATGGGGCACCCTTTGTGTGCCAATGATTTGCCAGTCAATTCACAGTGGCATTAGAAGATTTGTACCCAGGTAGTTAATGGCTACAGTAGGCCTGCAACACCCCAAATAGTGTTTGTGCAACCAAAAACAGCAATACTGGCAGCTGGCTGAAAATGATGGGAGTTGTAGTCCAACAACAACTGAAAGTTGCCTGCCCCTGCTATAGTATATCAGGTGTTCTAGAATGGGTTTATAACCTGCCAGGCATATCAGGATCCATGTGGGTAAAGAGTAGCTTATAGAGTGCTGGAATACCAAGTTTAGGGTTAATGGCATGTTAAGAGTACATAGAGAAGTGTAAAAAGGTCCTAGCTTGGTGCTCCCTGGAGATGCTGCATGCAGTGTGTTTACCTTGGTGCATGCTGTGTGCCCGGGCATGTCACGTGCATTGCATGGGCTGAGAAAGCGCCACAAGCCTCTGGCAGTGTATACGGCACTGAAAATACTGCGGGTTGGGAGGATATTACCAAATAAATCTCACTGAGACTGATGCACTAAACAACTGCACTGTATAGCGGACAAATACAAAATGGCTCTGATATGAATTGGAATTTTAACCCTTAAATGCAAGAGAGTCCTGCAATGCATTGCAAAGCAATAAACTGGAGACCTCCTTAGCTTGTCATAAGATTAAAAGCCCCATTTAAATCAATGGAAATTTATGGAATTTTTATTTGTCTCTCATGGTGCAGTTGGTTTGCCCCAGAATTACTCAAATTCATGTTGTTTACATTACCTAACTGTCTCGGTGTTATCCCAGTAGTTTATAAGAGACACGTCCTGATAAATCACAGACGAAATGAGGCCAATACTAATAACCGCAATGTCAATACCATCTGGCCAAAGTCCAAAACAAGCTGAACATGCTGGGTTCTGTTCACCCAGATTGGAGAGGCATAGGGAGCATGTACAATCACCTTCTATCTCCTGACTGTAGGAAGGACAATAGGGTTCGTAGTCTAAGTAAAAGCAGTGCAATTCTTGTGCAAACAGGGATGGATTTACACCCCAGGAGCCCCTAGGCAAGGCACTCTATGTGCCCTCAGCACCACACATGGCCACACCCCAGACCCATCCACAATTTCCTGCTACAGAAAATACCCTTGCCCTATAAGAAGAAAAGCCAAAAAAAGGCTTTAACCCCTTGGTTGCTAAAGAGATCCTCAGCTCATTGAGAAGCATTGCGTTGGAGAGCTCTCTAGCATTCAAGGGATTAAATAATAGCTTGTAGAGGGGTATAAAACTGGTACAGGGACACTGAGAGTGCTTTGGCCACACCCACAATCGAGAATGTGGGTGTGGCCAGCACAGCTGACTCACCCCCTCAAAATTTAGAGCTCTAGGCAGCTGCCTACTCTGCCTATTGGGAAATCTGTCCCAGCGTACAAACCAAATGAACAACAGGCGATAAACGTACATTTCAAAAATTCCCTGACAAAGCAATGCATTGCATACCCCAATGGCACTCAAAGGGTTAAGTGGGCTTTTAACCCCCTTGGGTGCTAAAGAGAGATTAAACCATGCTCACTTTTAAGACTGCTTATTCCCTTTGATGGACAGACATAATTTAATGCAACGCATGACGGTAATATGTCTGAGAAGTGACAGACAATGGCGTAGGAGTGTTCCAGTCCTGTCACTGACGGTTACCACAGCTTCTTCTGAACATCGCGATCTAAGGACCTAGTACGCAAAAGTGAAGAGCAGCAACCAGCTGTGTATTAGGAGAGAAATAGACTTTCCCAAATTTCCTATCGATTTAAATGGGGGTTTTAACCCCTTCACTGCTAGGGAGATCTCCAACGACAACACACTGATTTTCAGTCAGTTGGAAACCAGTCTAGAAGACCAATTTAAATCAATGGGAAGTTTTATTTAACCCTTTGAGTGCAGGAGGAGTACGCAAACGCATTGCTTTGCAATATGTCAGGCACCCCTCTGGCACTCCCAAGTGTTAACCCTTATGCTGCCCTTTGTTTGATCCAGAATTGCTTCTCTATTGTGAATAAATGACTAAGTTTGCTCCTATGGCAGGCTTAGTAAATAGCCTGGGTTTCTTCTGTACAGCCCCAAGATGGCTGCTGTCAGCCTTATGGTGGGTCAAAAAAACTGTCTCCTCAGCTGGCAGCAGGTTAAAATGGAGCCTGAAAGATTTTGTCACACAGCCATAAACAACACATTACACCGTCCCAAATGTCCCTCTTTAGGGGAAGGACAGTAACTCAAAGCCAGATCCCTCTGTCCCACCCTGGTCCCTCTGTTTAGGAGATTAGACTCTGTGGGGTGTATATAAGTGCATCACACTGATTCAAAGCAATAACACTTACATTGATTGTTTAAACTTCAGTATATGTGTTTATAAATTAGTCTGTGTAAATACAATACTTTGATCTTGCTCTAAGTAATTTATTCAGTTACTCAAAGAGGTGTCAGTGTCAGAAGGTTATGAAATAACCTAACAATTCTCAATAATGCACTGCCCAATGTCCACCCCCCTAGCAGCACCACCTAAAACAAAATTGCTCCTCTTTGGCCATTGGAAATGCTGAGAGGTATGGCACGGGTTATGCATACAGCTCCACAGACCCCTAGTGGTGGACTTCAAAGTCCTTGACTATGATTAAGGGGACTGTGTGCAGCTCAAAAAGATTGAACTGCAAGACTTGAAATCTCACAGGTCAGTCTCTGTTGCAGGACTGGCAAGGAACAACAGAGATCTATTTTCAGACCTCTGTTCATCCATACCTCCCAACATTTCAAATTGCCAAAGAGGGACACTTGTGTTTTAGGGGGTGTTGCTGGGGGCGTGGCTGGTGGGTGGGATATTACCGAGAATTTTTAGGCTATTTCATGAACTATTGATACGTCCTTGTATAACCAAATAAATGACTTGTAACAAGATCTAAGTATTTTATTTACACTGAATAATTTATAAACACATATACTGACATTTAAACAAACAATAATGTGAATTTTATTGCTGTAGAGCAGTATGATACACTTATATACACACCATGCAATCCGATCTCCTAAAAAGAGGGACATCAGGGTGGGAAAGAAGGACAGAGGGATTTGGATCCAAAAGAGGGACTGTCCCTCCTAAAGAGGGACACTTGGGAGGTATGGTTCATCTCCCTCACTAGACTACTGGGGCTCAGAATGCAGACTGATTGAAAATGAAGGGTGCTGAGCTCAACAACAGTTGGGTGGATTCACATCCCTTATCTAAGAGCTATAACTTTTTTTATTGATAAAAAAAAAAAATTGATGCATTTCATGAGCTAACCCTTTGCGTGCCAGAGAGGTATCCAAAACACTGCAATGCATCAAAAGGTTAAATGGAAATTGGACCCTAGAAATAAGTTATTCTTGACCCTTTGAGTGCCAAAGGGGTATGCAGCGCATTTTAAAGCAATGCACTGCGTACACCTTTGGCACTCAGACGGTTAAATGCGTACACCTCTGGCACTCTGACGGTTAACCCTTTTGAGTGCCAGAGGGGTACACAATGCATTGTTCTGCAATGCGTTGCGTACTCCCCTGACACTCAAAGGGTTCATTCGTTAACAAACTGACTTACCTGGGTAGGTGTCTTTCATACATCAGTCGTCTGTTTATATATTGCATTATAGCTTCAGTTTCCTGTATATAGTGTTCTCTGTTGAAGTCTGTTTATAGGTCACACCCCACAAAAAACAATAGGCTTCAACAGTTCTGAATGACTTAGAGACACAAGATGTTATCGGGTTATAAAGTGGACTACAAGAGAGATGAATAACAAATCAGAAATAGTTTAGTGATATAACTCAGTGTTTCTCGAAGTTAGTCCTCGGAACTTACACCAAGCCAGCTTATCCCTGCTTAATCACGGGGTGTAATCTGTGGCTAAAACATTAAGAGCAAGCTGCCTGTGTGCTTAAGTAGGGATATCCTAAAAACCTTTTAATTTACTTGAAGGGTTATTAATGCCCAAAGATAACTTATGTTTTATTGAAGATTTAAAAAAAATAAATTATGTGCAGCAAATCCCATCTCTCAAACCTTTACAGTTTGAGAGATATTCGCAGCTAAAGTTCCCCCCTTCCTCCCCTACGCCTGACGTCAGCGCTTTGCTGACAGCAGGAGATCCTGGTCCTGGGACCAGCCGGCGGCTCTTCAGCAGAGCAGAAATAGTGATCTTTAAAAAGAATTACTTGGTTTGAAGCACACTTTGAAGACAATTCCAGTGAAGTAGTTCTTCTTAAAGATAACTATTTCGGCTCTACTGAAGAGCCTCCTCAGGTCAGCCGACTCGAATCTCCTTCTGCCAGCTTTACAGTTGACATCAGGAGAGAGGGAACTTTAGCGGCCAAGATCACTCAAACCGTAAAGGTTTGAGAGATGGGAATTGCTGCACATAATTTCTTTTTTTAAAATCTACAATAAAACATAAAGTTATCTTTGGGCATTACTAACCCTTTAATTAGTTGGCAGTCATATGATGGGCAAGCTAATTAAAATATTGCAATGTACTATGGCTTTAAAAACCTCTCTTGCGATAATCAGCAGTTGTGCATATTTAATCATGTTTGAGAACATTTAATTATATACTTCGTCATTTTTAACAGTGAAATTTGCTGAAATATGGTGAAAAGCCACCTAGAATGAAAAGAGAACATTTTGTAGGAAAAAGGAAAAGACACCCACAACGCTAAAACACCATAATATATATTTATATGCAAAAAACAACCAAAATGAATAAAATATGAAGCACAACAAAGAATGAGGAGCAGTCCACACTCCAAACCAAAGACAGAAGACAATCCCATGCTGCTTCATACAAATGACTTAAAGGTGAACCCTGTGCACAGTATATATTAACATAGTAACGTAGTTGATGAGGCTGAAAAAGACGTGTCCTTCAAGTTCAGCCCATGCCAAATCACCCCTGTTGATCCAGAGGAAGGAAAAAAAAAAACATTGAAGCCATTTCGATTAAGCCCCAAGTGGGTAAAAAAAATCCTTCCTGACTCCAAATGGCAGATATTTCCATGGAATAACATCCTATCTGCATTGAAGCCAATTTTCATAATTCTCAATATTGTTCTGTGCTAGATAGGTATCCATTACTTATTTAAAGCAGCTACAGTATCTGCAAGCACAGCATCCCGAAGCAAAGAATTACATAGCTCTAGCTCCCTTACTATAAAAAAACCCCTGCCTTTGTTTTACTCTAAAGCGCCTTTCCACTAGTCTTACTGGATGACCTCTCATTCTTAGCTCAGCTCTTTGAGTAAATAATTAATTGGAAAGCTATTTATATTAACCTCAAATATATTTGTACATGATAATTATATCACACCTTAGATGTCTCTTCTCTACTATAAACAACCCCAGTTTGGCTAGTATATTTTTATAACTCAGATCCTGCAATCCCTTTACCAGTTTTGTTGTACTTTTTCCAGTTCAATAATGTCTTTTTTAAGAACTGGTGCCCAAAACTGTACTCCATATTTTAGAGGAGACCTTACCAAGGATTTATATAGAAGCAGGATTATATTAGCATCCCATGCCTCTTTTTATGCAGGATAGTACCCTATTTGCTCTTGCAGTAGCTTAGTGACTCTGCACACTGCTGTGAAGTATATTACCTATTAATACTCGTAAATGCTTCTCTAATAAGGATTCCCTAAGCTGTTTCCCATTAAATGTATATATAGTGTGTTTGTTTCTACAGGCCAAATGAAAAACCTTACATTTATCTACATTAATTGTCTTCTGCCACTTTTCTGCCCATTCACTCAGTTTATCTAAATCCTTCTACAGAGAAACACATTCAGCCCTGTATGTATTTCCTTGCACAGCTTAGTGTCATCAGCAAATATTGAGACACTACATTCAATTCCCACTTCTAGGTCATTAATAAACATATTAAAAAGCATTGGGCCTAGGATTGAGCCCTGTGGCACCTCACTTACAACATTAGGCCAACTTGAAAAAGTTCCATTTACAACAATTCTCTGCCACCTATGATTTAACCAGTTCTCAATCCATGTACAGATATCACCTCACAAAATGAAGCCTTTAAATTTATACAATAATCTATTGTGAGGCCCTGTACCAAAAGCTGCACTGCAATCCCAGAATTCCATGATGTGCCAGGACCGTCACAAGTCCTTAACGTCCGGACCGGCATAACAGTCCTAGCACGTCATATGTCATTAAGGGATTAAATGATGCATCTGACCCATCTGACGTAAACACTTTAAAAGCCTGCTTCTTATTTCTAATTTCCCTGCAAACCTCATTATTAAGCCACATCGGTCTCAATTTGCTCCTCTTGCACAAATACCCCATTCTTTGGCCATCATGCCGGGGTCCTCTGTCCTTGATGCGGCTACAAATGGGTAGCTGGTAAGGTGAATGTAGATAGCTGGCTGGATTGCTGGAACATAGGGCTCCTGAATGGGGGTAAGAAGGGACCCTTTAGACTACTCTGGAATAATGACACAGGATACATGTCTTAGTTTAAAACGACTAACGGTTTATTCAGGGAACAGGGGATATTTTATACATAAACTTAAATCGGAACTTTCATCCTCTATAAAGTCGCCCTGCTATAATTAAGCAGGTAGTGACTAGCTTTAGAATATATCTATTACCTCTGAAATGTTGGCCATTCTAAAGAAATCGATCTTTGTAGGAGACTGATTTACAGGAGACCGGGACAGAGACTGCAGGCGCGCAGGCAAGATGTCTGCGTTGTAGCCTGGGTTCCGGTCTCCTGCAATGATGGATTTCTTTAGAATGGCCAACATTTCAGAGGTAATAGATATATTCTAAAGCTAGTCGCTACCTTCTTAATTATAGCATGGCGACTTTATAGTGGATGAAAGTTCCGCTTTAATACAATAGCATAATGGAAATATACACAGCATACACAAAGGGACAATGGGTAGGTGGCAACATAATACAAATGGCACAAAAGGAGATAACTGTGGGACAAAGGGACTGTACACAGGGAAAGTATGTTTACATAATGTAATTTTGCCACTCCGATTCTCAACCAATAGGAATCGGAGCAACAAGAGACAAGCAACCAATCAGGACCTAAGTCATTGTTCTCCATAGGAGATTGAATTACCTGAGTCTGACATATAACTCAATCATGTCACTCTGGCTCCCAAACCAAAGGCAACCGGAGCGACAACTAGAGGGAAAGGTGATGACCAATTGGAAGAGTACCTACCTGCCCAGTAACATCATGCACTGAAAACCTTCGACACTATGTACTGTGCAGGGAGACACCTAATGGTTGAACATGGCATTTCCTTTCAACATTCCCTCAAACTGTATCAACCTAATTTCCCCATAGAGGATAGGCGACCAATCAGGAAGCCGCCTACTTTTTATCATGAACGGAGGGGAATTTCACCTTCCCGGTCGTATTCTTGTTGCTGCCCAGCCTCCAGGAGCTGGGACTTCCCCCAGCGCCTTCCAGTCTCTTGTAGTCTTTTGTGTTTTTTTTCATGGCTCTTACAAGAGCCCCAAGTAACGGCCTATGGTGAATTACAGTTTATGTTGAAGCATATATTTGTCTAAGAGCATTTTAAAGAAATTCCATGATTCTTGTGCATTTTTACCTTTGAAGATTATATCCCACTGAATACATTTTAATACTGCTTTTAGCTTTGTAAAATTAGCCTTTTTAAAACTGAATGATTTTTGTTAAACACTTGCTATTGGGTTTTTCATAACAAATTTCAAAGGATACCATATGGTGGCCATTACTGCCTAAATGTTCCTTTACCTGTATACTGTTTATCATGTCGGAAATGTTTGAGACCACTAGGTCAAGCAAGGCCTCTTTTCTAGCTGTCTCTTCTACTAGCTGGGACATAAAACTGTCATTAATCATACTTCAAAAATAATTTCTCTTTGTTGTGCCGGAAATCATATTTCTCCAGTCAATTTCAGGATAGTTGAAATCTCCCATTATGATTACATTTCCTTTTCTAGAAGCCTTTTCCATTTGTAGTAACAGTTGGGCTTCCTTTAACTCCCCAATATATTATATATAATGTATTTGTATATATAATGTATTAATTCACTTAAAAAATGAGGGTGGAACATGCTACTGTATAAATAGACTGCGGGAAATGTTCCCGTTCTTGAAGTCCCTACCCACTCACTGCTGGTGATCCCTGTTTGAAAACAGGTTATGACAGCCATGAAGACATGGTGGGTGGTACTCTGTAACTGGAAGGAGCCACTGCTCAGACATCCTTTATTTATTGCCTACTCCATTTGCAGCATCCTAGATTGTTTTCTAACTTGGGAAAGCTGTAATGTTTTAAAAAGACTTCTTGAACAAACTTGGTAATTCAGTGTTGCTTGGCCTGAGGAAGAACAGATAATATGATCTGTCAAAAGCTTGTCTTATAAAATGAAATGTTAGTCCAAATAAAAAAGGTATCACCAAACAGCAAAGTACTCATATATTTGTATTACTAATAAATTGCACCTTCTGCTTAAGGCTTTTCAGTAGTGGAGAGGGGTGCTGTACAAATAAGTGTATAAAAATTATCACAAAACTGACAAAATGACCTGACTAGGATGTTTAGCAATGTTGTTAATGTACAGTGTTGTTCAATGCAACATTAGTTTCCTTTCAGCCATCTTTGCTTTTTGGACACCAGTTTGATTTAAAACATGCAACGTTTGAACTATAATCATTTTTTAATGAAAAATCTCCCTTCTTTCACTCAGCAGGAAATCCCCTATAACATAGGGGATTCATGTTTAAAGGGATAGAAATGTTTCATAATAAAAGCAGCTCTAATTAATCATCATAGTATTTGGACTTTGGAGAGTGTTATTTCAGTTCTGTCAGAGTTGTAGTTCAAGAGTAATTCAATGACAAAGTGTCCCCCTCCTGCCCCTTTTACTGTTGTAACACTGCTCAGCCAGAGCAGAAGGGAGGTGCCCAGGTAGACTGCAGAGAGGGACAATCTTCAATTAAGATAAGGGAAAAAGCTGAAAAGCTTGTCAAGGGGGGAAGGACTTTCATTGTTTTCATATATAGAAGATTGTCCCCTGTTGTTAACTGTCTGGTCTATGGACTGCATTCCACATCTGAGAAGAGATGGCTTATGCTAGGTAAAAGGGGCGGGAGGGGAACTTTGCTTGTGAATATCTCTTAAACCATAAAGGTTTGAGAGATAAGACTTACATTGTTCTTCATGTTTTTTTAATGCCTACAAAATAAAATAAAGTTAAAACGAAATATTACTATCCCTTTAAAGTTCTTTAAAACATTTAAGTCAATGTGTTTAAAGGGGAACTTTCACCTCAACAACACTTTTTGATACAGTGTGCACAGAATGCGGAAGTGCCCAGAAAGAAGCGTGCATATCTTGTAAAGTATATATGTAAATGATTAAAAAAAAAACATGAATCCTAATATAATTTGAATACCTTAAGCACATGTCAAAAAGTGTTGTTGAGGTGAAAGTTCCCCTTTAAGAAGCTAATGTTGGATATCTGTGCACAGTGGTGTCTAACTAGGTATCTAAAGCCGGGTATCTGTGCACAGTAGTCTATAACAATATATCTAGAGCTGAGTATCTGTGCACAGTAATGTATAACTATGTATCTAGAGCTGAGTATCTGTGCACAGTAGTCTATAACAATGTACCTAGAGCTGGGTGACTGTGTACAGCAATGTATATGTATTTAGAGCTGGTCTCTGTGCACACTAGTGTATAACTATATATCTAGAGGAGTGTGTCTGTGCACAGTAGAAAATATGTATCTAGGCTGGGTGTTTGTGCACAGTGGTGTAGCTTAATATATTTAGAACTTTTTGTCTGTGTACAGTAGTGTAAATATATCTGTAGACTTGCGTGTCTGTTTACAGAACTCTTACACGGCGGGCCAAAGTGAGTAAAACCTCAGAACTACACCTCCCAGCATTCTGTGTGTTCGGGCAGTGTCTACTGCGCATGACTTTTATATTATGGGAGATATATGTATGTGTAAGCAGCTGTCTGTGTATATGTCTCTAGAGCTGGGTATCTGTGCACAGTAGTATATATGTATCTATAGAGCAGTAGTTTGTGTAAAGAAGTCTATATCTATGTAGGTCTCTAGAGCAGAGTGTCTGTGAACAGTATTGTATATGAGTCTAGAGCTGGGTGTCTGTGCACAGTAGTGTTTATGTACCTAGAGCTGGCTGACTGTACAGTTTTGGATATCTATATTTCTACAGCACATTTATTATTAGGAAGGCAGGGATTTCCTTTTACTTACTGTGTAAAGATTTTCCCTCTCTGCATCCTTCTGGTCCCACAACCGGATTCCAAATCTAAGAGGAGGCGCCCAGATGGGGTGGGAGGGGGATCCTTTCCGCTTCAATTGCTTTTGAACTACAAATCTGTAATTAAATATACATAGTGCAATATGTTAAAAAAACTTGTACTTAATACTCGGAGCTAAAGTTTAAATTATATATTACTATCCCTTTATTATTCACCTCTGTGCCAATCATATGCAGCCTGCTTCTCTTTCCTTCTCTATCTATAGAGCAGTGGTTGCCAACAGGCCGTCCCAGGGCCGCATTTATCCATCAGAGGCTTCTCCTGCAGCCCCAAGTCTGTTCTCTGCTACAGTGGGAAATAACTTCCCTTAATCAAACCTTACACACACACACACACACACACACACACACACACACTGCAAAAGGACCCATCCTCTTCATTTTGCCTTACAACATACCTCCCTTCACACTTCCATAGTTCCATCTTAACAACTTGGATGCTAGCAATGTCTCTAATGCATTGAGAAGAAATGCATTGGCGACCCCTGCAGCATTCAGGGGGTTAATTTACCTGTAACCTATTTAGAATGTGTAACCATGATCTGTGGCACTTTGTGTGTGTGTGTGGCCACATATGTGGGGGAAGATCTGCTTGCCTGGCACTGCTACTGATACATAGCTAGCTGGACAAACTGACCTGAGTTGTTGCCTTCCAATAGACTGTAAGCTCTGTGGGTTACTGGTGCAGTGCTGTATACACTGTCAGGGACACTCAGTAAGAGGCAGAAGTTTTAGGCTATAGTGATTAGGAGGTCTGAATGCTGATGGGAAGAGAGCCCTCCCTGGCTGGGCATGTGATGGCCATCCTGTCTTGCCAGCCTGCCGATGCCCGAAGTATATGCACAAATCTGCCACCTAACAGTGCCCACCATGTTTATCTGACCTCTGTGTATTTCTTTCTATTCCTTCTTTTTTCCTATTTATATATATCGTTGTTTTTCTTTCTTTTTCTCATTCGTTTTTCTTGGTTTCTCTCTATATTGCTTTCCTCATTCTCCACAATTTTTTTGCTTCTTTATTTCTTCCGCTCCTCTCTTGTTTCTTGCAAGGTAAGTTCTCATTCTTTGGATCCTTATTTTTACACTATGAATTCTTACACTATGAGGTAGATCTATTCAGGCTCCTTGGGGTGGGGTTTGCTTGGTGGTAAACTAAGATTATCACTCTCATATGATTTAGGGAAAAAGGAGCGCTGATATTTGTTGTTTGTCTCATTTCCCACTTAGGTTTGCAACAAGATTCCATTAATGAGGGTCATGTATGAATAATGCACACTTCAGGGGTGCACAGGGACTGCTGCAGCCCTACAGTAAAGGCAGGTAGCCCTCCTGCTCTAATTGAACTGCCACTCCCTTTATCCTCAGTCATTCAGCATAACGTGTGAGGATAGTGGGAGTTTTAGTCCAACAACAGATGGAAAATCAAAGACTGTTCCTTCAAAAGGGCTGCAATGTAGTCATTCAGTGTGCATTTTTCATATATCACTTTGTATTAAAGGGATGGGGCGACAATCCTATTCCCAGACTACTCTGCATGCATAGGTCACAGATAAGCAGATGTGCGCAGATGTTAAGATAAATGTATACCTTCCGACACACAGTGATATTCAGTCTTTCAAACATACCACTCACATTCACAGTCTAGTACATACACACACACACTGATATTCACATTCTTCTACACCTACCACTAAAATACACAGTCTAGTGCATACACATAAACACACACACAGTAATATTCACATTCTTCTACACCTACCACTAAAATACACAGTCTAGTACATACACATAAACACAAACACAGTAATATTCACATTCTTCTACACCTACCACTAAAATACACAGTCTAGTGCATACACACACACACACACAGTAATATTCACATTCTTCTACACCTACCACTAAAATACACAGTCTAGTGCATACACACACACACACACACAGTAATATTCACATTCTTCTACACCTACCACTAAAATACACAGTCTAGTGCATACACATAAACACACACACAGTAATATTCACATTCTTCTACACCTACCACTAAAATACACAGTCTAGTACATACACATAAACACAAACACAGTGATATTCACATTCTTCTACACATACCACTCACATACGAGGTCTAGTACATACACACACACACAGTGATATTCATTCTTCCACACATACCATTCACATTCTAGTACATACACACACACACACACATATTGATATTCACATTCTTCTACACATACCACGAACATACATGGTCTAGTACATACACACACACACAATGGGATATTCACATTCTTCTACACATACCATTCACATACACAGTCTAGTACATATACACACACACATAGTGATATTCTCATTCTTCTACGCATACCACTCACATACACAGTCTAGTGCATACACACACAGTGATATTCATATTCTTTTACACACCCCACTCACATACACAGTCTAGTACATACATACAGTGATATTTTTGATATTCACATTCTTCTACACATACACTCACATACAAACAGTGTAGCTCGCACACACACACGTTATGCTAAGCAGACTTTATAACATATTAACTGGTCCCTCTGTCTCTTCCTTTGGCCTCTCTCAGCAGCCAAGAGCTTACTGAACAAGAAGACAGATGTTGGAAAGGTAAATCTTTAAAATATATATACATAGACACTCTGCTGATATACCCTTAAGTGCATGTCACTTCACTTATGTACTCTGTTCCCTATATCTCAATTCATTGCTCCATAAAACCCTTCCCTATATCTACTCTCTTTGCAATATATAGTACTGTTATTACTGCTCCATATAACTAGAACGGGGTTTTCCCATAAAGCCGCCCAGGGCCGCTAAACGGATAAACCTGTTTTTTTTGTCTTTATTCTTGGACCAGATAACAGCCCAGGGCTGTAATTCGGTAGTCACTTATATCACTCTGTAGGATGCTGTGAAGCCCTCATATCTTATATCTGAAGGGGAGTGAGAGACCAGGGAGTGATATAACCTAATTAGGACTTCACAGAAATATTACAGCGAAATAAACCCTGTCTGTTGTCTTATGAGCTGCAATGAGATAATGAGAATAGAAGTTGCATTAATAAAATAAAGGTGAACAAGTGAATGGGTTAAATGTATGAAGTGTGAGACCATTCAGTAGGCGACATGACAATCTCTCGCTGTCATGCAGTGCAAGATTCCCAAGCCACCATTTTGATAATGGCGACATTTTGTACCAGTACTAGTATCTGAGCCCATATAGTCTGGCTGTATTCTAGCTTTTCTGTACTTCACTTAGTGCTAGCCTCTGCCCTGAGTCCCCTGCCAGGCAGTCCATTATAAGTATTGGCCAAGCATCCCTCCATTTATACTGTAAATTCTCGGGTATAATATGCACAATTTTACGCCACTTCACCTTATGTGAAGAGGGGGGTGCGTATTATACCGAAGCGTTTTAATGTTTAAAAAAATGTAACCCTGTCAGATAACTTCCCTCTCTCCCCCCGGCACTATCTGATGTCATAATAATTTAATTTCTCCATATAACAGCTTTATGTATCTAATTTTAAAATGTCTTTAATCCTTTGTGTATTTGTTTTACAGCCCCAGACAAACAGCACCAAGAATAGCGCTGGAGTGACCAGTCCGAAAGGGCCAATTCCTCCTGCAGCACTGGTATGAGGAGAGGGGTGGGATGGAGAACAGCAGAGCACAAGAGAACTGTGTTTCTGTGATGTGTTGGGAGGGTGGTGGGCTTGTTGAGGTAATGTTCTTCCTAGGAAGATTCTGTCCTTTACTAACACTCCCTGCTGAACCTCATCCATTGATGGACTTCTCATCTTCTCATGTGAGTTGGGGTGAAGCCTCGTTTTTGTCTGTGGTTTGGGAAAGTGCGTTTTGTGTCTGTGGTTTAGAGACGTCTGTGGTTTGTCTCAGGAAGGTCTCTCTGTGGGGTCAAGGGACTCGCTTTTTTTGTTTCTGTGGTTCAGATTTGTGGTCTGTCTAGGATAGAGAAGTCTGTTATGTGTCTGTGGCTAAGGTCGGTTTGTGGTCACTGTGGGGCAGTCAGGGACCTCCGATTATTGAAGCATTTCTCCCCCTGCCTTGCACTTCTCCATTTCTCACACTCTTCCTTTTCCTGTTCTTTATGCCCTCTTTTTTTTAAGGAACACTAATACCTGATAACACCCCACATACAAATGTACCTACTATGGCCAGAAAATCATAACGCAGCTTGCAGAAGATAGAATGAGACACTTACGAAATAGGCAATTAGTAACCACCCATTTATTAACTGATACACACTACATTTTGGAAGAGGTTTACCCTCCCTTCATCAGGTGTTTAAGACAAATGATAAAGGGAGGGTGATCTTCTCCCAAAATGTAGTGTGTACTACTGACACTGCCATTTAATAAATAGGTGGTTAAGCCACTGGATACTCAATGAGTGTCTATTTGCAAGCTACAAGGTGTTGTGAGTGTGGCCATGCACTCTGTGGGCCTTATGCATAATGCCAAAGTGCACCAATCCTGAGGCAAACCAACTGTACTAAATGGGACCAATAAATATTTCTGTTGACTTAAACAGACCCTATCATCTGAACGTTGGTGATTTTGACAGAGCTTTCAAAATTACCTATTTATTGTAATAGCCATTTTTTTAGATAATGAGTTTGAGGAGTAATTTAGATGTATATATTATGCTAATAGGCATGCCATATAGACACTTCCTCTGCTAGCCCTACATCACATCACTCCCTCACTGATACTGTTAAGCAATACATTGACCACTTCACCAGGTAAAAACAACTGCTGTTTGTTAGCACTGGGACAGAGCCCTCCAACAGATTCTACTGAATTCAGAAAATCCTAATGGCCATTAAGAATGTTGCTCTTGGTGCCTGATCGAAGCAATAACATCTTCAGGCAGTACCAAATGTCAAGTTCTGGTGGCGGGACTCCTGACCCCAAACTCTGCCCACTGCAGTATGTATCTCTTCTGTGGGCACATGCACACTGCTTTAACTGAGGGAAAATATCAGAAGTTCCAGTGGGTGGCATTTGGAGTCCAGATGTCCTTTCTGCATATATAATCCAAGACAGACTGAAGATGTTATCTTCCGAATGAAGATACAAGGGCAATTGGATTTTCTGGCCAAAGTAAAGTAAGTGGAGGGTTATTATTAAGAAGTGTTAGTGTTCCTGAACCCCTTGGACTCTAGTGATGTCTTGCATTGAAGTCACTAGCAACCAAGTGGTTGGTTGTCTGTTTCCCATTCAGTAATTTCTCCTTATGTCCTGGTTTCTTGCTTTTTTTATTTCCCTGTTTCTCCACTCCTCCCCTCTCTTTCCCCAAACTCACTTTTTTACCCCCTTTTCTCCTTCCCTTTTTACCCCTTTTCTTGCTCTCTCTATCTTCCCATTTCTCATTATTTCTTCCTCTGTAGGAACCTCAAACCACAGTAATTCATAACCTGGTGGACGGAATTAAGGTATTTGCTGTGTCTTTACCTCTCTCATCATGTGTCAGTCATGTCTCACTCTCTAAGCTGTCTCCTCTAGAGCAACCTGGGTGATGGCGGTCATGGTGAAGGTGGGGTGGGGGCTTTTATCATCTCTTACCTGTAGTGTGCACAGTGTCATGAACTACGTAGCAGTTAGAAAGCCGTCAGCACTTTTCTCAGCAATAGGCTGCTCGTCATAGTAGAACTGAGTTTGGGTTTAAGTGGGGGTCAGCCACAAACAACTGGTGTGAGAGTTCTGTCTCTTATCCTATGAGTTTATTTATTAATGGTGAAGTATAATTATAGAAATATGTGGTTCTAGGCAGGAATCCTTCCTACAGCAGCCCAATATATCTGTTTACATTTTGCACATTGTTTCTGCAGTTGCCCCATTTTAGTATGATAATAGTTCACACTAATTTGCAACAGGCAATAGTCAGCAGTCTTCTGAATGGGGAATAATATAGAGGAAATTATTCTTTTGAATCCTGTAAGTATGCTAAATAGTGAAATGCCACTGTCCAGATTTACACTTCAACTGAATAACTATGCAAACACAGTTATTGATTTTCCTGACTGTTGTATGAAAGACATTTACCTAGGTCTTAGGTTACACAATTTAAAGGGAGAAAAAAAAATTAAATAATAACTTTGCTTTTGTTGAATAATCAGCAAATTTAGATATTCCATTAAAAATCAGCCATTTCCAGCTACAATAGTCATTTACAACAATGTCTACATTGTATTTCTGATCAATTTGATGTTATTTTAATGGACAAGATTTGCTTATCTTTAAAAAACAAGGACATTTCTAAGTGACCCAAAACTTTTGAACGGTAGTGTATATAATAGGACCTGCGCTATAAAACAAGTGCATCTGGGAGAGTTTGCATTCAAAAGTTATTACAGCTGAAACATATGTTAATCCGTTAACAAGAGAGCCAACTACTGTTCAAATACCAAATTGTTTTATATAATGTACTCTGTGAAAGCACTTGAGTCATAGACTATTGCTTTCCATAGCAAGTGATAGAAACAGAACCACCTTGTGACCACCATAAAAAATTGCAGTTTAATATAAAACAAGTTTGAGCTATGCTAAAGTTTGAAATAAAAAAACTGTCTCCCAGAAGTACGTGTATCCTTGTGTTGCTCAACAGGAAAAGCCCTATAACGCATACTTTTTCATAATCAAAAGTGTAGTACTTCTTTAAAGGGATAGTAATGATTCACAATAAAAGCAGCTCCAATTAATCGTCATAGTATTTGGGCCATGGAGAGTGTTATTTCAATACTGTCAGAGCTGTAGTTCAAGAGTAATTGAATGATAAAGTATCCCCCTCCTCCCCTTTTACTGATGTAACACTGCTCACCTCAGAGCAGCAAGGTGGTGTACAGGTGGACAGGGCCGGTGCAAGGACTTTTGTCTACACAGGCAAAGACGCATTTTGATGCCCCCCCCCCCCCCCCGTGCTGCTCTGTGGTCAGATTTCTGGGTCCTCCTGGTGAGGTGAATCTGAGTCCAGTAGTCCTTCCTGTTGGTCTTGTGTCCTCCTTGGCGGGCTGTAGGTGTCCCCTGTGGCATGCTGGCTCTAAGTGCTGCTGATTTGCTGAGTCCCACTCTGCTCCCCCATCACCATGCACCCCTGTGGGCCGTGATGACATCAATGTGCACACTGTCACGCAGAGTGGAGGAAGAGGCACAGAGAAGCACTTGCTGCCAGCCAGACAGTAACAAGTGAGTCTGGACTCTGGCAGCAAGCTACAGTGGATCTTGTTGTGTGGGTGGCAATGTGGCATCATCTGGCGGGCTATAACGTGAGGCCTCAGTGCCTCACAGAGTGACAAGTGGCACATTTTAAATTAGCATGTCTGTGCGGGCAGGCAAGAGGACACAGGACATTAAAATTATAATTGCTGGTGGCGGCTCCCCCTGTATTGGTGCCCCTCCGCTGTGGCGCCCTAAGGCAGCTGCCTAAACAGCCTTATGCTAGTGCCGGACCTGCAGGTTGATTGCAGTGAGATTAGCATAAGGGAAAAATCTGTAAGGGGGGCAGGGTTTTCATTGTTCTCACAGTAAGAAGATTGTCCCTTGCTGTGAGCTGTCTGGCCTGTGGACCAGCGTCCACATCTGAGGTGAGTAGTGTTACACTAGGTAAAAGGGGCAGGAGGGAGATACTTTATCACTCAATTACTCTTGAACTACAACTCTGACAGTATTGAAATAACACTCTCCATGGCTCAGATACTATAAAGATTAATTTGAGCTGCTGTTCTGTGAAACATTACTATCCCTTTAAGAGCCTCTTATTGCTATAGGTAGAGAACTCCTACAAACTTATGTACAATTTACTAAGCAATCCTGGTTATAGCTATTACTTAGGTATGAGGAAGCAGGCACTGTGAGGGATCATGTGTGTCACAGTATATCCCACAGATACTGATGGAATGTTCCATTATTTTATATTCCTCACTCACTGTCTCCTCTTCATATGCTTTAGTTTGTTTCCTCAAAATTAAGGGCCCATTTGTTCAATTGCAAACTGTGGCAATTTGGGGGCAGACTAAGTGCACAAATACAAAATCTCTAAATTTCCGTTTGATATAAATGGGCCTTTTAACCACTTGAATGCTAGAAATGTCTCCTATGCATGGTGAAGCAATGTGATAGAGACCTCTCTAGCATTTAAGGGTTAAAGGCTTCATTTTAAGAAATGGGAATTTTTATTTGGTTCCCTACTGCCATTATTTTGCCCCAATAATTTTTCCAGATTTCATTTGGAAATTGGGGTCCCCCAGTGGGGAATGTTGGAAAAGACACTAGGCCTTATGTACAAGAAATGTGGAGGCAGTACTGGGGCAATAAACTGTGAAACAGGCTGAGGAGATTTCCTAACTAGAAAGGTGTCAGGTGACCCCATTCTGTAATGGGACTACTTCTCTGCTATAGGACAAAAACACAAGAGAATGCAAAGGAAGCACCTTAGTGCTTGGTATCCTTTGCCACCACCAAAAATAAACCCCACTCGTGGGTACTCACAAACATATATGCTATATATATATAATGCACATGATTAAAGGAGCAGTAAACTTTTTTATGAAAACCTATATGTTAAAGAGATTTTCCTGCTGAGTAAAACAAAGTAATTCTCACTGTTGTCAGTTCTTATATTCAATAGTTATATTCGTTCAAATGATCAGGAAGTGAATTTACAGTGCGTTTACTTCCAGATAGTACTGACAGGAAGTGACTCAGCAGTTTCTATCACATTTAATAGAAAGTTGTTTGTCACTTACTTTCCTCTCCATTAGAATGTAACAGAAAAAGTAATTGAAATTTGACCACTAGTGAGCATTGCTAATGTAAAAAAAACATGGCTTTAAACTGTAATAACTCTGGAAATATGCATCTCTCAGCAGTGGGAGTACTCTTATTTTATTCAACATGAAAAGCCCTAAAATATATATTTTTTCATATATATATATTTTTTATTTTTTTTTCAAATATATATTTCATAAAAGTTATTTAAATAAATATGCACTCACATTTAGATGTGATCTGCTTTTGGCTTATACCAAGGTTGACGAGAAAGACATACAGAGATTTATTATTATTATTCTTTATTTATATACCGCCAACAATTCCGCAGCGCTTTACAATTAGGAGATAAAGCCGTTTCTGTTCAGCTCGCCCCTCCATGTATGGCTGCTGCTCCAAGACAAACAAAAAAGCTCCTCCAGAAAGTCTCCAAGTAGCATATACATTTAACCCTTTCAATGCCAGAGGGGTACGCAATGTAATGTTAAACAATGCATTGCATATCCCTCTGACACAGAAAAGATTAAATAAATATACTTGGAGAGTTTCCTTGTTACAAGCCAACAGTTGACCACATCTAAATTTGAGTGTAAATTTATTTACTTCTTGTGCATTGTTTGAAGTACCAGCTGTATCGCGCTATTAGGGTCCCTCTTTTTGGTATTTCTCTGCTAGAGGCATATGATAACGTATTGCTCTGCTTGTGGCATATAATACCCGGTAAAAAGAAGTACCGGTCAGCAACCTCTCATGACCTGGATGAAAATCACATTAGCGGTAGCCTTGTCAAATCATCCCTTTAGAAATGAATACTTATGAAAAAAGCTTAATGAAGGTATTCACTGGAACTATTGCAGCCCAGTAATAATCCCTTGCAAACCAAGCACACGTAGAAGAACTTTTTAGTGAAGGATTTCTTTTTTATTACCGCGATCTCCACTCTGCTGCAGAGCTGCCGGCTGATCCCAGGAGAGGATTCCCCTGCTGTCAGCTAGAATGCTGCCGTCAGGGGAAAGGCAAAAAGAGGGAACTTTGAAATAGGAGATCTCTCAAACCATAAAGGTTTGAGAGA
The DNA here is from genome assembly GCA_037306005.1 of Rhinophrynus dorsalis. NCBI lineage: Eukaryota > Metazoa > Chordata > Amphibia > Anura > Rhinophrynidae > Rhinophrynus > Rhinophrynus dorsalis. The sequence continues at coordinate 482,211,084 of CM074721.1, read as the reverse complement.
TGCAGCTGGTCTCATTTTACTCAGTTTTTTATTGGCTACAAGATGGGGGAGAGTGATTTTTAAGTATTACTATCCCTTTAAAGGTTTTTATTATTATAATTGATTGGACTTTGTGACTCGTATGTATTGATCATTTGACAAATAGAAAACTCCCTAAATGTCCATGTATTCAAATGGGGCTTTTGCTGAAGAGGTCTCCAGTGCATTGCTTCTCAGTGCTTTCTAGGTTTCTCTAGCATTCGAGAGGTTAAAAACACCCTTGAAATTTATCTTGAACAGCTTAAAGGCCCTCAGGGTGCCCATCACTTGTATGGGGTATAGTCCCTCCTTCCAAAACAGTTTCATATCCATCTGCAGCCTATTAGGAGAAATGGCTCCAGTCCCATCCACTGTTTTCTGGCACAGAAAATACCTTTGGTCTAGAACAAGCTTTAACCCATTCATTGCTAAAGAGATCTCCAACACATTGAGGAGCTCTGTGTTGGAGATCTGTCTGACAACCAAGGGATTAAATAATAGCCTGTAAAGGGTAAAAAAACTGGTGCGGTGTTCAAAGTTCCCTCTCCTCTGACGTCAGCATTTTAGTTGACAGCAGGGGAATCCAGTCCTGGGACCGGCAGAGGCTCTGCAGCAGAGCCGAGATCGCGGTAATAAAAAAGAAATCCTTAACTTCAAAGGTCTTCTATGTGTGCTTGCAAACCAAGAGCAAACCAAGCACACGTAGAAGACCTTTCTCGTAAAGGATTTCTTTTTTATTAATGTGATCTCGGCTCTGCTGCAGAGCCTCTGCTGGCTGATCCCAGGAGAGGATTCCCCTGCTCTCAGCTAGAATGCTGATGTTAGAGGAAAATCCAAAAAGAGGGAACTTTGAAGCGGATATCTCTCAAACCATAAAGGTCTGAGAGATGCCACTGGTCTCATTTAACTCAGTTTTTTAGTGGCTACAACATGGGGGATAGTAATTTTTAAGTATTACTATGCCTTTAATCATTCTGCCTGCTTAAAGTGGATCTATCGCCTCTACATAAGTCATGCTTATTATTTTGAAGATATATACATAAATGTGAAAACGTTATTGATTTTTTCTTTTTTTTAAAAAAGCTATTTCTGTTAAAAAGATAGTTTATAGAGTGCCCTGCATCCAACTTCCTCATAAACTTCCGTTGCCGCACTGCCCCTTCTCCCTTCCCATTACTGAGCCTCCTCTGATGACGCAGGCTGTCTGTCTATAAGCTGGAGTGATCTCATTGGCTAGATATCGATCTCTGCCAATGAGATCGTTCCATCTTACAAACAGAAGCTTCCATCATTGGAGGAGGCTGGGTAGTGTGGAGGGAGAAGGGGCAGTGCGGCGGTGGAAGTTTATGTGGAAGTAGGGTGCAGGGCACGCTATAAACTATCGGTTTAACACAAATAGCATTGATTTTTTTTTTAAATCAATATCGTTTTCGCCCTTATGTATATATCCTCTACATAATAAGCATAACTTTTCTTTTAAAAAAACTACGAGCAACTGTCATGCGTGCCCCCATGGACATGGCATGCAAATGCTGATTTATGATTTTATATATTGAACACAGGTAAAATGAATAGAGTTATTAGGATAGTCACAGTAAGATAACTTGTGGGTTTTATTAGCAGGTGTTAGTTCTCATTTAATGTGCCTTACATTCAGTTATGTCATAATTAACCACAGGCAAATTTCTCTTTCCATAGCTGCATTATGTAATCCCCAATCATGAAAAAGTGGCCTTGTGCAACAAAATGGTGTCCCTTTTGCTCTGTGCTTATAGTCTGTGTATCCCCTCCATTTATATAAATGATATGGGCTCTGTAGATTACATTTTACACAAGGTGTTTGCCAGCCTTGACCCTTAAGCTGTTTATTGTTGGATCCCATCATCCTCAGCCAACCAAACAGCCATGTGAAGGTGATGGAAGTTGTAGTCTAGGAGCAGTTGGAGGCTGTAGGTGTCCTACCCTCGGTTTACAGCTCCTCTCCACCCACACATACACTGCTGCATTATTCCTTTTCTATCTCTCGCTGTCTCCCCCTGCTTCTTTAACTGTTTATTTCTTTGATTAGAGGTTGATTTCTTCTCTCTTGATGTCATGTCCAGAAGGTCCTATTTTAGTGAAACAAAACAAGTGGGACAATATATTATAGGGGGTTTGGGGACAATATGTGGGGTTTCTGACTCTCTCCAATGATGGAACTGGTGTGTTATTAGTCCTGGCTGGAGTCTGAAATAAGATGCTAGAAGTGTAGAAGTTTGCTTGCTCATGTTTTTGGGATTTGTTATCACCAGTAGTTTGGTTGTACAGTGGCTTTGGGCGATTTCATCGTATTGTGGTCCACTGCTGGAGTGGGGATTCTGCCAGGGAAAAAAGGAGGGGGAGGGTAGATTATACAAATGAGTGTGTGTGGATGAGTAGAGTGAAACAGTCACTTACTTTCAATGACCACTCTCCTACCTCTTATTTTCACACACACACCCTCACTGTTCTGCCTCTCCTCTCCGTCTTTCAGGAATCCTCAGACAGTACACATACAAACCCAGAAGATGAAGAAATGAAAGGTATAGTGCTGTTCGTTTATCTCCTATCCGCTCTATGACCTGTTACATACTGTCCATACTTACCCCACACTGCATCTACCTCATCCAGCACTACAGCTACCCCACAACCTCATTTGGGTGAAGGAAGAGGAAACCATTTATCAGGGTGGGCAACCTGAGTCTGTTTATCTACAGTTCCTATCATCTTCAGCTGGCCATAGGGAGCTTAACGCTTTGAATGCCAACCTTCTGCCTGCCAAAGGGTTAAGCGAGAGCTATGATTGTGTGTGCGGAGGATATAGACCAGCTGAGAGTGATGAGATTTGTAGCTGAAAAACAGCAGGACACCCACAGGTTGTCTTCATGGATGGATGGGGGAAGGGACAGTCAGTTAGATGGAGGAGGCAGAGGGTTGAAACAGTAGTTTTATCAGGGCTGGAAATAAGGGAAGTCAATACAATATGATGTTGAGGAAAGAAAGAGTGATAGAGACGGGAAGAGAGAGAAAGACAAAATGAAGAACAGGTAAGAGGCCTTGAGAGGAGGAGGTTAATAAATGAGGGAAGATTGGTGGGGTAGACTTGTGTTCTGCTCCTTTCATTAAACCATTCTTCTGGGGTAATATCTTTCCCTGATGACAATCTCATTTTTCTCTGTGTACCTCCATCAATCCATGTTTGTCCCTCACTACCACACTCCTCATGTCCTTCTATAAAACTCTCCTTAACTCAATCCTCTTCTCTTTCTTACTGCCTTGATCCCACCTCTTCTGCTTCTTTTTCTACCTCTTTTTATTGGTAACACAGCATTCCTCCTCTACCCAGATTCCTCTCTGCCAGGACTCTCTATTTACTGTCAGACAGCTCAGTTACAACCCCCTCACACAAGGACACAAACATACATACACACACACACACGTGGGCAAATGCACACACTGACATGCCCCAATGCACACAGATAAAAACGGGGGCAGGTGCACACAGACATGTATGGACAAACACAGAAAGAGATATGCACACAGACATGAACACAGGCACACAGATAAACTTGAAGCTTTTTCCACAGACTTACAAACATGTGGATACATGTACATAAAAATGTGTGGACAGACAGACATGTATGTGCAAACATCCATAAATGGACATAGGCATAGCTAAAAATATAGAACATTCACAATGCTGCCCCTGCCAGTCTTGATAGAAGCATTTTATTACCAACCTTTCACTGCATCTAGATCAGCTTCATCAGGACATGATGAATTTACACTAGTTTGTCTGAATTGACAATAATGCTCCCAACATGGAATACTGCAGCTGAGCAATGTGAGCAGCTGTTGCTAAACTACAGTTCACATCATCCTGATAGGAGCTGTAGTCGATCAGCAGCTGAAGGGCCTTATGTTGCCCAGCCCTGCTCTACAATGTATGTTCAAAAACACATACAGGAACACATGAACACATTCACATATAAGCACACACATAAAGATACATGAAAATAAATACATATACATATATGCACACAAACGCATATACAGTGAGGGAAAAAATTATTTGATCCCCTGCTGATTTTGCATGTTTGCCCACTGACAAAGAAATGGTCAGTCCATAATTTTAATGGTAGGTTTATTTGAACAGTGAAAGACAGAATAACAAAAAAAAAATCCTGAAAAATGCATTTCAAAAAAGTTATAAATTGATTTGCATTTTACTGAGTGAAATAAGTATTTGACTTCCTATCAATCAGCAAGATTTCTGGCTCTCAGTTGTCTTTTATACAGGTAACAAGCTGAGATTAGGAGCACTCTCTTAAAGGGAGTGCGTCTAATCTCAGCTTGTTACCTGTATAAAAAACACCTGTCCACAGAAGCAATCAATCAATCCGATTCCAAACTCTCCACCATGGCCAAGACCAAAAAGCTGTCCAAGGATGTCAGGGACAAGATTGTACACCTACACAAGGCTCGACAACTGTTGGTGCGATTATTCGCAAATGGAAGAAACACAAAATAACTGTCAATCTCCCTCGGTCTGGGGCTGCATGTAAGATCTCACCTCGCTGAGTTTCAGTGATCATGAGAACAGTGAGAAATCAGCCCAGAACTACACGGGAGGATCTTGTCAATGATCTCAAGGCAGCTGGGACCATAGCCACCAAGAAAACAATTGGTAACACACTACGCTGTGGAGGACTGAAATCCTGCAGCGCCCGCAAGGTCCCCCTGCTCAAGAAAGGACATGTACAGGCCCATCTGAAGTTTGCCAATGAACATCTGAATGATTCAGAGGAGAACTGGGTGAAATTGTTGTGGTCAGATGAGACCAAAATTAAGCTCTTTGGCATAAACTCAACTCGCCATGTTTGGATGGAGGAGGAGGAATGCTGCCTATGACCCCAAGAACACCATCCCCACCGTCAAACATGGAGATGGAAACATTATGGTTTGGGAGTGTTTTTCTGCTAAGGGGACAGGACAACTTCACCGCATTACAGGTACGTTGGACAGGGCCATGTACCGTCAAATCTTGGTTGAGAACCTCCTTCCCTCAGCCAGGGCATTGAAAATGGGTCATGGGTGGGTATTCAAGCATGACAATGACCCAAAACACACGGCCAAGGCAACAAAGGAGCGGCTCAAGAAAAAGCACATTAAGGTCCTGGAGTGGCCTAGTTAGTCTCCAGACCGTAATCCCATAGAAAATCTGTGGAGGGAGCTGAAGGTTTGAGTTGCCAAACGTCACCCTCGAAACCTTAATGACTTGGAGAGGATCTGCAAAGAGGAGTGGGACAAAGTCCCTCCTGGGATGTGTGCAGACCTAGTGGCCAACTACAAGAAACGTCTGACCTCTGTGATTGCCAACAAGGGTTTTGCCACCAAGTCATGTTTTGCAAAGGGGTCAAATAATTATTTCACTCAGTAAAATGCAAATCAATGTATAACTGTTTTGAAATGCGTTTTTCTGGATTTTTTTTTTTGTTATTCTGTCCCTCACTGTTCAAATAAACCTACCATTAAAATTATAGACTGATCATTTCTTTGTCAGTGGGCAAACGTACAAAATCAGCAGGGGATCAAATTATTTTTTCCCCAACTGTAGGTAGATACAATAGACACATATACATATAACACATTCGTACATACATAATATGGACACACACAGGCATAAACATAAACAAATATGGAAACACATACAAAAAACAATTGAGAGACAGAGTGGGAATTCATTAACTCTTTGAGTGCCAAAGGGGTGTCCAACATTTGCAATGCGTTGGACACCCCTGTGCAATCAAAGGGTTAAGGTGCATATTAAATATACTGGCTTTCACCAGCACTCTGTGTGATCATTGAGGATCCCTTTGTGTATTCAGCAATGATCAGTCTTATTTCCCTGCCTTGAATATGTGAATCAGGAAAATCAGATAAAAAAATTAGAAAATGCCTCTGTTCAAGCAATACACACACATACAGCATATGTGTATGTATGTATTCACCTCCATTACTTATAATAGGATCCGCCAGCTTGAGTCTGTAAGGGGGAATTTGGTGATATATCTGGACAAATACGCTATGGCCAGATAGCATCCTGACATTCATGAATCTGTAATTGGCTAATGCACAAGAAAATCCTCTGAGCATTGAGCCATTTGTAACTTGATGAATTCCCCTAACTACTTTTTCTCGTTTTATTTATGTCTTATGCTAATTCCCTTTGTCTTACTCCATTTCTCTCCATCACTGTCTCCTTCCTTCCACCTATCTCACTGTGTTCTCGCTCACCCGAGCAGTGACATTCCTTTTCTATGTGGCACCCTTCCACTCACATCTTATCTCACTCGTTTACCCTAACCCTTATGATGCTTCCTGTCTTTCTCTTCTTCATATCTTCGTTCCATCTCTCCATTTCTCCTTCTTCTTTCACACATACAGACACATACACACACACTCTCTTGCTTCACCCCCTTTTCTCTCCCCATTCTCTCTAGTGATGAAGTTCTCAGACATTTTAAGCTCAGTGAGAAGGGGCTCGGGGGCCCTGGAAGCTGAGGGACCACAAGCAGCAGTAGCTCAGCAGCCCCTCTCCCCGTCCTTCCCCCACTCACCTCTCGCACAGCGTAAGTAGGATGGGCACCAAGAACAGCAGCAAAACGCTCAGGTGTTGTGTAATGCAAAGAACATGCATGGGCAGTACTGTATTCAATGTGTAACAATACCTACAACAGGAATATTATTTGGGGAGAATACCTTGAATTTGCTGTAAAGCTCAGTATATTTATCTTACATATTTCTGTACCCTGCTCATCCCAACTATATAATCAGCTGAAAGCAGATATGGTATATTTCAATAACAGAGATGCAAAGTTAAGTGGCACTGTTATTTCTCAAATACTGCCCTGGTTCATGGAGTATAGGTGTTACACTTGGGTCACAGGACCCTTGTGTCAACGCAGATCTTCTAGCAGTTCCTTGTGTTTCTGTCACTGTGATGTCACCTAATGTGGGGGGAACTACTGGCACTGCCACTGCCTGTCCTGGTAGGGTTGAGGCTGGCATTGCTGTTGCCTGTTGTGTGGTTTGTTTGTGATGAGATGTTGTGTGTTGTGTTGTGTGTCACTCACATTGCTGCTGTGTCTCTGCGCTCTCTGTGTTGATATCTGTTTTCTTATTTTTTTGTTCAATTTTGTTGTTTCCTTTTTGCTCAAATTCCCTTCCACCCTTTACTTTCTCCTTTGCCCTCCTCTATTCCTCTTCTGCTTTTTCTCTTTCCTCACCCCAATGTTTGTCTTTGACCCTCATGTCTCTGTCTTTCCTTGTCTCACCTCACTGACCCTTCCCTTTCTTGGCCCTTGTGTTTCTGTCTCTGTTCCCTGTCTCTGCTGCTCTGTGTTTTGTCACTCTGTCTCTCTCCGTTTCCCGTCTTTCTCTCCTTGGTCTCTCTGTCACCCTCCCAGCTGCTAGATTTACAGATATATTTAACACAGTCAGACGAGGCTCAGAAGCAGAGGGAGTGCAGTATTCCAACACGCAGCATCGGCTCTCCCAGCCCCACCTAAACTCTCCGTTTGTACAGCGTAAGTAGAGCTAGCACATACGCGTACCGTCCCAAGCACACAAATCATATGGCCTCTCACTTCCTGCCCTTCATACGCTCTGGTCAGAACCATTCTTTGAATCTACTCATTGTCTCTTTTACCCTCTGCAAGGTAATTCTTTTTTTACTTTCCTTTTACGTTATGCTTTTTTACTAACTACCATTTTCACTTGCTTCCTTCCATATGTTTACAGGGTGTCATCTCATGAAATGTATTTGCTAACGTTGATTAATGACTTCATCTCTCTCACTGCTGCCAGGTTTCCCACTTTCTATAAAGGAATCAACCACGGATCCTAAGTTCACCCATAACTGTTAACGCCTACCCTATCACTTGTATTCTCTACCATAATTAATATCTTGACTCTTCATCACCTCCTCACCACTTCATTATATAATATCTCTTTTCAGCCTCTGCTGATGCCTCCCTGCCATGACCATAATTCTGTTTTCTGTGTGTCTCCAATCTCTTTGCCCCCCCGACACACGCATTCGTGCTCCTGTCTTTAGTGTAATTTTAATTCTCTCCTCTGTTTTTCGGTTCACCTCAGTCTCTCTCTTTCATATTGCTGAATCTCTCCTCCTAACATTCAGTTGTGTGTTTCTGCAGCTCGGAAACAAGAAATCATTAAGATCACAGAGCAGCTGATCGAGGCCGTGAATAATGGGGACTTCGAGGCGTATGCGTGAGTGATCAAGGATTATATCTGATGCTGTGTTATATGGGAGGAATAGGAAAGGGATTTTACTCTTAAGGGTAGGAAAGGGATATCAGAGGCTAGAAAGCATCTTTTTAGTTTGGTGGAAGGGAGAAGGCAATCAAGCCTTATCAGCCCCACTGCCCGTCATCACTTTGTTACATTAAGTTTATACACAATTTTACTGTTTATTGCATACGTTTTTGGTATAATAAATACATACATATATATTTATATACACAGGGCTCAACATTTCCACTAGCAAAGGACTTCAAATGTTAAACCCTGTGTATATATAATATATATATATATATATATATACATATACACACACACACACACACTATAGTACCAACTTGTGTCCAAAAGGCAAATTTATTTCCTAGTTCACTACAAAGCTTGAGTCATTGACTATGGCCCTCCATACAGCACCACCTGGTGGCCATAATAGGAAAATGCAGTTACTATTAGAGCATCCCAAGGACTGGAGGCAACAATCGCTCATATATAGAGCTTAGAATGGGTGGACATACTATTGACCATCACACGATAGTTCAGATCAGGGTTTCTCAACCTTTTCAGTAACAAGCACCCCTGCATTTCTAAAACAAATTGTAAATACCCCAACACAATTTACTTTCTTTTAAGATTTACAAATAAATAGAAACCCACCACAGAACTTGAGAAAGACAGAAACTGATAGGGCAATCTGTGCTTTGAGAGAACAACTCTGTCTCACACAGTCACAAACAGACAAGCACTCTCACAACCCAATACACCCAATCATAGACATTCACTTTTTTATTTTAACTTTTTTATTTTTTGCAACTAATATTTCAAACATTTGTTCTTTATTGAGTTATTAAATATGCCCACCCATGGATTAGAGGGAAGATATTCTCTGAGTGGGTCATACTGTTAACGAGGACATTGCCCTGGTGGACTGCCCTTACAAATGATTGTGAGGTAGTTAATCCCATGGAAATGATACAGTACTGTGCAAAAGTCTTAGGCAGGTGTGAAAAATATAAGAATGCCTCCAAAAATAGACATGTTAATAGTTTATTGTTATCAATTAACAAAATGCATAGTGAGTGAACAGAAGAAAAATCTAAATCAAATCAATATTTGGTGTGACCACCCTTTGCCTTCAAAACAGCATCAGTTCTACTAGGTACACTTGCACACAGTTTGTTAAGGAACTCTGCAGGTAGGTTGTTCCAAACATCCTGGAGAACTAACCACAGTTCTTCTGTGAATTTAGGCAGCCTCAGTTGTTTCTCTCTCTTTATGTAATCCCAGACAGACTCTATGATGGTGAGATCAGGGCTCTGTGGGGGCCATACCATCACTTCCAGGACTCTTTGTTCTTCTTTACACTGAAGATAGTTCTTAATGACTTTGGCTGTATGTTTCGGTTCATTGTCATGCTGCAAAATAAATATGGGGCCAAACAGATGCCTCCCTGATGGTACTGCTTGATGGAAGTGTATCTGCCTGTACTTCTCAGCACTGAGGAGACCGTTCATTCTGACCAAATCCCCAACTCCATTTGCAGAAATGCATCCCGGAAATTGCAATGAACCTCCACCATGCTTCACTGTTGCCTGCATACACTCATTCTTGTACTGTTCTCCAGCACTTCGGCGAACAAACTGCCTGCTGCTACAGCCAAATATTTAAAATGTTGACTCATCAGTACAGAGCACCAGCTGCCATTTTTCTGCACCCCAGTTCCTGTGTTTTTGTGCATAGTTTAGTTGCTTGGTCTTGTTTCCACGTCAGAGGTATGGCTTTTTGGCCGCAAGTTTTCCATGAAGACCACTCTGACCAGACTTCTCCAGACAGTAGATGGGTGTACCAGGATCCCACTGTTTTCTGCCAATTCTGTGCTGATGACATTGCTGGACATCTTGCAATTATGAAGGGAAGAAAGCATGATGTGTCTTTCATCTGCTGCACTAAGTTTTCTTGGCAGACCACTGTGTCTACAGTCCTCAACATTGCCTGTTTCTTTGTGCTTCTTCAAAAGAGTGTGGACAGCACATCTGGAAATCCCTGTCTGCCTTGAAATTCTGCCTGGGAGAGACCTTGCTGATGCAGTACAACTACCTACTGTTTTATTGCTGTGCTCAGTCTTGCCATGGTGTATGACTTTTGATATTAAAGGGATAGTAATACTTCGTTTTATCTTTATTTTATTTTGTAGGCATTAAAAAAACACGAAGAACGATATAAGTCTTACCTCTCAAACCTTTATGGTTTGAGAGATATTCACAAGCAAAGTGTCACAGCTTACCTTGACTTCAGCGTGATTACAGACGCAAGGCTTCTAGGAGGCTGTAGGCCTCTGTTTTATCTGTTTGCTTACTGTAGTCTCCTTCTACCTACTTCCTACTTCCTCCCTCTGAGCTGCTCCTCCTACTTCCTGTGGAGGGGTTTAAAAGGCAGACTGAGGCCTGACTCAGCTGCCCTTGCATTGTTGTTCTTAGGTGAAGTACTTGGGCTCTGTGTGTGACCTGGCTATCTACGAAAACCCACTCTGTGTATGACCTGGCTATTTATGAGAACCCGCACTGTGTATGACCCGGCTAAGTAAGAGAACCCTCTCTGTGTATGACCCAGGTACGTGCGAGAACCCTCTCTCTGTGTATGACCCGGCTAAGTATGAGAACCCTCTCTTTGTATGACCCACTGATCACGAGTACCCATTACTGTGATCAATTTGTGCTATTGGCCTAAGACAGACCACTGTTGTGGACAGAGAGTCTGATTGGGGACTGCAGGCGTGAGTCACAGGGTCTCAATATAGTGACTGCAGGCAGAGTCACAGGGTCTCTTAGCGGTGATTGCAGCCTTGGGTCAGTTCTCCAGTCCAGCAGTCCTTGTGTTCCTGTTCATCGGATCAAGATTACTGAGCCATTGTTCACAGTGGTCACCTGTTCCAGTCGACAGATCAAGAGCTGGCATTCCTGTTTCCTACTGAGACTCACAAGGGCTTCGGCCCAGTCTCCAGCATTGTGGTCTAGCGAGAGGCCTACTATTTCTGGTAGTAGTGTCGCCAGCTAGTAACCCTTTGCTTGTTGTACTACATATTTATTGCTGTGATTATTCTAATAAATATTTTGCATTACATTACCGTACTGAGTTCTGAGCATTCCTGGGTGCCCGTGACACAAAGTTTCCCCTCCCGCCCCTTTTACCTAGTGTAAACTATCTCTTCTTCTCTGAAATCTGGTTGTAAGACCAGACAGGTAACAGAAGGGGACAATCTTCTTCCTATGAGAACAATGAAAGCCCTGCCCCCCTTGACAAGGTTTTCAGGTTTTTCCATTATCTTAATTGAAGATTGTCCCTCTCTGCAGTCTACCTGGGCACCTCCCTTCTGATCTGGCTGAACAGTGTTTCATCAGTAAAAGGGGCAGGAGGGGGATACTTTGTCATTGAATTACTCTTGAACTACAACTCTGACAGAATTGAAATAACACTCTCCAAAGTCCAAATAATATGATGATTAATGAGAGCTGCTTTTATTATGAAACATTACTATCCCTTTAAACTGTCTTCAGCAACCTCACCTTGTTAGCTGAGTTTGTCTCTTCCTCATCCGGTTTTATTCCTCCTACACAGCTGTTTCTGTTTCAGTTAATGATTGTGTTTCAGTCCACATATTAAACTGATGATTATTAGCACCTGTTTGGTATAATTATTTAATCATACACCTGACTATACGCCTACAAAATTCCTGATTTTGTGCAAGTGTACCAAGAAGAATTGATGCTGTTTTGAAGGCAAAGGGTGGTCACACCAAATATTGATTTGATTTAGATTTTTCTTCTGTTCAGTCATTTTGCATTGTGTTAATTGATAAAAATAAACTATTAGCATGTCTATTTTTGAAAGAATTCTTAATTTACATCATTTTTTCACACTTGCCTAAGACTTTTGCACAGTACTGTAGATTTGTTGGTTTCATAAGATTGGGGTTACATATGCTGCTGTATGTATAGCTGGCTGAGTACAGTGGCTAATGGAATACTAGTCTATGGTTTTGTATATGGATAAGATGGGAGTATGCATGGAGAAATAGCCTTATACATGAATAATAATGAACAGTAACAATCAAATGGAAGTAGTCTTGTCTACTGAAGATGTAAGGGTGAATGGGCAAAGATCTTAATTTACTCCCTTATCTTACAGGAAGATCTGTGATCCTGGACTGACCACGTTTGAGCCGGAAGCTCTGGGTAACCTGGTAGAGGGGATAGATTTCCACCGTTTTTACTTCGAGAACTGTAAGAAGCTGAAAGATATCCCAATATAAGAATCCTATTTTTTTCATTACCCTAGTAGAAAACACTCTCCCAAACTAGGTAACCATTGAAGTAGCAGTAAATGTTCTATACGGAAAAATATCAACTACATAGCTCTTTCTGCTGTTTAAAACAACAATTTCCTTTATAGTCTATGACTTAATGACTCAAGCATTCCCACAGAGTGCATAACAGTTTGATTACTTAATTAAATGTTTCAGTTGTTATAACTTTTGAATGGAAAATCTCCCAGTAGTGAAAGTGGCCTTGTTTTACTCAGCAAGAAAAGTTCTATAAGATTTTTTTTTTTTCATAAAAAGTTTACTGCTCATTTAATGTGTCAGCAGAAAACAAATTCATCACCTTTTCAAATGAATCAAGGCGTGATGACCACAATTCAGCTATCAATCAGTCTCCGACTGAGAATTTTTGCTAGAACTATCTTTACCCTAGCCAACAGAAGACTCAAACTACCATTTATTGTCTTGGTACTTTCAGTATCATACCAAAACATGTGAGCAACCGATTTATACAAATAATGAGAGTGTGATTCAAGAAAATATACTCTACCATAATAAGACATGTCCTCTTTTTGCATTGTAGCAAAAAAAGTAAAATTTAGAAACAGTGAAAGAAAATAAAACTCCTTGACATTGGAAGGCAATGACACGCATTAAAGGCAATGACACTTGAGAGGGATACACAGTCAATGGAAGGGGGTAAACACTCACTGGAAGTGTGGAATACTAATAGTAAGTTGGTGACATAGTCATGACACCCATTGACAATCACTGACATAGGATGGTCACGACACCTATTGGAAGGCACGGACATGGGAAGGTTGAGGAACCTATTGAAAAGCAGTGAAACAGTAAGGACATAACACCCACTGGAAGGCAGTGATATTCATTGGTGGAGATTCTCTTTCATAAAAAGACAGATAAATACATTGGAAGACAGGGACACAGTGGAAATCAAGTGGCATACATTAGAAGGCAATAGCCCACATTTGAAATATAGTAAAACACAGTAGAAGTCAATGAACCATGAGAAAAGGCAGTGACACCGCTGTGCCATCTACTGGATGGCAATAAAACACAGTGGATGGGAGCAAAGCCACTGGAAGGCCTTGACACTCATACAAAGGCACTGACACATACTGGAAGGCAGTAATACATAGTGGAAGCAACTGACACCCATTGAAAAGTAGTTACCCATGATGAAAGGCAGTGACATTCATCGGAAGTAAGTGATGTCTCACGAAAGGCAGTTATACACACAGTAGAAGGAAATGGCATTCACTGAAAGGCAGATACACACAGTAGAAGGCAATGACATTCACTGAAAACCATTTACACAAAGTGGATAGCAGTGGCACTTACTGAAAGATAGATACACGCTGCGCAAGTCAATGGCAAACATTGAATAACAGTTACACACAGTCAAAGACAGTGACATGCATTGGAAAGTAGTTGCACCCACATAAAGGCATTAGTTGTCAGTGTCGTACATTGCCGGTCAATGGCCCCCTTTGGAAGGCAGTGAAACACAATGGAAGGCAGTAAAACCATCAGAAGGAAGTGACAACCACTGGAACTCGGTGACACACACACACTGGAAGTCAATGACATGCATTAGTAGCAGTGAAATACACTAGAAGACACTGACACTGTGGAATTAAGTGAAGCACATTGGAATGAAGTGGCACCAGCTGGAAGGCAGTGACTCACAATGGGAAGTGAAAAGAAGAAAGCACAAACTTCTGGTGTAGTATGTAAAATATAGTGTCACACTAAAAAATATAGTATCACACTAAAAATAATGCAAGCAAAAGGAGACGCATTCACATTTACATGAGGCATCCACAAACATAAACCCAGTATACAATGACTTCAGCAGGGGGATGAAGTGGTAAGTTGTATTGCTAAGAAGCTTATAGGGGTTACCTGGTTTGTAGTTTCCACAACGTAGCTCCCCTTTCAGTCCATGTGTATACACACATGCAGCCATTGTCTGGAGAAGTTGGCAACTTGGAGAGGGGACACACGTGTTGTTTTGCTACTGCTCTCAGCTTGAGACTTCCGATTGTTTCTATAAAGTGCTCCCCTTGTTGGTTACATGAGCTGGCTTCACTAGAGGACTGCAGACAGTGAGGATACAGGTTCCACAATGGGTTGAAGTTTATTGTTCACTGTGCTTATGTGTTAAGGCTGGTGGATAACTAATCTAAATGTGAGTGCATCTCCAGTTGTTTTTAGTGTGACAATATAGTTTGTACATTATAAACCAGATGTTTTTTCTTTCCCTTCCTATTGCTTTTTCAGTTTGTACTGAATTCCACCCCAGCCTTTGAAGACTGAAGAAGCAATTTGGACTTTGTTTTTTCTTTTTGATTCTTTAAAGCGTAGCTTTCACTACAATAACATAGCACTGCAAATGATTGTTACATTAGTGATATGCACACACTTATTTTTATTTTATGCAGGGAGGCACCGGCTGGGATCTTGCTGTAGGCGCTCTCTGCGCCTGCGCTGTCAGTCCTTTCCGGTGCCTTTCGTTACAAAGGAATTCAACTCACCAATCATGGAGCTGAAGGGGACAGAGAGCGCAGACACAGAGATGCCGGCTCTGCAAGATGTCTGTGGTGTTACCCGGTGCCTGTCTGCATAGAAGGTTATATCTTTCATTAAAGGAGCAATTATACTTGAAAATAAAAATAAGTGTGTGCATAGCACTAATGTAATAATCATTTGCGGTGCTATGTTAAAGTAGTGAAAGTTCCGCTTTAAGAACTTTTTGGTGAATTGTTGTATGTGTATTTTACATTCACTATTATTGCACATTTTATTTTCACATGTTTCATATACATATTTATTTCATTTTATACATATATATATATATCTGTATTTAGGCACATAGGGTTTGGCGAATGCTTAGTGTTTTTTGTTAGTGACTCAGAGTGGAAGCAGAGGCTCCCACTGACTATTTAGACATTAATGCGCATTGAAGTCAGAGTGACCTATTGGATGGCAGACATATCAAGTAGAAAGCTGTGGTATACAGGGGGATTTAGTGATATGTTTTAGGAGCAGTGTCATTCACTGAAAGGCAGCGGTATTCATAATCCTCACAACCACTCCGTGATTATGCTTTACTTGAGTGAGCCTACACCAAGACCAGATCCCCAAAAATCTGCCTCTTAGTATCACCCTTATAACTGTCATATTCACTTTGTTGTCCCCAGTGTTGTCTAAAAACAACAAACCGATTCACACGACCATTCTGAATCCTCATGTCCATGTGGTCGGAGAGGACGCCGCCTGTATCGCTTATATACGCCTTACGCAATACATCGACACACAGGGCCGGCCTCGCACCAGCCAATCTGAGGAGACCCGTGTCTGGCATCGCCGTGACGGAAAGTGGCAAAACGTGCACTTCCACTGTTCAGGGGCCCCTGTAGCACCCCTCCAGTGACGGTAAGTTGACATATTCCTACTTGCAACCTTCCAGATCATGTTTGATTACAACTCCTATCATCATCCTCAGGCCATTGTAATTTCTTTATTAAATGATTCCACCCTACATTTATTTGATGGTTACACCAGCCCTGTCCTTAACAGCAACTGAAAACTCCTCTTTCATAACTGAGGCCATTTCCGTATTATAATCATTATGTTATTTTCTTTTCGGATTCATTTTTCTCATTGTTTCTCAACCACCATGATTTCGGTCTCAGTAATGAGCAAAATCTGAGCAATTCCATGGCAAAGCAACAGCCCCATACAGAGGAAATAAAAATTCCCACTGATTTAAATGGGACTTTAAAATGGCTGAATGTTAGGGAGATCTCTAACTTATTCAGTGAGTTAAAAGACCCATTTAAATCAATGGGAATGTTTATTTCCCCGGTATAGAGCAGTTAGTTTGCTCATTGCTCCTCCTTTTTTCTGCATAAGGCCCTAGGTCTGCTCCTGAGACTGCAGGAGACTAGTAGAGTGAAAATGATACCTTTATTGGCTGAGTGGCTCTAGGATGCAAGCTTACAAGACACTTAAAGTCTCGTCTTCAGTTTCTTATTATTCCTGAAGACGACACCTAGTTGTCTTGAAAGCTTGCATCCTAGAGCCACTCAGCCAATAAAGGTATCATTTTTACTCCACTAATCTGGTGCTTTTTCTATGGCTAAAATAGTATCACCCTTTACCACTATGAATGCAGACTCCTTAAATAACCTGATAATAGATAGCGCAGCCCCAGTCGGACAAATTAGAGACTAGAAAACTCAGCCGCCATGACTGGCAGGGTTGCCAGTCTAAGCAAGTGAAGCCGAGACCTCTCTGGATTTACTTGTGGCAGCACTGTCTCCTGTAAGCAGCAGTGATCAAGATTCAACTCATAACATTCCTGTCTATGAGGGCTGTGTATGCAAGTGAAACATGATAATTTCAGGTTTTTAGGCTACTGCAAGGGTAGTCAGTTGATGGACCTTGAGCTGTTGGATACTACAGCTTGCATCATCTCCAGCCAGTCAACAGATGGTTGGGGATTATAGGAGTTGTAGTCCCCAACAACTGGAGGTCTAGCAGTTGACTGCACCTAGGCTACAGTTACACATCCAGAGGCAACAAGATAGTTACAAGTAACAATTCTAACCATGAAAACAGTTCTCCTCAAACTACATATATGGATGACCTAAAGTCTCTTTTTCAGTTAGTCTCTATTAGCTCAACTCACCTCCTCTCTTTGTCTCACTTTCTCAATAGGTCTCAGTAATGTCCTTCTGGCTTCACCAGAGAAGAGGAAGTGCCAGAGACTTTTGGCTCCGCCGCTCAGAGAGTTCCAGCGGCGAGGAAAAGCACGTGACCGCATGCTTGTGCCGTTCCCTCCCGTCCCTCCTCCCCCCCATCCCCTCCAAAATCCAGACTCTTCTATTCTTGCCTCCCTTAACCCCCTCAACTGCCCACCTAGCCCAGATATCCATTCCTTGGACTAATGGAGGCTGAAGTGCAGCAAGAGTACAGAATAAGGTCTTGGGGCTAAGGCTCCTATATATGTTTTCACCTTTAACCTTTCACCCCACACAACTTGGGGAGAAGTGGGCACAACTGGTATGCCTCCTTTAACACCGAGGCGTATGACAGTAATCATCAACATGTTGCAGAAAAATTGCCCCTCCTGCTTTCCGCGTGGCTTTCTTTGGTGGGGTGGAGGGATCGTCTGAAATCTTGAGGGGTGGGGGGAAAGGACAGTGACCTTCCCGTGGAGCCGTTCCTTCCTGTGTGTTTGCGCGTCCGACGTGAAATGAGTCGTCCAAACAGAACAACAAGTAAACAAACAAAAAAGAAATACAAAAAACAAACAAAAAGTTTAAAAAAGACAAAAAAAAAAATATTTTTTAATTTAATTTTCTGCAAAACAGTTCTCCCAAGGGAAACACCCCAGCTGCCGCTCCTTTATGTTGTTTAATTTTTGTTTCAGGAATGCAAAAAATATATAAAAGCAAAGACAAAAAAAGATATATATTTAAAAAAAAAAAAAAAAAATATCCAGACCCCCATCCCTGCACTCCATAAATAATGATCTGATCCATTATTTGCAGTGGGAGGGCCAGTCCTAAAGCATGGCCGGCGCATTTTATGGAGTGTGCTTAATGTCTGTCAGTTCTCAGCCGGGGCCCTTCTCCTCTGACATGTGGGGTCTGTATATAGGATTTCATAATGTCATTTCCTATTGCTGAAAAAGTATACACAGGGACGCCTCACTCGAAAACCCCAAATCCTTTTCTGAACACAACAAGCTCGGTCCTATATCTTTCCATTAATAGGACAGAACTACTTCTATAATAAGGACCTGGATTTGTATGACAGACCCAAGCAACTTGCAAGACTTTGGGATTTCTGAATGATATTTTACAGAAATACTAGGGTAGTGTACTTTTTTGTAGTTTATGACATTTTTGCAGATGGATTTGGATTTATAGGATTTCCTGTGTTTGTAACATGAGATTTCAAAACCAGAGGCTAATTTGGGTGCAACAAACATAACTGCATCTTCAGGAAAGTCCCAGAATTCATTTAAAGGGACAGTAACATTCTAGCTCAATTTTAGGGTACTACCATTGTTGGGAGTTGTTCCATTCAGGATTTATTACAGTGAAACCTGTGATGACTCTGTTGCTATTGCAATCAATGCCACCACAGAACAAAATTGCCTCAAAAAGTTAAACTCACACACACTATAATGACCTCTGAAGAAAGCATCTCTCACAGCTGGGAATACTCTTGTTTACAGGGTTAAATTAGCCTTACAGCATATGTATATTTCTGATTAAGTATTAATATGCCTTTAAAAGTCTAGATCAGGGCTGTCCAAGTTCAGTCCTTAAGGGCCACCAACAGGCCAGGATGTAAGGATTTCCCTGATTAATCACAGGTGAGTTAATCATTAGCTCACTCATTTTGACTGACTCACCTGTGCTTAAGCCTTTGAGTGCCAGAGTAGTAGCAACTCATTGGGAAGCAATGTGTTGCATACCCCTCTGGCACTTAAAGGGCTAATCAGGGAAATCCCTAAATCCTGTACTGTTGGTGGCCCTTGAGGACTGCACTTGGACAGCCCTGACCTAGATGCTCAGAAGGAATCCATGGCATTGTGTAGATTTATCTATTATTCAAGAGGTTGACGAAATAGCCAAATTATATTGTGAAAAATATGTTACAGGGCTTTTCTTGATGAATAAAACAAGTCTACTTTCACTGCTGAGAGATGCACAAAGTCTTCATTCAAAAGTTATAATAACTCAAACATGTGTGTTTGCTATATATATGTACACCAGCTGGTGTCCTGGAAGTAAAATACACTCTATGGAACTAATGTCAGTGGTTTTAAAAAGCCCTATTAAAAGCAATGGGGATTTTAATGTATTGCCTTTGGTGCCACTGGTTTGTACTAGAACTGCATCACTTCTCCATAGTAAGTGATAGAAACAACACCACCTGGTGGCCGGAATAGAAAATTGAGCTTTCATTAAAAAAAAAACAAAAAAAAAAAACACAAGTTTGTGCTGTAGTAAATTTTGAATGAATCATCATCTCACTGCAGTGAGTACCCTTGTATTATTCAGCAGGAAAATCATTACAATATATATGTATTTCATATTGAATCGTTACTGCTCCTTTTATATACTGGGAATAAGCGGGTAACCAAATCATTCGGTTTGCGAGAAAGAGGAAATCTCTTATTGTTTTTCTACCTGATCCTTAATCACAATGGGGAGCACATATTAATAGAGACGTGAGGAAATTCTAGTGTTAACTGACTGCACCTCAGGGAACAAATTACATATTGATTTAAATGGGCTTACGGACCATCTGGTCATTTAGGAGTTAAATTCCCTTAATCCCAGAGCGGTCTCTAGGGCATTACAAAGTAATGCATGGAGACCTCCCTGCCATGCCTGGAGTTAACCCTTTGAGTGCCAGAGGGGTATGTAATGCAATGCGTTGCATGCCCCTCTGGCACTCAGAGGTTAATAGTCCCATTAAGATTAATGCATATTTTTATTTGAGCTTTGTGGTGCAGTCTTTGCACCAGAATTGCACCACTTCTGTCTTTATACATTTGCTCCAGTGTTATTAGTGGGGCAGTGAGAGTAATGCACTTAATAGAAATGGAGGAATTGTTGGGCATACCAATTGCACCATAGGGAGAGATGGAAATTCCCCACCAACTTATTTAATTGGGTCTTTTAACCCCTTGAGTGCTAGAGAGGTCTCCAACGCGAGACTTCTCCAGCATTCAAAGGGTTAAAAGACCAATTTATATCAATGGTAATCGTTACTTGTCCCATGTGGTGCGCATGGTATTCCCCATAATTCCTCCAGGGGGAGTTATGCACTTTGGTGTGATGAAAAGGTGATAAAGAGGAGAATAGCTTCTCCAGTGATATCACTTCTCCAGTTCCTATGTTATTCTGTGGAGCCTATTCACTATGATCTCTCAAGCTGGAGAAATCTTAGTGCATTGGCTCCATAGTATTAACCCCTTAAAGCGAAAGTAATGTCTTGAAACCAATGCAGCTCCGATTGATCCTCCTATAACAGTGTTCTAGTTCAACAGAAATTCACTGGTAAAAAATCCCCCTCCCGCCCCTTTTACATTCTGCAAGCTGCCTCCCCTTAGATGTGGAATCCAGTAGTGGGACTGGACAACACGCACAGAGGGACAATCTTCATCCACTAAGTATAAGGGAAACCCTGCCCCCCTTCACAACACAGGGGAGGATTTTCATTATGCTTAGTGAATATTGTCCCTCGCTGCGCTCCATCCGGCTGTCTGAAAGACGCAGGGGAAAGGGGAGGGAGAGGAATCTTTTACCAGAGAATTTCTATTGAACAACAACACAGAGCACATTAAAATATAGCGTTACATTATCCTCTTTATAGGAGGATCAATCAGAGCTATATTGGTTTCAAGGAATTATTAACCCTTTAACACCGCACTGTGATCACAGTTGACTTCCGCTTAAAAAAAAAAAAAAAGCCCTGATCCTCCAGAGTGCTTCATCACAGGACCGCACAGTCTTTAGGATCCGAAGCAGTGGTAACACTGGAGAAGTTATCACCTCTTTATCACACATTAGTGCATCGTCCCCCCAGTTATTCTAAGTGCATCACCTCCAGTGTGTTCTGCAGGTCCCACTAAGCTAAGGGTGCGTATAATTAGGAATATTGACAGTCCTGAATGTTCAGGATTCAGAGCAGTTGACCCCAAGGGAGAGGAGAGGCTAATCCTCTGGCCTGACTTGGTTTAATTTGTTGCTGTTAATTTATTTACTTATTTTTGCATGCCCTTTAAAGAGAAATCCTATAAATAGATATATATACATAAATCTATATATATAAGAGAAACAAGATGACAGCTTGTTCGTTTTAATGAATGCCAGTGGGGTTTATTTGCTGCTGTCTTCCTTTATATTTCTGTTTTCTCGTCTCTCTCTCTCTCTCTTTCTCTCCTTCACTCTTTATTTTCTGAGCCTTGTAAGTGTTAAAAATAAGAGGATTAAAAAATAAAAAATAAAAGATCTTCCTCTTGATTTGTTTCAAAATATTGCAAATTAAAGAATAAAAAACAAAATGAGTGTGTATTTTATTATTATTTAATTATGTAATGGATTGGTCTTTCAGTACAAATGTAGTTTTGGGGGAATTTATTGTAATGTAAATTTTGTTTATTGACAAATGGGTTCAATAATAGTACAGAGATAGAGTTACAATGGCGTCATGTATGAAACATAAATGGTACAGTAGTAAGCACAATACAAAGAGTCAAATAATACATACCATCATAAAAAAGACAACCCATTTGCATTTTCTGATTATATTTTAACTAACACACCTATTCCTACTAACCGCCCTCCCCAAACAACCACCCCCCTACCCACCCATATGAGGCACTCCCCCCCCCCAGACAGCCCGACACCCATCCCACCTGTAATAGATTAAGTATGGAAAGTGAAGCCATTTTATGAGTTAGCACATAAATCCGTAATGCCTCGCGCTAGATATTTCTGGTCTGCCATTTGAACCACGACATCCACTTCTCCCAGAGTTGCACAAACCTAGACTCTGATCCCCTATATATGTGGACCAGCTTATAATGAGGAATATTGGCCGCAATTAAATTGAGCCAAGCACTTCTTTCAGTGGCTCGGACAGACTTCCAACACGTAGCCACCACCTTCCAAGCCATGATCAAAAGTTCTCTGATTAATGATTTGTCAGACAAGCTAGCAACATCTTCAGGTATCAAGGAGAGTATGCAGAACATTGGAGACATGGGAAGTTCCCACCCCACAACCCTCGCAATAGTGTCAACTACGTCTTTCCAAAATCTTCTTACCGCTGGGCAGTCCCAAACAAGATGAAGGAATGAACCCTCTATTCCAGCACATGTCAAGCAGTCAGACGTCTCCAGCCTGCCCATACGAAACAGTCTACAAGGGGTATGATAAGATCTATATAGTATTTTCAACTGTATAAGTTGATGGTGTGTGTTTGTAGCGACAAGTTTAGGTCCCAATTTAGCATTCTCCCATTCCCAGTCATGTCTCCCAAGTCCACCTCCCAAGAGTCTCTAACCCTCTCATCTGGGCTTATTATCATGGATTGCAACCAATTATAAATATATGACAGAGGTTTCTTAGGTATTTTCTCAGCCAAAATAGACTGTAGTGGAAAAGGGGAAAGAAGTACACCCCCTCCTCCCCAAAATTCTGGAATGGCATGTCTAAGGCGCAGATATATTAATAAAAGAGACTATTGGGTATATTAAACTCCAAATGTAATTGTTGAAAGGATTTTAAAAGATTGACGTGGTATAAATGGCCCACACTGGTTATCCCATAAGTTGCCCAAACACGGCCAAAGTCCCGTGTGAGAAGAGGGGGTACACCCGCTGGTCCCCACAGCAGAGTGTCCGGGTCAGTTGCAGTATGATTTGAAAGTTTTTTCAAAGAATTCCAGGTGTCATATAACAAAGTGTAAAGTCACCAAACCAGAAAAGTCACCAAAAGTGTCCACTACAGTAAGAACTCTTCGAAGCGAGTCATCTGCATCTCCCAAGAACAGTAACACGTCGTCTGCATATAAAGCTATTTTATTTTCCCTATCCCCTATACAAAACCCCCGTATCCCACAGTCTGACTATTCTGACTCAGATTGTTGTGATAGCGATCTATCCCTTGTAAGACCTCTATGCCTGGTCTGAATAAGCAGATATACCCACTGCGGACAATCCTTATCAGATAGCTGAACTCACCAATACTGGTTTTCATCCACAAGCTGGTTTATTCTGTACAACAAACAATGGAATACAGCAGAATGAATGGATTTCAGTATTATGCGGTCAAAAGATGATGCTTTCCTAACTTAGCATGCAGAATACATATGTCCCTGTTACATGTGGCAGGCAACCATGATACAGGAAGTGCCTCACTAGAGAGCAGGGGTGTGGTTTACATACAAAGTAAATGTGTCATAAGTGCATTACCAACAAAAAGGCCACAAGATGGCAGCAAATAACTAACCATAGAGAAATCACTAACCATAGAGAAATCCATAGTAAATGGATCAAAGAATAAAGTATGTAATTCCCATCTACAATAATGAGAATATTAACTGTGTAACAGCACACTCCCCGTCTGGCATTTTAAATGTCACTATTTACATCATAACGGTAGTTATACAATTGCAAATAAACATTAGTGCAATTTGCTTTGATGTCTTGAAAACCTGGAAGACATAAAAGAGAACATGCAAATAATGCAACAACTATAATGTAAGACTTCAAGTCGTAACAATAAAGTTCAAGACTCTTCCTTCTTGAAGTCACAGGTAGGATCCAGCAGCATACGCAAGCAAGTTCATTCTCCAAAGGGCAAGAGCAAAATAAGTTCCGTGATAGGTCTGATGAAAGTCTTTATAGTCCCTTGTCTTGCTACTTTCACCTCCACCTTGCGTATCTTACCGTCATCACTAGGAACGCTCTTTATAATAATAATAATAATGATCAATTCTTTCGGCTTGTTGATCCTTGAGCAGAACGAGATCTCCAATTTTTATGTTAGGGTTCAGGCGTTGCCATTTCCTGCGTCCTTGCAGAGTAGAAAGATACTCCATCTTCCAACGATTCCAGAAGCAGTTGGCGAGGTGTTGTACTCGCCTCCACTGGTCATAGCACAGATTTCCTGATTTAAAGTTTCCAGGTGGAACAGGGATGGACCCAAGCTTCTGGGTAAGCAGGGTAGCTGGGGTAAGGATAGTTGGGGTCTCTGGATCTTTAGACACTGGAACAAGTGGTCTGGAATTGATTATGGCAGATGCCTCTGCCATGAAGGTGGTTAGAACCTCGTGAGTAAGTCTTGTGGAATTCGAGTCCATAAGCATAGAGTCCAGTATTTTACGTGTGATGCCTATCATTCTCTCCCATGAGCCGCCCATGTGGGAAGCATGAGGAGGATTGAATATCCATGTACAGCCCTTTTCAGCTAAAAGATCTTGAATTGGCCTAGAGTTGAGCTGTAACTCTCGACAGGCACCAACGAAATTAGTACCACAATCAGATCTTAGTGTCTTGACTGGTCCTCTGATGGCAAGAAATCGTCTGAAAGCATTGATGAAGCTTGAAGCATCCATAGATTCTATTACTTCAATGTGTACTGCTCGCACACTCATGCAAGTGAACAGCACTGCCCATCGTTTGCTATTTGCTTGGCCACCTCGAGTTCTGCGGGCTGTTACCATCCATGGTCCAAAGACATCCAGACCAACATGAGTGAAGGGTGGGTCAGTACTCAACCTCTCAGCTGGCAGATCTGCCATTTGCTGTTGCTGATGTTTACCTCTTAGTTTACGGCAGTGAACACAGCTGTGCAGTGTAGCTGTAATTTGTCTTTTTGCTCCTATAATCCAAAGGCCTGCAGCTCTTATGGCACCCTCCGTGAAGTGTCTACCTTGGTGCTTAACCCCTTCGTGGTAGTGCCGTATGAGCAGAGTGGTAATGTGATGGCGAGCAGGTATAATGAGAGGATTCTGTTCTTGCCTTCCCAACTCGGCCTTGTTTAAACGTCCACCAACTCTTAACATGCCATCACTGTCAATGAATGGGTTCAGATTAGCAATTGGACTGTTTTTTGGAATGTCCCTCTTGTCACGGATACATTTAATTTCTGAGCCAAAGACATCCTGCTGTACAATGCGTATTATAATCATTTCCCCTTCAGCAATGTCCTTTGCAGAAAGAAGCTTTTGACACATGTGCCAACCTTGACATTGAACATCGGTGGGCTTCGTGTGAAAACAGTGTGCAATGTGGACTAACCTTGCAATGGTGCGTACAAGCCTTATCCATCTGGAAAAACGTCCAAAGCGCTGACAGTCCAAGAAGAGTCTTTGCTTAGTTCGGGTGACGAGGGTTTTAACTTCCGGACGAATCTCTGGATCTTTGTCCGGTTCTAGAATGCTGAAGACATCAACTGTGTTTTCTTCTGGATGATACAGCAAGAATTCAGGACCTGTTAACCAAGAAGAATTTGCAAAGGCACTTGCAGACACTGGCCTGGTGGCATGATCTGCAGGATTAATTTCAGATGGGACATAATGCCATTGTTCAGGTTTAGATGATTTCCTGATTCTTTCAACACGGTTGCTGACATACACATAGAAACGTTTAGTCTGGTTGTATATGTAGCCCAGAACAACTTTACTGTCTGTGTAGAATTTGATGTCATCTATCAGAATGTCCAGCTCATGTAGTATGAAATCTGCAATTTCTACAGCTAGCACAGCCCCACAAAGTTCAAGCCTAGGGATTGTGTGCTCTGGCTTAGGTGCTAACTTAGCTTTCCCAAACAGAAATCCTATGTGGGTTTGATTAGAGGAGTCTTTTACCTTGAGGTAGGCAACAGCTGCTATGGCCTCAGTAGATGCATCTGAGAAGATGTGAAGCTCTTTTCTCTGACTTGTAGTAAGAGAAGCTGAAGTGTAGCAGCGTGGTATACGGATTCCATCTAAGGCATGAAGAGATTGTTTCCAGGACTCCCACTTTGGAAGCTTGTCTGTTGGCAATGGGGCGTCCCAATCTTTAATAGCCCCTGAGAACTGCCTAAGCAAGGATTTGCCTTGTATAGTGATGGGAGCCACAAATCCTATTGGGTCATATAGGCTGTTCACTACTGACAGAACGCCACGCTTGGTAAATGGCTTGTCTGCAGAACTGACTTGAAAGCCGAAGGTGTCCCTTAATAAGTCCCACCATAGGCCCAGACTTCTCTGTGGTGGCATGTCCATCCCCAGGTTTAGGTCTTTGAACCCTGTGGCATGATCGTCAGGTTGAAAGGCTTTCATAACGGCAACACTATTTGAGGCAATCTTGTGTAGTCTGAGGTTAGCCTCAGAGAGCATACCTTGTATCCTTTGGAGCAGATCTATGGCTTCTTCATCTGTAGGTAAGGACTTAAGTCCATCGTCAACATAAAAGTCTCTCTCAACGAAGTGTCGAGCGTCCACGCCATACGCCTTTTCTCCATCAAGGGCAGTCCTTCGTAATCCATATGTTGCAACAGCGGGTGAGGGACTATTCCCGAAAACATGTACTTTCATGCGGTATTCCATGATCTCATTGTCCATGTTGTTGTTACGGTGCCACAGAAACCTTAGGAAGTTCCTATGGTCTTCGCGTACAATGAAGCAATGAAACATTTGCTCAATGTCGGCAGTTATCGCAACTGGCTCTCTTCTAAACCTCATAAGTACACCTACAAGGTTGTTGGTTAGATTCGGGCCCGTAAGAAGAACATCATTCAGGGATACGCCTTGATACTTGGCACTGGAGTCAAATACTACCCTGATTTGTTTAGGCTTGCGTGGGTGATACACTCCGAAGAAAGGTAGGTACCAGCACTCATCATGTCTTTGAAGTGGTGGCGCTGGTTCGGCGTGATCATTGTCGAAGATCCTTTTCATAAAGGCGATGAAATGGTCCTTCATTTCAGGCCTGTTCTTTAGTGTTCGTTGAAGTGAGTTGAATCTGGATACAGCCTGTTCACGATTGTTTGGGAGTTTGGCCCTTGCAGCCCGAAAGGGTAATGGCGCAACCCAGCTGTTAGACTTATCCTGGAAGAATTCTTTATCCATTATTTTTATGAACTCTCTGTCTTCCACTGACAAGGCTACTCTGTTGTCATCACTGGTAGTACTAAACACTGCAGCACCTAGGTTGTCATCACAAAGGACAGGAGTATCATGCCGTACTTGGATGATGTCAAGAGGCTTCTCCTTTACTTCGTAATGATGAGGGCATTGTTTGAAGTGGGAGGCACGTCCATTTCCCAACACGTAAGTTTTGAAGGAGCGGATCTCGGCTGACGTACGCATCCTGCTCAAGCATACATCGCCCACTATTACCCAGCCTAAGTCAAGTCTTTGTGCATAAGGGGCGTCGTCAGGTCCATCACACTGTTCGCGTACTTTATGTACTCTGAGAATGTCTCTTCCTAGCAGGACCAAAATTTCAGCACTCGTGTCCATTGCAGGAATCTCATCAACAAGGTGCCTTAAGTGAGGATGATGATATGCGGCTTCTGGAGTGGGAATCTCTTCCCTTTCGCCTGGTATCTGGTCACACTCAACTAATGTTGGTAGGGGTATGCCCTCTCCCTCCTTGATGTGAGAAACCATGAACCCATCGACCCTTCTGCCGAAGGTCTCTACTCGACCAGAACACGTTCTGAGAGTATACGGTGTGGCTTGACCCTCTATGCCAAAGATCTCAAAAAATTTAGGCTTAACCAGGGATCTATTGCTCTGTTCATCTATTATGGCATACATTCTAGCAGCTTTCTCAGGATGGTCCTTCGGGTATATCTTGACTAGGCATACCTTGGCACAGCATTTGTGATCCAAGCCCTCTCCACAGACTTCTGTGCATGAAGATAAAACATTATCGTTGGCTGGAGCATGACCTTGTTGCTCCCCGCCATGATTTAAGGCAGGGGGGGAGGTAGCTAGCGGCTGTAGGTTGTCTGGAAGTGGAGTAGGATGCATAGCTGTAACATGTCTGTCGCTACTGCATTCTGTGCACTTGATGACGACTTTACAGTCTTTAGCGAGATGACTATAAGAAGCACAGCACTTGAAGCAAATTCCTAGTTTCTGGAGAATCTCCCTGCGCTCTTGTAAAGTCTTTGCCCTAAGCCCACGACATTTCTTAAGAGGGTGAGGCTTCTTGTGAATAGGACACTGACGATTAGGGTCTTTATCTCTGTCATCCACAACGCCCTGATCACTAGGTGAGGTAGTTGAGGGTGAGATGTCTGTCCTCTTGACAGATATTACTCTATTAAAGTCTCTACGTTTAGGTACTGTTTTATCATACCTTGATGATGATGAGGATGAACCAGGCAAGTTGGGTTCGCTGAAGCTGAAGCTGGGGTCGTTTCTCATCCAGGCTTGATCACTAATGAACCTGCAAAAGTATGAGAATGGAGGAAAGGATACGTTATGGTCTCTTTTGTACCTTGAGCCCTGTTGTGCCCATTTCTCTTGCAGGCCATATGGCAGTTTAGACACCACTGGGTTGACACCATGAGCTGTGTCCAGGAAGCTTAGTCCAGGTAGACGTGGGTCTGTCTTTGCCAACTCTAGCTCCATGAGGAGGTCACTCAGATCTTGCAGTTTGCGATAGTCTTTGTTTGCTAATTTTGGGAAGTTTTGCAGTCTCTTGAATAGAGCACTTTCTATGGCTTCAGAGCTACCATAGGCTTGCTCAAGTCTTGCCCATGCAGCAACAAGACCTGCATCCGGGTGGTCCACGTGTACTGTTCTCAGTCTTTTAACATGATCTGCAGATTCTGGTCCCAGCCACTTTATGAGCAAATCAAGTTCTTCCTTAGTAGTAAGGTTGAGATCAGCAATAGCAGCCTTGAAGGTTGATCTCCAGGCCCTGTAGCTCTCTGCACAATCGTCAAACCTTGAGAGGCTAGTGTTAATGAGCTCACGGCGTACCATATATCTGGCAAAGTCATTCAAATCTGATTTCTCACTCTTTGTTGCAAAAGTAACTTGTGGAACCCCTTGGGTGTGAAAGTTCTCTGGTGATGTAGGGTGAGGTTTACCAGGGTAAAATGATGTTGCATGAGCGTTTAACTGTGGTGTAATCTCTAAGGCTTGTGCTGGCTGTGGCTTGAGTTGCAGCTTGTCACCGGAAATCACGTTGTTGTTGGCAGGAGTTGATGTGGTTTTCTGCGTAGAAGTACTTGTGTTGTAAACTTGATGAGGCTCAGGCATATAGAGTTGAGAGGTCTCCGTGTTGAGAGTCAGAACAGTGTTGTTAATAGGAGGTACAGGAGATGACTCTGTGTCTTTGCAAATGTTATGCTTTAGTACGTATTCACTGGTGCGTTCAACTGGATCTTCCAGTTCTGCTGGGATAAAACAGTCCAAATTAGTGCTTTGTCCCATTGCTTGTTCAAGGACTTTCAGCCTTGCCAGGGAAGCTGCTTCCTCCCCTTCCATTTGCAAAATCTTTATTTGGGACTCTGCCTCTGCTTGCTTTCTGGCAAAAGAGCTTCGCGCTTTTTTTGATTCGGCATCAGCGCGGGCCTCTATTAGCTTGTTGCTTAATGTAGAACTTCTGGAGCGAGATGATCTAGAAGAAAGTGCAGTGCGCTTGGTTGAAGTGGATCTGTGAGATCTGGTCTCCTGCAGTTGAATAATGCGGAGTTCTGCTTTAAGCTTTGCATTTTGCACTGCGAGATCCCTTTGTTGATTCAGTGCATTGGTCCTGATCAGTTCTGCTGAAGAATCCTCTATATTAGAGTCCTGCAAGAAAGCTGAGTATTTTACAGACAGCCGCTGGTAGCGTTCATATGCAGCAAATAGGCGATTTATAGAGTCTCTTAATTCAGCTGGTTGATCAATAAAGTGTGACAAAACTGACATGCAATGTGAGGTTCTGTCCCAGAGGTCTGACAGATTACTGGAGAACTCATCTCTAGTGGCTTCATAGTTTTCCCTGAGTTTCTGTGTTGGTATTATTGTACGTCTGGGTCTTACACTCTGTTCGGTAATATCTGTCGGATCTGTTCCCTGTACGACTGCCGGTTCGGCGGCATGATGTATCTGTGTTGATTCGGCCATAAAAGAGTGTTCAGAGCCTTGTCTAGACATTTTGTGAAAAATGGTACTGTCTCTTTAAGAAGATGAACAGCAGCTTAGACAGGTGAGGTAACACAGTTTAATGTAGAGAAACAGTTTTCAACATTCACGTGAAGTGCAGTAAGCTTGCGCGACCATGTGCTTCACAAGATGGCGGATAGCACTGAGCTTGATTGCAGATTAAGTACACACATATAAACAGCAGGCTGTAGAAATTCTATGCATCTTTTGACTATTCTGACTCAGATTGTTGTGATAGCGATCTATCCCTTGTAAGACCTCTATGCCTGGTCTGAATAAGCAGATATACCCACTGCGGACAATCCTTATCAGATAGCTGAACTCACCAATACTGGTTTTCATCCACAAGCTGGTTTATTCTGTACAACAAACAATGGAATACAGCAGAATGAATGGATTTCAGTATTATGCGGTCAAAAGATGATGCTTTCCTAACTTAGCATGCAGAATACATATGTCCCTGTTACATGTGGCAGGCAACCATGATACAGGAAGTGCCTCACTAGAGAGCAGGGGTGTGGTTTACATACAAAGTAAATGTGTCATAAGTGCATTACCAACAAAAAGGCCACAAGATGGCAGCAAATAACTAACCATAGAGAAATCACTAACCATAGAGAAATCCATAGTAAATGGATCAAAGAATAAACTATGTAATTCCCATCTACAATAATGAGAATATTAACTGTGTAACAGCACACTGACCTATCCTAGCCTCCAGGGGCTCTATATGCCAATGCAAATAAGCTCGGAGACAGAGGACAACCCTGTCTCGTCCCTCTAGCCTGTGCAAAGTCCTCTGAAGTGAGACCCCCAGCAACCACCCTGTCAGGGTTTGGATTGTTAGGCACCCGTAGTTACCTTTCTCTCCATTGGTCAGTGGGAGTATTTAGAGTTCTTCCGGACGCTCACTTTTTGCCCGATTATTGGCTCGTCCGTCAGGTTCCCTTAGTTCCGTTCGGGTTGGTAGTTTGTCTCGGCTCCCTGCCTGGTGTTCTTGCTGCTGCCGTTCCCGTGCCTGCTCTCCGTTGCTCTGGCTTCCCGTCGGCCAGCTGGCTTCCTTTCCAGTCCTCGTCCGAGTCCTCCTTGTAGTGGACTCGGGTGAGTGGGTGCTTTTCCCTCTCCTGGCTGCTTCCCTTCTCCTGTCCCGGCCGCCTCTGCCCGGTGCTATCGGAGGGGTCAGCGGGGAGTTCGGCAAGGCTTGGCTGTGCCTTAGCCTCTCCCTCTCCTCTTGTCCACCGAGGGTAGTGTTGTTTGCCTGCGGGACCCTTTTGCATTAGGGTCTGGGGGCTCCGATCCTAGGGATCTGGTCAGGGGTTGCTAGGCTTGCCCTGGGTTGCCGGGGGTGGCCCTTCTGCGAGCTCCCAGGGGTCGGGCTCCCTTCCCGTTTCTACGGGTAGACCTAGTGCGGGTCCTTTGCTGCCCTCCGGTGGAGATTGAGGGGAACTGCTGGCTCCATTGGTGAGCTTTTCCTCACCAGCTGGTCCCTCCTTTGCTGTAGGCATTGTGGCTTGATTAGTCTGTAGGCTCTCTCTCTATTCTCTGCCTGTCCTCCTTCTTTTTGGGGTAGGCCCCCTTATTGAGCTCTGGTGGGAGGCCAGCCCTATCCCGGTAAGCTTCTGGGAGGTGTTGGTTGTTTTCCTGGGAGAGGTTCTTGGCCATTAGGGAAGGGGTAGTCCTGCTTGGGATCCCCTGGCGGTGTCCGATTCTTTGGGGTCCTTGTGGCTCCCGTTTTCAGCCCTTCCTTCTCTTCTCTGTTTATTTTGTTGTAGGGTGTCCCTCTCTCCCTTCTGTCCGCCCTCATTGCTCCCTTTTATCATTAGTTCTGCATCTGGGGTCCTGTCTATCTCGGTGTCTGAGGTCTACCAGTTTCCCTTACTTACCATCCTGGTCTGGGCCCCGGCTCAACTGGGGTCGGACATCTGGCTTCGCGGCCAGCATCTTTACTTCTGGCTTCGGCCGCAGCAAGGTAAGTAAGGGAGCTGGCCACATTCCCAAGCTTCGTACCCAAGCAGCGAACTCCAGCTTCATACCTCAGACGTGGGTTCAGTTGTCTGGAAGGCAGCGTTCTCAAGCCTCGTTCTCCAGCAGCGCACTCTAGCAGCCTTCCCCTCTGTCCATTTTTGGTAGCCCATCGTTACACACCCTAGCTCTTGGGGCATTATACAATAATTGGACCCATCTGATAAAGACAGGACCAAAGCCAAACGTTTCCAACACACGCCATAGATATTGCCATTCAACCGAATCAAATGCTTTTGATGCATCCAAAGTGGCTATTAGTCTGTGTCCAATCATGCGTTACCTGTAGGTGGGTATACTGTCTTCTTAAATTATGAGCAGTGGACTTACCAGGGATGAATCCCACTTGGTCCGGGTGGATAATAGACATAATAACAGAATTCAAACGTTTAG
Source organism: Rhinophrynus dorsalis (assembly GCA_037306005.1). Classification (NCBI taxonomy): domain Eukaryota; kingdom Metazoa; phylum Chordata; class Amphibia; order Anura; family Rhinophrynidae; genus Rhinophrynus; species Rhinophrynus dorsalis. The sequence goes on along the minus strand of CM074721.1, from coordinate 482,178,275 downwards.
CCAGAAACTTAGCCAATATTTTCGCATCAGAGTTTTGGGGGAATTTAAAGGAGGAACAGTTGTTTTTAATATACTGCTTCTATATTTTATGGTGAATTGAAAGGAGCGACAGTGCTACCAGATGGGGGTAGATACCGTAAGGTGTGATAAAGAGATTATTAAGTGGAGATGACTTATCCAGTGTGATAAACTCTCCACTTCCTTTGTTATTCTATGGATCAAATGCACTAGGATTTTTTCAGTTTGAAAGCAGATAGACTCCATAGAATAACATAGGAACTGGAGAGATTATCACACTCTTTATCTATCCTTAGTGCATGATCCCCCATATTGTCTAGATAGCTGACCTGATATACAGGCAATCTACTGTATTCCATGAGAGACCTACAGTTCTTCATAGAATGTGATTATAACAGCTTCATTACTTTGCCACAGTTTGAACTGTTATATCTCCCAGCATGGGCGCAGCCTACTCTTATGCAGCAGGCATCATCCTATATAATAATTCGCTAAGTTTATAATGACGCAGTCATACGCAGTAGAGACTGTCCCTGACATGACTGACATGTGGAGCGGGGCACTTCGAATTCAGATGTGGTCCTCTCTGTGCACAGAAGGGTGCGCAGAAAGGACCACGGTCTGAATTTGGAGTGCCCTGCTCCATATCAGCCGCATCACAGGCAGTCTCTACTGCGCATGACTGCACCGCGACCGGCCGTCACTGTTGCCGGTGTACACGGGCTCTTCAACTAGTACCATATATTTGCTTTGCATAATACCATTTACTGATCCTTTAAAGGAGAACTAAAGACTTACTGGTAGGTAAAGAAAAAAATTAACCTGTGCTACTTGATAGGGATTGCATTAAAGTGACCATTTGTACAACATCCTTACCTCCAGTGGTAGCTAAACTCAACCTCACTGCACGTAGTGTCTACATTTTATTAGTAGCCTGTGATGGAACCATAATATATAACAACCCTAGCCCTAGGGTCTGCCATATCTAACCTTTGGTTAACTTGGCCTAGTTTAGTGGATGGGAGGAGATGCACGGTGGTGCCCTGATTAGGTTACATTCTGCCTTTTATATCTCACTTCTTCGGGGCTTTCACAGTGGGCCAAGCTGGGGATTTAAGTCTGTCTTCAGCAAGCTACAAAAGAGCAATTCTGTAGCAAACTAACTGTGCCATAGGTGATAGATAAAAATGATATACAAAACTTTGTGCTGCAACCCATTACAACCAGAAATATATGCTGATTGGTTGTTTTTAGCTTTGGCAGATATCTCCAGATGCTCAGTTCTGCAATCACATTCTGACCAAGGGTCAGAACTGGATTGCTGAATTAAGGTGTTTTTTGCAGTTGAAGTCCCCTATACTGAAAAACGCTGCAAAGTGACCCTAAAGCGAGGCTCTAGAAATCCAAAGGAAGTGGTCAGACATAGACTGCTTTCCTTGGGTTGGATCATGCAGGGAAAACCAAGGGAGACAATAGCCTACCTGATCTCCCATGTCCCTAAGCATACTTCCCTCATCCCTGTCACCTGTGGTTAACCTCTCTGTTGTCTGAATGCAGGTATCTGCATTCAGCAAAGGAGGGGTTAACTGCTATTTAAAAATTAAATGTAAAACCCCACCTCCCCGCCACCACACATCACCCCATCCATGTAAAGGATTAAAAAAAACAAAAACCCCAACCCCATGGGAGTCGTTAATCAGTGTAAAGAAAATTAAAAATGTATTAAAATGACCCATGTAAATAAATGGGAGGCTAACACTATCCACTCAGCTCTCCAACCTGAATAGATGTGGAAAAAATAGTGTGGATATCGGAGGTCCGTGATGGCCACTCCAAATACCTAAAGCTTTTGCCACCACTAAAAAACAAAATCGAACACAGACCACTGTGAAATAAATAAACAGGGATTGGCTTACCGTAAAATCTCACGTATAATATGCACAATTTTGCCCCACTTCACCATATGTGAAGTGGCGGGTGTGTATTATACACTAGTAAAAAAAGAAAGATTAGTGGCAATTTATTCCCTCCCTCTACCAAGTAAGCAGATCTACTCTCTTCTTCATCTCCCAATATTTCACATGGCCAAAGAGGGACACTTGTGCTTTAGGTGGATTTGCTGGGAACATAGCTGGTGGGTGGGACATTACTGAGAATTTTTAGGTTATTTCATGACCTAATGACTTTTTTTGTAACTAAATAAATTATTTAGATCAAGACCAAAGTATTTTATTACACAGACTAATTTATAAACACATATACTAAATTTTACACAAACATTAACGTGAGTTTTGTTGCTGTGGAGCAATGAAATACTTATATACACAGTCTGATCTCCTAAACAGAAGGACCCCAGGGTGGGGAAAAGCAACAAGAGGGATTTGGGTCTCAAAGAGGGACTGTCCCTCCTAAAGTCATAACTGGGAACTTCTCTTTAATCCCCCTGAGAGGGCTCCTGTGCTGCCTGACCATGGATGTTAATGAATGAATGAATGATTGAATAAATATGTTTATTTATATAGCGCCACAAGTGTACGCAAAACTTTACAATTTATGGGTTTAAACAATACAGGATTACAAGTGCTTTGCAGAGTGAAACACTGGATGTGAGGTCCCTGCCCGAAAGCTTACAATCCTGACGAAGCTGGCTGTGATGGGAGAAACGCGTAGGGTGTTTACCATTAGGGTGGAAAGTGTTTTTGCCAGCAATGCCTAAAACTGAGTTAGAATCATAGAGACCGCTACTCTGCATTGCTGTGGGGAAATGCCCTAATCAATTGGAATAGAGAGGCGGAGCAAGAAAATACTGGGTAGATTCTGAGCTATAAGGCAGATCAACTGAAGCAAGGATTTTCAAACACAGCTTAACCCTTTGTGTGCCAGAAGGGTACCCAAAGCATTGCTTTGCAATACGTTAAGTACCCCTCTGGCATTCAAAGGGTTAAAATACTAATAAGCACAATATCCGATTGGTACTCTGCATTGATTTGGGCCAGTTTACCCAATCAATGTGAATAGAGTGGTTAAGTGAACACACTTTACCAAATACCTATATCTTGTAGTATATTACTTAAGAAACTTTTACAAATAGCTATTGCTACTATGCACTGATGTGGTTTAGATTCCTAATTAATGCAGAGAGGCTAAGCAAACATATTGAACACGCAACAGTGAGAGTACTGTAAAAAAAAACAATGAAGGTGTTTATAAAATACTATAGGTGTCACAGGCTATATGAGATAGTTCACTTAAGTATCAGAATTTGATTCAAAGTATAGATCCTAAGCACAAGACAATACTGCGCTGTGGATCTGTTATGTCCTTTACAAGTTGTGGATAAAAGCATTTAATACACTACTGCCCTATCCCCTGAATGTACAAGATATTTTTATGATTGCCTTACTAAACAAGAGGACAATCAAATATGTTTTTAAAAGGATAGTAATGTTTCATATTAAAAGCAGCTCTAATTAATCATCATAGTATTTGGATCTTGGAGAGTGTTATTTCAATTCTGTCAGAGTTGTAGTTCAAGAGTAATTTAATGACAAAGTATCCCCCTCCCGCCCCTTTTACTGATGTAACACTGTTCAGCCAGATCAGAAGGTGGTGCCCAGGTAGACTGCAGAGAGGGACAATCTTCAATTAAGATAAGGGGAAAAAACTGAAAAACTTGTCAACGGGGGCAGGGTTTTCATTGTTCTCATAGGAAGAAGATTGTCCCCTTCTGTTACAACCAGATTCCACATCTGAGAAGAGGTGGCTTACATTAGGTAAAAGGGGCGGGAGGGGAAACTTTGCTTGTGAATATCTCTCAAACCATAAAGGTTTGAGATATAAGACATATCATTCTTCATGTTTTTTTAATGCCTACAAAATAAAATAAAGCTAAGACAAAGTATTGCTATCCCTTTAAGGTTTATTATTGTGTAAGATACTTAATAAGGTTTGGTGTTTTAAACTTACGTAAGAGACCGTATTAGGTCCAGTGGACACAGTATTGAATGGGTCCATTCGATAAAGGGTGACATAATAACACCCTTTCTTTCCTTACCCCCTTACCCTTTTTTCCTTTAAAAATTGATTATATATGAATATAGGACCTATGATACAATATATACACCTCTGAATCACTCAGTTTGCACTAACACTTAACCCTTTGAGTGTCACGAGCAGTTAGTAGTGTCTGGAACGGTTTACCAGTTGCTGTAGTGTCAGGTCCGCCTCTCAGTCTCCTCTCAGAGCAAGACAAGCAGACCAGAGAAAAGACTGAGAGGTGAACCTGAGAGGGAGCTGGACCTGACACTACAGCGACTGGTAACTTGTTCCGGACACCACTGACTACCTCTATCTGCCACAGAAGGTACTGCTTTGGTCACTGATCCCTTTTAGTGCCAGAGGGGTAAGCAATGTGTTGCAAAGCAATGCGTTGCGTATGCCTGTGCCACTCAAAGGGTTAAGCGTCAGTGTCAGCTAAGTGATTCAGAGGTGTGCCAGAACCCACATAGAGGCGGAGAGCCCCGGACTGGGATTTGTGGCTATCAATGTTTTGTCTATTCATACTGTGTGTGTGTGTTCCATCCAATTAACCCCATGGATACTGCACTACTTCAGATCTAATGGCTTTGCACTCTGCACTGTAGATATATTTATGAGGTATTCCCCTTTACTTTTTCTCTGACTGAATTTTTTTATTACATTTTCTATTGTGTCCTGCACATTGTCTATTGTAATGTCGCCCTCTAGTTGGAGACCCTTAAGCATGCGATATCAGCATATCGCCCTGTTGATGCGGGTGACATTATGATCTCTCCCTTTTGATGGCCACCAACTAGAGGGCGACATTTCAATAGTAAACCCTGTCCCTGGCGACCCGGTAATGCAGTGTGAAAACCGGAGTTTCTGGGGCAGATCTTGAGAGTTCCCAGGTATGCTAAAGAGGGACACTTGGGCAGTATGACATAGATACAGACTGATGAAGGCAAGGGGAGGCTTAGCCTCCCAAAAAGCAACAACCGCAGTATCAGGTTTGTTTGTTGAGTGGTAGATTTCAATTAATATAAACGTGTTTTAGGGCTTTATGTATAAATGCAAAGTGGAGCAATACTGGTAGAAATCATCTCCATTATAGGGAGGACTGTCTCTTTTGCAGTCGTCAAGTGCCCCCAACATTGCAGGCTTTAACTTTTTGAGTGCTAGAGAAGTATCCAATGCATTGCATCCATATCTGAGAGCCTTTTTACACTGGGTCCCTGGAGAAACTCATAAGACTGGGGATGGGTGTGTCCAAATCACGTGATTTGCATGAGTTGAGTAGGGAAGTGGATGGCGTTCACACTGAACTCCTCAAAACCAGAGAATCAGTCTGTAAACGGGAGTTTCCGGGGGGGGGGGGGCACAAATCTGAAGACTTCCCAGGTATGACTGCAATGCAATATTTTGGATACCTCTCTGGCACTCAAGGGGTTAAGAATCTCCCTTCTCGAGTACAAATGTGCAAGTGGTTTATCTGTCAATCTGATTAGTTCCCCTTTACTGCAGGGAAATTCTAAAACCTGCAATGTTATGGGTACTTGAGGACTGCAGCTAAGAAACACTAATATAGAGACATATATAAACCCCCAACTCCCATCAGTGTAAAGCCTAGAACTCCTTGAATGCTATGGAAGCCTTCAACGCATTGCAAAGGAATGTGCAACTGGAATTTTTATTAGTCCCCTATAATGCAGATGGGTTGTTTTAGAATTGTTCAATTTTGTATTGTACATAAGTAGGGTAACAAAAGTCACCCTACTCCTATGCAGTTAACCCCATATGCGTTGCACAGAATCTGCTCATGACCCAGTACACATAAGGCGGTATTCTGGGAGCTACAGCTATGTATCATACAGAACAAACAAGAATCCTAGTGAAGCCTCCATGCAATGGGGCAGAGGACTTGAACTTGCTCTGTGAGATGTATATTGGATGAAGCACAGTACACAATCGTATGTGCCTCTCAGCCTGAATAGCCTATGGCAGATGTGTCCAAAATATTTTCCTCAGGGGCCAGATTGAGAAATTAAAATTAATTGAGGGCCAGATCCTATTGAATAATGTAGAAGTATTAAAGGGGAAGTAACACCTCATATTAATAACTCCCTCTTAATATAGCCAGAAAATCCTAATGACCCCATGAATTCTGCCCTTGGACTTTTGTTCAAAAGACAAGGGGGTTATGTATTAAGGTGTGGTAAAAAGGTGATATAGCGGAGATGACTTCTACAGTCATATCACTTCTCCAGTTCCTATGTTATTCTCTGGAGCCAATGCACCTAAATTTTTGCATCTTTGGAGATCTTACTGAATTGGCTTCATAGAATAACATAAGAACTTTTGAAGCGATAACACTGGAGAAGTCATCTCCACTTTATCACCTCGTTATCACGATTTAGTGCATGATCCCCCATATCTTCAGTTAGTCCTCCCTGCCAGTTGCTGGCAGTTTTTTTCAAACTGAAGCGAGCAGAGTGCATGACCTTTTATTGACCAGCAGGGTGCGTGACGCATTATGTAGCAATGCATTGCATAGATCTCTGGTGCTTGAAGATTACAATGCACAGTGAGCAGAGTTTAAGGTGTTCTGGTCCTGCCAGCACTTGTCATGGTGACTGACTGACTGACAATGTTGTCTCTTCATTCAAGGGAAAAATTCACAGGGGTTATTAGCATTTTCTGGCCATAATGAGGTAAGTAGGGGGTCATTATTAGTATGCGTCACTTCCTCTTTAAAGATAAACATCCACTGGGGCCCGAAATTAGCTTTTATTGACTATTGCATGTAGTCCACAGCCATGCTAACATACTGAATACATTTTATTACACCATACCTCCCATCATTTGAAATGGCCAGAGAGACCCTTGTGTTACTGGGGTTGATGGGAGTGCTACTGGAGGGTGGGGCATTACCAAGAATTACTTCATGACCTACTTACAGCAACTGAATGATTTAGAACCAGTCCCCAGTATTTTATTTACACAGACTAATTTATAAAGACGCTAGCAAATGTTGCACTGTGTTGCCTGTTCAGCTGGGCGTGCCATGCATAACTGGGACCTGCTGGACTGCTGCAGTGGTGAGTCTCTCTGCAGAGATTATACCTGCCCACTGCCCTTGATACGCTGTGTAAGGCAGATCTCCACCCTCCTGCCACCCCAGGATGGGGTGGAGCGCAAACCAGAAACAGATTTAGATAGATAGATAGATAGATAGATAGATAGATAGATAGATAGATAGTGAAGTTTTTAGCAAACATTAATGTGAGTCTTATTGCGGTGGAGTAATATGATACACTTTTATATATGCTACACAGTCTGATCTCCTGAAAAGAAGGACATCGGTGGGAAAGAGGGACAGAGATATCTGAGTCTCTAAGAAGGACTGTCTTTCCTAAACAAGGACACTTGGAAAGTATGCTATATTAATGCACATATTTAGTATTAATTGTTTTCCCCAGACTGTGATTTGCAACAAGTCACATCTAATTGAAAATGTTATGAAGGGCTGGATTTACCATCTCTAATGCCACCAGGCCTTAGTTTGAACATATCTAGCCTATGGATAATGGCAGCTGTAGCAGGGCTAGCCTGCAAGCAACATTTTTTTATGAAACCATGGAAGAACCATTATATGGTAGTTATGGGGCATGAGGGTTTAACCCCATGGATGTCAAAGATGTCTCCAAAGTATTGCTTTGCAATGTGCTAGAAATTTCTTTCATATACATGTGGCTAAAGAGTGCCCCATCAGTTCAAAGAAACACAAGCATTAGAACTCCAATACTGCTATTTTTTCCAGTTGTATATACGCATTTGGTACTGGTGAGTAACCCTTAACTCCCTAGCTGTTTATGTAGTACTGTCATATGGTGCTCACTCAGAGTTTGACCCAGAGCTCAGGTTTTGGTTCATATCTTAACCCCTTAAGGACCATGAAAATCTGAGTTCGATTTGACTTAAGGACCGGAGCAATTTTGACTTTTTTGACTATGTCTTTGTTCAACCATATTTTTTCTTTAATTCCTTTTGTTAACCCACACAACTTATATAGTGTTTTTTTAAGCACAAGTAGGGCTTTCTTTTGATACCACAATTATATGAATACCTCATCATTTAATTTGATTAAAATAGAAAAAAATGAGCAAATTAAAAAAATGCCAACATTTTGCTTACATTTTCCCGTCAGAATTTGCATACTATTAGTTCATTACAAAAAAATACCCCTAAATATATTCATTTGCTTCTCCTGAATATAAGAGTACCCCATATGCCTAGTATTTCAATCACTTTCTCACATTTACAAGGTAAATATTACAAGATGGATGCCATTATTTCCAACTTGTAATTTTTCAACAATTGGCATGTGAGCATCATAGCTTAGTTGACAGTGCCAGAACCAAAAATGTCCCTCAAAGGTATACGTGTCTGAAAACTAGACAACATAAGGTAAATAATCAGGAGAATTTTGGAGTTTTTTATGCAGTTATTTTTCCAGAAATATTTTTCAAAATTGTGGTAATATTTTGTTTTTTTGCAGTTTTCACACTTACATTTCAATATTACTGTTGATATCAAGCACGGGATAGTTGATAATTTAGAAATATCAATTGTTTAGTGTTCAGCTCCTTCTTCTGAGTACAGCAATACCCCATATTCATAGGTTTCTGAAGGTCTGGGGGAGCTACGGGGCCCAAATTGGAACATGGACGTTTCCAGTTTCACACTTTGAATTTTCACAGCTTGTGTCACTGGTGCCATTTCTCATTTGGCCTGTGTAACAGTGCTTCACTTTAAGATTTTCCCCCAAAGGTGTATATTTTTGGAAAGTAGACACCCCAGGCTTTTGTTTTATGTGTGTTTTCAAATTTTGTACACAGCCATTTTACCACCAATCCTGTGAATACTTGACTCAAGTAAAAAAAAAACAAAAAAAAAACAAGGTTTTTCACACACTTCAGTGTTGATGTGAATTTCAAGCACAGAATAGGTGAAGATTTTATAAACTTCATTGATTAGTTTTTGGCTCCTTCTTGTGAGTACGGCAATACCCCATATGCATAGGTTCACACTTTGAATTTTCCCAGCTTGCGTCACTGGTGCCATTTCTTATTTGGCCTGTGTAACAGTGCTTCACTTTAACCCCTTAACGATCAGCGTGGTGCGGTCAGTTAAGGACCACGGAGCATTTTTTTTTTTCTTCCGCTTCTGAACTCCCCGACCGGCGTGCAGCCACGGGGGGAGCCCGGAATTCCATGTCGGTCAAAGTACGTCATGGGTCGTTCAGTCAGATCGACCCATGACGTACTATGACCATAAAGGGTCATTAAGGGGTTAAGATTTCCCCCCAAAAGTGTATATTTTTGGAAAGTAGCTACCCCAGGCTTTTGTTTTAGGTGTGTTTTCAAATTTTGTATACAGCCATTTTACCAGCAATCCTGTGAAAACTTGACGTAAGTAAAAAAAAAAATTCAGCATTTTTCACACTTTGACTTCAATGTTGATGTGAATTTCAAGCACAGAGTAAGTGAAGATTTCATAAACTGCATTGATTAGTGTTCGGCTACTTCTTCTGAGTACGGCAATGCTCCACATGCATAGGTTCGTCAGGGTTTGGGGGAGCTACTGGGCCCAGTTGGAACATGTTAGTTTCCTTTTACAGGCATGCCATTTTTATAGCTGCTGCCTTGTCTCATTATGGACTGTTTGGCAATGCTGCAATTAATTTTATCCCCAAAAGTATATGTTATAGATTTGTAGACAACCCTGACTTTCATTCTGTTTGCATTTTATCAATTTTTTCGCTGCCACTCTATCACCAATCCCTCCCAAAATCTACAGTAAGGCAGAGAAACACCATTTTTTCACACTTACATTTTAGTGTTGCTCTGGATTTCAATAAGATGATATCTGCAGATTTTTTAAGTGCTTTACATTAGTGGTGAGTCACATTGAGTATAGCAATGCCCCATATGCATAGGTTTGTCAGGGTTTGGGGGAGCTACTGGGCTCAGTAGGGAACATGTGTGTTTCCATTATCAGAGATGGAAAAAACTTAGGTTGCTTTGCTTCCCATTATATTTTGATAGTGTTATATCTAAGGAGGTATGTGTTTTAAAAAATAAAAAACAGGATATTTCAGGGGAGAAAAGTGGACAAATAATAAAAGAAGCTTTACAGCACTACTGCATTGTGCCTGAATGGTATTCCTTGAAGCAGTCACCAATGCAGAGGCCAGGTTTGGAAGGGCAATCAGGACAGTAAGTGGTGGTGTCTGTCACCGCCGTCGTGTTCCCCCGGGCCGCGTCTTCCCTTCGCGGCAGCTTTTCCGGGTTCCAAATTCAGGGAGCATATGCATCCTCCGCATCCGCCTTCAGCTTGGCGGATGCGTATGCGCCCGGCTCTCTCCCCTATTGGCTTCCTTTCCTCCAATTCTTCTCAGCTCCCGGAGGAGCCTCTCTATCCCAGCTCTCCCCATTGGCCAATCTGCACATTTAAACGGGCTGCCCCAGGCTTAGGGCGCCCGTTCCACAAGCTACTCCTAGTTAGGTCCTGGGCTCTGGACGTTTGCTTGCCTCTTTACCTTGTTCCTGCCTTGACCCTTGGCTTGTCTGACCACGTCTGCTCTCCGCTCCTGGCTTGACCCTTGGCTTGTCTGACCATATCTGCTCTCCACTCCTGGCTTGACCCTTGGCTTGTCTGACCACGTCTGCTCTCCGCTCCTGGCTTGACCCATGGCTTGTCTGACCATATCTGCTCTCCACTCCTGGCTTGACCCTTGGCTTGTCTGACCACGTCTGCTCTCCGCTCCTGGCTTGACCCTTGGCTTGTCTGACCACGTCTGCTCTCCACTCCTGGCTTGACCCTTGGCCCATTCTGTTTGTGGCCCATTCCAACTGTCATGCACACAATGGTAGGGAGCCGTGTGGTGCTGGCTCTGGCTTTAGGTGCTAGCAAGTGATGCTGGCATGCAGAGCTTGTAAGCGGTGACGGCGTGCTAGCTACTCCCTTGCTGCAGCTGAGGCGGGTTAAAGGTGCTGGTCGCGAAACCAGATTGTTCCACCCCGGTTGAGCCGAGGTGCAACCAGGATAGGAGTACCTAGGAACCGTTAGAAAAACTAGGCCAGCAGGACAACAAGCAGGGAAACAGGGAACACGGCAGGGGTCAAGTGAAGCCAAGGGTTCAAGCAGGAGAGAAGCTCAGAAGTTGTCAGACAAGCCAAGGGTCAAGCCGGAGCGAAGATCAGACGTGGTCAGACAAGCCAAGGGTCAAGCCAGGAGCGGAGAACAGACGTGGTCAGACAAGCCAAGGGTCAAGCCAGGAGCGGAGAGCAGACATGGTCAGACAACCCAAGGGTCAAGCCAGGAGCGGAGAGCAGACATGGTCAGACAACCCAAGGGTCAAGCCAGGAGCGGAGAGCAGACGTGGTCAGACAATCCAAGAGTCAAGCAAGGTAAAGAGGCAAGCAAATGTCCAGAGCCCAGGACCTAACTAGGAGTAGCTTGTGGAACGGGCGCCCTAAGCCTGGGGCAGCCCGTTTAAATGTGCAGATTGGCCAATGGGGAGAGCTGGGACAGAGAGGCTCGTCTGGGAGCCGAGAAGAATTGGAGAAATGGAAGCCAATGTGGGAGCGAGCCGGGCGCATGCGCATCCGCCAAGCTGAAGGCAGACGCGGACCACGCGCGCCCTGAATTTGGAACCCGGAAGAGCTGCCGCGAAGGGAAGACGCGGCCCGGGCGAACACAGCGGCAGTGACAGTGACTATCTGTATTCCCTTGCTGTAGCAAACCCTGCAGCTCTTCTGTGGTTTGTCCTTTTGGGGAGTTGGGGGGATTGTAAAAAGCTACATTTTTGATTGGGGTTTGCCAATTTGAAAATTAAAAATTAATTATGTACTGCAGTCTGCATCATTTAGATGGCAACTTTTTTGTACCATGCCCTACACTTTCTCATTGCGAGGTATGGCTGCATTAGTTGATCACACAGATCAACTCCCCCCCATGTTTTTATTATAGTCCCTGATGCAGACTGGCTTTCTCATTATCACTGTCTTGCCACGAACAGTGACTGCCACAGATCTGTCCTCATGCATGGTGGTCAGCATGTAGACATCTTTTCTGTCCTTGAACTTAACTGCCAGCATTGGCACAAAGATAAGGACATCCCAGTTTTTTAGTTTGGTATCTATGAGTTTTTTGGGCAACTCTCTGCAATTGCGCCTAACAGTGCCACAGGCCACAGTGTCAAAACAAAAAAGAGACTTAAATAAAAGGGGGCTGGTATAATAGTTATCAACGAATAACTGTTAACCTTTATTTAATAAGGGGTAAATTAGATCCCAAATGATTTTCCCATTTGTTCCCATAAATTCGGGGCAACCAGGAGGATCAAGTTGGCTGGCCTTGCCCTCATAAAATCTAAAAGCCTGGCTGTAGCCTGTGGCACTTTCGCACAATTTATAAAATTTAACACCAAACTTGGAACGCTTGGAGGGGATGTACTGCTTGAACCCTAACCTGCCTTTATATTTCATTAGGGATTCATCTACACTAATTTCTTTTTGGGGCATATATACTTGGGCAAACTTTTTCTGTAAATGATTTATTAAGGGGTGAATTTTGTACAGTTTATCATACTGGGGGTGTTCTTTTGGGAGGCACAGGGTATTATCACTAAAATACATAAAGTGCAAAAATCTGGACCTGTTCATTGTCTTTGGGAATATAGGGGTATCACATATGGGGTTTTTGCTCCAGTAGGATCAGATACTTGGCTTTTTTTAATTATCCCCATTGCCATTATTAAGGCCAAGAATTGCTTAAATTCTGTGATGTCTGTGGGTTTCCATACTTCTTGCTTAACAACAAAAGCTGTTGGGTTGGCGGCAATATACTGGGCTGCATACAAATTGGTTTGGGACACAATTTCCCCCCAAAAACAAATAAAAAAAATGGTCATGGGTAAATCCTTCCACATCAATTTGAATCCCTGGGTTGCCTGTGAATTCTGGGATTTGTGGGCATAAATTGGTTGGTGATACCCATTCATTAGGATCAGGAGTGTTAGGTTTTGGGGCATTTCTATGGGGAACACTTGGGGCATTTCTTTGGGCAGGTCTTTGGACAGGTCTTTTGGCAGGTGCTGGGGCAGTTGCCAGGGCAGCCCTTGGAGCAGCTCTTGGGGTAATACATCTTTTCTTTACAGAAGGTCCAGCGTCTTCATTAGAGCTGCTCTCTCTTTCTGAAAACTGCGTTATATCAAAGTCTGATGCAGTGTCTATGGCTTCTGAGTCAGATACCAAAAAGGTATATGCCTCTTCTACACCGTACCCCCGCTGCATTTTGTACACTTACTCTAAAAAACTTTTTTTTCTTACGCTACCCCTAAGCCTAAATCTAATCCTAAACGTTACCCAAACCTACGTATACCCTGAACCTACCTAACCCAAGTGAACTACCTATCTAAACTATACTTGTTACTTTTTCTGTTTTTTTTTTCCCCTTCTCTACTCCTAAACCTAAATTTAACCCTAAACCTTTCCCTAACACACGTCTATACTAAACCTACCCAACTACCTACCTAAACTACCCAAACTATAAAAAATAATCAAACTTTATTTAAAAAAAATAATAATAAAAAAAGTAAAAAAAAATGTAAAAAAAATACAAGGGGGATGGGGGATGTACCACAGATCAGCAAGCACTGATCTGCAGCAAACTGATCATTACTAGAGTGTTTCTCTCTTCCTTTTTTCTCCCTACATGAAGGTGTAGAGAATGCTTTCTTGGAAAGTTCCCTAATTATCTGTGTAACCAACTTCCTTCTACTGTCATCAGCTCTCAGGGGTATAATGTCAGCTTTTGGACAAATGACCAGCTCTTACTCACATACAAGAACTGCCCAGTACGATTCTGTACTTTCAATGTGTATACAGATCTGGAATTCACATATGTGCACAAGGAAAGGCCATTTCTTGGTGTAAAAATTCAGCTGATGCAGAACTTCTTTCGGGGATTATATGTACCATACCCCCAATTGTCCTTTTTTATGAGATATTAGAGGTACATACCTCCCAAGTGTCCCTCCTTAAGAGATATTAGGGGTTCATATCTCCCATGTGTCCCTCTTTAGGAGAAATTAGGGGTCTGTATCTCTCAAGTGTCCCTCTTAGGAGATATTAGGGGTCTATGCCTCCCAAGTATCCCTCCTTAGTAGATATTAGGGGTCTGTACCTGCCGAGTGTTCCTCTTTAGGAGATATTAGGGGTCTGTACCTGCCGAGTGTTCCTCTTTAGGAGATATTAGGGGTCTGTACCTCCCAAGTGTTCCTCTTTAGAATATATCAGGGGTCTGTACCTCCCAAGTGTCCCTTTTTAGGAGATATTAAGGGTCTGTACCTGCCAAGTTTCCCTCTTTAGGATATACTGGGGGTCCTCACCTCCCAAGTGTCCCTTTTTATAAGATATTAGGGGTCTGTACCCCCACGTATCCCTCTTTAGGAGTATTAGGGGTCTGTACCTCCCAAGTGTCCCTTAATAGGAGATATTAGGACCAAGTATCCCTCTTTAGGGGATACTAGTATTGGCCATCAGTTTATTTTTTAACCAGTGCTGAAACCTTTGAGTGGTAGAGGGGTACGCAATGCATTGTGTACCCATCTGCCACTCAAAAGGTTAATGTGAGGATGAGTATGACAGGCAATACCATCCCAAGTTGCTAGTTACATTATATGTAATTGGATAGATTATGTTATTACATATATGTATTTATAAATACATTTGTAATACATTTTCCACTGGTCCTGAGTGTCTGAAGTTGACTCATTAAAGGAAATAGAGCTAAATTCTAGTTTGGAGGACAGCTGTTTTGGGGCTCAGTCTAGTATATACGTTTATTCTCAGAGGCAGGATACAGCCTCTCACTCCTGTAAGTACAATACTGTGTAGTGGCATATCTCCCAACATTTCAAATTGCCAAAGAGGGACACTTGTGTTTTAGGGGGTGTTTCTGGGGGCATGGCTGGTGGACGGGCATTACCAAGAATTTTTAGTCTATTTTTTGACCTACTGACACCTACTTGTGTAACCTAATAAATGACTTATAACAAGACCAATGTATTTTATTTACACAGATTAATTTATAAACACACATACTGACCTTTCAACAAACAATAATGTGAGTTTTATTGCTGTAGAGCAATGTGATACATGTATATCCATACCACACAGTCTGATCTCCTAAAAAGAGGGACATCAGGGTGGGAAAGAGGGACAGAGGGATTTGGGTCTAAAAGAGGGACTGTCCCTCCTAAAGAGATACACTTGGTAGGCATGTAGTGGGGTTTCCTATTATTACTATACATACCGCACTTAAAGGCGAATTGTGCTCTTTATCTTTTGTGTTTCTGAGATTGCAGTGTTTCCTACTGCATGATCTGTACCAACCCACTGCTTGTTTAGTCTCTCTCTCTCTCTCTCTCTCTCTCTACTAGAAAGGCAGAAGGGGTGATTTTCTAAAAAAAAAAAAAAAAAAAAAAAAGGTAGCAGGTCACCTTCTTTTTGTTGGACAAAATGCCAAAAAGGTACAATCGCTGATAAAACGTACTGGGTCACTGGCCTGATACAACTTGGTTGAAAAATCGGATGTGTAACTTTAGTTCTTAATGGGTTTTTTTTTTTTCTTTTCAGATTGCTTTGCACGCAGAATGACACAAAACAAAGGCTGGGTATGTTATTGTATGCTTATTTAAAATTATTGGAAATCTTGTGTTTGTCCCTGAATATTAGTACTCTGAGTTTGGTATTTTACACAGTGAGGATGGTATACTAAGTAAAAATGGTGCAAACCAATTTTATCACAAAGAAAAATAAAATATCCCCAAATTCCCAATACTTGGTATTATTTAACCCCTTGTTTGCTAGATAGGACTCCAATGCATTTGTCCCCATTTATGCAGTTTGTTTGCTCCGGAATTGCACCACTGTTTATGCCCCCGCCCCCATTTAAATCAGTGTGGATTTAATTTCCCTTCCCTATGGTGCAGTTGGTCTACTACTCAGTTTATCTAGTTCTTCTAAGTACATCAGCCTCAGGTCTTTAAATAGATTTACTGCAGAAATGCCAATGGCAAGCTGCAGTGTCAGGAACGTATTTACCTGTGAGCTGCAGATGTACTATATTAGTATCTCTGTGACACACTCGTGTTGTTTCCAAGGTAACAGCTGCTCGCCAGCACGTTGCTTGCTCTCCCCTGTCAGCCAATTGCTTTGATCAGGATCGTAGTCTTTAGTCTTTTTTTTTTTTTTTTTTTTTTTTTTTTTTAAATAATAGAAGTGGTTGCCTTGGTAACAGCAGATGCCCACTAGGTGTCGCTGTTCGTTTTTTTACCACCCAGAAGTGAAATGGTCCGGTCTGTGTACACTCCTTGAATGACAGGCGCTCAATGGTGTATTCTAAACATGGCGGCGCCCTTGTGCAATGTGGCGGGACGTTTACAGGTAGGGAGATTAGGAGGGCAGTACGTTTGCGAAAGCATCCCTTTAATCCCTTAAGGGCAGAAAAGTGCTTAACACATTGTGGACCACAACCGTTTGGACCTTAAGGGGTTGAACACGGATTCATATGAAACAAAAAATGACTGCTATTGTTATTACTGAGCAGCATTATTTCCCAAGATCCATGCAGCAGATATTTTCATAGCTGTCCAGTTTTAACCCTTTGAATGCCAGAGGGGTACGCAATGCGTTGCGTACCTCTCTGGCACTCAAAAGGTTAAATGGATGATCTGGAAACACTAGGGGATGTGCGGAGAGTCGATGTTGACATAGGTCAGATATTGAGCAAGCGTCACTAGGAAATGCATGGGGTCATCTATGTCAACTGTCACTCAGAGAACAGAAGGGTCTTAAGTCAGCTGTCACTCAGGGAGAGGGGTCCTGACCTAGATCAGCTTCATATTGGGGGGGGGGGGGGTCTAGTTCAGCTGACACCCAGAGAGAGGGGTGGCCGTAGGTCAGCTGTCATTTTGAGGTGGGCGGGGAGGTCCTAGATCAGCTGCCACCCATAGGCAATGTGCATACCTGGGAACTTTCAAAATGAGCTGACCCTGAGATTGTGTAAATATTAACCCTTAAATTTCCCATAATATAGATTATCCGCGATGTGTCCCTGATCACTGTAATCGAGACTCGCTCCAATCAGCATTCAAGGAGCCATTAATGCACAACAACTTACATATATTGCTGCTTGAACACACACAAATGTAGCAGGACTTCTCCCTCTGCCTTTCTGGTACAAGTGGCACCAGTTTAGAGACTAAAGAAGTATTTAACTGGAGCAGAATATGTAACAAGTAGCACTGATCTCTCTCACCCTGAGATTTGGTCCAAAACCCTGAGTCTCAGGGTGAAACCCTGAGAGTTCCCAGGTGTGGCAATGTGGTCTACATCAGTTGTCTCTTGGGTACTCAGAGATAGGTAGGGTCTTAGAGCATCTATCACTCCTGGTGAGAGGTGACGTTCTAGATCCTGTCACTGAAAGTGTAGTCTTAGATCCTGTCACCAATAGTGTGTCCTAGATCAGCTGTCATTAAGAAAAAGAGGGAGGGTCCTAGAACAGCTGTCACTCAGAGAGAGGAAGTCCTAGAACAACAGTCACTTAGAGAAGGGATCATAGATCAGCTGTCTTTCAGTGAGGAGAGACATTATGGAACAGCTGTCACTTAGGGAAAGAAGAAGTGTTAGCTCATCTGACAGTCATGAACAAGAGGGGCTCCTACATAAGCGGTTGCTCTGAGAGAATTGGGTCTTACAACAGATATCACTAGGAGAAGAGGGAGTCTTAGGTCAGCTGCTACTCAAACAGAGGATCCTAGATCAGGTGTTACACAGAGAAAGGAGAGTTTTATATAATCTCTCACTGAGTGGGGTGTTAAACACTTTACTCTCATGGGAGGGTTGCAGATCAGCTGTCTCTCCATAGAGACAGAGTCCTAGAACAACCCCCCCCCCCCCCATGCCAAAAAAAACCAAAACATTCCGGACTCCCTCTAAAAGGCATTTTGGATCCCTTCGCTGGATCAGCATCCTACCTATCTTCATTGAAACAGACTGTCATCCTTCTCAGTATTTATCTGAGCTAGAAAGGAATTAGGCACTTTTTTAAAGCATCTACTGTATTTGCAAACAGAGCCTCCTGTTGCAAAGAATTCCACAACCTTACTGCCCTTACTGTAAAACTTCATGCCTTTTTCAGTCGGAAGCAGCTTTCTTCTAATCTTAATAGATCTGTAGTTTGAAAATGGAGCAGGAACTCTTTAATTTTAGGGTACTCTTGTCCCTATATGGTCTGTGGTGTATGTGAGATCAGAAGACCTTATTCTCACCATCACGCTACATAGAAATTAATGTTAGGAAATTAGATCTCCTGCCATTTGTACACTCAGGAGTACCTTCATGAGGGTACTCTTGACATTACTACTCCCAGGAATAACCTCCTATGAAAGAGAACTCTCCCTTGTTCAAATTAGGGTATATTTCTCACTTTTGGGGATGGGAAGTGAGATAGTTGTCCTTTTTTACCATAACTAATAAATTTAACGTATGTACTAATGTTGGCTTCCCATGTTATCACACAACAATAATACTACCAGGAGTATTGTCATTTGAAACAGCCATTTTCTCTCATTCAAATGAGCATGTAATCTGACTATTTAAAGCAGTGGAGAGGGTAAGATGGGTACTTTTAGTGCCCCACTCGGAAACAATCTATATTGCCAGTTGATCAATAGATCACTTGGTACAAATACCATAAAGCTTACTCTTGTTTGAAAGATGAGACTGCCCCCTTCCAAGCAAAGGTACTCATGTACCTATAAAGGTAGAGGGGGTAGGAGCTTATTTAGAGCCCCCTTCCCTCTGGTCATCTTATTTATTTGTATACCAGGTGATCTAGTGATCACACAGCATGTAACTTAGTCTCCATATCAGCACTGGAATGAGGAGGGCCTCCCCTTTCCGGTGGTGGTATTGGAGCTAATGGTGCTGAGATATACCATCCCACCAGCTTTCTCTTTTTTTCTTGCTTATACTCATTCGTGCTGGACAACCAAGCATACTACATGAAGAGCTATACATTTTTCCAAATTATCAACTACCCTTTCATAGAAGTAGAGTAAATTAGTTTGGCATGATCTGTTCTTCATAAAACCATGCTAATAATGTTTAGTCATCACATAGTCACGGATACTATCAGTTAGTAATCTATTTAATATTTTTTCTACTATGAAAGTTAAAGGCATAGTAATGTTTTAATAACTTCTAAGGTACTATTCTTCCTTATAGTGTGTATTATTGCGCCTTTATGTTGGTAATACTGAAATAGCTCTTTTCCTCAGAAATTACATTATTAATTGTCCCCATCCCACACCTTTTCAGTATTCCAGGCCACCTCCCCATATATCTGAAATCCGGTCATCAGACTGGACAGATCACAACAAGGGACAATCTTCTTTCATTCAGTATAAGGAACACCCTGCCCTGCTTTTCCTTGGCTGAAAGAATATTGTCCCTTGTCACTACCCTACTTCGGTTCTAAGGCACAAATAATGATTTATTTACACATGGTGGGAGAGGGACAACATATGATTTAATTTCAGAGGATATAGAGCAATTTTAGCATTACCAAAGTAATGGTGCAATAGTACACACTATAACGAAGAATTAGAATTTAGCTGTCTTTGAAACATTACTAACCTTTTGACAACCATCCGTGGCATCACTCGGCTGGCAATTAAGGACCATGGGTCATTTTTTACCTCTTGAGCATTCTATTCTGGAACCCCGGAACTCCATGACATGCCAGGAATGTCCCTGGTCCTTAAGTCCCAAACCGGCTGACGGTCCTTGCACGTCAAGAGTCCTTATGGAGTTAAACTGATAGGTCTATCCTTTCCAGGTTTAAATTTTGACCCTTTTTGAAAAATGGTACTACATCTGCCTTATCTCCAATCAATACAGTATGACTGATGAGAGGGAATCAATAAATACTAAGAATATCATAATACACCTGGGTGTGTGCCATCAGGTCCTGGTTGTCACAGACACCAGAGGAAATAATACACACAACACAAGTACAGTGAAGTTTAACCAGTTTATTAAGATAAGCAAGAGTACGCACTTCCCCAACCTTAGTAGGAACAGGAGTGAGGACAGTGCCGAGTCCACTACCCAAGGATTGACAGTGAACCATAACCGGTTCTCAGTAGCCTATAGAGATAGATGGGAGCAGAACCAGGCTTGGTTCTATACCTAGCAAATGGAAACCTGGAATGCCAGGAAACCTGGTCACTGGAGCAACAGCTAAACTCCCAGACACGAGACAGGCAGACAGATGTCTCAAAGTAGTGACTCTACCATGGAGTGGTAGGAGGAGCAAGACAGAGAGTAACTAGTACTCCAAAAGAGTCACGGAACTGGTCTACTAGGTAGGAAAAGGGCGGAGGCAAGAGAGTGGAACGTAGCCAGCCGCAACACCAGTAAGTATGTGAAGGCAATACTGTACAGAGCAGAGAGTTACGCAAAAGGCCCAGGAGGCAAAGAATACAATGGCACAGGATGGAGGCAACCAGCAACTCTACCACTGAGGTAGCAGTTGCACTACACTGATGGCGCGTGCCCACAACTAGCCCAGACAGGTAGTACTCAGACTGGAGCAAAGGACAGCACAGAGCTAAGTCAGACAAGTCACAGTTGAGAGCCAAATCAGGTAGTCAGCCACAGCCAAGGTCAAAATAGAGTAGGTAGTCGGACAAGCCAGGGTCATACACAGATCAGGTAGTCAGACAAAGCCACAGAATCAATCAGGAGAAAATACGGCAGACAAGCAAGGGTCAAATGAGCACAACAATGAAGAAACGCACAGATACACCATGAAAGGGCAACAAATCCTAGCCTCAATGAGGTTTATAAAGGAGCAGAAGGAGGCGGAACCCAATTAGGCCCAACAGAATAAGCCCATAAACAGGCATCCATGCCAGTGCCTGCAACATGAGAAAATGGCCAGAGGCCATGCCTGGCATACAGAGGTAAGAGCACAGGATTGCTTAGGCCTCAAAGGGAGACGATGATACTGGTGCTATATTCACTGTAACTTTTTCCAGACCCTTTTGGACTTTGCCTTCAGAAAGCCATGTACATCATCTGCCTCTCAGAGACAGATGGTCATAAGTCAGATGTCAATCAGAGAAAGAGAGGGTCATAGATCTAATGTCACTGAGAGAGAGGGTCATAGATCTAATGTCACTGAGAGAGAGGGTCATAGATCTAATGTCACTGAGAGAGAGGGTCATAGGTCTAATGTCACTGAGAGAGAGGGTCAGAGATCTGATGTCAGTCAAAGAGAGGGTCAGAGATCAAATGTCAGTCAAAGAGAGGCTCATAGATCTAATGTCACTCAGAGAGAGGGACATAGAGCAGATGTCACTCAGAGAGGGTGTCTTAGTTCATCTGTCACTCAGAGTAAGCGGTCCTAGATTAACTGTTACTCAGAGAGAAGGTATCCTAGATCAGCTGTCAATTGAAAAGGGTATTTAAATTCACTACTTTGGTCAATGGTGTATAGTTTCGCAAGAATTCTAATGCAATTTATAGGTACATCACATACAAGTACAAATATTTGCAAGCTGTGTAGTTTTCTATTATAGTTGAAGAGACCTTGCTGGGTTTGAACTGCTATGTTGATGTTGGACCATGAAAAACTCTCACCAACTACTATACGCAGTACATTTTGCCCTAATGAAAGTATCACACAGAAATCTGAGCAGTGCTGCCATTCAAGATATTAAATAAAGTTGATTCAGTTCTAGTGTTCCTCAAGGTTATATGGATTATCTTTGACCTTTTTGTTGATGTGTTTTAGGCTCTGCTAGGACAAGTGAAAACCTCACTGCTGGTTCATTCACCAAGTCGCTGTATTCAGACCACATCCATCTGTCTGAAGGTACAGTGTGTGTGCGTGCGTGCATGCATGTTGAGGTTGTAGTTTATCAGCAAGTGACCTTGTGTTCTTTTAAACAAATTAAGTAGCACTTACTCCTAATTCCGGTTTAACCCGTTTATTTCTAAAGATGTCTTCAAAGCTTTGTTTTACAGTGCATTGGAGACATCTTTGGCATCCAAGGTGTTAACAGAAGGGCTTACTCAAGGATGGAAAAAAGAAAAAAAAAATATATATAATCGCTAGAAAGTTTGTAATGACGCAGTCATGTGCAGTAGAGACCGCTGCGTGTGCTGCAGTCATGCGCAGTAGAGACTTCCCGTGACGAGGCCTGCGCAACGGGCAGTCTCTACTGAGCATGACTGCACCGCGACCGGCTGGCAGTGGCACTGTGGCCCATGTAACGGGCTCTTCAACTAGTGTGTGTGTGTGTGTGTGTGTGTATATATATATATATATATATATATATATATATATACACACACAGTATGTGAAACAGAAGGAAGCACTCTCAGGACTTCACAATTCTGTGCCAAAGTGAGACAACTTTATTGACAGATCAATGTTTCAGTTATCAACGTTTCGATTATCTTACAGTAACCTTCATCAAGATGAAGGTTACTGTAAGATAACCGAAACGTTGATCTGTCAATAAAGTTGTTTCACTTTGGCACAGTATCGTGAAGTCTTGAAAGTGCTTCCTTCCATTGCACATACTGTCTACAATCCTTGGCATGATGGTTAGCACCCAGGCATTTTTCCCTGTTTAAGTGTGAGTGCTTCCTACAAGCAAATATCATATATATATGCAATAGTGCCTCGTCGTTATCCGTGCAGTTTTCCAGAGAGGTATCCAGCACACTGCTTTTATAATGTGTTGGGTAGCCCTTTGGCAGTGAAAGAGTTAAAAGTTTGAGAGCCAAACAGGTATACCAATGTGTAGGATACCACTCTGGCACTCAAAGGGATAAAAATAAATGCACAATGCCTTTTGGTTCCTTGGGTATCCCTCTGGCACTGTGAGGGGGGTAAAAGAGGTATGCACTGAACACATAAGTAGAATTTAATGACGTGTAATATAAACTAAACTTTAAAGGGTTATGCATGAACTGGGTAGTTCAAGAGTTGTGCAGGCAAATGTTTGGAAACCACAGGAGAAAATGTAAAACAGCTGGAGGTCCAGCAGTGAATCAGTACTGATGTGGACTGGAAACTGTCAAACCTATTCTGAGTAATTTCATTGTAGGAAAGTGTCTGTTAAATTGGGAAGACATAACTAGGTAACCGTATGCCTGGATGTTTTTCTCCAGGATGTGACCCCTTTTTGGGAACTTAAGAATCTGACATCCTGGAATTTTAAAGAATGCTGTAAATGTCTTGGATGTCTTTATAATTAATGCTGCAGTGCATCCTTGATGGGGAGCAAATATATAATTGGGTAGTCTATCCCTGACACTCTTAACCCCTTAAGGACCGGCCGATCGTGCACCTGGACGGCACTTAAGGACCACAGACCTTTTTTTTTTCTTTTTTTTTCTTTTTTTTTTTCTCCTGAATCCGATAAGACGCTGAACAGCACACTGGGAGCCCTGAATACCATGACGGTCCTGGCACGTTATGGGTCCTTATGGCTCCCCAACCCATGATGTGCCAGGACCGTCAAGGGTCCTTCAGGGGTTAAGTGACCTCAAAAACCTTGCAATGCATTGCCAGTTTTTTATATTTTCAACATTATCTGAATTTGAAATTCAGCAGATTCCCTCTTTTTTCTGCTTCTGCCTTTCTTTAAACTGATAGTAATGTTTCATAGTACAAGCTATTGTTTCATAATAAAAGCAGCTCTAATTAATCATCATAGTATTTTGGGCCTTGGAGAGTGTTATATCAATTCTGTCAGAGTTATAGATCAAGAGTAATTCAATAATAAAGTGTCCCCCTTCCGCCCCTTTTACTGATGTAACACTGCTCAGCCAGATCAGAAGGGAGCTGCCCAGGTAGACTGCAGAGAGGGACAATCTTCAATTACGATAAGGGAAGAAGCTGAAAAATCTGTCAAGGGGGACAGGGTTTTCATTGTTCTCACAGTAAGAAGATTGTCCCTTGCTGTAATCTGTCTGGTCAAGCAACCAGATTCCACATCTGAGGTGAGCAGTGTTACACTAGGTAAAAGGAGCGGGAGGGGGATAATTTATCATTCAATTACTCTTGAACTACAACTCTGACAGTATTGAAAAACACTCTATGGCTCAAATACTACGAAGATTAATTGGAGCTGCTGTTTTTGTGAAACATTACTATCCCTTTAAACCTCCCGCTGACAGTCAAACGCCCACTGAAGGAATTTGAAGGAGTACCATGAGCAGCTGCCACATGGATAATGTTAGAAAGTTATACGGTAGCATGTGAATACAGAGAGTACATGATGCAGTTGGTACGGATTAGTGGGTGTATTTGAGATGTTTTTCTGATATTCTAGAACCGAGCTGCCAGAGTGCGTGTGGGCAAAGGAGACAAGCCTGTGACCTATGAGGAGGCCCATCCACCTCACTACATTGCACACAGGAAGGGCTGGCTGTCTCAGCACACAAGTGAGTGATGTGTTACTGTTCTATCCTTTCACATATATCACGCATTGTCACAGCTGTACAATGAACTATAAAATCCCAAGAACTTTCACACTGGCTCTTGCTTAATATTCCATTGTATCATAAGGGAGACGGCTGTCAGTGACAGCTGGGCCTCAGTAGGCAATTCTGATGTGTCATTTTGTTTTGTTTTTTTCTCCCTGCCCCTTTTTGCTGTCTGAGGATGATGAGAGTTGTATTTTAACATCTGAAGAACCACATGTTGTCCATCATTGATCTAGTTTGAATAGAGATAATGATTTAAGATAACCCCTGGTTAAGCACAGTTTAATCAGTGGCTCATTCATTTTGACTTACTGACCTGTGCTCTGGAAGAGATAACTTTAATCCTTTGAGTACCAGAATGGTGTCGAACGCATTGCACTGCGATGTGTTGGATACTTCTCTGGCACTCACAGTGTTAAATCCTTGCTGATATATGTCTCTTGGGAACAAATTTAGATTGGACCTCACTGGACTAGGCCATAGTACTGTTGGTGTACATGTGTCTGTGTACATTACTATTTAACATGAGGTGTGCAGTCTTGCAGGCCTGCAACTGTAATCACCACTAGATGGCAACAAATTCACATGAATGTCGGCATGAGTATTGTGGGTAACGCGTGGTATGGTGTTAGCTATAGAAAATGCAGGAGACTAGTAGAGTAAAAACGAACCTTGACAAGGAATTTGTCACATTATCCTACAAAATAAACATGTTTTGGTCCCTTTGGGTTCGATGGGGCTACACAATTCATTGTAAACAATAGATTATGCACCCCCTTCTGGTGCTTAGACTGGAGCATAAAAAAAAAGGCCATTAATCTTATTTGCATGTAGATTTTAAAGAGACTTTACTAGAGCTTAGAGAATGAATAATGGTCATACAGATAGGCAGTAGGATTTACATATAAAATAATGTGCATTCATTTTAAAATAATTTTAAATGTCTAGGCCTAAAGAACAGACCTAGTTGTCTTGAAAGCTTGCATCCAGCCTCACTCAGTTAGCCAATGAAGGTATCATTTCTACTCTAGTAGTCTCCTGCATGAGTATTGTGCATTTATAACACGCAAAGGCAGATTGTCCCTTTACCATCCTACTCTGTTACAGGTAATCTGGATGGAGAAGGGTCTGCTGCTGAGCGTACCATAGAAGATGTCTTCATTCGCAGGTTTATTTTTGGCACATTCCACGGATGCTTGGCCAACGAGATTGTAATCAAGCGCCGAGCCAACCTTCTAGTCATTTGTGCCATTTTCATCCGCAAGCTGCCTGCACAGAAGTTCTACTTTCTAATTGGGTACACAGAAACGCTGCTGTCCTTCCTGTACAAATGCCCTGTCAAAATGGAAGTGCAAACCGTAGATGAGAAGATCATTTACAAATACCTGTAACATTGCAGCACTGAGACCTAGGAGAGCATGCGTTGCAGTGAGCAGTGTGTCATACCCGTGGCATCTAAAAGAGGGCATTAAGACATGATGAAGAAGAAAAGGTTGCTTGACCTTACAGACAAGTATGGAGTACAGTTCTGGCCTGGCAGACACTGCTCATTGCACTGCACTATTTCTTGAAAGTGCTTTTTAACTCTTGGTGCCAGTGGGGGGGTGCGTGTTAATGTTATATATCATTCAACCCACCAACAATTACAAGTAGTCCTTCTCTAATACTAGCCACCAGCAGGGACTTTCTTTGAGACTACCATGTGCTTGAGTGCATCACATGACTTCCCAAACTGATGACATCACAGAGCTAAAGAAGCCATGCTTTCTTTTCCCTGACTCCTGGTAGATGTAGGTGAGGATACTGGAGACATCACAGTTGTTTATGGGAAAGGCCTATTATATAGCACAGCTGCATTAACTCATGGAAGCTTTGTTGTTTAACCTTGGGACAGTGAGATAAAGCTGCTGTTCAGATTAAGCAAAAAATAATAATTTTTGATGCTCTGATAATTAAATGTAGTTGTTATGGGCAACCACTATTCGTCATGTTCCTGTTTGTAAATACACTTTATTTTTGATTATATATGACATTTTGCCTATATTAAGGGATGAATAAAATATAGAGTATAAACCTGATGAACTGCAACACAATTGATGAGATTTGTGTCCATTTGATACTCAACTGAAAGCTTTTTAGACCATTTAAGTGTTTTTAGTTGTATTCCCCAATAGATGGAGGCCAGAGATTGACTACGCCAATTTCAGTGCATCTTCTCCCTGAGTTTAAAGGAACCGCAAACACAACATACTTCTGAACTTCTCAAACCCTGTAGTATTTATGTGATTGTGCAGAGCAGGGATAATAGCTCTGCACAATTGTACTGTTGCTTTGAAAATGTATTGAATGTGTCCTCCTCAGTGCCCATCACAGCCAGTCATCAGACAGAGCAGGTGTGAAGCAGCCTTCACCAGGCCATACAGGAACCAACAAGGGCATCAGGTGAGCGACTAGGGGAGTATTCACTCCTGAGCAAAAGGAGCACTTAAGTGGTAGTCAGGAACACATGGTCAGGATTTTGAGTTAGAATAGTTATTTGGTATACTTTTCTTTTAAAGGGATAGTAATACTTCGTTTTAACTTTATTTTATTTTGTAGGCATTAAAAAAACACGAAGAATGATATAAGTCTTATCTCTCAAACCTTTATGGTTTGAGAGATATTCACAAGCAAAGTTTCCCCTCCCGCCCCTTTTACCTAGTGTAAACAATCTCTTCTCAGATGTGGAATCCAGTCCATAGACCAGACAGATAACAGCAGGGGACAATCTTCTTCCTGTGAGAACAATGAAAGCCCTGCCCCCCTTGACAAGCTTTTCAGCTTTCTCCCTAATCTTAATTGAAGATTGTCCCTCTCTGCAGTCTACCTGGGCACCTCCCTTCTGATCTGGCTGAGCAGTGTTACATCAGTAAAAGAGTCAGGAGGGGGATACTTTGTCATTGAATTACTCTTGAACTTCAACTCTGACAGAATTGAAATAACACTCTCCAAAGTCCAAATACTACGATGACTAATTAGAGCTGCTTTTATTATGAAACATTACTATCCCTTTAAAGTCTGGGCAAATAAATTGCACTCTGCAGAAAGATTTGCATAAACTGAGTGAATGGAAAGAAAAGTGGCAGATAATGTTTACTATAGATCAGTGGTTCTCAATCAGAGTGTCCCTTCTTTTCTATTGCATATTAAGGGTGCCTTGTCAAAAAAAAAAAAAGAAACGATTGATACAGATAAATATAAGGGTATGCATTTTTGCTGCAGAAACAAACATGCTATATACACACTATGGGAAAGATTTAAGAGTACTGATAGACAACAGACTTCACAGCAGTGTGCAATGTCCATCAGCTTCTGCAAGAGCAAGTAGGGTGCTATAATGTATAAAAAAAAGTATAGATGCACAGGATGGGAATATAATTCTGCCTTTTTATAAATTATTGATAAAGCAACTGTACTGCTTTATTCGGTCATTATTACAGCTGAAACCTATATTTTTTTTTATCAGTGAATGAGTGAGTGGCCAATGCATTTATGATAAAAAAAATAATAATATTGCTATTGCTGTCTGGTTACTTACTAAAGCTCCCCATAGACAGCAAAATCTCTACCCTAACAATACAGTTGATAATGTGAATATCTGCCTGTTGGCTCCATAGGCTGCAGTGCACACTGTTCATGCTGCTGGTTTCCAGAGACCATGGGGAAGAGTCACTAAGAGGTGATAAAGTGGAGATGCCTTCTCCAGTTTATTACTTCTCCAGTTCCTATGTTATTCTATGGAGCCAATTACCTCAGATCTTCAAAGTAGAAGAAATCTTAGTGAATAGGCTCCACAGAATAACATAGGAAATAGATAAGTAATAAACTGGAGAAGTCATCTCCATTTTATCACCGCTTAGTGAATCTCCCCCCCATTTCTAGTCCCTGCAAAACTCTGTCACATTGTTGCCTATATGAAAAGAGCCATAATAAGCAATACACCTATTTTGGGAGGGTGTCTGCTTCCATTGGCCATATCCCGGCAGCACAGTCACACATGTCACCAACCCTTATAAGCCAATATCAAATACGAGACATAAGGCCATATGCAGAAATAACATGGAGCAATGCTGCTGCAAACCAACTGCACTGTAGGGGAAAAAAACCTCATTGATTTCATGAGGCTTTTAACCATTTGAGTGCTAGAGGGGTATGCAACGTGTTGCTAAGCAATGCGTTGCATACCCCTCTGGCGGGCAAAGTGTTAACCTCTTCAGTGCTAGAAAATTCTTCAAAGCATTGCTCTGGAGAACTCACTGAGATCCAGTGGGTTAATGTTACAAACACTGAACACATTTCCCATTGATTTAAATGAGGCTTATAATGCCTGCATGCAAGAGTGGTTTCCAAGAGGCTTGTCTGGCATTGAAGGGGTTAAAATAAATTTCTGTTTAAGTCCTGTCGTGCATTTGGTTTATTCTAGAATTGTGCCGGTTCCTCTTCATCCATATGGGCCTAAGAATGTTACAGATGTTATCCTGGAGTATGGGGTAGTTACCCTTATTAGAATCAGAGGAG
The DNA here is from genome assembly GCA_037306005.1 of Rhinophrynus dorsalis. Lineage (NCBI taxonomy): Eukaryota > Metazoa > Chordata > Amphibia > Anura > Rhinophrynidae > Rhinophrynus > Rhinophrynus dorsalis. The sequence continues at coordinate 482,149,041 of CM074721.1, read as the reverse complement.
TGACCAGTGTAGGCTGACCAGGCCTATCCTATAACCGGGGACACATGGGAAATAGGCATATTTCAGGAGTGAACCAAAATCAAAGCGGCCCTGTAGTATACATTTTTCATATGTGCCCCCGGTTTAAAAGGATAGTAATACTTAAAATGTAAAAAAAAATATGTTGTAAGGTTTATCCCCCTGAGTAAAACAAGAGTACTCCCACTGCTGAAAGGTGTTTCATTCAAAAGTTATTAATTTTCAAAGCTGAATTTTTAGATGTAATATCACAGTTGCCTGAAATTGTACAGTGGCGCTGTTGCTACACGATCCTATGGACCGCTCTGGTCCCTGGACCATAAATCTCCATAGGATGGTGTAGCAACAGCGCCACTGTACAATTTCAGGCCACTGTGATACTGCACCTAAAAAATTCAACTTTGAAAATTAATAACTTTTGAATGAAACACCTTTCAGCAGTGTGAGTACTCTTGTTTTACTCAGGGGGATAAACCCTACAACATATTTGTTTTTTACATTTTAAGTATTACTATCCCTTTAAGGTGAGATCTGTCACCCTAGTCCAGTGCATTGCTTTGCAATGTGTTGAGCACCCCTCTGGCACCCAAGGGGTCATGTGTATATACACATTTCAGTTTTTGGTGTTCTTGTAAATTAACACCTCCTAACAATAACCCCCCATACACACTCACTGTACTAGGAACAGAAAATTCTAATGACCCCTATGAATTTTAACCCTATATCAGATCTGTGAATGGAAGCCCCCAAGCAATGGATACCTGTCTAGCACAAAACAATATTGAGAATTAGGAGTTGGCTTCAATGCAGATAGGTTGTTGATTCAGGGAACTATCTGCCATTTGGAGTCAAGAAGGACATTTTTTACCCACTTGGGGCTTAATTTGAAATTACTTCAGGGTTTGTTTGTTTTTGTTTTTTTTGCCTTCCTCTGGATCAACGGGGTGTTTTTTTGCCATGAGCTGGACTCGTCAGCTATCTTACCATGTAAATGAAATGCTGGCTATGCCCAAGCATTAAATTCCCATGATAGGTATGATAGTTCGGAGAAAGAGTTGCTCTAGTATACACAGGTACCATCTGTTGACATGCAGGAAACTGTGTTTTAATATCACTCTAGTTCAGGAGAAGCAAATCTTGTTCCCCCTAAAGGCATAGTGTATATATGCTGTGATTTGCCTCCGTAAGAACGAAATCTCTGAACTAACTGAGGTGCACAGCTAGCCTATAAGACACTGAAGCTACACGGCATCATGGCTATTTTGACGGGGAGGGAGAGACGTTCATCTATGCCAGCTATCCTGTAAGTTTGTATTTGTCTTACATGTCTTGTATGTTCTGCTCAGACATGATAGTTGTTGGCATTTCTGTCCCCCCACCCCTGGGATAAAGCAAAGAGAGCACATGAGCCTACTATACTCTTTGAGTGCCAGAGGAGTATGCAATGCTTTGTGTACCCATCTGGCACTCAACAGGTTAACCCTTTAAGGGCCAGGGGAACACCAAACACATTGCAAAGCAATGCATTGTACACACCTCTGGTCCTTTAAAGGCTTACGATTACCATGTGCAGTTTGCGGTCCAGTGGGCCTACTAGTATCTGTCATGTCCGCCTCCATGGATCTGACATCTAGAACAGACTGAGAATGTTATCACTTAAAGGCACAAGTGTAAAATTCATAGGGGCCATTACAATTTTCTGGCCACCTGTTATTAGCAGGTGCTAGTTTTCCTTTAACCATTTGAGTGCCGGGGTGGTATCCAATGCGTTATGTTGCACTACTTTGGATACCTCTCTGGTACAGATCATTTATACAATGGACCATGTGTGTGTGTAAAGGGAGAATTACCTCTAGTGTAGGTTGACCAGATCTCACCTTTAACCAGGGACACATAGGAAATAGGCACACTTCAGTACTTCACTGAAATCAAAGCAGTCCTGCAGTATGCATTTTTCCTGTGCGTCCACAGTTAAAGGTGAGGTCTGGTCAGCCTACTCTAGTGGAGTCAGTTTGTTTACTGTAGAGATCCAAAGGTCACAGCTAAAGTCAAGTTTACAAGCAGAAAAATCAATAACATGCTCTATCTGTTCCAATGCAGTGCATTGCTTCACAATCCGTCGTGCAGACCTCTGGTTGTTAAAGGGTTCACACTCTGAGTGCCAGAGAGGTACATTTCATTGGGCTGCCCAAGCTAGGAGCAGCTGGGGGAGTGCAGGGAGAGAGAGAGAAGACTGTGGGGTTGTCTTAACAGATCTTAAAGAGATGCTGGTGTACTAAGGGCGGGCGCTAGTTTAGAGAAAATCTAAATCTGCTCTATTAGGGACAAAATGCTTAATTTAAATGGGGCTTTTAACCCCTTGTGTACTAGAGAGGTCTCCCAACACATTGATTTGCAAAGAAAAAAATAGAATAATTCTAAACCAGCCCAACTATACAATAGGGCAGGGCTGACTGAGTTCAGTCCTCAAGGGCCACAAACAGGCCAGGAATTAACCCCTTAACGAGCCATGACGTACATGTACGTCACTGGGTGTAGGTCCCTAAAGGACCAAGGACATACATGTATGTCATGGAATTCAGGGCTTCCCGCGCGGCTGCACGGACTGCAAAAAAAAAAAAAAAAGTCCGTGGTCCTTAAGTGCCAGCCGTGTGCGTGCACGGCTGGTCCTTAAGGGGTTAACAATGCATTGTGTACCCATCTTGCACTCAAAGAGTTAAGGATTTCCTTGATTAAGCACAGGGGAGTCAGTCAATTGAGCATTCATTGTGACTGACTCACCTGTGCTTAATCAGGGAAATCCTTACATCCTGGCCCATTGGTGGCCCATGAGGACTGGACTCAGACATCGCTGCTATAAGGGACCAATCAGAATCCACTTTCTTTTGCCACATTTAAATCAATTTCACTTTGGTGAATTTTATTTGACCCCATGGTGCATTGTTTGGCTCTATATTTGCTCCATTTCTACTTAAAGGGGATGTATCACCTTATAAAAAAATTTACCATAGGTTTTATTAATAAAGTAGTAACAGGAAAGCTGTTTGGGGTTTATATTATTTATTTATTTAAATGTAAGTACTTAAAAAGATATTCTGTCTTCAAGCTGTACCGGTCAGCATAGTGCAGCACTCTGAATCACTGGCACAGCTCTTCTTGACTTCCTAATGCTCTTCCCACCTCCCTCAGGGAGTGCATTCACACTTTTCTTCGGTGTTATGTGAATGGCTTCTATCATTATATCAAGCTCCGGCTAGCATTATACTGCAAAGGGAAGGGTGAACGCACTCCCTAGGGCATCTGGGAGGGAGGTGGGAGGAGAAGAAGAGCTGTGCTGAAGATTCAGAGTGCCCATTATGCAGAAGTGCATAGCACAGAAGATAGAATATCTTTAACCCCTTAACGAACCTTGACGGTCATAGTACGTCATGGGTCGATCTGACTGAACGACCCATGACGTACTATGACCGTCATGGAGTTCCGGGCTCCCCCCCCTGCTGCATGCCGTTCAGGGAGTCCGGAACAGGAAAAAGAAAAAAAATAAATGCTCCGCAGTCCTTAACACCTTAAGGACCCATGACGGTCCTGTTCCGTCATGGGTTGTTATACCCTTAACCACCCATGAAGGAACTGGACCATCATGGAATTCCGGGCTCTGGAACGCAGCCGCAAAAAAAAAAAAAAAAATGCTCCGTGGTCCTTAACGGACCGCAAGGTGCATGCGCGGCCCGTCGTTAAGGGGTTAACGCAAGTCGTCGAGCTGATCGGCCGGTTGTTAAGGGGTTAAAAGTACTTACATTTAGAAAAGAAAAAAAAAACCGCTTTCTTATTACTACTTTATTAACAAAACCTATGGTAAACACTTTTTTATAAGATGATACATCCCCTTTAACTGCATCGTCCTCAGTGAGTGTTTCTTAGAAAAGCAATGCTTATAGTCGTGTCTGGAGAGTGTATTCATTTGCATTGCATGGATTTTCCCTATCCACAAGATATATAGTAGCAGTTCTGCGCCGGGCTTTTAAACATAGCTGGGTAATTAGCCCTATATAAGGAGTCTGTCTCTAGTGATTTTAATCCTAACATCATTTTGAAGTCACGGATGAGCTGCAGCAATCTGACTGTGGCTTCTTGCTGGAAAACATGGAGTACTTCTGCTTTGTTATGGTTACGCCTTAAAGAGGTATTTTACCCTGTCCAAATCCTCACCTCAGTGGGAGAATCCATATGCACAGGATTTGCATGATCTTTATGTGTGCTAGGTAATTTCAGCACAGGTGGGTGAGTAGTTAATGCCTTAACCTTTTGACTGCCAGTTAAGTATCCAGTGCAATCAGGGCCGGATTTACATCTCAGGAGCCTGAAGGCACAGAAATCTGAAGCGCCCCCCCCCCCCCCCACCATTGGCTGCTCCAATTCTCCACATTACCTCCCATCTCCATATTGCCCTCACATTGCCCCCATCATCTCAACATTGCCCCATCATCTCAATATTGCCCCCATCAGGTCCATGCCCCCATCAGTTCCACATTGCACCCCATCAGCTCCAACTTGCCCCCCATCATCTCCATATTGCCCTCACATTTCCCCCATAATCTCCACATTAAGCCTCACATCCCCCTGCATCTGTTTCCTACCTCCCTGGTGGTCCAGTGGCAGGAGAGATCTCTGTTTCTGCACAGACCTATAGCTGCTAGAGTTCCCGCGCGGTCTTCTCTTTAGTAATGCAGAGCGCTGGGAGATGATGTCATGATGATGTCATCTCCCAGCGCTCTGTATTACTAAGGAGCCAGGGGAGCTCAACAGCTACAGGTCTGTACTGAAGAAGGCACAGACCTTACAATGCAGTGGGCGGCGCAGCACGCCACTTTAAAAAAAATATAGATATATTGATTTGCAATGACAGGAGCCCCTGTGTAGGGTGTGCCTGTAGGCAGATGCCTACTCTGCGTTATGGCTCTGAGTGCAATGCAATGCTTTGGATGACTTCTGGCACTCAAAGGGTTATGGACAAAAGAGGGTATGGGATGCATTGCCCTCAAGGGGTGTATTTTGCAGCCTGTATCATGGATAAGGGACTTAACTTTGTTGAAGTTAGGGTCCCTAACTGCTTAACCAAAAATCTGTAAAGCCATCACACTGAAAAAAAGAAAACACATGGTATAAATAGATAGCTTTACAAGCTGGTAGGTGACATCCACTTTAAGGTGTAACTCTCACCACCAAGAAACTATTTAAACTGTGGTGTATAATAAAAGCTTCAATTGTTGAATCTTTTTTATTTTATTTTTAAATTATTATGTGCATGGAGATATTAGATTATAAAGAAATATCTTCTGACGTAACAGGGGCTATCTCTGCGGTACAGCTCAGTATCTTAGGGCTGTCTATCAATTCCCCTTTTGTGCCACGATCCCTCCTCCTCCCTCAGTGGGACCAAAATAATCATGTGACGTGGCGCGCTCTTCCCAATGCGTGTCTAGGTCATGGAGGCAAAGTGAGAACACTTTCTTGCACTCTCACTATATAAAAAGTGTCCTTCCGCTTACCGATGTAAAAATAGGCCCAGAGATATCATTATTTTAACATCAGTAAGCTGACTGGCACTTGTTATATAGCAAGAGTGCAGGAAAGCACTCTCTTTGCCTCCATGACCTGGACGTGCATTGGGAAGAGTGCACCAGGTAATACTGCAATGATGACCGCTGTTATGACAGAAGGTAATTCTCTATAATCTAATACAGTGTTTCTCAACCAGGGCACCGTGGCACTTTGGTATGCCCCATTTTATCTATGAGGCTTTGACAAAAATATGAATGTAGACTTACAACTGCACATTTAAGGATATTACTATGCACAATATGTTTATTTTAGTTGTGAGTTCTAACAATAACTCTATATTTATGTATTTGTAACCTTCATTACACCCTTGACAAATTACATAAAATGATAGGTGTGCCCCGAAAATACCAGACTGCATGTTAGGGGTGCCTTGAGCAAAAAAAAAAAGCTTGAGAACCACTGATCCTAATATCTCCATGGCCATAATGATTAAAAAAAAAAAAAAAACTGATTGAAGCTTTATTGCACACCATAAATTAAATCGAAATAACTTTCTGGGAGGTGAGTGTTCTACTTTAACCTCTTTCCATGCCAAATTCTCTTGCAATGCTTTCCTCGGGCACTCAAATGTTTAACCCAGAAACATTTCCAAATATCCCAAGTAGTCTGTAGCCACTGGGTAATATGATTATTATTAGCAAAAGGAATTGCAAAGGAATTTCACATCTGGACACTGGAAGTGTGGGATCTGATCAAATAAGGGCTGCAAGTTGTTCAGTAACCTTTTCAGGGTTAAAAAAACAAAACATGAATAGATCTTCCCGTCATCCTATTTTGCCCCGTTATTCTAATAAGCTGATATTCAGGGTCTGTGCTATGGCCAAGTGTCACATCGCTCACCACTGGAAGTCCTTGCCGCCCACTTATACATTGTTAGATGACCGCATATGGAGGTTGATTAAGATGGAGAAGCTGAAGGCGTACATCCGCAACTACTCGAGTTATATGCAGATCTGGTCCCCGTGGGTAGAAGCCGTGGCTCCCCCTGGGTTTCATCGTGAACTTCTCATTTACTGATACTGTTGGGTGTGGATTCCTTTTGGGGCTGGTTTGGTGTGTTCTGTGTGAGTGGGATTTCCTCCCCTTCCCCCCCCCTTTTTTTTTCTTTTTTCTTCTACTCTCTTCTTCTCTTTCGCTCTCTCTTTCTCTCTCTTCTTTCTCTCTCTTCTCCCTCTCTTTCTTCTCTCTCTTTTCTCCCTTTCTTCTCTCTCTTTCCTCTCTCTTTTCTCTTTCTTTTCCCTCTCTCCTTTATCTCTCCTCTCTTTCTCTTATCTCTCTCTTCTTCTTTCTCTTCTCCTTCTCGTCCTTCTCTCTCTTTCCTCTCTCTCCTCTCTCTCGCTTCTCTCTCTTTTCTTTCTCTACCTCTTTTTCTCCTCCTGCTTGTGACCAGTCGGGGCTCCATATGTTTGAGAAATATGATCCAGATGTTGACCTGTCTGTTACAATGGATACTTGTTATGCTATGCTTGTATCTATTTTTTTTCTTCTCCCCTCCCCATTTCCCTTTCCTTTTTCTTTTCTGAACCCCTTAAAATCTGTGGAAAATTCAATAAAGTTTGAATTATAAAAAAACAAAACAAAAACAAAACATGGCTAATTGGGGATTATGGGAGTCGAAGTCCCCAACAGCTCGGGTCCAATAATACCAACCCTGCTTTACATATTGGAAACTACAACTCCCATCATCCCAACAGCTGGAGAGCCAAGGGTTGCGCACTTCTGTTTTAGTATGAATACCATGTTGCTGACAAGATTTTATTAATAAAAGAGGGATTTATAAAAAAAAAAAACAACATGGTATCAGGTTTATTACCCTTAGGATAGTTTTTATGTTGTTGTTTTGTTTGTTTTTTTAATGTATAACCATGATTTCCACCACTTTATGAGTCTTTGAACAGAGCTGTTATATCCCTCCAGTTTGCCTGTCTCCCCACCCCCCAGACTACTACTGGCTAATACCCACATAGTCCACAGTACAGACCTGACCCAACTATACTGAGCCCAACACATGAACACAACGGAGTTGCAGCATTGTTGTGTTTATTTATGTAAAATCATAATGTGAAGAGCTTAAATGATTAGTAATGTTTTATTTCAACATGGTTTAAAATTGTAGGTAATAAAAAAAGAATTCCATTGCTATATGTCCGATCTCTCAAACCTTTATAGTTTGAGTGATATAACCAGCTAAAGATCCCCCCTCCAGGCCGTTTCCCAGAAGTTAGTGCTGTAGCTAACAGCAGCAGATTCCGGTCATTTGACTGGCCGGCGGCTCTTCAGCAGAGGCAAAATAACGGGATCTACAAATAAGTACTTAAGTGCAACCGTCTACAAAGTGTGCCTGATTTTTATTGTATTGAAGACTGAAGAGAAGAATCATGATTTCAGAATGCACAGGTCTTGTGAGTATGTCCTCTCAGTCGGCTCCATTTCTAAGCTCTGTGGTGTTTGAGCCTGACTAGCACGCTGTAGTATTGTAGGGAAAGGATATAATATTATATTCCTGTTTTTGCCTACTCCTCTTTTTTTTTTTCTTTTCAAATCCTTTGCCCTTCCTTCTTTTAGCCCTTTCACTGCCTTTCTGGCAAGGCATTCCTTGCTTTTTACTCCTAATCTATTTATAGTTTAATTTTGTTCCTTATTTTGAATATAGTCCTCTTAAGGCAGTGACTTTTCAGGTCGTGTACATGTGGTAGTCATAAGGAACACAGACTTCGCTTGCCTCCACTTGTATTTGTTTGTAAGTTCTGCCTAGCAGAGCCGGGGCAGGGGGAGACAACTTCCTCCATGATAACAGGGGGTGCATTTTAAAGACTGTGGGAGAGCCACTGAGCTATTTAATAATTTTTGGACTCATTCTGCTATGCAAAGGCTGGTCCTTCCCTCCTTGCCACATTAGCCCTTTACAATCAGATAAGTATTTTTAAGTTATGTAAGTACTTTTTCTTTCATACGTCTCTTGGCTATTTCAGAGCCTAAAGCAGACATGGGCAAGACTAAATCTATTAAAGGTTTCGTAGGTCCCTCTAACCCATTGCTCCTCATGCCAGATTGGTCTTCCTGGAGGATTTTCAGATCCTCTGTATCATGCACACAACTTATGGGACCCATATTAATTGGACAGAAGCCTGCAAGTGTTAAAGCCTTAATTTCCCCATTAAGTTCTAGCCCTTCATCTATTCAAGGTGTCTAGTTCTAGGGCCATCATGCCCCCCGTTCTTCATTTTTCAGAAGATGTTGCTCCCATTATTAGGGATTCCACTGCTAAAGAAGGGAAAATTATGTGAACAACACAACTTGGATTTGTCCTCCTCTCTTGGGGATTCACTGGAAGACATTGGTTCTTCTACGGAGGGTCTTATTTGGGCCGTTGTGGAGACATGTAAAGTCTTAAGAGGCTTCAAATTCAATTTCCTCATCACCTGATATTTTCAAGAAAAGCAAAAAAGGAGGTTGCTTTTTTACCTCACCATTCCTTACACTAGGTACTTCTGGAGCAATGAAGGGCTATTCCTTCCTTCATGTAGCTCTCTCCTATACACATTTTCTGCTAAGGCTTCAGCACAGTGGGCTACCCCCCACTCCCACATGGTGGACTACCTAATCCCTTTCCTAGCTAGAAAACAGCTTGGGTGCTGGCAGACATTATGGTACTCACGGATCAGGCAGATACGCTCCTGGACTGTTTTGAGGGCAAATATTGCCACCTCTGGTGCTGCTTCATGTCTTGCCTTCACTATTGCTTGGGTGACTAGGGCTATGGCTGTTTTTTTGGGGGGGCAGCTTTTTGGATGGTGTCCAAGTAGAGAAAGCTAAGGAGGATCATGTGATTATGTCCAAGAACCTTAAGGCTAATGCATGGTTTAATGAAGTGGCCTCTGACAGAGCTAGGTTTACTGGAAAATGCCTCTGTTTTCTCTGTGGCCTTGAGCCACACCTACTGACCATGCAGCTGCATCCCGATTCCTCCCTAACAGTTGATATAGGCCAATGCAGTCACATTGTCAGACTGAATCCTCACTGGCAAACCCTGGAAGGAGTGCGGTGCAGCAGAACAAGATGAATTGCCCAGCCCACGTTGATTGACATCACTGAATCTGAAGTAACAAAGCCTCCACTAAAGGAGCCTTTAATAAATGGTCATCCAGACAGGGTGTAAGAGGAATCCCTAGAGATTGAATGTCAAGGTGGCCAATACCTGTGTAAAAATCTTGAGTAACAGACACCACCCCAAAAGGAAGGGCAATGAACTGCAAACAAATGTCTGGAAATGGAACCATAGATCTATATCTAAAAATAAATGGTTCCTCACCAGACCCTGAGGAACTCTGTAGATGAAGGAGCAACATGGAATAAGGGATCTGAGACCTGTCTGATAGCCTTTGAGCATCACTGTAAAACTCAATGGTCCAGCATGGAGAATATTCACATATTGTGAAAGACACAGACGAATTACATGAGACAGATGAGACCCCTGACAGTTAAGCAGAGTTAGAATAGAGAACTGGGGGGTCTTCAGTTAAGCGACTTCACTGCCCAAACCTATATTAGTTTTGGAGTTCGGAACTCATGGGTCACTGTACGACCCTGGACATGTAACCTTACTGCAGGAGCTAACAAAAAGAAAAAACGACAAACAAAAACCTACTCTTTTCCAATTGGCAAAAAAGGAACACTTCAGGGTAACCTGAGGTAAAAGTACACCCATACTACCAATTGCAAGGCCAATAACGTTCTTTGATTTGGGGCCAAACAACTGCTTTCGAAGGGGAAAGAAACCAGTTCTTGGAAGACTGGTATGCTGACCATAGATTTAGCCAAGGGAAAGGACATGCAAACAGGTTGTGTAAAGGCATTCCTAGTAAGCCCAGCTAAATCAGAAGCCACGGTAGAAGTAGCCTCAAATAACTCAAAGACAGCCAAAACACCTACCCCCTCCCAAGTCTACAAGGACAATCTTTAAGAGGTGTATCCCCCCAGACAGTCCTGCAACTGTGAGGGTGGGATTTAGAGTAGTACCAGATGCCACAAAACATCGCTTTAAGGAGAGAATCCTAGCACGGATATGCTTGATCCATAAGTGCCACAGCATCTGCAAGTGGCAGCTCTATAAACTTAGAAAGGGCAAGAAACCAGAGGCACCATTTTTTTTGGGGGGGTTACCTACTGCAGTAAGGCATCAAATCAACTTGGAATAAGTTATAACTGGCAATTTCTCTTTGTTCAGAAACAACTGGTCCAAGGACTGAAAAGCGGGGGAGTGCAGCTGAAGCAAGATTCCATAATATGCTTGGGAAAAAGAAGTTGAGTCAAAGATTGATAAGCCCCAGGGGTTCACAACTGTAGTAAGAACAGACAGAAGAATAAGCCCCATTTTGTCCACCGGAATCCACCCAAGTGCAGCAGGAATCACATCTGTACAGTCTATTATTATTATTAATCTTTATTTATATAGCGCCAACAAATTCCACAGCGCTTTACAGTAGGGAGTAGACATACAGAGGTATTAAATAGTACAATCAAATGTGGAGAACAGAAGGATCAGAGGACCCTGCTTGTGAGAGCTTACAGCCTAGAGGAAGGTAGGTATGACACAGGAGGAGTAGCCACCTGACCTGCCAGTCAGTGGGTAGGAGAGAGAAGTGCTGTTGAGTGCAGTGGTCAAGGCAAGGGGTGATTCTTAGTGATATTGTTTATGGAGGCAGTTGATAGGCTTCCCTGAAAAGGTGAGTTTTCAGGGAGCATCTGAAGGCTGGGGGAGAGTCTGATTGGGTGGGGGAGGGAATTCCAGAGCTGAGGTGTAGCACGGGAGAAGTCCTGTAGGCGGGAGTGGGATGAGAGATGAAATGTAGTGTGGTGCGGTGTTAGTGAGGGCTCTATAAGTAAGCACCAGAATTTTTAATTTAATTCTGTATGCTAATGGGAGCCAGTGTAGGGATTGACAGAGGGGTTTGGTGTCAGAGAAGCGATGAGTGAGGTAGATTAGTCTTGCAGCAGAGTTCATTATGGACTGTAGTGGGGTTAGTCGGGAGAGAGGAAGGCCAATTAGTAAAGAGTTACAGTAGTGAAGACGGGACATGATGAGTGTTTGGACTAGAATTTAGGTAGTGTCATGTGTGAGGAAGGGTCGGATTTTAGAGATGTTGCGGAGGTGGAGGCGGCATGATTTGGAGAGTGACTGGATGTGAGGATTGAAGGATAGGGCAGAGTCAAATGTGACCCCCAGACAGCGAGCTGTAGGGGTCGGTGTGATGGTAGTGGTGTTGATGGTGAGAGTAATATCTGGGGTAAGGCTGGTTGTGGTGGGAGGGAAGATGATTAGTTCGGTTTTGCCAAGCTTAAGTTTGAGTTGATGGGAGGACATCCAGGAAGACACAGCGGACAGACAGTCAGACACTTGGGACAAGAGGGAAGGGTAGAGGTCAGGGGAGGAAATATATATTTGAGTGTCATCAGCATAGAGATGATGGTGAAACCCAAGGGAGTTGATTAGTTTTCCAAGGGACAAGGTGTAGATTGAGAAGAGCAAGGGTCCCAGGACTGATCCTTGAGGCACTCCAACAGACAGAGGGATGGGTGGAGTAGTGGAGCCAGAGTAGGAAACGCTGAAGGAGCAGTTGCAGAGATAAGAGGAAGACCAGGCGAGTGCAGTGTCACAGATACCTAGGGAGTGGAGGGCATGGAGGAAGAGAGGGTGATCTACTGTGTCAAAGGCGGCTGACAGGTCCAAGAGAATGAGTATGGAGTAGTGGCCTTTTAACTTGGCGGAGAGCAAGTCATTGGCCACCTTAGTGAGGGCGGTCTTGGTGGAGTGATGAGGGCGGAATCCAGATTGCAAGGGATCGAGCAGGGAGTGGGAGCATAGGAATCTAGTGATCTGATTATATGCGAGATGCTCAAGGAGGTTGGAGGAAAACAGGAGCAGAGAAATTGGTCGGTAATTTGACAGTGAGTTTGGGTCCAGGGAGGGTTTCTTTAGGATAGGTGTGATGAGTGCATGTTTGAAAGAGGATGGGAAGGTGCCGGTTGAGAGGGAGAGGTTGAATACGTGAGTAAGGATTGGAGTTAGTAGGGAGGAGAGTTCTTGAGTGAGGCGAGATGGGATTGAGTCGAGAGGGCATGTGGTTGGATTTGAGTGAGTGAGGAGACGGGAAACGTAATCCTCCATGACGGGTGAGAAGGAGCTTAGTGTGTATGTGGGAGAGGTGACAGGGCTGGGGTGGCTGGGTGGGGGTGGGAGTGATGAAATGCCATCTCTGATAGATTCGATCTTGTCCTTGAAGTGGGTGGCAAGATCTTTGGCAGTGAAGATAGTGGAAGGTGTTTGTGTCGGTGGGTGTAGAAGAGATTTGAAGGTTGTAAAAAGGCCTTTTGGGTTAGAGGAGAGATTAGAAATCAGAGAGGAAAAGTATGATTGTTTGGCCAAGGAGAGGGCAGAGCTATATGAACAGAGTATAAATTTGTAGTGTACAAAGTCGGCTGTGGAGCGCGATTTCCTCCAGTACCTTTCTGCAGTGCGTGAGCATCTCTGGAGGTATCGCGTTTGTCTTGTGTGCCAGGGTTGTAGTGGGGTTGTGCGTGGGTGGCGTGGAGTTGCAGGTGCTGCTGTGTCAAGGGCTGTTGTGAGAGTGCTGTTGTACAGAGCAGTAGTTTGTTCTGGGCAAGTAAGTGTGAGGATGAGGTTAAGAAGAGGTTGCAGCGATGTAGAGAATTGTTGCAGATCAAGAGTATGTAGATTTCTCCGCATGCTCTTGGTCATGGTGGGGGGGATGGGTTTGAATGGTATGATGAGGTTACCTGTGAGGAGATGGTGGTCGGAGAGGGGAAAGGGGATATTAGAGAAGTTGGAGACTGAGCAGAGGTTAGTGAAGACCAAGTCAAGGGAGTGACCATCACTGTGCGTGGGGGAGCTGGTCCAATGTGATAATCCAAAGGAGGTTGTTAAGGAGAGGAGTTTGATTGCAGGGGGGTGTTATGATTATCTATGGGGATGTTGAAGTCACCCATGATGAAAGTAGGGACATCAGAGGACATGAAGTGAGGGAGCCAGGAGCTGAATTGATCAAGGAATTGAGTAGTAGGGCCAGGTGGCCTGTATATGACTGCAACACGCAAGGGGAAGGGAGAGAAGAGGCGAAGTGCGTGAACTTCGAATGTAGGGCAGTAGAGAGAGGGAGCAGTGGGGATTACCTGAAATGTGTGGTTAGGGGATAGCAGGAAGCCTACTCCAACCCCTTGCCTGTTGCCAGGCCTGGGTGTATTCGTAAATTGAAGGCCTCCATGTGAGAGTGCGGCAATGGAGGCAGTGTCTGACGATGTGAGCCAAGTTTCGGTGATTGCCAGGAGGTTTAGGGAGTGAGAAATGAACAGATCGTGAACAGCTGTTAGTTTGTTACACACAGAGTGGGAGTTCCAGAGACCAAAACAAAAGGGGGGGGGGGAGGTTAGGTGACATGGTACGGTTATTAGATTGTGGATGTTGTGTGTGTGGGTGGGTTTTGCGGTACAGGAGAGAATGGAAGGGGGGCCTGGGTTAGGTGAGATGTCACCTGCAGCAAGCAGGAGTAGAAGGGACAGGAACATAAGGTGGGAGTGGGATTTGAAGCAGTGGGGCTTTTTTGCAGGGGAAGAGGGAGAATCTGGTGATAGGGAGTGGAGGAATGAGAAAAGTTCGTGGGAGCAGAGAAGTGGTGAGGGAAGAAGTGAGGGTGCAATGTGAATGGAGTGACTTTTAATGTGTATACAGGAGTCTATGCCCCATCCAATATGACCACCTTGCATGTCCATTCTTCAAGACACTGCAGACCCAGACACCAAAAGTAACTAAACAGAGGTACATTTTAGGGGGAAAAAACCTGCTAGAGGGATATTAAAGGGACAGACAGAAAATAAAGTGCAGAGTGCAAATCTAGCAATTTTACCACAGACAGTGTGAATGTTGCTTATAGACATACTTACAGGACCTGTGTGCTCTGAATCTTAGAGATCTTGTCCTCTTCAGTATTATATATATTATACAAGAGGCAGAGGACGAGGAGGGGTGGGAAGAATAAAAACAGACGCTACAACAAAGCCCCCCCTACCAAAAACCTAATATTTAATCTTTCCTCCCACACTTTAACTATGGGGGAAGAAAAACTTCTACAGAGAGGTTTATCGTTTGTCCCTACCAATAGATTTTCTAGATTTGACTGGCAAGTAGATCTTTCTAAATTTAATCGCACACTAAGATTAAAAGATTTTTTTTCTAAAGAACCCACTGTATATGGTGACACTACTCCTTTCAAACCCAGCTCCAATTTTGACCCCCCAAGTAATAATCCTTCCATCAAAACATTTCAGAGGCTAGTTGAACAGGATACTATAACATCTCATCCCAATAAGCAAAGATTTCATCATAACTTGTCACAAGCTGAGCAAGAAGCAATTAAAACTTTGGCTGAAGACCATAACATTGTTATTCATGCTGCTGATAAAGG
This sequence comes from Rhinophrynus dorsalis, assembly GCA_037306005.1. NCBI lineage: Eukaryota > Metazoa > Chordata > Amphibia > Anura > Rhinophrynidae > Rhinophrynus > Rhinophrynus dorsalis. The sequence continues at coordinate 482,133,922 of CM074721.1, read as the reverse complement.
CGGAGCCATAGTCTTGATGAATTACACGGACTATAGGAGAGAGATCCTTTCACAGCTTGCGGACACTTTAACATATGAAACTTTGACTTATGACCCTACTATAAAATATAAGAAGGAGATTGATCAGTTCATTGATATTGGTGTTACATCAGGGTGGATCAGCGAGAAAACTGGGCAATTTCTCAAGACTGAATATCCAATTCGTCCAATTTTGTACACACTGCCAAAAATACATAAGTCACTCACTGACCCCCCGGGTAGACCCATTATTTCAGCTATTGGGTCATTACTTCACCCGCTGGGTCAGTTTGTGGACTTTCATTTGCAGCCATGTGTACAGAACTTACCTTTTTACTTAAAAGACACCAACAGTCTGTTGGAATTATTAAAAAGTTTAAACATAACCTTGGACAACTGCATATTGGGTACAATGGACGTTAAGTCCTTATATACGGTGATTCCTCATGAGGGTGGACTTAAGGCTGTTAGAGAACTTATCACTCAGAATGATTTATACACTGGTCCACCTATTGAGTACTTTTTAACCCTCTTACAGTTGTGCCTTCAAAGGAATTTTTTTAAGTTTGAAAATACATTCTATCTCTAACTTACTGGGACAGCAATGGGAGCATGTATGGCCCCCTCGTACGCTAACACATATATGCATATCTATGAGAGAGACCATCTTTCTACACATTCACTTTTTAGGCAACATTCAGTGCTGTACACCCGCTACATTAATGACATGTTCATCATTTGGCGGGGCACACCACATGAATTGGAGTCTTTGGTTGCTGATCTCAATACAGCCCATCCACACATACAGCTGACATTAAACTATAGTGCAGTAGAAATACCATTCTTGGATATAATGATACAGCTAACAGATGGGATGATTCAGACTACTCTATATTCAAAACCGACAGACAGAAATAATCTCCTCCACTACAAGAGCCATCATCCACCTCATTTAAAGAAGAGTCTCCCCAAGTCACAAATGTTGAGAGCAAGGAGGATTATAAGTAATGAACAGCAATTGACGAGTGAACTTGAAAAAATGGGCAACAAATTTTTACACAGAGGCTACAGCGAAGAATTAATAAACACACATAAACAAAGTATACAAAACATGAGCAGAGAAGATGTGTTGGACAAACAAAAGGAGACTAAGGATGATCTTCTACTCTTACAAACTACGTTTAGCACTGGGTCACATAGTACGAGATCCAGTGTTTACAAACACTGGAAAATTATCAACACGGACCCAACATTACCTTTTTTTAAAAAGAAACCACCCATGTTTTGCTACAAGAGAGGTCGCAGCCTTAAGGACATGTTGGTAAAAACTGATCCAATACAGAGTTACACTAAAACCAGCAGAACAAATAAGCCGGGTTGCTTTAAGTGCTCATCATGCGTTACCTGTAATTATCTCATTGCAGGAACTTCATTTAAACACCCTCATAAGGGTTATAAAATTCCTATTCGATATCATCTCACTTGCACAAGCCAATTTGTGATATACATTATAAATTGTCCTTGTGGATTGACATATGTGGGCAAAACCACAAACACATTCAAAGACAGAATGGCCAATCATAGGTCAGCAATTCGCGCAGCATTGGAGGCAGCATCCAACCCTCAGAGGAAGCACCAATCTAAAATAAAGGACCAACCTGTAGCTTCACACTTTGCAACACATAAACATCCATTACCCACTTTACGTTACATGATAATTGACTGGGTACCACCCCTCCATAGAGGAGGTGATAGGGGCAAAAAACTGTTGCAGAAAGAAGCTAAATGGATACAATTCTTGGATACGGTGGACCCTAGGGGCCTCAATGAGAAACTTTTCTTTCAATTGTTTTATTTGATTTAAACCGGGGGTCCGATGCCGGGCAGGTGGGGGGCAATGTGAGAGTCACTCTTGCCCCCTATCTGTCCGGCTTGTGCTATCTGGATATTGCTTATCAGCACTTCATTTCAGTTATATGGCTTAAGTTGTTCATGCTCCATGTGTTCAGATTCACTTTTGGCTTGATGTGTGTTGTTTGGATCTACTGACAATGCTGTGTTTTTCGTTTGTCACAAAATTAGTGTAACTTTACATAGTGAAGTAATCTATGAGAGCAAGCTATCTGATCTTAAGGGGTTATGCTGACTGATATTTTTCAGTGTGCCTCCTTTGTTAGTCTAAGTACACAGTGTGACATCGGTTCCACCTAGATGTTCGTTTATATAACACATCACACTGTAACGTTTATTTTTTGCAACATTGTATTTTGGAATCTTGGTTTACAATTCTTCAATATGTCACTTGGATCCTCCACACTAGGTCTCCGCTATGTCTGCTTCACTAGCAGCAAGCGTAGAGCCAGGAGGTTGCGAACGATACTGGATACCTGTTAGCCACATGAATTGCCGGTGCCTAGCTTCACCCTCATTATCGGTCTCCGCTGTGTCTGCACTAATGGCAGCAAGCGTCGAGCCAGGGGGTTGATTAGATGGCACTTCAATAATCATCTCTCAACAGACTCGCTACTACTGAAGGATCAGAACTCTGCATTTTGGTGAGGACAATTGAGGTGGCTAATACAGGTAAATAAGTTATACCATCTCTTCCGGGAGTTGGATCTCCATCATCCATCTGTTTGACATTTGTGCAACACATTGCAATTGTTGACTTACTCTCAATTTATAATGTTTTAACATTGGTGACATATGCGCATATAGATGAATTATCTTTCTTTTCGTGTTGTGCGAGTTGTGTGCATTTGAATCATATAACGCACATCAGATCTTTGTCAGACGTAATGTGTTTGTGTTTTATGCAAACCAGGGGGTGCCGTTTTATCATACATTTGAGAATTGTATATGTGCCGAATCAAGCTTGCACTTATAGCTCTAGATTTGCTCACACAGCATGTCAGGGATTCTAAACATTATTGCGATGGGAACGTGCGCTAGTGATGGACACGTTTCCCATCATCCTCCGCTGTTCATGGTGGCGCCGATTTAGCGTTATTGACGTCATCAGTGACACAGTGGAGGTATCTTGGCGGTCTTTTTTCACCTTACTATATATAGGGTCTATTTGAGGGATATTTGTTTGTCTTGAGAAAGGCCCTTGAGGGGGCCGAAACGTCGACATTTGATAAATAAATGAATTAATTTTTTCTTATTAAGTCCTGTGAGTGCATTTCCTATGTGGTAATCCTACCATTTCTCTTTTGTGTATATATATATATATATATATATATATATGTCCTGCTCAGGAAAGCTAAGCAAAAATGTGAGAGAAAAAGGCTGATTAAGCAAGCAATCCTCTAACAAAAAAAAAGCTAACTAAGAATATATGCCCCAATCCATCTACTTTGAGGTCACTTAATAATGAGATGTATTGGTGGATTACATTTTAACATTATGTAATTCTCTGCTCCTGAGAAAGTAACATTAGGGTTACAAAATGTGTACAACAGATTTGAATATTTGTTTTATCTAGCCATATTATTATACTTACTATTTAACACAGAAACATAGTTGATGAGGCTGAAAGAAAAAAAAAACATTGAAGCTATTTCAAATTAAGTCCCAAGTGGGTACAAAAACCCCCAAAACAAACAAAAAAAACCTCTTTACCTCAAAATGGTAGTCAGATATTTTCCATGATTAACATCCTATCTGCTTTGAACCATGATGTCATAATCCTCGATATTCTTCTGTGCTAGATAGGTATCCATTACTTTTTTTAAAGCAGTTGCAGTATCTGCAAACACAACATCCTGAGGCAGAGAATTCCATAGTTTTACTACCCTTACTGTAAAAAAATCCTTACTATTGTTTGAGTTGAAAGCTCCTTTCCTCTAGTCTTAATGATGAACTCTTGTTCTTTGCTCAGTTCTGAGTTTTTTTTTATATAGACCTCTATTATATTTGTAAAAGCTAATCATATCACCCTTTAGACGTCTCTTCTCTAATGTAAACAAACCCAGTTTGGCTAGACACTCTTTATACCTCAGATCCTCGAAACCGTTTATCAGTTTTCTTACACATCCCTGGACTTTTTCGAGTTTAATAATGTGTTTAAGAACTTATGACCAAAATTGTACTCCCTATTCTAGATGAGGCCTTACCAAGGATTTATAGTAGAATTATATTCCCATCCAGTGCATCTATACCCATTTTTATGCAAAATAGTATCCCATTTGCTCTTGCAGCAGCTGAGTAATACTGCACACTGCTGTGAAGTCTATCATCTATCAGTACTCCTAAATTTCTCTAATGGTGATTCCTCAAATTGTTTCTCATGTAGAGCATATGTAGCATGTTTGCTTCAACATCCCACATGCATAACCCCACATTTTCTAGATAAAACTCATCTGCCATTTTTCTGCCCTTTAACTCAGTTTATCTAATTCTTTCAGCATATCTTGTAGGTGAAGACTCCCAGCCACTCCTCCAGCTCAGCCCTCGCCCCACCTACTATCCAGTAGTAATGTGACTGAAGCCACACTAACTAGGCAAGCAAGAGAAGAAGAATAAAATCTAGTGTCTAAGCAGACTCTGCATCCCAGACAGGCAAGACCAAACAGAGGTCCCTTTCGCTGGGTGGGAGATCTGTGTTCCATATGGAACTACAGAGAAAATGGTTTAACAGGTAAGAATATAAAATCCTATTTCCTCTTATGTCCAATATGGAACACAGGTACCATGGGGATATACCAGCACTAAGCTCCCAGGGTGGGAAGACAGGAGAAAGGACCTTAAGCCGGTCCCCATACTGAAGTTCCCTAGGACTCTCCAGAATCGGAATAGCCCAAGCAGAAAAAAGTATCAACTGACACTGAACTTACACAGCACACAATAACAAGAGCCAACAGGGCTCAAACATCTGAACAGTAAGGCAACCAAGTGTGCAGGTTCCTAGAAAGTCAAAGCTGCCTGAAGGACCTTCCAGCCAAAGCTGGGTTCAGTCGATGCCAGAACATCGACACGGTAGGACCAAGTTGCAGCCTTGCACAACTGCTCAGCAGAGGCCTGATTCTTGTAGGTAAATTGGTGAAGTCGAGCACACCTTTGTCTTAAAAGCCTTCTTTATTGAAAAATCTTAAAAAAGCTCATACATTGGTATCACAACCCAACGTTTCAGTCCACTCTGGGACTTTCCTCAGGGACTACAACCTTACAGACCGCTGTATGTGTCTCAATTTTATTGCCTCATCTTGTGTGCGGAGTCAGAAAGGCTCGCGCTGGTCATCTTAGTAACCACACGCCTTCTCCGCTGAACCCAAGGAAACAATTGTTTAAGCCTGAAGAAACCAACACTGCTAAAATGCACAGATAATAGTTAAAATAATATCAAATATCCAAATTAAAAATTCTTGTAGGCTCAGGATTTCCCCACAGACCTAGTGGAATGTGCCTTGACCTTGAAGGGAATAGATATAGAACCCTTGAACCAAGAGGCCACAGCGACCTTGGGAGCAGCATGTCCTGCCTTAGGACCCTCAGTAATGACAAAAAGACCCTAGAAGGACTCCCACAACCAAACAGGCGAGACCAAGAGAGGTCCCTTTGTCTCGGCGGAAGAACCGTGTTCCATATGTACTAAGAGAAAAGGATTTAACAGGTAATAATAAAATCCTATTTTCTCTATCATCCAACATGGAACACCGGTACCATGGGGATATACCAACAATAGGCTCCCAGAGGTGGGGAAAAAGGAGAAAGGACCTCACACCTTTCCCCATGATACCGGAGTTCCCTAAGACTATCCAGAACCGGAAGAGCCCAAACCAAAGACACTAAAAAAGTTGCACAGTACACAAGAACAAAAGCCAACAGGCTCAAACAGTTGAACAACAGTAAGATAGGCAGAACCGCCTGATGGACCTTCCTGCCAAGGCATCCACACTATAGTGCTTAGCAAAGGTATACAAAGAGGAACAAGTCATAGCCTTGCACAATTTGTTCAACTGAGGTCTGATTCTTGGAGGCCCAGGAAGCCCCAACAGACGTAGTGGAATGTGTTGTAAGTCTGAATGGAACAAGTATCTTTGTGAATTCGTATGTCCTACAAATGGTAGACTTGATGAAAGAGGCAATTTTGACCTTGGAAACAACTTGGCCTGCCCTGGGACCCTAAGGAATGACAAACAATGAATCTGTCTTTCTGTTCACATAAAACTTAAGGCACAGAACTTGAAAATGCACCTCTTGGATAAAATCTCAACATGCTAGAAGGCACTGATGTTGTACAATGAATGTTCTTATAAATTATTTACATTACTGATGTCCTCTATTATCATGAAAACTAGCACTGTATTCAGCACTTGACCCTAATGTACTCTGTATGTCTCCCATTACCACTTTAGATTGTAAGCTTTCGGGCAGGGACCTCGCACCCAATGTTTCACTCTACAAAAAGCACCTGTAACCCTGTATTGTTTAAATTCTGAGATTGTAAAGCGCTGCGTACACTTGTGGCGCTATATAAATAAACATATTCATTCATTCATTCACAGAACCACATCTAACAAATGGAGATTCTTTGTCAGACTTGAGATCTGGACAAAAAAAAAGACACAACAATTGCCATTTGGAATCAAGAAAGATTCCCTACCCCCCATTGAATGCAGAATTTGAAATTGCTGTTTTGAGGAGGGGGGTTGCCTTCCTTTGGATCAAGGACTAAACATGAATAGGACAAGGGTTGAACTTGATGGATGCAAGTCTTTTTTCAAACTAAACTACTATGCAACACTCTCCTGATTAATGTGCAACTCAGAGACCACCTTAGGAAGAATTCCTGAGAGGTTTGAAGAACTGCCAGGAAAGGGAGACTTGCAAGACAAAGCCTGCAACTCAGCAACCGTGAGGCCTGAGACCACAACCAGGAGAAAAGCCTTTTTCCATGTCATTAGACGCAAAGGAATGGTTGTGGGGGACTCAAAGGGAATTTGCTGCAAAAAACCCAAAAACAAATTAAGGTCCCATGGAGACATGAAAGCCTTGTAGGCAGGGAAAGGATGAGCAACCCCCTAAATGAACAACTTGGAAGAGTGGCAATGCTCCTCTGGAAAAACACAGAAAGAGCATAAACTCTCAAGGAACTCAAGTCAAGTCCTTTATTGACGCCATCCTGGAGAAAAGAAAGAATCACACCATAAAGTCAAAGTCCTGCGAAGATAGGGCACTGTCCATACACCAGGAATGAAAATAGACCAAACCTTATGGTATGCCTTAGAGGAAACAGGCTTCATAGCCTGGATCATAGTAGAAATGACCTCAATTGAGAAACCCTTTCTCCTCAAGATTTGGGCTTTAACAGCCATGTCGTCAAAGCCAGCTTTTCCACGTGCTCTTTCCAAAGGTAGCCCTGAAGGAGGAGGTCAGGTCTGTGTGGCAGTGAAAATGGATCCTGAATGGAACGACTCACCAGGTCTGCAAACCACTTCTTCTTGATCCAATAAGGAGCGACCAGAATCACGATTGCACTGTCCATCCTGATCTTCCAGAGCACCCTGGGAAGGAGAGGGAAAAGACATAAACGAAGTGCCATGGAATCAACATCAGTCCGTGGCAAAGGGCAGAGGATCCCCCCAACGGGAGCAAAATACCAGAACCTTCCTGTTCTTCTGTATGGCCATCAGGTTGATCAGTGGCAGTCCCCACCATTGCACAATCAGGTTGAACACGTCTCGATGAAGTTCCCACTCTCCCGGATCTACATCTTGGTGACTTAGAAAGTCTGTCAGAATGCTTTGTACCCCTGGAATGTGAACATGGAGATGACCTGAATGTGGTCTTCTGACCAGTCCAGAATGTACCTCATACCAGGCGTTGGTGCTTTGAATGACCCCTGACGGTTGATGTAACCCACAACTGTGGCATTGACCTATATTGGTGGCCTTTCAACCAAGAGGTCCAGTACACCACAGTGAGACAGATCACCCCGAGCCCCATAACATTGATGGATTGAAGAGATTCCTCTGCAGTCCACCTGCCCTGGATCCCCAGGTGACCCAGCACCACCCCCAGCTGCTCAGGCTTCCCCAAGACCAGGTAGTGCAGTTGAAACCACCACTGCAGATTCCGCCTGGCTTCTGGAGAGAGGAAGAGCTTCTGATCCACTTCTGTATCAAAACCTCTGGAGTTCCCTGGTGTGCACCTGAGAGTAAGGCACCGCTTCTAGGGTAGACACTGGTCGGCCCAGAACACTCATGTTCTCCCTGACCATGGTCAAGAGCCACTCCAGAGCTTGAGACACATCCTGCATGATCTTCAGGATCTTGTCCACCTGTACGAAGATCTTTCCCAGGCGGATGTTGAACCTCATGCCGAGGAACACCTCTTCCTGGGACGGCACTGGAGAGACGTTAGACATGTTCACAATCCACCTATGGTGGACCAGAAGTCGATCACATTTTTGGTCCTGCTGGGCCAAGAATTCCTCTGAAGGAGCCTTGATCAAAAGATCATCCAAATAAGGAGCATATGAATGCCCTGGGTGTGAATGGCTGACAAGGACCCCATGACCTTGGCAAAAAAACCTGGAGCTGAGACCAGGCCAAAAGGAAGATCGATGAACTGGTAGTGCTCAGAGCCTAAGGCAAAACACAGATAGCGTTGAGGGTCAAGATGTATTGGGATGTGTAGATACGCATCCTGAAAGTCCAGAGAAGCCACATACTCCCCCAGGCACATTGCTGTGATGACAGAGAGCAAGGACTCCATCTTGAAGCAAGCAGTCTCCACATACATGTTAAGACGCTTGAGGTCTAGGATGGGACGGCAGGAGACATCCTTCTTCTGAACCACAAACAAGTTGAGAAGGTACTAGAACCAAAACCTGCTTGTCCAGCAGTGATTGCACTGCTTTGCGGAACAACTGCAACTTGGCCGGAGCAGTAGGGATTTGAAACCTATTCTATACCCATCTGAAATCACACAAAACCCACTGGTCCATGATAGAGTTTACCCAGATTTCCTGAAAAAGACGAAGACGTCCACTTACGAGAACCTACGGCCCTGTATTCCACGAGTCATGCGGAAGCTGGTTTGACAGACTTAGCCCTTGAAGCAGTTCACTTGGGCTGCCACTGCTGTCTGGACTTAACGGGGGGCACGCTGGTTGTAGGCCTTTGCATCTCTGTTTGGTGGAGACAAAAAAGAAGAAGTTTCCTCGCCATAGCAGGGAGTTTGGTGGGCATCTGAGGCAACAATGTGCTCTTGCCCCCAGTAAATTGCTAATAATCTGTTTTAGCTCAGGACCAAACAGAGACCTGCCCTGCAAAAGGTAAGGAAATCAGTGACTTCTTGGATGATTGGTCCTCAGACCAAATCTTAAGCCAGAAGGTGTGTCGTGCAGTAACAGAGAAAGCTGCAGCTTTGGCAGACAGCCTGACTTCCTCAATGAAGGTTTCTGAAATATAAGTGTTAGCCTCCTTCATGTTGGCCAAAAAGACCAACAAGTCCTCCTTGGGAGCATCTGCACAGACAGCTTCCATAATTTGTTCACCCCAAACAGCAACAGCCCAGTTAACCCAGGCAGAGGCAAAAATAGGCCTCAACACAGCCCCACTGGCCACAAAATTAGACCTGAGTATAGAATCAAGCTTATTATTCACCACGTCTTTGAGCCCTGCTCTATCCGCCAAAGGCAGGGAAATGGACTTGACTAGCTTGGAGATTGAGGGCCCACAGAAGGTGGAGAAGGCCCACCATGCTAAAGCTGCCTCTCGAAACAGGGCTTGGAAAAGGAGCATGTGTTGGAGTTCTGCAAAGCCTGTGGCCTTTGCATCTCCATTTCACGGGGATAATCAGACGTTTGGAGGACATTTGAGGCAACAAGGTGCTTTTGCTCCAGTAGCATCACTAATGATTTGCTTCAATTCTGGTGCAAACAGGGACTTGCCCTGAAAATGCAAGGAAACCAGTGACTTTTTAGAAGATTAATTCGTGGACCAAATATTAGGCCACAAAGTGCGTTGCGCAGCAACAAAAAAGACTGGGGCCTTAACAGACAATCAGGCTGCCTTAAAGAAAGCCTCAAACACAGAAGTGTTGGCCTATTTTATATTGGCCAAACGAACCAACAGGTCATCCCTGGAAACCTCGGCACATACAGCCTCCATAAGAGGTTCACCCCAAACAGTGACAGCCCTATTTACCCAGGCAGAGGCAAAGATGGATCTAAGTGCCACACCAGTGGCCTCAATGTTGGCCCTTAGGATAGAATCCAGTTTCTTATTTGATGGATCCTTGAGAAAAAGGGGCACCTGCCAAAGCAAGGCAGTATTTTTTGCCAACCTGGAGACAGGAGGATCCATGGTTGGAGGAGAGGCCCACTGCGCCAAAGCTGCATCTGAAAAGAGGCACAGAGAAGCCAATAAGAAATAGCCCACTCTGACTTTTGTGCATCAAACAGGTGCAGAATTATGTCCCATAGAAGTTACTGGAGCAAAGGTGGCTGTGTCTCAAGCACCCATTGTTAAAGGGGATGCAGTATAATTTCAGTCAGCACCAAGTGAGGTACCCAATGACCCCATGGAACATGTGAGGGCAACCTTAAATGAAATCCCAGAAAAGGAAATGGGGTATTGTAGTCTACTTTTCCACTTAACTAGTGAAAACTAGCAGAGAAAGGATTAACCCTGGGAAGCTGCAGCCATCTTTGTCACAAAGCACTGGAATAGTACAGAGTAGTATAATATAAAAAAGACCCAACAGCACAATAGCCTGTTCTACAGCTAGTTACCACCCAGAAGCATCACGCTTTAGCTCTCTAGTGCCATTACAGAGGAGAAATTTCCACATACATATTAGACTAATCCTGCCCAAAAGGATGGTCCAGTTCCAAAATGATGGGCAAGTTCCCCCCTGCATGGGAACATCATCAAACCTCCAACGTACGTTTTGGCCTAGTTGGGCCTCGCCAGGAGGGTGCAGCTGGATTCCCTAGGCACTGAGAGCAAGGGGTCCATGTCTGGATTAACCTTCACTCTTAGGAAGACCCCCTAAGAGTATTCACATAAAAGAGGATTTTAGTCTTACCTGTTAAATCCTTTCCTCTTAGTCCATACAGGTTACTGGTAACTCTGGGTAGCAATCCGCCCCTTTAAGTAGGAAGGAACAATTCTAGAATTGTATGCAGGGGTGGAACCTACCTTCCCTCCTTGGCTGCAGCTAGCTAACCAAGTCCAGAAAGATTTGAGACACTAACTATTGACTAGATAGTAAAAGGGAAAGAAGACTCCTGTGAGCATGACCCCGAAGGACCCCCACAGTCTGCCACAGGAGAGGCAAGCAAGGTCTCTTGACAGGGTGGGAGACCAGAACCTGTATGGACTAAGAGAAAAGGATTTAACAGGTAAGGCTAAAATCCTTTTTCTCTGTCATCCAATACAGGTTACTGGTAACTCTGGGATGTCCAACCATTGAGTTTCCCAGAGGCTGGAAGTAAGGAAAGGAACAGGTGCAAGGCCCCCAAAGTCACCAGTGCAGATATGAACCATCAGATCAGAGATAGCACAACAAAAACAACTGAAGTGTCAATGGACACTGAACAGGGGTAACAACACCCCAGGAACTGTTACACGGCACACTGTACTAAAGCCAACAGGGCTCAAAAGTGAAGGAAGCACCAAGAACCGAATTAAATCCTAGACAGGCAAGACTGCCTCCAGGATTTTCCTCCCAAAGCTGGCGTCAGCCGATGCCAGCACATCAACATGGTAATACTTCGAAAAGGTGTGCACAGATGACCAAGTGGCAGCCTTGCACAACTGATCAGCAGAGGCCTGATTCTTGTAAGCCCAAGAGGCCCCAATAGATCTTGTAGAATGAGCCGTGACCCTGAAAGGGACAGGCTTCTTCCTCAGCTCGTAAGCCTTACAAATAGTGGACTTGATCCAAGAAGCAATAGTCACTTTGGATGCGGGTCTTCCTGCCCTAGGAAGGGAACTAAAACAGAACCTGGGAATTATAGACCTGTGAGTTTGACCTCTGTAGTGTGGAAACTGTTAGATGTAATATATCTAGACTAGATGTAATATATCTAGACTTTGCAAACGCATTTGATACAGTGCCACACAGAAGGCTGGTGTATAAAATAAGGAAATTGGGGCTAGGAGATAACATTTGCAATTGGATACAAAACTGGTTGAAGGATAGGGAACAGTGTGTGGTTGTAAATGGAAAATTCTCCAATACAGTTAAAGTGGACAGTGGAGTACCTCAGGGTTTAGTATTAGGTCCACTGCTTTTTAACATGTTTATAAATGACCTGGAAATAGATATAGAAAGCAAAATATCAATATTTGCAGATGATACTAAATTATGCAAGGTCATTAATTCAGAACAGGACATTTTTTCTCTACAGAGGGACTTACATACAATGTCAGATTGGGCAAACAAATGGAATATAAAGTTTAATGTGGGGAAGTGTGCATTTGGGAGGAAACAATCCCAAGGCTACTTATAAACTTAATGGAATCATTTTAGGGGACTTGCAAGAGAAAGACCTGGGTATCCTTGTCAACTACAAACTTGGAAACAGAGACCAGTAACGGCAATAGACGATCTCTGGAGCACTCACCAAAACGCTAGGTGTTTGAAACAGAACTTGTTGACCTGGCCAGTATAGTTGAATAAAAACAAACTTTATTGATGCAAAAATAAAAAGTCCATCAGTCAGATGTTACAGACGACAGAGGGAACATGACAAAAATGTATCAAAAAACCATGATCCACCAGAACTTGTTTGACATGTTTCACGCAATCCTGCACTTAATCATAGACTAGGTGCTACGGCCAACAAAGGCCATTGAAGAAAAGGAAGCATTGAGTCAACTGAAGTCCAATCCTCAGATAGTCATCTGCATGGCAGATAAAGGGGGCAGTGGTGGTTACGGACGCAAATGCTTACCCTAGGGAGGCTTTGCGTCAGTTGAAAGATCTTCATACGTATTAGGTTTTAGCGTCTAACCCTACGGATACCTACAAGCAAGATCTTACCAAAGTGGTCCGCTTGTGGGTCTCCATGGGAGTACTTAGCAAGCAGGAGGGGGGGGCTTTAATCCCTGAGAGTGCAGTGGTACCGATTTTCCACCACCTACCTAAAGTCCACAAATCTTTAGTCTCCCCCACTGGGAGGCCTATTGTGTCGGGCATTGGTTCATTGAATGAGCCTCTGTCAGATTTGGTGGATTACTATCTCAAACCGGTAGTGGAGGAGCTACCCTGTACTCTTAGGGATACAACCCAGGTCCTTGTAGCGATGTCTGCATTGCATTGGGGGAGATGAATTCATGGCTGCAGCAGATGTAATTGCATTATATTCCTCCATACCACATGCACTGGCTTTGACATCTTTGGAAGAAGAGCTAAGATTGCTTTCTGCTTATTCGGAAAGATTCATTGTCTTCTTAAGACATGCTGTGGATTACCTCCTATGCCACAATTATTTCGCTTTTGATGTGGTTTTCTATCTCCAGAGGTGTGGGGTTGCCATGGGGGCTAGTTTTGCCCCCTCTTTGGTGAACATTTTTTTGGGATGGTGGGAACGTACCCACATCTTTGAGGCTGGGAACCCCCATCAGGAGCGAATGTTGTGGTATGGGAGGTATATAGATGACCTCCTATTCATCTGGATGGGTAGCTCTGAGGAGGCTTTATGAGTAGTTTAAATGATGATATGAATTTGCATTTTACATATACCCAGGATAAGGTTAGCATTTCCTTCCTTGACCTTATTTTAACAGGGGATCTTGATTCCCAGGAAGTTGTTACATGCAATTATAGGAAGCCTGTAGCGGGGAATAGTCTCCTGCATGCCCGCTCAGCCCATCTTCGCTTCCAGGTGGAGAACATTCCCAAGGGGCAGTTCCTGCGGTTATACAGGATCTGCTCCTTGGAGATGGATTTTATATCTAGCTCTAAGGAGCGAAGGTTTCGGGCAAGGAGATATTCAGAGGGACTCCTTTCCAGGGCTTTTGCTGATGCTTCACAAAGAGACAGGAAGGAACTACTGCAGAAATGGAGGAAGCCCCAGAGATACAGGAGACAGGATGAGGTGAGGTTTATCACCACCTATAGCCCACAATATAGTTCTATTTGTAAGATAGTGAAGAAGTATCTACCTATTCTGTATGCAGATGACAAACTTTGTGAAATTGTAAAGGGAGGCTGTGGGTGTGTAGCACGTAGAGGAGTAACGATTGGCAACATTGTTTCTCCCAGCCTCTTTTTGACACAAAAAAGTAAGCCGACCTGGCTGCAGAACAAAGGTTTATTTAAATGTGGGAAAAGTAGATGTAAGACCTGTCAGTATCTGTCACAAGAAAAATCCTTTAAGAGCTCAGTTAAAGATTTTATTTATGATATTGTTAGTTATATAAATTGTGGCACATATGGAATGATATATCTGTTTACCTGTAATTTCTGCTCCATTCAGTATGTGGGGCAGACTGCTCGACATTTGCGTCAGCGATTCAGGAAACATATAGATCAATCTGAGAAACATATCTTGGATTCTGTTGTGGCCAGGCATGTTTGGGATGACCATGGTGGAGATTTTGAGAGTCTGCATTTAATTGGCATTGAGAGAGTTCGGCTTCCCTGGAGGGGTGGAGATCTGTCTCGACTTCTAGATGAATGGGAGGCCTTATGGATTTTAACCCTTGATACCAGGGTTCCGAGCGGTCTCAATGCGGAATGGGATATTGGTCATTTTTTTTGAGGAGTCTGGGCATGGTTTGGTTGATATAGTGGAGAATTTTGAGGTATTCCAAGTTGTTTCATTTTAAGTATTCATAGATGTGGTCCTGGGTTTTATGATGCCATATTGATCTGTTATGGACAAGTTTGTTTTCTTTTATTTCAGGGCGTCAACATTTCCTTGGACCACATCTATGAATATGAATATCAACCTTAATGTTAATGGGACAGAGATATAATCCTTTTATATGTCTTATTCTTTTTGAGGTTTAGTGAGAATAGGTTCGTTTTTCAGGAGTGATTTTCTTTGTTTGTCAATGATGGTATGCTTTAATATGTTCTCCTTGCTGGTGACAGGTGTCTCTGGGTTGCTGGACCGAGGTGGGATGGAGAGCGGGGGTTTGGTAGTTGTGGGGTCCGCCTCAGCAGTTTGTATCAGCCCATTCGATCCAGAGATACTTTCCGAGG
This sequence comes from Rhinophrynus dorsalis, assembly GCA_037306005.1. NCBI lineage: Eukaryota > Metazoa > Chordata > Amphibia > Anura > Rhinophrynidae > Rhinophrynus > Rhinophrynus dorsalis. The sequence continues at coordinate 482,118,733 of CM074721.1, read as the reverse complement.
TAGTTTTGCTTTTCGGATTGGTCAATCACTGTTTTTTTAAATTGTCCAATCAGAGTGAGGTGGGGTGGTTTAAATGGTCTTTGTTGGCCGTAGCACCTAGTCTATGATTAGGCGCAGGATTGCATGAAACATGTCAGACAAGTTCTGGTGGATCATGGTTTTTTGATACATTTTTGTCATGTTCCCTCTGTCGTCTGTAACATCTGACTGATGGACTTTTTATTTTTGCATCAATAAAGTTTGTTTTTATTCAACTATACCGGCCAGGTCAACAAGTTATGTCTCAAACACCTAACGTTTTGGCGAGCGCTCCCGAGATCGTCTATTGCTGTTACGGATTCAGAATATGCAGCGTTGGAGCACTGCTTTGGGATGCACCCCTTCATCGCTGGTGAGTTCCCCATGCGTATTCATTGATTCATTGTTGCAGTCGTTATATATCCAATGAGTAGCACCGCAACTTTGGTTTGTTCTAAACAGAGACCAGTGTGAAACAGCAGTAGCAAAGGCAAACAAAATCCTGTCTTGCATAAAAAGAGGTATCGAAGCAAGAGTGGATAACATTATTTTGCCATTATACAAATCATTGGTAAGACCTCACTTTGAGTATGCAGTGCAATTTTGGGCACCAGTTCTGAAAAAGGATATACTAGAACTAGAGAGGGTAAAGCGAAGAGCAACAAAATTAAGGGAATGGAGGACTTGACATATGAGGAACGACTAGACAAACTTGGTTTATTTACTCTAGAGAAAAGACGACTAAGAGGAGACCATATCACATTGTATAAGTTTATGAGAGGTCAATACAAGGATCTCTGCGGTAAGCTATTTATTCCAAGGCCTGATCAGGTGACCAGGGGACACCCCTTGAGACTAGAGGAAAGGAGGTTTAATCTTCAGCAGAGGAAGGGTTTTTTTACGGTAAGGTCTGTTAAATTGTGGAATTCATTGCCCAAGGAGGTGGTTATGGCAGATGCAATGGATACATTTAAGAGAAGATTAGATACATTTCTTTCAAAAGGGAACATACATGAATTATACTGTTTATCAGTAGGCAGATCAGGAAGGTCTGATAAAGACTAACTTAACTGGTAGCAGGAAAGCTATAAAATTCTCAGTTACTGAGGTTTAAGGAGAAGGTTGAACTTGATGGACTTCAACCTAATTTACTATGTTACCCTCAGGAATGACGAACAGCGCGTCTGATTTCCTGACAGACTCAGTGCAATGTACATAAAACTTGAGACAACGCACCACGTCTAACAAGTGAAGATCCCTCTCCTTGTCAGAGGTGGGGTTCGGGCAGAAACAGGGCACCACAATCTCCTGATTGATGTGGAACTCAGAGACCACCTTCGGGAGAAACTCCTGGACACCACCATGTCCTTATGAAACACCAAATAGGGTGGTTTACAGGACAGAGCATGTAACTCCGCGACACGGGGGACAGACACAATCTCCAGGAAAAAGGCCATTTTCCACTTCAAGAGGCGTAGAGGAACGGTATCCATAGATTCAAATGGGGGGCTCTGAAGGACACCCAGAACCAAGATAAGATCCCACTGAGGAGCAGGACAAGCATCAGCAATACCCTGGAAGAAAACCCTGACATCGGGAAGGATGGCAATGCGCCTCTGAAAAAAAACACAGAAAGCACAGAAGTCTGAACCTTAAGGGAACTCAAACTGAGGCCCTTATCCACACCGTCCTGCAAGAAGGCCAGGACTGTAGGCAGATCAAAATCCTAAGACAGATCCTTGTCAGCACACCAAGACAGAAAGGTCGACCAGACACGATGGTAGATCTTGGAAGATACAAGTTTGCGGGCACTGAGCATAGTAGCCACCACACCAGAAGAGAACCCTTTCTTCTTCAATATTGAGGATTCAATTTCCAAGCCTTCAAAGCTAGCCGATGAACATCCTCCTTCCACATGTAACCCTGTAGAAGAAGGTCCGGACGGTAAGGGAGCCGGAATGGCTCTGCCATGGACAGATCCAGAAGCTCCAGAAACCAAGACTGATGAGGCCAGTACAGAGCAACCAGAATGACTGGACAAGACTCTAATCGCAATTTCTGTAACACCCTGTGCAACATTGGAAGGGGAGGAAAGATGTAGGCCAGAGGGAATAACCAAAGAATGAACATTGCATCTACTGCCAGAGGGTCTCTCCACTGAGAGAGCAGACCTCGGTATCTTCCTGTTGTGTTTCGTCGCCATCAGGTCGATGTAAGGAAGACCCCATTTCTGAACAATGAGGTTGAACACCTCTGGGTGTAGCTCCCACTCTCCGCTGTCCACTGTGTGTCGACTGAGGAAGTCCGCCATGACGTTGTCTACGCCAGGAATGTGCACTGTGGATATAACAGGAACGTGTTCTTCTTCCCAGGACAAAATTGCCTTGACCTCCAACCAAGCAGCGAGACTTCTTGTTCTGCCTTGCTTGTTGATGTAAACCACGGCCATGGCGTTGTCGGACTCTACTCAGTCCGGACAGTCTTCCAACTGAGATGTCCAATGTCGAAGGGCATGAAATATCGCCCGAAGCTCCAATATGCTGATCTGAAGGAGGGATTCCTCCGGAGACCACCGATCCTGAGCGCTCAAGCGACCCATGACCGCTCCCCAACCGGAGAGGCTGGCATCCATCGTCACCTTGGTCCAGAAGGGTACCAGGAAGGACTTGCCTTTCAGCAGGTTGGAAAGATCGAGCCACCATGACAAACTCAGTTCCACGTGAAGAGGAAGAGAAACTGACGTCTTCAGAAGGTCCGGTTGACCCTTGCACACCTGGATCACGAACCTCTGGCGCTCCCTGGTGTGTGCCATGGCAAATGGGACCGCTTCTATGGTGGAGATGAATTTTCCCACTAGAGAGGATAGCTTCTGGACTGGAACTGGATCCTGAGCCAGAACCACAGAAACCCTGTGGGAGATCTGGTGAGCTACCTCGTTCGTGAGGAACACCATGCTCTTCTGAGTGTCAAAGAGAAGGCCCAGGAAGACCAGACGCTGAGATGGGATAAGATCTGACTTGTCCAAGTTGATGATCTACCTGTGATGGGTGAGAGCATGAATGCATTGCTGAACCTGCTGATGAAGAAGTTCCGCAAAAGGGGCTTTCAGAAGCAAGTCGTCCATGTATGGAGTAACTCTGACGCCGTTCCGGTGGAGGACAGATACCAAGGCTCCCTGGACACGGTTGAAGACCTGAGAAGCTGTCTTCAGATCAAATGGAAGAGCTGAGAACTGAAAATGTCCCCTGTTGCAGGCAAACCGGAGGTACTGCTGGTTCTCTGAATGAATGGCAATGTGTAAGTACGCTTCCTGAAGATCCAGATAAGCAAGGAATTCCGCTGGGGACATGGCAGCAATTACCGTCCGTAGAGACTCTTGGTGATAATGAGTCCGGGTCACAAAGGAATTGAGATCCTTCAAGTCCAAAATGGGAAGACAACCGCCATCCTTCTTGGAGACCACAAAGAGGTTTGAGTAAAAACCTATACCCCTGTCCTGAACTGGCACCGGCTCTAGAATATCCTTGTCCAGAAGAGTCTGAACAGCGCTGTCGAACAGACGGCATTTATATGCACCCTGAGACGTGTGAGAAGGACAAAAACGAAAGGGAGGACGATAGATGAAAGGGATCCTGTACTCTTCCGTCACCACCTGTAAAACCCATGGGTCCGCCACTGAACCCTCCCAAATGCTGTGATAATGTCACAGATGACCACCCACAGCAGAGTGTGGACCCGGAGTGTAATGCCAAAGAAGATTTGGAAGCCTTGGGCTTGGAGGAGACCTTGGCCTTCCATTGTTGCTTGGGCTTGGAGGAGTACGTGGAGCTGAGGGAACCATCTGGTTTGCCGGACGTTTCTCATTCTGAAAGGAACGAAAATACTGATCACGTTTAAGTGCCAATTTCTTCCTGGGAACCAAGGGTAGAAAAGTACTCTTATACCCTGTGGCCTCACTGATCAGATCCTTAAGATCTGGCCCAAACAAAGAGGTACCCTGAAAGGGTAGGGAGAGCAATGCTTTCTTAGAAGCATGGTGGTGGCAGATCAGATCTTGAGCCAAAGAACTCCTCTGGCCACCACAGACATGGTGGAAACCCTAGCCACCAAATGGATGGCATCAAATAAGGCAGCAGAAACATACTGCTGTGCCTCAGAAATGTTGGTAAGAAGGCGTAACTTATCCAAAATAGGCACATCCTGACGGACAGCCCGGGTGAGCTGTTCAGTCCAGACCGCAATGGCCCGGTTCACCCATGCTGCTGTGAACGCTGGACGCATAGCAGATCCAGCAGTGGCAAAAATGGACTTGAGGGAAACCTCAAATTTCTTGCCTGTCCAGTCCTTCAGAGCAGAGGCATCAGAAACTGGTAAGGCAGTAGACTTAGCCTGGAAACAGGAGCATCCACTTTGGGAGGATGAACCCATTGAGTAAGCGTAGCTTCAGAAAAGGGATAAAGCTTGGCAAAGTTCTTGGACACAGAGGTTTCTTGTCTGGGTATTTCCACTCCTCAGACACAAGGTGGTCAAGAGTAGGGTTAGGTGGAAAGTAACTAAGGGGCCTTTTAGGCTCCTGGAACACATCAGAGAGTCAGAAGGAACCTCCTGAACTAAGGGAATGTTAAGAGTGGTTAAGACAGCCCTGATCAGGCCCTCAGGGGAGGGTTCAGGATCAGCCTCAAAAGGGTCCCCACAAAACTGAGAGAAGCCCAACACAGAACATTCCTCAACATCTGAATCCACCATCAGTTCCTCCTCAGAGGAATCTTGACACGTCAGGTACTCCCTGAGGTTTTGGCAGGGAAGACTTGATTGAGGAGGGGGTCTGCCAAGACTGAAAGGCCCCCTGTAACTAGGATGGAAAGAGTTGCAATGTGGACCTAAGGTCCCTAGTAGCAGCCTTAAACTCTTGTACCCAAGCTGGCTCTAATGCATGGCTGAGGTCCCTGGAATGCTGTCAGGGACATCAGAACATGCTGGGCATAAATGACCTGAGAATTCTCTAGGTAGCCCTGAGTGACAGGAAGAGCAATGCTCAGTGGGGGATACAGAGACCTCAGCCTCCTTAGGTCTGGCCCCAAGTTCCAGCGGTACAGACATTCTCACAGTGTCAAATAACCATACTGTATAAGAAATCACCCAATTATAGTGTGTAGGATTAAGGTTTCACCCCAGAAATCACCAAAATAAACTTATCTGGCAGGCAAAGGGTTAATAAGCAAAGGCGAGTCCAGGCCCTTCGTAGGATACTTGCTCTGGAAAGATCACAAATTGACTGCCGCGGTGGGAGCCGATCAGAAACGAGTGCGTGAATCAAGCACTCATGGGAAATGTAGTTTTTCCAGAAAAGAGTCTGAACAGCGCTGTCCAACAGACGGCGTTTCTATGCACCCTGAGGTGTGTGAGAAGGACAAAAACGAAAGGGAGGAAGATAGATGAAAGGGATCCTGTACCCTTCCGTCACCACCTGTAAAACCCATGGGTCTGCCACTGAACCTTCCCAAATGCTGTGATAATGTCACAGATAACCACCCACAGCAGAGTGCGGACCCGGCGAGTAATGCTGAAGGAGGTTTGGAAGCTTTGGGCTTGGAGGAGACCTTGGGCTTCCATTGTTGCTCGGGCTTGGAGGAGGTACTTGGAGCTCCAAACAGCGTCCGAAGCCCCCTGAGCCCCCAACACACTAGAAACATGAACCGGATAATAGAGCAACAGCAGACAAGTAAAATGAGCCATCTCTGAAGTCGCTAGGTTAAACGGTTGCAGAGATATATCCCAAACAGTACAGTCCCATAGAAGTGAATGAAGCAATGGCATCTATGCGGTAAAGCGCGCCTTAAAGGCGCAGAACTCAAATTTTACAAAATTAAGAGTGTAATACTAAAATGTGTAAAACATTATTAGAACATGTGAGGACACCCAAAAAACACTAAACCAGCAGGAAAATTGTTAGAAACCCCCCCCCCCCCCCAAAAAAAGTGCTAAACCAGCATCTAAAGGGTTAAGTTACCACATAAACCTGCTTCAAAACACTCAACAAACATACAGATAGGCCCAATGAGTGCAGGAGTATGCAATAGGAACTCCAATGAAGACACCCCTGTGTGGAATGGCACTGTGGGACAAGTGGACCTGCAGCACTCAAAGGGTTGCTCACCTTTCCTGCAGATCTTCTGTCTTCAGATTACCATGTAGTAAGAAGTAACCTCAGTGGGTAACTCCTGGGGAAGCACTTGGAATCAAGATTTTCCCCCTCAGGGCTTAAGGTCCACAAAAAGCACCTGGATACTGAGCTAGCCACATTTAAGGGCATTGTCAGTTATGGTAATTCGCCTAATGGTGGTATTCCATATCTAACAGAAAAATAAAAAAGTTCCTAAAACTATAGCAGAACTGTTCTTTTGTCTGTGTTTTATCTTCACCAAGGAACAAATCTTTCTGGAGCTAGTTGGCTAGCTGCAGCCAAGGAAGGAAGGTAGACTCCACCCCCTGCATACAATTCTAGAATTGTTCCTGCCTACTTAAAGGGGCGGATCGCCTACCCAGAGTTTCCAGTAACCTGTATTGGACAACAGAGACACATATACAATGTGACAGGCTTCTGGGAATGAACAGCAGCACAATGGCCTGTTCTACGGCTAGACACCGCCCAGAAGCATCATGTTTTAGCTCTCTAGTGCCATTACAGAGGAGAAATTTCCACATGCATATTAGACTAATCCCACCCAAAAGGACGGTCCAGTTAGAGCTAGGCCGGAACGTATGTTGGGGTTTAGCTGGTGTTCCTTTGCAGAGGTGACATTTGAGGTGTCATTTTGGAACCGGATCGGCATTTTGGACAGGATTACTCAAATATGTATGTGGAAATTTCTCCTTTGTAATGACACTAGAGAGCTAAAATAGGATTTTAGTCTTACCTGTTAAATCTTTTTCACTTAGTCCATACAGGTTACTGGTACACTGGGAGGCGATCCGCCCCTTTAAGTAGGCAGGAACATTCATCTAAATGTATGCAGGGGGCGGAGCCTCCCCTCCCTCTTAGGCTGCACCTCAGTCAGAACAAGCCAGAATGATTTGAGACACTAACACTGACCAGAGATAGGAGAGAAGAAGAAGACCCCTGTGAGCATGCCCCAAAGGACTCCCACAGCGTGCCACAGGAGAGCCAAGCATGGTCCCTTGACAGGGTGGGAGACCAGTAACCTGTATGGACTAAGTGAAAAGGATTTAACAGGTAAGACTAAAATCCTATTTTCACTGTCGTCCAATACAGGTTACTGGTACACTGGGATGTCCAAACATTGAGTTTTCCCAGAGGCGGGAAGAAGGCAAGGACCAGGCGCAAGGCCCCCAGAGTCATCAGAACCTCTATGAACCAACCGGTCATAGATCCCAACAAGCAGAAGTGTCAACGGACACCAACTAGGGGTAAGAACAGACCCCAAGAACAAAACACAGCACACTGAACAGAGCCAACGGGGCTCAACAGTAAGGAAGCACTGAGAATCTCAGAAGAAGATCCTAGACAGGCAAAACTGCCTCCAGGACCTTCCTCCCAAAGCTGGCATCAGCCGAGGTTAGCACATCCACACGGTAGTGCTTTGAGAACGTGGGCACAGAGGACCAAGTGGCTGCCCGGCACAGCTGATCAGCAGACGCTTGATTTTTATAGGCCCAAGAGGCCCCAATTGATCTGGTGGAATGAGCAGTGACCCGAAAAGGCACATGTTTATTCCACAATTCGTAAGCCTTACGAATAGTGGATTTTATCCAAGATGCAATGGTCACCTTGGATGCCGGTCTCCCTGCCCTAGGCCCCTCAGGAATGACAAACAGAGCGTCAGACTTCCTGATAGACTCAGTGCGATGAACATAAAATTTGAGACAACGCACGACATCCAACAAATGAAGATCCCTCTCCTTGTCAGATGAAGGGTTAGGGCAGAAAGAGGGCACCACAATCTCCTGATTGATGTGAAATTCGGAGACAACCTTAGGTAAAAATTCCTTGGAAGTGCGAAGCACAGCCTTATCCTTGTGGAACACTAGATAAGGAGGTTTACAAGACAAGGCTTGTAACTCTGCCACCCGGCGAACTGATACAATAGCCAAGAGGAAGGCCATCTTCCAGGTCAAAAGGCGTAAAGGAATGGAAGCTAAGGACTCAAATGGGGGTCGCTGGAAAACCCCCAGAACTAGATTGAGGTCCCACTGAGGAGCTGGAATCCTGAAAGCAGGCCGAACATGAGCCACACCCTGGAAGAAAACTTTGACATCAGGGAGGATGTCTGAACCTTGAGAAAACTCAGGCTGAGCCCTTTCTCAACCGCGTCCTGTAAAAAGGCCAGGACGATAGGGATCTATCACTTGATTTCCATCTTCCTATCAGCACGCCATGCAACAAAGGTTGACCAGACTCGATGATAAATCTTGGAAGATACAGGCTTGCGAGCTTTAAGCATCGTAGACACCACAGAAGAGGAAAAACCCTTTTTTTCAGAATTGAGGATTCAACCTCCAGGCCATCAAATGAAGACAATGAACATCCTCCTTCCACAGGTACCCTTGTAGCAGCAGATCTGGACGAGCTGGAAGTGGAAAGGGTTCTGCTACAGACATTTCCATCAGATCCGGATACCAGGACTGATGAGGCCAGTTCGGAGCGATTAGGATGACCGGACAACGCTCCACCTTCAGCTTCTGGATGACTCTGATCAACAGAGGAAGAGGAGGGAAGATGTAGGCTAGGGAGAAGCCCCAAGAGATGGACAAGGCGTCCACTGCCAGTGAATCCCTCCACCGGGAGCAGAACACTGACACCTTCCTGTTGTGCCTGGTTGCCATCAGATCCGCTACAGGAACCCCCCACATCTGGGTCAGAAGGTGAAACACCTCTGGATGAAGAGCCCACTCTCCGCTGTCGACTGTGTGACGACTGAGGAAGTCTGCCATGACGTTGTCTGCCAAGAGCCAAAAATTGAAAGTGACCTTTGTGGCAGGCAAACCTGAGATACCGCCTGCTCTCTAGATGGATAGGGATGTGCAGATAAGCATCCTGAAGATCCAGGGAGGCAAGGAACTCCCCCGGAGACATAGCAGCTATCACAGAGCGCAGGGATTCCTGACGATAGTGGGTACTCACAACAAAGGAATTGAGATCTTTGAGGTCCAAAATAGGACGAGCGCCACCGTCCTTTTTGGCCACAACGAACAGGTTGGATTAGAATCCTGAACCTGTGTCCTCTGTGGAAACTGGTTCCAGGACTTCTTTGTCCAAAAGATCCTGAATAGCGTCGTCGAACAGACGTCTTTTTGTAGGTTCCTGAGAAGGACAAGTAAAATGGAACCAAAAAGGAGGAAGAGAGGAGAAAGGGATCCTGTATCCCTCTGACACCACCTGAAGAACCCAAGGGTCCGCCACTGACTCCTCCCAAGTCCGGCGAAAGATGTGAAGGCGCCCACCTATTGCCGGATGCGGACCCGGGTTCGGCGAGTCATGCCGAAGCAGTCTTGGAGGTCTTGGCCTTGGGTGCAACTTTGGGCTTCAGGACTGTTTGGGCTTGGAGGAGGAGCGCAAAGCAGGCGGAACCGCCTGGGACGCAGAACGTGTCTCAGTTTGGAAGGAACGAAAGGACCGATTGCGTTTGTCTGGAAACTTTTTAAAAACTGAAGGTAGAAGAGTACTTTTACCTCCAGTAGCCTCGCTAATCAACTCCTTTAATTCTGAACCAAACAGGGAAGTCCCTTGAAAGGGCAAAGAAAGTAACACTTTCTTGGAAGCAGTGTCAGCAGACCAAATTTTCAGCCAAAGAGCGCGTCTAGCCACCACTGAAGAAGTGGAGGCCCTCGCCATCATGCGAACTGCGTCAAAAGCAGCGTCAGAAAATAAGATTTTAGTCTTACCTGTTAAATCCTTTTCACTTAGTCCATACAGGTCACTGGTACTTCTGGGAGGCGATTCGCCCCTTTAATAGGCAGGAACAATTATGCAAATGATTGCAGGGGGCGGAGCCTCCCCTCCTACTTAAGCCACCTTCAGGCCAGAGCCACTAGATTGATTTGAGACCCTAAAACTGACCCCAGGTAAGCAAGAAGAAAGACTCCTGTGAGCATGCCCCAAAGGTCTCCCACTGAATGCCACAGGAGAGCCAGGTCTGGTCCCTTGACAGGGTGGGAAACCAGTGACCTGTATGGACTAAGTGAAAAGGATTTAACAGGTAAGACTAAAATCCTATTTTCACTGTCGTCCAATACAGGTCACTGGTACTTCTGGGATGTACAAACATTGAGCTGATCCAGAGGTGGGAAAAAGGCAAGGACCAGAACAAGGCCCAAGTCATGAAAACTGCTATGAACCAGTTAATTACATAGCCCAAACTGTAAGTGTCAACGGACACCAATCAAGGGAACAAACCCTGAACTAACACAGCACACGGAACTAGAGCCAACTGGGCTCAACAGTAAGGAAGCACTAAGGATCACAGAGCGGAAGACCTACACAGGCAAAACTGCCTCCAGGACCTTCCTTCCAAAACTGGCATCAGCCGAGGCCAGCACATCAACTCGGTAGTGCTTAGAAAAAGTGTGCACAGAGGACCAAGTGGCCGCTCTGCACAGTTGATCAGCGGAAGCCTGATTCTTGTAGGCCCAAGAGGCCCCAATAGATCTGGTGGAATGGGCAGTCACCCGGAAGGGAACATGCTTATTCCGCAACTTATAGGCTTCACGGATAGTAGCCTTAATCCAAGAGGCAATGGTAACTTTGGAGGCCGGTCTCCCTGCCCTAGGCCCCTCAGGAATGACGAATAGAGCGTCAGACTTCCTGATAGACTCGGTGCGATGCACATAAAACTTGAGGCAACGCACCACATCCAACAAATGGAGATCTCTTTCCTTGTCAGATGAAGGATTAGGGCAGAAAGAGGGAACCACAATCTCCTGATTGATGTGAAACTCAGACACAACCTTGGGTAAGAATTCCTTGGTAGTGCGAAGCACAGCCTTATCCTTGTGGAACACCAGATAAGGAGGTTTACAAGACAAAGCCTGTAACTCTGCTACCCGGCGAACTGAAACAATAGCCAAAAGGAAGGCCATCTTCCAAGTCAAGAGACGTAATGGAATGGAAGCCAAGGATTCAAACGGTGGTCGCTGGAGAACTCCCAGCACCAAATTGAGGTCCCACTGGGGAGCAGGACTCTTGAAGGCAGGTCGAACATGAGTCACACCCTGGAAGAAAACTTTCACATCAGGAAGGATAGCAATCCTTTCCTGGAAAAACACAGACAAGGCAGAAGTCTGAACTTTGAGGGAACTCAGACTGAGCCCCTTATCCACACCGTCCTGCAAGAAGGCCAGGACAGTGGGAAGATGAAACTCAAGGGATAACTTCTTATCAGAGCACCATGCCACAAAAGTTGACCATATGCAATGATAGATCTTGGAAGACACAGGCTTACGAGCACTGAGCATAGTCGACACCACAGAAGGAGAAAATCCTTTCTTTGCTAGAATCGAGGATTCAACCGCCATGTCATCAAATGGATTGAGTGAACATCATCCTTCCACAGATATCCCTGAAGAAGTAGGTCCGGACAGGCAGGAAGTGGGAACGGATCCGCCACTGACATGGCCATCAACTCCGGATACCAGGACTGGCGAGGCCAGTTTGGAGCGATCAGGATCACAGGACAACGCTCCCGCTTCAGTTTCTGGATGACTCTGATCAATAGAGGAAGAGGAGGAAAGATGTAAGCCAGGGAAAAATCCCAAGGGATCGACAAGGCATCCACTGCTAGAGCAAGGGAGTCCCTCCGCCGAGAGCAAAACACCGGAACCTTCCTGTTGTGTCTGGAGGCCATCAGGTCCACCTCCGGCATCCCCCACCTCTGGGTGAGCAACTGAAACACCTCTGGATGAAGAGCCCATTCTCCGCTGTCGACGGTATGACGACTGAGAAAGTCTGCCATGACGTTGTCCACGACTGGAATATGAACTGCAGAGATGACAGGCACGTGATCTTCTGCCCAAGACAAAATATCCTTGACCTCCAACCAGGCGGTGCCGCTTCTTGTGCCGCCTTGCCTGTTGATGTAAGCCACCGCAGTGGCGTTGTCGGATTCCACTCTGATCGGAAGACCGGTCAGTTGAGATTCCCGGTGTCTCAGGGCAAGCCGGATGGCACGTAGCTCCAGAACATTGATGGAGAGAAGAGATTCCTCCAGACCCCATTTCCCCTGAGCACTGAAGCGACCCAACACAGCACCCCAGCCCCGAAGGCTGGCATCCGTTGTGATCGTGGTCCAACAAGGAACTAGAAAGGATCTCCCTTTCAGGAGATGGGAGAGATCCAACCACCAGTGCAGACTCGATTCCACATGAGGAGGTAGAGAGACTGACAGATGCTGATGATCTGGATGATTCTTGCACGTCTGGATCACAAATCACTGAAGTTCCCTGGAGTGGGCCATGGCAAAAGGAACCGCTTCGATCGTGGAAATGAACTTCCCCACCAGGGATGACAACTTCGTTACCGGCACTAAGTCCAATTCCAGAATCCCCGCCACTCTGATAGCTATCAGATGAGCCACATCCTCCGGCAGGAACACCATGCATTGGCGAGTGTCGAACAGGAGACCCAGGAACAGAAGCCTCTGAGATGGGACCAAGTCCGACTTGTCCAGATTCAGGATCCAGCCATGGCGGTTCAGAGTGTGGATACACTTCTGCAATTGCTGGTGAAGAAGCTCCGCCGAAGAAGCTTTGATGAGGAGATCGTCCATGTAGGGAGTCACCCTGACCCTGTCCTGATGAAGCACCGCTATCAGGGAGCCCAGCACTCTCTGGAAGACCTGAGGAGCTGATGTCAGCCCAAAGGGAAGAGCAGAAAACTGAAAGTGTCCCCTGTGGCAGGCAATCCTGAGGTACCGCCTGCTCTCTGGATGAATAGGGATGTGAAGATAAGCATCCTGAAGGTCCAGGGAGGCAAGGAACTCCCCTGGAGACATTGCTGCAATCACAGAGCGCAGGGACTCCTGGCGAAAGTGGGAAGTCACCACATAGGCATTGAGATCTTTGAGATCCAAAATAGGACGAGCCCCTCCGTCCTTTTTGGCAACCACAAACAGGTTGGAATAAAATCCTGAACCTGTGTCCTCCTGAGGAACCACTTCCAGAACCTCTTTGTCCAAGAGATCCTGAATAGCGTCGTCGAACAGACGTCTTTTTGTGGGTTCCTGAGAAGGACGAGTAAAATGGAACCGAAAAGGAGGAAGGGAGGAGAAAGGGATCCTGTATCCCTCTGACACCACCTGAAGAACCCATGGGTCCGCCACTGACTCCTCCCAAGTCCGGCGAAAGATGCGGAGACGTCCACCTACAGCCGGATGCGGACCGGGGTTCGGCGAGTCATGCCGAAGCAGTCTTGGAGGTCTTGGCCTTGGGGGGCCACTTTGGGCTTCCAGGACTGTTTGGGCTTGGAGGAGGAGCGCGTAGCGGGAGGACCCGTCTGGGCCGAGGAGCGTGTCTCAGTCTGAAAGGAACTAAAAGACCGATTGCGTTTGGCTGGAAACTTTTTCTTAAAGACGGAGGGTAGAAGAGTACTTTTACCACCAGTAGCCTCACTGATCATTTCTTTGAGCTCAGATCCAAATAGCAAAGTCCCCTGAAAGGGCAAGGAAAGCAAGGCTTTCTTAGAGGCTGTATCAGCAGACCAAATTTTCAGCCAAAGGGCACGTCTAGCCACCACAGAGGCAGTGGAGGCCCTCGCCATCATGCGCACAGCATCAAAAGCAGCGTCAGCAACATAGTTCTGAGCTTCAGTGATATTAGCAAGAAGCTGCAACTGTTCAGATACTGGTGCATCCTGGCGAACTGCTTCAGTCAGTCGTTCAGTCCAGGCCGCAATGGCTCTATTAACCCAAGCAACTGCAAAGGTTGGACGCATGGCAGTGCCAATGGAGGCAAATATAGATTTAAGAGCAAGCTCTAGCTTTTTATCCGTCCAATCCTGCAGGGCAGAGGCATCAGAGACAGCCAAAGCGGTAGACTTGGATAGTCTAGAAACAGGAGCATCCACCTTGGGGGGATGAACCCATTTTGCCAGCTCAGTCTCAGGAAAAGGGTACAGTTTAGCAAACTTTTTAGAGACAGAGGAGGATCTATCAGGATTCTTCCATGCCTCAGAGACTAGACGGGCAAGAGTAGGGTTAGTTGGAAAACAAACAACAGGCTTAGATGGTTTCTTTTGAAAAACATCAGTAGGATCATAAGTGGATTCCTGAGTCAGAGGAAGGTTAAGCGTATTCAGCACAGCTCTAGTCAGACCCTCAGCCGAAACTTCAGGGTCACATTCATAAGGGTCCCCAATGGACCTGTTAGACTCAATAACAGTGCGTTCCTCAGCATCAGAATCCTGCAAGAGTTCTTCCTCAGAAGAATCAGACACATCAGGTGCACCCTGTGGCTTAGGCAGGGAGGTCCTGATTGTAGTGGGGGTCTGCCAGACCTGGAGAGCCCCCTGTACCTGAGAGGGAAAAAGTTGAAGAGTGGATCTGAGATCCCTAGTGGCAGCTTTAAACTCCCTCACCCAAGATGGCTCAATAGCGTGGCTGGGAAGCCCAGGGTTGCTATCTTGACCAGTGCAGTTAGGGCATAGATCACCCACATTATCACTAGAAAGCCCAGTGTGACAAGAGGAGCAAAACGCCATGGGGGGAGCAGACCCCCCCATCCTCCTTAGACTTGGGTCTAGCCCCTAGCTCCAGTGAAGTAGACATGCTCACAGCGTCAATATACCCCACTTTAAACTCTATCACCCAGTAAGTGTGGAAAATTAAAGTTTCACCCCAGAAATGCCTAATATTGGACTTATCTGGCCAGCGAAGGGTTAATCTGATGAGGGGAGAGAAGGCTCGGTCCCTGCGTAGTGTACTCGCTGAGGAAGAGCTCCACAAAATGGCGGCCGTCAGGATAGCCAATCAGAAACGAGCGCGAACCGGGCGCTCATGGGAAATGTAGTTTTCCCCATACAAGTACCCCAAACAGAGCCCGAAGCCCCCCTGAACACCCCACACTAATAAAACACACACCGCATGATAGAGCAGGAGCTTAGCATTAAAATGAGCCCTCTCTGGAGTTGCTGTGACAAGCGGTTCCAGAGATAAGTCCCAGACTGTGAAATCTCATAGAGAGTAAAGGAGCCATAGCGTCTAAGCGGGAAAAGCCGCGCTTAAAGGCGCGGAACACCATTTTCAATAAAGTTTAAGAAAACATTAAAAAGTGCCCAAACATACATAAAACACATAAAGAAATACTATACAAGGCTCCAAACTCAGAGAATACCACAGAAACTGCATTAAATGCAAATAAAAACACCCTATGAGTGCTGGAGTGCAAAGCAAACTCCCAAAGCCCAGCAAAGGGACACTGTGGGGACAAGTGGACCTTCAGCACTCAAAGGGTGGCTCACCTTTCCTGCAAGGACTTCTGTCTTCAGGTGACCATGATGAAGTGGGAATAGACCAGAGGAAAATTCCCCAGTAGGGAAGCTGCTTGACTCAAGCTGTTCCCTCTTCAGGGCATAAGGTCCACAGAAAATCCCTGGAAGCTGCACCAGCCACTTTAAAGAGGGCAATTCACAGCCATGGTCACCCTCCTAATGGTGGTATTCCATATTTGAATAAAAAAATAACAAAAGACTAAGTTGATGCATAGATGTTCTCTACCTGGTGTGCACAGCACCCAGGAACAAATCAATCTAGTGGCTCTGGCCTGAAGGTGGCTTAAGTAGGAGGGGAGGCTCCGCCCCCTGCAATCATTTGCATAATTGTTCCTGCCTATTAAAGGGGCGAATCGCCTCCCAGAAGTACCAGTGACCTGTATTGGACGACAGTGAAACATAATTCTGAGCTTCAGAAATGTTAGCAAGGAGTTGCAACTGCTCTGACACAGGCGCATCTTGGAGAACCGCCACAGTAAGCTGTTCAGTCCAGACCGCAATGGCCCGGTTAACCCACGCCACAGCAAAGGCTGGACGCATGGCAGTACCAATAGAGGCAAAAATAGACTTAAGGCAAGTTTCTAACTTTTTGTCCGTCCAATCCTGTAAAGCAGAAGCATCAGATACAGCCAAAGCAGTAGATTTAGACAATCTAGAAACTGGAGCATCCACCTTAGGAGGATGAACCCATTTAGCCAGTTCAGTCTCAGGAAAAGGATAAAGTTTGGCAAACTTTTGAGACTTAAGAGGACTTATCAGGATTTTTCCACGCATCAGAGACTAAGCGTTCAAGAGTAGGATTAGTAGGAAAACATGTAACAGCCTTAGGTTTCTGAAACACGTCCGTTGGGTCAAGAGTAGAGTCCTGACGCAAGGGAAGATTGAGGGTGGTCAACACAGCCCTGATCAAACCCTCCGCAGAGAGTTCAGGGTCACATTCATAAGGGTCCCCAATGGATCTGGTAGACTCAATAACTGTACCATCCTCAACATCAGAATCCTGCAACAATTCTTCCTCAGAAGAATCAGAAACGTCAGGAGCTACCTGTGGCTTGGGCAAGGAGGTCCTGACAGTGGAGGGGGTCTGCCATACTTGAAGAGCCCCCTGAACCTGAGAGGGAAAGAGCTGAAGAGTGGATCTGAGATCCCTAGTTGCAGCCTTGAACTCTTTCACCCATGTTGGCTCAATAGTGTGACTGGAAGGCCCTGGGTTGCTGCCATGACCTTCCACACAAGTTGGGCATAAATGACCAGAAAATTCTCTAGGTAGCCCTGCGTGACAGGAGGAACAAAACGCAATGGGGGAGACAGATACCCCAGCCTCCTTCGTCTTAGGTCTAGTCCCAGGCTCAAGTGGAGTAGACATGCTCACAGCGTCAGATATACCCCACTGATAGGAATCACCCGATTAAAGTGTGAAAGATTAAATATTCACCCCAGAAACGTTTAAAACTAAACTTATCTGGCAAGCGAAAGGTTAACCAGCAGAGGAAAGAGAGAAGGTCCTGTCCCTGCGTAGTATACTCTATGAGAAGAACTCACAAAATGGCTGCCGCGACGGGAGCCAATCAGAAAAGGAGCGCGAACCAAGCGCTCATGGGAAGCGTAGTTTTCCTCACAAAGTACCCCAAAACAGTGACCGAAGACCCCCCAACACACTCAAACATACAACCGGATGATAGAGCAAGGGAAGACAAATAAAATGAGCCCTCTCTGAAGTCGCTATGTGAAGCGGTTCCATTGATACGTCCCAAAGAGTGTAAGTCCATAGAGAGTAAAGGAGCAATGGCGTCTATGCGGGAAAAGCGCGCTTAAAGGCGCGGAACATTATTTCTAATAAATTTTACCCTTAAAGTAAAAGTTCCATAACACATAGCAAACATATATACTATAACAGCAAACATTACCCAACCAAGGTAAACAATGCAAATGCCCATAAAATAGACAAACCCAGCAGAGAGGGTTAAATCCTACATAAACTGCTCCAAAACTCAGACATACACATATACATTGCATAGCAAAATATATAAAAACACCCAATGAGCGCTGGAGTGCACAATGAGAACTCCCAAACACAATCCCAATGAAGGGACACTGAGGGACAAGTGGACCTTCGGCACTCAAAGGGTGGCTCACCTTTCCTGCAGGACTTCTGTCTTCAGGTTACCAAGATCAGAAAGGAATCACCACAGAGGATAATTACCCAGGGAAATACTTGAAATCAAGTTATTCCCTCTTCAGGGTAAAAGATCCACCAGAAGTACCCTGGAAGCTGTGCTTTAAATAGGGCACTTGACAGCCTTGGTAACCTGCCTAATGGTGGTATTCCATATTTGTAAAAAATAACAAAGAAACTAAAACTTGGAGAGCTGTTCTCTGCCTGGTGTGAACACACCGAGGAACAAATCATTCTGGCTTGTTCTGACTGAGGTGCAGCCTAAAAGGGAGGGGAGGCTCCGCCCCCTGCATACATTTAGATGAATGTTCCTGCCTACTTAAAGGGGCGGATCGCCTCCCAGTGTACCAGTAACCTGTATTGGACGACAGTGAAAACATGATGCTTCTGGACGGTGACTAGCTGCAGGACAGGCCATTGTGCTGTTCATTCCCAGAAGCCTCTCACATTATGTATGTTAATTTGAATAGCCTTAGGGGGTCTCACTAAGAGTGAAGGGTAATCCAGACTTGGACCCCTTGCTCTAACTGCCTAGGGAATCCAGCTGCACCCTCCTGACGAGGCCCAACTAGGCCGAACCGTACATTGGGGTTAGCTGGTGTTCTCGTGCAGGGGGGACTTGCCCATCATTTTGTAACTGGACTGCCCTTTTGGGCAGGATTAATCTAATATGTATGTGGAAATTTCTCCTCTGCAATGGCACTAGAGAGCTAAAACGTGATGCTTCTGTGTGGTGACTAGCCGCAGAACAGGCCACTGTACTGTTGTTCTTTCCCAGAAGCCTCTCACATTTTGTATATTCACCATTGTGACAGCAAGCAGAGCCCCAGGGAACTTGGCTTGCAAGATTCTCTCCACAGGGTCCAACATACCACCTGTACACTGGTCAGTCCACTCCTGGAAAAGCCCAGCAATGGTAACCTGCCTAATGGGGGAATTTTTGGCAGCCCCATATCTATCATAAAAATAAATAATAATAAAAATAAAAAAATTAGTAAAAATGCTCCATCCATGCTCTTCAGAGAACACATTCATACTCTAGAATAGGCAAGTTGAGGGTTGAGCTGGAGAAGTGTCTGGGAGTCTCCACCTACAAGACTATCTTTTGAGGATGACTTTCAGAGGAGGCACTCAACCATATGGTACTTGTGTTCTATATTTCATGTAATATTATGCACAAGCTGTGGAATCTGTTCAAAACTCAGGGTCACAGGTTCTAGTCCCCAGCAGTGAAACAGGTTACAGAATACGCTCACCTTGACTTGCTGTTAAAGGGATAGTAATGTTTCACAAAAAACAGCAGCTCCAATTAATCTTCATAGTATCTGAGCCATAGAGTGTTATTTCTATATTGTCAGAGTTGTAGTTCAAGAGTAATTGAATGATAAAGCATCCCCCTCCTGCCCTGCCCCTTTTACCTAGTGTAAGCCACCTCCCTTCAGATGTAGAATCTGGTCCTGGGACCAGACAGCTCACAGCAAGGGACAATCTCCTTACTGTAAGCACAACGAAAACCCTACTCCCCCCCTTTGACAGGTTTATACCCTTATGCTAACTGAAGATTGTCCCTCTCTGTGATCCATCCGGACAGTCTTGATGCTCTGAGTTGAGCAGTGTTAAATCAGTAAAAGGGGCAGGAGGGGATACTTTATCATTCAATTACTCTTGAATTACAACTCTGACAGTATTGACATAACACTTTCCGTGGCCCAAATACTATAAAGATTAATTGGAGCTGCTGTTTTTGTGAAACATTACTGTGCCTTTAGTGTCTTAATCCTGCAGTGGATTGACAGTGGCTGCACTGTTATACTTTAGACTTATATTACTAGAGAATTAACTATTGATTCTTCTCCAATACACATAGTACTGGTGCAGCCCACATATTGAGTGGAATTGGCATGTGGGGCTTCAAGTATTCTCTGTTAAACTAGAAATAGCCCCAGAATAATTTATTTCTGGGGGTCCAGGTACAACAAACCTGGTGCGTCTATACAAGAAAAGGCAAATACACTAGAGGCAGTTTTTCTATTCCTTTACAATATGGGAGTTGTATTTCATGAAAGCACTGGTGGTGTAAATGTTACAGTTGTTCTTTTGTGCCACTGTTGTCTACTGCTACATATTTATGATTTTGGAACACATTCCATTGAAGGTGTGCTGAAAAGAGTATAAAATGTTAGTTCCAGAAATATATAGTCCTTAGTATTAAGTATTAATTTACATTTATAATATATTGTGGTTTTATAGTGTACATATATGGTTAAAAGTGGATGTATCACCTTCTAAAAATGTATTACCGTATGTTTTGTTACTACACGCAATAACAGGGAAGCTGTGTGTATTTTTTTTGTTGTTGTTGTTTTATCCAAGTACACTTCCCTTTGGTGTGCTGCGAATGTCTAGTGTTACATCGCGCTACGGTTTGCATTATACGGAGGTTGCAACCTCAGTATAATGATAACTGTAGCTCCATGTAACACAGTAAATTAGGTTGAAAAAAGACACAAGTCCATCAAGTTCAATCTTCGCCTCATACCTCAGTAACTGAGAATTTTATAGCTTTCCTGCTACCAATTAAATTAGTCTTTATCAGACCTTCCTGATCAGCCTACTGATAAACAGTATAACTCTGTATGTTCCCTTTTGAAAGAAATGTATCTAATCTTCTCTTAAATGTATCCATTGTATCTGCCAAAACTACCTCCCTGGGCAATGAATTCCACAATTTGACAGACCTTACCATAAAAAAACCCTTCCTCTGCTGAAGTTTAAACCTCCTTTCCTCTAATCTCAAGGGGTGTCCCCTGGTCAGGCCTTGGAATAAATAGCTCACCGCAGAGATCCTTGTATTGACCTCTCATATACTTGTACAATGTGATAAGGTCTCCTCTTAGTCGTCTTTTCTTTAGAGTAAATAAACCAAGTTTGTTTAGTTGTTCCTCATATGTAACGCTAGACGACAGTGCCATTTTGTCCATCCACATGTATCTTTTCTTCATTTATCGCGCACCCAGGTTGATTACACACTGGTACAGACAGTGTAGCCCAAAACCAAAGAAGCCACACATATATTATATCTATCTTCTTTGATGTTGGGCTGCACTCTCTGTACCAATGTGTAATCAACCTGGGTGCTCGATAAATGAAGATACATCCAGTTCTGTGGATGAACAAAACAACCCTCACAGGGTCATTTTTTTTTTTTTTTTGCAGTTGCAGAAGTGTTAACGTTTCAGTCATCAACGTGGCCTTTCAAGACAGAAAAAGGCCACACCGATTCAAAAAATCTTCTAAGGTTTTGTCCATCCACAGAATGTTATATTATATATAAAACTAACACCATCTGCCTACATATCACATTGGCCATTTTCTGCAAGTTTGTTTGAGAAATGAACCTTTATATTTTGATGGCACAGCGTGAAACGTTATGCAAATTCCCCCTATACTGTATGCCGGTTTGTTCTGTGAGGGCAATTTGCCACTCACTGTGTTAGAAATGCCAGTGTGCCTGCCTACATGAATTCACTGTAAATGTGGTAAATGATGGCCTGGCTCAAACATATTGGCATAAAATTCCACCCAATACAAATGTATATTACAATATACAAACTTTTTTTCCCCATTTGCTTTAGAATCAAATCAAGGACATCTTATGATGATGGTTCAAGTTTGAGTGTAAAGTTTTACAAAACAAGAAGTAACATTATAACCATAAATTGGGTAATGAATCAACAAGCAAGTGGTTTGGATTAGTGCTATTTTATTTTGGATTCACCAGTAACAAGATGAAAACCAGTGAAATGGACACAATGCGAGTTGCACCCTCCAGTTGTATTCATGGTCACCAGGTCTGATAATTAACCACCAGTTCATTGACCCTCATCCAAAACAGAAAGAAAAAAAAAATGAATACCATGGATTCTGGGAGGGAAAACTAAGCAAATCCACCAAGATACCTACAGTGATTGCCCTTTTTCTAAAGTGTAGTCCTCAGCTTGAGAGATTTATCTATTGGTTGGCTTTATGATTTAGAAAGCAAGGTATCCAATACAAGCTTTCATTCTATTGTCTCAGGGTTGTCACAGTAAATGCCTGATTTGTATTTATGGTCCACAGGGGGGAGAGAAAACAAAAACAAACACAAAAAAAAAACAAAAAACAAAACAAAACAAAAAAAACCCACACAATTGAAATGTATCCAGCTGTAGGGATTATTCCCCATGTGATTTAACCAGAACGCACAGACGTTTACAGCGACAGATTAAAAAAAAAAAAAAAAAAAAAAAAAAACCAAAGACAAAAAAAAAACAACACGTCAGGAGACTATTTCTATATACAAGAGGCATTAATACTGAGAAATGATCTGTATTAGTACACAGGTAGATTGGGTTGATTTGTCATGTTCTGAAGCACAAAAAGCAGTTATACAGCATGGTAGGTCTATAACTTCCCACTAACCACCCTCATTCAGCTCAGTAACTTTTCCTGCCAGAGCTGCAGTGTTGCATATCTTGGATCTTTGTGTTTCAGCTTCTCTGGCAGGAAGAGAATAGGGTGGCGATTCACATTGGCGCCCTCTGCTGCTCATGGTGTAGCGGATGGGCTGCGTGCATTGGATTTGTGGTCCTGAGAGGTGTTTCTGCACAGCAGTTGGTGGAAATGTCCTCACATATGGAGGATGGCATATTTGAAGAGTGCCATGATGCCTGCACTGATGAGGCCAGATATTGGTACAGTGACAAACCAGGCCAGAAAGATGTTTCTGAAGAGGCGCCAGTCCACAGCCTTTTTGGATCTCAACCATCCGACAGATACCACGGAGCCCACCTTAAAAAAAAAAAAAAAAAAAAAAAAAAAAAAAAAGAGTTGGAGCATTAGTGAGATTGAGGGACACAAGGCAGGGGTCATCAAATGATGAACCACCGCTGTTGGGAGACTACAGCTAACAGGCCCAAAGTCTGACTAGAAGGGCCTTGAGGTGTATAAAATATAAACCTCACATTATGTCTAATACACTCAACTATCGACTCACTGGGTTATGCCTATCTCTGATCTAAAACATCACTCGCCCTTTGTTGCACAACCAGAGGCATATGTATAAAGAAAATTTAAAGAGCAGGTCTGTGGCAAACTAAATGCACCATAGGGAACAGAAAGCTTAAATTTCAAATTATGATTTAACCCTTTGAATATTAGAGATCTAACATTCTGAAGCAACCGAGCATGCAAGTAGCTAAAACTCCATTTAAAAAAATCAGTGTAAATATTTGCTGCAGATCTGTTCCATTTATAGATGCTTCCCCTTCATTATAACCAAATAAGTGGATACATTTCCTGTGGACCCTCGAAGGTTACCATCTAACATGGCTGAAATCCCCAAATCACCTTGCAGTGCGTTGTACTGATGGGGAGGCCAACATTCGAAGCAATCACCACGGTCAAGGCAGATGCCAACTCTATGCTGAAGCCGCTGAAAAAGAAAAAGAAGAATATAAGACAGCCCTTGATAGGAGTCTATTCAGTATCATCAATATGTAGGCCCAGGAGTTAAATTCCAGAAACAAATTATGGTTTCCATCTACTAAAAAAAACACTTCACAAACTGGTAATTAATTAAGTTTATCCCAGGACAGACCAACAGACTGGTGCCCCATCTAGAAGCTAAATGTGATTGTAACCATTTTATTGTACAGCTTTTTCTGCCAAGTAAAACAAATAGCACTTGCACAGCTAAGAGATACCTTGTACAAAAGCTAGAAACCAACCTACACAAGTTTTGTAACAATCAGGTCCTTAAATGGTTAATATAAAAGTATATTTTATTGCATATACATGAATGTACCTCTGCATTAAACTTCTGAAGGAAGCATTTCCTAGCAGTATGCAGCTATATTCATGACAATTGTTTACTACCAAATCTGAGTGACAATAGGATAAGGTTACACCAACACTGCCATAATGGGACTGAACATATGTCACATTACAAGCTATACAACTCACCTGGAGGGTGTTATGGGGGTCAGATCCTTGCCCATTGTCTGGATGACCCTGCGTCCCCAGACCCACAGACCAATGCAGATTCCAACACCTCCGTACAAGAGAAGCCAGATGGGAGTGGCAGCCTTAGTTGTAACATCTCCGCTCATATAAACCAGGTACAGTGCCACCAATGGGCCAATGGCATTACTGTAGGAGGTAACAAGTTTGTAACATTATGTCAAGCACGTAAATGACTGATCACATAGCAAGTCTAAATTTCTGTATATACTACTCCCTATCCAGGTTTCTACTTTTTGGGCAAGTGGGAACACTTTTATACGGGCCTTGGTATTTCTATACGGCACAAAAAAGGACCAATTCTGGTGAACGAAATGCACTGTAACAAATAGTTCCTCAGATTACCACTGACCAATTAGAGCTTTTTTGTATTACTTTAATGCTTAGTAAGGTTTTGGAGACCTTTCCAGTATTTAGGACATGGGTGGGCAACCCAAGACTCTCAGATGTTGTGATCACCTCTCAACCTTTGCCAGCCAAGCCTGGGGATGATGGGAATTGTAATCCACAAGACCTGTTTGGCCATCTGATTTAAAGTGTTAAAAGACCTGTTTGAAATCAGTGAGAATCTAGAATGTTTATTTGTTCCTTATGGTGCAATTGTTTGTTCAAGAATTACACTTTGTGCACATGGCTAATGGCATTCCCCGATAAAAATACAAAAGAATAAAATTAATATAAGGATTAATCTAAATCGAAAGTCATTTCAGTGCCTCTGCTTCTTAACTAAATTGGTAAATGTTTTTATGTAAAGTGTCCTTGGTTATCATGCCAAAGCTCTAGACGGGACACAGCATTGCCTCCCCTCTCATAACTTTTCATACTTGCCAAAAGTGTGTTGTCCGCACAGCAGCCGCTTCCACAGCAGCAATGCGGACTCCGCATCAGCCTGTCTATACTGTGGGGCCACACAAGTGTGGGACACACCGGGAGCAGCTGTAGCTCTGCACCATTGCGCTCTACCTCAGGGAGAGGAGGACACAGCCATACCAACGAGAGGGAACAGCTTTCCCACCCTGCCCTCACCAACCCTATTTCATGACATAGTGAAAGGCTACAATTCTGACTTTCTGCCCACCTCCCTCATTTCTTAAGGTGTCTCCCCTGTTCATCTTTCATCATCCCCGGTGTGTACATCAGTCCTGGACTACACCAGACTGTTCAGTCATCTCAGGTTTCTTTCTTCCTGCTGCTTTCACTGTGGCTGTTCTCTGCTGTACACCCCTCCCTGTTCCATGCAGGAGATCAGAGGGAGGAGTGTACAACAAGGAACAGCCACATTCGCACTACACAGCCGAGGGCAGGAGGGAACAAATGGACACACACACACACACACACACTGTCCTCCAGCTGCCTGTACACCCATTACTCCTCAGGGAATATCCACAAGGTAAATTACACATCTTTACCTATTCCCCAGCCACCCACAAGCAGCCTAATTAATAATGTGTGTATGGGGAGGGGGGGTTATGTATATGTGTGGCTATGAATTATGGGTGTGCACAGTATGTGTGTATATAATTCTATAGCAGGTAAGATATTAGAAGGGTTAGGTTACTGAAAGTATTCAGAACTATGTGATGACCAACACTATTAGTATAAGTCAGCATGGTTTTATGAAGAATAGATCATTTCAGACAAACTTACTTGCATTTAACGAAAGGGTAAGTAGTAATTTGGACAAGGAAATTGCTGTTGCTGTAGTATACTTGGATTTTGCAAAAGCTTTTGATAGTGACTCACAACAGGTTATTGCATAAATTAAAAGGTTTCGGTTTGGGCGGTGTTATCCATACATGGATTGGGAACTGGTTAAATGATAGATGGCAGAGAGTGGTTGTAAATGGAATCTTTTGAAATTGGTCTAAGGTTATAAGTGGGGTGCAACAGGGTTCAGTCCTGGGCCCAATGCTTTTAATTTGTTTATTAATGATCTAGAAGTGGGAATTGAAAGTATTGTCTCACTCTTTGCTGATTACACTAAGCTGTGTGTTTTTAATTTAACACACTTGGGGCTAAATTGGAAATGGCTTCAGGGCTTGTTTGTTTTTTGCCTTCCTCTGGCATGGGCTGTACTTGATGGGCATGTCTTTTTTCAGCCTCGTCAACTATGTTACTATGTAACTGGATAGGCAGAGAAGAGACCATACTCTGCATTGTCCAATCGATGGGAGTTGTAAGATAGTTGCCAAAATTAAGTGCTCTGAACATTGTCCAGATGCAGGCAGAGAGATTCATTTTGAGCACACGCTGACCCTTCTGTCTGAAATAGGTGCAAAGTTTCCCCATACAGTTCTATGGAAAAAAAAATGGGCACCATGCAGGCTTCCATCCTTACAAAAAATGAAATTATAATACACACACTTGTAATAAAGTCAACCTCCACAAATACACCTGTGAACTGGACAATCCAACACCAGGGAAGCCAGTTAAAGGGTTAGTAATGCCCATATTTAATTTGATTCCATATTGTAGATGTTAAAAAAAAATAAAAAAAAATTTATAAGTATCTGGAGAAAGTCCCATCTCTCAAACCTTTAAATAAATACAGGCATTACTAACCCTTTAATGGAATCCCACCTTCTGGAGGATTATACAGTCCCACATCTAAGCATGAAAATGGTTGTTTTAATCCCCTAGAGTGCCACAGAGGTGTGTATCGCATTACTTTGCAATGTAATGTTCACCCCTCAAGATGTGAATGCTAGAGAGGTCTCCAATGCACAAGGAGAAAAGAAAAACAAAAAGACCAGAGCAGTCAGTTTCAGCCTCGCTCTCAGCAAGCCGGTACACACAATTGCTCACATGTGCCGGCTCTGCAAATAAAATGGTGCTGGTCTTCTAGGGTAAAAACAAAAAACCTAGTCCGCAAAGTGTTAAAACCAACGGGAATGTTTATTTATCCCCAACAGACAGATGGTTTGCCTCACAATTGGCACACACTTGCCATTATATAGAACCCCCATTCATCTGAGGTGTTATCACCTGCAAAAATGTGACATCCTAGTTAGTTACAGCCAGACAAGCAACGAGTTTGTTCTTGTGTGTTCTGTTAAGGGACATATCATTATTGCAGCGTACACGGTGTCTCTATTATCCTTCTGCCTAACTGCAGATTGATAAGGAAGCAAACAGCCACCCAGCTAGTATTGGGCTACAAGCCTCAGCTGGGCCAGATTATTTGCAGTGCAGCAGCTGGAGATGAGAACCACATTTTGCTCACCTCCACATACAGGGTACAAGGAAAAATATATTCATTTGTGAGGGTACCGTTCTGAGAGGGCACCTGATGGTACATATGCTAGAGCATCCAAAAAGGAGAAATTATTTCCCCATTATGTTAAATGGGGCTTTTAACCCCTTGAAAGCTAGGGATGTCTCAAATACATTACAATATGTTTGAGTGCTCTACCATTCAAGTGTTAAAAACCCAATTAAACCAATCAGAATTACATTCCTAATATACAGTTTGGAATTGCTATATTAAAATCACACAATATTCTGTAGGACAGTGTAATGCCACACACAAGACTCAGCACCAAAATAAGAAAGAATACAAAATTTCTCCTCCACTGACCTGACATCATTTCCACCGTGTGCGAATGACCCAAAGCAGGCAGTGAGGATCTGCAGGAACTGGAAGAGCAGAGACACTTCTGGCTTGTCTTGGTCAGGCCATTCTTCTATAGAGGAACTACTGCTCTTCCGATCAGCTGTAGCATCCTCCGTGCTCCCTTCTTCCAGTTCTTCAGAGGCCATGTCCCTGTGGGTGTCAGCCACAGCATTGCAGTAACTGGTGTAGCTGTCCATGCGGGTTCTCTTCTTGCCATCTGCACCATGCCAGGTAAGCTTCTCTGCCTCTTCAGGCCGTGCTTCAGCTTCTCTGGCGCGCAAAGAATCTAGGGGCATGCCACAGATTGCCATAGTGTAGGAGGTGTAACTGTTGTTGCGACGCAGAGGCTTCTCGCTGGAATCTCCCATGCAGTCTCCCACCTTTGCAAGATGCAGCTTGTGCAGGAGTTCCTTGTACAAGCCAGAGTCCTTGTGG
The DNA here is from genome assembly GCA_037306005.1 of Rhinophrynus dorsalis. Lineage (NCBI taxonomy): Eukaryota > Metazoa > Chordata > Amphibia > Anura > Rhinophrynidae > Rhinophrynus > Rhinophrynus dorsalis. The sequence goes on along the minus strand of CM074721.1, from coordinate 482,090,932 downwards.
ACAGTGTGGTACTGATATTGCCCACTCGAGTTTATCTGGTTGCTGATGGTCTGGCTGAACTGAACATGGTTCCCATTAGGCAGCTGCACAGTCCCTGAAAAACAGTTTATAACAATGTAAGTCATAGGCATGCAACAAGCCTTTTCCCAGCTATGTGGGACAGTCAATTCCTAACAATATTATTACAGCCGTTTATACACAAAAAGGAAGAATTTGTGGCAACAAATACGTTTTAGGTGTATGCTGATCTCTGCCCGCTTCAAGTGTAGGCTGACATAATTACATCAATATATTTGAAGACGGGAGAGACTTTTAGGATGTTATCCATCTGTAGCAGATATGAGCCGATGAGACACAGCTTAGTTATACTACATTGGCACATAGAGTTTTTACATCTTCAACTTCTCTACTGAGATCTTCTCTAAATGTTCCTGCATCTATTGTGGATATAGGACTGTTAAATTCTATAGGAGCTTTTAGAGGTGCCTATATTTACATCTTGAATATAGTGATAGACACCAGGGTATTTATTTAAATGTATTTTTAATGATTTTTGAGTTCTATTAATAAATTGTATTTTTATTCTAGAGATACTTGCGCGGTTCTTTTTTTAGCATATATATTATATAATCTTTAAAGGGGCACTAATGTCCCATAAAAAATGCTTTGTAGAAGTTAAAAATTACACATTATTTTGGCACCAACCCTATCTCTCAAGCCTTTATGGTTTGAGAGATATTTGCTTCTAAAGTTCCCCCCTCCCTCCCCTTCTTCTGACATCATCAGCTAGCTGACAGCAGGACATCCCGGTCCGGGGACCAGCCTGGGGCTCTGCAGCAGAGCCGAAATCGCCTTATTTAAAGAGAATTACTTTTTTGGAAAGGTCTACAAAGTGTGCCTGGTTTTCAAGCACACTTTGTAGACTGTTCCCATGAAGTAGTTATTTTCAAATAACGTGATTTCGGCTCTGCGAAGAGCCTCCTCTAGTTGGCGGACTTGAATTTACAGCTGACAGCAGGAGAGAGGGAACTTTAGCGGGTAATCTCTCTCTCTCTCTCAAACCACAGCAGATAGGATTGGTGCCAAATCATTAAATTTTTTAAATGTCTACAAAAAAAATATATTTTTTTAGGGGACATAACTTTCCCTTTAAACAGGTTTTAATAGAGAGGAATTCTACTTAATTTGTTTACAAAACACTGTGTTAAAAGAAGTGTTTAACACCTTGCTTTTGCTGCCCAATTCAGAAGGTGAATTTACAAGGTGAAACTCACTAGACACACATTACTCTGGTCACGTAGCTAAACAGCATTAGTAGAAATGGAAAACAGTGTCACGCGGCTTGTTTACTCTGAGAATGTAGGTGAAGGTTTGAATTTTCTTTTCCTGTTCGGTTAGATATAACCTCCCAATAAGGCTTATTTTATTAAACCCCATAGAACAGAGATCTCCAGTGTTGCAGAGCAATGTGTTGGAGACCTCCCCGTCATAAATATTAAAAATAATCACATTTTAGCTGCTTTTCTGGTTGCCCCAAATCAGATGCAACAACTCCTGCTAATTTCTCCTTTCAGTTACAGCAGTTTTTAGTTACCCCTGTTGCAGACAAATGGCTGAAGGCTACCCTGAATTGAATTGGTTATACAGCAACAAGGCACACATCAAATAGAAGGTTATATCTGCTATAATCCCGATTATACAGCACTTTTACAAGCAGTACTATCATGGACTTTTACAAGCAGTGTTATCATGGAGGAAGCAAGAATGAGGATAACAGCACTTTATTAACTTTAATGGCAAGCTCAACAAGGATACGCCTAGTCTCCTGTGCCAAAGTGTAACAAAACACCACAACCTGGAGCAGACTTCTGCTTCCAGACTGTAAAATTCACCAGAGACCCAGGTCTTTAGTGCTCATGTGCCCTGCATCTTAGCATAATAGTGGTCAAAATCTTAAAGGGATAGTAATAATTAAAGTTACATTTATTTAACATTGTAGGCATTAAAAATAAAATGATATTATATTATGTATAAAAACGATGTAAGGCTTCTCTCTCAAACCTTTACGGTTTGAGAGCTATGCCTCGCTAAAGTTTCCTCTTCTTGCCTGTTTGAGAGAAGTCAGTGCTCTAGCTGACAGCTGCAGAATCCGGTCATTTGCCTGGATGGCGGCTCTCCAGCAGAGGGGAAAACGCGCAATCTCATCAATAATACTTTATTGGAACGGTCTACAACGTGTGCTTGCAAACCAGGCACCCTTTGTAGACCGTTCCAATAAAGTATTATTGAGGAGATTGCGCTTTTTCCCCTCTGCTGGAGAGCCGCCATCCAGGCAAATGACCGGATTCTGCAGCTGTCAGCTAGAGCGCTGACTTCATTCAAACAGGCAAGAGGAAACATTAGCGAGGCATAACTCTCAAGCCATAAAGGTTATATTATATATATATATTTTTTTTTCCCTGGATTACTGGGCTCAAAATTTCCACTCGCCACTAGCCAATGGCGAGTAGAAATTCAGCCCTGGTGGGTATATTTTGACTTGCAGTGGAGAGTAACTTTTCAGGTCTGGCTAGTAGCAAAGGACTTAAAATTATAAGCCATATATATATATATATAAAAATGTAATGATGTAAGGCTTAAGTATTACTAGCCTTTTAAGACTGAGCCACCCTTTTTATTGTGAAGTCTTTTGAGGGCCCTCTGCTCATATACATAAATGTACCACATAATCTATAGGGCAGTCTATAGAATCTAAGTGCATTTGGGTTGTTTCAGCACAGCGCACGTTTTGCTTTACCCTGCTATAGGGGATGTAACTTCATTACCCACTTGTCTGCACCCCCCCCCCCCTTCATGTGATAAAAGACAGGTAGAAAACTAAACATTTGTACTGGAGTTGTAAAGGAAAAAATAAATGAAAAACGGGTTGGGGTGAGAAATCCCTAGTAATGCATGAGAGAGTTTGAAGTCCACAGTTGGGAAACAAAAAGGACCTCTAGTTATTGGACTGCAACGAATGCTCAGCTGTTCATATCAAGCAACTGGATATCCTCCAGTTGCCTATCCCTGATCTAGGTCTTGGTTGCCAGTTTGAGAGTTCATGAAGTCAGGGGCATGAGGGTAATAAGAAATTGTGGTTTAATTATTCTGCCACTGAAATATTGTCCACAAAGGTCAAATGCATGTCAGGTTTCCTAGAAAAGGAGCTAAAAATATAGGTCAGTGGTGACACTATATGGAGAATAGGGTCCCAATTACCTAATTGTTGCTGCCTGGAAAGGACTCTCTGCTATTAAATCCCAAACAAAAATTAAAATTGTAAACACTTATCTGGCGCTTCCAATAATAAATGTAATACAACACGTATATTGTATCCTGGATATGAAAATACAAAATATTTATTGCAGATCAATCAGATCGTGAGTCCATATACTTAGTTTGAGGATTTTCAGTTGTACGTATGGCCACCTTGCTGGTTTGAAGTACAGTGCAGATGTGCAGTTTGACACATGCAACATTGTATTGTTTTTCCCTTTAACAAAAAAGTGTGCTTGTGTGGCAACAACTGAATTTAACCCTTTGAGTGCCAGAGGGGTACGGAACGCATTGCAAAGCAATGCATTCCGTACCCGTCTGGCACTCAAAGGGATAAATAAAGACAATGTGAAATAAGTGCCAGTTTATTGTATAGGAGTTATAGTAGCTTTGTGACACCTCAGTTATTGCTGTGGGTGTGTTTAAATAATATATATTGGGCTAGTGATTTCACCACTATTAAATGGTTGAAGGTTGTAAGATGCCATCACTGTAGTTCAACATTTAGCATAAATTCAGTAATAGTGATTTGAAACTATTATTAAATGTTGTACACGAGAGCTTTCATTTTGTCATATTCAGATCATATATATTCTATTACATTTACCATTGGAAGCGCTAGATAAGTGTTTCCTAGAAAAGGAGTTGACCCTGTAAGTGCCAGAGGGACATGCAAAATTGCAGTGAAGCGTGCGGAACCTCCATCTGGCATGAAATTAAGGTTTTACAGTTTTAATGCACAGTCTGATTTCACAAAGTTTAGAAGCAGCCTTGCAGACAGGATGTACTCACCATTCATTGGCTGGTCAAGGTTTGTCTCCATGCTTTGAAGCTTCTCTCTTTCTGGAGCATCATCACAGTCTCCCATCTTGAATGTCACAGTCCGCTCTTCAGATAACCGGATTGGCATGGGTGCAGACACCATGTCCAGAATGGGAACTTTTGTCTCTGCAACAATTCCCCTGTCTAGTGTCAGCTTGACATCTTCTGGGTCCTGCTTCAGGATCGGGCAATGAAGCTCTCTATTCTTCTTGTCCATCAGAGGTGACTCTGAGGGGCTGGATTTAATCTCACCTGCGTTCAAAACAGTAACAATCTGTTAAGTAACTGCAAAAGTTGTTTTTCATTTAATTTTTTTTTTTTCTTCCAAAAAATGGTTAACTATATGAAGTCTCAGTGGCAGAGAAGTGTGCCCCACATTACTTTACAATGGACTGCACATCCTTAAGATGTTGTTTTCGGCTTGAGAAAGCAGTCTGGAACTGCAAAACGTTGCTATTTTACAGCCAATTGTAGCTACATTTTTAGCAAATAAAAAGTATTGTTTGGCCAATGAAGTTTTAGAGTGGATGTGAATTTCGTTTTTGGAGCTGAACCAGGGACACAGAGTGGAGACTGTGTGAGATCTCCACAGGCTTGAACATGTGAAGCCACACCTTCCCCCAGTATACAGCATGTATGACCCCACAGAAAAAGTAAGTGCGACAGTGGGCAGATATTAGGGTACAGGAATCCAGCCAGCTATAGTAATGTCCATCTCTTTGGACATGGTATCCAAGAGTGATTGAAGATCTTGCAAACTAAGATAAAAGTGCAAAATTCACAGCTATAATTTTTAGGCCATGGTAATGTAAGTGAGGATTCATTATAAAGAAACAAGTCAGAGGCAAACCATCTGCACCAAAATGGGACAAAACATTCCCCAAAAATTCTGTGGGAACTTTAAAAGTGGAACTACCACACCTTACAAACATGGCCCCAAATAATTATCCATCTTGCAACTAGCTGCTCAGTAGCGCTAGTCGACAGAATTATTACAGCGTTAATGAGAATTATACACTGCTCCCAAACGGACAGGCAGGAAACAGTGCAGACATCTTTCCATAGTGACATCTGCACGCCTGCGTTGTCAGTCCCTTTTGGAGCTGAACGGCTCCTAGCAACACCTCCTTGAGCAGGCTGGGACTGAGAGCAGGCGTCACTATGGAAAGACGTCTGTGCCGATTTCTGCCTGTCAGTCCGGGAGGAGTCTAATTCTAATTAACGCGGCAACTAGTACTACCGAGAAGCTAGTCACCAGATGGGTAATTATTTGTGGCCATGTTTGTAAGGGGTGGTAGTTCCACTTTAAATACTTGAAAGCAATATATCAGACACCTAGCTGGCTTTCAAGGTTATAATATAAGATTATGCAGATTTGTGAGAAAGGTGTTGGTACTGAAAGGGATTTGTGGAAATGCAATCCTGTATGGAAATACTCACGTTCTATCTTCCTCTTCATCCTGGGGCAGATGAAGAACCAGACAACCAGAGCACATATTACTGCACAGCCCACCGAGATCAGGATGATGCCCCACAGGGGGATCTTGTCAAATCCCAGCACTAGAAAGAAAAAAAGAGCCACTTATAAATCTCACCCTTGAAATAACCCATTCAAGTGAGGCAGATGCCACTGAAGCTCTTCTCTTGTATCAAAAGCATTTCATAGGTCTATGAAGAGAGCAGATGAATGCATCCGAGTGGGAACTAATCAAGTTGTTAAATCTGTGAAACTATAGCTTTAACTATGTGAATGCCAGTGTAAAAACATACACCATAACAATATTTATAACTGCAGTCTGGACCTAACCTTGAATCAATTTAGAGGGCTAGTAATACCTTAAGAAAAAAAAAAAAATATAAAAATATGCAGCTCCGATTGGGCCTCCTATAACATGGGCCGTGAAACAATGTATTTCAATCTTTTTGATTTTGTAGTGCAAGAGTAATTAATTGCTAAAGGATCCCCCTCCTGCCCCTTTTACCTCTCCCTAGCTGCCGCCCCCCAGATTTGGACTCTGTTCATGTGACCAGACAGCGAGAGACAATCTTCAGGCACAGAGTATAAGGAAAACCCTGTCCTCCTTGACAAAGGAGGGCAGTATTTTCCTTCTGCTAAATGAAGATTGTCCCTTGCTGTGCGCTGTCAGTCCGACTTAGAGAGAGCAGTGCGACGTAGGGGAAAGGAGAGGGAGGGGGATACTTTAGCACTGAATTGCTCTTGAACTACAAAACGGAAAATATTGAAATACAGCTTTTCATGGCCCAGGTTATAGGGAGGCTCAATCGGAGCTGCATTTTTTTTTTTTTTAAAGGTATTACTAACCTTTTAAGCTCTCCCCCCCCCCCCCATTCCAGAAGTGAACACCTGCATAGGAATCAGACGCAGGATGACAATGTGTCAATTTACCTGTCAAACTAGACCCTACCTACAACCACTTTAAAAGCTGGGGAGTTCATAAAAGAGTGCAAGGAAATCTCCATATATTAGGGAGGGGGGGGGGGTGATTAAGGGTAGTTCTGCCCAGCAAATGATCTATGCTGGACATCACCTACAATAATAACCTTGAGAAAGGTGGGATGAGGCAAGAAGGACGGTAGCTTTAAATAAAGCTAACTTATCTTTTTAAAAAGGAAGCCAAATGACACATGAAATGAAACATTTAAATACACTGGAAACCCTCTACTGGAATATTACGTCCATTACACACTTGTCTTTATAGAATAGGGTCAGTGCAAAATCTGATAAAAAAAGATAAATAAAAATGCTTGCCCCCTTCCTTTGCATACTTTATGCTCCAACCCCCCAGCACATAATGTACTTATTTTGATCAAGACTCTCTCTTTTGGAGGGGAGGAGACTGTAGGACTGAAAGCAAAGTGTGTTCTATAGCCCACACCAGTCTGTAAAGTGGGGGCAACTGCTGTATTTAGGTGAAGTTGGCAGTGGAATATACGTGAATGTGTCTGCAGTTGCACCACATGGGTGCTGGGGTATATGAAAGTCAGGTTGTATGACGCAGCCTGAAGTTCCTTTAGAACAGACTGTACGTTCACAAAAACACTATTCTGTGTTAGTGGTGCCTTAAGTACAGAAAGTGTTAAAAGGAGAAGCAAAAGTACATATTGTTACCACTGTCCATAGCAGATAGTCACCACTCCCCAAGTCACCTGACTGGCTGGGACATGACTGATAAGGGTGTGTACTGGGCAAGTTCAAGTGCAGAGCTGTTTGCATAATCCTGCCCTGCACATGACCAAAAGACTCTTCTTAGACTGCCTACACACACTTAATGCATGTTACTACCAAGGAGAGACTGCTGCAAGTGCTCAGTTATCACCCTCATTCACTGAAGTCTAGTCATGCAAACATAGCAGTACAAGTGGCCAGGGAAACCAGATTACCAGCATTTCCATAACCTGACACTAAGCCATTTAACCCTTTGAGTGCCATGGAGGTATCTAGTGCATTGCAGCACAATGCACTGGATGACTTTCCAGCACTTAAAGGGAAAAAAAAATAAATAAAATCCACATTATCCCAGACAATGCTGGCTTCCCTTTTAGTTCCTAGACTTGGTGCCACAGAATAAGAATTGCTGGAATACAGATGAGCAGGCCAAAAGGAAACTTCACATGCAAGTAAGGAAATACTGAACCTTTTGAGTCAGAGTGTCCAACGCTTTATGCCACAAGGCATTCAGAGGGTTAAATTATTTGGGGAGCGCTGGTGTTAAGTATTTAATTACCAGATTGGAATATAATTGATCTTCAAAGTTCTATGCCGTGTACTCCTAGAACATCCTATTACTCCAAGGAACTTGACCTAGAACTGAACATATAATCTCTCCCTCTCACTTGTTTATCATGTTCCACAACATAATCAGCTACAAAAGGCCTACTGTCAATTACCATCTCACACTCACTTGCCTTCTTTATCGTTCACAAAGTTCTGCTGTCTCACCCTCAACAATATTGCTCAAGCACACCCACATCTAAAACGAAAACGCCACAGGGCAAATTCACTGACCTCCTGCCTTAATTACTGTAATCTGCTCCTGGGTGACATACCAGATTGGAAACAAACTGCTGCTCCCATTCAATATACCTCACGTAGTAATGCTCATCTACTGTTGAACTGTGTCAGAGGTGGGCAACCTACAATCCTCCAGCTGCTAGGATACAAACACCCCCCCTCCCAAATCAGGTATCGACTAAAGATAGGAAATCTAGTCCCAACATCAGACCAAACACTACACAAAATCCAATCCTTCCACCTTCTTATAATAAAACTCCGTGTGTGTGGTGGTGGTGGGGAATCCTAATGACCCCAGGCAATCAGTTCTGGAGTCCTGGATATTAGCAAAAAAAATATATCTTACTACGATGGACAATGATGCCCAATACCAATTAATGGGGAATCAAAGCAACACAGAACTAGAGTCATGCTGGCCATTATGATTTTCTGCCTACATTACATCAAGAGGCGATATTAATACTTTTGAGTGCCAGAGTTATCAAACACATTGTGCTGCAATGCATAGGAGACCGCTGGCACACAAAGGGTTAAGTTAAGGTAAATTATACTTTAATCCAGAGTTAACAGTGGTCCTCAAGTACTCCTAATAGTGCAGGTTTTCTAGATTTCGCTACCTGAGACCAGATAAAACTAGTCATAGTGAGAGATCCAATAAATTACACACCAGAGTTAACAAATCCAGAAAACCTGCACTGATAGGGGTACATGAAAACCATGGTTGAGAAACACTGCTTTAAGCAACCCTGATATTTTCTCTATTCTTCCTCTGTTCCAACAGTGACCTATGGCTCCCCTAATTCAGGCTTTGTCCTAGCCTCTGACATTACACTGCATTAGATGCTCCACCATTTAGTTCAAGTTCAGAATGAGGGAATGAATGAGCTTTCAAGATGAATTTGAAAAATGTGGCAACTCTTGAATTATTCTTTTTTTGTAATTTCCCCTAAACAGCAATTGTGATTAGCTCTGCTCCCCACCAGTGTAATGGACTTTCCATGACCCATTTCCATTTGGTTTTTCACTTGTAGCTCGACTGCCAAAGACTGTCAGCTCGCCTGTAAAGATTATTCTTAGCCAACACAGCATGTTGGTACAAATTATTCTCCCATTTACATTAGATAACCCCCCCGCCCACTACATATTTGTTAACTGGATACTTTTTTTCTATTCCAAAAGATTAACCCTTTAAATACCCATGGGTTGCTCAAGGTATTGCAAAGCAATGCACTTCTCTAATTCTTAAAAAGTGACAAAAACATATCAAGCCATTATTTCTATCATAATGGTTCTCATTCTAGAAGCTTTTCACAAGTCCAAATTGTTCAGGGTTCTGTGCAGTCACTGTTGGCGCAAAAAACTTTCAGGCTGGGTGTGCCTGGCAGTAAAGTCTAAACCAGGACCAAGCAACATGTGGCCCACCATTCGTCATCATTCTCTGCCAGCCAAATAGTAGCAGTCGACAGCTGGAGGGCAACAAATTGACAAACCCTATTCTAAAACAGACCTGAGTAGAATGTGTACAAATTACAATTACACTTAAAGGGATAGTAGTACTTAAGTATTACTAATCCCTATACTAAAGCCCTACTTTAAAAAAAAAAAAAAAAAAAAAAAAGTATTGCCCCCAGTGTCATCTCTCAAACTTTTATGGTTTGAGAGATGAACGCTTCTAAAGTTGCCCTCTCCCTCCCCCTTAGTCAGCTTTGTAGCTGACTGAAGGGAAATCTGGTCAAAGATCATCAGGCGGCTCTGCAGCGCACGTAGAAGACCATTTCAGTGAACATTTTCTTTTTTAGTAACGCGATCAGGCTGTGCTGGAGAGCCGCCTGAAAGTCTTACGACTCTCTTCCTTTCAGTCAGCTAGAACGCCGACTATGGGGAAGGCAACTTTAGAAGTGTTCATCTCTCAAACCATAAAGGTTTGACAGATGACACTGGGGGCAATAGGTTTTTTTTTAGTAGCGCTTTACTATAGGGATTAGTAATACTTCAGTATTACTATCCCTTTAAGAAAGAAACAACTGCAAAGATCACTCTGCTGTTCTCCATTTCAGAAAGCTGCAGGTCCATTATTACCCCAGCAAAAAGAGCCAGATCTACAAACAAAGCAATTCTTATGCAAGCCAACAGTGCCATAAGGGGACAAAACAAAATTCCAATTGATTTAAAATGGTTTTTAGCCCCATGAATGCTGGAGCCCTCTAATGCATTTCTTTAGAATACAATGGAGGGGAGTACCAACATTCAATGGGTTATGAGCTCCATTAAAAAGAGGGAGAGGGAGCAAAAAAGGGGGAGAATTTACATTTGTCACGTATGGTGCACCTAGTTTGCCCTAAAATTGTGCCACTTTGTATATGTGGCTATGGCCTAAAGTTTGGTTCCAATCTGAGCACCTACCTTTTTCAGATATTTTACTGAAGTCTCAGTCAGCAACAAAATTAATCCTAGAACTAAAGGCTGGATTCTATTTCCGGTGAGAACACTGTTACCAGGTTTGGCTAACTAGACCTTAGTTACATTGCAGGAGATGAATGCCTCCACTAGTTTTAGCACTCAGATTCCTATTGAAGTCTATGGGGTAAAGTGTAGCCAAACCCAGTGTAAAAGAAAAGAAAAAAAAAATTAATAATAATAATAATGTTATCGCCCTAAATGGAATCCAGCCCTTAGTTCTAGAATAAGTTTTGTCACAGACTGAAGGACTGTTGAGACTTCAGTAAAATATATTATATATAATTTATAAAAACCAGATGACTGCATATAAATTAGATCAAGGACCAGCAACATATAACTCACCAGCTGTAGGACTACAACTCCTCTCTGGCTACCTGAGAAGGAGATCTGTAGTCCAGAGCTATAGGTTGCTCAGCCCAGAATATATAATGCCAATAGGCTGAACCCCTTAAGGGAGAGAGCTTCTTTCCTGTTGAAGGAAAGCAGAATCTCCCATGGGCACTGTAAGGAAGGGATATGTGACAGGTATGCACACATTCATTTCGCAAAGCTGAGGAGTTTAATTTGTAAATGGCATGCCCAAGTCTACAGTGACAGATCACACCAGGTACAATCCTGAAGTGTAATTATCAGAGGGAATATTAATGAACAGAGTGGTGATGTTAAAGCAGAGAAATCCAGTCTGTTTAAGAGTAGGCTGGCTGTGCAGGACAGACTGTCAGAGGGCTCAGCATCATTGACAGGTCTGATGGGGGGGGGGCACTCTGAAAAAGGAATTCTTTGCATTGACAGCTCTTTGCTGGAAGGGGCTAAAGCACATTAAAACTTCCTTTTCTTTAGTCAATTAAAGATTGCTATTTAAAGGGATAGTAATGTTTCATACTAAAAGCTGCTCTAATTAACCATCATAGTATTTGGACTTTGGAGAGTGTTATTTCAATTCTGTCAGAGTTGTAGATCAATTACAAAGTATCCCCCTCCCGCCCCTTTTACTGATATAACACTGCGCAGCAGGGAGGTGCCCAGGTAGATTGCAGAGAGGGACAATCTTCAATTAAGATAAGGGAAAAACCTGAAAAACTTGTGTGTGTGGGGGGGGGGGCTTTCAATGTTCTCACAGGAAGAATATTGTCCCCTTCTGTTATCTGTCTGGTCTTACAACCAAATTCCACATCTGAGAAGAGATGACTTACACTAGGTAAAAGGGACGGGATGGGAAACTTTGCTTGTGAATATCTCTCAAACCATAAAGGTTTGAGAGATAAGACTTACATTGTTCATGTTTTTTTAATGCCTCCAACATAAAATAAAGATAAAACGAAGTATTACTATCCCTTTAAATAACTGGATAACCAGAGGAGTGTACAACCACCTGCAAAGCAATGTGGTACAGACACCCGTCCTCAAAAGTGTTAGTTAAGCCATTCAGGTGCTGTGGGCCCCACATGGAGACTGTAACCCTTGGATGCTAGGCACATGCTAAAAGGGGAGGGGGAATTCTTCATTGCCCTTGAAGGAGTACACCTTTTACATTAGACATGACAATATTAGGATCCCCTTAAAATACAGAGTGTGCATAGGAGGGGAATCTCCCTTAAGATGGATGGGAAAAGTAAAATCATGTTTGTTTCTTCTGCAGGATCTTCATGGTCATCAATATTTTTTTTTTTTTTTGAAGGGGAGAATTGGGCTGTGGTAAGTTAGCTGCATTCCTGTGGGAGCTGGGAAGAAAGGGCTGTAGTGATTTATTCAGGTTGGTTAACTAGTTAGGTTAGAACTGTCAGCATACACTAGCCTGCAGCCTTCTGTAACGGGCACAGGCCAGCAGCCTTCTAGAAGAGTTGAGTCCTGTAAAGCAAGAAGTGGTAAATGAAGGGTTTAATGGTAGGCTCAAGATTAAAAGCTAGAGCTATAAAAGAAAAGCAAAAAAACTCAGAGTACTCACGTGGGGCGCCAGTGTACATAATGGAGAAGAGGTTGATGCCAATTGTGCAGGCGTAGAAGACAGGCAAGGCTCGTAGACCATTGGGAACAGGATCAGCCTGCAATAGGACAGCAGAATAAAGCTTACTTTAGATACAGTAACTGGAGAGAACAGGTTGGCCCACAAAGTCCATGCTTTTAAATCCAATGGGCACTTAAAATGTAACCAACACAATGTTGGAGACCGTACTGACACCCAAGGTAAAAGAATGCTGTGGGTCAAGACAAAGTCTGGATCAGGAGCACTGCTAGGTACTGGCTGAGAGGGCTAGAATCAAGTTCTCATCCTATAAGCCCCAGGTCTTCTTGGCAGTTAGGAATATATAACAGTATGCTCCCCCTTAATAAATGGAACGCCATGATGGCTCACTCCCAGGGTCTTTTTTTGGAATTAACAACTGCCTTGTTCTGGGCACATTGTTGACTTCTACCTTTTAGAGACTACAACTCATCATCCCAATCTACCTGGCTGGATGAAAGTGATAGGAGCTGTAGTCTCCAACAGATGGAAAGACAAAGGTTGCTTGCCCCTTCTCTATACCAGACAATTCTCATGTAGTTCTGAATTCCCTTAGTGAATTCCTGGTAAAACATTTTCTAAATAAATAAAAATAAATAAACATTAACTAATCCTTATATTGAAGGTATTCAAAAGATAATCTTACTGTGCCAAGTTGGATCTCTCAAATCTTTATGGTTTGAGAGATAAGTGCTTAAAGTTCCCCTTCCTGCTGATGAGCTGTAAAGCTGTCAGCAGTAAATCTGAGTCGTGCGACTCGGTGGCTCTTCAGCAGAGCTGAATGAGCGCTATCGAAAAAGATACTAGAACTGTCTACAAAGTGTGCTTGGTTTGCAAGAGACAAGTTTGAGCTCCCCTGCTCTATGGCACAGTTTTCTACAGTTGTATTTGTAAATCTGCATCTGTACTAGAAGAGAAAGCAAAGTAGGTAAGGTCGTAAACAGAAGTGTTCAATGGAGACATCAAGCATTTAAGGCAGGGTGGATAAAAATAATCAGATTTTTTATTTAAAGCGGAACACCGCTTAGAAATGTTGTCTATAATAATTCCCTATCTGGCGACTAGCTGCTTAGTAGCGCTAGTCGCCAGAATTATTAACTCTTCATGGAGAAATATGAAGTGATCCTCGGCTGACAGGCAGGACGGAGCGTGGACATCTTGCCCTAGTGACGTCCGCGCTGTCAGTCCCTTCCGGAGTCAAATGGCTCCTAGCAATGCCTCCTACAGCCGTCTGGGACTGACAGCGCAGGCATCACCAGGGCAAGATGTCTGCGCTCCGTCCTGCCTGTCAGCCAAGGATCCCGTCATATTTCTCCATGGAGAGGTAATAATTCTGGCGACTAGCGCTACTAAGCAGCTAGTCGCCAGATAGGGAATTATTATAGACAACGCTTCTTAGCGGTGTTAGTTCCGCTTTAAATCCAGTTTATTTTAATGAAATGCTTTTGGAGGAAAAATCTATCTAAAAATAGTTTAAGATAAACTATAATCTAAAGGTTATTCAGCATGAAATAGAACTTCATTATGTACCTGAGGCTGTATAGTCATGCAATTATATTTTATATTAATATATATTCCAAATATGAGTGATTAATCTATTAAACTAAAATCAGTTCTGATATTGCGGTTTTACTAATCTGACAGGTTATATTCTAAATAGGACTTCACCTGGTTGCAAATACTGAAGGTTTTAACTACCAGCAAGAATGAGTTTTTGCATTTAAAAATCATGATTTAAATTTAGTCTTACTGACTATTTCAATCAAACCCACTTTTTTTTTTTTTCTTAAATCAAAGTCCAAATTACATAAAATGGGGATTTCCATTTATCCTCTATAGTGCAGTTCATTTACCCTAGAACTGCTATGCTCTTTTGCACATAAATGCCTTATATCTGAATGTTTTATAGGTGGCTCTTGCAGCACATACAAACCCTTTCACAGAATAATGGTTGTCATTTTGTTGCAGCAGAAGATGTGGTTGCAACAAAGTTGCCAGTGTGAATTAAGCCTACATCAGGCAATTGTCACATATTGTTCTCCTCTTTAATCACTTGGATGCTTTGGACAGCTTTTCTCATACCTAATGGGGGTCAAACCCATTTGCTTTCTAGTAGAAAGTGTTCTAGTCACCACCCTGCCTTATCAGAATTTGTACAGTTATATATAAAGCATAAGAGTAAACAGAATAGCTTGCCAAGCTGTAAATAGGACTAGAAAAAACACCTAATGCAATCTTAACGGGCTGTGTGCCGCCTAAAATTGCTAATCTCTACTGTGCAGAGAATCTGGCTATTAATGAACTGAATGGTAGAAGTCAAGGTTTATCACTGACTTATGAGAGCATAATCCACTTCTAAACCCAGTTAAAACCAGTCATCTACATCAAACAGCGCCAGTGCCAATATGATACAACTTGTGCAAAAAACACTGCCACGTGAAATGGAACAAGGATTTGTGAATTTTCTGGGGGAGCAATTCAGGGGTAAATAAAAATGCACACTGTATTTAAATGGAGCCTTTCCCTGCTTGAAAGAGGGGCACCTGATGAACAGAAGCACTCCCTAGAATTCATGGGAACAAATAAAATACACACACACCTGGTTTAACCCTTTGAGTGCCAGAGGTGTGCACAACGCATTGCACTGCAATGCATACCCCTCTGGCACTCAAAGTGTTAAATCACCCCCCCCCCCCCCCCCCAAGTCAGCTGCACACAAGAGGAGGGGAAAGTTCTCAGCCAGTGTGCCGTGGAATTTTGGTGTGAGATTTCCTATGGAGACTGAAAAAATGGGGATCTTGATTTTCAAATCTGTATTTAGGGAATTAAGCACAATGTTAGTTTTCTTCATTCTAATTGTATATTAGATGACTATATATTTTTGCATTTGTATCTTTTACTATGCACTTGTCAATCTACAAAAAACAAAAAAGTCTGTGTGCCCGTAGAATTCCAGGCTGTGTGTTAGGACTGCCCTAGCCAATAAAGACGGAGAACCACTAGCTTAGGGACAAGCCAGGAGCACTATACGGTCATGGTTGACTTTAGAAATCATTTGTACCATGAAATAACTTGTTACACGTGCGTCTTCAAATCCCAGGGATTTTTTTTTTTTTTTTTTTTTTTTTAAGATCTTTTTTCATGTTTGGGGGAAATTTAAGTTATGATAGATAAAGTTTTGCAGGTGATAGTTGTCCTTTAAACCCCTGGGTTCGAGATATCTACAACACATTTCAAAGGAGACATCTTCAGCATCCAGAAGTGTTAAAGGTGCAGCGCCTCCTTGATAGAAATTAGTCTATTACGTGAAGACAAGAAAAAACAGATCATACTCATTTTTTCCCCTTAACGTGATAATGTACTTATGCAAGCTTTGTTTTAGGAGACAGCGCACCTTTCAGAATAGGGCAATTTCAGAATCTAGGGCATAAGAACATAAGAATGATGTGCACTGGCATTTCTTACCTTCCGAAGAATGAACATTCTGACGAGGAAAAACAGGAGAGCAGACATTATACCAGACAGGAGCGGTGAAATAAACCATGACAGCACTATAAGATAGAGGCAAAACATGAAGCAGGCACATAGAAGTGAAGTATACTTGCTTCAATAAATATCCCTTTTTCAAAAGAATTATCAGTTTTATGTATGATTATTGAAGCTCCCAGAATATCCTCAATGACAGTTTCTCAAATATGGTCCACAAGTACTCCCTAAGATATTGATCTATTTCCCTGCTTGAGCACAAGTGAATGAAATTTCCACTAGTTACACCTCTTCTCAGACAGGGAAAACCCAAAAACTTTCAGTGTTAAAAGGGGGGGGGTGCGCTATTGTTGAAAATATCTGTTGTAGGGTGCTCAGGACAGATGGTAATGCATGGAGGAAACAATGGGCCATATGGAGTTGTGCAATTCTGAGGGTTAGCCATCTGCACAAGAGTTCCCTACATTCCCAGTGTATTTAAATGGGGCTTTAATCCCTTGAATGCTAGGTCTCAAACACATTGCTGCGCAGTGCATAGGAGACCTCTAGCATTCAAGGGGTTAAAAGTACCACCAGAGAGGGGCACACACACACCAAACAAAACAGATTTGTTTAATTGGTCTCCCATGGGGAAGATTGTTTCCCCAGAACTGAATAACTCCAATTTTATACATATGGCCCAGTGCGCATTATGTATAAACTCAAAAGGGGTGCAAACCAGGGGCACCAGAAGGAGATGCTTTTTATGGGGCTCTTACCCCCCTGAATGCAAAAGAGGTATCCAGTGCATTGCAAAGCAGTGTGTTGGAGACCTCTTTAGCATTCAAGGAGTAAAGAGCCCTTGGGGTTTTTGGTTCATTTTGGTGTAGTTTGTCTCAGAATGGTTTCACATTTGAAGTTATACAAGTGCTCCACAGTATTGAATGTGCAGTTTCAGGAGGTTGGTAGAAGCCATTTTGTTTGCACTCACTTCCTTCTGCATCACATTCACTGAGATGCTAGAAGTCTCCAAAGCACTACATCATAATGCACTGGAGGAGTCTCTAGAATTTGAGAAGATGCACCAGGTGATCAGTAAGTGAGGGGTGCACAGAACCACTTCCCCAGCCTGCTTAAAACCAGAATCCGCAATAAAGTATTACAGACTTAAAAAACAGGCTATATGAAAAGGCATGCAGTAATATTAAGTTAGGTACTTCCACATTAATGTGGTATGCCCATGATTATTGGTATTGCTAGGTAATGTCAAAGGGGACTAAAGCCCCATGCATCAGGTTTAAAGGGATAGTAATGTTTCACAAAAACAGCAGCTCCAATTAATCTTCATAGTATTTGGGGCATGGAGAGTGTTATTTCAATACTGTCAGAGTTGTAGTTCAAGGGTTAGTAATGTCTAAAACAGTTTTCTACATTTAGAAGAGCTTAAAAAGCCGAGTATCTCTCAAACCACTAGGATTTAAGAGATACAGGCATTTAAAAAGTTCGATGTCTACTACCTGGTTTGGAAGCACAAGTTTTAGACCATTCCAATGAAGGGATTTGTTGTAAGTAACGAGATTGCGGCTCTACTGCAGAGCCTCTGTGTCGACCGACACACATGGATCTCCTGCTGACAGCTTTACAGTGGTCAGTAGTACACATCGAACTTTAAATGCCTGTATCTCTCAAACCATAGTGGGTTGAGAGATTTTTTTTGCATTTAGCTCAGCTTTTTAAGCTCTTAAAGAAAAAAAAAAAAAGTTTTGCATTTAGGACATTACTAACCCTTTCAAGAGTAATTGAATGATAAAGTATCCCCCTCCCATCCATTTTACCTAGTGTAACACTGCTCACCTCAGATGTGGAATCTGGTTGCATGACCAGACAGATAACAGCAAGGGACAACCTTCTTACTGTGAGAACAATGAAAACACTGCCCCCCTTGACAGGTTTTTCAGCTTTTTCCCTTATCTTAATTGAAAATTGTCCCTCTCTGCAATCGACCTGGGCACCTCCCTGCTGCTCTGAGCTGAGCAGTGTTAGATCAGTAAACGGGGCAGGAGGGGGATATTTTATCATTCATTTACTCTTGAACTACAACTTTGACAGAATTGAAATAACACCCTCCAAGGCCCAAATACTATAATTATTAATTAGAGCTGCTTTTTTTATGAAACATTACCATCTCTTTAAAGCTCTGGGTCTTCTTGCCAGGTTAGGGCATGTAATGGTGCACCAATATTATATTAGGTTTGCCAAAGCCCTGGGTCTGTTGGGAAACTAGCAGTGCAGTTCTAGTGATTAAGCCCTAATTTTCACTAAGTTTCCTTTCAACACCTTGAATGCTGGAGGTCTTCAACACATTGCCTCTAGCAACTGAGGTTGTCTGTCTGTAAGTGGAGCAGTCTCATTGGCTAGACCGCGGCCAATGAGACCACTCCAGCTTACAGGCAGAAAGCTTCAGTCATCGGAGGAGGCTGGACAGAGGGAGGGGAGCAGAAGAGTGGCACAGAGCAGGTAACCACAGTCTGCCTGGAAGTAGGATCAGGGCAATATTTATTTTTTCTATTTCTCCCAGATAGCATTCTAAAAACGAAAATTAAATACTCAAACTAATCGCAATATAACCTAACAATTAAGAGCAACTTGTATAGATCCCCTTTAAAGCCCCACTTAAATATTAGTTTCCTATAATGCAGTTTGTTTGCCCCAGAATTGATCCACTTTGATTTTATGCAGAAGGCTCATTGGCTGTTGGTGAGGAGCTGGACAAGATTCTTGATAAGCTGGACAGTCTAAAGGGGTGGGGTTGGTGAAGAATTGACAAAAAAAAAAAAAAAATATAATAATTTTTCCTCTGAAACCCCCGCCCCCCCATATGATATCAATGCAAATTGATTCTTAAATTGGAAAGCCAGATAGACAAAGTAGCAGTTATTAGAATTTATAGTTTTATCCCCCCCAAAAACGGGGGGGTGGGGGGAGTGCATTACTTGTTCTACTGCAACCGCACATGCAGTGACCCTTGTATGATCATCTGTATTTGAGTATTATACTTTTTGCACATTTTTTTAGAATATTATACACAGTAGTGGTCTCAAACTGCATTCTTAGAGGGGGGAAGACACTGCTGGTTTTAAGAACGTCTCCGCATTTGCACAGGTGTCAATCATTTGCTCAATAATTCTGAGCCAACAGCATAGAAGCAGGGATGTCTCAAAATCATGCAGTGTCTTAGCCCTCTAGAAAGGCAGACTGGATCCACGGAACACAGAAGAAAAGCTGAATGGGTATAATTGGCCCATGTTTCAAGGAGATGGTTGCTTCAGTCTTTTTTTGCAGATATTTAATTTTAGGAGTCAAATCTTATGCCATTGCAAAAAAATATGTTGCTCACCCTTAGGGCACCAAGTATTTAAGTCTTCTATTCAGTAAAACAGAAATAAATAGGCTATAGTTTGAGGCTTACCAATACGAAGGAGTTCTGTCCACTTAACTCCTTGTTGTCCTTTGGCAACAAGGGAGAAGCCGATGGTAGCTCCAACAATGCAATGGGTTCCAGAGATAGGGAGTTTCAAGAAAGAGGCTGCAAGCTGCCACACAGCAGAACCTAAAACGCATAGAAAAGATAAGTAACAAATATAAAACAGCTAGAAGTACCAATTACACTTGAGACAGTTCACCTTTGCATTAACCCCTTCTATGCTACAAGGTCTCCAATGCATTGGGGGAGATGCACCAAGGCAGGATAAAGAGGGGATCATGAGGAGAGGACTCCTAAAGCGACATCACTTCTCCAGTTCATGTTATTCTATGGAATCAATGCACTAAGATTTATCCAACTTTGGAGATCTTAGAGCATAGGGTCTATAGAATAACATAGGAACTGGAGACGTCATCTCAATGGAGTCATCATCTCATTATCATGCCTTAATACATAACCCCCATTGTGTTGGAGGTTTCTCTAGCATCTAGGAAGTTACCTTACAGATTGAGGCCAGATACTTCGGATAGAAACCCAAATAAATGTTAATTTGAAACTTTCATCTTGTCCAATGCTTTCCCTATAATATAGGAATGCAGATTTGAGAGATTTTCCCTGATAAAGGCAGTTCTTAAAAAGAGGCATAGTATTCTTTTGCAAAACATTATGTAGGGCCCAATACAACAAAGCTGCATCCATTCCTGGCAAAATTAAGTGGCTTAATTCCAAAGTATGGAAAAACCGTCTGGACACAAGGGGATAATGCACTAAAGTGTGATTAAGAGGAGGAACCTTCTCCAACTATAGCACTTGTCCAGTTCCTATATCCTCTTATGGAGTGCATGCACTACGATCTCTCCCAGATGAGAAATCTTATTCAGGGAGTCTACGCACTAAGATAGGAACTAGAGGTTCTCTCCACTTCATCACATCTTAGTGCAATGGTGTCCAAGCTCAATCCTTAAGAATGACTAACAGCCCAGGACTTAAAGGGATAGTAATGGCTATAAACTAGATTGCCAAGTCTTCATTATGTTCAGCATAACACGCTGCGCTAAGTGCAATAACTGAAATTGCAATAGTTTTAATGTTTGCCATGTAAAAGGATTCCCCCTCCTGCCCTTCTGGCCGCGTAACACTCATCCTTGCATGGTCCGGATGGAGAGAGGCAAGGGACAAACTGCAGTAGGCAAAGGAAAATCCTGCCCTCCTTCGTCAAGGGGAGCAGGGTTTTCCTTATACTTACCAAGTTAAGCTTGTCCTTTGCGGCATCCGCTGGTCCCATGACCAGATTACAGCTCCAGGGGAAGAAGGCCAGAAGGGTGATCCTTTTACATGGCATATCTTTAAAACGATTGCAATGTCAATTATTACACATAGCGCAAAGTGTTATGCTGAACAAAATGAAGACTCTGTGATCTAGTTTATTTTAGCCATTACTATCCCTTTAAGGACTTCCTAGATTAAGCATAGGTAAGTTAATCAGTGGCTCATTCATTATGACTGGCCCACCCACTCGTTGGTATCTCATGAGAACCATCTTGGTGCATCCCATGGCCAGGCTGTGCATAGAGCAGCCCACAATGTTCATTCTGAACAAAAACGGTATTGCTCCTTTAAAGCCCCAGTTATTCTGAAAGCGTGAGCTTTATTATAGAACACCAGACACTTGAGCAAAATTCCTCAACTCTACACAGTCTTGTCCTTTACAGCTAGCCTATGTTAACTTAGACCTGCTGCTCTGATTAGACTAGGACTCCTCACTGCTACACAGATACTTTTCTGAAGTGCCATTTACTCCCGAACTGGAGGGGTGTTACAGACAATATATTTAGATTATATTTATCTCAAATCACATGGTGCATTTGCTTTCATTTAGTATGGGTACCTCCATGTGCCCTTGGTTATTGAACATGTAATGTTATATTGGTTTAACATAAGGTGACCTAGTGGCTCTTCTATTGAAATTAACACTACTCACTCCCCAGAAGATCTGACACCACTCACCAAACATAGAACTGATAGAGCCAGCCATTAGCAGCTCCCGTGAAGTGTTGTACATGTTGACATCGATAAGCCCCTTCCGGATGGTCTCGCTAACTTTGGCTCCCAACAGGACTGATCCCACCGTCTCAAAGATAGATGCCAAGATACAAGCCTGTCGCAAAGTCACCACACCAGAGCCCACTGCTGTTCCGAAGGAGTTAGCTACATCATTGGCACCAACAGAGAATGCCAACACAAACGCAATGACAAAACCCAGTATAAGCAGCCAGAGGGATTCGGTCAAAGGACCCCCGTCCTGGAGGCCAAGGGCACTAGTAACTACACTGAAAGCAGTTGTCGATTCCATTTTTAAACTTTTGGCTTAAGATAAATCAGATAAAACAAAAACACGTAATATGTAAACAGAAAAAATAATGTTGAGGTATGAAAATA
Organism: Rhinophrynus dorsalis; assembly: GCA_037306005.1. NCBI lineage: Eukaryota > Metazoa > Chordata > Amphibia > Anura > Rhinophrynidae > Rhinophrynus > Rhinophrynus dorsalis. The sequence continues at coordinate 482,068,912 of CM074721.1, read as the reverse complement.
ATTCAATAAATTACTATAAAATTAAATAGGCAGTAAACTGAAAAAGGCCGAGGTTATCGGACTGAAGTCTTTGCTATTTGCTACGTATCGGAATAGGTTTACTAGAGTTCCTTTGGCTCTGGTGGGTTAAACACAAGCTGATTTCCATGATGTACAAAACAGACGTGAAGGCAAGCTCTTCATTCTGTGAATGGATAAACAAACATTTCATTAGTGAGTAGGCTCAGTAGAATAGGTGAATAGATGTAGAACAAGAACACTGGGCCATATGCACAATACCAGAATGATGCAATTCTGAGAAAAGTCAAATTCACCATTATATAGGAGGAGGAAATAAATTTAAATGGGACTTGACCTCTTAAATGCTAGGTATAAAATAACAGCAGTGCACCAGAGAACTAACATTCAAGAGGTTAAACACCCAATTTAATTCCATGAGAATGAACCTTTTGAGTGCCATAGTGGTACGCAATGAATTTCAATGAGTTGTGTATCCCTCCAGCACTTAAAGGGTTAAAAACATCCCCATATGAAGCAGTTTGCATACTTCTCAATTGAATCACTGGAAATAAATGTATTTAGTTAAAAAGTGTCACTTTGAAACATGCAGTATAGATCTGGCATTGACTAACAACAATTAGCTTTAAACAAGTCAGATTATTCAGTTAAAGCGAAAAAAATAAAACAAACAACAAAATCACCCCTATACAAGTTTGTCTCATAATTAAATTCATATAGCAATTAGCTTGAACAATTTTAATTTCTAATAAAATTCACGGTATGGCTAACTTTGAAGCTTTACAAATGATCCGGGTTCTTACTTCCATACAGACTGCAGTCACAGCTCTGCACCGCAGTCTGTCAATCTTCCTCTTCTCCCCTCCCACGTAGCTTCTCGATCCAACCTCCTCCAATGACGGAGGATTTGTGCATGTCTTACAATACTTTGGGGGCCCCCTCCCATACCTTATAGACTTTCAGACTGTTTGTGTTTTTAAGATGTCAGTATGGAAGATATGGCACCTTCTTTAGAAGCAGTTAGAGTGTATGCGTCAACATCAAGTGACAAATCAATCAGTGCATCATAGGGGTCAAGAACATTTCCATTGATTTAAATAGGGCCTTAACACCTTGAATGATAGAAACCAAAAGCACAAGCTTTACCATATAATTGGGAATTCTTATTTCTACCCGATAATGCTAGTGCTGTTGGTTTGCTCCAGAATTACACCTCTTTATCTTTCCGAATATGGCCCTTGGTCTCTGTATGAGCAAAGTGTATATAAAACCAATAACACTGGCCCAGATTTATAAAAGCAAAAACTAGTTACTCAGGAATAATCCTACTGCACCATATGGGGTAAATAATTCCTGTCAAATTAAAATAGGGTTTTAACCCCATTAAAGAGAGGTATCTAATGCATTGTTAAGCAATGCATTGGAGATCTCTGGCATTCAAGGGATTAAAAAGCTATATTCACACGCATGGGAATTTGGAGTTTTTCTGCGGTTAAGTAACTGTACCATAGGGACAAAATAACAGTTACCAGTTCGCTTTTATAAATATGGGCCATGGTCACTTAGCTTGTATCTTGGCACTTCAAGTGCCAGAGGGGTGTGAGACGCATTGCACCCTACTATCAAGGAAAGGTTTAACAGTATAGGCATGAAAGTACACAACTGTTAGACAGTCAAGTTATATTGCATCCTCTCATTTCTCACAAAAGGGAAGAGGATTTTGCAATACACACAGACTAGTCCAATAATACCGGTCACAGATAAGAGACTGGTGATAAACCACTTGGGTGGGGCAACTCTTATATTAAACACAAGTTAAACTGTCATGATAGACAGCATTCAAACCTGAATTTACAACTCGAGATTAGGGGCTGGATTATATTGCAGGTGCTAATTTTATCTCTGTTTTCATCTCCAAGTTTCCCCATAGACTTCAATTGGAACATTTTTTGATAAAACAGGTGTTAACATTTATCTCCTGTAATAGAATCCAGCCCTAAGGCGGGAGACAACCGCTGGCAGTTTGCAGAAAGCTACAGACACAGTGTGGTTATTACATTTTACAACTGAACAGGCTTCTTTTATTGTCACTGTATAAATATATAACAGAAAATATAATCAGAATAAGTTGATGAAGCAGTCCAGGCACAAAACTGCCATATCTATCAACAAATAAAACTTATTTTGATGTACTTTATTCCATAAATAGCTCTGGTGAATGGGATCTGTTTCATAAAGGGTCTACACCAGGAGAAAGCAATCTCTGGCTCTCCAGCTGCAGTCTACAATGCCCACCACACTAACATCTCAAGAGTCAGATTAGATAACCCTAGATCAGCAATTGCATATCCCTGGCCTGTTGTGTAGCTTGGTACCTGGTACATGCTGAAAATTTACAGGAGATAGCCAGAAAAACAGGAGACTGAGACAAGACATTTAAGACTAAGCAAGACAGACTTGTGATTTAATCACTTAATCCTATCAAGATTTTTTTAGACAAATTCTTACAGTTGCCAAGTGATTAAGAGCATTTTCAATTAAGAATTGTGCACATGTGAAATAACTGGAGAACTCCTACAGAGACCTTCATTCCTGTCCAATTTTTTTTTCCTTTCTGTAGAAAAACACAAGTTCTTTAATCTGGACCAGTTCACACACGCCTGGAGGTATATAAAAATAAAAAACACACCAGCTTGCACATGATCAACATTGGGTACACAAGCCCTGAGAGGTCTATGGAATCAGACCATGCACACAGCAATTCTGGAGTTTCTTCCTGCTCAGGATTGCAGTTTTAGAATTTGCTCCATCCAAAATGTTTGAGCGCTAGAGGTGTGCCCAACATATAGCAAGGCAATGCCTCAAGCTAGTCCTTTCTGCTCAACTGTCACTGGAAAATGCTTTCAGATCTCATCTTGTTTAATGTCAATTACTAACAAAAACACGAGTAAAACCAGATACAAAAATCACTAAGAGGGCCAGTGTAAAAGGGTATTTGCAACAGCATACAAGTAATGAGAAACAGGAATATTAGGTGTCTATACAGGGAGAAATAAGGAGTAATTCTGGAAGAGCATCTGCACCAGATGTTGGGAACTAAATTCCCTGGTTTGCAAGAGGCCTCCCTTAACCTTTTGACTGCCATGTCTTCATCGAATTGCAAAACTGAAATATCTGGTGAGCTAAAGGTGCCCAATTTACATAGATAAGCATTTATGACAAGTATATCAAGTCAAAAACAAAAACCACTGAAGCATATGTAGAATAAGGGGTGAAAAGCAAGGAGATATTCTGTGCATTCAACCCCATTTGATAAATAGTGTTCATGAGGAACAGCCAGGTAAATGGTTTATGTGCTGCAATTGTTCAGTAGCACTGGCTTACACAGCTATTCAAGACCTGTCACACAGTGGAAGTTTCCCTCCAAGTGTCCATGGCTCATACAATATTGTCTCTATGCTGACAAATACATTCCGCTTTCCCAAGCAACTTTTTAAAACACAAAAATAAGGCTCTATTCCAGCAATGTATTAACCCTTTAAGTGGCAGGGGGTGCGGAATGCATTGCAAAGCAACGCATTCCATCCCCTCTGTCACTCAAAGGATTTTTACAGCAATTTGCCTTACTTGTGCCCTTATGTTAAGTGACCCTCAGAGAAGTCTACTGCGGTCGCTTTCCATATAGAGGGATCATGTCAAGTTGCTAAGCAATGCGATGGAGACCTCTCTGGCATCCGAAGAGTTAAAGACCCAAGCGAAGCTAGGCTTATAGCGCAGTAAGCCTGTCTAAATGAATATACCGATAAGAATTCTTCCTAACTATTGGCATCACGAGGTAAGCCAGTCCCTAATCCTTACCGTGTACCCAGCACTAGTACCCGCCGTCGTTCCCGCTCCTTTCTGCACAAAGAAAGCGCTAAACAAGAACAGGAGATGGAGGAGGCGGTGATCTTAAATCGGGCGCCAAATTTTCCCCATGTTCAAACAGGCCAGTGAGAGCATATAGCGCCTCACTGTACAGGCACCGCCCGCCAGCACATCACAGTGGGTAGAGACTATCAGCACACAACCGGAACACTGACCCATATTTATTATAGGAAGCTGGAGTTGTTACGGGGTAAAGAAACTGCATCATGGGGGGATAAATAAAAAATTCCAATGCATTGAATACAGCTTTTTTAACTCCTTGGATGCTAAAGAGGTCTCCAAAGCATTGCAAACCCAGCATTCAAGGGGTTACAAGGACAATTTAGTGTTTCAAGATGTGTTCCCAATGTTGCAGTTGCTTTAGTCCAGAATAATTCCATTCTGCTTTTATAAATACGGGCCAGTATACCGTTAGAGCTAGAATTGTGTTGATGTGATGGAGGAAGCATGGTCGCGCAGCATGATGGGCAATTCCTATGGGATGTGTACATCGAACCCTCATGGAGCGCAAGGTGTTCGATCAGACCCCTACCATACCTTTTACCAGCAGAGTCAACATTAACCCGGAGGGACAGGATGATGCCTAACGCGTTGCCAAGAAACGCGTTAGCCACCCCTTCATCACTCAAAGGATAAAACATAATGCAATTAGGTATCGCAAGCTTATGCCACATTCTCGCAAATAATTAAACTGCCTTGGTCACCTACAGGGTGACGCCCAAACGCCTCCCAATACTCTTTCTGGTATACAGAGGGCGAGATCAAAACCTTGTACCTTTTTGGTCACAAAAAACCTACCCCTCACCACATCTTGAAGTTAAAGGTTTGGAGTAACCCTTTGAGTTCCAAAGGGGTGTTAAATGCATCCACCCCGGCAATTAAAGGGTTAAACAGCATGCCTAATTTTTATGCAAGAACTGGGAATCACGCAGGTAATAAAACACAATCACGAGGCTGTGTGTCACTTGGCTGGTTTAATCCGGTACAACTACCACTGACGCAGCTTGTGCGCATGTGTCGCATTCCGATCATCTACACGGCCACATGGAATTCAAGTGAGACCTGGCTGGCTGCTTTAACCCTTTAAGTGCCAGTGGGGTAGGCTGCATACCCCTCTGGCACTCAAAGGGCCAACATTAGCCTGACAACTATTAAAAAAAAAAAAAAAAAAAAACATGCGCAGGCGGTCCTTAAGGGGTTAAAATTATTTCATTTTAAAGACCTTGGTGAAGTCAGTGTTTCACTCAGCGCTTCTGGGAGAGGAAGAAACATTGACTTCATCTTCACTGAACCCAAGTGTCAGGGACGTTGGGTTTGAAAGGAGAAGACTTAAGTCTTCTCACAGAAGCACCAAGGTCACCCAGCCCTATAGAACATGGACATGTGCAAGGCAAATGGAGAGCGAACAGCACATGTTTAAGCTATAGGAACTATTGCCCATATTTATAAACGCAAACTATAGTTATTCTGGAGCAAACTAACTGCACCATAGGTTACAAATTCCTAAATTTCCATGAACTTGAATAGAGCTTTTTAACCCCGTGAATGCTTGAGAGGCATTGCTTTACAATGCACTAAACCCAGTTTAATTTAACAGCCATTTTTATTTGTCCCCCATGGTGCAGTTGGTCTACTCAAGAATAACTCCAGTTTGTTTTTATAAGTATGGGCCTATGTTCCATAGCAAAATGTCGAAAGTAAGCTAGTCTGGGGACCCAAACCTACTGTAAAAGCACTAGCCCCAGGGGCAATTGCTCTTTTGCCCCTCCCCCTCAGGACAGCCTACTTCTTCTCCAAGTTTACAGCCATACAAAATCTATAACTGCCAGTGGGTCTATCGGTCAGCTTATGAAGTCAGGTCTCTAGCACGTGCATAGTGAGACTGGTGCCAGGGTACACAAACAGCCAACAGACCTGCACTTCTAACACTGCCACTTTCTCTGTACAGTGTGTATGCTCAGTACTAGAGAAAGCAAGTGAGAGTGTTAGAAATGCAGGTCTGTTCTCTGTGTATACCCTGGCAACTGTCTCACAATACAGGCATGAATGGAAGTGGTGGGACTTCATAAACTGACCAAGAGACCCACTTGCAGTTTATGTTAGCTGGCTGTAACCCTGGGAAGGATCAGTCCCATCTGTTTTGTTTTCTCTTCTGTGCTATTGCCACCTCATGAAATCTTGCAAATGGCATCTCATGAAATCTTGCCCTCGAGGCACACATTTCATCGTGATTTCTTACAGGAATGGCCCTGGTGGGAATGGTACAAAGTTGTATTTATATAATAAAATAAGTTACTCTAAAACTATTGAGTGTTAACACCCACAACAGTAGAAAATAAATCCTGTCCACCTCTCAAGTGACAGGGGTTGATGACCAGGTTTCATGTGGCAACCAGTTGCTGATGCTTGTCAGTTAGGATTTCTTACTTGTCACAGACATGGAGATAGGTAGTGTTTTCCAGTCCTGTATTTAGTTTGTAATAATCATCTATCCCACATATACATACACAGGTGTGAACACACACTTTGGAGTCGGACTTTCTAGGACTGAAATGAGACACACACATGAATGGGTTTATATAAAATGCCTGCAACGTTTAGGAGCCAGTATACACTGTATATGGGAGCCTGGGCTCCCAGATTTCTTCCACCCCCATACATGTATATTATTCCATGCACAACTGGAAAAAATATCAAACACATTCAGTCAGAGATGTGAAGTTACTACTCCACTAAATATTAACCATTTAAGGGCCTGTGGGGTGTGCAACACATTGCAATGCACTGCATAGCACCCTCCAGTCCTTAAAGGGTTAAGCATAGAACAGCATTTTCCCCCTAGTCATTCTAGTGGAAAATCCTAGTCATGTACACATACAACCTCCAGTACCTTCTTTAATACTTTCAAAATGACTACACTGAACACAAAATAAAACAAATCCTTCCTTTCTATTAAATTCACATGAGAACAATATGGGGAAGAAAAAACACTCAGATATGAAAGATCTTAGCTGCTGGGTGGGCAAGTCGAGGCTTAGTCTGACTCATTCACTCAAGGTGACGACACTTCCCCTACTGCTGCAACCCCTCCTCTCAGTTCCATTACACAAAGAACAGCCGATTGTGTCTGGATGCCCCATTACTCATGAACCTAGCCCCCTCCCTTCCTCTTGACAAGTAGGCGGCTCTTCCAAGGACAAGGTCACATGACAAGGAAACCAACAAGAGGGACGACGACACTTGGTTAAAATGAATAAGCTGGAATGCAGTTTTTCACTCTTTGCAAAAGACAACTTGCCACCAGCTGATATGGTAAAATGCCCTCCAGAAAGGATCTAAATACTGCAATATAGCTGCAAAGGCATAACCATTTCCTTAAATTAACCACTTTGCTTTATCAGATTGAACTCTCTCTCTCCAGATCTGTCTTTATATTCCTGTCATTGTTTATCAGTATACCCACCCCACACTTTTATGCAATATGCTGGAGCTTCATAAATAAAAGATAATTTGCAATGCCCTGCACACTCTTCTGGCATTCAGCCCTGCTTAAAGGGATAGTAATGTTTCATAATAAAAGCAGCTCTAATTAATAATCATAGTATTTGGACTTGAGAGTGTTATTTCAATATTGTCAGAGTTATAGTTCAAGAGTAATTCAATGACAAAGTGTCCCCCTCCGCCCCTTTTACTGATGTAACACTGTTCAGCCAGATCAGAAGGGAGGTGCCCAGGTAGACTGCAGAGAGGGACAATTTCAATTAAGATAAGGGAAAAAGCTGAAAAGCTTGTCAAGGGGGGCAGGGCTTTCATTGTTCTCATAGGAAGAAGATTGTCCCCTTCTGTTATCTGTCTGGTCTATGGACTGCATTCCACATCTGAGAAGAGACGGCTTACACTAGGTAAAAGGGGCGGGAGGAGGAAACTTTGCTTGTGAATATTTGTCAAACCATAAAGGTTTGAGAAATAAGACTTATATTGTTCTTCATGTTTCTTAATGCCTACAAAATAAAATAAAGATAAAACGAAGTATTACTATCCCTTTAACCATATGAATGGCACACATATAAAACATGGAGAGGTATTGTATTAAACACAATGAAATAGACTGGAAAAGAGGTAGTTTGATAGTGAAACATTAACACTTTTTTCAGGAGTTGGATGATGTTCTGGCACTCAAAGTGTTAAGAAGCAAGGGGTGTAGGCAGTGAGAAGACCACACATTAACAGGCTCTCAGGCAAAGTAAACATTGCAGAAGAATTAGGTCAACCTCTACAACATCAAGTTCTCCAGCATCTGAAGGGTCATGGCCGCAGAGGTCCAACAAAACTGCTGGAAAACCATATCGTTTACCCAGCCCTCATCTCTGTCATTCCTTCCAAGGGCCTTATGCACTACAGAAAATGCACAATTTTGGGGGGCAAAGCAACTGCACCATAGAAGAGAATTGAAAAGTTCAGTTTGATTTAACTGGGGTTTCTAACCTTTTGAATGCTAGCGTTATTGCTTTGCAAGCCCCATTAAAAATCTATTGTAATTTGGGGAAATCTTTATTTCTCCCCTCTATGGTGATGTTGCTGTGCCCCAGAAATGCTCCTCTTCTTTTGTACACCAGACCCCAGGTAAAGGGAGATTACAATATGGTAGCTTGAAATGGACATTAACCCTCTGAGTGCCAGAGAGGTACCAATCACAATGAGCTGGATATCTCTGACACTCAAAGGGTTAATAGACTTATGTGGGATGTAGCCACATCTCCAGTTTCCCAATTTTATCACTACCTGATAAAGTTACATCATGACCTGATTAGTTACATTTTAACAGAGGGTGCTTATCTGAGAGGTACAATTAGATCACACTGTACAATAATACAGGGATGTCAAGGTCACCCTGAAGTTATCACATTGATAAGATACACAATGCGGGGGGGGGATGTACTAAATTGTGATAAAGAGGTGATAAAGTAGAGAATACTTCTGCAGTGATATCACTTCTCCAATGCACTAAGATTTCTCCAACTTTCGAGATATTAGTGCATAGGCTCCTTAGAACAAACATAGGAACTGGAAAAGTGATATCATTGGAAAAGTTTTCTCCACTTTATCACCTCAATCATTCCTTACTGCATAACTCAAAATGAATGCATGAACAAGCCATATATAATCAAAATTATACACATGAAAATAAATTATGTTTAATGCACAGCCACTTAACCCTTTGGAGTTCCAGAGAGGCACAGAACACATTGCTTTGCAATGCATTCCTTACCTCCCTGGCACTCAAAGGGTTAAAAAGAGGGGTATGCCAAATCTGTGGGCTCCAGTATTTGTTTGTTTGTAATACAAATTACAACATCCTCAGCTGGCTATTGTTAGGTTGGGTATGAAGAGTGGTATAGTCAAAACAACAACTAGGGGCCGCAAGTTACTCACCCCAGGCTTCACAGAAGCAATACATAACTTAGAATAGTATCATATTTAAATATTTTTGAAATATTTAGAGGTTCCACTCATACACTGGAATTTACTAAAAGGTATACTGGACCTACACCTGCAAGACACCACCATAACAGATATGTTGAACAAATAATGAGTAAAAATATACATACACTTAAGTCTAAGTTAGGGGTGTGCACCCCTTCTAATGATATGTGTAATGGAAACCAGGAACTCTGTAGTCCCTGTCCATCGTGCAGATATTTTTCTTCTGGATGTGGCTATAAAGTGGTAGTCATAACAGTCTTCAAGTGGAGATCCAGAGCCGCCTACTTCTCAAACAAACTTTTCCCACACATAACTATGGAACTGGAGGCGGACTATCACCTAGCCGCCTCCTTTTCAAAATGGGAGGCTGGGAATTCTGGCTGCCCTGTTGCAGTTGTGTATGGTGGCCGGGCAGCCCACACCAAGGGACAGCTATTAGAGTCTGTCTTTTGTACAGAGCCAGTCCATACTGGCCGCAGGTACATTAAACTATGTAATGTTTTCGGCAGGAATCAGTAAATATGCAAAAAAAACCTACTTTGTGACATGTTGCCCTATCATGACTTGTTTCACAAGGATTAATAGTTCTTATTCACTTTAGTAATTAAGCATTCTACATGGTTGTTTCAGCAAATATAGCCAATATGTTAGCTGCATGCTTAAAAAAAAAAAAAAAAATCTGTGTTAGGCAAATGTACCACAGCTACACAGGTCTCCCCATTGGCAAGTGCAATACTGTTACCAGTACAAACAAGCACAACAAAACAGAGTGTGAACAGTGTTTCAAAGGCACAGTGAGGTTGATTACTCAGCATTGGAGTAATTCTGGGTTCTACTGCATGCCAGGGGACAAATAAAAATCCAATTTACTTAAAATGGGTCTGTTAACACCTTGGGGCTTATGGAAGCGGAGAGGACTTCACCAGTGATATCACTTGTTCAGTTCCTGTTATTCTATAGTGCCTATGCAGTAAGATATCCAAAGTTGGAGAAATCTTAGTGCACATGCTCCATAGAATAACACAGGACTTGGAGGAAGTCATCTCCACTTCATCAACTTTTTATCACGCCTTAGTGAATCTACCCCCTTGAATCCTAGGAGGGCTCCCATGCATTGCTCAACAATGCCTTGGAGACCTCTCAATTTACATCAAGAGGGACTTTGGAAATTTTTATGGGTTAATTGGCATCATCCAGTTTGTAGTCTATTTGCCTCACTGAGCTGTTAAAGGGATAGTAATGTTTCATAATAAAAGCAGCTCTAATTAATCATCATAGTATTTGTACTTTGGAGAGTGTTATTTCAATTCTGTCAGAGTTGTAGTTCAAGAGTAATTCAATGACAAAGTATCCCCCTCCCGCCCTTTTTACTGATGCAACACTGTTCAGCCAGATCAGAAGGGAGGTGCCCAGGTAGACTGCAGAGAGGGACAATCTTCAATTAATATAAGGGAAAAACCTGAAAAACTTGTCAAGGGGGGCAAGGCCTTCATTGTTCTCATAGAAGAAGATTGTCCCCTTCTGTTATCTGTCTGGTCTAGCAACCAGATTCCACATCTGAGAAGAGACGGCTTACACTAGGTAAAAGGGGCGGGAGGGGAACCTTTGCTTGTGAATATCTCTCAAACCATAAATGTTTGAGAGATAAGACTTATATCGTTCATGTTTTTTTAATGCCTACAAAATAAAATAAATATAAAACAAAGTATTACTATCCCTTTAAAATCAATACTTGTTTTTATGTAGCCCCATGGTGTTTGGAACCTATAGCAAAGATATGAAACTCTGTTTTTTCTAATTTAAGAACACCACGCATACCCCACAATATCCACTTGTGTGATAATTGATCCAGTGGGCTGTACAGTCATATAGAAAGCCATAACACTCTAAGAGAATGGTGGCTGCTCAATGGAACCAGCCAAGTAGGCATACAACTGGCAACATTCTACAACATTTCCACATCATTGATTTAATAGGTAAGCAAGTCTTAAAGAAATATCGATTATTTCCAGTTCTACCCACTTACAATACATTCCAGTTTACTATGGACTTTTACACCACACTCCAATTAAATAATATTGACTCACAATTTTTCATTTCTCGTCTCCAATCCAATACTTTTGTAGTCTTAGAAAACTGTTCCCGTGAGTGAAACTATAACAGGGCAGGGGGCTTACTCTGTTTCCATGAAGGCCCTTATTTTAGGTAAATGTGCGACTTGTATGGCTGATCACAAAACTGTTGGCTGGTGATGTTTTCTGCCAACATTTTCACAGTCACTGGATTTTATGGGGAGAAGCAGGCAATACATTGTTTATATCAGCAGTAAAACGGTCCTTTAAAAAATGTAATTAAGAAGAATGGAGAGAAGAAACAGTCAACAGCATATGAAGCAAGAACACTAACACATAGGGCTTTGTGTACAAAGGCAAAGCACAGATGCTCTGGTGCAAACCAATGGGGAAAAGTTTCTCATTGATTTGTGCATCCCCCCTTTGACCTAGTGAATGCCTCCAGCTTTCAAGAGATTAAAAGGCTCATTTAATGCGAATGGATTTTTAATATATTTGGACGCTACAATATTGTTTATATGCTAGAGAATTGTACCACTTTACCTTTATACATAAGCCTATCATGTTCATGGAAACTGGCAGTCCTGAAACATAAAATACCATTTATCCACTTACACTGGAGATATCCATGGAGAAGGGTTTCAGTAAGGCAGTGGTCTCCTCTCAGTAGAGGTGATCAGCCCAAAGACATCGGCTCATCACCTCTACTGAGAGGAGACCAGGGCAGGAAGAAGATTGACTGAGGTAGTGGTATACCCTTTATTTTAGTTATTTTGGGGGGCACTCAACGCATTGCTTTGCAAGGTGTTATGTACCCCTCTGCCAGTTAAAGGGTTAGTCTTATGAATGCTTGGTGTGTGCAGTAGTGCCCCACTGAAAAAGGTAATACTGTTGAAGATGAACAGTCTTATATTAAAATGTAATAAATCTGCATTTAAATCTTATAAAACATTGTGTACAATTTGATTTGTTACTTTAAACCCTGTGCATAGGTAACATACATTCCTGAACAAAGCATCACTGTGCTCAGTCCCTGGAAATGTAGTCAATAAGTAAACATTTAACTCAATTTAAAATAGGGAAATTCACAGATCATGCTCTTGACAAATCCTACAAGCAATTCCATATACAGAAAGCTATTGTATGATATAGCTCTACTCAATAAAAAGGCCCATCTACAAGCGGTAGAGCTGAGAAAGAAAACATTCCCCCCTTATTTGGGCAGCATCATGTGGGTCTGAGTTATGAAACTAAAATGGAACAAACATATTTATTTAGAAAATGTTTTACCAGGAAGAATACATTGAGATTTCTCTCGTTTTCAAGTATGTCCTGGATATATTGCTCCATAGGTGACAAAATGAAACATGCATAGTTTAAATGTGGGTTTTAAACCCTTTGAGTGCCAGAAATGTATCCAAACTAACCCCTTATATGCCAGAGAGGCCTCCAACATATTACAAAACACCAGTTTGAAGAATTTTCCCCTTTAACTGAGGGAAGGCGTTTTGAGCAGGCCAGAATTAATCCCAGCTCAAGGTGACAGCACGTGTTCTGATCACAGGCCACAGATTACACTGCACTGCTGCTAATATGTACAACTTATATCAAGGCGAGAGATATAGCTTTATCTATATAAGACATGCTGATATCTCAGACACTTTCATTTTTACAACCTTTATCTGGCTAACAACTTACTTCTGAACTTTGTTTCAATTTCTAAAGATCTATAATGCATTGAGAACTAAAGAAATGGAGACATCTCTTACACTCAAGTGGCTAAAAGCATCATTTACATCAATAAGAATTTGGGGACTCCCTCCCTCACCCCCAAAGGTACAATCAATTTGTCCCAGATTGCATCCCTGTTGTCTTTATACACATGGCCACTGTCAACTCCTGTACTTATAAGGCCCTAGTGAGACAGTTATAGTCCCCGTCATTCTACCCATTGTAAGTAACTATAATAAAAGTCACTCAGTTTGAGTGAAACCTGGAAGTAAACTGGCACTTCAATACACATAAACATGAGCAGCACTCAAAGGCCAGTTCTGGAGGAATGCAGTCACCTTAAAGGAAGGGTAACATTTTATTTTGAGTTTACAGATTCTGAAAGAGCATAATGTGTAAAGTCAAATTGCATTATAGTATATATTTTTTAACACTCATGTCCCTTACCGTGAGGTCATTCAATTTTTGAATCAGTGAGTTTTGTTTTTGACAAAGTGATATTTATATAATGTTGCAAAAGTCTCCCTACAGTACTGATTCATATGTATGCTGTAGTGGCAGGCTTTTCTTTGTTTCACTACTTCTGTAACACTGTAAAAATCATGTATTTTCAGAATATGTATAGTTAAAATAAAGGAGTAATGTTCCATTAACACCTTGAGTGCCACAGAGGTAGCCAACGGGTTAATAAAACACTGTCGGTTGTCTACTCGGAGAAACTGCCCTAAGGGCAATCTACAGCCACAGAAACAGTGGCACTCAAAACCAACCCTATGGCATACACACCCAGATGCTATCAGAGGGCACAGACTGCCACCTCAAACCCAGTGACAATGTGACACTCAGAAGACACCCTATGTGCACATTGCCACATACAAACAGTGAGTGACGTTCAAACCCCCCTCCCTCAAGGGGACAACTAGTCACACTCAGAGACCATCTCTGATGGTAAAGTCACTGAGTAATATAGGGTATTATAGCATCTCAAAGTCACTCCTGCCTCCTCAACACTAAAAAGTCACCCCTGAAGGCACGTTATCAACCCAGAACACAATGGCAACGAGTGATGCTAAGAAGCCAGATACGGGGCAAACAAATAAATCCAGGAGTGAAGCAATTTCTTGGCAAGTTAGTTTTGACTTGCGCTCACCGTGTATTAAATGGTGTTTAACCTCTTAAATGCGAAAGGTCTTCAACGCAGGAGTACTTCATTTATACAACTGAGTTTTTTGTTGCCCAGAATTGTTTCACTGCTGTATTTATAAAAGGTCACATATAAACTAATACTGGGTGATACTTGCACTCCACAGTTCAGACAATGCCACTAAGGCTGATGTACTAACGTGGCGGAATTATGGATCAAACCAACAGCACTACATGGAACAAATGAACATGCCAATTAGTTTAAATTGGACATTTAAACATCCTATTTAAATGAACGGGAATTATTATTATTTGATCCATATGGTGCCGTTGGTTTGCCCCATATTTGCACCACTTTGTTACTTAATACATCAGCCTCGCTGAGTGTCACTCTACCCAATAGCCACACCATGTGCCACATCATTAACACTACTCATCACCATCAATACACCGTTACACTCACTCCCCGGAATGCTCCCTCCCGCTCCTTGTTGTTCACTTACCAGTATATGCCCGATAGTGTCTTATTGCGCCGTAAGTTGATGAGGAGAAGTAGAACCGGCCGGTATCAGACAGTCCTCGCCGCCATGCTGAGAGAACGAGCCTCGTGTGCGCGCATATATTACATGAGGAGGAGGCGGAGCCACCCGCCATTGATTTACTAACTGGCCCACTCCGGGGTTTGTACGCTCGCCCGGGACATCATTATTGTGTCCGGTCATTAATTGTCCACGACTCTTGCACGTGTGGTCCGGACACTTCTAACGTGAGGGAACGATAAAGGGTGCATTGGGGGGTATTGCTGACAGGAGATGGGGGTGGGGAGGGAGAGACGACACCGCATGATGGCGCACACACCCACTCCGTCATGCACTAGGTGGGGAGAGGTGGTCATTACACATATCATCATGGCGAGAGGAGAGAGGGAGGGAATGAGATGGAAAGAAGAGGTAGGCGGCGAGGGGAGGGGGTGAGAGAGGTTAGGATTAGAGGTGATGGGACTGAGAGAAGATATGAACGAGAGAAAGGACATGAGATAAAACGAGAGAGGAGTGAAGTAATAGGAGGAGATGGGGGATTGAGTGAGCATAGGAGAGGCATGGGATACATTCATGCAAATTGTTTTTACAGTTAAATTCGACTGGATGTGAAGGGTGAGAGGGAAGGAAGAAGTGCTGTTATGGTCAGGAAGGGGTAGTGAGAGGTGGAGCATGGTGGTAAAGGAGAAGTAATAGGAGCAGATGGAGTGAGTGAGAGGAGAAAAGGTGGAAGTGACAGGAGGAGATTGAGAGAGAGAAGGAAGTTATATTTATAGTCTCCTTTCTCTCCTGTCCTCTCTTCTATCTATTATAACCTCTCTCACTCACTCCCCCATTTTCTCCTATTACTTCTCCCTTGCCGCAATCCTTTATCACCATCCTCCTCCTCTCAACCCATCCTGACCACCATAGCACTTCTTCTTTTCCTCTCATCCTTCTCTATTAATTTTAATGTATCCCTTCACCTCTCCTCCTATGCTCCCTCAATCTCTCATCACCTCTCCTCCTATTACTTCACTCCTCTGGTTTTATCTCTTGTCCTTTCTCTCACTCATATCTTCTCTCTTCCCTCCTATCTTCTCTCAATCCCATCGATAGATGATAGGAAGATTGAGAGAAAAATTAAGTGATAGGAAGATAGTGATGAAGGTGACCTAAGAGGAGGATTAGAAAGGAAAACCAGATGGAAATGGAGACTGGGTTTTATTGTGAAGGAGGAAAGAAGAGCAAAAATTAGAAGAGGGAAGGAAATGGATACTAGCGGGAAGACTGAAACTTTAATGGAGAGAAGTGGAAAAACGCAATGTGGTAGGAATATGGAAAAAGGTTGGAGAGGGACAAATAAACAAAAGAG
Source organism: Rhinophrynus dorsalis (assembly GCA_037306005.1). Lineage (NCBI taxonomy): Eukaryota > Metazoa > Chordata > Amphibia > Anura > Rhinophrynidae > Rhinophrynus > Rhinophrynus dorsalis. The sequence continues at coordinate 482,052,644 of CM074721.1, read as the reverse complement.
AAACATAGATAAGTAGGGAGAAGGAGAGATGGGAGGAACAGATTGCAAGGAGCATGTGAATAGGTAGAATGCAAAATATCAATTATACAGATGGATAGTGTGGCATTTAGTTAGGAAGGGGTTAAGGAAATGTAAACTATTGGGAAGTGGGTAAGGACGGGACATTGATGGGAACTGGTTAAGAAGAGTGACACTAATGGGAAAGATGGGCACAAATGTAAAATGCAGGAAGAGAGGGACACATGAGAAGGGTTGAGGACAGGGAAACATGAAAGAAGGTGAGGCACACAGATGAGAAGGCAACAAATGGGATGGTGGAAGAAAGGGCTGCATATAGGAAGTGGGCAAGAAGAGGGACACAGGTGGAGGAGAGTGATACAGATGGAAGACTGAGGAGAGTGAGCAGATGGAAGAGTGATACAGATGGAAGGAGAACAGGAGAGGTAGGTAAAGGAAAGGGACACAGATGAAAAGGGACAACATTGGGAAGGCTGGAATGAGAGGGTCACAGTTGCTGAGGAAATAGCGGTACAAAGATCGTAAAGGGGAAGGAGGACTATGGCTCGGGAGGGAGGATGATGGAAAGGGGAAAAGTAGAGGGAAACTGGTGGGAACTGTAAATAAAGGACAAATATGGGAAGGAGACAAAGAGAAGTACACAGCTGAGAAGTGGGAAAAGAGATAGGTGCACAGATGGTGGGGGGGATAGAGGGATACAGATGGGAGCATCGGGGTGAGAGAAGAACATAGATGCTAAGGTGGGAAATTCAAGGAGATCGATGAGAAAGGAGAGGGACATAAATGGGAAGGGGAAAAAGAGAGGGTCAGCAATGAGAAGGGACAGGTGGAACAGGAGAAGGTAGATGCAAATGGGAAATGGGGATAGAGAGGGATGCTAATGTGAGAAGGAGAGGGACAAATGAGAGAGCCACAGATGGGCTGATGAGGAGAGCAACATATGAAAGGGGGAAAAGAGGGACAAGGCTGGGGAAGCGAAAGAACAGGGACACAGATGAATAGGAGAAAGCAGTGAAACAATATGGAAAAGGAGGAAAATGACAGATATGGGAAAGAGTAATAGGAGGGATACAGATGGGAAGGAGAGCAGCATATATGGGAATGGGGATAAAAAGGCACACAGATAGGAATGGGGAAGAATAGGGCACAGATGGAATGTGGGGAAGCCAAGGAAAAAATGAAGGGGAAAAGAGACACTTGGGAAGGGTGGAAGAAGATGGACACAGATGAAAAGGGGATGGTCACAGATGGGGAGGTAAAGGGACAGAGGTGAAAAGAGGAACTAAGATAGAAATTGGGGAAGAGGAGGGACAAAAAGGGTGGAGATGAGAAGGAAGAATTGAGAGGCAATTGGAAAGGGGGGGAAAGGGCAGAGATGGAAGGAGAGGAAGAAAAGTTAAGCTGGTTCCCAGCTCTTGGTTTAGAACTAACACTGACATTCTGAATCATACTTGTGTAAGGCACAGGATACTTACCAGTGTCCCATCTCCCAGTTATGATTTAATGTCCCTTAGGTAGTGCTAACAACACAGGGTTGAGGCACCCTAACAGTCACCCACCCCTGATCTGACATCTATTGATCCTCTTTTGGGTATCTGCATTAGGGTGGGGATACATGTTGCAAAATATAACATACTGTAGAAATTGGGCTTAAAGATGAACTAACACATCCTTATAATACACCCTCCTCACACACACTTACCTTACTATAGCAATAAAACCCTAATATCCATATGAATGTTTCTACTTGTTCCTTTGTTGGAGAGATAACATCTCCACTCAGCCCTGGATGTCATCTCCATGAAGGAGGACATGGTAGTTGCTGGCAGTTTTTAAACTGAATCTGGCAGACCTCTTGTGCCTGCTTAACCCTTTAAGCACCAGAGGGGTGAAAACACCACAATGCACAACAACGCGTTAAGATTACAGAGCTTGAAATCCTGTGTGGTCCTGCTAGCAAATGTCATGTTCGCATCTATGGACATTACATCAAGAGCTGATTGAAGATGCTACTGCATCTCATGAACGGAAATATTCTTACAGGCCATTAGGATTTTATGGCCATATTAAGATAAGTGGTGTCAGTATTAGGAGCTGTTAGTTCTTCTTCACAGGAGAAGAAATGTGGAAACGTACGACTTCATACCTCCCAAGTGTACCTCTTTATGAGATATTAGGGGTCCATTCCTCCCAAGTGTCCCTCTTTAGGAGATATTAGGGGTCGATATCTCCTGTGTCCCTCTTTAGGAGATATTATGGGTACATACCTCCCATGCATTCCTCTTTAGGAGATATTAGGGGTACTTACCTCCCAAGTGTCTCTCTTTAGGAGATAAAAGAGGTCCACACCTCCCAAGTGTCCCTGTTTAGGAGATAAAATAGGTCCATATGTCCCAAGTGTCCCTCTTTAGGAGATATTAGAGGTCCATACCTCCCGTGTCCCTCTTTAGGAGATATTAGAGGTCCATACCTCCCGTGTCCCTCTTTAGGAGATATTAGGGGTACATATCTCCCAAGTATTCCTCTTTAGGAGGGACAGTCCCTCTTTGAGACCCAAATCCCTCTTTCTCGTCCTGGTGTCCCTCTTTTTAGGAAATCAGACTGTGAGAAGTGTATATAAGTGTAATACATTGCGCCACAGCAATAAAACTCTTATTAGTGTTTGTATGCACCTCAGTATATGTGTTTATACATTAGTCTATGTAAATAAAATACTTTAATCTTGCTCTAAATCACTTATTCATTCACACAAAGAGTTTTAAATAGGTCATGAAATAACCTAAACATTTTTGTTAATACCCCACTAGTCTTACACCCAACAACACCATATTAAAATTTGGGAAGAATGAGACTTTTACGTAAAATATTCCACGTTTCAACAGAACTTGATACATAAAATTGTGTATTTTGTTATATAACAATAGAGATTAGTGGGTGAGATGTAAATTTTAACTTGTCAATGAAAAAAGAATACAAAATAAATATAGCTAAGTTGGAAAGAATGAGGTTGTTGTGAGAAAAAGAGACAAAGATGAGAGAGAATGGAAAGGAGAATGAAGAACAATGGAAAAAGGAAAGTGGATTTCTCCTTTCACTTTTTTCTCAACCAAAAATGGAAGTGGGGATGATAGGACTAAGTTGTGAAGCAGAAACATAGAGGTCTTCAAGTCAGCAACATCTCATAGATATGAATAAAAGCCTGTTGGCCACCATGTGCTCTTGAAATTATATTTCTACATACGTGTAATGAAAGGAATGTGGTGAGCACGATAACGTTTGAAATGGAGGATTACTGCATTCAAAAATAAAAGATTAATAAATACAGCATACCTTAAAGTAATGTAAGACTTCCGGGGGGCAGACAGAAAAATGCTTTTACATATGTATAAATTAACTACAAATTATGATTTCCATTGGGGTCGAAGATGATATCTTTCCAGGACAAAGACAAAATAAACAATTGCTTCAGTGGAAATTTTTGGTATGCTGTCTGAAGAATCAGCAGAGAAGAGATCTGGCAAAGGTTAATCTTTGTATTGTGTCTTTTTTTTATCAGTCTCTCAAAACATTTGACTGCAAAGTACAGTGAGAGGGAAAGGGGAACGGATTAGACCAAAATAACTATAGGGAGAGAAAGTGTTGTAGGGAAGGATAGGAGGTAAAAAATACTAGACAGGATTATTAAAGGAACACTAACATCTAAAACGATCAGGGGTTATATACAAATACTTTGTATTCCATTCTACTACTAATCTCTGTAAAATTCTCTATGTGTTTTCTGAGGCCTAAAATCTACTCTTATATACGCTCCTTGGTGGCTTCCATTTGTGCTTCTTCCCGGATGCCCGTTATCATAACCAGGGCTGGATTTCTCGTAAGGCAGAGTAGGCATCTGCCTACAGGCGCAACCCACAGAGGGCCACCTGTCATTGTGACCCATTTTTTTAAAATCTATTTATATATATATATATATATATATATATATATATTTTTTTTTTTTTTTTTTTATTTTTTTTTTTTTTTAATTATCCTAACCCCCTACTCAGTCAGGTCTGCACCTTCTTCGGCATAGACCTATAGCTGCTGAGCTACCGTGATCTCCTTAGTAATGCAGAGCACTGGGAGATGACATCATCTCCCAGAGCTCTACATTACTGAACAGATGACCGCGTGGGAGCTCCAGCAGTTACAGGTCTGTGCCGAAGGAGGCCCAGACCTGTCCTGCCACGTCACTGGACCACCAGGGAGGAGGTAGGAAATGGGGGTGGGCACAATGTGAGGGTAATATGGAGCTGATGGGGGGGTAGTGTGAGAGCAGAGTGGAGCTGATGTGGGCAATGTGTGGGCAATATGGAGCTGATGGCTGGCAATGTGAGGGCAACATGGAGCTAATGGGGGGCAAGTTATAGCTGATGGGGGCAATATGGAGCTGATGGGGGGCAAGTTGTAGCTGATGGGGGCAATACCAAGCTGATGGGAGCAATACGGAGCTGATGGGGGCAATATGAGGGCAATATGGAGCTGATGGGGGGCAAGTTGGAGCTGATGGGGGCAATATGGAGCTGATGGGACAATGTGGAGATAAGGGCAATGTGAGGGCAATATGGAGCTGATGAGGGGCAAGTTGGAGCTGATGGGGGCAATATGGAGCTGATGTGAGGGCAATATGGAGCTGATGGGGGCAATATGGAGCTGATGGGGCAATGTGAAGATGATAGGGGCAATGAGTGGGCAATATGGAGCTGATGGGGGGCAAGTTGGAGCTGATGGGGGAAATATGGAGCTGATGGGGGGGGGTAATGTGAGGGCAATATGGATATGATGGGGGCAGTGTGGAGATTAGGAGCATTGTGGAGGTGTCCAGTGGAGGTGGCCAATGTGGGGGGCGCTTCAGATTTCTGTGCCTACAGGCTCCTGAGATGTAAATCTAGCCCTGATAATAACTATTTTGATAGGATGTTTAAGAAGTAAGTGTTCTGTATTGTCTTTAATTAAATGGAAAATGGACTGAGATAAGGTAACCTTTTTGGATAGAAATAATCTCAGTACATTATTATCTCCACACAAAATTTTTTTATATAGGGCAGTGTACACATTCATGCATTAAAGTATAAAGTTAGGATTAAATTGTAGGGATTTTATATAAAATAACTACATTTTACAGATGCTAGCTGGAAGTAAATGATAGTAAAAATTATCTAACCCAATTTCTCTGTAAGTTTTTAGCATTTCCTTTAACCTGTAAGCGCCTGAGATTTGTGCAGCACTTTGCTAATTATCTTACCTGCACTAAAGCAGGGAGATTCTTCCTCACTGTGAGTTAGAGACCTCTCTAGCAGCAAAGAGTTAAAGGGATAGTAATACTTATATTGAACTTGAGCTCCGAGTCTTCTTTATGTTTTTTTAACACATAGCACTATATTTGAATACTCACAGTTCTGTAGTTCAAGAGCTATTCAATTGGAAAGGATCCCACCCCTTTCCCTGTGTCACTCAGCCTCTAAGTGTGGTCCGGATGGAGTGCAGCGAGGGACAATCTTCAGTAAGCAAAAGGAAAATCCTGCCCTGTTCATCAAGGAGGACAGGGTTATCCTTATAGTTACTGAGTGAAGATTGTCCCTCTTTGCATCCGTCCATACCCACAAACGAATTATTGATCTGATGGGAAGCGGTCAGAAGGTTGAGGGAGGAGGATAATTTCTGACTGAACAGCGCTTGAACTACAGAACTGTGAGTATTCAAATATAGCGCTATGTGTTAAAAAAACATAAAGAAGACTCGAAGCTCAAATTTATTACAAGTATTAATATGCCTTTAAGGTGGAACATTGCAAGTGTAAAGGGAGGAATGCTCCAAGACAGAATAAAGAAGATGTATGCTTTTTGGGATTAAAATGAGTATCATGTAACAATAAATGGGCCCATAGAAAAAGTCACTGAAGGCGGCATGGGGTCCAGGGCTGCCTGTTGCCTATCTCTGGTTTATAGAGTGCAGCAGAGAGCAAATTAAAAAAAATGTATACATTGAACTGACAACTGTATAAAGGGCATGGTTCTAGATCAGTACTTCTGTTACACAAATTAAGAGCAGCTTATTCAAATGAAACAGTTCCAATTTATAGTGGCATGTATGTGAATGCAACATAGAGACCATTGCAAGATGAGGGTAGCTCTTTTTTGGACTACAACAAACATTATTCACAGCCAACTTTCAGCTGTTGTTAACCTACAATTTCCATTATCCGCAGCTGGCCAGCAGTCAGCTGAGGATGATGGGAGTTGTAGTCCAGTGACAGCTGGAGACACAAAGGTTTACCAATCCTGCTTTATGGCTGCAGTGCTGTCCGATGCAGCCTTGCAGTTTGTTTCTTTCACATGTGGCCAGTATGAAAGGGATGAGAAGGCAGAAGCAGGATGCTATGATGATCACACATTCCATGTGACCGGAGGTTTGGCTGCGTGTCATTTCCCTGGATCCATGTATGGGATGAAGAGGATGTTTAGGGTAATAATTACTGACCAGTGTGACCGGGTGCTGGCATATTGACATACTTCACCTCCTGCTGGGGTTTGTTTGTTTCTGGCTGCCTTGGTGAGCTTAGAGCTTAACAAAGGATAGGATGTGTCATAGTTCTTCTCCAAACTGCAGAGCGGAATTCAGAGCAAACAACACCTGAGTACTAAGCCTTAACCCATTAATGCTAAAATTGTCTCCAATGCATTCTTTTGGTATGCGTTGAAGACATATTTAGCACCCAAGGGGTTAAACACCAGGACCACATCCTCAGAATGACATTAATAAATTGAGACAGTTTAAAGAAGAGGTAATAATAATAATAATAATTTGTGATTTTTATAGTGCTTTTCTCCCTGTGAGAGTCAAAGCGCTTTACAAATCTATAAACAGACATAAAATTTAAGGGTTCCTTATGGTTAGATGAGGTGACTGAATGCCTGATAAAAGAGATGGGTCTTTAGCTTTTTTTTAAAAGTCTGTAGTGATGGTGCCTCTCTGATTGAGGACGGTAAAGAGTTCCAGAATGTGGGGGCAGCGTGGCTGAATGCCCGGGAACCTGAGGTTGTCTTTATTCTGGGCACTGACAGGAGGGATCTGTTGGCTGACCGCAGTGAGCGGGATTGAATATAGGGTGTCAGGAGCTCTTTCAGGTACTGTGGGCCTTGATTATTTAAGGCTTTGAAGGTCAGCAGGCCAATTTTAAAATATGTTCGCCATTTAATTGGAAGCCAATGCAGGGAGTGGAGAACAGGTGTTATGTGACACGAGCAAGTTTTATTGGTCAGTAGTCTGGCTGCAGCATTTTGTACTGTTTGTAGGCGATGGAGTTCTTTTTCTGGGAGGCCCAAGTAGAGTGCATTACAGTGATCTAGACGAGAATACACAAATGCATGGACTAATGTTGGCATATCATCTGGTGGAATTAAGTGTTGTATCCTGGCTATGTTTCTCAGATGAAAGAAGGCAGATTTTATTACAGGAGAGATCTGCTGTTTAAATGACAGTCCAGAGTCAATCATCACTCCAAGACTTTGTACCTCTGTTGAATTAATGAGTTCAGAGCCTCCAAGTTCCAGGCCAGTTGGGTGATCCTGAGATATTCTTGTTGCCTGGGGTCCCCTCACCAAGAGTAACTCTGTTTTGTCAGGGTTCACTTTAAGCCAACTAGCATTCATCCACTCTTTGAGGTCTGCTAAGCAACTGTTGATGAGGCATGTTGGGTCTTTAGTATCTGGAGCAAAGGAGAAGTAGAGTTGTGTGTCATCTGCATAACAAAGATATCTTAGGCCGTGTCTTCTGATGATGTCTCCCTGTGGTAGTAAGTAAATTGAGAATAGCATAGGAGACAAGATGAGACCTTGTGGAACTCTGCAGGCTAATTCTGTTGGTGCCGATGAGCAAGATCCTGATGTTACTCTCTGTGATCTACCAATGAGGAAAGATTTAAACCAGTTAAGAACTGTGCCTCCTAGACCACAGATATGCTGCAAGCGCGCTATTAAAATCCCATGGTCAATGGTGTCAAATGCAGCTGAGAGATCCAGAAGGATTAGGATGGAGTAATCACCAAAGAGGTAATATAAAAGTGTAAGAGATTAATGGCAAAACTTGCCAGGATAGATTCCAAGACCTTAACATGAAAAGCCTGGGGGAGAGGAGGTGGAACAGGGGGATACAATGGAAACGTTTAAATATTATAAAGGATTTAACAGTTCTGGAGGGAAGCATTTTTCAGAAAACGGACAATTCTAAAAGAAGCTTTCACAATCTAAATTTAAAGGGTGGAGGACTCCGAAGTAATATGTCTTAAGTATTACTTTGCAGGAAGGGTGATAGATTCAAGGAACAGCCTCCCAGTGCAAGTGGTAAACGAATCAAAAAATGCCTGTGATAGACATGGCTATTGTGAGAACTATGTGAGACTGCATTTTATCTAGATAGGAAAATGTCAAGGACAGATAAGCCAATTGGTTGTTATATGCCCTCAGAATCTATGTTTCAGTGGATAGTAATACTTAACCCCTTCCCAACAATGGACGTACATGTACGTCCCGCAGAAACTGTCACTTAGTGACAGAGGATGTACATGTACGTCCCGGAAGTCCGGGTCCCCACGTGGCTGCACGCCGTTCAGGGACAACGGATTACTTTGGCCAAAAAAACATTTCCTAGCCGGGCGTTAAGTGATGGCTGCGTGTGCGCGTGGCCGGTCACTAAGGGATATATATATATATATATATATATATATATATATATATATATATATATAAAATCCTCCAACAGATATCAGACCCACACATGGGCAAGGCGCCCTCTATTATTCCTACTTCGTGTTGTATATTGAATACAATGTATATATATTTTAATTATTAAATAGAAGTCTGTTACTACAATCCTAATGGCCTCTAGTGCTTAAGGCCCTAAACAACAATACAACCACAAAAAACTGAATGAGAGCGCTAGGCCAATATTTAAACAAGATATAAAGAAATTACAGACCACTTTCTAATATTTGCAATATTTATTATATAATAAATCATTCAAATATAACATACACTACATGTATAGTAAACAGTGATATCACTGAACACTACTCCTGTTAGGGAGCTTAACCCCTTAGTGACGGCCGCGTGCAGACGCGGCCATCACTTAACACCCGTCTAACATTTTTTTTTTTTTTCCTAAAAGAATCCGGAGTCCCCGAACGGCGTGCAGCCGCGCGGGGAGCCGGATTTCCGGGACGTACATGTACGTCCTCTGTCACTAAGTGACAGCCACACAGGACGTACATGTACGTCCTGTGTCTCGAAGGGGTTAAAGAAGATAAAAATATAAAGATCAAAAATAGAGATAAAAGTAAAAATAAAATGGATGAATTAAAAAGTCTTAATTGTCTCTTATAAATCCGTTCCAAAGTTTATAGTGCAGACCCGTTAGTAGCGGGCAGGTACCAACAGATATAAAGTGTTTAGCACTGCATGAGCCATATATTGTTTCCACCATTGTAGTATAAAGATTTGGAATGTTTGTAACTCTGCGGCAAGTTCTGAGCTTTTCAGCGGGCAGAAGTGCGTTCCGGTTTATCCACACTATGTGTGGCCGATTCAATAATGAAGCAATACCTCTCCCGTCCTTATAGCGAAGTTCCTGATGTCACCAACTGGCTCCGTGCTGATCTCCAATATACAATATCTCTGTTCTGTACCTTCTGTCTGTCTTAGGGTGGATCAAATCAGTATCGAAGTTAATATCAAATGACTATCTGTATATCTCTGAAGAAGTGCCTTGTCAGGTACGAAACGCATTGGATGGACATTATATGTTTTCGAAATTAACTTTGATACTGATTTGATCCAGCTCAAACTTGAATTTTTAGATATATTATCACAGTGTCCTTACATTTCCCAGTTGCTATATCATCCTATATAGATTTATGGTCAACTGACCAGAGCTGTCCAAAGGATAGTGTAGCAACAGCACCACTGCAACATTTCAGGCCACTGTGATACTGCACGTAATCAAATTCAAGTTTGAGCTGTAATAATTTTTGAATAAAACATTTTTCAACAATTTTTTACTCAGGGGGATAAATCCTACAACACTTTAATTGAAAAGTTATGACAACAGTGCCAACTGGTGTCCAGAACACAATTGTAATGGACCCTAGGCCGTTACTATGGAACTTGGTATTTCCCTCAACCCATTTCCCTGAAAAGAACTGACTTTCACAGAGCAGAACGTCGGCCCCTTTCACATTGGTTGTTCTGTGGACAAAAGACCGGCCGCTGATTGGCCGATGGAAGTTAAAGGGACTCCATAGACTTTACCTGGAGAAAGTAGGCGGCCCTTGGATTGGTTGGTTGTTTGCCCGCCTACCGGTTCTGATTGGCTGAGTTGGCCATGATGATCTTGGCCAAGATTGGCCATTGGATTCCAGGCCCTTGATTGGCCAGGGGTTGAAGCGGAATATTCAAAGATGCTTCAACCCCCTGGCCATTGTGTGAAATGTGTATTTGAGTCCCTCAGCCTTTTGTCACATTGTTTACCCTTACTCAGCCCCTTTGTATAAATAATGTAATCATGTCTGGCCCTTTGTATTATGTTTACACCATCTGTCACTGTCCTTTGACTAGTATTGTATCTTGATGTGGTTCAGCATGTATAAAAGAGTTGAAGTTTGTGCAATAAAGTGTGTTACAGTTTGAACTTGAACTGGCTCCTGTCTCTGTGTTGCAGGATGGTATCAAGGGTCTTCTGTTGACCCCCATCCTAGGAAGAAATGCTGCTTGAGTAACCGGTGGAGCTGCCTGCTTGTAGCTGACCTCAGGAAGGAGAAACCTGGAACGACGAGTCCAACCCAGGGACTTGGGTACCCGTTACAGCAATTCTTTGTAATTTTGCACTCTATGCAAGAATTTGTGTCTCTCTAGAAAGTTAAATGAATAGCACAACCTGATGACCAGGACAGAAAATAGCAGTTAAATGTAAATACAAATCTGAGATGCACCAGCTTGAATGAAGGGCATAGAGAATGAATTGCAAGACTTCAAAGCCTCATAGTCCACCCTCTGTGTAGCATCAGTTAGAGAAACCAGGTCACTTTTCTGACCCCCAAATAATTCTGTAACTGACTTGATGGGGAGCATGATAAAGGCTGTAATGGGAACCAGGTGACCCGCTTGGTCCCTGGCCATTGTTGTTGAGTGTCAGTCTCTGTGATGCGGGGGTAGCCATGTCGATCTGAACCAGCCACAATTCCAGGGAATGGGAGTCAAAGGGAACTCTTTATACTACTGCTGTAATAAACCAACCCAGTCTGAATAACATAAATCCAACACTTTATTTTGGGGACACAGGGAAACATATATAGGACCTAAAGCCCAGAAGTAAACTTAAAATATAATTCAGTCTTGCAGCCCCAGTCTCCAGCCAATGGAGCGGCAAGGGACAAACTGGTGGTGACCATTCAGAAGGCCGCCTACCTGGTTTAACCTAATTCAGTCTTGTCTCCCGGGACATGGAACATAATTCAGTCTTGTTGAGCTGATCTCCAGCCAAAGGGGATCAGAGAGACAAGGGACAACAAGTGGCGACCAGCCAGCAGGCCACCTACAACTGGGGACCAGGAGGCTCTGACTACCCTGACTTAGAAACTTTCATGTGGCTGGGCAGCCAGAGTAGGCATGGGGACATAAAGCCATAGAGGGATGGGAATAACAGGGAAATAGGCCAGATCACCAGTATATGTTAAAATACATTAAAGCATAAAAATATTTATTAACAGACGAGCTTGTTACAAGCCAAAGGTCTGTTACATCACCCTGAGTGCCAAGCCATCGAAATGTCTTTGGAGGTGGCTTGAAGAAGAGGTGTCCTGGTCTGTTAAATGTCCTCCTGCCGGGACAAACCATCTGCATTTTTGTTGTCCCTGCCAGCCTAGTATTAGATGGTAAAATTGAAGGGCTGAAGTGCCAGACTCCAGAGCAGTAAGCGGCCATTGTCCCCAGACACCCTGTTAAACCACCCCAGGGGGTCGTGGTCAGTCAATACTGTGAACTCCCAGTCATACAGATAGGGTTGGAAGCAATTGATGGCCCAAACCAGTGCCAGACATTCTTTTTTAATGGTAGCATACCCAGTCTTAGGTGAGGGAGGTAGCATTCCCAGTCTCAGTGGGACTCGGTGAATGCTCAGAGCATCAGCTGTAGGGTCCCGTTGAATCTTTCACAGAGCTATTTGTCTGGGGGTGATATGCAGTGGTTTGGATGGGTTTTACCCTGCACAAACACCAGACTTGCTGTAGCAAGTCGGATGTAAACTGGGTTCCCTGGTGAAGGAAGCCTACCCAGGTGAATATTGTCACCAGAGCCTCAGCTACTGTCTCTGAGTGTTGTTGGCTAGAGCAACCGCCTCAGAGTACCGAGTCCACCATGGTCAGGATGAACCTTTTGCCTTTTCGGCTGTTCCTCGCCACAGGTCCTGCAATATCCACAGTTACACGCTGGAAGGGTTTTCTTATAATGGGAAAGAGCTGTAGGGGTGCCAGGAGCTTGTCCCCTCTTTTGCTGATACACTGACAAATGTTACAGGTGCTGCAAAATATTTGCACATTGCGGGACAGCCGTGGTCTGAAAAACGCTCTTGTGAGCCTATATTCAGTGTGCCTTGCCCCGGCTAAGGGAATCTCATGAGCCAGGGCTAGGAGGGCAGCCCAGTGCCGGGAGGGAACTATCAGCTGTGTATGCAGAACCTCAGTCTGGCCACTACAGGGAGTTAGAGTTTTCTTGTAAAGCAACACATCTTCCCAAATAAAAGTTTCCCGCTTAGGCCAGTCTCCCTAGTTTCAGCTCTCTGTCGGTAACCAGGTAGAGTAGGATCAAAGGTGACTTCTGTAAGGAGGTCTGAGGGGGGGACTAAGTCGGGTCAGAGGGATATGAGTCAGGGTTGGGGCTTACCGGAGGGTGACTTTGTCGAGCGCTGGAATGAGTGACGACCTGAAACTCTGCCATGGGGGATCCTGAGGGGGCTGCGGTGAAACTACTCTGTAGGTGCCCCAAGTCGTTTCTCAAAAGAACATCTGTGGACAACCCCAGCATAACTCCCAACAGGTTTGTATCCTTGGCCAGTGCCCCAATCCAAGGGGATAAGAAGCGAGGCTTCACCAGCATGAGGATGGTCCCAGTGTCCCTCAGCCCCTCTGCGGTATGTCCATTGATCTGTACCAGCTGAACATGGTGCTACCGGTTGCCCTGGGCAGGAACTTGGGCTAAGGACACTTCATGGTAGTAGCCTCAGTTAGTGTCCAGGCTTTCAGGCTGGGGAACTTCAACTGGGATAGGCAAGTGGTATTCCTTGGAGCACAAGAACTCCCTCTCACTAATGTGTTAGAGCCTGACATACAGAGGGCTTGTCAGAGAAAGGTCCTGCTGGAGCTCCAGAATGTGGCGGTGCAGAGTGAGAAGCGGGCCCATATCTGGTATATAGGCACTGGCTCTTATCCCTTAATTACTGGTGTTGTGTCAGAACCATCACATTTTTTTCCCTGAAGGACCGGTCCTAACACATCACTTACTTTGTGCTTACAGCGCTCCTGTCTGAAATTGACCTCTCCAAGACTGGAGTGGTCTCTTTCAGACATAGAAACATAGAATTTGACGGCAGATAAGAACCATTCGGCCCATCTAGTCTGCCCAATTTCCTACTGTGTAAAAAAAAAAAAAAAAAAAAAAACCTCAAACCTTTTTTGGTCCTTGGTCTTTTCTTATGTTAAGGACCGCCTTATGCCTATCCCATGCATGCTTAAATTCTGTCACTGTATTGACATCTACCACTTCTGCTGGTAGGCTATTCCACTTGTCTACTACCCTCTCAGTGAAGTAAAACTTTCTTACATTACATCTAAACCTGTGTCCCTCTAGTTTTAGACTATGGCCTCTTGTCCTAACGTTTTTACTCTTTTGAAATATACTTCCATCCTGTACTTTGTTGAATCCCTTCATGTATTTGAATGTTTCTATCATATCCCCTCTCTCTCTTCTCTCCTCCAAGCTATACATATTCAGATCCTTTAGTCTATCCTGATATTTCTTTTCCTGTAGACCAGTCACCATTTTAGTAGCCCTTCTTTGAATTTTCTCTAGAGTATCAATATCCTTCTGGAGATGGGGTCTCCAGTACTGTACACAATATTCTAGGTGAGGTCTAACTAGAGATCTGTACAGTGGCATGTTCGGTGTGCTGTGCACACATGACGTGTGCCGACTCTCCAACATAGATCAAAGAGGTCCTTAAGGGAAGGTCATTTCCCCAGAACACTCATCGCTAAGAGGTTAAGGTGTCCTCTCTGCCAGCAACTGTAACATTCTGGCATTGAAAGCCAGGACTGGTGCGGGCCTCATGACAACAGGGATAGAAGGAGGTTGTGTTTCTAGGACACTTGGTGGATGGCTGGAGGGACCATAAACAGTAACTGCTTGAGGAACCAGTCTCCTGTTTCCCCATACTTGCCAGCCAACTGACCAGCCTCCGTGAGGGTGCGGGGCTCCTGATCTCGAAAGAGTCCTGAATCTCCGGAGCAATATTATGATAGAACTGCTCCAGAAGAATTTGCTGGCAGCAGCTCTCGAAGGTAGTGACTCCACACCCTTGAAGCCATTTTCGGCAGACACGATCCAGAATGTGCACCCACTCTGTGTTTTATGCTTGCTAGCGGATTTCCCAGAACCACCGGCAACCCTTTCTGGCAGATCTAAGTGGTGTAGGAGACACTTATGCTCGAAGTCCTGCAGAAACCCATCAATGTCGCCAGTCGAGTCATCAAAGGGCTTGAAAGACTGGTGGGTCACCCTGATGGTGCAACTGTAGCCTATAGAGTTGGAGAGTGACACCTGACTGTGCAATAATTCCACCAGGTATTCTTGTTCTGCAGCCATAATTCTTAGCACTGCTCCTCTGACAAACTGGGTCCCAGGCAGGCCTTCCTCACCATGGGGTCTATGTGCTCATTGAAGGGGTGCCCAACTGTAAACCCAGAACATCCAGATAGACAGCTGGGGCTTGAATACCAGGGTATGTCAGTGGATCAGGCCAGCTGTGTAGTCTATTGGTCAGTGTCCCTTAGGAGGGCCAATAACCCAATTTTATTCAGTCCACTGCCATCTCATCCTCTCTAGGTTAACAGGTCCCGAAGGGTGGCCGCGGTCAGATGTCAATATGTCTCGGCCATCTCGACCATCGCAAGCCGAGTTGGTGTTTTGGACCCTTGGTTAGCGAGAGGGAGAGGTTCCACCGCTGCCACCAGTGTAGTGGGAACCAGGCGACCCGTTTGGTCCTTGACTGTCATTGCCGGGTGTCCTTCTCTGCTATGTGGCTACAAGAGGGTAGATGTGTCGACCCAGGGAATGGCTGTCAATGGGGAATCTTTAATCCATTCCTGTAATAAACCAATCCAGGACAAAAAACAGGAATGCAACACTTTGTTTTGGGGTCACAGGCAAACATATATAGGACCTAAAGCCCAAAAATAAAAATAGACTAAAATTCAATCTTGCCACGCCATTCTCCAGCCAATAGAAATTGGATTGACAAGAGACAAACAAGTAGAGACCAGTCAGAAGGCTGCCTACCTAGTGTAACCGAAATCAAACCTGTCACCCAGGACATGGAATATAATTCAATCTTGTTGCTCCGATCTCCGGCCAATGGGGATCGGAGAGACAAGGGACAACAAGTGGCGACCAATCATAAGGTCACCTACATTTCAAACTGGGGATTGGGAAGCTCTGACTGCTCTGGCTTAGAAACTTTAATGTGGCTGGGCAGCCAGAGTAGGCTGGGACAGTAAGCCGTAGGGGATAGGAATCACAGGGCAACAGGCCACAACACCAGTATATGTTAAAATACATTAAAGCATAACAATATTTATTAACAGACAAGCTCATAACAAACTAAACTAAATATTTATTGTAGTGTTTATCTCCATGAGTAAAACAAGGCTACTCCCACTGCTGAAAGAAGTTTTATTCAAAAGTTATTGCAGCTAAGACTTTTTTGGGTGCAGTATCACAGTGGCCTGAAATTGTACAGTTTTTATGTTGCTACACCATAGGATTATGTAGCAACAGTGCCACTATAACATTTCAGACCAATGAGATACTGCACCTAAAAAAACTCAAGTTTGAGCTGTAATAACATTTGAATAAAACACATTTCTGCAGTAGGAATTCCCTTGTTTTACTCAGGGGGATAAACCCTGCAACATTGTTTTTTACATCTGAAGTATTACTATTCCTTTAACAAGATAGCTTTCACCTGAGCAAACCTGCCAAAAAGGGTGGCTATCAAGCAAAGGTTGACTATTAAAGTAAACAATAGGTCAGTTAATTGGAAAAATAGGAGTTATAGGGAGGGGACTATAGAGAGCAATAGGGGGTTATAGGGAGAGTCTATATGGTACAGTGGAAGGAGTAATATGGGGAGGTTCTGTGGAGCAATATGAGGTGTTATAGGGAGAGTTATACTAAGAGGGTATATGGAATGATAGGAGAAGCTATAGGGAGGGGTTATATGGAAAAACATGATGAGTTATAGGGAGGTGTTATAAGGAGAATATGAGGAGTTATAAGGAGAGAGTATAAGGAGCAATACAAGAAACTAAAGGGAGGGATTATATGAAGCAGTAGGAGGAGTTATAGGGAGGGATTATATATAAGATGAAATAGGAAGAGTTACAGTGAGAGGTTATATAGAGTAATTGGAGGAATTCATGGGAGAAGTTATAAGGAGCAACTGGAGGAGTTATAGGGTAAGTTTATATAGAGCAAGAAGGGGAGTTATAGAGAGATGTTATATGGGAAAACAAGATGAGCTATAGGGAGAGGGTATAGAATGTAATAGAAAGAGTTATAGGGAGAGGTTATATTAAGTAATAGAAGAAACTGTTGGGAGAGATTAAATGAAACAATAGCTGGAGGTCATAAAGAGTAATATGAAGAGTTATATAGAGTATATGGAGTAGCGTGAGGAGTTATAGGGAGAGGTTATATGGATCAATAAAAGTAGTTATTAGGAGGAGTCATTATGCTCAATAACTACAGTTATAGAGATAAGTTATATGAAGCAAAAAGTAAATTTGCAGGGAAAGATTAAATGGAACAATAGGAGGCGTAACAGGAAGAAGTTATATGAAGCAAGAACATGAGTAATAGTGAGCAGCTGCATGGAGAAATCGGGAGAATTATAGTGAGAGGTTATAAGGAGCAATAAATACTTTATATGGAGCAATAGAAGGAGTTAAAGGGAGGGGTTATGTTGAAAAATAGGAGTCTTTATAGGTAGAGGTTATATAGAGCAGTAGGAGGAATTATAGGGAGAGTTTATATGGAGCAATAGGAGGAGTTACAGGGAGAGGTTATATGGAGCAATAGAAGGAGTTATAGGGAGAGTGTATATGGAACAATAGGAGGAGTTATAGGGAGGAGTTATATGGATCAGTAGGATGAGTAATAGGAAGGGGTTATATGGAACAATAGGAGGAGTTATAGGGAGAGGTTATATGGAGCTATAAGAGGTGTTATAGGGAGAGGTTATATGGAGCAATAGGGGGAATTATAGGGAGAGTGTATATGGAACAATAGGAGGATTTATAGGGAGGGGTTATATGGAGCAATAGGAGAAATTATAGGGAGAGTGTATATGGAACAATAAGAGGACTTATAAGGAGGGGTTATATGGAACAATAGGAGTTATAGGGAAAAGTTATATGGAGCAATATGAGGAGCAATAAGAAGAGATATAGGGAGAGTTTATATGGAGCAATAGGAGGAGTTATAGGTGGAGGTTATAAAGAACAGTAAGTGGAGTAATAGGCAATATGGAGCATTAGGATGAGTTATTGGGAAGAGGGTAAATGGAGACAAAGATGGAGTTATAGGGAGAGGCTGTATGAAAATGATTGATCCTGGGATGCCAACATACAGCTAGTAATGCCCCAAGAGTATAGAGGGTTGAACTTGAGGACATTCAGCCATCAGATATTCTCCTGTAGTCTTGATGCCCCAAAAAGATTGGTACACTGGGTTCTGTGTTTCTACTCTGGTTAGTGATGTGACTGTACAGTCACTGATGTACTGGCAAATCCCCTTGATCAAAGACACCCAGCCCAAACTGGCCTTTATCAAAGAAACTGTAAACAGTGGTTATATTGCATAATGGGAGATGCTATATGGAGATGTTATGCGGAGCTGATAAAAAAACAGTTAGTTGGATCAATGCATGTAGCTATATAGAGAGTTACATATTCATTATTCATTTAGCATTCAGTATAAAGTACAGAAACAATAAAAACATATTGATGCATCTAAGAAGTCAATATTAACATAGTAACTCACAGCACACTATGTTTCTACTGTAACCAGAGGTTCAGGGTGGAGACAGAAATCATTTTCACTTTTATAGATAGAATTACTTATGTGATAAGCTTATGACATGTATATAAACAAATAAAACATTTTATCCTCTTGTCCTTGGAATAGATTGGGTGTCTGCTAATGGCCACAATGTCCTTGCTGCAGATACAGCTCAAGACTCATTTCTATTGATAACATCCATTTAATTAGAGTGCAAATTCCAGGGTCTGGTCATTGATCTGTGAATTTCATCCCTGCTCTGACTCTTAGTTTACCTGCACAGTAACAACACTATATCTTAGTCTGTAAAACTATTGACCACACTGCATTGACATAACAGCCATTCTAATCAGTACATGCTTTACATTGCTTTGTAATCTTGCTGTAGGAAACATAAACGTATGAATTATAGTACAATACATCACTTAAAGGGATAGTGTGGCGGTACCAGTGGACCCCCAGCTCTGTGTCCCCGCCACTTGTCACTTCTTCTACTACCAGACCGATAGCCATACCTGGGAACTTTTGAAGCAGGGCTACCTGGAGGGTAACCCTGTCAGTGCCGACCGGGGAGGAAAATGACGCGATTCACATCATAAAAGGGGCGGGGCTTAGTCACGGGAGGGGGCGGGACAAAAAAAACCCTGCAAGATGGAGGTAAAAGGGCAGGAGTGGGAGGAACTAGGTGGGATGGAGCACAAGTGGGCAGAGTTTCTACTTAAACTCTGCCCACCCAGTGATTCACACATTGCCCCGGAGACCCGGTAATTCAGTTTGAAATCCGGAGTGTCCGGGGCAAAACCGGAGAGTTCCCAGGTATGCCGATAGCAATCCCACAGCACCCCGCCGAATACCCCGATCACCAGGGTCAGGGTAACCAAGAACTGTTTATTGGTACAAGAACTGTATTCATTAGCTAGTGCTCTTAGGAGAAAAATGACACCCCATTGGTATGAGTTTAGCTACCTCAGGGGGCGCTAGAAGTGCAAAACGACACCTACAGCCTCAAATTTTCTAACATTTTTTCCAACATTACTTGTCTGTACACAAATAGTTATAACAACTACAGAAGTGAAGAAAGGGTACACAAACCATACCATTTTGAAAAGAAGACACCCTGCCGCATCTAATGATGGGTGACTTGCCTTGTTATCCCAAGACTGGAGTGCACAAATGCCTCCAGAAAATGGCGCTAATGAAAAAAAAAGGCATTTTCTTACATTTCTGTCCCTTCAAATGTACTGAAATTTGTGCAAACCATGGCATTTCCAACTGTTTTCATTAGCTAGTGCTCTTAGGAGAAAAATGACACCCCATTGGTATGAGTTTAACTACCTCAGGGGGTGCTAGAAGTGCAAAACGACACCTACTACATCCTCAAATTTTTCTAACATTTTCTCAAACATTACTTGTCTGTACACAAATGGTTATAACAACTACAGAAGTGAAGAAAGGGTACACAAACCATACCATTTTGAAAAGAAGACACCCTGCCGCATCTAATGATGGGTGACTTGCCTTGTTATCCCAAGCCTGGAGTGCACAAATGCCTCCAGAAGATGGCGCTAATGAAAAAAAAAGGCATTTTCTTACATTTCTGTCCCTTCAAATGTACTGAAATTTGTGCAAACCATGGCATTTCCAACTGTTTTCATTAGCTAGTGCTCTTAGGAGAAAAATGACACCCCATTGGTATGAGTTTAACTACCTCAGGGGGTGCTAGAAGTGCAAAACGACACCTACTACATCCTCAAATTTTTCTAACATTTTCTCAAACATTACTTGTCTGTACACAAATGGTTATAACAACTACAGAAGTGAAGAAAGGGTACACAAACCATACCATTTTGAAAAGAAGACACCCTGCCGCATCTAATGATGGGTGACTTGCCTTGTTACCCCAAGCCTGGAGTGCACAAATGCCTCCAGAAGGTGGCACTAATGAAAAAAAAGGCATTTTCTTACATTTCTGCCCCTTCAAATGTACTGAAATTTGTTCAAACCATGGCATTTCCAACTGTATTCATTAGCTAGTACTCTTAGGAGAAAAATTACACCCCATTGGTATGAGTTTAACTACCTCAGGGGGCGCTAGAAGTGCAAAACGACACCTACTACAACCTCAAATTTTTCTAACATTTTCTCAAACATTACTTGTCTGTACACAAATGGTTATAACAACTACAGAAGTGAAGAAAGGGTACACAAACTATACCATTTTGAAAAGAAGACACCCTGCCGCATCTAATGATGGGTGACTTCCTTTATACCCCAAGCCTGGAGTGCACAAATGCCTCCAGAAGTGGCGCTAATGAAAAAAAAGGCATTTTCTTACATTTCTGTCCCTTCAAATGTACTGAAATTTGTGAAAACCATGGCATTTCCAACTGTATTCAGAGCTAGTGCTCTTAGGAGAAAAATGACACCCCATTGGTATGAGTTTAACTACCTCAGGGGGTGCTAGAAGTGCAAAACTACACCTACTACAACCTCAAATTTTTTCTCAAACATTACTTGTCTGTACAAAAATGGTTATAACAACTACAGAAGTGAAGAAAGGGTACACAAACCATACCATTTTGGAAAGAAGACAACCTGCCGCATCAAATGAGGGGAGAATTGCCTTCTTACCCCAAGCCTGTTTGCCCAAATGCTTCCAAAATTGGCAGTATAGGAAAAAAATGGCATTTTCTTACATTTCTGCCCCTTCATCTGTACGGAAATCTGTGAAAACCATGCAATTTCCAACTGTATTCATTAGCTAGTGCTCTTAGGAGAAAAATGACACCCCATTGGAATGAGTCGATCTACCTTAGGGGTGCCAGAAGCACATAACTACGCCTACCTGTTTGCTTCTTCAAAATGGCTGCTTGTACTAAAATGTTCATAACTGTTAGAAACATGAAGGAAAGGTATAAAAGGTATACCATTTTGGAAAGTAGACATTCTCCCGCATCAAGTGAGGGGTCACTTGCCTTTCTACCCCCTGGGCTGAAGTGCACAAATATTTCCAAAATCTGGCGCTGTGGGAATAAATACATGTTTTTTTACATTTCCACCACTTCAAAGATACTAAAATCTTTGAAAACCATAACATTTCCTGCTGTATTCAGTACCTGCTACCAACATGAGAAAAATGGTAGCCCATTTGTGTGGTTTAACATACAATATGTGGGTGCTAGGAACACGTACGTAAACCTGACACTTTTGTTTTTTAAATTATCTGCTTGCACTAAAATGGTTATAACCATAATAGATATGCAGGAAAGGTAGAGAAACAATGCCATTTTGGAAAGAAAACAACCTGCCGCATCTAATGAGGGGTCAATTGCCTTCTTACCCAAAGGCTGGTATGCACAAATGCTTCCAGGAGGTGGCGCTAATGAAAAAAAAGGCATTTTCTTACATTTCTGCCCCTTCAAATGTATGGAGCTCTGTAAAAACCATGGAATTTTCAACTGCGTTCATTAGCTAGTGCTCTTAGGAGTCAAACAACACCCCACTGGTATGAGTTGACCTACCTTAGGGGGTGCTAGAAGTAGAAAACTACACCTACTACAACCTCTGATGTTTCTAACATTTTCTCAAATGTGACTTGCCTGTACAAAAATGGCTATAACACCTTCAGAATTGAAGAAAAGGTAGATAAACCATACCATTTTGGAAAGAAGACAACCTGCCACATGTAATGAGGGGTCACTTGCCTTCTTACCCCAATACGGGTGTGCATAAATGTTTCCAGAAGGAGGCGATATAGGAAAAAAATTGAATTTTTTTACATTTCTGCCCCTTCAAATGTATGGAGCTCTGTGAAAACCATGGAATTTTCAACTGCATTTGTTTGCTAGTGCTCTTAGGAGTCAAATGACACCCCATTGATATGAGTTGAACTACCTTAGGGGGTGATAGAAGTAAAAAAGTACACCTACTACAAACTCTGATGTTTCTAACATTTTCATAAACCTGACTTGCCTGTACGAAAATGGCTATAACACCTTCAGAATTGAAGAAAAGGTAGATAAACCATACCTTTTTGGAAAGAAGACAACCTGCCGCATCTAATGAGGGGTCACTTGCCTTTTTACCCCTAAGTAAGTTGGCACAACTATTTCCAGAATGTGGTGCTACAGGAAAAAAAAACAAACATTTGTTTTACACATCAGTCACTTCAAAGATACTAAAATGGTTCAATGGCGTGGGATTTCCTAGGAGGACTCCTTGCCAGCCTAAGAAAAATGGTACCCCACTGCTGTGGGTTGACATACCAATTTACGCTACAGGAGCGTAGCTACCAGTGAAACAGGAATGGGAAAGCAAACAGTGTATGTGTGATTTTATGGCTAACAGATGAAAGAAGCTAGGGCGTCAGCCGGTGTACGTGCGGACCTGTGACTACAAGTGTAACAAAGTGTGTGGGAGGGTGAGGGATTAGGCAGTGTGTGTGGGTATGAGCAGAGGAGCAAGGATGGTGGTGATAGTGGGGCAGTGTATGATAGTGTGTATGGGAGATCTGTGACTACCAGTGTGCACTGTATGTCCCCTCATACAAAGCACTGCGTTGGACCCCTCCTCCTGTGGCACGTGCATTTTTTGGGGCTTTTTCCCCCAATATTTTTGTGTAGACCTCGTTGGGGGCATCAGAACCCATACAATGAGGTCTAAATAAAAAATAAAGTGTGAAATCCTTTGTGTGCCACAGGGGTGTCCAGTGGATTGCAAAGCAATGCATTTGGGCCCCTGTGGCACACAAAGGGTTAATTTTTTTTAATCGTTACTTTGTATTCAGGTGCCCACCAAACAAACTCTGATCACAAAGTAATGATAAAAAGTTCTGTGTGTGCCACAGGAAGGGGGTCTGCATTGACCCCCCCTTCCCAGTGGCACACACAGGGTTAATTTTTTTTTAATTTTTTATTTTTTATTATGTACCTCATTGAGGGGCATCAGGACCCCCTGATCCCTCCCCAATGAGGTCTTAGTAAAAAAAAAAAATATATGTCCACAAACAGAGTGACCCTGTGAGTGCCACAGGGGTCTCCAGCGCATTGCAAAGCAATGCATTGGATCCTTGCGGCACTCAGAGGGTTAATTTTTTTTTTATTTACATTTTTTTTATTATAGATCTCATTGGGGGGGGTATCGTGACCCCTCTGATTCTCCCCCAATGAGGTCTTAAAAAAAAAAAAAAAAAGGAATAAAAATAAATGTCTTTGTGAGTGCCACAGGGGTCTCCAGAGCACTGCAAAGCAATGCATTGGACCCTTGTGGCACTCAGAGGGTTAATTTTTTTTTATTATTACTTTGTAATCAGAGCTTGTTGGGGGGCCATCAGGACCAGTCCTGATGGCCCCCCAACAATCTCTGGTAACAAAGGAATGATAAAAGCCCTGTGTGTGCCACAGGAGGGGGGGTGCATTGGACCCCCCTGTGGCACACACAGAGTTACATTTTTTTTTTTTTCTTTTTTACTCATAGACCTCATTGAGGGGCATCAGGACCCTCCCCGATCCCCCAATGAGGTCTTGCAAAAAAAAAAAATCCCCCCAAACGAAGTGACCCTGTGAGTGCCACAGGGGTCTCCAGCACATTGCAAAGAAATGTACTGGGGACCCATGCGGCACTCACAGGGTTACTTAGACCTTTTTTTTTTTTTAGTTTCAGACCTCGTGGGGGACATCAGGACCCCTCCTGGTGTCCCCCCAGTTATTGATCTCCCAGCCGATAGGCTGAGAGATCAATCTGGCAACTGCAGGAGAGCAAAAGCTCTCCTGCCTTTCACTCCTACCACCAGTAGGAGTGAATCGGGTAAGGGAAACTTCCCTAATGTCATTTGGTGATCATGTCACCGATGACGTTAGGAGATTTCCCCAAGTCCCGCCCACTCCTACCCGGAAGTTCAGGTAGGAGAGGGGAGGACGGAGAAGCTCTGCTTCTCAGTTGGCGATATTGATCTCCCAGCGCGATCGGCTGGGAGATCAATACCTGGGAGGACATGAGGAGTAATCCTCATGTTCCCCCAAGAGTGCAAGGCTGTATTTCAGCTGAAATGCGGCCACTGCAAGCTGGTTATACAGGCTTATGCAGTGACCGCATTTTAGCTGTACAATGTACGAGCGTGGCACAGCAGGTACAGCTGTGTCCACTCGTACATTGTACCCACCTGGCACTCTAGGGGTTAAACTTGTCGCTTGATCAGTGGCCAATCAGGAGGCGGCCAATGTTTTGTCACACAGCATCATGGTGCTGTTGCTACACCATTCTATGGACAGCTCTGGTCCCGGGACCATAAATCTCCATAGGATGGTATAACAACAGCGTCACTGTACAATTTCAGGCCACTGTGATACCTAAAAAATTAAACTTTGAAAATTAGTAACTTTTGAATGAAACACCTTTCAGCAGTGGGAGTACTCTTGTTTTCCTCAGGGGGATAAACCCTACAACATATATATTTTTTTTTTACATTTTAAGTATTACTATCCCTTTAATCGGTTGGCCAATGGGAGAAGGACCTACTTTCGCCCATGTTAAGTCAATGAAGGCCCTTTAACTCCCAACGACCAATCAGCGACCTGCTGACACTTAACCTCCACTGCTGCTCATTTTCTTAATCTCAGCTTGTTTGGGGAAAACATAGGGTTTTCTCTGCCAGCATAACGGCCCTCAGTAGTTGGTGAAGCGTGGTGCTCGCCAGGTCAATAATCCAGGGTTGCCAACACGGGAGATTGGTCCGGCTTCCGTGACAGATAGTAATACTTTAATATTACTAATCCCCTTAGTGTAGTTCTTTAAAAAATAATTCAATTGCCCCCAGTGTCATCTCTCAAACCTTTATGGTTTGAGAGATAACCGTAAGCAAAGTTCCCCCCTCCCTCCCCCTTCCCTGAAATCAGCGTTGTACTGACTGCCGGGGAAGTCTGTTGTACAATAGGCTTGCGGCTCTGCAGCTGAGCCGAGATCACGTTAGTGAAAAATAATTATTTCACTGAAACGGTCTTCTACATGTGCTTGATTTGCAAGCACACGTAGAAGACAGTTTCAGTGAAATAATTTTTTTTTACTAACTCGATCGTGGCTCTGCTGCAGAACCGCCTGATGAAAAAAAAAAATGGATATCCCTGCAGTCAGTACAACTTCAGGAAAGGGGGAGGGAGGGGGGAACTTTGCTTACGGTTTTCTCTCAAACCATAAAGGTTTGAGAGATGAACCTGGGAGCAATTGCATTATTTTTTAAAGAGCTACACTATGGGGATTAGTAATATTAAAGTATTACTATACCTATAAAGTAATAGTAATGTTTCATAAAAAAAAGCAGCTTCAATTGAACTTCATAGTATTTGGGCCATGGAGAGTGTTCTTTCAATGCTGTCAGAGTGGTAGTTCAGCAGTAATTGAATGATAAAGTATCCTCTTCCCTCCCCTTTTTCCTAGTGTAAGCCACCTCCCGTCAGATGTTGAACCTGGTCTCTTGACCGGACAGCTCACAGCAAGGGACAATCTTCTTACTGTGAGCATAAGGAAAACCCTTCCCCCTTGACAGGTTTTTCAGGTTTTTCCTTATGCTCACTGAAGATTGTCCCTCTCTGCGATCCATCCAGACAATCTTGCTGCTCTGAGGTGAGCAGTGTTACATCAGTAAATGGGAAGGGAGGGGATACTTCATCATTCAATTACTCTTGAACTACAATTCTGACAGTATGGAAATACTATGAAAACTAATCGGTGCTGTTTTTATGTGAAACATTATTATCTCTTTAAGTACTTTGCTTGAGGTAAGTGTGGTGTCTGAGTGGGATCAATCAGATTAATGTACCAAGAAGTAATAGATTAATTCTAGATCAAATTAAGTGAACTATATAGGTCTAATAACAATTCCCATAATTCCCAGTGATATAAATGGGGCTTTGACGCTCTTTAATGATAGAGAGGGGGAACTTTGCTAGTGAATATCTCTCAAGCCATAAAGGTTTGAGAGATGTCACTGGGGGCAAATAATTTCTTTTTTTTACTACTACAATATTGGGATTAGTAATTTTAAAGTATTACTATCCCTTTAAGTTGTATTTTGCCATGTTGATTTAACTTTATAAGGACTGGAGGAGTGCAAACTCATTATGAAGGAATGTATTGCACCCCCCTCTAACCTTAAATGGTTACATTTACCATATTCCAGTAGCAGAGTCTATGCTCCTATTTTAATACTTCTTTACCTATGGAAATGTTTCTTCATTTCTTAGTTTATTCCTTGGACCTAATGTACATACCTGGTAACTATTTCCTATGGAGCCCCTGGCGAGTGTTTATGGGTTGTGACCAGGCATATTTTAATTAAGTGAATTGTGCCATAAAGGGTGGGGCTTAATTGGGTGGGCGAGGCTTACTGTCATTATGCTGAGGAAGTGAGAAGAAGGAGAAGTGGGCAGAGTTTCTTGTTAAACTCCCACCGCCATAGAATCAGCCTCTGTCCCTGGAGATGCAGTAATTAACATTAACATAGTAAAATAGTAACATAGTTGATGAATCTGAAAAAAGACACGGGTCCATCAAGTCCAGTCCATGCTAAAAAAAACACCCCTGTTGATTCAGAGGGAGGCAAAAAAGCCCTCTGAAGACATTTTCAATTTAGCCCCAAGTGGGTAAAAAAAATACTTTCTGACTCCAAATGGCAGTCAGATAGATCCCTGGACCAACATCCTAACTGCACTGAAGCCATCTGTCATAATTTTAAGTATTGCTTTTTGAAAGCAATTGCATTATCTGTAAGCACAGCATTCCAAGGCAAAGAATTCCTTATCTTTACTAACCTTACTGTAAAGAATCCCTGCCTTTGTTTTAGTTGAAAGTGCCTTTCCTATAGTCTTATTTGATGACCTCTTGTTCTTAGCTCAGCTCTTTGCATAAATAATTACTTGGATAGTTCTTTGCATTGACCTTGGATGTATTTGTAAATGGTAATCATATCATCCCTTAGACGTCTCTTCTCTAATATAAACAAACACAGTTTGGCTAGTCTCTCTTTACAACTCTGAACCGACAATCCTTTTATCGGTTTTGTTGCATGTCTCTGCACCTTTTCCAGTTCAGCAATGTCTTTTTTAAAAACTGGCGCCCAAAATTGTACTCCATATACCAGATGAGGCCTAACCAAGGATTTATACAGAGGTTGAATAATATTAGCAACCTGTGCATCTACACCTCTTTATGCAGGCTAGTACCCTATTTGCTCTTGCAGCAGCTGAGTGACTCTGCACACTGCTGTGAAGTCTATTGTCTATCAGTACCCCTAAGTATTTCTCTAATGAGGATTCCTCAAGTTGTTTCCCATTTAGAGTAACATTAACATTAAAAAATGGAGTATCCGGGGCAGATCTGGAGAGTTCCCAGGAATGCTAATGTATGAAATCTGTTTGGCATCCAAGGGGTTAGTCTCCATGCAGACAAGTGAAATTAACACTCTGCCTCTTTCATTTCTCTCTTTCAAAATGAAGAGATACTATGGGTTGTAATTTGAAAGCTAAACATTTGCTGTTCTAGAGCAAATTACCTACACATAGGGGACAAATACAAATTCCCATTAATTTAAATGTGGTTATAACCCACTGAATGCTAGATAAGACTCCAATGCTTTGCACACAAAGGGTTAAAAGCTCCATTTAAATCAGTGGGAATATGGGGAATTTTTATCTGTCCCCCTGTGGTGCAGTTGGCTTACTTACCTAAATTCTGACCTTTTATCAATAACCCCTTATCTGCTAGGGTGTTCTCCAAAACATTACTTCACAGTGTGTTAGAAACCTCTCTAGCAGCCAAGGGGTTAAACATCTTGACTGAATGTTCTAGAGAACCCTATTCACACGTCAATTCCTCTGCCCCTCCCCAAGGAAGTAGTTATGTGTACTAGTGAGTGTACTGTAATATCCGGGGTTATGAAGTAACAAATCTGTACTGAGTTACCACTGTTTATTAATACTGGGGAACACCCAACTCTTGATCCAATGGGAAGGTACTGGGGTCAGTTCCTGGCCTGTACTAAATAACAAGGGTTAAGCAAGATCTCCGCAAACACAGGAGATGTTCCAGACTTGTCTATTAAACATTACAAGGAAATGCCACCAACTGTGCCTAATAACTTCCACCTTCTGGGTTATGCAGTGCTCCTAGGGATTAACCAATTGAGCGCCAGAAGGGTAAGCAACACATTACAAAGCAATGCATTGCGTACCACTCTGGCACTCAAAGGGTTAAGTCAGACTGAGGAAGGAATATAAAAAGGAGGTTTGTCTGCTGTCTTGTTATCCTCTATCCCTGCAATGCTTTAGCATACCTCCCAAGTGTCCCGCCAGTCCCTATTTGAGACTAACTCCCTCTGTCCCTCTTTCCCACCCTGGTGTCCCTCTTTTAGGTGATCACACTGTGCGGTGTTTATTTAAGTATCACATTGCTCCATAGCAATAAAACGCACATTAATGTTTTTTAAAACATCAGTATCTGTGTTTTTGAATAAGTCTGTATATATAAAACACTTTGGGGTAGACTGACTAAGCGGTGATAAAGAGGTGATAAATTGGTGATAAAGTGGAGATGAGTTCTTCAATTTATCACTTCTCCAATTCCTATGTTATTCTATGGAGCCTATGCACTAAGATTTCTTCAATTTTAGAGATCTTAGTGAATAGGCGCCATAGAATAACATAGGAAGGCACTTGTGTGCCGAAACGCGTTGGAGAAAAATAAAAATCATATCTTATTGGAAAACCACGCTTATCCCGAGGAATAGAGATGGGTCAGAGAGAATCTTCAGACCTACACCGACGGGAGAAGCTTGGGGACTTTGGACTCGATCCATAGGGATAGTGCAGGGGAAGGTGTCCCTTTGATTCTATATGCGCATTACTTGGCTATACTTGTGAGTGCATTTCTTTTCCAATACATCTTTTTAACCCTCTGGCAATCAAAGGGTTAAAGATATGATACTGTCCCATGTGTGTTTTATTCTTTGTTTTTTTGAGGGATTACATCATTGAAGAGATTTTGAGATATAATTGTTTGAAGACTTCATTTACAAGAGGAGTAATAAGTGAGTGGCCATTTGGCACACATAAGGAATGTACTATGTATAATATTGATATACTACACTATATTTTGTATCTTTTTTCATGTTTTTATGGAATGATCTTCACTGAGTTATAAGGATAAGTATTGCTCCATATTTTGTTGTCTTGTTTGTTCACGTGTGAGGTGTATGAGCTGCCCGGAAGTGACTGCAGCAGAGACTTTTTAAGTTACATTTAAAGGGATAGTAATACTTAAAATATGTTGTAGGGTTTATCCCCCTGAGTAAAACCAGAGTACTCCCACTGCTGAAAGGTGTTTCATTCAAAAGTTATTAATTTTCAAAGTTGAATTTTTTATGTGCAATATCACAGTGGCCTAAAATTGTACAGTGGCACTGTTGCTACACCATCCTATGGAGATTTATGGTCCTGAGACCAGAGCTGTCCATAGGATCGTGTAGCAACAGCGCCACTGTACAATTTCAGGCCACTGTGATATTGCACCTAAAAAATTAAACTCTGAAAATTAATAACTTTTGAATGAAACACCTTTCAGCAGTGGAAGTACTCTTGTTTTATTCAGGGGGATAAACCGTACAACATATTTTTTTTTACATTTTAAGTATTACTATCCCTTTAAACCAAACGGAAGCTTAAAAAATAATAATAATAAGGTTTTAATGCTATTGGATGTGTCACCTAACTATTTAGGAGATGTTGTGCATAGGTGATACATCCACTTTAACCCTTTGAGTGCCAGAAGGGTACACAGCGCATTGCTTTGCAATGCGTTGCGTACCCCTCTGGCACTCAAAGGGTTAAGGTGAAGGTGTGCTAAGTCACATTTTCCCTTGGAGAAGTGATAAATTGGAGAAGTCAACTCCACTTTATCATCTCTTTATCACTGCTTAGTGAATATCCCCTTTGTCTTGCTCTAAATCATTTATTCAGTTACACAAAGAGGTGTCACTAGGTCATGAAACAACCTAGAATTTCCAGTAATGCTCTGCCCACCAGCCACACCCCCTTAAACTAAATGTAACGAGATCCTAAGTCCTTGGATGGACGTTGCTCGTTCTGCCGACTACCTTTCTCTAGATGAAGGCTTCCTTAGCTGGTTTTCCCGGTCAGTCCCTCCAAACAGCTTCCCAGGATGGGGGTCAACAGAAGACCCTTGATACCACCCAGTAATGCAGACACAGCACGCAGTTCAGGATCAACAGAGCTCTCACTTTATTGTGGCTGAATTCAGCTCTTTTATGAAGGTTTAGAACAAAGAACAACAATGCATAACAAGGTTAACTGACTTAGTACAATAGGTTGGGGTGACATACAATGGGACCCCTAGGGTTAAGGTAAACACTGGTACAATGGGACACCAGACTCCCTGGAGCCATAGTAATTCAATCTGGCCACTTTAACCCTTAGACCAATAAGCGAGGAGTAGCTGGATTTGAGCAGCCAATCCGATGGCCGCCTACTTTTCCCATGTAAAGTCTATGGAGTCCCTTTAACTGTAGGCGACCAATCGGTACCTTGGGGCGGGTCTTAGATTAGCCAATCCCTGGGTGGCCTACTTTCCCCCATGTTAACTCTATGGGGGACCTTTAAACTCGTCACCCAGAGCTTTGACCAATCAGAGAGCCGCCTACTGCCCAGCATATTTCCCTGGAGTAACGGCAGGGATCCGTTACATCACCCCCCCTTCGAGCGTCCAAGTCTGCTGGCGTGGTAAAACAGGAAACTTGGGACGGAAACAAAGACTAGTGGGTCCAAAGGTTAGGCGTCCTCTTGGCGGGACAATCCATCTGCATTCTGGTTATGTTTGCCTGACCGGTATTTAAATGAGAAAGTGTATGGTTGCAGAGCCAGGATCCACCGCAGTAAGCGGCCGTTATCCCCTGAGGTTTGGTTGAGCCACACAAGCGGGTTATGGTCAGTTATTACTGTAAATTCCCTCCCATAAAGGTAGGGTTGAAACCTTTTGATGGCCCAAACTAATGCCAGGCATTCTTTCTCTATGGCCGCATAGTTCATCTCCCGGTCCAGCAGTTTTCGGCTCTGAAAAGCGACAGGGTGTTCCTCTCCCGTGGCATCCACTTGGCTTAGGACCGCTCCCAACCCGACGTTAGAGGCATCTGTGTGGACCAAGAAAGGAAGGTTAAAGTTGGGAGCAGCAAGCACTGGGGCCTGTCCTAAAGCAGTCTTCAGAGCCTCAAAGGCCTGAGCGCATGCCGGGGTCCAGGTAATCCGTCGGGGTAGAGCCTTCTTGGTGAGGTCGGTTAGAGGTTTAGCTATGTCGCTGTACCGGGGGACGAACCTGCGATAGTACCCTGCTGTCCCCAAGAAAGCCAGGACCTGCTTTTTGGTCTGAGGCTGGGGCCACTGGACAATGGCTTCTCTTTTAGCCGGCTCGGGTCGCTGGCACCCGCTGCCCACCCGGTGACCGAGGTACTGAACCTCCCCCATTCCCATCTGGCATTTGTCGGGGCGTACAGTCAGTCCTGCTTTGTCAATTCTGCCTAAAATAGCCTCTAGATGCAGTAGGTGATACTCCCAGGACTCGCTGTAGATTGCAATATCATCTAAGTAGGCACAGGCAAACTCCTGGGCCCCAGTGAGCAGGCGGTCCACCAGTCTCTGAAAGGTGGCGGGGGCATTCTTCATCCCGAACGGCATAACTGTGAACTGGTATAAGCCGAACGGGGTGATGAAGGCTGATTTTGCCATTGCCTCCGGGGCCAAGGGAATCTGCCAGTAGCCCTTACTCAGATCCAAGGTAGTAACATAGCGAGCCCCAGCGAGTCGGTCAAGGAGGTCATCTACCCTAGGCATAGGATACGCGTCCGTTACGATCTTCTCATTTAGCCGCCGGTAGTCCACGCAGAACCGGATGGTCCAGTCTTTCTTAGGGACTAGGACTACCGGGGAGGCCCAGGGGCTGTCGGACTCCTCAATTACCCCTAATTCCTGCATGTCCTGGAGTTCCTTCTGAATATGGGACTTAACCACCTCTGGCACCCGGTAAGCGGGCTGTCTCAGGGGGGTTTGGGCGAGGGTATCTACCTTGTGGTCGGTCAGGGTTGTGCGGCCGGGTAACGTTGAGAACAGGGTGGGCCACCGGGACAAGATGCCCCGGAGTTGGTCCTGCTGTTCTGGCGTGAGGTGAGAACCTAAGGGAACTGAGCTAGAGGGCGAGTTAGGTTGAGCATTGGCCAAGAGATCGGGGAGCTCCTTGTCCTCCGCCTCTTGACTGGCCAAGGTGCATATGGCCAAAATGTCCTTGGGGCGCTCTTCATACTTTTTATCTTTCAGTTGGGGACCCCTAGCTATCAAGTATGTTGTCTCTCCCTGTCGGTCTATGACCTGGTAAGGCCCTTCCCAAGCTGTCTGGAGCTTGTTCTGCCTTACTGGTCGTAGAGCGAGTACTTTCTGCCCTACCATGAATTCCCTGAATGTGGCATGCCTATCATAGTATTTCTTTTGCTTGGCTTGTGCGGTCTGGAGATTTTGTCGGGCCAAGCCAGTCAGCGTCTCCAGCCGATCCCTCAGTTCCTGGATAGGTAACTGCTGGGGACTCTTCCGTCTTGCCTTCCCAATACTCGCGGAGGATGTTCAGGGGCCCACGGACTTGTCTCCCAAACAGGAGTTCGAAGGGGGAGAAGCCCGTGGACTCCTGAGGCACCTCTCGGTATGCGAAGAGCAAATGTGGTAGGTATTGTTCCCAGTCTCTATGAGAGTCAGTGAAAGCCCTGAGCATTTGTTTCAGGGTCCCATTGAACCTTTCGCAAAGCCCATTTGTCTGGGGATGGTAGGCAGTGGTTTGAGAGGATTGGACCCCACACAATTTCCAGACCTGCTGCAGCAATTCAGAGGTGAATTGCGTGCCCTGGTCCAAGAGGATCTCCTGGGGGAACCCCATCCGGGTAAAAATAGTAATCAACGCAGTGGCTATGGACTCTGCAGTTATGTTGGCCAGCGCGACAGCTTCAGGATACCGGATGGCAAAGTCCACCACAGTAAGGATAAATCTTTTGCCTGAGCGGCTGCATCTGGCCAAGGGACCCACAATGTCCACAGCCACCCTCTGAAATGGGACCCCTATAATAGGAAGGGGTTGCATGGGTGCTGTCGAACGGTCACCCCGTTTGCCGACCCGCTGACAGACATCACAGGTCCGGCAAAACGTGTGAACGTTTTTAGAAATCTGGGGCCAGAAGAAGGCTCGGGTAAGCCACTCTTCTGTGCGTCTGACTCCGAAGTGCCCTGCCAGCAGGACTTCATGAGCCAAGGCTAGCAAGGCGGCTCGGTGCACCGCAGGAACTAATAGCTGGATTTTGGCTATCTCGGTTCTTCCTTTCCCTATGGACATGGTCTGCCGGTAGAGTAGCCCGTCTTTCCACACTATGCTCTCCCCACTGGGTGTCAGGGTCCCGCTGTCGGCCTGGCGTCTATACCCAGCTAAGAAAGGGTCAGTCCGTAGGGCTGCTTTAAATTCAGTCGGGGGGGACCAAGTAATGCTAGTGTCTGTGGGATAAGGGGACGGTTCAGTGTCAGTGGTGCTTACCGTCGGGTGTCGGGCTTGAGCGCAAGTAACCACTTGGCAGCCTTCTGGAGGTGATGCTGGTTCAAAGTGACTCTCCAATCGACCCAAATCGTTGCCCAACAAGACATCGGTGGGCAGACCCGGCATGACTCCCACAGTCTTAAATCCTTGCCCAGTGCCCCAATCCAGGTGGACCCGGGCCATAGGTAACTGATACATTTTTCCTCCAGCCACCCGCACTTCCACGGTCTGATTGGTGCGGTGATGGCGCTGGAGACAGTGTGGCTGTACCAGGGTAAGAGTAGCCCCAGTATCCCGTAACCCCTGGGCTGTATGTCCATCCACCTGTATCTCCTGAATGTGCTGATTCCTGTTGTCCAAACGAGAATCCTGGGCCAGAGCCACCTCATGACAATATCCCCAGGCAGCCTCCGCTGTAGAAGGTCGCACAATTTTCCTGGGCTCCGGCCAGTCATATTCTTCGTGACTTGGGACCTCAATGGAATAGGCTGTCCTGGGTGCCCCCCGACCTTGCGGGCCCGAGGTATTCCAGCGAGCTGGACCATGTTGTGAGCCAGGAGGCGGTCGATTCTGGGGACAATTGGGTTGAGTGTGTCCCCGCTGGTGGCACTGGTAACATTCAGGGCCAGGAGGGGGACAAGAGGATCCGGTCATAGGGCCTCGCTGTGCAGTAGTGGTTATTGTCCGAGTAGCTTGGTTGGATGAAATAACTGCTCGATGCCTGCTGTATACAGAGGGACCGTGGATAGTAGCCGACCGGGGTCCCACCCTCCGGGATTCCTCAAATTTGTCAGCTAGTTCTGCCGCCACAGTGACAGTGCGGGGCCCATGGTCATAGACCCAGTCTCGTACCTCAGGCGTAACCTGGAAAAAACTGTTCCAGTAGCATCTGTTGGCAACAGTCTTCCAACGTGCGGGCCCCACATCCCTGCAGCCAGTTGCGGCAGGCCCGCTCCATCTTATATACCCATTCCATGTGAGTCTCCTTGTGCTGGCGCCGTCTTTCCCGAAACTGCCGCCTGTAAGTGTCCGGGGTGATGGCAAACCGTTGAAGTAGCCGCCGTTTTACCTCCGCATAATCCGTAATCCATGCATCTGGGATGGCCCGGTAAGCTTCTGCGGCCCTCCCCGTCAGTTTACCTGCCAGGATGGTCACCCAATCTTGTCGGTCCACTTGAACCACCTGGCACTGGCGCTCAAAATCTTTCAGAAATCCATCAATGTCACCCACACTGTCATCAAACACTTTGAACAACTGATGTGGCAGCCGTCGGTTATGCTCCATCATATCCGACCGAGCCTCGCTGGGCTGCCTAGGGGATCCTTGTCTGGACTGGGCCAGTTCCTCCAGATATTCTTTTTCCACCGTCAGGATTGTCCTAATTCGGAATTCTGCAGTTGGATCTGGTCCTGCCAAAGCCAAGCGTGTCGCCACTCTTTGGCTCACCACATCCGTGGACAATACAGCAGGCATAGGCGCTGGTGGGGATGCCGAGGGATTGGAGCGGATACTGTAGGTCTCTTCAGCCGGTAAGTCCGTGTTCCGGGCCTGCTCCGCCATCTCCTCATTCATGTCCTGCAACATCATGACCAATTCCTGCTTTTTCATGCCCCTTGCATCCCGTCCTCGCTCCTCTGCCATTTGTTGGAGCTCCATAAGTGACCGCTGTCGGTAAACCTCAGCCATGGTGAGATAGTCGTTGCTAAGACCGGGGTCAAGCCAATGGCTGTTTTTCCCCCCGCTGGGCTGGTCTTAGTGTAGCTGAAACCGGGGTCAAGCCAGCGGCTATATCTCCCCCTGCTGGGCTGGTTTCAGTTCAATCCCACTGCTTGCCACCTAAGTCCTTGGATGGACGTTGCTCGTTCTGCCGACTACCTTTCTCTAGATGAAGGCTTCCTTAGCTGGTTTTCCCGGTCAGTCCCTCCAAACAGCTTCCCAGGATGGGGGTCAACAGAAAACCCTTGATACCACCCAGTAATGCAGACACAGCACGCAGTTCAGGATCAACAGAGCTCTCACTTTATTGTGGCTGAATTCAGCTCTTTTATGAAGGTTTAGAACAAAGAACAACAATGCATAACAAGGTTAACTGACTTAGTACAATAGGTTGGGGTGACATACAATGGGACCCCTAGGGTTAAGGTAAACACTGGTACAATGGGACACCAGACTCCCTGGAGCCATAGTAATTCAATCTGGCCACTTTAACCCTTAGACCAATAAGCGAGGAGTAGCTGGATTTGAGCAGCCAATCCGATGGCCGCCTATTTTTCCCATGTAAAGTCTATGGAGTCCCTTTAACTGTAGGCGACCAATCGGTACCTTGGGGCAGGTCTTAGATTAGCCAATCCCTGGATGGCCTACTTTCCCCCATGTTAACTCTATGGGGGACCTTTAAACTCGTCACCCAGAGCTTTGACCAATCAGAGAGCCGCCTACTGCCCAGCATATTTCCCTGGAGTAATGGCAGGGATTACACTAAAGTGTCTCTTTGGCCATTTGAAATGTTGGGAGGCGTGGCTTTATGCTATGTGCCTAAGAAGAACTGGGGTAATTCTTGAATAAGGCAGCTGCCACATAACAGGCAAATACAAACATCCCAAGTTCCTACTGGTTCAAATGGGCTTTTTAACCCCTTGAATGCTAGAGAGGACTCCAACACATTGTAAAGCATTCAAAAGATTAAAAATTCCTATTTAAGTCATTGAGAATATTTATTTGTCCGCTATGGTGGTACTGGTTTGCCCCAGAATTACTTCAGTTCTTCTTAGCATAGGGGTGGGCAATTATTTTAGCCTGAAGGTCACATCTCCATTCTAAATACATTTAGAATATGCACAGGGCGTATACACAGCCCCTGACTAAAAGCCCTGCTGGTAATCCCCTTTGACTGAGATGTGAGTGGAAATAACAGGGTGGTTATGACTGGATATTGCTTTTGCTTCTATCATACAGCTGTACATATGATTTATCAATTCTGTCTCTCTCTATATACTGGAAGAATGATACATTGTATCAAATGTACATTGCTGTAAAATGTATTATTCATCTGCCCTGCAAGCCACAAATTGGATTTTCTCAGTATAGTACAACTGCTGTATGTGTACACCCAGGCCCAAGGACCGCACTGACCCATGGGCCTGTTTGTAGCCCATATCTGTCTCAGTACATGAATGTGAGCATGTTAAATCTCAATCACTCACAGTTCCTTCTTAATTCCCCACTTCTTTTCTAACCATAATATTGGAACAATTATAGGGTTTATGTTGGTTTGCATTACACTTGTAATAGGTTCTTGGTTATCCACAATAAACACAGACACCTTAATGAGCCAGCAAAGTTGTTTTTCCCTAATTCTGTAACAATCTGATTTATTAATCCCATTTATTCCTTATTTATTATAGAGTTTCTTAGGCTATATAGAGCAATTAGATGAGTCATAGAAAGAGGGCATGTAGAACAATAGGTGGATTTATAGGGAGAGGTTGTATTGAGCAAATGAATGTGTAATAGGGAGGGATTATATGGATCATTAAGATGAGTAATAGGAAGGGGTTATATGGAACAATAGGATGAGTTATAGGGAGGGATTATATGGATCAGTAGGAGGAGTTATAGGTAGGGGTTATATGGAACAATAGGAGGAGTTATAGGAAGGGGTTATATGGAACAATAGGAGGAGTTATAGGAAGGGATTATATGGAACAATAGGAGGAGGTATAGGGAGATGTTATGTGGATCAACAGGAGGAGTAATAGGAATGGGTTATATGGTGCAATAGGAGGAGTTATACAGGGAGTTTATACTGAGCAATGGGAGGAATTATAGGTAGAAGATACATGTAGCAATAGGAGAAGGAGTTATGGAAAGATTATTTGAAGCTGTGGGATGAGATATAGGAAGGGGTTATCTGGAGCAATTGGAGACATAATATAGGAGGGTTTGTATGGAACAATAAGAAGAGTTACAGGAAGAGGATCAGATAGTTTAAATGAAATCCATGGATATTTTTATATTTTATTATTACATTTTTTTTTTTAGAAGCGAATGTTTAAAAACATGTTTGTAAGCATATTTCTACAGATCATACATGCATAGTATTATATATAGACAGTACCTCTTACATTCATAAAAAAAGAAAAAAGCTTCTTGTATTTTTTGAGCTATGTCTGCCAGTAGAAAAAGGCTAGGGAAGCAGACAATGCATGTGCTGTGCTGTGGTTACCATTGGGACAAGGCTGGGTTGCCAGACAGTGTATGTGTGTTTCTGTGTCCACCACTGGACACTGGAAGAAGCCTGAGGTGTCAGTGTATGTGTGGTTCTGTGGCTACCAATGGATACTAGAATATGGAGGTGTTTCAGAAAGGGTATTAATGGTTCTGTGGCTACCTGTGGACAGTGGAATAAGGCTGGGATGTCAGGCAGTGTATGTGTGATCTGTGAGTACTGGTGCATAGTGAAACAAGGGGGTGTCAGACAGTGTATGTGTTTGAGTACCAGTGGACAGTGTATGTGTGGTCTGTGAGTACCAGTGGACAGTGTATGTGTGGTCTGTGAGTACCAGTGGACAGTGTATGTGTGATCTATGAGTATCAGTGGATAGTGAAACAAGGCTGGGGTGTCAGATAATGAATGTAAAGAAATGTGCTGTTTTTTTATACACGCTCAGACCTCATCGGAGGGCATCAGGACTTCTCCTGATACTACTCCTGATGTTAACTACCTACACAATCATGTAAGCAATCAATACTGATGACCTGGAGTATGCTGTATGCCTTGTAACTCTCTCTTCTAAATCCGATATTCTTTGAATGTCAGGGCTGCAGGAAAGACCTTAACGTCTCACTTGCGCCATTGTGATGACTCGATTGGGCCTGCATGGTCCTCTCACTGAACCCCCCGCAAATAGGACTGATTTTCTTTTTTTTTTTTTTTTCTCAAAATTATGTTTGGAATGGAGGGGAATTGCCAGGTAGGTCACTGCACATGACCATGTGACTGAACACATTCAGAGACATTCTATTATTTTATATTGAGTGATTATATCAAGCAAAAGAAGGAGTATGGGAGGAGTTATGTGGAGCAATAGGAGGAGTTATAGGGAGGAGTTATATGGAGTGATAGGAGGAGTTATATGGAACAATGCTTCTTAGTGTGTTGAGACCTCTCTGGCTTTCAAGGGGCTAAAAGCCCCATCTAAATCAGTAGGTGTTTTCATTTATTCTCTGCGGTGCAGTTGGTTTGCTCCAGAATTGCACCTGTTTAGCGTTCTTAACCCTTTCAATGTCTGGCACTGAAAGGGTTAATATCGCCCCAAGGTTTTGATGTGTTAGTTCTAACCTCTACCCGGAATTTTTCTTTGGGTGCAAATGGTTCGTTCCAGAATTGCTCCTCTTTAGCTTCCTGAATACATTCCATTGAGTACAATTCCCATCTCAGAATGGGAATTTACTGTTTTTCCTATTTCCTCTGCACTTCCCAGGCTTTGTTTCCAGCCTTTAGTCTGCACAATGGGGGCTTCATTTACAGGAATGGAGTTTTGTTTGGATTTGTTTTTTTAGCACTTAAAGGGGCAGGCAATTTACATGCTTCATCTATATTTGACCACCATACCCATCAGTCTCACAGGATTGTGAAGCAAAGTACTAGACACTGAACCGTCACCCAAACGTATCTTCACATGAGCCTGAAGAGCACAGGAGAACTAATCAGTGGCTCTCAGGACTGAAGCCCCATTGGTGCAGCAGGCGCAAAGTCCATTGTGTGCTCAAAATAAATACTGCATATGATTTTTCTCTAGTGTACAGTGAATTGGGGGTTGCTCAGTCACTAAATCCTTCACTGGTGACTATGAGTTTGATAACATCCCCTTCCCCGATAAATACAGTGAGACACATGTCAATGAATGAATCCATGTTTATTTCTGTAGCACCACAAGCAGGGCCGGATTTACATCTCAGGAGCCTGTAGGCACAGAAATCTGAAGCGCCCCCCCTCCACCGTGGGCCATCTGCACTGGACACCTCCACAATCCTCCTAATCTCCACGTTGCCCCCCATCATCTCCATATTTCCCTCACATTGCCCCCATGATCGCCACATTGCCCCCTATTAGCTCCAACTTGCCACCATCATCTCCATATTGCCCTCACATTGCCCCCATCAGCTCCATACTGCCCCCATCATCTCCATATACCATATTGCCTTCACATTGCCCCCATCAGCTCCATATTGCCCCCCTCAGCTCCACATTGCCCTCACATTGCCCCATGAGCTCCACATTGCCCTCACAATACCCCCATCAGCTCCATATTGCCCCCATCATCTCCACATTGCCCCCATCAGCTCCATATTGCCCCCATCAGCTCCACATTGCCCCCATCAGCTCAGTATTGCCCTCACATTGCCCCCATCATCTCCTTATTAACTTCACGTTGCCCCAGTGTCCGTTTCCTACCTCTTCCCTGGTGGTCCAGCGACAAGAGAGCTCTGTGCCTCCTCTTTGTGCACAGAGCTGTAGCTGCTGGAGCTCCCGCACGGTCTTCAGTAATGCAGAGCGCCGGGAGACGATGTCATCTCCTGGCGCTCTGTATTACTAAAAAAACGATGAGGAAGCGCAGCAGCTACAGGTCTGTGCCAAAGGAAGAAGCACAGACCTGTCTTCATGGCGCCGGGTGGGGAGGTGACTCAGGCGAATTTAATAAAAAGAAAAAAAACAGCACACACATGATCTCAGTGACAGGTGCCCATCTGTTGGGTGCGCCTGTAGGCAGATGCCTACTCTGCTTAATTCTAAATCCGGCCCTGACCACAAAGTGTCAGCAACACTTTACAATGTAAGTTCATACATTACAGGGTAACACAAACACTTTACAATGTAAGTTCATACATTACATGGTAACAAAAAACTTTACAATGTAGGTTCATACATTACAGGGTAACACAAACACTTTACAATGTAGGTTCATACATTCAAACACTTTACAATGTAAGTTCATACATTACAGGGTAACACAAACACTTTACAATGTAAGTTCATACATTACAGGGTAACACAAACACTTTACAATGTAGGTTCATACATTACAGGGTAACACAAACACTTTACAATGTAGGTTCACACATTACAGGGTAACACTAACACTTTACAATGTAGGTTCATACATTACAATGTAACAATAGGACTTTACAATGTAGGTTCATACATTACAGGGTAACACAAACACTTTACAATGTAGGTTCACACATTACAGGGTAACACAAACACTTTACAATGTAGGTTCATACATTACAGGGTAACACAAACACTTTACAATGTAGGTTCACACATTACAGGGTAACACTAACACTTTACAATGTAGGTTCATACATTACAATGTAACAATAGGACTTTACAATGTAGGTTCATACATTACAGGGTAACACAAACACTTTACAATGTAGGTTCACACATTACAGGGTAACACTAACACTTTACAATGTAGGTTCATACATTACAATGTAACAATAGGACTTTACAATGTAGGTTCATACATTACAGGGTAACACTAATACTTTACAATGTAGGTTCATACATTACAGGATAACACAAACACTTTACAATGTAGGTTCATACATTACAGGGTAACACAAGCACTTTACAATGTAGGTTCATACATTACAGGGTAACACTAATACTTTACTATGTAGGTTCATACATTACAGGGTAACACAAACACTTTACAATATAGGTTCATACATTACAATGTAACAATAGCACTTTACAATGTAGGTTCATACATTACAGGGTAACACAAGCACTTTACAATGTAGGTTCATACATTACAGGGTAACACAAGCACTTTACAATGTAGGTTCATACATTACAGGGTAACACTAATACTTTACAATGTAGGTTCATACATTACAGGGTAACACTAACACTTTACAATATAGGTTCATACATTACAGGGTAACACAAACACTTTACAATGTAGGTTCATACATTACAGGGTAACACAAACACTTTACAATGTAGGTTCATACATTACAGGGTAACACTAATACTTTACAATGTAGGTTCATACATTACAGGGTAACACTAACACTTTACAATATAGGTTCATACATTACAGGGTAACACAAACACTTTACAATGTAGGTTCATACATTACAGGGTAACACTAATACTTTACAATGTAGGTTCATACATTACAGGGTAACACTAACACTTTACAATATAGGTTCATACATTACAGGGTAACACAAGCACTTTACAATGTAGGTTCATACATTACAGGGTAACACTAATACTTTACAATGTAGGTTCATACATTACAGGGTAACACAAACACTTTACAATGTAGGTTCATACATTACAGGGTAACACAAACACTTTACAATGTAGGTTCATACATTACAGGGTAACACAAACACTTTACAATGTAGGTTCATACATTACAGGGTAACACAAACACTTTACAATGTAGGTTCATACATTACAGGGTAACACAAACACTTTACAATGTAGGTTCATACATTACAATGTAACAATAGCACTTTACAATGTAGGTTCATACATTACAATGTAACAATAGCACTTTACAATGTAGGTTCATACATTACAGGGTAACACAAACACTTTACAGAGTGAAACAACTGGAAAGGGTTCCCTGCTC
Source organism: Rhinophrynus dorsalis (assembly GCA_037306005.1). Classification (NCBI taxonomy): domain Eukaryota; kingdom Metazoa; phylum Chordata; class Amphibia; order Anura; family Rhinophrynidae; genus Rhinophrynus; species Rhinophrynus dorsalis. Next base: position 482,009,925 of record CM074721.1, on the reverse strand, counting down.
TAGAGCTTTAAACATACAATGTAGAAGTGCATGTTAGGGTTAAAGGGACAGTAATGTCCCAGAAAAAATATTTATAGTTTTGTAGTGCTTAAAAAATTCAACTATATGCAACAAATCCTATCTCTCAAACCACTATCGTTTGTGAGATATTCGGCACTAAAGTTCTCCCTTCCTCCCCTTTCTCTGACGTTAGCGCTGTGCTGACTGGAGGGGAATCCTGTCCGGGGATCAACTGGCGGCTCTGCAGCAGAACCGAAATCGTGTTATTGGAAAATAATTACTTAATTGGAAAGGTCTACAAAGTGTGCCTGCTTTGCAAGTACACTTTGTAGACCATTCCAATGAAGTAATTCTTTTTAAATAACGCGATTGCGGCTCTGCTGTCAGTCGACACGGATCTCCTGCCATCAGCTAAAAAGAAGGGGAACTTAACGGAGGACATATCTCACACCATAAAGGTCTGAGAGAGACGATTTGTTGCATATAGTTGGATTTTAAGCACTACAAAACTATAAAGATTTTTTGTGGGACATTACTGTCCCTTTAAACATACATTATACGTACCTTGCCTTGGAGGCATGAAGAGTGAGAGTGCCGCTTAGAAAACTGGGTAAGTTCTGGGTCAAACCAATTGCACCATAGAGAACCTTTGCGTGCCAGACGGGTACGCAACGCATTAGAACACAATACGTTGGATACCACTCTGCCACTCAAAGGGTTAAATGACTTTTAACCTCTTGAATGATAGATATGTATCCTATGCACTGGTACACAATGCTTTTGAGACCCCTAGAACACCAGTAGTTAACCTCTTCAGGACCAGAGGGGTGCATAACATATTGATTTGCACTGTACAGGACTCTGGTCACCAAGGAGTCAAAAGCCCAATTCCATTCAGTGTGGATTTTTATTTTTTTGTCCCTATGGTGCAGTTTGTTTGTCCCAGAATTGCAACATTTCTCTCACTACATTAGACTATGCTCATTTCTTTGTGAAGCAATGAGTCATAGACCCCTGTAGTATACAAGAGGTTAAAGGCCCACTTATATCAATGGGAAATGCTAATTGTTCCCTAAAGTGTAGCTGATGTGCCCTACAAATTCTCCGTGTTTACTTTATACATATGCTCCAATCCAATCAAATTTGGGAATATTTATTTGCTCCAAATGGTGCAATTGATTTGTTCCAGAATTGCACCACTTTACTTAATACATCAGCCTCAGAGAGATTTCCGAAAAACCGTGAACCCTGCACTGACGGGGCTCTAGATTAATGGAGTTCACAACTTCTACTTTTACATTTATCTGGTTTCTCCTTTGTCCTGCGTAGGTCAGACTATAAAGCCAGGAGCCGTATGCACAAAGTTACAGGATCAGTCAACCTGCTGTTTGAATGTATATATTAGGCTATTATGCACTGTATAGAAAGTGATAGAAATTGCTGACTTACTGTCATTTAGACCTATCAGGAAGCAAACGAACAGTAACTTCACTTTCTGATTATTTTAACTGTTATAATAAAACAACTGACAGCACTGGGGGTTCCCTTGTTTGACTCAGCAGTAAAAGCTCTACAACGTATAGGTTTTCACTAAAAAAAAAAGTTTACCGCTCTTTTAAACTATTGTGTCCCTGATATTGAGCTCCCTGGATCTCTGTTTCCAGAGGACTTTCAGTGTGTGACTGTTATTTATAAGACGGTGCAGTCTTTCCACAGCTGTGATTGAGTTGTACACTGTAGCAGCAGTCTTTTCTACATTGTTTCACTTTTCATTTATATTGTATCTTTTTGACATTGTTGCAAACCCCGAAAGCAAATTTAGAGAGCTCCCTGTCAGAGACATGACCGTGTAAAAAAATGGAAATATGAAAAAAAAAAAAAAAAAGTATAGGCAATTTCATACCTCCCATGTGCCCCTCTTTAGGAGGGACAGTCCCTCTTTTAGACCCAAATCCCTATGTCCCTCTTTCCCACCCTGATGTCCCTCTTTTTAGGAGATTAGATTGTGTATATGTGTATAATGTTGCACTACAGCAATAAAACTCATATTAACGATTGTTTAAACGTCAGTATATGTGTTTATACATTAGTCTGTGTAAATAAAATACTTTGGTCTTGTTATATGTCATTTATTAGGTTACACAAGGAGGTGTCAATAGGTCATGAAATAGCCTAAAAATTATCAGTAATGCCCCGCCCACCAGCTACGCCCCCAGCAACACCCCCTAAACCACAAGTATCCCTCTTTGGGAATTTGAAATGTTGGGAGGTATGCAATTTGACTTAAAATGTTATGCACTTGACAGATATGTAAAGACAAAAAGGAGGTTGCTGTCACTTTAAAACTGGAGCACTTATTGAGCAAACTTACTGCATCATAGGGAACAAATATACATACCCATTGATTTAAAAATGTCTTCTAAGGATGCTAAGGATGTCTCCAACACAGTTATTTGAATATGTAGCACTGGCGTAACAATAGGGGTCTCAGGGGCTGCACCAGGGACCTGGCCCTTCACTCCAGGGGCCTGGCTGCCCCCTGCGGCCCCCCCATCCGGCGCCCGCAAGAAGCAAGCTGAGGTGTGTGCCTTCTTTGGCACAGACCTCTAGCAGATGAGCTCCCTGTCCAGCACTCTAGTAATGCGGAGCGCTGGGAGATTACATCATTACAAGCGGGAGCTCCAGCTTCGGAGGTCTGTGCAGAAGGAGGCACAGACCTCTCCTGCCATGCCACTGGACCACCAGGGAGGTAGGAGATGGACACTGGGGGTTTAATGTGGAGGCAATGTGGAGATTGGGGGCAATGTGGAGGCAATTTCTGGGCAATGTGGAGATATGGGGGCAATGGATTGGGGGCAATGTGGAGGCAATTTCTGGGCAATGTGGAGATATGGGGGCAATGTGGGGGCAATGGGGAGGCAATGTGGGGGCATTGTGAATATTGGGGTAATGTGGGGGCAATGTGGAGATTGGGGCAATATGGAGGCAATGTGAAGATTGTAGGCAATGTGAAGGTGGCAACTGGGGAGACAATGTGGAGATGGCCAATGGAGGTGGCCAATGGGAGGTGGGGGCAATGTGGAAGGGTGGGGGGATCATTGCAATTTTTGCATCAGGGCCTGGTGGCTTCTAGTTACGCCTCTGATGTGTAGAGACCTCTTTAACAATCATGGAGAGAAAACCCCCTTTTAAATTATATTTTGGAAATGTTGTTCCCTGTGGAGTAGTTAGTATGCTTATGACCCCAGATTGCTGATGTATGTGAGCATATGTATCATGGTAAAAGTAGAGCAATCCTTTGGCAAAATCACTCCAGCAAATATCACAGAAAGCCCCCATTTAAAGAAATCAAGTAATTTTTTTCTTTTGTACGTGTGCATTTGCTTTGCCCCAGAATGTCTCCATTTTTCTTTGATGAATATGCCTCACTGTTTACATCTAGGGCAAGAGTGTTGATGTATGGTCTTTATGGACCACAAACAGAATGACAAGCATCACATTCTAGCTCTCTAGTGCCATTACAGAGGAAAAATTTTCAAATACATATTAAACTAATCCTGCTCAAAGGGAGGTCCAGTTCCAAAATAATGGGCAGGTCCCCACTGCATGGGAACATCAGCTAACTCCTGATGTACGTTTCAGCCTTGTTGGGCCTCACATTTCGTATGCTTATTTTGAATACTCTTGGGGGGGTTCTCCTTAAGAGTGAAGGGTAAGCCAAACATGGACCCCTTGCTCTCAATGCCTAGGGAATCCATCTGCACCCTCTTGACGAGGTCCAACAAGGCCGAAACATACATCGGGGTTAGCTGGTGTTCCGTGCAGGGGGACTTTCCCGTCATTTGGGAACTGGACCGTCCTTTTGGGCAGGATTAGTCTAATATGCATGTGGAAATTTTTCCTCTGTAATGGCACTAGAGAGCTAAAACGTGATGCTTCTGAGCTGTGACTAGCTGTAGAACAGACCATTGTGCTGTTGTTCGTCCTCAGAAGCCTCTCACATTTTGTATGCTTAGACTGGGATTTAACCCTTTGAGTGCCAGAGAGTTATCCAGTGCATTGCTGGATACCTCTCTTGCACTCAAAGGATTAAAGGAAAACACCTCATAATAATAACCCACATTACTATAGCCATAAAATTCCAATGGCCCCTATGAATTTTGCCTTTGTGCCATTGGTGAAGAGATAACACCTCCAGTCAGTCCTCGATGTCACGTCCATGGAGGTAGACATGATGGTTGCTGGCAGTTTTTTTTTAACCGAAGCAGGCAGAGTGCATGAGCATATTTCATCCTTTAAAGAGGAACTATCACTGAAAATAAAGTGCCCCCCCCAAATCATCATGCACATAACGATACTCATATCCATACTGATATTACCCTGAATAAGTCCGGTGTTATTGATAAATCCAACTTGTTCCCAGACAGACAAGCAGACATCAGTGCAGATATCTTGCCAAAGAGACATCTATGCTCATGCAATGTCCGTCCCGGTCTCCTCTAGGAGGAGTTGCATTGTATCTTAAGGTACAGGAAGTAACTGATGGCGCAGGCGCATAGATGTCTATACAGCAAGATGCCTGTCGGTGTGTCTGGGGAGGAGTTAGATTTATCAATAACGCCAGGCTTATTCAGGGTAATACTAGTATGGAAATGAGTATCGCTATGTGCATAATGATTAGGGGGCACTTTTATTTTCAATGATAGTTCCGCTTTAAGGATTAGGGCTGCAATCCAAATGTTTGCTCTAAAAAAATTCGGTAGGGCAAAATGGATAACGACTGACAAAAAAAAATGTCTTGGTCGGTATTCAAATGTCCTACCGGCAGGGCCGGATTTACATCTTAGGAGCCTGTAGGCACAGAAATCTGAAGTGCCCCCCCCCATATTTCCACTGGACACTTCCACAATGCTCCTAATCTCGCACTGACCCCCATCATCTCCATATTACTCTCAGATTGCCCCCCCATCAGTTCCATATTGCCCCCATCAGCTCCAACTTGCCCCCCATCAGCTCCATATTGTCCCCACATTGCCCCCACATTGCCCCCTTCAGCTCCATATTGCCCTCGCATTGCCCCCATCAGCTCCAACTTGCCCCCATGATCTCCACATTGCCCCCTTCAGCTCCATATTGCCCTCACATTGCCCCCATCAGCTCCAACTTGCCCCCATCATCTCCACATTGCCCCCTTCAGCTCCACATTGCCCTCACATTGCCCCATCAGCTCCAACTTGCCCCCCATCATCTCCACATTACCCTCCATCAGCTCCATATTGCCCTCACATTGCCCCCATCATCTCCACATTGCCCTCACATCTCCACATTGCTCCATCATCTTCATATTGCCCTCACATATCCACATTGCCCCCATCATCTTGATATTGCCCTCACATTGCCCCCATCAGCTCCAACTTGCTCCCATCAGCTCCACATTGCCCCCACCATCTCTATATTGCCCCCATCATCTCTACATTGCCCCCACCATCTCCATATTGTCCTCACATTGCCCCCTATCAGCTCCACATTGCTCCCACCATCTCCATGTTGCCCTCACATTGCCTCCCCCACCCCTGCTGTCTGTTTCCTACCTCCCTGGCAGGAGAGATCTGTGCCTCCTTTGACACAGTACTGTAGCTGCTGGAGCTCCCTCGCGGTCTTCTGTTCAATAATTCAGAGCGCTGGGAGATGATGTCATCTCCCAGCGCTCTGTATTACTAAAGAGCCGATGAGGGAGCTCAGCAACTACAGTTCTGTGCCAAAGGAGGCATAGATCTCTCCTGCCAGGGAGGTGGGAAACGGACAATGGAGGGAAGCGGGGGGGCGGCAATATGAGTGTAATATGGAGCGGGCACTGGGCAGGGGAGTTATTAATTTTGCCATTGCGCAGCTAGGGAGGCAAATTTAATTTAAAAAAAAACTATACCAATGACAGGCGCCCCTCTGTGGGGTGCGCCTGTAGATAGATGCCTACTCTGCCTTGTTATAAATCCGGCCCTGCCTACCAGCTAAAAGCACAAGGGATGTTAGGTCACTAAAATGGTCTTGTGACCAAACGTCCGTTTGGTGCATTAAGTTCCCGATGTGTACGGCTGCAGAGGCAGCGGCAGAGACACTGATGAGTCTCACGGGTCCGCTTCTGTCCAGCTTCTGTCCTGCAATGCATTGCATACCACTTTGCCACTCAAAGGGTTAAACAATGTCATAGTTAATGCTTTGTATTAATATTTTTATTTTACAGCGAGAAGAAAGCAGAAGAAAGAAGCAAGAGAAGGCAGAAGAACAGAAGAGAAGGACAGAAGAGAAGGCAGAAGATAGAAGACTGAAGAGAAGGACAGAAGAGAAGGACAGAAGAGAAGGCAGAAGTTAGAAGACTGAAGAGAAGGACAGAAGAGAAGGACTTTAGAGAAGGACTGAAGAGAAGGACAGAAGAGAAGGACTGAAGAGAAGGACAGAAGAGAATGACAGAAGAGAAGGACTGAAGAGAAGGACAGAAGAGAATGACAGAAGAGAAGGACAGAAGAGAAGGACAGAAGAGGACCAGGAAGCTGAGAACTCAGCTGGACATCAGGATTAATGATAATCGTTACTTTTAATGGGATGTTGTTTACCGTAAAATCTCAGGTATAATACACACCTGTGTATAATACGCAGGTGTATATTATGCCCAAGATTTTAGGGGAAAACAAGAGTGCCTATGTATAATACGCACCCTTGTTTTCCCCTTTACTTAAAAAAAATTATTGCTGCCGGCTACCTTCCCTCCATCCCCACACAGCGCGACCCAATTTCAAAAGAATCCTTACTTTGTTTTGCTGCGCTGTATCTGGGTGAAGCTCTGTCCCATCTTCCCTGCGGGCGGTCGGCAGGCTTGCATTTGCCGCCCGCTTCCTTCAATGGACTGTCAGGGCCTTCCGCCTCCAGCCAATGATAATGCAGGTGCAAGCCTGCTGCCCGCCCACAGGGAAGATGGGACAGAGCTTCACCCAGATACAGCGCAGCAAAACAAAGTAAGGATTCTTTTGAAATTGGGTCGCGCTGTGTGGGGATGGAGGGAAGGTAGCCGGCAGCAATAAAAACATTTTTAAGTCAGCAAAGAAAAAACTCTTGTGTATAATACGCACCCCCCACTTCACATAAGGTGAAGTGGGGTAAAATTGTGCGTATTATACCCGAGATTTTAGGGGTATTTTACTTAGTCGGGTAAACCCTATGAATGTGGAGGGCACTTATAGGGTTAATTCTACTAACTTTTGACACGTTTCATACTTTGCATGTATTCATATAGGGCTTAGGGCTCCATATCAATACATCCACTGAGTATTTTTTTTTTTTAACTTTTTTGCAATCAGATTTCTGTGTCTGCTGTTTGAAGAGCCGATAAGGGAATTAAGTTGGAAAAAACTGGGTCTTAACTTTCCTGTGATGACTTGAGTCCCTTAACAGGTTTTCATGGCTAACGCAGACATTTGAATTGATATTTATGGGGTTTTCATCATTTTCTATGGCTGAAAGCAATTCCAAACTTTATCACAGGACAGCTCTTTTTTTTTTGCCAGTGTTTTTTCACAGCACAGGCGTTTGAGTAGCTGACTGTGTTGAAAAAATGCTGTCGGCAGAAAAAAACAGCCATCTCCGAAATTTGGATCGAGCCCTAAATGAGCAATGCATTGTCAAGCAATACATTTGCACACTTCTGATCCTTGAAGGGTTAACATTACCATGTGCAGTGATCAGATTTTCCCCATAGAGAGCAAAGTGCTAGCCGGACCACAGGACACAAACTCCACCCTTTTCACATGTTAATTGTAAGTAGGCTCATACACTCTGCCTGCTTCAGTTTGAAAAATGTTTAGAAACTGTCATGTCCGCCTCCATGGATATGGCAACCATGACTGATTGAAGATGTTATCTCTTGAATAAAAGAGCAATGGTAAAATTCAAAGGGGCCATTAGGGTTTTCTGGCAATAGTAAGGTAAGCAGGATGTTATTAGGAGGTGTTACTTTCCCTTTAAGGATTTTTCTCTTAAATCTTGGTCTTTTTACTGCACTTATGCATCAACATTTGACACCAGTAATTTAGCTCTTTTCACATTGAACTGTTTTTTTTTACAGTTGCCTCTGGCTAGAGAACAAGACCTTCACTTTGGCTCTGCATTGGGACATTACATTGCAGACCTGGAGCCCTGTATTGAACTGAGATAGATGGCCTTGTGACTAGACCAGGTGGTGCTGGTATGTAAGCACTCCCAGTGTAATGGGTAAGTGAAGGTGAATGTACAGGAATGCCCTGAGGGCTTCACATACCTTTGCAATCACGGACAAACTGAATGCTTTGAAGGATCTTAGAAACAGTTGAAAAATGTATTCAGGGCCGGATTTCCCAATAACCAGACTAGGCAGCTACCTATAGCGCAAAATTTTGAGGGAGCTCTTCAGCTGCGCTGTACACACCCATATTCTGACTTGTGGGTTTGGCCAGAGCAATCTCATTGTCCCTACACAAGTTATATACCCCTTTAAAGGCTATTAATTGACCCCTTGGATGCTAAAGAGATCTTTAATGCATTTCAGAGCAATGCTTTGGAGATCTGTCTAGCAACCATGGAGTTAAAACTTTTTTCATCCCTGCTTGTTCTGGGCCAAGGGTATTTTCTGTGCCAGGAGAGAGTGGATGAGACTGGGGGTGGGGTCATGGGAGGAGTGAGGGTGTGGTCATGCACGAGTCTATGGACACCTAGAATGGCTAAGGGCTCCTAGAATGCCTTATCATGAGGCACCTGGGATGTAAATCTGGTCCTGCATTTATTATTCTCAGTTCTTAGATACAAAGCAAGCTTCTCAGTCGAGGGGCCCTAGTTCTTTAATCCTGGATGTCCTAGTCTTAAGCCCTCATGTAGGGAACTTGTATAAGGGTATTTAGCGTTTTACCCTATCTGCAAAGCAAAAGGGACCACTATTATTAAAGAGTTATTATTAGAGAATTATGCAGGCTTTCTTTAATCCATTCTTCATAGTATTTGAACAGTTGCATGTGTAAGACCTTTGCCAGCGGGGGGAGGGGAGGTTATGAACCATCTTATGTGTCTAAGGAGGGCCTTGTCCCCAGGCACACATCATGATTATACTGATCTGCAGGGTGGGGGCCCAGCAGGGTAGCCGTGTGTGTAGCAGGAAAATAAAACACAGCTGGGTGCCAGGGTTTTTGAATGCAGCATGCAGTGAGGCTGATATACTATGGAGAAAGTGTACAATTCTGGAACAAACCAATTTGCTCTATAGAAACAAAAATTCCCCAAATTTCTATTAATTTAACCCCTCGAGTGCCAGAGGGGCACCCCTCTGGCACTCAAAGAGTTAAACTGGGCTTTTAACCCCTTGAATGCTGGAGGGCTTGAATGCTAGCTTTTCAATGCATTGAAGACTTCTCTAACATTCAAGTGATTAAAAGCTGCTTTTAAATAAATTGGAATTATTTGATTTCTATGGTGCAGCTAATCTGACCCAGAATTGCATCAGGTTCTGTAGTACATCAGCCTCAGAAACTTTCATTGTAATGTTGTAAAATATAACAATCACTTTGCGCTATTTCAGACCTCTCACTTGTTGGTAGTTCAAATGTTATGAAATGTAGAAGGATCTCCATGCCTGCCCCTTCTGGCCACCTCCCACTGGATCTCTAATCGTGTCTCGTGACCCGACGGATGCAGAGAGGGACAAACTTCAGTAAGTAAGTGTGAGGAAAATCATGCCCCCCTTGATGAAGGAGGACAGTATTTTCCTTTACTTACTGAAGTTTGTCCCTTGCTGCATCCGTCCGGACCTGCATGAGCTGCAGCAGTGACGCGACCAGGAGGGGTGGCCGGGGGATCCTTCTCCACTTCATAACTTTTGGACTACCAACAAGTAAGAGGTTTGAAATAGAGAAAAGTGTTTCTTATATTATAAAGAAGACTCGACGATCTAGATGTTTTACAACATTACAATCCCTTTAAACTGGTACAGCAAACATACAGTTATTTGTATATTGCCATTATTGTGACTAAGTAGGAGGGTAGTAAGGACAAAGTGTTAGTAGGTTGCACCAGATAAATCAGGGGTGGAGGGCAGCTTGTCTGCCTGGAGCACAATGAGGCGGCTGCCCTCTCCCCCTGTTACAATGAGATGTGTATTCCCCCCCTGCTGGGCTGGGGCGGTCAGTCCCTAGACAATGGTGGCTGGCCGCTCCAGCTCAGGGGGGGGGATTGATTAGATTTGGGAGAGGGGGGGTGTGACCACCTCACCTCCCCCAGGTAAGGGTGTGAGAGGGGGCGGGGGGATATGTGTTTAAAAAGTTATGATACACATTAACTTCATCGCTAGCCGGAGGTCGCGGATAGGTCATAAGAAGCTTCTCTGGAGATGTAGTTTACAAAGGTCCAATAGTGTGTCTCTCCTGGGCACTGTGTCGGTGGGGCATACCTGAAGGTTACGTTTAAGTCAGGACACCGGTTGTGCGGCTGGTGGGGCCTGAAGGGAAAAGGTTTTGCCAAGTACCAACACCAATGGCACGAAGTGGTGAGCTGCCGCGAGAAGGTGGGGAGGTGGGGCTAAGAATGCCTGGTAAAGCCTCCCCATCTAGGTAGCTGCCTGGCGGGGTGCAGGCCTGGCCGATCCCGTCCCAGGACACCATGGCCCAGGAGCTCCACATTATGAGGGTGGGTCCAAGGGTTTAAATAGTTAAATAGGCCTTAAATAAACCGTGACCTCCATTTATCCCACAATTACTGTGTCGTGTCTTTATTTTTCATTAGAAGTGTAAAAAGCTTTACTTAGGCAGGATGTTGGTGTGTGGGGTTCATGGTTGTGTGTGTGTTAAAGGGGGGAAGACAGGAATTGGAAGGGGGGTAGGGCATGCCCGCCTCACTAGTTAGCACCAGGTTCTTATCACTAAATCTCTCTACTTCCCTTAGTTCCCCAATTACAGTTACAATCATTGGAGCATGTCCAGTATTCCTTCCAAATCCTTCCCTTGCTCCATATAGGTGGTTAGGTAGTACAGATTGTCTGCTGATGCACATGGAATAGACTTCTGCTTTCTGCTTCACTTGCACCATCCAGTAGTATTGGCTTGCGCTCAGGTGGGCTGACAGACACACCTCTGCTGTGTATGGATCATAGGTGGAAATCAGGAGAGATGTGATTGCAACAACATGGATTACAGAACAGTTGCAGGGTGCTGCAACAGTTTGTCTTCTGGGTGAAAGAGGCCTTAACCCTTTGAGTGCCAGTGAGGTATCCAACGCATTGCAATACAATGTGCTGGATACCTCTCTGGCACCACACCTCCCAACATTTCAAGTGGCCAAAGAGGGACAGTTTTAGGTGGTGTTGCTGGGAGCGTGGCTGATGGACAGGGCTTTACAGAGAATTTTTAGGCTATTTCATGACCTATTGACTCCTCTTTGTGTAACTGAATAAATGATTTAGAAAAAGACCAATGTATTTTATTTACACAGACTAATCTAGAAACACATACACTTAACAACATTATTGTGAGTTTGCTGTGGAGCAATGTCACTGTTGCTGTGTTTACAGTCAACTTTGTTTTAGTGGTTTTCTTGTATGAAATCACACGTATCATGCATTTGTTTTCAACAAAGACTGGTCACAAGATACACTTGGTTTATGTATTTACCCACTCATGGCAGAGGAAACCTACCCAGAATGTAAAAAATATTTGTTTTATTGAAATTCTAATAAATCGAATGACAACTGTAAGTGGACTTTCTACAGTGTGCTAGCCAGTGCAAATATCCCTATGTCTGGTTGCAAATCTGTTTTCCAAAACACCAACATTCATGGTTTTTGGAATAGGTCTTCACAATAAAATTGCAATTGAAGAATGGAATGTAAGTGTTAATATTTTTTACATTTTTGGCATTCTGTCTTTCATGTACACAATGGATAGGAAAAGATAAGGCTTTCAAGACCGAGACAGTGGGTAAATGGGGTTCTGCATTGCTCACAGCAGGAAACTGTCCTGGGTGATACAGCACTAATGCATGGAGGGGGGATTAGAAAACTCTTTTTGACCCCTATTTTGGTGAACTGATGGTTCTCCAGAGCCTAATCGGCAGGTGTGCTGCCAGGGGATAAATTTCCTTATTTGTTTTTTTCAGTGCTGGGAATCTCTCTCATCCAGTAACTAGTTAACTTGACTTAACGCTCATCCTATCATCTACTAACTTGTTACGTCTTTATGTGATCTCCTGTTTTGCTAATCACCAATCAGCTAATAAGATCAACATGTCAGCATTCACAGTACAGATCTTTCTTGTCATCTCAGTGGCCTCTTGGCCTACATTTCACATGGCAGTGAAATATAACATACTACTAATACTGCTGCATTCCCTCCTGGGTCTGAGGGTATCATGACATAACTACAGGGAATTCTTATTTTTGTCACCCTGACACCAGCTCTTTCTGGAAAAGATTTTTGCCACTGTTTTTATATTTGAATTTCAATCCCACCTCTTAAGTGGGCAAGAGGTGCACTATGTGCTTGTCATTAATCCAAGGACCAGAGAGATGCACCTATGGCACTTAAAGAGTTAAATGGTTACCCCTTTGAGGAAGAGGGAGGAAGAATGCACTGACACTCAAAATGTTAACCCTTTGAGTTCCAAAGGAGTGCCCAAAGCATTGATTTGCAATGTGTTGGACACCCCTCTGACAGTCAAAGGGGTAAAAAGCTAAGCTCTGTTTATATTACTTATTTAACATGATATTTGTCTCATTCTGTGTATTATTTTGGTTTGGGAAATATCTGCTCTGCTGTACAAGGTCTTCAGTAGGCGCCGCACTACACAGTACATCTGATAACCACTGACTGAGTTGTAACTGCTGAGCAGGAAGCGTTCTTAGAGATATGTGCTACTTTTAGCCCAGCTGCAGTACTCTCATAAGAATCACAGAGAGGTCTACTACAGAGCGTTATAGGAAAGTTCAATAGCAGGTGTTAGAGGGATGGCAGGATTAAATTTAAATCTCAGGTGCCTCTAGGCAAGGCACTCAAGGTGTCCTTAGCTCCTCCCATAGCCACTCGTCTACTCTTCACTTGAGAACTTCACTTGAGAACTGCCCCCTAACCCCATCCATTGTTACCTTGCACACAAAATATAGTATGGCCTATATTACAGTGCAGGTTTAAGTGTTACACTGGTTTTATCTAACTGATTTCCAGGTCTGTGGAGAAATTTGCAGTTAAAACCCATAATTAAGTTATCAATTGCAATATAGTGTGCAATATAGAGGCACAAAAAGGTTATTAACTTTTTGGCTGCTTGAGAGGTCTCCAACATAATACATTATAGATAAACTCGTAAATACATTATCCACTATAAATCAAGAGCGGATGTTTAGTGGAAGGACATTGATATTGCTTTGGTCACACATGTAATTCAGAATACAGGCATGGTAATTGAAGGGCCACTCAAAACTTGTTTACTTGGTTCTCTAGGGAAACCTGGGATGGGAAATGTGGGCAAGAGGGAGCAGATATACTGAACAATAATAGTTTTTGGGAGTAGTTATAATCAGGCCTGCATTTCCTATTAGGTAGAGTAGGCAATTACCTAGGACCAAAATTGTGAGGGGAGGCCACCTTAACAAATAGGACACAGCTATGTGGGTAATTGGATCTCTGAAAATATCTCGTGTCCTGTAGATTGCACTCCTCCTATAAGCTCATCCCAAGGGGGCATTCACTGAAGAGATGGCCAGCCATATGAATGAAAGGCTTACATGATTCGCTGACATGTATGGGACAGACAGTGATTGGGTTATTTCAATGAGGAATTATTAAATTACTCTTCTAAATGGTCTGCACAGCAGTTTCATAGGCCACCAGTCAGACTTTCTTAACTGAAAATTCACAGGGTTACCATTGCTAATTTCCTGGAAGCTGCAGCAAGTTGTTGCAGATGACATGGGGACACCAACTTTAACTACCCCATTCTCTTCAGTGGTTGTGGTCATTGGGGCTGAGACCTTGAAAGCAAGATGAATGAATGTTTTTATTTATATAGCACCACAAGTGTACGCAGCGCTTTACAATTTAAGGCTTTAGAGAGAAACTCACAGCTTTAACTTACTATAACATATACATATACTTTGCAAATATAAAATAAGAATCCAAGTGAATAAAGCATAGATAGCAACAAAGAATGAAGGGATTCTCCAAGCCCCCAGACGACCAAAGCCTAAAGCTATTTTTTATATTTTATATAAAATTCTCCTGAGGATTTCTTGTGAATACATAGAGCCTAGAATCTAATTTAAAAACATGTAGACATACATTCTAAAATCACAATTGCTTCTGAGGAATTCTTGTATATAAAACATGCAGAGCCTATTTTAAAAATACATGGACACACAACATATCTAGGATAGGACTCACCTGATTCAAACAATGGTGACCTGTAATGAGTGGGTGGAAGTCCAAGAGGACCAAAGAAAACTTTTAGTCTCCTTTATAGACCTTTACCACCCAACCCCACAGTCCACATGGGGTTTGCAATTACATAGCATGTAGCTACCACAGTGCCATTTAAATAAGTGGAATTTTGTATTTTTGCTCCAGAATTGCTCCAATTCTGCTTAACCTTATGAGAGTCAGAGGGGTGTGCAGAGCATTGAAGACATGTTGTATGTTGATAACCCTTGGTGTGCCTTCCATCACTGCTCCTTCTTGATTTTGCATGGATTCTCAAACAAGTAAGAACACCTGTATTCTTTATTATTGTTCTGATTAATACATATTGACAGGGGTTTCCTTGATGCTTTGACTGTCAAAGAATTTCCCAATGCATTGCAAAGGGCAGTTATCATTTTTAACAAAGTCTACTCCTATAGAAGAAGATGTAGCAAAAAGCCCAGGGATACAGCCTCCGAATAGCCACTATGAGCCGTTTGCAGGGTCACAAACTGACCTACCCCCCAACACACCTGGCTCATAGCAGGCATGAATGCAACCCAGACATATGTGACTCTCATCCATATACTTACCAGGTTGCATATGCAGCCTATATAGACCTTATGTGTGGGGCTTTTAAACAGGGCCGCCATCAGAATTCATGGGGAATGGACAAATGTAATTGTCAGGTCCCCCCACAATAGGTACAATGCCCATCTACTCCCCCGTGTATTTAAATGAGGCATTTAATCCTTTGCATGGCAAGAGAGGTGTCTTGAGGTGTCTCTAATGCTTTGCTTAACTAAGTGTTGGAGTCCTTGCTAGCATTCAATAGGTTAAACACCTTATATGCATTCTGGGGATTTCAAAATATTTTATTGCGTTTGCTCGGAAACTGATCCACTTTGCCTCAGTTGCATAAAGCTCAATGGGCCTCGGGTAGAAAAGCAAAGTGGAGGAATCATAGGTAAAACTAAATGCACATTAAGGGGCACAGAAAAATACCTCTCTAGCATTCAAGTGGTTAAAAGCCCTATTTAAATCAGCAGGAATTTCAGAAATATTAATTTGTCCCCCACAGTGCAGATGTTTTGCTCCAGAACTGTAACAATTTGACTTTAACCCTTTTGTCTTTGCTACTGAAACCAAGGTCAGAAAATGGTCAGAAACTATGAAGGGAAAAACAAGAACACAAAGGGGAAGAGGCATAAGGGGGCATAGGTGGGTAATAGAGTGGTACATGGGACAACAGTTGGGTAAAATAGGGGAAATGGAGGCATGGAAGGGGAAATGGGTGATCAGAGAGTTAAATACAGTTATATGGCACTAACTCCCTATATCACTTACTCCTTCTGTGTCCCACCTACCTTCCTCTAGGCTGTAAGCTCTCATGAGAAGGGCCCTCTGATCATTTTGCTTTACGTGTTCCATTTGTACTTTTTAACCCAATGAGTGCCAGAGGAGTACACAATACATTGCTAAGCAATGCGTTGCCTACCCCTCTGGCAATCAAAGATTTAATATCTGTATATCTATTCCCTTTTGTACATTGTTGCGGAATAAGTTGGAGCTACATATAGAGATCTAAAAGTATAATTATATTAATAATGGGTAAAAAGTCACATTTTTTTCTCACAGGAAATTTTGCAAAAAGACACAGTTTCCCACTGTCCTTGTGAAATTTCCCACACATTGAAAATCCATGAAGTGTTCACCTTTTTGCTAACCCCACTAAATTTTCCGCAAAATGTATGCCATTTTCCACCTGCACAAACCTTCCCACCACTATACAGACTCAGTGTGTAGTGGGACCAGGCTAGGGTTAGTAGTATGTGTGATTATATGCCAATGTGGGAGGCCCTCCAGCTACTTTCAGACTACAGCAGCTGATGGCTGGCAGAGAATGATGGGAGTTGTAGGCTGGCAGCAGCTGGAGGTCATTCCATTGCCCACCATGCTCCAGGCTACCATGGGACAAGGCTGTGGGGAAGTCAGTAAGTTAGTAAGTTCCATGTACTGAGGGACAAGGCTGGGTGTCAATATGTGTGGTTATATGGCTACCAATGCAGTGGGACAGTGGCGTAACAATAGGGGTAACTCCAGGGGCCCAGCCGCTCCCTGCGACCCCACAGCCGGACGCCCGCAACATTTTGACTCCTGATCTCCCTCCGTCACTCTAGTAATGCAGAGCGCTGGGAGATGACATCATCTCCCAGCGCTCTGCATTATGAGAGGACCGTGAGGAAGCTCCATCTGCATAGAGGTCTATGCAGAAGGAGACACAGGCCTCTCCTGACTCCTGCCATGCCACTGGACCACCAGGGAGGTAGGGGATGGGCAATTTGGAGATGGAGGGCAATGTGGTGGCAATGTGGACATGGGGGCATTGTCAAGATTGGGGGCAATGTGGAGATGGTAAGCAGTGTGGTGGCAATGTGGAGATGGGGGGGCAATGTGGAGATTGGGGCAATGTGGAGATGGGGGCAATGTGGTGGCAATGTGGAGATGGGGTGCAACGTGGAGCCAATGTGGAGATGGGGGACAATGTGGAGGTGGCCAGTGGAGATGGCCAATGGGGGGGCCAATGTGTTTGAGGGGGGGCAATGTCATCGGGGGGCGGGGCATGGCAGTTCTTGCACCAGGGCCCGGTGGCTTCTAGTTACGCCTCTGCAGAAGGACAAGTCTGGGCAGGGGGTCAGTATGTGTTGTTCTAGGACAACCATGGGACAAAGCTAGGAGTCAGTTTCTGTGGTTGTATGGCTACCAGTGCAGTGAGGGGTCGAGGTGGAAACATATTTTCAGTTTTTACTGGAATTTACGCCAATTTACTCTTCTGGGGCGAAACATTTTGCCCATCCATAGCTACAAGAGACGAACATGGAGCGTAAAGAGAACAATGGGGGCAAAAATGGGAACAAGAGAGAAGGTTAAATATAGGTATGTATGTATCTTTATTTATATAGTGCCCTACATGTACACATCACTTTATAGAAATAGTAATAGTACATTACAAAAATACAGCACAGGTTTAAATAATGATGATACATGATTTGTGAGTCAACACTTGC
Source organism: Rhinophrynus dorsalis (assembly GCA_037306005.1). Classification (NCBI taxonomy): domain Eukaryota; kingdom Metazoa; phylum Chordata; class Amphibia; order Anura; family Rhinophrynidae; genus Rhinophrynus; species Rhinophrynus dorsalis. The sequence goes on along the minus strand of CM074721.1, from coordinate 481,992,401 downwards.
TGAGTCGAGGCTGAGAGGAGCAGTCGCTCAGGAACAGTGAAGATGTAAGTGATGTCATAGCATCACAAAGTCAAATATCTCACAGCAGTGGGGAGACCTCCTATTGGGATCCAGGCGACTAGGTCAGGCACTGTCAAGCAAGGGGGAACCTACATATACTCAGCAGTGAAGCAGCCCTCAAAGTGGCAAATTTCATAAAAAGTGGGCAGGTCTGACACTATCACATCTGCCCTGCACTGTGGTTTTGAAATTCCTGCTGCTCACTGGGTGCTGAACAAGACAAAGGCCTATACAGAGAGGCAGCATTAAGGTGATCTGCTTTCGGGCTCATCTAGTGACTTCTGTCTCATCTCACTGAAACAAACAGGGAGCCCCTAGGTGTCTCTTTTTCAGAACCATGTTCTGCCCCTTCGGTTGGTCTGCCGAGGAGTGGCCATTAGTGGCTCTATGGTTGCTTAGACTGCCTTTTATAAAAGGGAAGTTTTACCCCAACATGAATGTGTTTGTATCCCTTCCTTAGATAAAGATGTACTTTACTGTGTGGGTGGTTTTGAAAATCAAGTTTCATAAGAGGGAAATATATGAAATCTAAATTGTATCTTGTGACATCTCCTCTTTCAAAGCTGTACAGTATGATAACCCCCTCAAGTGACAAGGAACAGCGCGTCATCAATGCTAATTTACATACGCACCTTACACTTGTGCATGGCTGTAAAAAAACTGGGAGGAATATGTGCTGTCTCTTCTTAAGTGATTTACAGAAACAGGGAGAGGTGGCGAATGCGCTGTTGCACAACTTTGTCAAGATGGCTGCACTTCCACTGCTGGTGTCTCTCAAACAAAAGGCAGCATTTAAACAGATCAAGACACACTGGCACAGTTAAACACCTGTTTTATTGCTCACAGTAAGGTTATGTACTACCATGACTGTCATTGCATAAGCATGATAGTTCCTCTTAAATGGAGCCCTGGCAATAAAAAGAGGACTTATATAGAGACATTATTGTAAAACAGTACATGGTTGTGGGGAGGGTCCGTATGGAGCAGTAGAATAAATTATTGGAACTGTCTGTAACGTTTTCATTCTGTCACTCATTGTGGGCCTTATGCACAAAGAAAGTTGAGTAATTCTGGGGGCAAACCAACTGCACCAAAGGGACAAATATCTCACAAATTCCAACTGATTTACATGGAGCTTTTAACCCTGTGAAAGCTAGAATGGTCCCCAATTCACTATGAAGCAATGCTTTGGAGTTTAACCCTTTTGAGTACCAGAGAGGTATCCAATGCATTGGATAGCTTTATGGCACTCAAAGGGTTAAATCATTGGGAATGTTTATTTGTTTGTTATAGTTACTCGATTTACTCGAGAACTGCTTTACATTTCCTTTGTTCAAATGGCCTTTGTTCTCTCCTTTGGTGTTTATATTCCCTCTGATATCTTGCTCAGCCACTAATATTACTCATTCAGTCAGTCACTTGCTCAATGCTTTTTCCTCCCCTATTGATCTCGCAGCTGGAGGCTCAAAGTCCAGCTCTGCTATCTCCCCTTTTCTTCCTCTGTATTATTTCTTTTTTTAGTTTATTATGTCATTTGGATTCCATATGCTTCTGTAATGAGGCAGCTGTAATACCATATGTCATGGTCAAAACTAAAAATGCAGCCCTTATTGATACTGAAGGACCATTACCAATGTTGACCGGCATCACTGGCCAAAGCTGATAATACAATATAGGAAGGAAGCATATTTAAAGGATTGATAACCTTTTAATCTGAAAATTCTATATTATAGATAGGGGTGAGCGTAGGCAGAAAATTTTCCGCATGACTTTTCGTGAAAAAACAATTTTTCTCATTGTTCGCGAATGTTTTCTCCTTTTCACCACTGCAAAATTTTTCTCCTTTTCTCCTCTGCCAATATATTTTTTGCCTATGTTTTCTATGACTGCAAAATTTCCCATCATGATATTACTTCTTCTGAGGTCTGAAGTGGAGAAATAAATAATTGAAAGTAAAAGCTGTCAGGCCTACAACAACATATGCCTTGAAAAGGTTGTTAGCAGGCTGAGGGAAGCATGTTAACCGCCAACATTTTGGCAAGTTTACTATTCCATAGGCATATGTTTGCATTATTTTTGTGCAGGTTTTGTCTTCTTTCCAAGAACTTAATAAGTGTGGGATGGCAGTACACAGTAGAAGAGCTGTGTAACTGTATCGCTTTAGTGACATGACTTGTGGAGGTGGTGGTGGTATGTGCAGGCACTCTGTGATGCTTGTCACATCCAAAAACAAACTCAGAGTCATACTCCTCTGCAACAGTAGCAAAAATATTGGCACACTCTCTAACACATCAACAACACTTCTATTATGTAGCCCAGAGTCCCAGGAACATTTAGGAGTACTTCTGCAGCTGCTAGTTGTGGCACATCTGACCTGTTGATGTTGTATCTTCCAGTCAGACCTGTGGTTGTGCTTCAGGTTGGAACACATTGAGGAGGTGTATATGTGTAAGTCTGCTTCCCCCTGCTCACATGCTTCTTAACAGATAGCAACATGTTTAGCTTTTTGATCCTGAGGGAAGAATTTCCATAATGTGGACTTTATAGTCTGTGGGATTCCTGAGAGGCAGCTACTACTACTACTACTGGGACTATAATTGTACTTCTACTAGGTGTCACAGGAACTGCACTTCCAAGAGGCACTTATCAAAGATAAGGATGTGGATACTGATAACCTGTGTTGTTGCTGGTTACTCAACACTATTAGTGTGTGTGGCTGAGTGGGACTTGGACTTGGAAGTGGAGATGATGTTGATGATGATGACTGACAGGTCAGACTTTCCAATTGTTTTCTCAAACAGTTTACACACAGTTTAGAGGTGGAAGACTGAGACTTTGCCTTTCTGCTAATTTTCTAGCCATGTCATCATCTCCCACTCTCAACCTCATCTTCTTCTGAAGAAGAGGAAGATGCTGGAGGGATATATTCTACATCTACATCATCATCATCAGTCATTAGGTCATCCTCAGCAGCACCCGCCTCTCCCCCACCACTACTGTAATATTCCTCAAGGCTTTTAGAGGTCTCAAACAATTTATTTTTACTTTTCCCCTTGGAAGGATTTTCACAATGTTTGCTACTACTTTCAGGAGAGGTATTTTTGTGCTTGTCACACTGTCAGATGCAGCAGTTGCTTGAGCTGCAGCACCTCCTTGCACTATTCCAATACTGGAATGGGACTCATTATTATCTTCAGACTTTTAGATGGTTTATTAATAGTACTGGTGCTGATTTTGGTGGTACTTTTGGTTGGACTTTGACAAACTACATCTTCCTCGGGAAGAAAGGGATTGCCATTGTTTATTGCACACTCTGCAACAACCATTTAACTCACACTGGACTGCTCCTAATCATTTCTCCCTCCCCTTACCCCTTCTGTATTTGCTGGACATTACTTAACTATTGTGTGTTTTTACTGTAAAGTACACAATAAATGGATTCAAGACCAGGGAAAAAGAAGAGGAGAGACATATAGTATAATTTATTCATATGATCTTGAAACAATATCTTCCACAGTAAGTTTATACACTCACATTTATAACATGTCACCGGTCTCCCAGATGACGATACAGACCAGTGGAGGATATTAATTCTGCCTCCACACAGATATCACACAGGGCAACGCTCGATCCCCGATTCACCACAATCAACAGACTGAGCTTAAACAAAACAGACACAGGAAAAATACGAGGAGAGCTGCACTGTAGCTTAACATACAGTTGTGATATAATTTTTCAATATAACACTGATATGCTCACAAAAGAAGTATGACCGGTCCCAGAACTTTGGATGCCGGTCAAATAGCAAGAGGGGAAAGTTGGCACTGATCATCCCTGCAAAAGTATCTCATGATTGCGCAGCCATCAATTTAGAGCTGTTATTCGAGTAAACAATAAATAAATATTCTCACAGCAGACCAGAGAAATAGTGAAAAAAATGTTAAAATTTAATCAAGAGTTTTTAAAAACCCTTAATAAACTGATTGTGTATAATGTCTTGCTTTAGATCTCTACAAAATACTCTCGTCTAGTATCAGTCTGCCTCAGTCACAGATCACATCAGGGCCCCTATCTATCACCTATTAGTTTTTGTTTAATTGTATTTAGTTATTTTAATTAACTGTCCCCTTATCCCTATCATTGTCATCAAAAACAAAAAAAATACTCCCTATTCAACTGCTTTTTCCCCCAGACTCCCCTAGGACAGAGATAACAGCCAGATCAGGAAGAAAACTGAATCACGGTTGCCTGTTTCTTCCCGGTCAGTCACTCAGAATTTGTGGTATTTGGGGCAATTCTCTTTTGCTCCCATCTCACACCCATAGACTACCCTAGGACAGAGATAACAGCCAGATCAGGAAGAAACTTGAGTCATGGTTGCCTGTTTCTTCCAAGTCAGTCACTCAGAATTTTGGGGTATTTGGGGTTAACCTCCTTTGCTCCCTTCTGACACCCACAGACTCCTCTAGGACAGATATAACAGCCAGATCAGGAAGAAACTTGGATCACCTCTGCCTGTGTGTTCCCAGTCAGTCACACAGAATTTTGGGGTATTGTGGGTAATTCTCCGTTGCTCTCTTCTCATACCCCAGACTCCCCTGACAGATATAACAGCCAGATCAAAAAGGAACAGGAACTTGGATCACAACTGTCTGTGTCTACTCAATCACACAAAAAGTTGGGGTAAAACACCTTTGCTCCATTCTCACACACCTAGACTCCTGTAGGACAGAGATAACAGACAGATCAGGAAGAAACTTGGAACACAGCTGCCTGTGTCTTCCCAGTCATTCACACTAAATTTTGAGGTGTTTGGGTTCAAACTCCTTTCTGACTCCCAGAGTCCCCCAGACCCCCCCAATCCAGAGAACAGATTTTCTGCCTAAAATACTCCCTAAACTAAGCTTCAATTCCACTTTTAGCTTGCCTTCTCTAGCTCAAAAATGTTCTGCTGTCTCCTCTCACAAACACAGAATGGCATGCTGTGAGAGCCTGACAACCTTTTATATGCCTGTGGGAAGAATAAACTGCCATGTGTTGGGGAGAACTTCTGTCTTTCCACTGATTTCAATGCAAAGAGCTAGGCGGGAAAGTGGGAAAACTGCACTTTTCACAAAAATGTCCCATTTTTTTCCTGTTTCTCATTTGAGTCAAAAACTTTTGCCTATTGTAGAGCAGTGTTTCTCGACAAGGGTGCCCTGGCACTTTAGTGTGCCACCTGTACCAGCTTAGGGTGTCACTATTTTTTATGAAGACTATTGAGTTGTAAATGCATGTTTAAGGAAATTGTTATGCACAGTATTATTGTTTTTGTCATTCTGATTGTAAGACCTATGAATAACTATATTTTCATGTCTTTGTCCTTTTCATTGAGTCATTGAAAAATATCTATAAAATGTCAGGGGTGCACTGAGAATTGCAGACTGTGTGCCTGGAAGGAAAAAAGTTTGAGAACCGCTGTTATAGAGCTTAACCTGATTTTGGTAGATGAGTCATTCAAAAGTTATCATTGTTTAGTGCCTTAACATACAGCCATGGTGCCCCGTGATTGTTGAAAGGGCACAGTTAATCAGTGGAGCTGAGAGCAAAGTACAAGTTTTTTTTATAGTATTATAGGGCTAGACTTGGGGGTTAATGGCAGTGTTTCACCTTTTGAGGGCCAGAGGGGAGAGCAATATATTGTATATAAAATGTGTTGGACACCCATCTGGTATTCAACGGGTTAATGGTGGACTTCATATAATACATATATATGTGTGTGTGTGTATATTTATATATATATATATATATAAATATATATATAAATATCTGGGGTAGACATAAATGTTGACACTTTGAGTGCAACACATTGCAAAACAATGCTGGCTCTGCCGACTCCACTGCACTCAAAGCATGATCTACACATGTGATGTGTCAGGCCCATTACTAGGCAATATGGATCCCAATGCAAAATTCTGTTATGACCCCCCCCCCCGGCCAATAACTAAATGTTTTGAACATTAAGTAAATGGGAATTTGGAGAGATTTCATTTCCCCTCTAGGGTGCATTTGGTTTGCTCCAGAATTGCTCCAGTTTTGTTTGATACATTGAGAAGCTACAACATCCATTAACTTATTGTATGTGATATCACATCACCCAACTAGATTGGTGAGGAACATTCCTGTAGGACAATAACTGAAAGCCAAAAGGAATCATAACACATAAGTGGAATTTAGAAACAAAGCAAAATATTACAACAAAGGGATGCAAACAGACATTTTTGAGTAGGGTCTCCCAAAGTGCTAGAATCAGCAACAGGGAAGATTTACCCAAAAGAAAAAATTAATGCTTAAGTCATAAAAATAACAATAACTCTGATGGGATACATATAATAACTCCCTTCAAAGCAGAATAGTAATAGGATTACTATTAACGCAGAATTACCACCATAGGTAAAGTCGCCCTGCAATAATTAGGCAGGTGGTGACTAGCTTAATAATAGTCATATTACCTCTCAGAACCACACAATACTATAGAAATCCTTAATCTTCTAAGACCAGAAGCCAGGCATCAGCGTAGACATCTTGCCTGCGCACCTGTACTGTCAGACCCAGTCTCCCTTCAGAAGCATTGCACTGTCCCTAACGGCACCAGAAGGGACTGGCGTCGCAGGTGTGCAAACTGCACTAACCTGTCCATCAGTCTCAGAAGATTAACCCCTTACCGCCCGAGGACGTACATGTCCGTCTCGAGAGGATGTCCCAGGTGGACAGAGGACGTACATGTATGTCCCGGAAGTCGTTTTACGAAATGAAAAAAAATGTCCGGCGGGCGTTAAGCGCCGGCCTCGTGTGTGCACGGCCAGTCACTAAGGGGTTAAGGCTTTCTTTAGATTTGTGTAGTTCTTAGAGGTAAGATAACTATTATTAAGCTAGTCGCCACCTGCCTAATTATTTCCACGCGACTTTACCTATGGTGGTAGTTCTGCTTTAACCAGACTCCATGGGGACATCAGAGGAGGAGCTATGGACAAGAACTAGATGGATCTATACTTTTAACATTAATATTGGAATATCAGAGTTTAAATTGGAGCTGTCACTTTGTAAGGACAAGATAAACTTTCAAAATCTAACTATATTTGTATTAGACATTTATTTAAAACAATAGTTTATATTTAGCTTTATTTATTTGTCAGCTAGTGCAAGTGCCTTGGGGACTCAAACATCCCACATAGCTCTATATTACCAACTGTCACTTCCTATGAGGGGTCCTAGCTCATCTTCATAAACTGACATAGACATAAAGCTAAATATCTCAGAAACCACTGTTTGAAATAAAAGATGACTAACATAAATATGTGGGATTTTGGACATTTCAGAATCATGTATTTGTAACAAAGTGACAGCAGTTGTCTTTTGTACTCCAGTAGTCTATATGTAACATGGTGAAATGAAGGTACAAATATAATATTTACATTTTTTTTATAGGATTAGTTGGATTTGTCCCATTGATTTCTTATTTTTTTAAGTATTTGTTGTTGTTTGTAGTTTTATTATTGTGATCACTCTCAGAGTCACTGTCAACAATGTCTTAATATGTTGACATTTTCAGCAGTAATATAGATAATTGAAATATATTGTACCTTAGATAAGTGATTATCTATAATACATTAGTGTATATACTGCTATCCTTTGCACATTGATAATAAATGTGATTTTCCCTTGACAAACCCGGTTTGACAGGTGAAATGGTGTTGGGGTTAGAAGCTCTGCTGCTACGTTTATGCCTTTTTTACATCCTCGCCACAAGATAACGGGGTTATAATATGATTATATATATATGCATATATATCAGGGCTCAAAATTTCCACTCGCCACTAGCCAGTGGTGACTGAAGATTTAGCCCTGGCGAGTAGAAATTCAGCCCTGGTGGGTATGTTACGGCTTGCAGTGGCGAGTAACTTTTCAGGTCTGGCTAGTAGCAAAGGACTTCAACTTTAAAGCCCTGATATATATGAGCTAATACCTGCTGTTGGTTACTTATGAACTGCAGATGCCCCCCCCCCCCCGATGCAGTAGACTCTTTTTGTGTTTTGCACACATAATTAGGCACCCAAGGCTGTGGCTTACTTTGAGCAATGGTAAATCCAGTCCTGCTGAAAAAACTATAACTTTTTCATATAAAAGCAACTCATATTGTAGCATTGATGTATTTTAATGCTGAATTAGTTTGATAGGCTTCATATTTTGGAGTTAAAAAAAGCTTCCTCAAAACAACCTACTTTAATAGTAGCAATGGGACAGACCAAGTGTGGTCAATTACTTGTCACACGTAACCTGGAAACAAGAGTTAAAGGTAAATACATATGTAACACCCCTTCCTCACTAGGGTCTTGTTAATAAACTTTCAGCGCTTTTCCAGAAAGTGGTAAAGAGAGTCTGTGCCTCTACAGTGATATGGGGAGCTGATGAATCAGAGTATGGCAGTGCCTGAAAGTGAAATAGATAACTAGATATAGCTGGAATCCCTCCCAGGTCCTTTATCATATATACACACAGTATCACAGTGCCATTAGTAGTTACTTAATAACTGACTTGTATAAAGTGAAATACTGATAACTATAATAACGATAAGTACTAATAACACTTCCACAACAGCATTTGTTTTTACCACATCTTTCACTGTATTCTTTAGTTCATGATAAGTGGACTTGGTGGGAAATAGTGCTACTCCTGAGAGGAAAATAAGTTAGCAACTGATGCTTTTCTCCAGTCCTGGAGACATGGTGGGATGCAGCACAGTGCAGTTCTGAGACCAATCTCTTCATTTCCGGATACCTTCACAGCATCCACCGTAGGGGAAATGGATCCAAATTCAACACTCAGTGGGAATTTTCAGCTTTGTAACATAATCTGACATGTCCTAGCCCTCAAAAGTTTAACTCTATGTAGGACACCCTCACTTCTCAGGCTAAAGGTGATATAAGTTAGGGTTAATATAAATTAGTAGGAAGTCTGAAAGGACCTCTCCAGGACCTCCTTACACTATATTTCCAAAACCCATACTGTCCTCCTCAAGGTTACTGGGTTGTTGTCAAGATCATTCTCAAGGTCAAGCTAATGCCAGCCATATTCCTGCATTTGAAAATCACTAGATGGCAACTGCTTTATAAATATACACATAGAGAAACCCTTCTGTTTCCATTCCAGTTTGCAGATTAACTAAATAATGTTTTTTTTAAAAAAATCAGAAAAGTACCCCAAATCTCATAGAAGGGATATTACAAAGCAAGGAATAGAATAAAATTATTACATTGTTACATATACATATACAGTGGTAAACAAGTATAGGGAAAGGGTTGAACTTGATGGACGCAAGTTTTTTCAACCTAAACTACTATGTAACTATGTACCTATATAGCAGTCAGTTTTGAAATTGCAACATAGGTAAGGTGGAGGTGCAGAGGTATGCAAATAACACCAATTAATGGACTATCTAAGTAATGTTGATGACAAAGGTGGGTCAGATGTGTATAAAGGTCAATAGCTTGAAAGACTGGCAATTAGCTGTGAAGACATGATTTAACACTGTTTTTAGTCTGTGGGATACTTCATGTCATACTCAGGGTATGAGGACTTGAAGAGTATCAAAGACCAAAGAGACAGAATCATTGAACTGTGGCAGGTAAATTTGCCCATGCTAGCCATTGCTACACAGTTTGGCCATGGTGTTGAAATGTTTCACCAATATGTGTCCTGTAGGTTTCAAGAACACCAAAGCACTAAATGGCCAGGGATTGGCTCACAAAACTGGACCATAGCTTGTAAGGATCCTTAAGTCCAGAAATTGGCACTCTGCAACAGCATGCATGCTCTAAGAGGACCTCAAGAGAGCCAGTGGTATAGCTGTGTTGACCTAAGCCATTTAATATTACCTGCAAGTGAACTGCTCTCCAGGCAAGACAACCGAAGGCCTACCAAGCTATCACCCTTCCATGACCATCTTATTGACAGGATACTTTGTTGTCAAACCACCTGTATTACCTTCCCCACTTGTTTCTCATGTTGCCCCACATATATAATGCAATACCTTTACCAACAGGGGGTAACAAAATGCTCAATCCTTAGGCTCCTCAGTGGAATCTGGATCTCTAGTGTAGATCAGTCACTATCCCCACCTCTGGCTGACTCTTCTTCCAATGTGGATCCCATTGGACAAGTGAATCTCAATGTTGGTTGCCTTTTAGCTGATGACACTAGATCTGTAACATAGCTGATGTTCCTGGGGTATCCTTTTGAAATGTCGCCCACTATTGGGGCGACCAACCATATAGAGCAGTACAAGCTGCCAACAGGAGATAGAATGCTTGACACCCCGCAACATCCGGCCTCAACTAGAACTGTCTGCCGCTAGTGACTCACTTATGCAGGAGCGCACCGCCGGAGGAAAGCACACTAAGCAGTGTCTTATTAAGAGAGGTAAAAGACCTACCATAACATTTTACCTCTCTTAATAAAACCTTTCCCTCTCAGTATGCTTTCCTCTGTCGGTGCGCTCCTGCATAGTGAGCCACAGGGGGCATTCTTTCTCCTGTTGGCAGCTTGTACCGCTCTATAGTAGATTGTGGCTGAAGATGCATTCCAGGATTCTTTATGGAGCAGAGGCTACTCGACATAACAATGTGTCGACACTGCAGCTTGCAGTGAACCCGTTCCTACAGGGTAAAGCAAATCAGAATGATTTTAAAATGTTAGAGGAAAAACACAATTATGTTATTTAAAGGGATAGTAATACTTTGTTTTATCTTTATTTTATTTTGTAGGCATTAAAAAACATGAAGAACGATATAAGTCATATTTCTCAAACCTTTATGGTTTGAGAGATATTCACAAGAAAAGTTTCCCCTCATGCCCCTTTTACCTAGTGTAAGCCATCTCTTTTCAGATGTGGAATCTGGTTGTAAGACCAGACAGATAACATCAGGGTACAATCTTTTTTCTATGAAAACAATGGAAACCCTGAACCCCTTGACAGGTTTTCAGGTTTTTCCCTTATCTTAATTGAAGATTGTCCCTCTCTGCAGTCTACCTGGGCACCTCCCTTCTGATCTGGCTGAACAGTGTTACATCAGTAAAATGGGCGGGAGGGGGAGACTTTGTCATTGAATTACTCTTGAACTACAACTCTGACAGAATTGAAATAACACTCTCCAAAGTCCAAATACTATGATGATTAATTAGAGCTGCTTTTATTATGAAACATTACATTTAACATTACATTTAATGCTGCATATAGGACACAAAAACACAAAGGTAAAATATAGACTTAATGGTACTCTGCTAACAACCCATGAAATGATGGAGACTTGGTAATAGTTACATCTGATGATTTACAAGTAGGTAAGCAATGCAGCAAAGCCTTGGAGAAAGTCTGCATGGTATTAGGATGTATAGGAAGAGGCATTAGCAGCAGAAAAAGAGAGGTCTTAATGCTAATTAACAGATCACTACTTTGACCTCACCTATAGTATGGTGTATAGTTCTGGATACCTTATTTCCAGAAGGAGATTGAGAAATCAGAGACTATTGAAAGAAATGCCACTACAATGGTGCATGGGCTACAAAACAAAAGATATCAGGAAAAACTCAAGGCACTTAAAGAAATAGTAACCCTTTATTATAATGTTACATATTCTGTAAGTACATAATATGTACAGTCAAAATGCTTGGATCTCAATTTTCAGTGAGTTTTCTGGTCGATAGATCATCATAGTAGGGTGTAATAGATTGAAATCTCTTCACAGCTCAGTGCTCTGAGTGCCATCTTATTTGTATTGTTTCTTTTCTGCATTGTGTCTCTAGATCATGTTCCCTGTCAGAAAGCTATCTGCGAACAAATCCTTGGAGCTCGTTATCGAGGACAGACCCTAGGAGGGTACCCCATTACATATTTATATGATTTGATGTTTCAGCTGGGGTTGTAGCTTCAGTAATCAGCAATTTTACATGAAAGTACCCATATACTGTTTATATTAATGTATAAATCACACATAATTATAATAAACAAGCATTACTGTAAAATATTTGTTTTTATTCATTAGACTGACTGAGAACTCTCTGGGGCAGGTAACTCGTTTTTTTGCTTTATCTTTCAATGCCACTGCATTTTGTTGGTGTAAGTACAACTTTCCTCTTAACTGTGTGAAGCAGCACATACCCAGTGAAGCTATACATATAAAATGTACATACTTACAATTCAGATGTTATCTCAGTAGGTACAGAATAGTAAGAAACACAAATGCCCTCTAGAGCCAAAAAGAGGTACTACAGCATGACAGAGCGATTATCTTCCCTCCAAAACACAGATTTGTCTTTGAGTAAATGTGTCACATTTCTCAAACTTGCTTTTGTTTAGCTTATATGTGGATTCAGTCAATTTGTGCTGGTGAACTGACTCAAACAAGTCGTACCTTCATGTATTCAATAAAGAGCAAATCTCGCAAAACCAATAATATAGATATGTGTATATATATATACATACCTCCCAAGTGTCCCTCTTTTAGACCCAAATCCCTCTGTCCCTCTTTCCCACTCTAATGTCCCTCTTTTTAGGAAATCAGACTGAGTGGTGTGTAGATAAGTGTATCACATTGTTCTACAGCAATATAACTTGCATTATTGTTTGTATAAATGTCAGTATTTGTGTTTATAAATTAGTCTGTGTAAATACAATACTTTGGTCTTGTTATAAGTCATTTATTAGGTTACACAAAGAGGTGTCAATAGGTCATGAAATAGCCTAAAAATCCCCGGTAATGCCCCACCCACCAGCCACACCCCCTACAACACCCCCTAAAACACAAGTGTCCCTCTTTGGCAATTTGAAATGTTGGGAGGTATGTATATATATATATATATATATTTTTTTTTTTTTTTTTTTTTTTTTTGCATGTTACAGTAAAATCTGTAAGGACAAAAATTAAAAGAGGAACCAAACTAACAAATGGGAGGGGTTAAAAATAAAAAAGTCAAATAGGTCCTACCCCTGTTACTTAACCCCTTAAGGACCAGGAAAATCTGAGGTGGATTTCACTTAAGGACCGGAGCAATTCTGAACTTTTTGACTATGTCTTTGTTCAACAGTGTTTCCCTCTAAGTCTTTTATTCCACCCACATAAAGTATGTACTGTTTTTTTACACACAAATAGGGCTGTCTTTTAATACAACATTTACATGGATAACCCACCATTTACTTTATTAAAATTAAATAAAACGGTAAAAAAAGTTAAAAAAAACACGATTTTTATTTTTTCTGTTGGCATTATTTGGGCACAATGGTTTAAATTTTTATGGAGACTGCATGAAAGGTATGACCGGTCAGTCATACCTACAAAATGGGCAGTTTTAAGTGGACACTGTTCCCCCTGGGTGAAAATCCCCATGTCCCTCTTTCCTTCCCTATTTTCCCACTTTTTGATTCATATGATTTGGCCGTGTGTATAACTCCATTATGTTTTTTTACACTTAAAATATTTATTTTATTAATACAATTTTTTATTTACATATTTCTTCTTTTTTAATTGTATTAAAAAAAAGTTGCTTTTAGCAGGTCAGAAATGGACCTGCATCCAGCCAGCCCCCAGCACCAGCACTTATGGGATTAATAGCCCCATCTACTGCATTGTTTTATTTCTCTATGTGTCTGCTCTCTGCTTCTCTCTCCCTTACTTTGATAGTAAGGAAGAGAGAGTCACAGAGCAGACACAAAGGCAATGTGTAAAGCACACTGCCTTTTTCAATCTAAATGCCGGTACATGTGATCGCTCCTGGAGATATCACATGAACCCGCATGAGCTCTCAGTTTCAGCCTGAAAAGAATGATAGCAGCCTGCACTGAGGCGCTCTGCTATTATTTAACCCATGACCAGAGCCGGATTTACCATAAGGCAGAGTAGGCATCTGCCTACAGGCGCACCCCACAGAGGGATGCCTGTCATTGGGACCCTTTTTTTAAAAAAAAGTAGCCTTACCACCTGCACTAACCCCCCACTGCCCGGTGATGTCTGTGCCTCCTTCGGCACAGACCTGTAGCTACTGCTCTCCCTCGTCGGCTCTTTAGTAATACAGAGCGCTTGGAAATGACATCATCTCCCAGCGCTCTGCATTACTGAACAGAAGACCACGCAGGAGCTCCAGCAGCTACAGGTCTGTGCCAAAGGAGGCACAGACAGACCTCTCCTGCAGCTGGACCACCAGGGAAGAGGGAGGGAAATGAACACTGGGCGGTGCAATATGGAAATGATGGGACAATGTAAGGGCAATATGGAGCTGATGGGGGCAAGTTGGAGCTGATGGGGGGGCAATATGGAGCTGATGGGGCAATATGGAGATGATGGCAATGTGGAGATGATGGGGGCAATGTGTGGGTAAGTTGGAGCTGATGGGGCAATATGGACTTTATGGGGGCAAGTTAGAGATGATGGGGGCAATGTAGGGGTAAGTTGGAGTTGATGGGGGCAATATGGAGCTGATGGGGGCAATGTGAGGGTAAGTTGGATCTGATGGGGGCAAGTTGGAGCTGATGGGGGCAATGTGAGGGCAAGCTGGAGCTGATGGGGGCAATGTGAGGGCAAGTTAGAGCTGATGGGGGCAATATGGAGATGATGGGTGGCAATGTGGAGGTTGGGAGCATTGTGGAGGTGTCCAGTGGAGATGGCCAATGGGGGGGCACTTCAGATTTCTGTGCCTACAGGCTCCTGAGATGTAAATCTGGCCCTACCCATGACGTGCCAGGACCGTCATGGGTCCTTAAGGGAAGTTTACTCATGACGGTCCTGGCAGGTCATGGGTTGTTAAGGGGTTAAAAAGAACGCTAACTCATCCTAATAATCGCCCCCCATCCAACACACACACACACTCATAATAAGCCTCCAGTTACCTTAATCTGGACAAAAAATACTAATTGCCTATTTGAATCAATTCGTTGTGGATTATTTTTCCAAAATTAATGTTTAATGCCTTGAATGGGAGAGAGGCCTCCAAAGCATTGCAGTACAATGGAGGAGATGCACTAAGACTTGATAAAGAGTTGATAAAGTGGAGATGACTTATCCACTGATATCCCAGGACAGTTCCTGATTTTAAATGTGTGTCCCTTGTCCCAGGCAGCCCTCTTCTGGGACAATATAAATTCCCAGAATGAAGACTCCAGAGCACAGAGATCTAAACACTAGAAGAAGAACTGCCCATTACCTACTGTGACAGAAAGTGATTCCACTGCTGGGCTACAAGAGTGATGTATGTTTTGTTCTACCTCACCACAGCATTGTTTTCTGTCACAGCACTCAATGGGCAGTTCTCCATCTAGTGTTTAGAACTGTGTGGTGCGCTGGAGAGAGAGCAGGTTGCGCACTGATGTCCAGTGATGTATAGTGACCTCTCCCACATAGCTGTACTAGAGCCAAGGACAAGTTCTCCGCTGTCTCTGCAGTGTCCCTGAATAGCAAAATGGAAATGTGGTCACCCTACAAAATCCTATGTTATTCTATGGAGCCTATGCACTAATGTCCAAAACTCGGTGCATAGGCTTCATAGAATAACATAGGAACTGGAGAAGTGATATCACTGGAGAAGTCATCTCTACCTTATCACCTCTTTATCATGCTTTAGTGCATAACCCCCTATGTGTTGTAGTCCTCTTTAGCCTTTAATGGTTCAATTAGTTCTGCATATCATGCCTATGGAGGTAGATATAATTATTTTTTTTACTAATTAAAGATTTTTGGAGAACCAGTCCACATAAAATGTATTCATAGTTGCCATTTGGATTTTTTTCACAAATTAAGGTAAATGATGGTTTAGTACTAGGAAGTTACAGAGCGCTCTCCTTTCTTCCATATTGTCACCGTATACGCCCAGTTAGACCAGACAATGCAGATTGCTGGCGTGACCATTAAAAATAGAACACTGTGCACTAGTAGTCTGACTACATCTCTGTATGTCCTGGGGCTCATTTCTTACAACAATAAAAATATTGTCTCAAAATTCGTGTCACGCACGTCTCACATGTGTATTGAAATGGGTGAGACTATAATGGCTAAAGAAGTCTACAGCAATAGCCCCACAGCGTTATCCGTGGGGTTTAACCCTTTGAGTGGAAGACGGGTAGCCAGTGTATTGATGAACAATACGTTCGGTACCCTTCTGGCACTGAAAGGGTTAAGCATCTGAGTGGTAAAGACATATACATTGCATTTCAAGTTGTGTGTTGGGTAGGTCTCTGACACTTAAACCTTTAACCCTTTAACAGCCAAAAGATGTATGCTACATCTCAGGCACTCAGACATTTAACTGTATGGGTCCTAAAGACAAATGTAATGCATTGCAATGCACTGGATAACTCTCTGCCACAGAAAGTGTTAAAGAAATCCATCAGGCTTTGGGGACTTCTCAGCCAATGAAAAGGCTAACCATTTGAGTGCCAAAGAGGTATCCAATGCATTTGAGAGCTCTGTGGCACTGAAAGCATTAACTGTGTGAGTTTCCTTTGAGTAGCAAAGGGGTGTGCAATGCATGGATAGCTCTGTGCTTGTGAAAGGTTAACCCATTTGAGAAAAAAATGGTATCCACTGCAGTGGATAGCTCTCTGGCAGTGAAAGGGTTAACACTTCACCTACATGCACATACATACACACATATACCACAAAAAAGAAAATGTAAATAAAAAGAGAGGGTGAGGGGTGGGATGGTGCCAAAGAGGTATCCAATACATGGGATAGTAAAGTGGCATGAAAGGGTTAACCCTTTGACTGGCAAAGAGGTATCCAATGCATTGGATAGCTCTCTGGCACTGAAAGGTTTAACCATGTCAGTGCCACAGAGGTATCCAATGCATGGATATAGCTGTCTATGGGAGGGGCGGAGGATAGAAGACATAAACGGGGGGGGAAGGTGTGAAGGACAGGGAAAGAAGAGGCATGAACGAGGGACAGTGGGAGGGGATGGGAGAGTGGCGGTATTAACCGGGGAAGTTGGGAGGAGACAAGAGGAGTGGAGGTATGAATGGAGGACAGTGGGAGGGGACGGCGGAGTGGAGGTATGAATGGAGGATGGTAGGAGGGAACAGGGGGAGAGGAGGCATGAATGGGCATGGTGAGGGGGACAGGAGGCATAAACCAGGGAAGAGGAGGAATTAACAGGGGATGGTGGGAGGGGGACGGGAGAGAAAGCTTTGCCTGCATCAGAATGGCGCCATTACAATGGAGATTTTAAATTGTTGCCTGGTCCATTACAGTAGGGTAGGGGGTCAGTTCTATTGTACAAGTGAATGGATGCATAATGGTGGAGTTCAGTATTAACCGCTTGGATGCTAGCTACGTTTAAAAATATAATTTATTATTTCTTTTCTTTGTAGAGATGACATTCATATTGTTAAATATAGCTTAACCCCTTGGATGTTAGTGAGATCTCCAGTGAGACATGTCTAGCATCAAGGGATTAAAGGGATCGTAATGTTTCACAAAAAACTGCAGCTCCAATTAATCTTCATAGTATTTGGGTCATGGGTAGTGTTATGTCAATACTGTCAGAGTTGCAGTTCAAGAGTAATTAAATGATAAAGTAACCCCCTCCCGCCCCTTTTTCCTGGAGTAAGCCGCCTTCCCTCAGATGTGGAATCTGGTCCTGGAACCAGACAGCTTACAGTAAGGGACAATCTTCTTACTGTGAGTATAAGGAAAACCCTACCTCCCTTGACCGGTTTTCCCTTATGCTCACTGAAGATTGTCCCTCTCTGTGATCCATCTGGACAGTCTTGCTGATCTGAGGGGAGCAGTGTTACATCAGTAAAAGGGGCAGGAGGGGATACTTTATCATTCAATTACTCTTGTACTACAACTCTGATAGTATTGAAATAACACTCTCCATGGCCCAAATATTATGCAGATTTATCAGAGCTGCTTTTTTTGTGAAACATTACTATTAGTGTTGAGCGAGCATGCTCGGCCGATGCTCGGATCGGCTCGAGCATCGCTCTGCTCGGCACATGGCGGTACTCGTACGAGTACCGCATGTGCTCGCCCGCCATGTTCGGGTCTCCTCCCCGCACGTTTTGCGGCTGCTGCGCAGCCAATAAACGTGCAGGGAGGCTCTGACATCGGTGTAATGCCAGCAGCCATGTTGGCTGCTGGCATTACACTGATTGGCTGGCCAGAACCCGTGGTCAGGTGCTGTATAGCACCTGACCAGCGAGTTCGGCTCAGTCTGAGCCAGGGAGAGCTGAGGATAGGAAGGGAAAGGCAGTGTAGGGAGGAAAAAAACAAAAATTGTGAAAAAAAAAGAACCAAAAGTCCTTTTTAGGACTACTGTGTGTGGGGGCAGCAGGTTATTTGGTGTGGGGGGAAAAAAACAAAAAAAAAAAAAAAAAAATATATATATTCTGTTTAGTGTGCAAAGTTGCAGATTAGAGCACATTCTGTTTAGTGTGCACAGTTGCAGATTAGAGCACATTCTGTTTAGTGTGCAAAGTTGCAGATTAGAGCACATTCTGTTTAGTGTGCAAAGTTGCAGATTAGAGCACATTCTGTTTAGTGTGCAAAGTTGCAGATTAGAGCACATTCTGTTAAGTCTTCAAACTAAAATATCAAAGTCACGTATTCCATTCAGTGTGCGTCGCCGCAGTTTAGCAGCACATTCTGAGTACTGTGCAGAGTTGCAGAATAGGAAGAAATACTGTTAAGTCTTCAAACTAAAATATCAAAGTCACATATTCCATTCAGTGTGCTTCGCCGCAGTTTAGCAGCACATTCTGTGTACTGTGCAGAGTTGCAGAATAG
Source organism: Rhinophrynus dorsalis (assembly GCA_037306005.1). Classification (NCBI taxonomy): domain Eukaryota; kingdom Metazoa; phylum Chordata; class Amphibia; order Anura; family Rhinophrynidae; genus Rhinophrynus; species Rhinophrynus dorsalis. The sequence continues at coordinate 481,973,529 of CM074721.1, read as the reverse complement.
GAAGAAATACTGTTAAGTCTTCAAACTCAAATATCAAAGTCACATATTCCATTCAGTGTGCTTCGCCGCAGTGTAGCAGCACATTCTGTGTACTGTGCAGAGTTGCAGAATAGGAAGAAATACTGTTAAGTCTTCAAACTCAAATATCAAAGTCACATATTCCATTCAGTGTGCTTCGCCGCAGTTTAGCAGCACATTCTGTGTACTGTGCAGAGTTGCAGAATAGGAAGAAATACTGTTAAGTCTTCAAACTAAAATATCAAAGTCACATATTCCATTCAGTGTGCTTCGCCGCAGTGTAGCAGCACATTCTGTGTACTGTGCAGAGTTGCAGAATAGGAAGAAATACTGTTAAGTCTTCAAACTCAAATATCAAAGTCACATATTCCATTCAGTGTGCTTCGCCGCAGTGTAGCAGCACATTCTGTGTACTGTGCAGAGTTGCAGAATAGGAAGAAATACTGTTAAGTCTTCAAACTCAAATATCAAAGTCACATATTCCATTCAGTGTGCTTCGCCGCAGTTTAGCAGCACATTCTGTGTACTGTGCAGAGTTGCAGAATAGGAAGAAATACTGTTAAGTCTTCAAACTAAAATATCAAAGTCACATATTCCATTCAGTGTGCTTCGCCGCAGTGTAGCAGCACATTCTGTGTACTGTGCAGAGTTGCAGAATAGGAAGAAATACTGTTAAGTCTTCAAACTCAAATATCAAAGTCACATATTCCATTCAGTGTGCTTCGCCGCAGTTTAGCAGCACATTCTGTGTACTGTGCAGAGTTGCAGAATAGGAAGAAATACTGTTAAGTTTTCAAACTCAAATATTAAAGTCACATATTCCATTCAGTGTGTTTCAACGCCGTTTAACAGCCTATTCTGTGTACTCTGCAGAGTTGCAGAATAGTAAGAAATACTGTTAATTTTTCAAACTCAAATATTAAAGTCACATATTCCATTCAGTGTCTTTCACCGCCGTTTAACAGCCTATTCTGTGTACTCTGTACAGTTCCAGAATTATAAGAAATACTGTTAAGTTTTCAAACTCAAATATTAAAGTCACATATTCCATTCAGTGTGTTTCAACGCCGTTTAACAGCCTATTCTGTGTACTCTGCAGAGTTGCAGAATAGTAAGAAATACTGTTAATTTTTCAAACTCAAATATTAAAGTCACATATTCCATTCAGTGTCTTTCACCGCCGTTTAACAGCCTATTCTGTGTACTCTGTACAGTTCCAGAATTATAAGAAATACTGTTAATTTTTCAAACTCAAATATTAAAGTCACATATTCCATTCAGTGTCTTTCACCGCCGTTTAACAGCCTATTCTGTGTACTCTGTACAGTTCCAGAATTATAAGAAATACTGTTAAGTTTTCAAACTCAAATATTAAAGTCACATATTCCATTCAGTGTGTTTCAACGCCGTTTAACAGCCTATTCTGTGTACTCTGCAGAGTTGCAGAATAGTAAGAAATACTGTTAATTTTTCAAACTCAAATATTAAAGTCACATATTCCATTCAGTGTCTTTCACCGCCGTTTAACAGCCTATTCTGTGTACTCTGTACAGTTCCAGAATTATAAGAAATACTGTTAAGTTTTCAAACTCAAATATTAAAGTCACATATTCCATTCAGTGTCTTTCACCGCCGTTTAACAGCCTATTCTGTGTACTCTGCAGAGTTGCAGAATAGTAAGAAATACTGTTAATTTTTCAAACTCAAATATTAAAGTCACATATTCCATTCAGTGTCTTTCACCGCCGTTTAACAGCCTATTCTGTGTACTCTGTACAGTTCCAGAATTATAAGAAATACTGTTAAGTTTTCAAACTCAAATATTAAAGTCACGTATTCCATTCAGTGTCTTTCACCGCCGTTTAACAGCCTATTCTGTGTACTCTGCAGAGTTGCAGAATAGTAAGAAATACTGTTAATTTTTCAAACTCAAATATTAAAGTCACATATTCCATTCAGTGTCTTTCACCGCCGTTTAGCAGCCTATTCTGTGTACTCTGCAGAGTTGCAGAATAGTAAGAAATACTGTTAAGTTTTCAAACTCATATATATTAAAGTCATATATATCGTGTAAGATGAAGAAGGCGGGTAAAAAGGGACGGGGAAGTGGACGTGATCCTGAAAGTTCAGGGCGCGGGTCAGGACGCGGAGAAACTGTGCCTGGTGCCAGAGCACAAGAAAGAAAGACATCCACCATACCTAGCTTCATGTCTGATTTCACAGGGCGTCGCAGGACATCACTCTCGAGGTCCGACCAGTGCGAACAGGTGGTCGGTTGGATGACAGCTGATACTGCTTCCAGTCGGTTAAGCACCACCCTGTCTTCCACCAAGTCCACTCTCAGTAGCCAAGAGTCTGGTCAACATAATCCTCACTCTGATCATCCTTCCTCCCACCATACACGGTCTGGTCAAAGAAGTGATCCCACACTGGGATATAGTGATGAGCTCGTCTCATCACCAATCCTTCATTTGACCCTCTCTCCAAGCACGCTTGCAGAGGAACATGACATCTTGTGCCCTGATTCACAACCTCTAGAGGCTACCCAATCACAAGAAGATGACAGATGTGAACGGCATTTAAGGTCAAAGGAAGTAGTGGATGATGATGATGATGATGAGACACAGTTGCCATTAAATCAACCACTATTTCCTTCTCAAGACCTTGTTGAGGAGAATGTTATACAGTTGTCAATGACCGAGTATGTGGTGGGATCAAGACTTGAGGAGGATGATCAGAGTGAGGAAGTGGAGGAGGACTTGGTGGACGATGAGGTGACTGACCCCACCTGGGAAGGTGTAGAGCCGAGCGATGACAGCAGTCCTGAGGGTGAGCCATCTGCAGCACCGCAACAGGCTGGAAGAGGCAGTGGTGTGGCTACAGAAAGAAGGCGGACCGCACCAAACCGGCCCGCAAATGTTCCACGGAGCACCCCCTTGCGTAAATCTACCTTGCCAAGGGGTAGGTGTTCCGCGGTATGGCGTTTTTTTAAGGAAAGTGCGGACGACAAAAGATTTGTAGTTTGCAACCTGTGCCACACCAGAATGAGCCGAGGCATGAACACTAGAAACCTCACCACCACCAGCATGATCCGACACATGGCATCCAAGCACCGTAGTAAGTGGGAGGAACGCCTGGATCGCCCATCTGTGTCTGCAGGCCACACCACTGCCTCCTCTTCCCCTGTTTTCGGTGCCGGCCAATCGCCTGTCGAAGGCGCAGGCCCGCATACCTCCCGCCCTGCACCTGTAGCATCTGAAGCACCATCAGCGACCACATCCACTTCCCTGTCCCAGCACAGCGTCCAAATGTCGTTACCCCAGGCATTTGAGCGCAAGAGAAAATACCCAGCCACCCACCCACAGGCCATAGCACTAACCTCACACCTTTCAAAATTACTGGCCATCGAAATGCTGCCATTTAGGCTTGTGGACACTGAGTCCTTCCGCAGCCTGATGGCAGCAGCTGTCCCTCGGTACGCGGTCCCCAGCCGCCACTACTTTTCCCGGTGTGCCATCCCCGCATTACACCACCATGTGTCCCGTAACATCACCCGTGCCCTGACCAACGCAGTTACTGGGAAGGTCCACTTAACGACTGACACATGGACAAGTGCTTGTGGCCAGGGACGCTACATTTCCCTGACGGCACACTGGGTGAATGTCGTGGAGGCTGGGAGCGACTCGGACCCTGGGATGGCACGGGTGCTACCCACGCCGAGGATTGCGGGCCCTACCTCCATCAGGGTTTCCACCAGCACCTACGTTATTGGCTCCTCCTCCTCCGTTTCCACCTCCGAATTCTCTACACACACCGCCACTCCCCCATCAGCCAGTAGCTGGAAGCAGTGTAGCACTGCAGTGGGGAAGCGTCAACAGGCCGTGCTGAAGCTGATCTGCCTTGGGGACAAACAGCACACGGCCTCAGAGCTGTTGCAGGGGATTAGTCACCAGACCGAGCAGTGGCTCTCGCCACTCAACCTGCAAGCAGGCATGGTTGTGTGTGATAATGGGCGTAACTTGGTGGCGGCTTTGGAGCTCGGCAAGCTCACACACGTACCATGCCTAGCGCATGTATTTAATTTAGTGGTGCAGCGATTTCTAAAAACCTACCCCAATGTGCATGATCTCTTGACCAAGGTGCGCCGCGTGTGTGCACATTTCCGTAAGTCATCTACAGCTTCGGCCGGCCTGTTGAAGCTGCAGCAGCGCTTACAATTGCCAGCTCACCGGCTGCTGTGTGACGTGAGCACGCGCTGGAACTCCACCTTCCACATGTTGGCCCGGCTTTGTGAGCAGCAGAGGGCAGTAGTGGAGTACCAGCTGTTACACGGTCGTCGCCTCTCCGTTCAACTTCCTGTAATCAGAAGTGAGGAGTGGGAATGGATGTCAGACCTCTGCGAGGTTTTACGCAATTTTGAGGAATCGACACAGATGGTGAGCGGCGATAACGCTATTATCAGTGTAACCATCCCACTTCTGTGTCTACTGAAACGCTCGCTGCTCACAATTAAAACCGACGCTTTGCATGTGGAAGAGGTGGAAATGGGGGAGGAAGAGCTTACACAAGGTGATAGCCAGAGCACCCTCACTTCGTCTTCTCAGCGACAATTGGAGGAGGCGGAGGAGGAGGAGGAGGAGGAGGAGGAAGACACGGTTGCCTCCGCTACAGAGGGTAGCCATGGAACTTTAGTTCCATCTCTTCAGCGTGGGTGGGCAGAAGAGGAGGAAGAGGATGAGGATATTGAGAGTCAGCCTCCTGGTGAGGACAGCGAAATCTTGACTGTTGGTACTCTGGCACACATGGCTGACTTTATGTTAGGCTGCCTTTCCCGTGACCCACGCGTTGTACGCATTTTAGACAACACGGATTACTGGGTGTTCACCCTTCTGGACCCCCGCTACAAAGAGAATTTCTCATCTCTCATTCCTCCGGTGGAGAGGACAAGCAAAATGGTGCAATACCAGAAGGTTCTTGTTGAAAAATTGCTCCAAAATTTTCCATCTGACAACGCTGGCGGCAGAGTACGTGCTACCTTGGCCAACCGAGAAGGGGAGAAAAGGGGAGCACACAGCAGTTCCGAGAAAGGCAGGGCAACACTCTCCAAGGCGTGGGACACCTTCATGACACCCCGCCAGCACCCTCACCCTGATGCGCAGCCTAGTGTCACAAGGAGGGAAAAGTTTTGGAAGATGGTGAAGGAGTACGTAGCAGACCGTGTCAGCGTCCTCAATGATCCCTCTGTGCCTTACAACTACTGGGTGTCCAAGCTGGACACGTGGTATGAACTGGCACTCTACGCCTTGGAGGTGCTGGCCTGCCCTGCCGCCAGCGTTCTGTCTGAGCGGGTATTTAGTGCTGCTGGTGGCATCATAACAGATAAGCGTATCCGCCTTTCCACCGACAATGCTGATAGGTTGACACTTATAAAAATGAACAAGGCCTGGATTTCCCCTGACTTCTCCACTCCACTGGAGGAAAGCCCCGGGGGAACATAAACTCACTTTATATATGTTATTTACAATGATGGGAATACTCTGTATTCCCATTCACCCCTTCCACCCCAAAAACGGGTATATGGTTGACTCTTAATGTTCTCATCCTCCTCCTCCTCTTCCATATGCCCTGGGATATAATTTTTATATAGGGCCAGCTCACCAGCGTGCCCTGGGATATAATTTTTATATAGGGCCAGCTCACCAGCGGGCCCTGTGATATAATTTTTATATAGGGCCAGCTCACCAGCGGGCCCTGTTTGCCAATTTTTATATAGGTCAGCTCACCAGCGGGCCTTCTCATATAATGTTTTATTGGGTCAGCTCTCTAGCGGGCCCTCTCATATAATGTTTTATAGCGTCAGCTCACTAGCGGGCCTTCGCATATAATGTTTAGGATGGTCAGCTCTGCAGCAGACCCTCACCCATAATGTTTTAGATGGTCAGCTCAGCGCACGTTTCCCTCTTAATCATGGCCTCAGTTCTGAAAATCAAGGAAATTTTTGGGAGAATTTGCCTCTGCGCACGTTTCCCTCTTAATCATGGCCTCAGTTCTGAAAATCAAGGAAATTTTTGGGATAATTTGCCTCTGCGCACGTTTCCCTCTTAATCATGGCCTCACTTCAGAAAATCGATGAAATTTTTGGGAGAATTTGCAGATGATATACAAGTAAATATACAGCAAATACTGTTTGGTAACAATTTTTCGCCTAAAGTCGTTTTTATTTTCCTTTTTGTGTGTTTTACGGTCAGTCTGTAAAAATGGCGTACTACGGGCGAAAGATCGTTCCCAGCAGCGATGTTGGAGTCCAAGGTGCATCCAGACATCCTCCCTATGCTGTCCCTGAACCATTTCTGTAGTGTTTCCATCTTTTTCTGCCCTTTTCCTATGGACCAGGCACCCTCCCCTCATCAGAGCAGGGGGTGCCTGGTGTAATGCTCGAGTCCTCCCATTGACTTCAATGGGGCTCGGGTGCTCGGCCGAGCACTCGAGCCTCAGGGGGTGCTCGGTCAGAGCACCCGAACATCCGAGCATTGGGGTGCTCGCTCATCACTAATTACTATCCCTTTAATACTGAACGCCCCAGTATGTTGTATAATGGACTCCTTACCCTAGTAGGTAGTTTGCTGTCTGGAATGATTAGAGTTGTTGTTTTCAGCCTCAGCTTGTCCACCCCTGACCTACAGGATTGCTACAATGTACCTGCTTCTCCTCTGACTCCGTTATCTTTCTCCATTTCCAGATTCAATACAGCTCATCTTCCCTAGAGGCTATGCCATTGCTAAATATGAACCTGTGGTGCCTTTCTTCTCCCGTGAGTTGGGATGAGTTGAAAATGAAGTGCTGGAGCAGGGGAAAATTAAAACAAGTGATACTAAGCTTTAACATCTCAAAATCAAGATCATGCTCAGAGGGAAGAAGGCACAGTTTTGACTCCCAACATCCCTCCTTGCTCCATTACCTGCCTAAAGTGCTGGCCTTCCACTGCTGGAGGTTAAAACACAACAGACCCGCATGTATGTAAAGTGCATGAGCAGCTTAGCAGTCATGTACCATCTTACCACAACATACCTCACATGCACATATACATGTAACCAATGAGAATTCAGAAATCATGTCAGATCAAAAGACAATGTTGCTTCCTCCCTTCCTGAAAGGAAAAGAAAATCTGCTATGAACGTACAGCTACTTCTGGGAGCACATTCATAGAGTTCAACAGGTTACTCAGAAGCAGGTCTGAATAATCACGTGGAGGTCGACACTGAGAGCCTGTTAAACAGGGGCCATGGCCTCTACTTTACTGTAGGGGGTTCCAGTGGGGTTGGGTTCCATCAGACTCACAGAGCCCCCAGTTATTGTTATTGGTTTATTTGTGTGTTGTTAGTGTCCCTTTAAAGTTAACTTGTCAACCCAAAATAATTGGTTAATTTTAAATAGAAAATAAAACTATCTATAAGTTCTGTTAGCCATTTGCTTGAAATATAAATAGTTACTGAGTAATAAATATTTATTAGATAAATATTATGATAATTAGTTTATGCGATTAAACCAATATTACCACACATTGTGTTATGATAGAATCTAGACAAAGGCCAACATTAAGGGCATTTCTAGTAACACAGCGATATTTGGGTTTGAACCCAATCAACCTATTAGCTTACTGTTTAGGTAATTAGCATATAGTGCCATACCGTGCCACCAAAATATAAAGGTCAATTCCTGAAGAACCAGTTATTTATTAGAAAAATGGCTAGTTCAACATGTAGGCAGATTTTAATTATCTGTAAAGGAAACTTGATATTACAGGCCAGGAGATTTAAAGGCAAGGCGATACAAACTCAGCAAAGGTAAGGCTTCTTTACTGTAAAAGCAGTAGATATATGGAAATTACTACTAAAGGAGGTTATTTTACACAACATAGTATGATTTTATACACTAAGGATATGAAAATAATGGCATTACTTTTTCATGAGTTATGTTTTGTTAATAAAGTTTATGAAATGTGTTTTGTTATTACAGTTATTAAATTACTATGCTTACAGTTCTTTTTGTTAATAAAGGACATAATATTTATTTAACATACTTCATTCAACCATGCCTTTCTACAAGAGAGAAATAGTGAGGGAGGAAGTGATAGTGAGGGAGAGATAATGAGGGAGAGAGATAGTGAGGGAGAGATAGAGAGGAAGAGAGATAATGAGGGAGAGATAGTGAGGGATAATAAGGGAGAAATGGTGAAGGAGAGATGGTGAAGGAGATATAGTGAAGGAGAGAGAGTGAGGGAGAGAGATAGTGAGGGAGAGACAGAGAGGGAGAGATATAGTGAGGGAGAGATGAGAGAGATAGTGAAGAAGAGATATAGTGAGGGAATGAGATAGTGAGAGATAGTGAGAGAGATAGTGAGGGAGTGAGACAGTGAGTGAGAGATAATGAAGGTGAGACAGTGAGGGAGAGAGATAGTGAGGGTGAGATAGTGATGGTGAGATAGTGAGGGTGAGATAGTGAGGGAGAGAGATGAGGGAAAGGGATAGTGAGTGAGAGATAAGGAGGGAGAGAGATGAGGGAGAGGGACAGTGAGTGAGCGATAAGGAGGGAGAGAGATAGTGAATAAGAGAGATAATGAGAGAGATAGTAAAGAAGAGATATTGAGGGAGACAGTGAAAGAGGGAAAGATAATGAGGGAGAAATAGTGAAGGAGAGATAATGAGGGAGAAAGATAGTTACGGAGAGATAGTTATGGAGAGATAATGAGGGAGAAAGATAGTTATGGAGAGATAGGGAGAAATAATGAGGGGGGTATAGCGAAGGAGGCAGTGATATTGAGGAGAGATACTGAGGGAGAGATTGTGAGGAAGAGACAGTGAAAGAGGGAAAGATAATGAGGGAGAAAGTGAGGGAGAGATAGTGATGGAGAGATAATGAGGGAGAAAGTGAGGGAGAGAGATAATGAGGGAGAGAGAAAGATAATACAACACACACACATTTATAAATCAGTGGGAATTTGTATTCTATGCACTGATGCAATTGATTTGCCCCACTTTTCCTTACTACATCATTAGTACATCAACCTCACTGATGCAGGAGATCCCTATTGCATTCAAGGGGTGTACTGACACTGATATGTATGTATATATATAGATCAGAAGAGTATAATATAGAGTGGAAAAACATCTCACCTCTTGGGGATTTCTCCCTCACACTGTCCTTGGTCAGTGCTTGCATTGTCTCACTCCCCAGTTTCTTCTTGCTGTTCCTGTCGCTACATAGTTCAACCTTGGGGTGGGGGGGGTCATAAATAAAAGTGAGAGTGTGCACCTCACAAATTAGGTGATCCATGTCTGTTACATTACCACATGGTGTTACTTTTCTACATAGGAAGTGGTAGTGATGACACAATGTACCAAAGCAGATTCAGCAGATTCAGCGACGCAGAAAAATATGAAAACACATAATACGTGCCCATTGAAATCCATGGTATACATGTGATGGTGAATTCACTCAACAGTGATGAACTCTTTGGCTAGTTGTATTGTCCTGCATACTGCCCTCTGATTAACGCTTGTCTGAACAGCCTCATAGGATTCAAAGCAATTTATTTCATGTATTTTTTTGAGGAGCTGAAAACTACTCCCAGCTAGAAGTAAGTATCATGCATGGTGTAAAAAAAACATAAAAAAGTTAAATGTGTGCTGCTGAGTTAAACAAGGAACTCTGCTGGGAGATTTTTCATGCAAACGTTATAACAGCTTAAACAGCATTTTAGTTCTTTACATTAAAGACATAATAGCACTAAATATGTAATACATATATATTGCAAGTTTTATCCTACAAGGGTATTCCCACTGCTAAGAGATGTTTTATAAAGAAATTATTGCAAATCAAACTTGCACTTTTTAGGTGCAGTACTTATATGACCTGGAATTTTACAGTGGCGCTGTTGCTACAGCATCCTATGAAGTTTTGTCACTGACAATAGCTGTCCATAACCTGCAGCAGCAACAGCTCCTTCATAACATTTAATGTCATAGAACTACTGCACCCAAAATGCAAGTTTGAGCTGCAATAACATCCTATATAATAATTCGCTAAGGTTTGTCAGAAGCCATCATGCGCAGCAGAGATAGCTGTGCGCGCTTTAGTCATGCGCAGTACAGACTGTCCGCTCCATGGCTGTTACAGAGCGGGACTCTCCAAATTCAGACTTGAATTGCACAGAGAGGATTCTGGTCTGAATTCGGAGTGCTTCACTTCGTATCAGCCGCGTTGCAGCCACTCTCTACTGCTCCTGCCTACAGAGGTGGAACTGTGGCCTGTGTAAACGGGCCTTTCAACTTGTCTGAATAAAATATCTCTCAGCAGTGGGAGTATCCTTTATCCCACTTCTGTTCTCGCTCCTTATCCCCTGCCAGCCTCTCTTCTTCCAGTCCCTGGTCTAGATACACTTAGGGTCGATGTGGTATCGGTATGATATTGTCAATGTGTTCGAATCACTCTGACAATTAGATCTGCACACACATCGACATATTCACAAAAATTGCCGGATGGAAGGGGAAGGTTGGAGAAGGTCCCTATTAGCATACAGGATTTTCAAAGTGCTGCCGGTGTGAACGGGATCTCCTCCCCTCACACATCACCAACACTACGACAGTCTGAACAGCGTTCTCTGTGCTTCGCTACCCAGCCAGTAGGGGAACACAGAGAAGGCTTTCAGCACCATGGACAGCATTGAATGCCATAGGGACGTGCATTGCTCACCCCTGTGGCATTCAAAGGGTTAAGAGCCAGCTGCAGTTTGTCCACTTTAGGTAGACAAAGCATTAGGTATCTTATGTGTTTTTGAATGTGAACTGTAGGGCTTGCTAAGAATAAAAGCAAATAATTGATCTAATATTGTGGGCTCGATTCTATTACCAGCACTAAAAATAAAACAGGTGCTATGTTTTTTAAGTCAGGTTTTAGTATCCTATTACCCGACTTGTGAAAACAAAATCAGCGGTAATCATACATAGCGCTAGTCAAAAAAAAGCCCATAGGAAACAACTAAAAACAATGTGCAATTAGTATCCTATTACCCACGCTCAGTATTACCGCCTGTTTTGTGGTTACATTTAAAGAGATAGTAATGTTTCATAATAAAAGCAGCTCTAATTAATCATCATAGTATTTGGACTTTGGAGAGTGTTATTTCTATTCTGTCAGAGTTGTAGTTCAAGAGTAATTCTATAATAAAGTATCCCCCTCCTGCCCCTTTTACTGATGTAACACTGTTTAGCCAGATCAGAAGGGAGGTGCCCAAGTAGACTGCAGAGAGGGACAATCTTCAATTAAGATAAGGAAAAAACCTGAAAAGCTTGTCAAGGGGGGCAGGGCTTTCATTGGTCTCATAGAAAGAAAATTGTCCCCTGTTGTTATCTGTCTGCTCTATGGACTGGATTCCACATCTGAGAAGAGATGGCTTACTCTAGGTAAAAGGGGCGGGAGGGGGAAACTTTGCTTGTGAATATCTCTCAAACCATAAAGGTTTGAGAGATAAGACTTCATGTTTTTTTTAATGCCTACAAAATAAAATAAAGAGAAAATGAAGTATTACTATCCCTTTAAGTCGGAAATTCTGCTCCTCAGAGGTTGAGGAGTAGAAGCCATAACGACAGTTTCAAAGCCACTGTTGTTTGAACAAAAGCAGTGCAGAATACAGTATACAGCATAGAAATCTGATATAGAGTGCCCCCCTTCGACATATTAACCCCCCTTTTAAAAGTCGACTTGCAGTGCTTTCTTTCACCACTTTAATTCAACTAATATTGTTCACATTCCACATTTTAACCCTTCCCCTTCAGAATTTGACTTACAGTGCTTTCTTTCACCACATTAATTCGACAAATATTATACATTAGACATTTTAACCCTTCCCCTTGAAAATTTGACTGCAGTGTTCCCATGACTCTCTTTCACAATTTTTAGAATAGTTTCACTTATTGTTATATAAATTGGGTCACACTTATTCATTAACCTTCCTTACAAAAGTAAAGGAGGGGTTAGTATCACTTCTTACTGCAGCATTAACACATCAAATGGGTTTAGCCATCAAATAGTAGGAGTGAGAGGTCTTTCACACTTAGCACAGCAAGTTATACATTCTTGTACAGGTATCACTGTGACACATAAAGAGTCTGTATTTTGCAGTAAAATTGGAGAGTAAACAATGTTGAATGGGTGTAATATTATTAGAATTAAAATGGAGAAAGAAGGCCATAGGAACACTACACGTCAAATTTTAAAGTGGAAGGATTAAAATGTTGAATGTGAATAATATTTGTCGAATTTAAATGGTGAAAGAAAGTCATGGGAGCACTGTAGTCGAATTTTAAAGGGGGAAGGGTTAAAATGTGGAATGTGAACAATATCTGTCGAATTTAAATAGTGAAAAAAAGTCATGGGAGCACTGTAGTCGAATTTTAAAGGGGAAGTTTAATATGATGAATGTGAACAATATTAGTCGAATTAAAGTGGTGAAAGAAAGCACTGCTTTTAAAAGGGGGGGTTAATATGTCGAAGAGGGGCACTCCATGTTGGATTTCTATGCTGTATACTGTATTCTGCACTGCTTTTGTTCGAACAACAATGGTTTTGAAACTGTCGTTATGGCTTCTACGCCTCAACCTCTGAGGTGCAGAATTTCCGACTTAAATGTAACCACAAAACAGGCGCTAATACTGAGCGTGAGTAATAGGATACTAATTGCACGTTGTTTTTAGTTGTTTACTATGGGCTTTTTTTTTGACTGGTGGTAAGTATAATTACTGCTGGCTTTGTTTTCACAAGTCAGGTAATAGGATACTAAAACCTGTCAGAGTTGTAGTTCAAAAGTAATTGGGTGATAAAGTATTCCCCTCCTGCCCCTGTTACCTAGTGTAACTCACTTCCCCTCAGATGTGGAATCTAGTCTTAAGACCAGACAGATCACATCAAGGGTCTTCTTACTGTGAGTATAATGAAAACCCTGCCCCCTCTTGACAGGTTTATCAGGTTTTTCCTTATGCTCACTAAGGATTGTCCCTCTCTACGATCCATCCGGAAAGCCTTGTCCCTTGCTGTGATCTGTCTGGTCCCAAGACCAGATTCCACATCTGAGGGGAGGTGGCTTACTCTATGTAAAAGAGGTGGGAGGGGGATAATTTATCATTCAATTACTCTTGAACTACAACTCTTACAGTATTAAAATAATACTCTCCTTGGCCCAAATACTGTGAAGATTAATTGGAGTTGCTTTTATTTTGAAACATTACTATCCCTTTAATGCTACCAAGCTCTACAACATATTGCAAACAACAGAACCCTGTAACCTCTCGAACCAGCACTGCCCTTTTAATCCCTTGGATGCTACCAAGGTCACCAACACATTGCTATTAATACCTTGAATGCTACCATGTTTTCTTTTTCTCTTTTGCTATTTATTTAATTACAGATATATGTATATATTCTTTTTTTATTTGACTCATACAGGAGTTACAGTATTGCAAGTGACAACAAGTTCACCCTTGTCATATATTAAGATAAAAATCATTAATGACTATCCTTCATCATTCCAGCTGTCCTGGACTATGGATCCCATTATATTCAGCCAGCCAAATGTCACCATCAGAATTAAAGTCCACAGCAGATGGAATGCCAAAGGTAATCCATAACACTCCCTCATAGTTACATAAAATAACTCCCGATAACTTTAACAACACAACTAAATAATTATAAGCTAGACATTCGGGTTAATTTATCTCAGCCATAATTTTGTAACTAATGAAAAGGGTGAAGCAACCTACTATGCTGGGGGGCAGAGAGGGACTTGGACAAGATGTAGATATCCGGGTTGGTGTGGGGGGGCAGTGGTGAATGAGGAAGTGCAGGGACAGAATGGAAGGACAGGAATGGGAGAGGAGGGACAGGAGCAGATATATGAACCCCTTAAGGACCCTTGACGTACCAGGACTGTCACGGTCCTTGAACTACTCAAGGACCGATGACTGTCATGGTACGTCACGTAATTTTTACTTACAGTGCTCTACCGGGAGCGCTGTAAGTAAAAATAGGGCCTGAAATAGATCGCTCCAAGATCGGAGCGATCTCTTTCAAGCCCCATAATGACATAATGACAGGTCACGTGTACCGGCGCATCCAAGTGCGCCTATGCGGGCATTATGGGACGGAAATGTCCCATGACCGCCGGTCCTTAAGGGGTTAAAGACGTAGTAGAGAGATTGGGGATGGAAGAAGAGAGATTGGGAGGGGAGCAAGAAGAAAGACTAAAAGGATAAGGAGAGAGAATGGAGGATGAAGCAGAAACTGTGGGCAGAAGGAGAAACTAGGGTAGGGGTGTGAGTTGGGGACAAAGTGCACAGAATGTGAATGAAGTAGAGGGGCATGGGATGAATGATAGAGACTGGGTAGAAAGAGGTGGAAGGAGGGAAAGTGGTGGGAAGATGGAGAGAAAGTGGTGGGAGGAAGAAACACTGTTTCATTCTTCTGTCATTTTGATGACCCAACCTTGTTCCTCTGTCCCACTCTTAGTCACAGAACTACACATACACTATCTAATACCCAAGCCTTGTTCTACTGTGCCACAGGAAGTCATACAATGACAAATACACTGTCTGCTGTTATCCACAGAACAACACATACACTACCTGACACCACAACCTTGTTCTTCTGTGCCACTGGAAATCATAGAACTACATATACATAGTCTCTAACATTTTACCATTTTTTCTGTAGGTACCTGAATGAGCAGTGTCCATGTGTTATGGTTCAGTACACTCAGACCCGGTAGATGTTGGTAAAACACAATTTTATTAAAGCACACAAGGAATAATGTAACCCTCACGGGTCCAGTAATAGCAGCAATAACGGACACAGGACAGGTTACAAGCAAGTTAACCCAGACAGGTCCAGTATGTACATACAAACACAAAACTGACACAGGTCAGGCAACTTTGATAGATACAGTGTAATAGAGTCCAGTAATGCCAGTGAAGCCACTGACTCAATAGCCCAGAATAGCGGAGGCCCAATGTCGCCTATAGACAGGAGGAGGCGACAGTGATAGAATGGCAGCAGTGATCAGGCAAGGTTCACCTGAACGGAGGTTGCAACGGTGGACGCCCACCGGAGACTATAATAGAGTGAGTCGGTGCTTGTGCCAGGAACGGAGGCCCTACCGAGACTATCCACCACCGTGTGCCTGTGCTACCCACGAAGGGTTAATGTGCGTATAGGTATAAGATGGAAGGCAACCGGAAACGCCCAACTGTACCTAGAGTGGAATACCAACCTCACAAGATACCGGAGATGTAATAACACTGGTGTAGCAAGTAGCGGCACGAGGCACTGTCACAGTTTATTATGACTCTCAGACACAAGTTTTAGGTAAAAATCAATTTTATTGAAATAAGAAATTGATAACGTAGGATGGCAAACACATACATACAGATATATACAGAATATAACAAGACAGAAGGCAGACTCTACCGGTCCTGTCAATATACCGGACAGGACAGTCTGAAGTAGCAGAATGTTAGGCTCTACCGGCCTTGCCAATACCGGGTAAGGCAACCTGCAGATGGAATAGCATAACGGTTCTACCGGCCTTACCAAATTACCGGGCAAGGCAGCCTCAAAAGATTCAATGTAGGCTCTACCGGCCCTGCCAATACCGGGTAAGGCAACCTCAGATGGAATGTGGCAAAAGGTTCTACCGGCCTTACCAATACCGGGCAGGCAGCCCAGAGATAGTAGCAGCAGTCAGATGGTAATGGCAAATTGACAGGATCGTAAGCAACCCAGTGTACACACACTGAGACCAACAGGGGAATCGTAAAGCCGCAAGACTTTGGAGCAAACCAGCGTCCGCACGCTGGGACCAATACTGACTTGTATAGCCGATAGGCTTTGGAGCAAACCAGTGACCGCACACTGGTGTAACAAGCAAGTTTTGTATAGCAGCAAGGCTTAGGAGCAAACCAGCGGCCGCACGCTGGGACCAACACAGGATAGTATAGCCGATAGGCTTTGGAGCAAACCAGCGTCCGCACGCTGGGATTAACACAGGATTGTATAGCCGATAGGCTTTGGAGCAAACCAGTGACCGCACACTGGTGGAACAAGCAAGTTTGAATAACTGCAAGGTTTTGGAGCAAACCAGCGTCCGCACGCTGGGACCAACACAGGATTGTATAGCCGATAGGCTTTGGAGCAAACCAGTGACCGCACACTGGTGTAACAAGCGAGTTTGAATAACTGCAAGGCTTTGGAGCAAACCAGCGTCCGCACGCTGGGACCAACACAGGATTGTATAGCCGATAGGCTTTGGAGCAAACCAGTGACCGCACACTGGTGTAACAAGCGAGTTTGAATAACTGCAAGGCTTTGGAGCAAACCAGCGTCCGCACGCTGGGACCAACACAGGATTGTATAGCCGATAGGCTTTGGAGCAAACCAGTGACCGCACACTGGTGTAACAAGCGAGTTTGAATAACTGCAAGGCTTTGGAGCAAACCAGCGTCCGCACGCTGGGACCAACACAGGATTGTATAGCTGATAGGCTTTGGAGCAAACCAGTGACCGCACACTGGTGTAACAAGCAAGTTTGAATAACTGCAAGGCTTTGGAGCAAACCAGCGTCCGCACGCTGGGACCAACACAGGATTGTATAGCCGATAGGCTTTGGAGCAAACCAGTGACCACACACTGGTGTAACAAGCGAGTTTGTATAGCCGCAAGGCTTAGGAGCAAACCAGCGTCCGCACGCTGGGACCAACACAGGATTGTATAGCCGATAGGCTTTGGAGCAAACCAGTGACCACACACTGGTGTAACAAGCGAGTTTGTATAGCCGCAAGGCTTAGGAGCAAACCAGCGTCCGCACGCTGGGACCAACACAGGATTGTATAGCCGATAGGCTGTGGAGCAAACCAGTGACCACACACTGGAGTAACAAGCAATGTCGCCGATGCGACCAGGCAGGAGGTCGCCAGGATACAGGAGACAGGCGATGCAATGACAGGAACCAGCAACGATCAGTCAGGTCAGGAAACCGCAGAGAAGAAGTTCAGCAGGAACTGCAACACCAGAGACTAGGCCGGAACCAGGACTGGAATTACTCAGCATGCAGGAAACACTGGAACAGTAGAGATCAGGAACTCAGGAACACATGAGAACAGGAACTCAGGAACACTGGAACAGAGGCCCAGCTATCACTGGCATAGTGATAGCAAGAAGGTCAGAAACAACACGAAAGGGCACTCAAAGGGTGCCCAATCCAGGTTTAAATAGTCAATAAGAGGCGGGCTATCTGCAGACAACCAATAGAAGCCCCCTACTGGTGACAGACAAGGAACTGCAGCAATCACGGGCACCGTGATAGTACCCCCCTTTCAAAGACCCCCTCTCCTAGAATAGGGTTTAGGTTTCTGTGGGTAATTGGCATGAAAGACCCTAGTTAGCCTAGGTGCATGAAGGTCCTCACTATCCACCCATGATCGATCCTCAGGACCGTACCCTTTCCAATGTACCAGATACTGTACCCTTCCTCTAAGCCTACGGGAATCAATAATGCTCTGAACCTCGTACTCCTCCTGGCCCTCGACCTCAACAGGTCCTGGCACCACAGGTGTGGTAGTATAGCGATTGCAAACCAGAGGCTTAAGAAGGGACACATGGAACACATTATGGATGCGCATGGATGCAGGTAGGTCTAGTGCATAGGAGACAGGGTTAATTTTACGAATAACTCTGTATGGACCAATAAACCGGGGAGCCAACTTATTAGACGGAACCTTCAACTTGAGATTTCTGGAGGAAAGCCATACTCTATCCCCAACCTGAAAGGAAACCGCTGGAAGCCTTCTGCGATTAGCATGGCGCTGATGATGCTGAAATGACTGACCAAGTGCCCTCTGAACTTGTGCCCATGTGGAACGGAGTTGCTCGATATTCTCATCCAGAGCTGGAATCTGTTGCGTCTGAAATGAATCTGGAAGCAAACAGGGCTGGAACCCATAATTAATCAGAAACGGAGAGCTCCCAGGTGAAGAATTGACCGCACAGTTCCTGGTGAACTCTGCCCAGGGCAACAAGTGGGACCAATTGTCATGATGGTCAGTAACGAAACAACGGAGAAATTGTTCCAAGCCCTGATTAGCTCGTTCAGCGGCTCCATTGGTCTGGGGATGGTAGGCAGAGGAGAAGGACAGCTGTATGCCCATCTGTTGGCAAAATGCCCTCCAAAATCTAGACACAAACTGGCTCCCCCTGTCAGACACCAGTACCCTAGGCACTCCATGCAACCGGAATACTTCTCTGGCGAACACCATTGCCAATTCCTTAGCTGAAGGAAGGCCACGGAGGGGCACGAAATGAGCCATTTTAGAAAACCTGTCCACCACCATGAATATAAAGGAATACCCCTTAGACATAGGCAATTCTCCCATAAAATCAATGGAAACATGAGACCAGGGGCGTTCGCCATTGGGCACCGGTTGAAGCAAGCCCACTGGGAGATGTCTCGGGGTCTTAGCGCGGGCGCAGGTGGCACAGGCATTCGTAAATTCGGCACAATCGTTTCTCATGGAAGGCCACCAAAATAACTGAGAAAGGGACCATAACAATTGGTCTCTACCAATATGTCCCGCAGCCCTAGAGGAATGGTAGGTTTCGAGCAACCTAGTACGAAATGGTTCAGCGACAAAACATTTGCCCATTGGTGTTTCATGGGGAGCGGACCCCTGAGTGGCCAGGATCTCCTCCCCTAAAGGAGAAGTAATACTCGTGCGTATAGTAGCCAGTATTCTATCAGGTTGGATGATAGGTGCTGGTGCTTCCACTCTGTCACTGTCGGCCTCAAATTGTCTTGACAGTGCATCAGCCCTGATATTCTTTGACCCCGGTAAATATGATACAATGAAATTAAATCGAGACAGGAACAGTGCCCACCTGGCCTGACGAGAGGACAATCTCTTGGCCTCCGAGAGATAAGTCAGATTTTTATGATCTGTTAGAATTAAGACAGGATTCTTAGTACCTTCAAGCAAATGACGCCATTCCTTAAGAGCGAGGATAATGGCCAATAATTCTCTGTCACCTATCTCATAGTGGCTTTGAGTGACAGTCAACTTTTTTGAGAAAAACCCACAAGGTCTGAGAGTTCCACCTTTATTGTGTCGTTGCGAAAGTACTGCCCCAACCCCAATATCTGAGGCATCAACTTCTAACGTAAATGGAAGTAGAGGATTGGGGTGGGATAACACAGGAGCCGCAGCAAATGCCAGCTTCAAATTCTCAAAGGCATTCTCAGCAGCTAGCGGCCAACAAGAAGGATTAGCACCCTTGTGCGTAAGATCGGACAGAGGTTTGACAATGGAAGAAAAGTTCTTAATAAACCTCCTATAATAATTAGCGAAACCCAGGAAACGTTGTATGGCTTTAAGACCCTTGGGTTTTGGCCATTGTAGGACAGCTGACAACTTTTCTTTGTCCATGGCAATGCCATCATTGCCAATAATGAACCCCAAGAATGGCACACTGGTTCTATGAAACTCACATTTTTCCAATTTACAAAATAATTTGTTCTCACGGAGTCGTAGCAATACTGCAGATACATCTTTGATATGCTGTGCCATGTTTTGGGAGTAAATCAGTATATCGTCAAGGTACACCACAACACATGTCTGTAACATATCTCTCAGAACATCGTTTATCAGTTCCTGGAAAACTGCGGGGGCATTACACAGCCCAAATGGCATTACTAGATACTCGTAGTGCCCAGCTCGAGTATTAAAGGCAGTTTTCCACTCATCACCTGCTCGAATGCGAACCAGATTGTAAGCGGCCCGTAGGTCCAATTTGGTAAAAATCGAAGCGCCCTTAAGCCTGTCAAAAAGCTCGGTGATGAGTGGTATTGGGTATGCGTTTTTTGCCATTAGTTTATTCAAGCCCTGGTAGTCAATGCATGGTCTTAATTCGCCATTTTTCTTTTTTACGAAAAAGAACCCAGCCCCAGCTGGAGAGGTAGATTTTCGTATGATCCCTCTAGCAAGGGCATCAGAAATGTAATCCTCCATAGCCTTATTTTCCTCACAAGATAATGGATAAGTGCGTCCTTTTGGAGGTACTGCCCCAGGCTGCAATTCGATGCAACAATCATAAGGTCTATGCTGGGGTAGCAAACTAGCCTCTCCTTTGCTAAAAACATCGCCAAACTGTTGGTACACATCCGGTATAGCCGAGGAGGTGCACAGGACCTTAATAGGCTGGATGACGCACTTGTCCATACAAAACTGGGACCAAGCAGCAATTTCACACTTTTTCCAATCAAATTGTGGGTTATGTAACTGTAACCACGGAAACCCCAATATTACCGCATGGTGCGGAGAATTAATCATTTGAAACTGCTGCTCTTCTCTGTGAAGTGCCCCAATAGTCATAGACAGTGGCATAGTTTCAAATATAACCTGAGGCGGTTCTAAGGGTCTGCCATCAATCGCTTCAATAGTCAAGGGGTTTTCTCTTTCAATGCGTGGAACTCCGTGCAATTCAGCAAAGGTATTATCCATAAAATACCCTGCTGCACCAGAGTCAACCAAGGCCAAAACCTCCACAGAGCGTTGTGCCCAAGATAATACCACCTGTATGGTGGGTTTCATTGTGCCCGACACTGGGGACGATTGTACACCACCTAGGGCCTGTCCCCCAAGGTACCCTAGGTGTGTGCGTTTCCCGGACGTACCGGACAGGAATTTAGCAAATGCCCTTTTTTACCGCAGTATAAACACAATCCTTGTTTTTTGCGATATAGTCTCTCAGCCTTGGTTAGTCTAGTGAAGCCTATTTGCATAGGTTCACTTGTCTCCCGTACAGGTTCATTAGACTTCAATGCCAGGGGAGGGATGGGTGGGCAAAACATGCTACTAGGCTCATTATTTTTTGACCGTATCTTACGATCTCTGGCAATTGATCTCTCACGTATTCTGGAGTCAATTATCATAACATACTCAATGTAGTCATCTAGATCAATAGGTAGATCTTTAGCAGCGATTTCGTCCTTAATGTGGTCATTCAGGCCTTGAGAAAAAGCTGCCAATAATGCCTCGTTATTCCAACCTACCTCTGCTGCCAATGTGCGGAATTCGATGGCATAGTCGCCCACTGTACGCCTGCCCTGATGTATCTCCATAAGGCGTTTGGCAGCAGAGGTGGTTCTACCAGGAGGCTCAAACACTCTTCGAAAGGATTGCACAAATTCTCTAAAGTTCTTAGTACAAGGTTTAGCATTCTCCCACAATGGGTTAGCCCAAGCCAAAGCTCTGCCAGTGAGCAATGATATCGTGAACCCCACTTTACTACGATCATTGGGAAATGCGTGTGCCGTCAATTCCATAAAGATTTCGAGTTGGTTGATGAACCCTCTGCAGAGACTAAGGTCACCATCATATCTTAGTGGCAAGGGTGCAGAAGCCGTTAACCCTTTAACAGTACCCCCTAGGGGTCTGGTATCACTTTCCGGTGTCTGACTTGGCAAGACCATCGGGCTAGAGCTAGATTTGTCAGCAAGTACCGTGCGTTCAAGGATCGTTTGAATTGCAACTGCCAACTGATCCAAACGTTGCTCGTGCATATCCATCCTCCAATGGATATTCTGTGCGTTACCTTCACCTTTGCTGTCTGAGGTCATGGCCCTTTCGTACTGTCACAGTTTATTATGACTCTCAGACACAAGTTTTAGGTAAAAATCAATTTTATTGAAATAAGAAATGGATAACGTAGGATGGCAAACACATACATACAGATATATACAGAATATAACAAGACAGAAGGCAGACTCTACCGGTCCTGTCAATATACCGGACAGGACAGTCTGAAGTAGCAGAATGTTAGGCTCTACCGGCCTTGCCAATACCGGGTAAGGCAACCTGCAGATGGAATAGCATAACGGTTCTACCGGCCTTACCAAATTACCGGGCAAGGCAGTCTCAAAAGATTCAATGTAGGCTCTACCGGCCCTGCCAATACCGGGTAAGGCAACCTCAGATGGAATGTGGCAAAAGGTTCTACCGGCCTTACCAATACCGGGCAGGGCAGCCCAGAGATAGTAGCAGCAGTCAGATGGTAATGGCAAATTGACAGGATCGTAAGCAACCCAGTGTACACACACTGAGACCAACAGGGGAATCGTAAAGCCGCAAGACTTTGGAGCAAACCAGCGTCCGCACGCTGGGACCAATACTGACTTGTATAGCCGATAGGCTTTGGAGCAAACCAGTGACCGCACACTGGTGTAACAAGCAAGTTTTGTATAGCCGCAAGGCTTAGGAGCAAACCAGCGTCCGCACGCTGGGACCAACACAGGATAGTATAGCCGATAGGCTTTGGAGCAAACCAGCGTCCGCATGCTGGGATCAACACAGGATTGTATAGCCGATAGGCTTTGGAGCAAACCAGTGACCGCACACTGGTGGAACAAGCAAGTTTGAATAACTGCAAGGTTTTGGAGCAAACCAGCGTCCGCACGCTGGGACCAACACAGGATTGTATAGCCGATAGACTTTGGAGCAAACCAGTGGTGTAACAAGCGAGTTTGAATAACTGCAAGGCTTTGGAGCAAACCAGCGTCCGCACACTGGGACCAACACAGGATTTTATAGCCGATAGGCTTTGGAGCAAACCAGTGACCGCACACTGGTGTAACAAGCGAGTTTGAATAACTGCAAGGCTTTGGAGCAAACCAGCGTCCGCACGCTGGGACCAACACAGGATTGTATAGCCGATAGGCTTTGGAGCAAACCAGTGACCGCACACTGGTGTAACAAGCGAGTTTGAATAACTGCAAGGCTTTGGAGCAAACCAGCGTCCGCACGCTGGGACCAACACAGGATTGTATAGCCGATAGGCTTTGGAGCAAACCAGTGACCGCACACTGGTGTAACAAGTGAGTTTGTATAGCCGCAAGGCTTAGGAGCAAACCAGCGTCTGCAGGCTGGGACCAACACAGGATTGTATAGCCGATAGGCTGTGGAGCAAACCAGTGACCACACACTGGAGTAACAAGCAATGTCGCCGATGCAACCAGGCAGGAGGTCGCCAGGATACAGGAGACAGGCGATGCAATGACAGGAACCAGCAACGATCAGTCAGGTCAGGAAACCGCAGAGAAGAAATTCAGCAGGAACTGCAACACCAGAGACTAGGCCGGAACCAGGACTGGAATTACTCAGCATGCAGGAAACACTGGAACAGTAGAGATCAGGAACTCAGGAACACATGAGAACAGGAACTCAGGAACACTGGAACAGAGGCCCAGCTATCACTGGCATAGTGATAGCAAGAAGGTCAGAAACAACACGAAAGGGCACTCAAAGGGTGCCCAATCCAGGTTTAAATAGTCAATAAGAGGCGGGCTATCTGCAGACAACCAATAGAAGCCCCCTACTGGTGACAGACAAGGAACTGCAGCAATTACGGGCACCGTGATAGGCACCACCCCCGAAGGGGTTAACTAACGCTATGGTCAGGACTCGTAAAACTACCGGATGCGCCCAACTGAACCCAAAGCAGAAGACCAAGCGATCACTTGAACGGTGCACTGACACACTGAAACTTAAAACCCACAGACTGGACTGCACACGGTACCGGAGTACCGTAATACAGGGAGGCACAGTAACGTGAGAGATGTGCAAAGTAAATAGCAGCAGGCACCTCCAGGTCTTCGCCCAGCTGGGCACAGAGGAAGCAGGAACTACAGCCAAGCCGATTCGGTAACAACACAGGATCGTCAGCCAAGCCGGGTCAGTACACAAAGCAGGGTTGTCGGTCTCGCCGGGTCGGTACACGGAGCAGGGTCGTCGGCCAGGCCGGGTCAAATCAGGAAACAGAAACGCCAGCCAATCCGAATCGGTACACAGAAGCAGGAACAGTAACAAGAGTGTAGTCAGGCAGTCTGGGGTCATACACTGGTATCAAACAAGCAGAACTAGCGCTAGGCATCAGGTACACCACGAAAGGGCAAACACTAAGTGACAGCCCAGGGTATAAAAGGCTGTCACTGGGAGGAGCTGTACAGCGCAGCCAATGAGAAGGCACCAGTAATTAGACTGTCAAAATGTCGCGTAATAACAGACGCCGTGATACCATGCTGTCCTTAGATTTATTCTGCATGAAGCCGTTTGACAAGCTTCACTCTCTAGCCAGTGCTTCCAGGTTGCAGTTAGATCACCTGTGTGCAACTCAGACGTATCAAGTAGAGAAAGGAGCTTGTGGAACAGCTTTATGTTGAATAATCTGAATACACCATGGCTGTGGCTTTCACTCCACTACCTACTGAAAATGATTCATGTACATGAGGGTCAGACAAGGAGAGTCCCCAGAATCCCGATGGGCCAGTCCGATCATAAGGGAGCATCTTGGGCTGTTGAATTCAGAAAAACCCACTGCAGTGTACCCTTGCCACTTACCTAAAGCTGGCCTTGTTACAGCCTCTTAAAATCAATGGTAATTTGGGGATTTTTTTCAATTTGCACCCCTTGGTGCACTTGGCACACTTCAGAATTATTCCAGTTATTCTTAGTACATCCACCTTAGGTAGTGCAACTGAAGCAGTACTGGATGTGAGAGACAATTCAATGGGACAATCGATACCAACCTGTGTCCTTTTCAGTGGTAGTCAAGGATACCTCCAGTGTTGTCCATTAAGAAGCCTCAACCTCACAACATGACTGATTATACAAAAGTGAAATCAATGAAACTGGTGCTGAAGAGAATGAAGAACAATAGTAAGAAAACCCACAAAGAATAGAAAAGGAAAAGTGGGAATCTGAAGAGGACAACCTGGATATCATTGGAAATTGGTGGATGTCAAGAACCATGGTGAGATTTAGGGGACATCGGCCATTGAAATGGATAAATTCATTTACACTCATGATCTAGTCCAGTTGTTTCTCTGCTTTAGTCCTTGGGATATCCCTGCTTGTTGGTGGGTTATCAGTGGCTCAGTCATTATTATTGCTCCAACTGTGCTTAATCAGGGATATCCTGAAATATGACTTGTTGCTGTGTCCTGAACCGGAGCTAAGAATCACTGCGGTAGTTTGTTCACAACTGGAACTCCACATAAAGATACTGATAGTCCTGCTCCGCTTGGACAATTTATAGCCAGCATCACACTGAAGGCTGGTTACAGGACATATCTTGGTATGAATTCAGATGATCTTGTGATTGAACGTGTTAATGATCCCATATGATCAAGAGAACAGTGAGAACTAGTCTCTGTCTTTGAAGTCAATTTCCATGTAGTACATGCCATGATATGAGAAGGAGGTGAGATAGAAAGAGGACATAGAAGGAGGGGAAAAGGTGGGCGAGAGGGTGAGTTACAAATAATAATTAATGCAGTAATTCAATCATAGAACATGAAATAATAAGAGAGAGATTGTGGAGTGAATGTACAAAACTGATTCCACTCTAAATCAAACTCTGGAACCAATTTTCACTGCCTATGCCTGCCTAGTGTCAGTTTATTAAGCAACATACAACTAGAGAGGAAATTGAGTATGTAGTCACCATTTCCCTGTGCATACTATGGAGCTAGTGTACTGGGCTTGCTGGCATTAAAGTCTGTGGTGGAGTGTGTCCAGTTGACATGTAAGGTAGTGCATACACTTATATGTAGCCACTGATGTTTGAAGCTAATTTCAGGGGTCTTCACTGATAAGTACATTCACACACTTGAATAACAAAAATGAGAATATAGAGCTTGCAGGTTTGCACAATTAAGCATGAGAAATGCTGATCTGAAGAGTAAGTGTAATCTATTACATGGATGCCAGGTTATCAGAAAGGTATCAAACCTAACAATATACAAACGTGTTTCATTTTAGAAGATAAATCCTTTTTAGTATATAATTTTGGGTAACTTAAGGTTTGTGATACCTGCAGTCAGGGCTGTCCAAGGTCAGCCAATCAAAATGAATGAGCCACTGATTAGCTCACCTGTGGTTAATCACGGAAATCCTTACATCTTGACCTGTTGGTGGCCCTTGAGGAATGAACTTGGACAGCTCTGCCTGCAGTGAGCCGAGCGGCTATCAAGAATTTGAGTCAAAGATTTGTGTTGCTTAATGCTGAGGTCTGGAACCTCTGATAGAGAAAGGGAGATTGAAGGGCTGTATGTAGCAATTATGAAAGGGCTTAAATTAACTTGATAGAATGGTGTTTGCTTACATCTAGGTTCACACAATACAAAGTTCTTACAATAACTTGACAAAATATTGAGCTTTCATTCCAAATTGTTGAGTTTTCAAACATGTCTTTGTACATTGACAGACTATATTTTGTACCACAGATCACAGGGAGAGGTCTCTAAATTGTGCTGCCTGATAATCAGGGTATCTGCTTGACTATGGAAGGGCATTGCACCAGTGGTCCCCCTGGAGAGCTGTCCACTGCGACCTGTTTTTCTTTAATTATTAATTTATTTCTATTTTCCACCCTTCTCTCAGAATAAAAAGAAAAGAATGATTACTTGAAAATACATGCAAAAAGTGAATTTGATCAAGGGTTAAAATTCAGCCAGGGTTCTCAAACTTTGTAACGTTATTCATGGATGTGAATACAGGATGTAAGTTTTTCCATTTCGTAACTTTCCCATAGTCTCTGAATGACACTTTCTATTGTGGGGAAGTTAGATCTGTTCCAAAGTTCAGCGACAGCCCTTCAGGCTGCTACATTTATCTGCGGCTATAAATTTATTATGAGGACATTTATGGGTTTCCAAAGGACTCACAGAGACTGATGTGCTAAGTAGAACTGGAGTAATTCTGGAGCAAATCAATATGGACCAACAGGGCTGGATTTCTCAATAGGCAGACTAGGCACCTGCCTAGAGCTCCAGATTTTGAGGGGCTCCCCAGCTGTTCTGGCCACACCCACATTCTGAATTGTGGGTGGGGCCAGAGCAATCTGTGTATCCATGCAGTAGCTTACACACCCCTTTACAGGCTATTATTTAACCCCTTGGATGCTAGTGAGATCTCTCTAGCAACCAAGGAGTTAAAGTTGTTATGTCCTTGCATGTTGTAGGCCAAAGGTATATTCTGTGCCAGGAAACAGTGGAGAAGACTGGTGGCTGGTTGTGTGAGGAGAGGGATGTGTGGCCATGGGAGGAGCTAAGGGCGCCAAGAATGCCTTGCCTAGGGGAGCCTAGAATGTAAATCCAGCCCTGTGGACCAATAACAATACCCTAAAAAAAATAATTCCCTAAAGCCCCATCCCCATTCCCTAAACATCTTGAACACTAGAGAGCGATACAATACATGGATTCTTATATAAAAGTGGAGCAGTGAAACTGTGAAGCAAACTAATTTTACTATAGGGAACAAATAAGGATTCCAGTTGATCTAAATGAAACTTTTAACCCCTTGAATGTTACAAATGTATCCAATGCATTGTTTCATAACGTATAGGAGACCACTCTAGCGTTCAAGGGGTTTCGAAACCCAACTTAACCTTTGGAGTGCCAGAGACTTGGGGAATTTTGTCCATTGAGGCACTTTTTCAACATTTTGCTATCTATCTCTTTATGTATCATTCCTGGAGGTAATTTACTAGTTATATATGGAACCTTATCTTGTTTTTTTCAGAGCAAGTTAATCTTTTTCATGTTGCCTCAAATGAAAAGTAAATTATATATTGTGCGACAAGCTATGATGTCATAAAGTACAAAATATGTAAAAGATAACTTATTTTGCTAAAATCATACACTCTATATCAAAAACATTTAAAGGGATAGCAATGTTTCCAAATACAAGCAGCTCCAATTAATCTTCATAGTATTTGGGCCATGGAGAGTGTTATTTCAGTACTGTCAGAGTTGTAGTTCAAGAGTAATTGAATGATAAAGTACCCTCCTCCTTCCCCTTTTACCTTGTGTAACACTGCTCACCTCAGATGTGGAATCTGGTGCTGGCATCAGACAGATCTCAGCAAAGGACAAACTTCTTACTGTGAGTACTGAAATAACACTCTCCATGGCCCAAATACTATGAAGATTAATTGGAGATGCTTTTTTTGTGAAACATTATTATCTCTTTAAGTTGGTTATGAAAGTTACAACTATTTTTAAAAGCTTTGAACCCCTAGATTACAAAAATGCCAAATATTTAAGTTTTACCTACATTCATGGCCTGCGCAAACCCCTAAATAACAGGAGCGCAAAAAGGTATTTTCCACTTTATGAAGTAAAAATGCACATTCCATTGGTTACATGGTTAAACTACCCTAAAACTACTCAATAACTATATAAAAGTATATATTTCTTCAAAGTACACTAACATAGGATTCGCAAATTGGCTTAAAAAGATAGTAATATCTATATTAAAGTGCAGCTTCGAGTCTTCTATATGTTTTTTGAATAACATGTATTGATATGTTTAATTACTTACAGTCCTGTAGTTCAAAACATATTCAAGCTGAAAAGATCCCCCTCCCGCCCCTTCTGGCCTCATCATGCTTCCTCTAAGTTTGGTCCAGATGGAGAGTGGCAAGGGACAATCTTCAATAAGCAAAAGGAAAACCTTCACACAGTAAGTATAAGGCAAACCTAAGGGTTTTGTTTTCCTTATACTTACTGTGTGAAGATTGTCCATCACGGCATTTCTCCAGTCTCACGACCGGATTCCAGATTCTATGGGAGACAGAAGGGGTGGGAGTTTGAATATCTTTCGAACTACAGAACTATAAGTAACCAAAAATAGCGCTATGTGTTATAAAAAACATATAGAAGGCTTGGAGCTACACTTTAATAAAGACATTACTATCCCTTTAAGTTTCTTCCTACAAGAAATGATGAAGCAAAGAACATTTATTAAAAAATAGGGTTTTTCAGTTAGCTTTCAAAAATGTATACTAAAGTCACAAATTAATGTAGAACATCTCAAGCAAGCTTAGAGTAACAAACCAAAAAGTATGAAATATAAATTCCACATATCTCTGGAGCACCACTAGAATTGTGTAGATAAAGGCACTCAGCCTCAGATATTATAATGCCAGTGAACACTATGCCCCCTACAGAGCACCTACAATCCTAATAGAAAGAGGGTGTATATCTAAAGAACCAAAACCAAATAAACATAAGGATAGTGCTATCAATAATCCTATATATAATATTTCGCTAAAAGTATGTTTGTCAGAAGCCGTCATGCACTGCAGTCATGCAGTGGGTCCCAGGAAGATGTGCAGAGAGTACAGTCTGAATTCGGAGCGCCCCGCTCAATTATCAGCCGCGGTGCGTTCATGCAGTCAGTACTGCGCATGACTGCAGCACGGCCAACAGGATCTGGCCACCAGCCGAGGTTGCTGGGTGGCAATGTGGCCCGTCTACATGGGCTTTTCAACTAGTATACTAATAACTAACTATAATGTATGCTAACTGCATGCCCAGGGCTGGTGCAAGGATTTTTGCCACCCTAGGCAAAACCTAATTTTGCCGCCCTTGGCTCTGCCCCTTGTGTCCTACCCCTTTATGCTCCGACCCTGTATGCGTGTTTAAGTGTCAGTGTGTTTGTGTGTTCCCTATAAGTGTATAAGTGTCAAATTGTGTGTGTGTTCTCTATATGTGTGTGTCAATGTGCGTGTGTTCCCTATATGTATATAAGCGTGTTAATGTGCGTGTTCCCAATATGTGTATAAGTGTCAATGTGTGTGTTATTTATATGTGTATAAGTGTGTCAAAGTATGTGATTTCTATTGGTGTATCAGTGCGTGTTTCTCTGCATGTATATCAGTGTGTCATTGCATGTGTTCCTTATATGTGTATAAGTGTGTTCCCTATATGTATATGTGTGTGTCCCCTGTATGTATATTAATGTGTCAGTGTGTGAGAGTCTCTGTAAGGATATCAGTGTGTAAGTGTGTGTGTTTCTCTATATGTGTATTAGTGTGTCAGAGTGTATGTTCTCCATATGTGTATGTGTGCCATTGTGTATGCTTGTCTGTATGTGTATCAGTGTGTGTGCTTATCTCTGTGTATCATTGTGTTAGACTCCCCCCCTTTGACTCTTTCTCCCCCTCTTGATTGTTGATTCCCTCTTTGACTTTCTCCCTGTTTGTATCACGGTGCCCGTGATTGGTGCTATACACTATCACCTGCAGGGGGCTCCCATTGGCTGCCTATTGTCTGCCCGCCTCTGATTGCCTATTTATACTCAGCTCGGGCACCCTTTAGTTGCCCTTTCGTGGTGTCTCTGACAGTACCTTTTTGTTCTTCCTGTCATGCTGTTTGGGCCTGTTCCAGTGTGCCAGAGTCCAGAGCTACAGAGTCCTGTGTCCCAGTCTGTTTTGCTGTTTGGGCCTGTTCCAGCTTTCCAGAGTCTAGAGCTACAGAGTTTTGAGTTCCAGTGTTCCTGATTTCACCTGTTCCTGGTCCAGTCTGCTTGCCACTCTGGTTGGACTCCTCCGTGACGGCTGATGCTCCGGTTGTTCCGTTTGGCTTAGTTCCGGTTGCCGTCTGTTCAGCGGTGCTCGCTGTGCTCCACCTTCACTTGGTCTCAGTATTCCCATCCGGTAGTCGCTTGGCGACATTGTTCTCTCTATCGCCTCGGCGATATTCTCACTGTGTCGTTCCAGCGTGCGGACGCTGGTTTACTCCATTAACCTGGTGGCTGCCGATACTGATAGTCCCATCGTGCGGATGCTGGTTCACTCCATTAACCTGGTGGCATATTAGACTGTTGGTCCCAGCGTGCGGACGCTGGTTTACTCCATTACCTGGGAGATTATTAACTGTTAATTCCAGCGTGCGGACGCTGGTTTGCTCCATACTACAGTCAAGTGCTGTTGGTTCGAGTCCCTGTCATTGTCTCTTGATAACTATTGGCACCTGTTGGTCTCCTCCTTTGGGGCTGTCCTGCCCGGTATTGGTGAGGCCGGTAGAACCGGTACATTCCATCTCACGGTTGCCTTACCAGGTATTGGCAGGACTGGTAGAGCCTCTTCACAGTGTTCCTTGAGGCTGCCTTGCCCGGTAGTGGTAAGGCCGGTAGAACCGGTACATTCCATCTCACGGTTGCCTTACCAGGTATTGGCAGGGCCGGTAGAGCCTATCCACAGCATTTCCCGAGGCTGCCTTGCCCGGTATTGGTAAGGCCGGTAGAACTGGTATATTCCATCTCACGGTTGCCTTACCCGGTATTGGCAAGGCCGGTAGAGCCTGCTATTGCTATCCCTTATAGCGCCTGGGTTGCCTTGCTCGGTATTACTGGCAAGGCTGGTAGAACCTGTTCTATTTCTCTATTGCTATTATATTGTATGTATATGTATGTGAACCCTATGGGGATTGCTTTAACTTTTCAATAAAGTTACGCTTTTACCTAATCTTTTGTCTGAGCGTCTTAACAAACCGTGACAGTTTGACTCTTGATCCCCCTCTTGATTGTTGATCCCCTTTGACTCTTTCTCCCCCCATTTGACTCTTGATCCTCCCCTTTTAATTCTCTCTCCCTGTTTGACTCTTGATCCCCTTTTGATTGTTGATTCCCCCTTTTGACTCTCTCCCCCATCTGATTCGTGATCCCCCTCTTGACTGTTGATTCTCCTTTGACTCTCTCCCCCCATGAAACTCTTGATCCCCCTTGACTGTTGATCCCCCCTTTGACTCTTTATCCCCTTTTGACCTCCCATTTTGACTCTTTCCCCCTTTTGACCTTCTCCCCCTCTAGTCTTGACTGACCCCTCTTTTGCCTCTTTCCCCCTCTTGAAGCCCCCCCTTCCCCCTCTTACCTCTTAAGTCCGACTCCTCCATGATGTCTCCAGTCTCTTTTTCCCCACTGCCCACACTGAGAGTAGCCAGGACCAAGCGAAACACGATGACACAGACTTGGTGCAAGCTGGGGGTTTCTTCATCTTTTTGGGCGCCACTATCAAACTTGTTCTGAGGACAGAGCAGGTTTAAAAGTGGCATCCAGACCAATGAAGAAACACCAACTATGCACTGTGTCTGCATAGCTGCGTGTCATAATCTGCTACTTTTGAGAAGTAATATAATTATTATTAAGTTAGTCGCCACCTGCCTAATTATTGCAGGGCGACTTTACCTAGCATGGTAGCTCCGCTTTAAATATCGCTGTTTCAGCTCTGCTGAAGAGCCGCCTCGAGTAGGCCAACATGGATCTCCTTCTGTCAGCTTTACAGCTGACATCAGGAGAAGGAGAGGGAGGGGGGAACTATAGCAGTGAATATCTCTCAAACCATAAAGGTTTAAGAGATGGGATTTGCTCCACATTATTTTTTTTTTTTCAAATCTACAACATAGCATAAAGTTATCATAGGACATTACTAAGCCTATAAGTCTGAAGAGATAGGGAGAGTAGGGAAATTAGGGAAACTGAGGGAGAAGTGACAGGGGAGAAAGTGCTGCATTTGAAAGACAGATCAGAGATGGCATGTTATCTTATCTGTTCTCCTTTACAAACAGGTTCCTCTATTTGCTTTTGATTGTCTCCAATCGCATAACAGACACAAGATTTATAGCTGTCCACTCCCCCTGCGTGAGACCAGGTGATCACAAGCAGAGAGTGAAAAGCTAATAATATAATTGTAGGGAGGATAAGATAAATGCCAGATTCAGTCTATTTTCTAATCACCCTTTGAGCACCATGATACTGACACACACCTCCCAACATTTCAAATTGCCAAAGAGGGACACTTGTATTTTAGGGGGTGTTGCTGGGGGAGTGGCTGGTAGGCAGGGCACTACCAATCATTTTTAGTCTATTTCATGTCCAATTGACTCCTCCTTGTGTGACCTAATAAATGACTTATAACAAGACCAAAGTATTTTATTTACACAGACTAGTTTATAAACACATATACTGATGTTTAAACAAACAATAATGTGAGTTGTATTGCTGTAGAGCAGTGTGATACACTTATATATACACCTCACCAGTCTGATCTCCTAAAAAGAGGGACATCAGGGTGGGAAAGAGGGACAGAGGGATTTGGACCTAAAAGAGGGACTGTCCCTCATGAGTGATGCAGACACTATGTGAGGAAAGATAACATTTGATTTCCACCTTTACTGCAGGTTAACCCTCTGAGTGGCAGAGGGGTGATCAATGCATTGCACACCTCTCTGGCACGCAAAGGATTAAAGATGTGTGCATAAACTGTGAAGGTATCCAGAGTGCTGTACGTGCCCGATTCTGGAAAGCCAGTTCTTTTGGGATTTCTGGATCATTCATGTTGTCATGTAAACATATGGCTCGCAAGGCATTCCATTGCAATTCTCATAGTTACGAATCCTTTGTTTACATGAATCAGCTGATAGGTGGCTAGCCCACTTAACAACAGATTCTCTTTGTGGTGCTGAAGTCTCAGCATTTCCTTTCCAGTGTGCCAGTGGGAGTGCAGAGAAAGAGGATGCGCTAAGACTTCAGGGTTGTGGAACGCTAGCTATGTGTAAAGGAGGGAATCCCATACACATTGCCAGCAGTTCCACAACCCTGCATGCTAACATGGGAGTGCTTCCCCCTCCCCTTACATACTTAATTCTTAGTGCATTTGGAGATATATATCTCTATCACCAGACGCACAACACCATAACATCTCCGTTTAGTGCATCTCCTCCCTTGAGGCTAATGTACATATGTGGGAACTTTGACTTCTGGACTCCGGGAGGGTAGTCCTGTGATGCCGCTGGGGGGAGATAAATGATGCAATTCGAGTCAAAAGGGGCGTGGCTTAATTGAGATTGGGGGCAGGACTTCACATGTGGCCAGAGTAGGAGGAATAGGCTGGGCAAGCAGGATAACTGGGCAGGGAGTGGGAGGAACAAACTGCATACCTCCCAACATTTCAAATGGCCAAAGAGGGACACTTGTGTTCTAGGGGGTGTTGCTGGGGGCGTGGCTGGTGGGTGGGGCATTACTGAGAATTTTTAGGCTATTTCATGACCTATTGACACCACCTTGTGTAACATAATAAAGGACTTATAACAAAACCAAAGTATTTTATTTACACAGACTAATTTATAAATACATATGGTGAAGTTTACACAACCAATAATGTAAGTTTTATTGCTGTGGAGCAATTTGATAAGCTTATTTACACACCGCACGGTCTGATCTGATAAAAAGAGGGACATCAGGGTGGGAAAAAGGGACAGAGGGAATTGGGCCTGAAAGAGGGAATGTCCCTCCTAAAGAGGGACACTTGGGAGGGATGAGACTGGGAAGATACAGAATCATCTGGAGAATCAGCCTCTGCCCCAAAGACCTGGTAAATAGCAGCAAGTCTCTGGGGCAAATCTGGGGGGTTCCCAGCTCTGCTGATGTGCTAAATAACTGGAAAAATTACTGGGAAAACTGCACCATAGGGCATAGGGCATAAATAAAAATCCCAAAGTATCCTTTGATACAAATAGGCCTTTTAACCCTTTGAATGCTAGAGAAGTCCTAATGCATTGTGAATCAATGTGCAGGAGACTTCTGCTTCATTCAGGGAGTTGAATGAACCATAAAAATCAGTGGTGAATTGTATGTCACCCTTGGGGTGCAATTGGTTTCCCATACATACCAACTGTCCTTCTTTAGGAAGGAGAGTCCCTCTTTTTGAACCTCTGTCCCTTTTTCCCACCCTGGTGTCCCTCTTTTTAGGACAGCAGACTGTGTGGTATGTATATTAGTGTATTAAATTGCTCCCCAGCGATACAACTCACATTAATGTTTGTATATACTTCAGTACATGTTTAGTCTGTGTGATTAAAACACTTTGGTCTTGTTCTAAAGCATTTATTCAGTTATTCAAAGAGGTTTCAATAGGTCACTAAATAACCTAAAAATACTCGTCACTGCCCCACCCACCAGCCACGCCCCAGCAACACCACCTAAAACACAAGTGTCCCTCTTTGGCCATTTGAAATGTTGGGAGGTATGGTTTCCTCCTGAATTAATCCTGTTTTCTCTTGAACATAATGCCCTTAAACTGCCTTTCAGTGCCCAAAGGGTATCCAGTGCATTGCTCTGGACTGTGCTGAACACTTCTTTAGCATGGAATTGGTTAAACACATTAGGCCACAGATTTACTTCATGGGCTGCATATATGGCCATCGAGTCCCCCAGAGGGCTGCACATTATAGTTTAAATTTCTAAAAGGGTTTGAAAAAAGTAAAATAACCCTTTCAGTGCTTCAGTGCATTACTTTTAATGCATCAAAGACCTTTCTAGCACCTAAGACAGTGATTCTCAGTTCCTGTCCTTGGGCGACACCAACAGGTCAGATTTCAGGATGTGTCTAATTAAAGGGATAGTAATGTTTCATAATAAAAGCAGCTCTATTTAATCTTCATAGTATTTGGGCCATGGAGAGTGTTATTTCAATTCTGTCAGAGTTGTAGTTCAAGAGTAATTGAATGATAAAGTATCCACCTCCCGCCCCTTTTACTGATATAACACTGCTCACCTCAGAGTCAGGGCTGGATTTACATCTCAGGCGCCTCTAGGCACAACACCTTCTGGCGTCCCTAGCACTGCCTTTGTCACCCCCTCACTTAACCACACCCCTTCACTTTACCACACCCCCTTTGTGGTCAAACCCATTTTTTAGATTATTCTTCACAGTACTGTGGCAATAGATGAAAATGTTATAAATAAAGATTGTGTATATACAGCATATATACAGAGTATAAATTACCTTTACTAGATATGTATCCTGCCCTTTCCCCATGTTTAGTACAATCTGACTCAGTCACCTGCAGTACAATGTAGTGTATGTGTATATGGGTACTATATCTCCTCTATACAGTCTGAGGCAGTCACCTGCAGTACAATGTAGTGTATGTGGGTACTATATCTCCTCTATACAGTCTGAGGCAGTCACCTGCAGTACAATGTAGTGTATGTGTATGTGGGTACTATATCTCCTCTATACAGTCTGAGTCAGTCACCTGCAGTACAATGTAGTGTATGTGGGTACTATATCTCCTCTATACAGTCTGAGGCAGTCACCTGCAGTACAATGTAGTGTATGTGTATGTGGGTACTATATCTCCTCTATACAGTCTGAGTCAGTCACCTGCAGTACAATGTAGTGTATGTGTATGTGGGTACTATATCTCCTCTATACAGTCTGAGGCAGTCACCTGCAGTACAATGTAGTGTATGTGTATGTGGGTACTATAGCTCCTCTATACAGTCTGAGGCAGTCACCTGCAGTACAATGTAGTGTATGTGTATGTGGGTACTATATCTCCTCTATACAGTCTGAGGCAGTCACCTGCAGTACAATGTAGTGTATGTGTATGTGGGTACTATATCTCCTCTATACAGTCTGAGGCAGTCACCTGCAGTACAATGTAGTGTATGTGTATGTGGGTACTATATCTCCTCTATACAGTCTGAGGCAGTAAACTGCAGTACAATGTAGTGTATGTGTATGTGGGTACTATATCTCCTCTATACAGTCTGAGGCAGTCACCTGCAGTACAATGTAGTGTATGTGTATGTGGGTACTATATCTCCTCTATACAGTCTGAGGCAGTCACCTGCAGTACAATGTAGTGTATGTGTATGTGGGTACTATATCTCCTCTATACAGTCTGAGGCAGTCACCTGCAGTACAATGTAGTGTATGTGTATGTGGGTACTATATCTCCTCTATACAGTCTGAGTCAGTAAACTGCAGTGAATTTTTCCTTAACCTGCACTGGAAATAAGATTTTGATTTATGTATGTTGAAATGTTAACATACATAAATCAAGATCCTATTTCCACTGCAGGTTAAGGAAAGCCCATGATTCCCACCCAAAGGATTTTTTTTGCATAAAAAGAGGATCTGCCCATTATATTCCCTGCAGGTTACTGACTCAGACTGTATAGAGGAGATATAGTACCCACATATACATACACTACAATGCACTGCATGTGAGTACACAGATGACACATGCACTGAATTAAACTACATGGCAGGTGATTATACACAGGGGCACATATACCTCATTATACTGTTAGTGATTGGACAGAGTTCACATATATCTTTTTACACTACAGTATGATTGTAAAGAGAGGGAACATATGCCAGTAATGACACATTACAGTGCATTTAGATCGTGTAGACAACATATGCCACAATACACTGCAGGAAGATTGTATAGTGGACACACATACACCACATGAGTGACAATACAGGCAGAGATTGTATAGAAGAGAAACTATATTATTATTGTTGAATGTCAAAACTAAAGTTGTAAGGCTGAAGGCAACACATACATGTCTGCTGAACTTGAAGCTGTTGGGGGGGGCTACTGCCACTGCTGCTGCCTCCGCCCGCCAATAACTTATGGCCTGTGGCTTGCTGCCTCTGCTACTGCGCTGCCGCTCTCACATTCTCCTTCTAGCTACACTCAGCCAAAGCTAAGGGCGTAGCTGGTTACTGTGTTTTTATGCAGCTGCACAAGCAACGCCGTAGTGCATGGCTGCATT
This sequence comes from Rhinophrynus dorsalis, assembly GCA_037306005.1. Taxonomy (NCBI): domain Eukaryota; kingdom Metazoa; phylum Chordata; class Amphibia; order Anura; family Rhinophrynidae; genus Rhinophrynus; species Rhinophrynus dorsalis. The sequence goes on along the minus strand of CM074721.1, from coordinate 481,936,003 downwards.
TGATTACGTGCGTCGTGACGTCCTAACATTGCAGCGGTCAAATCAGGGCAAGAAGCAGAGAGCAAACAATATACAAAAAATAAGGGAAGACCCAGACCCAAACTAGGGCAATAAATCTGATTAGACACGACAAAAAGGTAGAATAATAAAACTACTCAACTTTAATCTTTCACAAATCCTTTTTTTAGCTATGTGTCTTCTTTAACTAGTGTCCACAGGGCTGGATTTACATCGAAGAGCCTGTAGGCACAGAAATCTGAAGCCCCCCCCCCCCCCCGATTTGCCATCTCCTCTGGACATCTCCACATTGCTCATAAGCTCCATATTGCCCCCATCAGCTCCATATTTCCCCTCACATTGCCCCCATCAGCTCCTTATTTCCCCTCACATTACCCCCCATCAGCTCCAACTTGCCCCCCATCAGCTCCATATCCCCTCACATTGCCCCCATCATCTCAATATTGCCCCTCACATTGCCCCTATCATCTCAATATTGTCCCTCACATGTCACATTGCCCCCATCCTCTCAGTATTGCCCCTCACATATCACATTGCCCCCATCATCTCAATATTGCCCCTCACATGTCACATTGCCCTCATCATCTCAATATTGCCCCCCCTTCCTTTTCCTACCTCACTGGAGAGGAGAGGTATGTGCCTCCTTTGGCACAGAGCTGTAGCTGCTTCCTGCTGGAGCTCCCAGCGCTCTACATTATTACCAAAGAGCTGGCGGTGACGAGGGAGCTCAGCAGCTCTACATGTCTGTGCAGAAGAAGGCACAGACCTCTCCTCTGAGATCTCTCCATGTTGTTGCGGGTGCCAAGTTGAGGGGAGGGGTGACTGACGAGGCTAATAAAAAATAAAAAAAAAAACAAGGAAAAAAACAATCCCAGCAATGACAGGTGCCCCTCTGTGGGATGCGCCTGTAAGCAGGTGCCTACTCTGCCTTATTACAAATCCAGCCCGGAGTGTCTAGTGTACACTTTCAGGAACCAGTCCAATAAGAAGCAACTAAAAGAAATAGAAGCACAACGGCATCTAAAAGTAGTACCTGTATTAAGAAACTTTAAGTCTATAGTGCTTGTACTGGCAGGAAAATAGAGAAAATGTGCCCAAACAAAAAGTATCATCAATTCTTCTCTATAGGATGGAGTCTTAGGAGTGTCTGTCAGTGGTTTGCCTTCATATAGTACAGGTTGCCTGCCCTGATGTAATATTTTCAGTTCTGTAGGTGAAAAACACAAACATCACAGGCTAAAAGCAGCCCTCTAAGTGCAGCAGCACTATAATCAGCAGCCACTCTAAATATGCAAGAAACACACTCACCGGATGCATTTGGCGAGTCCAACTTTGCATAACAATCCAGTAGGGACTGGGAAATGCAATGTAGATGATACCACATTTAATTTTTTTTAATTATTTTTTTAATAAACGCTATTGCACATTCCCAATGCGTTTTATCAGGGGATATTACAGAATGAAACAACCAAGTCAAATATATAAAAATATACATAAATGGAACATAGGTGTAGTTGCTCTGAATAGCCTTTTTTCCAGCTTGTACCGGTGTGTCTTACATTTTCTCCTTTTGGACATCAACCAAGCCTCGTTTTAGGGTTGCTAAGCAACCCATATGGAACTCAAGCACTGCCTCCGGATAACAACACCGATTGGAGCAATTACTCACAACAGACAGCAGTGTGGCACGCAGGTGCAGCATTGGGTCACATGGGGTGGGCCAGGCTGCACAGGAAGTAGAAGCAACCCAGAACTCTGCTACTAATGGCATGCATTGCAACAAAGTGCCCTCGCAGGCACACAGCACGGGGAGCAAGCAAGCATTATTATTATGTACATCCTGGGGCCATCACGTTCTAAAGTGGGCGTGCTGGTGAGCGTAGCAAGGCCAATGCCAGGCGCCCCTGAAAATTGGGTGCCCTAGGCACCTCGTCTGCTTATTGACAAATACGGCCCTGCTCACAGCAGCAAGGAGGTGCCCAGGTAGATTGCAGAGAGGGACAATCTTCAATTAAGAAAAGGGGAAAAAGCTGAAAAACCTGTCAAGGGGGTAGGGTTTTCATTATTCTCACAGTAAGAAGATTGTCCCTTACTGTTATCTGTCTTGTCAAGCAGCCAGATTCCATATCTGAGGTGAGCGGTGTTACACTAGGATAAAAAGGGCAGGAGGGGGAAAATGTATCATTCAATTACTCTTGAACTACAACCATGACAGTATTGAAATAACACTCTTCATGGCCCAAATACTAGGAAGATTAATTGAAGCTGCTTTTATTGTGAAACATTACTATTCCTTTAAGCAAAGGCAGGCCAATCACAGTGACTGTGCCACTGACTGCTCCCTTGCGAGGGTTATTTTGAAAAAAAAAAAATGACCTGTTGGTGTGTCCCAAGTTCTAATGTTGAAAAGCACTGACTTATGGTATTAACTCTTTGAGTGCCGGAGGAGTATGCAACTCAAAGCGTTAAAAGGGAATGTTATGAGTATGCATGGAAGTACAAGTAGGTGTACCCTTGTGGGTGAAAATAGGAACGCGTGATGAATAGGAAAATTCTCTCCTCTTCTTATTAGGCTAAAGGAAAGGTTAAAGGCCTCAAGATTATTCTATAAAAGATAAATGTGGCCAAAGGGCCGTCTGTTGCCCATCCCTGCTGTTTGGTATTTACCACATTCCTGAACAATCTAATCTCCCTTTCCATAACCTTTACTAATCTGTGGAAAATGAATCTGAATAGCTTCTACTCATGGAATTTCCACTGTCTGATTCCTTTCTCACCGCTTAATCATAGCTCGTAGAAATCTGCTTATAGGATTGTTAGCATTGTTGAAAACTAAACTGTAACTACATCTATAAAATAATGAATCAAAATATGTCATAAATATGAAATTTAAACAAAATATAAACCACCGGGGCTTGATTTCCAGTTAGGCAGAATAGGTAACTGTTTAAAGCTAGATATTTTGAGGAGAACCGCAATAATGCTAACCCCACCCACATTCTGAGTTGTGGGTGTGGCCAGCACAGTCCCAGTGCCCTCTGCACAAAACCCCTGTTCCTAGTTTATTGTGGCTGGTTTAATTACCAGTTTACTACTGACCTCTTTCTGGCTTTTATTTAACACGTGGATACAAAACAATGCATTGAAGATTATTATACAATCCAGACAATAAATTCTCTTTACTAAACATAGACATGCAATAATGTACAGCAGACAAATACATAGTCCAAATCACAACTCGTTGACGTATATCACATTCCCATGAGCAGAGCTGCTAACCACAAACCTTTTGAGTGCAAGAGAGGTAGCCAACTCATTGCAAGACAATGCTTTGGCTACTTATCTGGCACTCAAAGGCTTCCTGGAACAAAATGCAATAAAACAAAGGGCATTATGCATCCAGCTAAACATATTCAGTTGTGGAGTTTTACAAATATGTATTTATTTAAATGGGACTTTTAAATTAATGGTTAAAGGGATAGTAATATTTCACAAAAACTGCAGCTCCAATTAATCTTCATAGTATTTGGGCCATGGAGACTGTTATTTCAATACTGTCAGAGCTGTAGTTCAAGAGTAATTGAATGATAAAGTTTCCCCCTCCCTCCCCTTTTACCTAGTGTAACCCACCTCCCCTCAGATGTGGAATCTGGTCACTTGACCAGCAAGGTCGCAGCAAGGGACAATCTTCTTACTGTGAGCATAAGGAAAACCCTGCCCCCTTTGACAGGTTATTCCTTATGGTCACTGAAGATTGTCCCTCTCTAAGATCCATCCGGACAGTCTTGCTGCTCTTATGTGAGCAGTGTTACAGTAAAAGGGGCGGGAGAGGGATACATTATCATTCAATTACTCATGAATTACAACTCAGACAGTATTGAAATAACACTCTCCAAATACTATGTAGGTTCATTGGAGCTGCTTTTATTGTGAAACATTACTATCCCTTTAATAGTCCTATCTATTACATATTGCCATGTTTTACAGCTTACAAAAATGCTTTCTATTAACCCTTTGAAAGCCACAGAGGTATCCAACTTATTGTGTTGCAATGTGTTGGATACCTCTCTTGCACTCAAAGGGTTAAAAGCTGAATCTATCTAATACCTTCATATATGAAGTGATCTGCTTTCATACAGGGATTACCTGCTGTGAGTGTATTTATATAGGTCTGTCCCACCCACTCCTATAAACTGCATGTACCCTGTATAATGCAACTTTCCATTAGGTCAGGGCTGTCCAGGTTCAGTACTCAAAGGCCACGAACAGGCCAGGATGTAAGGTGACATAATCAGTGGATCATTCATTGTGACTGACTCACCTGTACTTAATCAGGGAAATCCTTACATCCTGACCTGTTGGTGGCCCTTGAGGTTGAACTTGGACAGCCTTGATCTAGGACTAGGAATAATTTAATATTTATCAGGGAAATCCTTACATTCTGGCCTGTTGGTGGCCCTTGAGGACAGAACGTGGAGAGCCCTGCATTAGTATTGAGTTTTTCCATTTTCATTTGCTCAAATATCTTGGAATGATTGCAGGCAAACATAAGGTAGGAAAGCCAGTTAAATGAAAGCCATGTGCTATGCCTTTAAAAACCTCTCCTGCAACAGTATTGCAAATGTAAAAGCATTTTTGAGTGCACTTCATTATATTCTATCATTGTCATTTACAGCATTTAAATGTACCGAGTATGGTAAAAAAAAAAAAAGCAGTTAGAATGAAAAACATTTTTTAGGAAAGAAAAAAACAGTGCAAAAACATCATTGTATACATACACTATATACAAAAATAACTCAAGTAAACTAAAAAAAATTTATCTAAAAATGCATAATTGCTAATCACTACAAAAGAGGTTTTTAAATGTATAGGACATGGCATTAGTTTAACTAGCTTGCCTAGCTTATGTTTGCCTGTGATCACTCCAAGGTATTTGAGTACAGGGGCAAATTGTCCTCTTGGGGTATCGGGCTTCCCCCGATGGTATCATTAACAGAACAGTACATAGGACAAGGGGCCACCCGCTTAGACTTGAGGAAAGGAGATTTAATCTACAACAGCGGAAGGGTTTCTTTACTTTAAGGACAATAAAGGTATGGAATTCACTGTCTGAGGAGGTGGTGCTATCGAATACATTAGACGCCTTTAAAAAGGGCCTGGATACTTATTTAAAAGAACATAACATAGAGGGCTATGTACGTTAGTATTAGGATTAATATTTTACTTAGGGCTTGTTGATCCAGGGAGAAATCTGATTGCCATTTGGAATCAGGAGGGAATTCTCCCCCCCCCCCATTTGGGGCAGAATTTGAAATTGCTGTATTGTTGTGTTTTTTTTTGCCTTCTTTTGGATCAACGATGGTAAACAGGAATAGGAAAAGGGTTGAACTAGATGGACGCAAGTCTTTTTTCAACCTAAATTACTATTACTATGTTACTAAGGTGCCCGTGCTCATGGCCGCAGACGGCAACATTATGATTCCTAATTTCACTGCCTCTCTCTTAATGGCCTGGTATTCCTGACTCCGCCCAGGGCTAGCCTTTATATACTCTGTCATGTCTATACTGAGGCGCCCTTTCGTGGTGTACCCGTTCCTGGCGTTAGTTCCTGTTTGCTCTGATTGTGTATGACCTGGCCTGCCTGACGACATTCCTGCGCATCCTGTGGTGCTGATTCCGTTGCTGACCGATCTGGCTTAGAACCCGCTCCGTTGCTGACTGATCTGGCTGAGAACCCGCTCCGTTGCTGACTGATCTGGCTGAGAACCCGCTCTGTTGCTGACTGATCTGGGTGAGAATCCGCTCCGTTGCTGACTGATCTGGCTGAGAACCCGCTCCGTTGCTGACTGATCTGACTGAGAACCCGCTCCGTTGCTGACTGATCTGGCTGAGAATCCGCTCCGTTGCTGACTGATCTGGCTGAGAACCCGCTCTGTTGCTGACTGATCTGGCTGAGAACCCGCTCTGTTGCTGAACTGATCTGGCTGAGAACCTGCTCCGTTGCTGACTGATCTGGCTGTGGACCCGCTCCGTTGCTGACTGATCTGGCCGAGTACCCGCTACGCTACTAACAGTATCTGGCTGAGAACCCGCTCCATTGCTAACTGTGCCTGACTGAACCCACTTGGTTGCCTCTATCGGGCTAGCGTTCCACTCTGATGCCTGACCTGTTGCGCTTGTCTGCTGCGTGGTGCTTCCATTATCCTGCCGACTGTAGGCTGAGCATTCGTGCTATAGCTGCTTATCTGGTTAACCACCTCAGGCGGTGTGCACATGTGAAGTACCGGTTCAGTGCTGTATTGCGCTGACTGTGTTAGTCTGTGATTCATCTGTATCCTCCTCCGCTTTTCCAGCTGGGCTCACTCCCTGTGGGAGTTGCAGACTTTACTCTGGGCATTACCTCAGGACCCTTTCAGTGCCTAGATCCTGTAGGCAGGGTCAGTGCTCCATTTCCACCTGCAGTAGCCTCTAGGCACAAGAGCCAGCTGTTGCGTGATATTACACCCTGCATGTGTGCTGGGACACCAGTTGCCTCCGTATTGTGCTGTCTCGATCCACCCCTAGCATTCTAGGGTTTTCCTACCAGACGCGGTTGCCTAGGTCCTACTGTGACCCTAGTCCCTAGGGTCAGTGTTGCCTTATTGCTGCTGGGTTCAGTGTCTCCCAGGCGTCTGGGTCTTGTGCCAGTTACCATCCTGTGGACTCCTAGTGATCTAGAGTCCTGCCGCCAGTACTTGGGCTGCGTAGCCTTAGTGAGCCCCCTCCAGTCATTTGGGGTTCTAGATCAGAACTCTCTCCAGCCAGCCGTTGCCTCCAGCTGTCCTTATCTCTCAAGGGATTGGCTTGTCAGTACTGTATTTGTTCTGTTTATGTGTACTTGTGGGCCTAACTACTGTATGTACTTTATCTCAATAAAGTTATTTACCTGGATGTGGGAGCCATGGCTGTGTAGGTTGCAATGTGTAAGAACATAGACTGTAGCTGGACCCGGAATATTATTGCTACTGGGGAAGGAGGAGGAAAGGGGTCAAACGTGGACAGATCAGGGCTGTATGAGCAACTTGAAGTGAATGCTCAGCCTTGTACACCAGACGACTGCTTCGTCTCTGGTAGTTTGAGTGGGGAAGGATGAGATTCTCCTGCTCTCACTATTATCTGTTGGATATAATTTCTCTGAAGAAGAAGTAACTAATATGTGGCCCTGGATTGGACACAGGGATGTATTTATTAACCTTTTGAGTGCCAAAGGGGTATCCATGCATCACATAGCAATGAGTTGAATACCTCCATGTCATTCAAAGTGTTAAGTGGTGTCAGCACTGGCTCTATCTTGTTATCTATACACAGCCAGCTTCACTGATGCACAGATTGTATATCCAACCTTACCTCTGGTGGTGCCTCTCCTCATAATGACGTGACAGTGTCACCAGACAGGTAGTGTAAATCACTGCACCAGTGAAGGAAGGAGAAGGAGTGATACAGAGGAATGACAAGGTATTGAGAAGGTGGAATGGTTGCAGAGGGCATAAGCAAGAGTTGAAGAGGGGATACACAGGGTTTGTGGGGAGGGGGGTGATGAATGCAATTTCAAAGGTAATAATTAAGGGAAGCAGAGGAATGACTTGTAGGGAAGTAATGGATACACAGGAGAAGGGCCAGGGTAGGATCCTCTCCCTACGAATAAATATGTGTAACAGGAGGATATACCTAGACAGGAGTCCATTATACACCAGTCAGGTTTAGTGGGACAGTTTGAAAAAAACCTCAGGGCTGGTATTCCACTGAAATCCGCTCTGTATGAGTAAATGAAAATGAAACATTCAGGTCATATTGGAGAGGTGTATATTATACAGACCCAGTGCAGGTTATAGTTGTGGGTGGCGCAGACTTCTATATAAATGGACCGGTAGAGAGGTTCCAGTCCTTGATGTCCCCTCCCACTCACTGCAAGTGACTCCTGTTTGAGAGAAGGGTGGTTCAGCCATGACAGAAATGGGCATATATAGCTTTTAAACAGAAAACATTTTAGCAAGACATAAGAGATGACAATATGTAATAGCAACAGATAGGACACATTTAAAATGGGGTGCCTTGGCAAGGTAAGCAAGCTTAACCCTTTGAATTCCAGAGAGAGGTATCCAACACATTGTGTTGCAATGCATTGGATACCTCTCCGGCACTCAAAGGGTTAAACATATTTTGGCCAAACTGAGAGACAAAATCCATATTTTTTAAATATGTTAAACAATACGTTGGTATAATATATCCCATTTAATCCTTTGAGTGCCAGAGGTGCAGAGCAGAATTGTCTTCTGTCTTTGTTTTGTTTTTGATTTGATTTGGGGATTATGGGGGGTCCCCTCATTCCTTGCTGCTCCCCTAGGATTTTTGCATATATTTATACTAGCATGTGTGGCACCGCTTCGCCTGTGCAGTGGACCCGTATAATATGTTTTTTTCATTTGTAATTATTATTGTATTTTTTAAATCAGACCTCATGGTGGGACATCAGGACCCTCCTGATGCCCCCATGTTACTGATCTCCCAGCCAATACGGTATTGAGGTCAATAGAGGTGACGCAGGGGAGCAAGAGAGCTGCCCTGCTTCCATTCTACCTGGAGCTGGGTAGGAGTGGGCAGGGTTGGCAAACCCTCTCATCAGGGGAGGGCTGGCCTGGGGGGGCAATTGTCCCTTGGGCCAGTCATATGTCTCCGTTGGTGGGCCACTGCCTTACTCAGTCTCTTACTTGCTGCTGTAAATGGAGCTACACTAATGATACCACAGAGATTACAATTGAAATGGAGCTACACCAGTGATACCATAGAGCTACAATCCAAATAGATCTACACTAGTATCATAACCCATTTCCCTTGTGATCTCTATTGTATCACTAGTGTAGCTTTACTTAAATTGTAATCCTTGTAGTATCAGTAGTGTAGCTCCATTTCAGCTGTAAGATCTGTGGTATCATTTGCCTTACTTCACAATATTAATGCCAATTTTAACATTAACAAAAGGGGCGGGATGAGACAGTGGGCTCGAGCAATAGTAGAAATGGGCCACTTGATTGTATTTGCCCCCCAGGCCACGTGTTGCCAGCCTTCCCCTTCCTCTCATGTCAGTGACGTAAAGCCTCCCTTATTGACATGAGAGGATTTCCTGATCCCACCCACTCCTATCCAGGTGCTCCGGGTAGAATGGAGGCAGGGAAGTTTTCTTGCTTCTCCCCCTGCCTCCATCTACTCCAGGTAATCTTTGTTTTTAAATAGGGTGGCAGTGATGGTTAGTTGAGGAGGTGGGGGTGTAACCAATCAGTGTTTTTCATCTATACCCCCTGACAGCGAACCAGATTCACTTCGATTTTTATATAGCTAGATTATGGTGTTTTATCACTATACGTTTTTCCTCTTTTCTGCATAATATTTAAAGCCAAATTGCCTATACGTTTTTCATTTTCACCTTCAAAGTGGGATCCTCTGATTTTTGTCTCCAGGGAGCTTTCTACCAGGGACAATGGAAGCCGCAATACTGGTAAAATTAAAAGTCTGGCACCACTCAATTAAGTACAGCATACACCATCTGCTGAAGGTATGATGTTACATTGTATCACTATGCATGTTTTTACATTCCCTAACAGAAAACTCTCTGTGAAAAAAATCAGAAAACTCAATAAAAGTAAAAATTATAGATGAAGGTGGGAAAAAAGTAGACAATTTTTCTTTCATATTTTGCACATGCACAGTATATTAACCCTTTGAGTGGAGGAGGGGTACAAAACGCATTGCAAAGCATTTCATTGTGTAGCCCTCTGGCACCCAAAGGGGTAAATCCCCCTCAATTCTGTTACCCCTATATCTAAAGATGAGGTTGCTGGGCCTCTCTCCTCTTCTCACCTCACTACCTACCCACTCTAGCCCATTCCCTCACAGAATCTTTGCATCTCTGCTATTTTACCAAATTACCTACTCTCTCTCTAAACACTGGTATATTCCACTACTCTTTTATACAAGTTGTAATCATACCCAGAAGAACCAGCCACTGATCCCTCCTCCCCTGACCTATACTTCCCTATCTTCTTGGGTAAAGAAGTAATATGGCCCTGAATACATAAGCCTGTCAGTCCCAAGGCCCAACAGGTTCTTGTTGAGTTCTGGGAAAATATATTTGTGTTAGGGGCCCCAAAAAAATGTTTTCCACTGGAGCTCTCCAATGATTAATCATGCCAGTCATGCTACTGCTGTTTGCCACCAGCCTATTTTAGTGACTTATTTTTAGACTATTTACCAAGGTCCTCTGCTATAACAATCTGTATGATCCTCTACAGCAGTGGTTCCCAAACTAGGGGCATGAAAATCTTCCAGAGGGGCATGACTGTTTCTGCCCCAAACTTCCATTTGAAATACAACGTAACATTACCCACATCATGAATAAGTTATTCTGATCATTATTTTTGGAAGACTGGTTTATAAGACAGGTTGTGAGCCAGTGATACAGATACATTTGCTATATATATTGGTGTGACAAAGAAAAGTATGTATTATGAATTAGTTTCTTCAAAATACATTTAATATAAAATACAAATGAATAATACTATAATTTCACATGCAAAAAAACATTTACTTTGTTAGTAATGGAGGGGGGCATGAGGGTTGGTGAAAACCAAAAGTGAGGTGTTATGTGAACAAGTTTGGGAATCACTGCTCTACAGTCTGGCTTTTGCACTAATCATTCTACTGAGACCTCTTACAAAAGTAGCTAATGGCCTACTCACTGCCAAGTCCCAGTGTCACTTCTCCTTACTTTGACACAGTAGACCACTCACTACAAGCTCTACTGTTCTGAGATGCACAGGCAGGCATCAGCGCCGACATCTTGCCGAAGAGACATCTGTGAGACTGCACTGTCAGACTCCTCTAGGATTGATGAGTGGGAGTTGCATTGTACCTTAAAGGGATAGTAATGTTTCACAAAAACAGCAGGGGACAATCTTCTTCCTGTGAGAACAATGAAAGCCCTGTCCCCCTTGACAAGTTTCTCAGGTTTTTCCCTTATCTTAACTGAAGATTGTCCCTCTCTGCAATCTACCTGGGAACCTCCCTTCTGATCTGGCTTAGCAGTGTTACATCAGTGAAAGGGGCAGGAGGGGGATACTTTATCATTGAATTACTCTTGAACTACAACTCTGACAGAATTTAAATAACACTCTCCAAAGTACAAATATTATGATGATTAATTAGAGCTGCTTTTATTATGAAACATTACTATCCCATTAAGGTAAGGAAGGGGCTGACGGTGCAGGCACACAGATGCCGGTACAGCAAGATGCCTGCCTGTGCGCCTCAGAACAAGTGGGATTTCTCAATAACGCTGTACTTATTCAGGGTAATACTAGTATGGATATGCGTATCGCTATTTGCATAATGATTTGGGGCACACTTTAATTTGAGTGAAAGTTCCGCTTCAATGGCAGAGCTCTCTCAAGGTTTTCTTTCTCTCTTATATTGTTCCTTTAGATTTTCCTTTTCTGGTTCTCCTTCCTCCCCTCTACCCCTTTCATTTGGGTAAACACAAGGGTCAGTCTTGGGTTACTTTCTGTTTTCCATCTATGCCAGTGGAATGATGAAATGTGTAAGTTATTATGGCTTTTAATATTACCTTTATGCTATTCACCTCTCATAACATCTCATCCATCCCAGTATAACCAATTTTTTTATCCACAATTTCACCTGAAACCAAGCCACCTAAAATTAAGCATCAGAAGGTTATGACATTCTCCTCTTGTTCTACTGTACCCATACCTCATATGAACATTAATGTGAGTAACTTCATTATAAGCCCTATCAATCAAACTACTGACCAAGCTTTGTGTTCAGCACTGCCCTCTCCTTTCCTCACCATATACTTTCTCTCACAAAATACTTTTACTTTCACTGCCAGAAGAAGAACTTTTCTTATGCGGTACACTACCAAAACAGGGTCTACTCCCTCATGTCTTAGCTCAATACTCTTCTAGGTGGTCTTTGTCTTGTAAAATTTCATCACTACAGTCCATCATGATGCTGCAGCCTCTGATAACTCATTTCACTTTTCATTGTTCCTCTGCAGCCACATTCTGTCAGGTGCTACATTGGTACCCTGTATCCTCAAGGGCTAAAAGTAAATTATTGTGGATTAGCAAAATAACCCTTCACAAGTGATCCCCTACAGATATCCACACTCACCTCTAAATACCCTCCTAACTGCTCCCTACGCTCAGTAAACAACCTCTAGCTTTTTTCCATCAATTCCATGCTTCATCAAGCATAAGCCGGATACCTGACTGTCTCAAAACTGCCGCGATGGTAACACTGCATTGTCCTGACCCTCTCCAACCAATCTGGGGAACCAGATCACAGCTGGGCCTCATCCAATGTCTTGTCGCTAACTGAATATACTCTGTATTCTCCCCTTAGATTGTAAACGTTCAAAAGCAGGGCACTATCGACCATTGTATACATTTGACTTAATATGTCATGCACTTGTAATAAGTACAGCGTACAATTAATGATAATAAGAAAAGGCTAACATGTGAAGGTACTTTCAGACCACACTTACTAGTGAACAGCTGACCATCGTTTTAAGTACTTTTGGGGTAGTTGGTGCTTTTCTAGATATAAGTGCCATAACCCTCATGACAAAAAAAACAGAATAATGTATTTAGTTAAAAAATTAAAAAGGTAAAAACACAGTCCTGTAGAATTAGGTTTTCAAGAGAGTCTCTGATTTAAAGGTATATGTGGTCACCTTAGCAGCTTTGCTGTTGTTGAAAAAAATGCAGATAAGTATACAGTTGGCTTACATGATGCTTGGCCCAGTGAGAGCCAAACCCCATATGTTATAACAAGCCAGTTAGATTAGGGAACTCCCCTGTATGGGATTTAATTAGTGGAATATCCAAACATCAGGAATGACACCTGGGGGACCCTAGTGGGGGAGACATACAGCATACACTGTGCTATATGCACTAAGCTGGAAAGACAAACTTCCCTAAACTCTCTCCCTCCAGTATTTTATGTTGTAAAAGTAGTGTTATATTGTATCATCATCCCTAATTTCACTGTGTAGAAAGAGCTCACAGTCAGGGGAATGTATGTTGTAAAAAAAATAGATAAGAAATAATAATATTAATAAAAGTATAGGGTACCTGACTAGCAATTCCGTTAAGTAAACTATGACATTTAAATCCCAACAAACACCTGAAGAGGGCAGCAGAGAGCTGCTTTTATAGAATCTGAGAAAGCTCTGTAGTAGGTTAGCTCTGGGCTGCAGCTCTGTAGTAGCTTAGCTCTCTGCTGCCCTCCTCAGGTCTATCTTGGAAATATTACCTACTGCAGAAAATTATGAGCTTCCAAACTGCTTTATCATGCTAAAAATTGAAAGTCACTGTCTCTAGTTAAATATCATATACTGTCCAGCAAGCATTTGTAAAATGCCTTTCTTTTGTGCGCTCTCTAAGTAAAAGAAAACAAACAAGAGGAAAAAACAGAAAATAAAAAAAGAGATGTGGGAACAGGGGATGGAAGGAGGTGAATTTACCATTGGAGTGTCAGAGGACTGGCCAAAACATTTCATAGCATTGTGCTGCCCACACACTGGCAACACAGTGGGACAAGGAAACTCGATCTGAATGATATTTTGCAAATTCCTTTTGAAACCACTAACCTAATAAACAGAAATCTCCTAAGCACCAAGCATGCACCGAATACCTGACTGTCTCAAAGCTGCCGCTATGGTAACATTGCATTGTCCTGACCCTCTCCAACCAATATGGGGAACCAGATCACAGCTGGGCCTCATCCAATGTCTTGTCTCTAACTGAATATACTCTGTGTTTAAAGTTGTTCCCCTTCTCCCTCTAAATTGTAAACGTTCAAAGCAGGGCACTGTCCACCATTGTATACATTTGTCTTAATGTGTCATGCGTACAATTAATGATAATAAGAAAAAGCTAACATGTGAAGAATACTTACAGACTTGGACTTTGAAGAGGCGATGATGATGATGATGACTCATAAGGTGACTGTGTGCTTTTTCACATCTGTGCTTGTCCAGGGTCAGATTTTCCAGTGGCTTTCTCAAACAGTTTATAGACAGGCACAGTGCTCCTTAAAAGTGGTGGAAGATTCAGCCTTTGAATTTCTCCTAACCTTATAGCCCTATCACCATCCTCACTCTCAACTTCATCTGTATCTGAACAAGAGAAGGATGCTGGAGGGATATATTCTAGATCTGCATCATCATCGGTCATCATTAGGTCATCCTCAGCAGCATCAGTGTCACCTGACAGTTCTTGCCCACTACTACCCTTATATTCCTCTAAGCTTTTGGAGGTCTCAAACAATTTCCTTTTACTGTTACTGTAACAAAGTTCCCCACTATGGGTGTTTTGGTGCTAGTTTGTCTCACTATCTGATGCAGCAGGTGGTTTGGCTGCTCCACCTTCCTCTGTTATGCTATTGCCAGCATCATCAACACTTGAATGTGTCTTCAGTGTTTTTCTTATATGATTCTTTGTTTGTACTGGCACTGGCGGTGCTGGAACTAGTTTTGCTGGAACCTTGACAAACTGTATCCTCCCTTGGAGTAGAGGGATCATCATCATTGATTGCACACACTGCAGCACTGCAGTCAGTTTTTGTACTACTTTACTCTCCCATCCCTGCACTGCTCCACCCCTCCCCCTTCCCCTTCCTCTTGTGCGTTTGCTGGACATTACACCTGACAGTCTTTTATACGGCTGTAGAAAACTTTCCTGTGGTGGAGAAATATTTTTCTTCCCATTGATTTCAATGGGCAAAAAAGGTGGGAAAAAGCAGAAAAACTGCACTTTTCACAGGAAATTGTACGCCAAGCAGAAAGTGCCATTATTTGCTGATTTCAGTTTGAAGTGAAAATATTTGCCCATTCCTACTTCTCTCTTCTTTTTTCTGTAATCTTCTTTTTTTTTTCTTCTTTAAAATCTGTATTTCAAAATAAAAAACTTTTAAATGGCCCAAAGATGCAACTTAACCCTTTCAGTGTAGGAGTCAGAATGAGGGAATTTTGATGAGAGACTGGCTTTTTATGTGACCAGTCACTGTTCAAACTCGATTCCAGTCTACAATTGGCTGGGATGTGTCCCTAAAAGCTGATTGGCTGGGAGGTGTAATCCATACTATGTAAAAAAGTATATTGTAGGGTTTATTCTCCTGAGACAAAGAAGGTAACCCATACTGCTGAGAGCTGTTTTATTCAAAAGTTATTACAGCTAAAACTTGATTTTTTTTAGGTGCAGCATCTTAGTGGCCTGGAATTGTACAGTGGCGCTGTTGCTACACCATCCTATGAACAGTGGGAGTTCCCTTTTTTATTCAGGGGGATAAACCCTTTAACATGTCTTTTTACACAATAAGTATCTCTATCCCTTTAATGATAGAGAGGCCTCCAGCTAGCATTGCCACCCAGCCGGTATTTTACCTGCAGGCCGGTACAAAATTGGCTTCTTTCCAATGTTAAGTCTATGGAGGGTATGTCATGGCCGGTATTTTTTTGAAGAGAAGGTTGCAACCCTACCTCCAGCCCATAATGAAGCAATGGGGCTCATGTGGTTAAAATCCCCATTTAAATCAATGGGAATTTTTGGAATTATTTCTCCCCTTCTGGTTCAGTTGGTTTGTCCCAGAATCCTCCACGTGTCTTTTGAACATACAACCCATATCCTTTCCTGAATGTTATTTGGCTTCCTGCAATAATTAAAAAGTAGATTCTCATAAACTCCAGAGTCCAGGGTCAACTCAGAGTCCACACAGTGTTACCTTTTTCTGGAAATATCTGGACTTTACTGCTATTACATGTTTGCGGATTATTTCCTAATCAATTCATCACATGCTTGCATTAACCTGTTTCTCCTGGACTTAACTCTTTGAGTGCTAGATGGATGCCCTCATCTGCCCA
This sequence comes from Rhinophrynus dorsalis, assembly GCA_037306005.1. Classification (NCBI taxonomy): domain Eukaryota; kingdom Metazoa; phylum Chordata; class Amphibia; order Anura; family Rhinophrynidae; genus Rhinophrynus; species Rhinophrynus dorsalis. Next base: position 481,920,012 of record CM074721.1, on the reverse strand, counting down.
TGTGTACTCAGCACTGCAGAATCCCACAGTATTACAACATTATACAGAGAGGTTCTTGTGATTCAGAGTGACCTCCGACCTAAATACGCGAGTCATCCTTCAACTGCTAAGTAAATATTACTGAAATTTACATCTGTATCCAGCATCAACAACTACATTGAGGGTGCATTGAGGACACACAGGTCACACTGAGGTCACAGATCCAATATACAAAAGCTGATCCGACCTCCCCTTTAATGGAGGATACTTATTGAACATGGCCACTGCAGGATTACACTGGTTCCTGTGCAGACCTGTAGTATGAAATGTCTACAAAAATCTAAATGAAAGTAGAGGTCTGGACACTAGTGTTGAGCGAGCACCCCGATGCTCGGGTGCTCGGGTGCTCTGACCGAGCACCCCCTGAGGCTCGAGTGCTCGGCCGAGCACCCGAGCCCCATTGAAATGCATGGGGCGACACGAGCATTACACCAGGCACCCCCTGCTCTGATGAGGGGAGGGTGCCTGGTCAATGCCCCCCTTCATCTCCGCTATGCCCCCTTCATCTCCGAATGCCCCCTTCATCTCTGCAATGTCCCCCTTCATCTCCGCTATGCCCCCTTCATCTCCGCTATGCCCCTCTTCCACAATGTCCCCCTTCATCTCCGCTATGCCCCTCTTCCACAATGTCCCCCTTCATCTCCGCTATGCCCCTCTTCCACAATGTCCCCCTTCATCTCCTCTATGCCATAGAGGAGATGAAGGGGGACATTGTGGAAGAGGGGCATAGCGGAGATGAAGGGGGACATTGTGGAAGAGGGGCATAGAGGAGATGAAGGGGGACATTGTGGAAGAGGGGCATAGCGGAGATGAAGGGGGACATTGTGGAAGAGGGGCATAGAGTCTATGCCCCTCTTCCACAATGTCCCCCTTCATCTCCGCAATGCCCCCTTCATCTCCGCAATGCCCCCGTACCTCCAGTCCCTGGTGGTCCAGCGGAGCGTCTTCAGATCTGTGCCTCTTCCGGCACAGATCCCCGCAACCCGAACATGGCGGGCGAGCACATGGCGGTACTCGACGAGTACCGCCATGTGCCGAGCAGAGCGATGCTCGAGCCGATCCGAGCATCGGCCGAGCACGCTCGCTCAACACTACTGGACACCTTACTTATATTTCACTTTCTTCCTCACAGCACCCGCTGCTACCTTGTACTGACCTTTCCTACAATAGGCAAAAGAAAGGTATGGACCACCACTAGGGAGCCGAGATGTCCCAGATTGCCTAGGACAGTTTTTCATTCTAAATGTGGGTGCCACATGTCAGGCAGCTCCCTTCAAGGACAATACTAAGTTGCTGAATATAATCTCTGGAGCACAGTGTTATAAACATTATGGAGAACTGTGACAGAATGTGACATGTATTGAGCTACAAGAGAATGACCTCCACACATAGTCCTAAACTCTATAGGGAGTACTGTGACCTTCTTCATCATGTCAAACAGGAGCTGCAGCTCCATTTTATTGCAGTGTAAGGATACACTAAGGCTTATGGCTTCACCCCCATTAATACATAGCACAGGTTGCACACTGATGTCCTCGTCCCAGTAATGTGCCTGAATGGTAAGAAGAAAATGTGGTCTCCCTAGCCACCAGAACCATGTCCCCTCCAACCTAATGATCCATTCAGAGAGATTGATCCCTCTAATACAAAGATGTGAACTGCAAATTCCAGCTGTGATCTCCAACTGTTGTTGGACTACAGTTTCAATTATCATCAACCCCATTCCTCTAGCTACCTCTGCTGTTCCTGAACTGAGCACCATACAAACAGCTCTCTTACTGTAGTTTCACTCTTAAAGAGGAACTACCACCATAGTTAAAGTCGCCCTGCAATAATTAGGCCGATGGTGAGTTATCTTACCGCTAAGAACTACATGAATCTAAAGAAAGCCTTAATCTTTCGAGACTGATGGCCAGGTTAGTGCAGTCTGTCAGTCCCTTCCGGTGCCTTTCGCCACAATGCAATGCTTCTTAATGGAGACCAGGACTGACAGCCCAGAAGATTGGAAGATTAACCTTCTGAGTGCCAGAGTGGTACGGAATGCATTGCTTTGCAATGCATTCCGTACCACTCTGGCACTCAAAGGGCTAGGACTTTCTTTAGAATCGTGTAGTTCTGAGAGGTAAGATAACTATTATTAAGGTAGTCGCCATCTGCCTTATTATTGCAGGGTGAATTTACCTATGGTGGTAGTTCCGATATAAAGGAATAGTAAACTTTTCTTGCTTTGGTAATAATATTGCAGGGGCTTTCCTGCTGAGTAAAACAACTGTACTTTTACTGCTGGGAAATTTAACATTCAAAAGTTAATACAGCTCAATCTTATTATTATTATTGTTATGTTTTCAATCAATTTGCAAGAGCCCCTACTGTTGTCCTAAAGCAATCTTTTTTTGGGAGAGACATAAACTACAGCGATGAATAGTAAGTGATAGGGATAGTGCCATCTGGAGACAACAACAGAAAATTGCAGTTTAAGTAAAAATTTTTTTTTTAGCTAAAATATGAGTACCCTTGTTTTTTTACTGATATATATATATATATACACACCCAAGAGTAGTCCCACATATATTTCACTTGCTACACTGATATATGTGAAATGTTTATGTGAATAATTTTTATATACCACAAAATAAAATATTGTTATTTTCGTACCTCTTTTTGTCCAGTTGAGTGCCTCAATTTATGGGTATTTCTCTCTTGTAATTTGTCTTTCACAGTTTTTCTACTCAAGGTGTTATTTGTTTTTGATTTATACTTAGGTGGTGGAGTATTTTCCTTTCAGAAGCCTTTTTATTAGTTTTTTATTCCTTCTTTATATATTTTTGTGCACATTGGATTTTTCATGATAAAGCAGAGATGTGAAATCTGAGGTCCCTCATCTGAGGAGGATTAAGTTCCCATCATCCCCAGCCCTTCATGGCTTCAAGGCAAGTAGGTTGACCACTCCAGATATAAAGCAACAGATACCTAGTTCAGGGTTATCCCAGAGCAATTCTTCCTCCATACAGTACCAATTAACCACTGACCAGCCAACCAGCTGGACACCCAGCAGTGGGATTTTGAGTTGTCCCTGGTGCTTGGAAGAAAGGATTTCAGCTGGGGGCAGATAATTTAGCTGCAATGTATATTATAACATATAAGTATTATTCATATTAATTCATAAGGTACATAACCAATGAAAACACTGTATTGAATATGCATATGGTGCAATTTAGTAAGCTAAATGCCTGCAATTCTGAAGCAAATTAACTGTGCCACAGGGGAGAAATGCAAATTTCAGTGATTTAAATAGGGATTTTTGCAATAAATTGAACATTAAACTGTAACAGCGGACATCAAAAGGGAGTCAAGTACGTCACTGTTTAACCGGTGCACTCACTATCAGTACTAGTACATTGGTCACAAGATATAAATGCATATCTGACCTCTCATAAAACTACAAGAATAGAAAAAAATGGAAAAGAAGGTAAGATGAGATGAGAGGTAACCTGAGTAGTATTTCTACCAAGGGAACACAGAGTGATAATCAGGAACTGCCTGTTAATAGATCAAGGTAGCCAGACTGGGATATATTTCTTAATTTTATCATTAAACATGGTACAGAGCCACTCTATTTGATGGCTGTGTTGAGTCTCGTAATGACTATAGTACATTTGAGTTTTGTCTAAAGCTGGCTCTCTGCTATAGATATGTGGATCGCCGTGCAAATATAACAAATCAAGAACAGGTAATTAAATAGAAACAGAAAAATAGCTTTTGACTGCAGATAAGAACCATTCGACCCATCTTGTCTGCCCACTTTTCATACTGTAAAAACCTCAAACCTTACTAGTTCTGTGGTCATGTCTTATATTCAGGATAGTCTTATGCTTCTGCCATGTGCTTAAATTCCCTTACTGTATTCATCTCTACCACTTCTGTTGCACTTATCTACTACCCTCTCAGTGAAGTAAAACTTTGTTACATTACAAGCCTCTGACCCTTGTCCTAACATTTTTACTCCTTTGAAATGTATTTGAATGTTTCTATCATATCCCCTCTCTCTTTTCTCTCCTCCAAGCTATACATGTTCAGATCCTGATAATTTTTACTCTGTAAACCATTCACCATTTTAGTAGCCCTTCTCTGAACACTCTCGAGAACATCTAAATCCTTCTGGACATGGGGTCTCCAGTACTGTACACACTACTCTAGGTGAGGTCTAACCAGAGTGTTAGCTACCTGAATAATACCTCTGTGAAGAGTGAGCTACATAGAGTATAGCAAGTAGTGTAAGATTATATTACAGATGGTAGTCCAGAGGAGACTAAAACAGGAACAAAAATAAAGTATGTCAGAACAGAATATGGGGGCAAGTCGAAAAGCGGACTGAGGGACAGTCCGAGGTCAGGGCAGGCTGAAATAGGGCAAAAACGGTAGACACACTGAGGTCAGTGCTGGCTGATAACAAGCTGGGTCACTGACCAAGGCCATGGCCGAAATGCAGGCAGCAGACAAAAAGAGGTAGCCAAAGGAAGGAGCTGAGGGTCAAAACTAGAAGATCGGTTAATATAATGAGGGTAGCCAACGGGAGGAGCCAAGGATCAAAACCGGGAGATTAATTAATATAAATGAGCAGAGAACTATAACAAGAGCAAGGGATAGGAGTTTGCACATTAGGGAACTCGACGAAAGAGAACCTGATGCTCGTATACCAGAGCCTTTTATAGAGAGGCTCTGGCATACGTCATAAGCTGGGATGCCAGCATCCCTAGCAACTGCAAGCCACGCATGCGTGGTGCTGGAGGAGACAAAGGGGAAGCTGCGCGTGTGCGTAAGCAAGCCATAGACACAACTGGACCGGGTGCTGAGGAGGAGGTAGCGGAACATGGATGCAACAGATTCCCCCCACCCCGTACGGACGCTGCTAGGAGGTCATAGGTCCAGGTCAGTCAGGATGAGCACGATGGAAAAACCGAAGATATACCGGAACATGGAGATTCGAATAGCACTTCTATTACACCAGGTACCCCACCGACCCTGTCAGAATCTGGAATCAAGGATCTCCTGGACCTCATATTCTTTGGAGTCGCCCACAATGAGAGGGGGCAGACGAGTAGGTTCCCTGTCAGGGAATGGGCTGGGATACCATGGCTTCAGCTGAGATATGTGGAAGGTAGGGTGTATTCTGTAGGTGTCCAGTAGAGTAAGGCAGTATGCCTCAGGGTTTATAATCCAGGAGATAGGAAAAGGTCAGAGGAAGTGTGGTCCCAACTTCCTTCAACGGCAAGATAAGCGGACATGAGCAGCTTATAGCCAGACCTAGTCACCAGCTTTGTACTGGGGCTCCTCAGAATATTGTTTGTCTGCCTGTCTTTTAAAAGCTGTTTGGGCTTGATTGAGGACTTGGGATAGTTCCTTATGGCACTGTTGAAGTTCCTGTATGCATTGATTGGCTTCAGGTACAGGTGAACAGGAAGGCAGATCGGGCAAGACAGCAGGGTGATGTCCATATGTAGCATAGAATGGTGAAGTACGTAAGGTATGCAAATTCAGCTTGCGGTAAAAGAGAAGACCAATTGTTCTGTAGGTGAGTGGAGAAGCAATGTAGATATTGTTCCAAGGTCTGGTTTGTATGCTCTGTTTGCCCATTAGTTTGAGGATGGTGACCTGAAGACAAATTACACTTGATTTGTACTCCAGAACAGAATGCCTTCCAAAACTTGGATGTCAATTGAGTTCCACGATCTGTTGTTATGGAATGGGGGGTACCATGTAAATGAAATACATGTCGCAAGTATAGGTCGGCGGTCACAGCAGTAGTAGGTAATTGTAACGGTTTTATGGACACTCAGACTCGGGAGGTTATGGTAAAAACACAGTGGGTCCAGTAGGGACAAATTATACAATACTGACACAGGCCAGGCTACAATGATATACAGTAACCCACACGGGTCCAGTAGGTACAAATGATACAATACTGACACAGGTCAGGCCACAATGATATACAGTAACCCACACGGGTCCAGTAGGTACAATTGATAAAATACTGACACAGGTCAGGTTAACAGTTTGTGTGAATCCAGATGTAGCAGAGGAGCAGAGGAAACTACTAGGCCAAGGGATGCCGGAAGACCCTAGCAGTGCAGAGGTCAGCGGAGACTCTCCATGCAGAGAGTTAACCCAGGATAAGGCAAGTCACAATAGGGGTGGCTGAGTAGGAGGCCACTACTATCTCCAATACTAGGGTAGTCAGGAGAGACTAGGCAAGCGGAGACCAATGAAGGCCCTGGACAGGAGACAAGCGGACAGAGACCCTATCCAATCAGAGGCACAGGACTGTAGGGGTCTGATGGCAACAACAGCGGAACTGCCTGAAATGTATTGACACACGGTACTGCCAAGCAGTAGCAATAAAGGTATTCCCAGACTGCCAGGACAGACTGAGGGTGACTGAGAAGCAGACTATCACGATGTACTGCATACCACTGACAGAGAAAGACTGTGACCCTGAACCGCAACAGCACCAACCCGCAAGGGGTTAACAAGCGCTCAGACCTGGAATCGACTGCAAGGCAGTGGAGCCTAACCGAGGCACCCAGAAACAAAACCAACCTCGGAGGTAAGTGGTGGACAGATCAAGCTTACTGGGATGCTAACCCAACAGGTCCAAACACCGAAGTGAAAGGATAACAATAGCGCACAGGTATGGAGATAGGGTCACAGTATAACAGCGCTGCTGTAGCAGTGTGGGTATTGACGCAACCAAAGACTGTCTAGTCAGACAGTAAGCGTGCACAGGAGGGAAGCCCTCCAGACGGGACACAGATGGGACTGACAGTAGTACCGGGGTCGGTACACAGAGAAGGAACGTCAGCCAGGCCGGGTCGGTACACAGAACAGGAACGTCAGCCGATCCGGGTCGGTACACAGAGCAGGAACGTCAGCCAGTGTGGGTCGGTACACAGAGCAGGAACGTCAGCCAGGCCAGGTCGACACACAGAGCAGGAACAAAACAGGCAGAGTAGTCAGGCAGTCCGGGTCATACACAGGATTCATACAGGAAGTCAGGAACAAGTGTTAGTGACTGGAACACCACGAAAGGGCGCTCATGAAATGACAGGGCTGAGTATTTAAGGGCTAGAACTGGGCGGAGATAGGACCCAGCAGCCAATAAAAGACAGGCAGGAAGTAAACCAGACATAGCAATGTCGCCAGAGGAATCACGGGCACCATGCCAAGGCATTGCAACATCACTCAAAGGGTTATATTGAAACAAAGTGTGTCCATCAGCCCCAGTTCTTATCATGGAAACTGAAGATCTGTGTGTTCTAACCTATTCCCCAGCTGACTCCACTCACCTGATTCCAATCTGCCTCTGAATGTCCCAGTGCACTATAGGACAGGGGGTGGAAACAGAAGTGTTTATGCTCTTTGAAAGACGTGATCAATGTGTGGCTCCCCAGCAAAATGGGAGCTGCTGGTTGGTGGGTTATATTATTGTGCCATGAGTTGTTTACTGTAGGAGTTGTAAGTCGAGAGAAGTGATGTAGCAGTAGGGGAGTTGTGGAGGAGAGGGTTAACCCTTTGAGTGCCAGAGAGGTACGCAAAGCATTGCTTTTCAATGTATGCATACCCTTCTGGCACTCAAAGGGTTAAGACTGATGTTGGGGGGCGGGCTAATTCTTCCTTACAGCCGCCCTTGTGTGTGTGTGTGCAGGGGACGGTGGTTTTCTCTCTTATATATATATGTACACTACCAATGTGGGACAGTGTTGCCTGTCATGTTATGACCGTTGGGCGCACGTGTGTGAAATGTAGACACACTGATAAATACAGACATATGCAACACACAGGCAGACACATACACACAGTGAGCGGCAGAAACATGCAAAAGACATGCACACACACACAGACACACCAGAGATGCACACATGGACACACATATGTAACAGAGATGTACACACGCAACATATATGCGCAGAAACACATGCGCACATGCGTTGTGCACCCCTCTGGCACTCAAAGGGTTAAGGTATAGAGAGGTATGTCAGAGTTAAATAGCAGTGGGAAGTGTATTCGTACCTGGGAACTTTGACTTGGAGTACCTGGAGGGGACTTCTGTGGTGCAGATGTAGAGAGACAAATGGGGCAATCTGGGTTTAAAGTGGAAAGTGGAAAAAGTGTTAGTAATAGGCTGGGGAAGGAGGAGACGTGGGACGGAAATGCAAGTTTACAGTGTGAGGGGTTTGAACACACTCCCTGAGGGGTAAAACTTGATACACAACCCTGTGGCAGTCAGTGGGTTAAGTGTGTACCTGATGGCTGTCTGTCCAGTGTCTTGCATGGCAAATGATGAAAGTCAAGAAATAATTCAGTAATGAGGGCCTACCTTAACCCTATGAGTGCCATTTTGTTCCCCTGGTTCTGCAGCTTCCCTTCAGTGGCTGTACTACAGGTCCTGCTGAGGCCACTGGGAGTCAGGGTGAGTGATTGTGTGTGTGTGTGTGTGTGTGTGAGCCATATTTCTTTCTGGCTTTGTGTGTGTGTATGGTGCTCTGTGTGAGTGGGGCATGTGTGTGTGTGTTTGGTGCTCTGTGTGAGTGGAGCATGTGTGTGTGTGTTTGGTGCTGTGTGAGTGGGGCATGTGTGTGTGTGTGGTGCTGTGTGAGTGGGGCATGTGTGTGTGTTTGGTGCTGTGTGAGTGGGGCATGTGTGTTTGTCTGTGGTGTAGGAGCAAGTGGCATCCGTTTTGTTTTTTTCTGACTTTGATAGTGGTGGGCGGGCTGCATAGTGGGGGCGGGCCAACTCCCTGCATGATTGAATCACTCAATGGGAGCAGTAACTCCTCCTTTCTGCCTCCCCTGGGTGTGTTTTGGCAGGCATAAAGTCTTCTTTTATATATATATATAGATGTACACAATCCATGTAGAATGCAACATATCCATAATCTAGGTGCCCCTGCATAGCCAGATAGACTGGGCACACTCTTAAAATAGTAGCATTTAACAAATATTCCTGAAACAGAGTTAACCAATTACCCCAACCAGCTCACCACCCATAACCTAAGTATAGGGGCATACTTCTATAGGGGTTTTCTCCCTACTATAACATCATTAGTTATTTTCTGTTAACACTGAAACAAAGTCAAGGACCACAAGCAAGCAGCTGAACAACAAATAAATACAGGGAGAGAGGGAAGGATATGGTCATACCAGTCTCTTCCTACGAACGTGGCTTAACTTCCTGCCTACCACCCATAACCCCTTCCTAAATTCCACCCTACAACCTCATTTCAAAGGGCATAATGAATGATGTAACACACCCATATATTGGGGATGAACAGGGCACAGTGTTATTAATAGAATAAACACGTAAGTAAAATTACCAAAAACTTTCAGTATCCTTGTCGAATAATACAACCTATCCATAATCTGGATGCCTCTGCATGGGGCTTTTGCTTAAAACAGAGACAATTAACAAACATTCATAGACTTAACAAGTTACTTCAAACAGGCCAGATCAACAAGCTCCAACGGGTAATGTCAACACCTGCATCCTAAGCCCAGGGGCATACTTCCATAGTGGTTTTCTCCCTAAGGAACCATCATCAGTTATTTTCTGTTAACAACAGAGACAACAACAACCCACATTAACTCCAGGTTCAAACACTCCAAGCCAATCTCATTGGGATAGGCTCCATTTTCCAAAAACATCTGGTTTTCCTTATCCTCAAAAATCCTATGGCAATTGGCAAACAGCCATACCACCCATATCTAGAACATTACTGGAAATGATCCTGTTCAACAGAATCCTGCACTTATCACATGCCTTATGATCTTTTGCCCAGTCCCACACTTTCCTAGCTACTATCTCTGACCAAACTGACTAAATCTGGGAAGATAGAAGGCAACCTAGCCATATCCCTCTTTATCTTTTCTCCTAAATGGTGTTACTAACATATGGGGGCCCTACCTTAAAGTCTGGAAAACTGATAAACATCCTGGAGAAAATGCCCTCATTTCATTCCCTTACACCCAAACAGTATTCATCAACATCGGTGGTGTTGAAATAGAGTAGGAGGTAATTCCTATGTGCCAATGCTCTTTTTCTCACCCAATGAAAGTAGGAATGCCCAACAATCTTCACCTGCAAAGGAAGGAGACCTGCAAAGAATAAACCATTATGAGCAGACTGGAAAAAAGGACATACATCAAAATAACAAAGAAAATACCGGAAGATTTGTAAAAATGGGCACCTAGATGCACCAGAAGGTTTCATTTTCTTCTTTTTCTTTTTTTGAAAACAAAGCAATGACATGCAGACATATACATATTACATGGGCAGAACTCTTTCTGGTCTTGCATACAAGAAGAACAAGGCTGACTCACATGTACCTATCCAAAGCACCACCTCCTCAGGTAAATTCAGCCTGGCCTCCTCAATTGCCGCTCCTATTCCAAATGAATGACCCCCCCAGATCCCATGCTTTTGTACCCAACAGCTGAAGATGAAGACTTTAATGAACTGATAATGAGTAAGAGGACGGTTAAATACAATAAGGAGAATGGGGCCCTGCGTAGGAAAAAGAATAGCAAGGGACTGAATGAATAGAAAACAAGGGACCCAAGCACCCCAAATCCCAATCCAAAAATACAACATTGTGCTGCCCCCAGGCTTAATCCAACTCTGGATGACCAGTTCCTCAATACACATTGTGCCAAAAATCTATAGACTGAAAGAAAGATGAAACAAGTATGTCTTAAAATCTGATGTACATTTCCTTGGAAGAACCAGCATTATTTGGCACAGTAATGAAAAGGAACCTGGTCTCTTACTGTCCTGAACGTTTGTAGCCCTGTTCATACACTGCATAGCCATGTGCACTAAAAACTCCTTAGTGACATTCTTCCAGCTTGAAACCAGAGACAAAGACTGCAAGCCAGTCCCTGATCAAACAAAGACAAGATCACCCATAAGACACCATGCAAATGACTTGCATCATCTGTGAAGCGTTCAGCCATATCTGCCAATTACAATGATTCGGTCCATACTCCACAATACCGTGCCCAAGTGGCCGGTTATACTAACCATTGCACCCTTTTGGCTATCATGTCCTGCCAAAGTCCCACAAAAATGTCTAGCATACCATGCTAGCCAGCTTCATCGTTTTCCAAACCTTCCACAAATCCACCATCTGAAAGCCAGAAAGGACATCGCTAGCAACTTTCCTCACATCTGAGACATGAATTGCTCTAAAGGAAACAATGAGGTGTAGGCAAGCCAACACCAAGTAACGAAGGAGTTGTAACACCCGAGGTTCCTGACCTGCACCACCCTCAATATTGTTACAATGAATAAACATATGTCAGTTCTTTAGCAACAGTTCTTCTTCCCCTACTATGGGAAAAAGTCCCCAAAACACTAGAATTCCTTTAAGACCTTCCTCAACTCACTACTACCGCCATCAATCAGCACACCAACTGGTCCTAAAATGGCATCTAAACTAGCTGAGCCAGGCATGTCCGTGCAAACCCAGTTCCTGTTTGGAAGAAGGCGGGGACTGCCAAACTTCCTTCTCATTGTAATCTGAGAGAAAAACATCCCAGACCTGGCGATCACCCCTCAACTCCGCTGTAAGACCTGTAAAATGATGTGGCCACTTTAACCCTGCTATCAAATGAGCCTGACACCAGTTGAATACCAGACCCAAAGGGATAATCCGACATGCAAAGTTCAACTTCCCAAACAAAGACTACGCCTTCTGCAGCATGACCTTTTTAATCTTGAGGAAGGTGCGGACCAACTCATGGAAGCTCTGCAATTTTTCCCCAGGCAGCTGGGATTATATGTCTTTGGAATCAATTTCAATTCACAAGAAACTTAAGCAGGTCATTGGACCCACTGTTTTATTGGGAGCCAAAGGAACCCTGAAGACATCTGTAACCCATTGCAATGTCTGCAACCGCCAATTGCACACTGCAGAATTCATCGGTGAAGACAGAGGAAGTTGTCCAAGTAGTAAATAATAGAGCTGAAACCCGACTCCATCTTCACTACTCATTTAGTAAAGGAACTGAATGTTTAAAAATGGTCACACTAAATTGCACAGCCCATAGGGAGGGACAAATCCATATAATAGCCTCCTCGGACACAGCACACCATAAGATGGTGACAGGCAGGGTGAATGGGCAAAAGCCAGAAAGCAGACTCAACATCCACCTTTGCCATCTATTCCCCATGTCTGGTTTAAGCCACCAAACCTAAGGGGGAGACCTGCAAATTATGAAATGGCAGAGTTATCAAGAGAAAACTCCTTATCTAGCTTTTCATGAAAAATATGGTGGAGACACAGGTATTCCTATAGTCCATCCTATAACCTCATGTTTACATGTTTCCCCTCTACTATGGCTCCAGGGAGCTCTTAAGTCATAAACTCTTCATAAATTAGCCTCTGGTAGAATAAGAATTGATTCTGTCCACTCTAGCTACTGAATGATAAAGTTAATGCTATATTTTTAATATGGTCTTCTTGAAGGGTTTTCACCTTTGAAGGTGACTATAGACCATCCTTCCATATTTTGACTAAGTTGCTGTTAAAATACCGGCAAAATTGCAATTTACTGTGCCTTAACTGCATATGCGTTAAGCCCTCGGATTCTAGAGAAGTAATGCAATTGAGACTATTCTAGCATAAAAGACAGGGAGAGTCAACCTTTGGATTTCCAACGGTTTGAGACTACAACTCCCATCACCCATAACCATTGTCACTGTCATTGTCTGCAACAGCTGGAATTCTAAAGGATGACAACCTCTGACTAAGGTGTTAATAAAAACTAGCCCACCATGGTAAAGTTGGACAGCTGTGGACTAGGCGACCCCAGTGTAGCACTGATCCTCATTATAGTGTATTCTAGTTGTGTTTAAGTTTTAGTTTATACTATATTCTTTACTGTACTTTAACTACTAATATACTGTAGATCTGTGTTTTTATTAGTGCACTGTTTTATTGTGTGGTGGTTACTTTATATTTATAGTGGATCTCAAGAGGACATGTGTGGCTTACTTAGGTGGAGTCATTGCCAAGTACCAAGGTTCTGTGCTGCTCAGGACTGTGGGACAGGAAGTGATGTAATGCTTAATCTTAGTACATGGGGCATAGAGCAGGAAGACATGTCACTGTACATACCTTAAGACCATTAGATGAATCTCTCCCATGAACATGAGGAACATCATCATACAGAAGTTGGCAAATAGTAGGTGGTTTTTTTTTTTTGGTTTTTTTTTTAACCAACCGCTTAATTTAATCTGGGCAGAAAATCCTAATGGCCACACTGAATCAACTGTTCTTGGACTGTTCTCTAAAAGTAACCTTTAATTAACACTGAATATTGGGTTCTTCTATGCAGACATGATTCTCTGATTTTGGACTCCAGAACCCCAAATCCTCCAACTTCATTGGTCAGACTATTGGGCTCTGGAACCAGCAATGAAGAATAACATCTGCCTCCATATACATGATATACGGTTTTATTTAAAAATTAATTTTGGGGAAAGAATCCAGGAAAAAATGACTTATAATGACCATTAAGTGTTACGGTTTGCAAAAGTTTGGCAGACAAGCACTTAGAGTAAAAACTCACTTTATTGAGACAGGCAAACAGATAATGGAATATACGAAAATAAACACAGGATAAGATAAGGAAGATCCTACCACGGAGCAAGATAGTCTTATCAGAAGTAGGAGACTGCATCCGGGTATCTCTCATATAGACTAGGAGCCCACGTGAATATGTGAGGAGTCTGCCAGTGCCACAGGTCTGCACCAGATAGGGTATCCGACTAAGTAGGGCAACACAGAAAGAATAGTCAGACAGTGCCACAGGTCAGCACCAGAATGGGTAGCCTAGGTCAAGGCACGGAGCGAGTGGTCTGCCAAAGCCACAAGTCTGCAACCAGATGGATGGATAGCCAAGTGGGTAGTCAGCCAGAGACACAGGTCTGCACCAGATTGGGTATCCAACTATCCACATAGGGTATCTGACTAATAGGGCAACACGGAGAGAATAGTCAGACAGAGCCACAGGTCAGCACCAGAATGGGTAGTGAGTCAAGCCTAGGTCAAGGCATGGAGCAGGTAGTCAGCCAAAGACACAAGTCTGCAGCCAGATGGATGGATAGCCAAGTGGGTAGTCAGCCAGAGCCACAGGTCAGCACCAGACAGGATGGTCAGAAAATGCCAAGGTCATACACGGAGCAGGTAGTCAGCCAGAACCACAGGTCAGCACCAGATAGGATGGTCAGACAATGCTAAGGTCATACACGGAGTGCAACTAGGAGAAAAGTGACTGTAATTGACACCAACATGAAGGCTACTGAGCACAGGCTCCACCAGCTCTTATATACCAAGCCAGGAAGTAGTAAGGAAGAGTTAAGCCATGGCCCAAGATATAAAGACATGGGTGCGTCACTCCCACAGGCAAGCTTCAGAAAATGTTGCAACAACCTGCGCATGTGCATTGAACCCTGAGTCGCCTGGAAGATGAAATCCAGCCGAGACGTCCTGGGAGAGGGCACAGCCTTCCGCGGGAGGCACCAGAGGGGGGTAGGTCGCGAGTGGAAAGAGACACGGGGAACAGAGAAGGAGCGTCAGTACTGGCCCCAGCAAGGCATCAGTAACCGGCAATACAACGCCGGCCAAGAAGTACAGCAGGCTGTAACAGTACCCCCCCGAACAACCCCTCCTCTGCAGGCCGGGTTGGGGTTTTTGTGGGAAACTGAGTATGAAAGTTACGCACCAGGATAGGTGTGTTCACATCGTTAGACGGAATACAGGAGCGTTCCTCCAGCCCATAACCCTTCCAATGTACCAGATACTGCAATTGCCCCCTGACTCCCCGGGAGTCCAGTATGCCTTGTGCTACATATTCCTTGTGATCACCAACTCTGATAGGTGCTGTTTGGACAGTAGCCGAGGTATAGTGGTTACAAATCAGAGGCTTGAGTGACGAGACGTGGAACACATTGTGGATGAGCATCGAGGCCGGAAGATCGAGAGCGAATGCCACTGAGTTAATTCTATGCAGGACACAGAAGGGACCAACAAACTGAGCAGCCAGCTTTCTACAAGGTACCTGTAGGTTGAGATTGCGGGATGACAACCAGAGTCTCTCCCCCACCTGGAAATTAGGCGACGGCAAATGCCTACGGCCAGTCTGTGTAACGGTTTTGTAGGACACTCAGACCAGCAGGTTAGAATAAAACACAGTTTTATTAAAAGACAAGCAAGACTGCCCTCTATAGGCAATACAGAATGACTGGAATATACAGTAAAGTACAGATGTCCTCTCAGGCCCAGTATACAGGGAAAATAAATATACACTGTCACAGGACAGGCATAAATAGCATACAGGGTACTCAAGGGTTAAAGTACATAGAAATCAAATCAGTCTCTGTTGTGGTGTGTTTGACACGCCCATAAGTTGGTAAAGGAGCGATATAGTGGTGCTAGATGAGAACACCAGTAATTAGAACAGGACAGAGACTACTGCTATGCTGAGCAGGGAACTGAGGCCAAAATACTCTGCAAGAGCTTAAGGAGCTAGAGCCACAAGCACACAACCAGTGCGTGAACGGAAGAGCAAGTGCACTGCAAGAGCTGAGATGTTAAGAGCCAATAGCACCCACCCGGTGCGTTAACGGAGACCAAATACACTGCGAGAGCTGAGGATTATAGAGCCAATAGCCCCCACGGGCATTGTAACGGAGACCAATTACACTGCAAGAGCTTAGTTGTATAGAGCCAATAGCACCCCCACGGACACTGTAACAGAGACCAACTACACTGCAAGAGCTGAGGTGTATGGAGCCAATCGCACCCAACCGGTGCATAATGAGACTACTGCGCCCAACAAGTGTAACCGGGTGCGCAGGGTAAATCGGAGGCCACCATGCTCTGCAAGTGTTAGCAGGAGTCTCTAGTAACGGAGACACAAGGCTCAGCAAGTGTAGCGGAAGGCTCAGGGTAGCGGAAGCAACGGCTCTGCAAGTCTTAACGGAGGCTCAGAGAACGGAGGCAACAGCTCTGCAAGTGTAAACAGAGGCTCAGTGAATGGAGGCAACAGTGCTCTGAAGTGCAAACGGAAGGCTCAGTGCTCTGTAATTGTTAACGGTGGCCCAGAGTAACGGAGGCAACAGACCTCAGCAAGAGTAAACGGGGAGGCCCAGTACACAGGAGGCAACAACTCTGTCAGCCCTGCTACCAGCACAGCGGAAGTCAGAATGTCGCCCAGGCGACACTGGAACAGGCTCTCAGCAGGAACACAGGCAGGGTCAACAACGTAGCCGGGTCAGATCACGGAGCAGGAACGTCAGACAAGCCGGGTCAGATCACGGAGCAGGAACGTCAGCCAGGCTGGGTCAAATCACGGAACAGGAACTAAGGAGCGTAGTCAGATGGGCCAAGTTGGTACACAGGAACGCAGGAACACTGGAACACAGCTACACAGCAACACTGGCTCAGGAACACCAGGAAAGGGCACCTGACAGGTGCCAAAGGCCGAGTATAAAAAGGCCATACTGGGCGGGCCAAACAAGCTCAGCCAATGGGAGCGCACCACAGCAAAGAGTGACAGAGAAAGATCACGGGAACCATGATAGCCTGCGTCTTTTGTCGTTGCGTGGAACCACGTAGGGTATTCTGTACCCGTATCCAAGAGGACCAGAGAATCCTTAAATGCTCCTCTAGAGCCGGAATTTGTTGTGTTTCAAAAGTTTCAGGAAGAACAAAGGGTAGTTGATCAGGTGAACTCTTTGAGGAAGAGTTAACAGCACAATTCCAGGCAAACTCCGCCCAAGGTAACAGGGTAGCCCAATTATCGTGATGGTCAGAGATGTATCAATGGAGGAATTGTTCCAGGGCTTGGTTAGACCTCTCTGCCACACCATTAGACTGAGGGTGGTAGGTGGAGGAGAATGCAAGTTGAATCCCCACCTACGAGCAAAAGCACCTCCAAAAGCGAGAAACAAACTGGCTCCCCCTGTGCAAAGCAATAACCCGAGGTATGCCATGGAGTCAAAAGACCTCTCTAGCAAAAACCATCGCCAATTCCTACACTGATGGTAAGGTTCTAAGTAGTACAAAATGGGCAATCTTAGATAGAATGATCAGACAATGCCAAGGTCATACACGGAGCGGGTAGTCAGCCAGAGCCACAGGTCTGCACCAGATTGGGTATCCAACTATCCCAGAAATGATACGCAGAGGATAATCAGTCAGAGCCACAGGTCATCACCATATAGGATGGTCAGACAATGCAAGTTCATATACGGAGTAGGTAGTCAGCCAGAGCCACAGGTCTGCACCAGACTGGGTCTCTAACAATAGTGGGAACGAGAACAGAGAGGATAGTCAGAAAGAGCCACAGGTAAGTACCAGATAGGATGGGCAGACAATGCCAAGGTCATACACGGAGCGCAACTAGGAGAAAAGCAACTGTAACTGACACAATGTAAGGCCTACTGAGCACAGGCTCCACCAGCCCTTATATACCAAGCCAGGAAGTAGTTAGGAGGAGTTAAGCCATGGCCCAAGGTATAAAGATGTGGGTGCATCACTCCCACAGGCATGCGTCAGAAAATGTCGCAACAACAGGCGCATGTGCATTGAACCCTGCGTCGCCTGGAAGATTAAATCCAAGGCATCAGTAAGCGGCAATATGACACCGGACAAGAGGTACAGCAGGCTGTAACATTAAGATTTTCTGTACAAGATTACATCCAAGTGGACCTGTAACCCTCCACATAACTTCAATCAATAGAAAATGCCAAGATAATTACATTTATTTATTTACTTGGAAAATACACTGAGATTTCTTCAGCTCTCAGTATGTCCTGGAGAGCTTTTACGGTAAGAAGTTACTTATTTACACAAAATAGAGAAACAATATATACACACACATATACACATAAGCATACAAAAAAAATATATACAGTTACATATTGTTTTTAGATACAAAGAAGCAGTTATTTTAGTGATTTTAGAGTGGGAGAAATTGCCTATTTGTTGTGTTAACAATTTATTATATGCAGTTCTTCAGCTATTCTCATCTGAAAACCCTACCTGGTGATACACATGCTAATATAGCCTGTGCTCCTATAGGTTAATATGTGGTACTACAGGCTACTTTGTTTAGTCCAGCGATCCCCTCTCTTTAACCCAATGTCCCTCTCCTTGCTGATGTTCCTATCCACTGTACTCTACCTGCACTATATTATAGCAGTGTCTGTGCTGGGAGCCAATAAGAATTTGTCTGCTTACCAAGTAGCATTTACCATACATGTCCTGCACTGCATTCAGCACTTGCACTGATTTCAGTGCCCAGCACGAGCCCAACACTCATTTAAAGTTGAGGGCAAGCTGTATAACAGAGCATGGAGCAGCTGGATTGTAAATGGGGCAGGCAAAAGAAAAAAATAGCAGCTCTGCAAAGAGGCCACACTGCAAATCATTATGACATAATCAAGATGGCGGATGTCTCCCTCTGCAACTTGAATTAATGGTAGGATTAAAAGCTGGGGAGTATATCTTGGTGAGTGCAGATATCCAGGCACCAGTATCTAAGTAACGGTTTTCAGTACACTCAGAGGCAGAATGTTTGGCAAAACACAGTTTTATTGAAACCACACAGAACAGAGTAACCCTCGCAGGTCCAGCATACAGATACAATGTACTACTGACACAGGACAGGTTACAGAGGAATCATTAACCCACACGGGTCCAGTATATATAAAGAGAGCAAAATATAATACTGACACAGGTCAGGTTACAGTTCGTGTGAATCAGCAAGACAAGATAGGAAGGCGCTATAAGCCAGGAGGCTAATAGGACTTAATAGTGGAAGGCCCAAAGAACACTCTCTACTCAGAGAGTGATACAATAGCGACTTGTGACCCGCAAGGGTGAACGAGACCCTGGATATGTAACGGACTACCGGAACAACACTGGGTGGAGGCAACCGGGGGTGCAGTGTAACGCCAAGCCGAGACAGCAGTAACTGTGACCCAAGGATAAAGACACCAACCCGCAAGGGTTAACAAACGCTCCAGCCTGATGGCGACTGCCAGGTAGTAAAGACAAACTTAGGCACCCAGGAGACCAACCTCAGGAGGGGAGCAGTGACAGGCCAAGCGTACCGTGTGCAACCAGATATACCTCCTACCCTGGAGTATGGAGATACGAGGCACAATAGAGTGACTGGGTCGCAGTAGCTGAATGGCAGAGCAGTAATCGAGGCAACCAACAGGGTCTATACTAGACAGAGCACCAGAAATATCCCCAAGCCAGATGAGCGGATGGAGTGGTGAACCGGGCCTGAGTGGTACACAGAGCAGGAGTAACAGCCAATCTGGATCGGTACACAGAGCAGGAATGTCCTCCTAACCGGGTCGGTACACAGAGCAGGAACGTCTTCCAAACCGGGTCGGTATACAGAACAGGAATGTCAGCCAATCCGGGTCAATACACAGAGCAGGAACGTCAGCCAGGCCGGGTCGGTACACAGAGCAGGAATGTCAGCCAATCTGAGTCGAAACCCCGAGCAGGAATGTCAGCCAGCCCGGGTCGGTACACGGAGCAGGAACGTAATCAGGCAATGTAGTCAGGCAGTCCGGATCATACACAGGATTCACACGAAACAGAGCAAGCGCTAATCAACGGGAACACCACGAAAGGGCCCTGCAGAAGTGACAGGGCTCAGTACTTAAAGGCTAACACTGGGAGGAGCAACATCACGTTAGCCAATAAAAAGGTATTCAGGAAATAACACTGTCAAAATATTGCCAGCAATGACACGGCAGCCGTGATAATCTATCAGGGAGCTGCCAAGTTCCTGGGTCATATGGACCAATCCCCGGCACTCAGCAGTTCTAGCTCATTTCATCATACTCTGGCATGGAAATACAGGGCCATTTGTAATGCAAGTGAATATTTATGGGGTCTTGGGAACTTGACAAGACCCCCAGACCAAACAATGTAGCTCATGATTATGAACTTGTGCACCAAATATTTTTCCCAATTCTTTCCTTATGATTCATGTGGCCACTTTCCCTTAGTTTTGGGATAGCTTTGTTAATATGTTGATTTTTTTTTTGTTTAAAGTAAAAGGGCATTTCTTTAGGGAAACATTGTAACAAAATATATTGTTTTTGCATATGTGTATTATATTTAAAAGTGTATTTTTGGGCTAATGTTGGGTTAATGTATTTAACTGTATGTAGCCCTACTGATTCTGATGCTCTGACACTCCAAGTTCCTGAAATGCTTAAGTGAAGCTGAACCATTTTCCTGTCTGATCCAAATTTTATTGCACCCATGGTGGAAACTCTCATTGAGTACAGGGATGTCCGACACAAATGGTGGCAGGAGTGGTATCTGGCAAAGAGAAAAGAGGAAACCATTAGGTATGTATGCAACAAGTAAAAAACAACCATCCAGATCCACTGACCCAGGGCACAAATTGTACCCAGGAAGGATATGAAAGAACTAGTACCATTGGACACATTCTCTCTGAGTTTAGTTCTATATGCTCTTGCCTTTCTGGGGGAAAAACAGTTTGACAGAAGCAGCCCATTACATGTCAGCCCTAAGGATATCCTTACACTGTGATTGTAGCAGTGTCTTTATCCCAGAGGCATTAAATGCTGAGTGCAATATATGTATCATTCAACAACTAATTTTGAGAGTACCCAGCCACTTGATGTATACGGTGGAGGTCAATTGTGTGTTTCTGTGATTCTGAAATGGTCTATGCTGTACTGTACTGTAAAAACTAACACTGCTGTGCTTGTGAGAGAAAGATAAATATGTTTAAAATGTGGCTCTTCATCTTAGCTAGTGTAGTTGCAGATAGGAAAAGAGGGGGAGCTAGGGTTTCTTGCTTCAAAGAGTATTGGTACTGTGCAGTTCTCTAGATGGTTCCAGATGTGATTTGTAGACAGTGTCACTGACAGTGACAAGGACAGTTTAAAACAATTCTTTTGACTGTTTGATGACAGGCAGCTAGGAGATCCTGAGACTGAACGTGACAGATATCATTTTCAGACCAATTAGACATCACTCTACACTCTGCAGGAAAAAGACAAGCATAAGTTTGAGCTGCTGCTATTCTGTTTTCATGTGCAACTAATTACAGACTATAGATGTGTTGACATTAGCAGCTCTGTTGTGTACATAATAGTAAAAATTAGCACTACAATCAATATGTCCACCAAACATTTTAAGGTAAGTAGAAAGGACTAGGAGGAGTGCATTATTGTGTTGATAGTAGTAAAAAATAACTGACTGTGACCACGGTTGGCTGTAAATGTTGATGACTCTCTGTCATGGTTTTTGATGAACACTCAGACAGAACAGTAAGGTTAAAATGACTTTATTGAGTAAAGTGCATACAAGGAATGAGGCCGCAGGCCCACAAAACGAAACCACACTATATGGAGAATATATAGGCAGTAAGCAATGACTATAAACAGAATGACTGAGATGGAACACAGGTAGTGGAGGTATCTTAGGCAGGCAACCCTCCACGAGAGAACCTGGAGCGATCAGGCCACTGGACCCCGGCTGACAACAGGACAGAGGATGGCAGTAAGTCCCGGAGATGGTAAAAGGCACAAGACCCAGACGCCTGGGTGGCACAGAACCCAAGGAGGCAACGAGACAACACTGACCACGTGACAGGGGTCCTAGAGTGACCAAGGCCACCACTTACAAGGGTAAACCCTAGACCGCTAGGGGTGGATCGAAGTGAACACTGGAAGGCCACAGGTGTCCCCTCCTAGGACAGTGGAATAAGCACAAATGCTGGTTCTGGGCCCTCAGGCCACTAGACAGGAATATGAGCTCAGGGTCTCCACACACCCAGTAGTGCGTGCCAATGCAAGTGCTGGCCCTCACCCAGGCACTGCAACACGAAGGAGCACACGGGTAGCTTAGATAGTGTTAGGCACTGAACAGTTAACAGGAGATATACATAGGAACTCCCACAGGGATTGAGTCCAGCAATTAGCGCAGAGGGAGACACAGAGAGATCAGAGTAACTCAGTCAGCACTTTCTAGCACTGTACCGGTACTTCGCATGTACACACTGCCACAGGCAGTAGGAGTAAGTGGCAATAGCACAAATGCTATGCCTATGGTCTACAGAATAGGATTAGCGCCATGCGGCGTACCCCAACTAGGCAACTGGAAACTGTGGAATGTAATGCTGGCCAGTTAGACAACAGAGGAGGCTCAACCATACACGGATGGCAACAGAACAATGGCTCAGCGGAACAGGTACAAACCAACGGGAAGCACAGACTGGTCAGGTGCAGAGGCGAGGCTCAATAGCCAGGCAGACTAAGGCAACGAGTTTTTACAGCCAGCTCAGTACAGCAACGGAGCGGGCTCGCAGCCAGATCGGTCGGTAACGGAGCAGGTTCTCAGCCAGATCAGTTCAGCAACGGAGCGGGTTCTCAGCCAGATCAGTTCAGCAACTGAGCGGGTTCTCAGCCGGATCAGTTGGTAATGGAGCAGGTTCTCAGCCAGAACAGTTCAGCAATGGAGCGGGTTCTCAGCCAGATCAGTTCAGCAACGGAGCGGGTTCTCAGCCGGATCAGTATGTAACGGAGCAGGTTCTCAGCCAGATCAGTTCAGCAATGGAGCGGGTTCTCAGCCGGATCAGTCGGTAACGGAGCAATACACGGGAAACATAGGAACGTCATCAGGCAAGCCAGGTCATACACGAACAGCAACACAGTAGCAAAACATCAGGCTCAGATACACCACAAAAGGGCACCTTAGAATAGACATGACAGGATATAAAAAGGCAAGTCTTGGGTGGAGCAAAGATGACAAGCCAATGAGAAGGCAGCATGGAAATTAGGCACAGTAACAATGTCGCCGTTAGAGCAGGAACACGGGCACCGTGATACTCTCCTCGTAAGAGGCTGTTTGTAAAAGTGATATGAAATGTTATACCAATAGTAGTACAAACCTTTTAGCAATAAAAGATGATAATGAGTCACATTCCAGTTTTGCCATAGTAGAGAAGGATTTAAAGGGATAGTAATGTTTCATAATAAAAGCAGCTCTAATTAATCATCATAGTATTTGGACTTTGGAGAGTGTTATTTCAGTTCTTTCAGAGTTGTAGTTCCAGAGTAATTCAATGACAAAGTGTCCACCTCCCACCCCTTTTACTGATGTAACACTGTTCAGCCAGATCAGAAGGGAGGTGCCCAGGTAGACTGCAGAGAGGGACAATCTTCAATTAAGATAAGGGAAAAACCAGAAAAGCTTGTCAAGGGGGGTAGGGATTTCATTGTTTTCATAGGAATAAGAGTGTCCCCTTCTGTTATCTGTCTGGTCTATGGACTGCATTCCACATCAGAGAAGATACAGCTTACACTAGGTAAAAGGGGCGGGAAGGGAAACTTTGCTTGTGAATATCTCATAAACCATAAAAGTTTGAGAGATAAGACATATCATTCTTCATGTTTTTTTAATGCCTACAAAATAAAATAAAGTTAAAACGAAGTATTACTATCCCTTTAACAGTAGTGAGGCCAACTGCTGCATCAGACAGTAGATATGTTAAACAAACTGCAGCAGGTCATGGATAAAAGGTCTACCCTTGAAATTTGTTTGACATGTTTATTTCCATTTTAAAATTAAACCATTAAGAGTTTATGTGATGTAGACTAGTCATAGTCAAGTGATATACACAGCAGCAGCAAGGTAATCCTTGAAAAAATTATCAGGCCCATGGCAGGGTAAACCTTGTAAAAATTGTTTACAGGCTAATGCATACAGCAAAGTAAGCCATGGCAAAGCAGGTCTAAAACAAGGTTTGTTTCTGGTGGTAGAGGGCTGGTGGGCTGACAACTAATCACAAAATTCTGGTGGGGGTAGTAATGGTATTGGATGGGTCATGACTTTTTACCAATCAATTAAAGAAAAAAAGAATTGGCCCTCCTTGCAATGAGTTGTGTTTGTCCTACAGGGAGAACAGTCTGTAGATGTGGCAAACAAGATAGGATCTTCAGAAAATGGTCAGAATTTAAATGTAGGTTTCAGAAATGTATTCAATAGTATGTACCAGTGGGGAACAAATGCAAAAGAAGTAGATCACAGCCAATGTGGTTAACTGCAGATGTAAAGATGGAAATGGCAAGGAAAATGGACATTTAAACTATTTAAATCTGAAAGTACAGAACATTCTTTCCTGAAATACAGGGAATGCAACAAAGATTGCAAAAAGGCAATTGGGTTAGCAAAAATAGATAATGAAACTAGAATTGCAAGGGAGAGGAAGACTAATCCAAAAAAGTTTTTCAAATATATAAATAGCAAAAAACGTAGGAGGGAGTGCATTGGACCTTTCAAAAATGAGATGGGTGAGTTGACTACAGAGGATAAGGAAAAGGCAGATGTTCTAAACACTTTCTTTGCAACAGTATATACAAGAGAAAAAGGAATGGTAGAAGAGCCTCAACAAGTAACAAATAAAACCATACAATTGTCAGATATTGGGTTAACACAAGAGGAGGTCATGGGAAGACCGAACAAAATTAAGACTAACAAAGCACCGGGTCTTCATGGTATACATTCAAGGGTTCTTCAGGAACTCAGGGCAGTTTTAGCAAGACCCCTCATTTTACTGTTCAAAGATACTCTTCTCACAGGCTCAGTGCCACAAGATTGGCATAAAGCCAGTGTAGTGCCCCTATTTAAGAAGGGAACTAAAACATGGGAATTATAGACCTGTGAGTTTGACCTCTATAGTGGGAAAACTGGGATAATAAGAGATTATATTCAGGATTACACTGCAAAAAATAAGATTATTAGTAGGAATCAACATGGTTTTATGAGGAATAGATCATGCCAAACTAATCTTTTCATCTCCTATGAAGAAGTAAGTAGTAACCTAGATAAAGGTAAGGCAGTTGTAGTAATATATATAGATTTTTCAAAGGCATTTGATACAGTGTCACACAGGAGGCTGGGATATAAAATAAGAAACCTCGGGCTAGGAGACAACCCTTGCACTTGGATAGTGTGTCGTTGCAAATAAACAATTATCCAATACAGTTAAAGTTGAGAGTGGAGTACCTCAGGGTTCAGTACTTGGTCCACTGCTTTTTAATATGTTTATAAATGACCTGGAAATAGATATAGAAAGCAAAATATCAATATTTGCAGAGAACACTAAATTATGCAGGGTAATAAATTCAGAACATCATATTTGCTCTCTACAGAGGAATTTACATAAAATGGCAGATTGGACAAACAAATGGAATATGAAGTTTAATGTGGGAAAGTGTAAAGTCATGCATTTGGGAAGAAAAAATCCCATTGCTAATTATGAACTAAAAGGAATCATTTTAGGGGACTCGTTGATAGAGAAAGACCTGGGAATCCTTGAAAATTACAAACTTGGAAACAGTGACAGCAAAGTCCTGTCTTTCATTAAAGGGGTATTGAAGCAAAAGTAGATAACATCATTTTGCCATTGTATAAATCATTGGTAAGACCTCACCACGAATATGCAGTACAATTTTGGGCACCGGTTCTGAAAAAGGATATACTGGAACTGGAGAGGGTACAGCGAAAAGCAACACAATTAATTAAAGGAATGGAGGACTTGAAATATGAGGAACAACTAGACAAACTTGGTTTATTTACTCTAGAAAAAAAGATGCCTAAGAGGTGATTTTATCACAATGTACAAGTATATTAGAGTTCAATACAAGAATCCCTCTGCTGAGCAATTCATTCCAAGGCGTGAACCAGGGGACACCCCTTGAGATTAGAGGAAAGGAGGTTTCGACGTCAGCAGAGGACAGTAAGGTCTGTTATATTATGAAATTCTTTGCCCAAGGATGTGGTTATGAGAGATACAATGGATACATTTAAGAGAAGATTAGATACAGTTCTGTCAAAAGGGAACATACAGTGTTATACTGTGTATTAGTAGGCAAAACAGGAAGTTCTGATAGGCTAAATTATTTGGCAGCAGAACTTATGTCTTTTTTCAACCTAATTTACTATGTTACTGTGCTACTAAAGCAGCTGATAACTTTGAGAAACGCATTGATTTTATTTGAATGAATATTTTTGAAGAATACTGGAGACTGTATCTGGAGTGGATCCTGTTTTTTTCTGTAGTGGTGTCACGGAGTGACTTGAGAAATAAAGACACTGACAAGAACACATAAAATAAAATAGATTTTATTGAAAATATAATAGTAGCAGCTATGTACCTCTCCACTTTCACAAGCCCAGGTAAAGACAGTGCACAACACTTCCTTCACCCTTCACTAGGCGGATGTGAGACGGTACCATGTCTGAACCGTAATGCTAGGGTAAACCCAAAGGCAACAGGAGCGAGAAACTCCAGAATGCTGGAGCCGGCAACAGGAGCAAGAAACTCCAGAACACTGGAGCACCACCAAGTAGCGACTATACCTCCACCACCTTCATGAGTCCACGTGTGAGGACAGTGCACAGCACTTCCTCAACCTTTCAGTAGGCAGGTGTAAACTTGTAGCGTATATGTACGGCCCTTCACAACCATCACAAGACCGGGTGTGAGGACAGTGAACAGCACTTCCTCAACCCTTCACTAGGCAGGTGTAAATAGTAGCATATACGTACTAGCCCTCCGCAACCTTCACGAGACCAGTTATGAGGACAGTGCACGGCACTTCCTCAACCCTTCACTAGGCAGGTTAACAATAGCGCAAATATACCCTACCGCTAGGGTATACCAAGAGGCAAAGGTAAACTGCACCTAGAATGCTAGGCGAGGCAACAAGCCACCCGGACCATAGGCCGCAGAAGGTCAGTGACACGGACTGACTGAACAAGCACTGCTACAAGTGTAGAAAGCGAGGCGGTAACAGTAGGCCCAGGAAGCCGAGGGTGAACGATAGCTGGGGCTGGGTAGTCGAGGCTGGCAGTAAACCAAAGCTGGGATGGCAACAGAGGAGGGAGTAATCAGATGAAGCCAGGGTTCAGAGCCAGATAGGGTAGTCAAACAAAGCCAGGAGTCAGAGCCGGATCGGGTAGTCAGACGAAGCCAGCAGTAATACACAGGAATCAGTAAATGGACCAACACAGCACAAGGCTCAGGTAAACCACGACAGGGCACTGGGTATTGGAAATTCTGAGGCTTTTAAGGCCTAGTAGGTGGGCGGAGACATGACAGCAATTACCAGTGACTTATAAGAACAGCGAAATGCACTGAGCAACAGCCAGGAAGTAGCAAGGTCTCTGTTACAGTAAAGTAACACTGGAGGCAATCACGGGCACCGTGATAGTTGGTGATAAGAACAACTGGCCATAAGCACCGAGAAGAGACAGTAGAAAATTCTTTACAAGCTTGTATTGCTGTATATATGAATATGCATGTAGACACCTACTATATCATGTGAGTGTTATATATCAATTATGGTTACTCATTCTTGGCATGATAAGGGACTATTGGCGCCCCTCTTTTTATGTTTAAAGATAGGACAAGTGCAAAACAATAAGTGTAATATCTGTATAAAACCAAAAGAAAAAATATAAAAACCAAAATGTATAAAACATATAAGTAAATAAACAATGAATTCACATACATCTTTTAAATAAGAATTGTCACACTTCCTTGCTCTGGTGATCATCTGCCATCTAATTGGTGGCTATGACTTTAAAACTGCCTGCTTCATGCTAGTTTGTTCGTAGTTCCAGTTTGCTGTGATCCTTCTTTTGTTCGATTCTGACCCAGCTTTGTTTGACTACCCACTTTGGCACCGACTTCTGCTTATACAGCTATCTGTTCTGGTATTGAGTCAGGCTACGTACGACTTCCCGCTGCGGTTTCGACCCCAGGTTGCATGACTATCTGCTCGATAATGATCCTGTCTACATACGACTTCCTGCTCTGGCTTCAGCTCGTCCGACTACCCGCTCCGACTTCGACTCCAGCTGTGTCCGACTTCAGGTACAACTACTTTCACCAGTCCTAGTCAGTGCAATATCATAACCTCCAGGGGACTCACAGTTGAAGGAAGTGTCTATCTTCTCATCTTGCTTCATGGCCAGCAACTTTAATCTCAGCCCTAGCTGCAGCAAGACACTTCCAAAGAATGCTCCACTGCCATGACTTGTTCTCAACCCTTTGCTCCCCAGCTACTCCTTGGAGGTTCTGCTCCACAGTTTCTAAACCTTGAAAGAATAGCCTCTCCTGTCCTAAGCATGAAATCCTTCTGTATGTGGTAGAATAATAATATTGCCCGATGTCCAGTATTACTGATCGGGAACTATTCAGCAATGATTTCCATGTGAAGAACTTTGTGGGATACACCAGCCACATGATGTCAAACGGAGAGCTGGAAGTTACTTCTACACACGTACGACATTGTATTTGGATAATTATATATCTGGAATATTGAGCACGTGTTATCCCATGAAATTCTCTACCTGCACATGGAAATCATTATTGAATAGTTCCAGATCAGTAATAGTGGACATTGGACAATATTATCCCATACACAGGAGGATTTCATGCTTAGGATGAGAGACACTATCATTATTTAAGAGGCGTATATGAGTCCATTATTTATTTACTTATTAGATTCATACATTTTGTTTTTATATTTTTTATAATGTTTTTGTCTTGTGCTTTTATGTGCCTGTAGGTACACTCTCTTCTGCCTCTCCTTTTTTTTCTATGCTTATTGTACAATTTTGTCCTCCCACCCTCACGACTGTTACCTATGGACATGGTGGAAAAACAAGTCTGATCCTGTGACATTTGATGATCAGACGTCAGCAAGAGCAAAATTACCAAACTCAATAATGTCACTGCTAGTAATTTCAATTCCCACCTGAAGAGCCAACTCGTTCCACTAAGAAAGCTTTAATTTCACTGTTATCAACATTACCATCATCATCATCATCATCACCACCATTATCTTCATCACTGCCTACACCAGACTCTTCATTCTCTCTTGGTGGTGGCATGGGTGGTGCACCTGGTGTCACAGACACAGCAGACTCAAACAGATGCAACTCTGAGCTGTTACTGCACATAGTCATCTGAGGAAATCAAAAGCTTTCTTATTAGAAACATATCCAGGTCCCTGAGGATTTGGTGGCAACAGCAGTACTATATGTTGGTGCATGGCTCCCACTATCAATACAACCACTGTTGTTATTTGTGCTGTTACATTTAACTGTAGTTCTCTCCACTGCAGTAGCACCAGCTCTCCAACTCCTCTTAGCAAGCAACAGTGACAACACTGGTGGAATCTACCACTACTAATCCAAAATACCCCCCAACTTTCTCTCTTTCTCCCTCTCTAGTCTCACTTTCCACAACCACTCTATGACTATCAACTAAAACCTCACAGCACAGTGAGAAGTTCCAGGAATTACAGCTGGAATTCTCTTGGTCACAGAAAGCATAGGAAGCTGCCAAATTCTAGTGGGAAGTTAATTTGTGGTAGAAAGAAGGTAAAATTTTAATCAATTTTTCTATCCACAGGAAATGTGTTTTTTCCAGAAAATTCACACAAAAAGAAAACAGGACTTTTTGCCTACCCCTGTCTGAAAAGGGATAGAAAAGATGGCTCAGTTGGTTAATGTGCCAGCTGTAGAATCTGTTCAAACTGCAAGGGGTCACAGGTTCTAGTCCTGCCAAGGTCAGCTCAGTCTTTCACTCTTCTGAGGTAGATTAAATGAGTCCAGGACATACTTGAAAACGAGTGACAATCTCAATGTATTCTTCCTGGTAAAATACTTTCACAAAAAAAGGTGATTTTCTTCTGAGGGTTGGAATCCTTGCTAGGGGTTGTGATCCTGCTGGGGGAGGGTGGGACAGTTCTTTCCTAGATGCCCCTTTGGTTACATGTTAAAAGGATAGTAATATTTCATAATAAAAGCAGCTCTAATTAATCATCATAGTATTTGGACTTTGGAGAGTGTTATTTCAATTCTGACAGTGTTGTAGTTCAAGAGTAATTCAATGACAAAGTATCCCCCTCCCGCCCCTTTTACTGATGTAACACTGCTCAGCCAGAGCAGAAGGGAGGTGCCCAGGTAGACTGCAGAGAGGGACAATCTTCAATTAAGATAAGGGAAAAACCTGAAAAACTTGTCAAGGGGGCAGGGCTTTCATTGTTCTCATAGGAAGAAGATTGTCCCCTACTGTTATCTGTCTGGTCTATGGACTGCATTCCACATCTGAGAAGAGATAGCTTACACTAGGTAAAAGGGGCAGGAGGGGAAAATTTGCTTGTGAATATCTCTCAAACCATAAAGGTTTGAGAGATAAGACTTATATCTTTCTTCATGTTTTTTTAATTCCTACAAAATAAAATAAAGATAAAACGAAGTATTTCTATCCCTTTAGGTTGACATGCTCATTGAAAAGTGACAATGTACATTGGTTTTGCATTCCCAGTTAGATCTATGCTGGTTAGGTTTTTGAGTGTTATGGTTTGTGTTTGTTTGGGTTTACAACTGTTACTAGTGTTGAGCGAGGAATACTGTTAAGCCATTGCCTTATTACCTCCACTAAGGTCTAGTGTTATTGTGGGTGTTAATTTGGGGATTTAGGGGTTATAGCTGGATATAGGGTATTTCAGTCAATGAGTTAAAAAAATCCCTTTTGAATGAATGGAAAGTTGTATTTTTTCCCTATGGTGCAGCTAGAATTGCGTCTCTTTTCTTTCGAACATAAGGACCACCTAGTCTATTCTTCCCTGCAGTTTTCTCTCCTATTTTTATACTTCTCTCCTTCTCACAGATCACTGCCACATCGATATCCTGCTCTGCATTCCCCCACTATTCCATCACTGATACCACACATAGCTCTCTTACTTCGTACTATTCCTGTGCTCTCTCTGCAAAACACACAACTTCATCAGTGAACCCGTAACTGGATGAGAAGAGTCCATCTGTATACTGCGGGAACGCTGTGAAAATGACTCATATTTAGGATAATTTTCCTGTATGAATGAGGGTGAGTGATTGGGTAAGAGAGAGGAGGTTCGTATAACAGAATGTGACTGTGTTCTGTGGGGAGACAAACTTCCAGTGAGTTCAGTAGAAAATCACAGAATTCTAGGAAATGCAGATCTATTTCACAGCATATTTATAAGGTTTACTTGGGTAAAGATCCAGCTCCTGTTTTTGTTTGTTGTGCTTCGATGTTAATTAACCATTCAAGGACCAGAACTGCACAACCCTCTGCTCCTAGAAGGGTTAAACACTGTGTGTGTAGATACACTGGAATATTCTGTGGAAATGAGGGATTTTGGCACAGACACAGAACTGGGGGGGGGGGGTCTGGGTGTATAGAGAAAATAAATAAGAGATTAGGGAGGAAGAAGCAGAGACTGAAGAGATAGAATGAGAGAGAATGAGAGGGAGAAGCAGAATGACAGAAAGAGGGAAAGAAGGGAGACAGAAAAACAAGAGGGGAGGCACTGAGAAAGGAGAGAGGGGGAGAGAGAGAGAGATAGGGGAGAGAGAGAGATATGGGAGAGAGAGATATGGGAGAGAGAGATAGGGGAGAGAGAGATAGGGGGGAGAGAGAGATAGGGGGGAGAGAGAGATAGGGGAGAGAGAGATAGGGGAGAGAGAGAGAGATAGGGGAGAGAGAGAGATGGGGGGGAGAGATAGGGGAAAGAAAGAGAGATAGGGGAAAGAGAGAGAGATAGGTGGAGAGAGAGATAGGGGAGAGAGAGATAGGGGAGAGAGAGAGAGATAGGGGAGAGAGAGAGAGATGGGGGGAGAGATAGGGGAAAGAAAGAGAGATAGGGTAAAGAGAGAGAGGTAGGGGGAGAGAGAGATAGGGGAGAGAGAGAGAGAGAGAGATAGGGGAGAGAGAGAGAGAGATGGGGAGAGAGATAGGGGAAAGAAAGAGAGATAGGGGAAAGAGAGAGAGATAGGGGGGAGAGAGAGATAGGGGAGAGAGAGATAGGGGAGAGAGACATAGATGAGAGAGAGATAGGGGAGAGAGGAGAGAGAGAGATAGGAGGGAGAGATAGGGGAAAGAGAGAGAGAGAGAGATAGGAGAGAGAGAGATAGGAGAGAGAGATAGGGGAAAGAGAGAGAGAGATAGGAGAGAGAGAGATAGGAGAGAGAGAGAGATAGGGGAGAGAGATAGGGGAAAGAGAGAGAGAGATAGGAGAGAGAGAGATAGGAGAGAGAGAGATAGGAGAGAGAGATAGGGGGGAGAGAGAGAGAGGGGAGAGAGAGAGATAGGGGAGAGAGATAGGGGAGAGAGATAGGGGAGAGAGAGAGATAGGGGAGAGAGATAGGGGAGAGAGAGAGATAGGGGAAAGAGAGAGAGGGGAGAGAGAGAGATAGGGAAGAGAGAGGGGAGAGAGAGAGATAGGGAAGAGAGATAGGGGAGAGAGAGAGAGGGGAGAGAGAGAGATAGGGGGGAGAGAGAGAGAGAGGAGAGAGATAGGAGGGAGAGATAGGGGAAAGAGAGAGAGAGAGAGATAGGAGAGAGAGAGATAGGAGAGAGAGATAGGGGAAAGAGAGAGAGAGATAGGAGAGAGAGAGATAGGGGAGAGAGAGATAGAGGGGAGAGAGAGAGATAGGAGAGAGAGAGATAGGGGAGAGAGATAGGGGAGAGAGAGAGATAGGGGAGAGAGAGAGAGAGGGGAGAGAGAAAGGGGAGAGAGAGATAGGGGAGAGAGAGATAGGGGAAAGAGAGAGAGAGAGAGAGAGATAGGAGAGAGAGATAGAAGAGAGAGAGATAGAAGAGAGAGAGAGAGAGATAGGAGAGAGAGAGAGAGAGAGAGGGGGGAAAGAGAGAGAGATGGGGAGAGAGAGAGATAGGGGAAAGAGAGAGAGATGGGGAGAGAGAGAGAGAGGGGAAAGAGAGAGAGATGGGGAGAGAGAGATAGGGGAAAGAGAGAGAGAGATAGGAGAGAGAGAGAGAGAGATAGGAGAGAGAGAGAGAGATAGGAGAGAGAGAGAGAGATTGAGATAGGGGAAAGAGAGAGAGATAGGGGTGAGAGAGAGAGAGAGAGAGAGACGGAGAGAGAGATAGGGGAGAGAGAGAGATAGGGGAGAGAAAGAGAGATAGGGCATGTGTGTGTGTCTATATATTTGTGTTTATATACATATGTGTGTGTATGTATATATATGTGGGTGTGTATCTGTATGTATATATATATATATATATGTGGGTGAGTGTGTGTATATGTGTGTATTTGTGTTTGTGTGTATATGTGGGTGTGTATGTGTGTGTGTGTGTGTGTGTATATATTATATATTGGGTGTGTATATATGTGTGTGTGTATGTGGGTGGGTATATATGTGGGTGTGTATGTGGGTGGGTATGTACACATATATATGTGTGTGTATTCATGGGTGTGTATATAATATATGTGTGTGTGCATATATGTGGGTGTGTATATGTGTATGTTTGTGTGTGTGTGTATATATGTTGGTGTGTATGTGGGTGGGTGTGTATATGTGTGTGTGTGTGTGTGTGTGAATATATGTATATATGTGGGCATGTATATGTGTGTATATGTGTTTGTGTGTATATGTGTGTGTATATATATATATGTGGGTGTGTGTATATGTGTGAGTGTGTATATGTTGGTATGTATGTGGGTGGGTATATATATATATGGGTGTGTATATATGTGTGTATATATATGTGTGTGTATGTGGGTGTACGTGTATGTGTATATGTGTGTGTGTGTGTGTGTGTGTATGTATTTTACAGAACAATTCTTTAGTAAACCAATGGCATCACAGGGGACGAATAAGGATTCTCATTGATTTAGATGGGGAATTTAACTCATTGAATGCTGGAGAGTTCTCCAACTTTTTGCAATGCTTTGGAGAACCCTCTGGCATTCAAGGGGTTAACAGTCTCATTTAAACAGATGCTCCTCTTTTCTGTGTGAATGTGGTCCTGTGATAAAGAGGAGAGTTACTAAGGATGTTGTTCTAAGAGAACTGGAGCCGTTCTGTATTATACCAAATGCACCATAGGTGAAACATAAAAATTCCCCACATTTCAGTTCATTTAAATGGGACCTTTTAATCCTTGTAGTGAGCTCTCCAACACATTGCAAAGTCACTTATTGGAGACCTTTCTGTCATTCAAGGGGGGGGAATAAAATCCCCATTAACCCTTTGAGTGTCAGAGGGGTATGAAACAATGCATTGATACCCCTCTGGCACTCAAAGGGTTAAACATCAACAGGCATATGTATTTGACTCCTGTTGTGTAGTTTATGTGTTCCCAAATTCTTTCAGTTCTTGTAAGTACATCAGCCTCACTGTGTGTAAGGGAGAACATCCAATTCTTTGCAGCCGGTCAGTAGGAGAATTGGGAATAGGAGGGAGAGAAGAAAGGAGGGGCAGAGAGGGGCTGCTGTGCAGGAGAAGGAGGGAGGGATGGGGCAGCGGCTGTCCCTTTCTGATAACATAATCTGCAGAATAAGATAGGACGTTGGACCTGTGAATAGCAAGCTCCTGGGATGTGACACTCAGAACGGGTTGAGGACAACTCGGAGCACACAGCTGGCACAGGTTGGTGCCGTGGCCATGGGCAGCATCAGCAAGGAACATAGCCTCGGCACTGATGGACTCCAACTGCACGATTTGCACTTTAGCACCAGGGAAACCACCATCATTGACTACAGGTCACTGAAGCGTGATTACCACCACAGGTGAGTGTTCCACTGGGGCAGATAAAGAGTAATTTAAAGGAACACTAATACCTCCTAATAATAACAACCCCCACTTACTTTACCATTGCCAGAAAATCCTAATGGCCCTTATGAATTTTGCCCTTGTGCATTAATTCTAGAGATAATTCCTTAACCCTTTGAGTGCCAGAGTGATGCGCAATGCATTGCGTACCCCTCTGGCACTCAAAGGGTTAAATCAGTCCTGGTGTCATGTCCATGGAAGCAAACATTACAGCTGCTAGTAGGACCAAAGGGCCTCAAACTCTGCACACTGCACATAGTAATCTTGTGCATTTAAGGACCAGAGTGGAGAGCGGTGTATTGCTTTGCAATGTGTTGCACACCCCTCTGGCCCTTAAAGGAGCAGTACATTATTTTTATGAAAAAATAT
The DNA here is from genome assembly GCA_037306005.1 of Rhinophrynus dorsalis. NCBI lineage: Eukaryota > Metazoa > Chordata > Amphibia > Anura > Rhinophrynidae > Rhinophrynus > Rhinophrynus dorsalis. The sequence goes on along the minus strand of CM074721.1, from coordinate 481,884,842 downwards.
ATATTTTAAGGATTTTCCTATTGAGTAAAATAAGTGGTACTACCACTGCAAAGAGATTTATATTTCCAGAGTTATTACAGTTTAAACCCATGTTTTTTTACATTAGCAGTGCACTCTAGTGGTCAAATTCTAATTTGTTTTTCTGTTAGATCCTAATGGCGAAGAAAGTCAGGAAAGTCAGAGACATACAATTCTCCATAGCAGTGGTTCTCAATCTTTTTTGTTCGGGGCACCCCTAACACATAATCTACAACATTCGGGGCACCCCTAACATATTTAATGTACTTTATCAAGGGCATAAGAAGGGTACAATACATAAATATACAGTTATTATTAGGTTTTATAATCATAATAACAAATCTAAATCTATTGTGCAGAACAATTTTTATAAATCTTTATTTAAAAGTCCATTTTTGTCAGTCTCCATAGAAAACATGGGGCACCCTAAGTTGATGTCCGTGGCACTTTTCACCCTGGTTGAGAATCACTGCTCCATAGAAGGTGATAGAAACTTCCAGTCACTTCCTGTCAGTTAGAACTATCAGGAAGTAAACACAGTAAATTCACTTCCTGATTATTTAATCATATAATAATTCAATAAAGTATGTTTGTCAGAAGATGTCATGCGCAGTACAGACGGCTGCGCGCTGCAGTCATGCGCAGTACAGACTACCTGTGCCACAGCTGATAATGGAGTGGGGCGCTCTGAATTCAGACCGTAGTCCGCAGAGAGGACTACGGTCTGAATTCAGAGCGCCCCGCTCCGTTATCAGATGCTGTGCGGGCAGTCTGTACTGCGCATGTCTGGCACTGTGGCCCGTGTACACGGGCTGTTCAACAAGTTTTGTGACCTTGTTTTATTCAGCAAGAAAAACTCTATAAAATATGTGTTTTCATAAAAAAAGTTTACTGCTCCTTTAAAGGGTTAAGTAGGCCGGCTGCTTCGGACTGAAAAAAAAAACAGCAAGCAACTGTCATGTCTGCCTCCATGGACATGACACTCAGGACTGATTAAAGATGCTGTCTTTTGAACAAAAGCACAGGGAAAATGTATAGGGGCCTTTAGCATTTTCTAGCCATGATAAGGATACTGTGGGCAGGATAGTTTGTTCTACTTTAAAGGAACATAAAATGATTTTTAATGATAACTGGCTTTTTCTGCTGAGTAAAACCAGGGTAATTTTTCATCTGAAAGGGTGATGCTTCATCAAAAGTTATAACAGCTAAAACATGTTTGTTAAACTACTAGCAGCAGTGACAACTAGTGTCCAAAATGCTTTTTTCTTTAAATCATGCACTCTGCATGAGAATCTGACTCATAGACTATGGCCTTTCTTAGTAAGTGGCCTAACTAAAACCAACTGGACCCTGAGACAGATGGGGGGCCCTTACATGCTGGGTACTGGCACAACTGCACCCCCTACTCCCCTACTTACAGTTTTCAGAATCATGAATCCAAAGGTAGTTACTATTGGACCTCTATCTGCTGGGGACTACATCTCCCATAATCCTTGACGAGCACTATCTGGTTGAGTACAATAGGAGTTGTAGTCCACAACAGCTGGAGAGCCAACAATTGATACCCCTGCATTAACCTATAGAATTTCCTCATAATTTGTAGAACCACTAATCCATTATTACCATTTCCATTTAACCAGTTAAGGGGGGGGTTATACCTTTTGCGTATGTGGTTCTTTATTTAAAGGGATAGTAATACTTCGTTTTAACTTTATTTTATTTTGTAGGCATTAAAAAAACATGAAGAACGATATATGTCTTATCTCTCAAACCTTTATGGTTTAACCCCTTAAGGACCGGGAAATCCAGCCGAAGACGCGACTCAACGACCACGGAGCAAAATTTTTTTTTTGCTCCGTTGTGTTCCGGACACCCCGAACGGCGTGCAGCCGCGGGGGGAGCCCGGAACTCGATGACGGTCATAGTACGTCATCGGTCGTTAAGTCAAATCGACCCTTGATGTACTATGACCGTCAAGGGTCGTTAAGGGGTTAAGAGATATTCACAAGCAAAGTATCCCGCCCCCGTTCAGCCAGATCAGAAGGGAGGTGCCCAGGTAGACTGCAGAGAGGGACAATCTTCAATTAAGATAAGGGAAAAACCTGAAAAACTTGTCAAGGGGGCAAGGGCTTTCATTGTTTTTATACAAAGAACCATAAAGGTTTGAGAGATAAGACTTATATCGTTCTTCATGTTTTTTTAATGCCTACAAAATAAAATAAAGTTAAAACGAAGTATTACTATCCCTTTAACAGAAGGCATATTTCTTTCAAACAGTAGTTACTTATATCTGTACACCATAGTTTTTGATCTCTTGTAGTTCATTGCATATTGTTTTTAACCCTTTGTGTGCCAGATAGCTATCCTAAGGACTAGAGGGGTGCGCATTTGAATGTTTTATACACCCCCTCTGGTTCTAAAGGGGTTAAAATCTGATTGCAGCTAGTGTTCCCTTCCACTCATTCCAGCCAGCTGCGGTGTATTGTTTACTCTGAGGTAGGCAGACCAGACCTCACCTTTAACCGGAGACACATAGAAAATATGCATATTCCAGGACTGCACTGAAATTAAAGCAGCCCTGAAGTCTGCGTTTTTCATTTGTGTCACCGGTTAAAGGTGAGGTCTGGTCACCCTACTGTGAGGAGGTTTGAGCTAGAGGCAGACTTCAACAGACAAGGCATCACTATATACAGGAAACTGCAGATACTATGACAAAATAGACAGACAGACCTCACTGCTGTATGAAGGACACCTACCTAGGTTCCAGAGGGGTATGGAATGCATTGCAGAGCAATGAGTTCCGTACCCCTCTGGCACTCAAAGGGTTACGGGCTGTATGTTCAAATGGAAAGTGGAGGAATTCTGGTGCAAACCAACTGCCCCATAGCATAGAAATAGAATACTAAAAACTATGATTGATTTCAATGGGGATTTTAACCCCTTGAATGTTAGAGAGCTCTCCAGTGTACTGCATTGCAGTGTGTTATCAAACGCTCATTAGCATTAACTCCTTAACCACCCGATCCGGCGGAAAGCAACTGTTAAGGACCACTTTGTGATGAATATTGGGGGTGACAGAACAGCATGCAGCCGTGATGCAATCCCAGAATTGTATGACGTGCCAGCACGTCCTTAACTTATATCAATCGATGATGGTCCTTAAGGTGTTAAAGGGTTACATCCCCGTTTAAATCAGTGAGAGATTTTAGTCTTGCCCTATAATGCAAATGGTTTGCACCAGAATTCCCCAGTTTTGTTTTGAACATATGCCTCTAAGAATGAGGTTCTTAGTCTCCTTTAACCCTATAAGGTGCTAGAGAGGCGTCCAGTGCATTGCTTTGCCATGCATTGGAGACCTCTGTGTAGGCTGACCAGACCTCAGGACTGCTTTGAATTCAGTGAAGTTCTGAAATATGCCTATTTCCTATGTGTTACCAATTCAAGGTGAGATCTGGTCTGCCTACCTCTGTGGCATCTAAGGGGCTACATTTGTAATGTACCAAGACTGCCCTCATACACCACTAACAGGCAAGGCTCTACTGATATCTCTGCATTTGCATGTTTATCAATCAGTGAATCTGATTTTTGGTTGATATGGTTCTTAGCATAGTAAGTGTTAGAACAGCATCACCTGGTGTACCCAATGTAAAGTTTCAGTTCATAAATAACGTTTGAAGTGTAATAATTTACGAATGAAAAATCTCTAGGCAGTGAGAATACCTATGCAGGAAAATAATTATATTATGTATTTTTTACTGCTTCTTTAAAGGAGAAGCACCAGTAAAGCACAAGGGGATTTTATATAACAGAGTAATTATTCAATGTACAGTTCCCAACTTAAAGTGAATCCGACTGCATTACAGAAGACAAATAAAAGTTCTTATTGATTTAAATGTGTCTTTTAACCAACTGAATGATAGAGAGGTCTACAACACATTGGAGCGAGGCCTCTAACATTTAAAGTGTTAAAAGTTCTATTTAAATAAAGGGGAATTTTGGGAATCTTTCCACTATGATGGAGTTGGTTTGATTCACCTTGCTGGGATCAGACGCATTACAGGGATGTATATCCGGCAGGGCACCCTCATTACTTACACAGCACAGCTGCATTCTGTATCCAAAGTAACACGAGACTTAAAATTAAATGTGCTTATGGCAATGATATTTTAACCATTTGAGGGCCAGCAGAATGCTTTGTAGTGCAATGATCCCTTGCAAATACAGCACTAAGGGTGGAATGCAAGAAACATGCACTATTTACAGTGTACTTTAGATGGCAAAATGATTAACACCAAAATGTTACTGAACGGCGCCGTTTTTTTCTTAGTGAATAGGAATGTATCTTAAAAGGTGGGTGTGGCTAAAATGTCTGCATATTAACAATTGTGCGTAATTCAGCAAAGCAATAAGCACACATTTTCATACGTCTAGTTCTGTTGTACGTCTCTGCACTTTTTCCAATTCAACAATGTCTTTTTTAAGAACTGGTGCCCAAAACTGTAATCTGTATTCTACATGAGGCCTTACCAAGGGTTTATACAGAGGTAGGATAATATTAGAATCCTGTGCATCTACACTTCTTTATATGCAGGCTAGTACTCTATTTGCTCTTGCAGCAGCTGAGTGACTCTGCACACTGCTGTGAAGTCTATTGTCTATCAGTACTACTAAACCTTTCTCTAATGAGGATTCCCCAAGTTGTTTCCCATTTAGAGTATATGTAGCAAGTTTGTTTCTACAGCCTAAATGCATAACCTTACATTATCTACATTAAATGTCATTTTCAATTTTCTTCCCATTCACTTTCATCAGAGAAAAAACATCCTTCTCTGTACGTATTTCCTTGCACAGCTTAGTGTCATCAGCAAAGACTGAAACATAACATTCAATTCCTACTTCTAGATCATTAATAAACAAATTAAAAAGCATTGGGCCCAGGACTGAACACTGTGGCACCCTGCTTACAACCTCAGAGTAAGTTGAAAAGTTTCCATTTACAAGAACTCCCTGCCATCTATCATTTAACCAGTTTTCAATCCAAGTACAGATAACACCGCCAAAACCGAAGCCTTTAGTCCTGCTAGCAACTGTCATGTCTCTCTCCATGGATATATCAGGAACCAATGCAATGTATTACTTCTGTACTGCAGAACATTCTCCTTTACTCACTGGTTGTATATTAATTGGATGCTGCTTTTCCTCTTGTTGCACAGACCCTCCATATCAGTGCAGTAGAGGGAGCACACACACACACACACACACACACACACACACACACACACACACACACACACACACACACACACACACACACACACACACACACACACACACACACACACACACACACACACACACACACAGGAATTAACCCTTTGCGTGCCAGAGGGGTACGCAACGCATTGCTTTGCAATGCGTTGTGTACCCCTCTGGCATTCAAAGGATTAAATCCTGAGGAACATATCCCATTCATTAGATGTGGAACACACTGTTTCAGGAGGGGATTTTAACATCCTTTCATCATGTTTATGCATACAAGTGACTTAAATACATTTTGTGGCATTAAAAGCTTGCACTAGTATGATGCCATACAAAATGGAATAACTCCTTATATAAACATCTAATTTGCAACTACGAATATGAGAAATTACTATGAATAAACAAACTATGACATACATGGAAATGTTTATAATGCTGCATTCCCCAAGTGAATTATCATATATATATAGATGGTCAACGTTTTGGTCTAAACAGACCTTTATCAAGACAAGTTGTCTTGATAAAGGTCTGTTTAGACCGAAATGTTGACCTTTCTTTTTGCCACTTATAATTGAATAAACACCTGATTAAAAAGTCCCACAGGTGCTGCCCACTTTCTTTCCATTTCTGCATTCTAAGAGAGAGTGCTTTCCACCATTTTGTTTTATATATATATATATATATAGAGAGAGAGAGAGAATACTCAGCCTGGGCTGGCGTGAAAAGATGGCACACCATCGACAAAATTTGATTGAAGAAATTTAATCACACACAATATTCCATATGTCCAAACATTTTCGGTCCCCTCAAAGGACCTTTGAGGGGACCGAAAACGTTTGGACTTAAGGAATATTGTGTGTGATTACATTTCTTCAATCAAATTTTGTTGATGGTGTGCCATCTTTTCACTCCAGCCCAGGCTGAGTATTCTCTGTTTATTCCTGTGGGATGTGCACCTGATTATATTTGTTTATGTACTCTGTTGTAGGTGTGCCATTGCCTTGCATTCACTATATATATATATATATATATATATATATATATATTCAAGACTCACGCCTTTATGATGTTATACAAAAGTATACAAAAGAGTAACTCCTATATCGAGATGCATCTACTATGCAGTAAAAATATAATGGCTCTCTAGTGTTCAGTTATCAATGTGTCCATAACTTTGCTCTGCGAACGCTCTCCAGGACAGACTTGAAAACGAGAGAAATCTCGGTACATATTTCCTGGTTAAGCGTTTTCTAAATAAATATATAACTTCTTAATATACCATATTACAGTATTCCAACTTTCAACTAAAAATATGAAAAATGACTATGAATAAGCAAACTATGCAATACAGTGACAGATTGTTGTGCTGAACATATAATAAACAGGATCATTTTGAAGATTTGAATCCCATGTGAGCTCCCTCTGTTACACGGAACTGGAATCTCATGAACCAAGCTGCAAGGGCAAAAAAGTCATTGGGGCATTAGGATTTTATGGCAATAGTAAGGTGTATTTGGGTGGAGTTACTACTAGCAGTTTTGAATTCTCAATTAAAACCCTTGCATTGGATACCTCTCTGGCACTCAAAGGGTTAAGCCAGTGGGAAGTTTGAGAATATTTAATGGTGGAGTTGATTATCCAAAGAACCCTTTGAGTGCCTGAGGTGTACACAACGCATTGCAAAGCAAAGTGTTGCGTACCCCTCTGGCACTGAAAGGGTTAGCTTTCTGAATGTGGCCCATAGAGCTTATCTCTCCTATTACAGTGTGATACAGAACCACTGGGAGAGAGGACATGTTACTTGTGATTCTTGTCCCATAGTAAACGCTCCGCTCTCTTTACACAGGGTATTTGTGAACAGGAGCCTGGCGTTGGAGAAAATAAAATGCTTTGGCTTTGATATGGATTACACACTGGCAAGTAAGTCACTGATATAACAAGAAGGCACCAGGCAAGCTCTGACTATCATGTGCATTAAAGAGGAGCCATTCTGGAGCAAACTAAATGCACCATAGGGTAGAAATTAAAATTCCCATAACTACCATTAATTTAAATGGAAACTTTAACCCCTTGAATGCTAGAAAGGTCTACAACGCAAAGCGTTGGGGACCTGTCTAGCATTCAAGGGGTTAAAACTCCCATTTATATCAACTGGAAGTTTGATTTGTCCCCTATGGGCAGGTGGTTTACTCCAGATAGTAACATAGTAAATTAGGTTGAATAAAGACACAAGTCTATCAAGTTCAACCTTCTCCTCATACCCTAGTGACATGAGAATTGTATAGTTTTCCTGCTGCCAAATAAGTTAGTCTTTATCAAACCTTCCTATCTGCCTACTAATAAACAGTATAACTCTGTATGTTCCCTTTTGAAAGAAACGTATCTAATCTTCTCTTGAATGTATCCATTGTATCTGCCATAACCTCCTCCTTGGGCAATGAATTCCACAATTTAACAGACCGTACTTTAAAAAAACCTTTCCTCTCCTGAAGTCTAAACCTCCTTTCCTCTAAACTCTAGGGGTGTCCCCTGGTCACCTGATCAGGTCTTGGAATGAATAGCTCACCGCAGAGATCCTTGTATTGACCTCTCATATACTTGTACAGTGTGATAAGGTCTCCTCTTAGTTGTCTTTTCTCTAGAGTAAATAAACCAAGTTTGTCTAGTCATTCCTCATACGTCAAGTCCTCCATTCCCTTAATTCATTTTGTTGCCCCCTTTCCTTTAGTTCACAAGGCACTGAGAAATGAAAGAAGGGAATGGACAGATGTGTTTATTGCAAGACCTACAGGTTCTCATTTATTATTAACTCAGTGGATGCTAGAAATCATTAACCCTTTGAGTGCTAGAGAGGTATCCAGTGCATTGCAACGCAGTGTGTCGGCTACGTTTCTGGCACTCTAAGGGTTAAAGACCTCTCCAGTATCCAAGTACTTGGGATATTTCCAACATACTGCTTAGCACCTAATGGGCTAAAGTATTTAATGTAATAGGCACAATGGTTATATTGAAAATATACTAGGGCTGCAAATGGCCCCAGGGCCATCATTTGGACATCCATACTTTATTGTTCTTTATTCTGAGACTGAAGGTCAATCACCTTGAATGAATTTTACATATTCTGTTCACCAAAACACTACCAGATGCACTGTTTATGAACTTATTTATGGGTGCAGAGGCCCCTGCCTTTTCTTAGCTCAAAACATAAGGGTGGAGGAAACAATGTAAACTGCTTTCCTAAACAGTAGATTAGAAATGGGGTTATATACCTTGTGCACTTACTGTTCCCATTACAGACCTCATGGGGGCAGCCAAGAAACATTTCACAAGCTTCGGTGAGAGCACCTTTCTGTTGCCCTAAAGTTGCAGGCATAGCTTGGGATGAGAACTCCCTGCTGTTAAACGGGCTCACAACTTAACATAACCTTAATTAACCCAAGCTTAATAATAAACATACAAGACACAAATTAGGGTGTCAGTATAGACGTCACATGTTTATTATCATTGGGTTTTACATATTTCCACTGAAACTCTGCCTACTTCTGATCCTTCCCGCCACTTCTCGCCCACTTTTATGATTCACCCATTAAGCCACACTCTCTTTTCGCCATAATTGGCTTCGATTATATCCCCCAGTGGGACCAGAGGAGTTCCCTCAGGGGACTCCAGAAGAGAAAGTTCCCAGGTATGCTAATGCAGGATCCCAGGCCAATAGTCAGGCCAAACACCAAACCTGGCCATGGACAGCATTAAAGATTAATTTAGGGGAACCAATCCATCCAGAACTGATTCATAGTGACAATTTGGATTTTTTACCCAGATTAAGGTAAAATGGTGTTAGTGTTCCTGATGGAAAGTAACTAAACCCCTATCTCTTTACATCACTAGCCCTCACATTTCACCTAAGACAGTGGTTCTTGGACTTGCTCCATGGAACCCCAGGATTCCCTGACAAAGTACAAAAGTGTTCCCACAACAAATGTCAGTAGTGTTGGACAGCGGAACAAGGTTTTGGTGTCCATCAGTGTAAATATGTTTCTGTAGTATCAGGGGACATATGAAAGGTTAGAATAAATTCTTGGCAATGTTAACCTGAAATTTTAGCTTTATATTTTAACCCCTTAACGACATGTGACGTACTATGACCGTCACGGACCTTGAAATACTCAAGGACCGATGACGGTCATAGTACGTCACGTACTTTTTACTTACAGTGCTCTACCGGGAGCGCTGTAAGTAAAAATAGGGCCTGAAATTGACCGCTCCAAGATCGGAGCGATCTCTATCAGGCCCCATAGTGACGCGCCGATACACGCGACAGGTCACGTGTACCGGCGCATCCACGTGGTTCTATGTGGTCCTTATGGGACGGAAACGTCCCAGGACCGCCGGTCATTAAGGGGTTAATCTTAGTCACATGTATAGTGACCTAATGACAAATTAAAGGAGACCCCTGTGGCTCCCTCCTTGACCCTGTGAGAAGTGACTGAACTGAAAGACTGAAAGGGATAGTAATGTTTCGTAATAAAAGCAGCTCTAATTTATCATCATAGTATTTGGACTTTGGAGAGTGTCATTTCAATTATGTCAGAGTTGTAGTTCAAGAGTAATTCAATGACAAAGTACCCCCCTCCCGCCCCTTTTACTGATGTAACACTGTTCAGCCAGATCAGAAGGGAGGTGCCCAGGTAGATTGCAGAGAGGGACAATCTTCAAATAGGATAAGGGAAAAACTTGAAAAACTTGTTAAGGGGGGCAGGGCTTTCATTGTTCTCATGGGAAGAAGACTGTCCCCTTCTGTTATCTGTCTGGTCTATGGACTGCATTCCACATCTGAGAAGAGATTGCTTACACTAGGTAAAAGGGGCGTGAGGGGAAACGTTGCTTGTGAATATCTCTCAAACCTTTAAGTTTGAGAGACTTATATCGTTCTTCATGTTTTTTTAATGCCTACAAAATAAAATAAAGATAAAATTAAGTATTACTATCCCTTGAAGTCTTGTTGTTCAGCACAAAGCAATCCCTGTAGACCACCTGTGTCTTGAAAGACAAAAGTAGAGGCTCCCTGGAGGCTGATCACACAACCCATGAAGTTTGTTATTGAGAGCCATAGACTTCCTGCGCAGACATAGCAAAACATGATGATGGCCCTGTAGGTTACCTGTATTAAGTAGTACTGATATTTGGGTAACTACAGAGCTCAGAGCTCCAATTCACTGAGAAACAATGAGTTGAGACCTCTGTAGCATTCAGGGATTAAAAGCGTCATTTGAAGCAATAGGAATTTTTATTTGTACCCTATGTTGCAGTTGATATGCTCCGTTTCAGTACATCATCCTCAGTATTGCTTATCTTCCAGACATCACTACTCCATCTCCACTGCTGATTATTATTTTCTGTTTCTTTTCCCTTTTCGAGGGATCCCAATCTTTTTCAGCTCCTTTGATGCTAAATACTTCTCCATTGCACTGCCAATCAATGTATTAGAGACATTTTTAGCATTCAGTGAGTTAGGTAAGTGTTCCCCAACCCAATTCTCAGTAGAAATGAAAAGACTTGGGCAGAGATGCACTACATAGTAAGACACATAACATAGTAACAGTTGATGAGGATAAAAAAAGACACGCGTCCATCAAGTTCAGCCCATGCCATATAACTCCTGTCGATTCAGAGGAAGGCAGAAAAACAAAACAAAAAACCATTGAAGCCATTTACAAAAAAAATTCCTTCCTGACTCCAAATGGCAGCCGGATAATTCCCCGGATCAACATCCTATCTGCTTTGAAGCCAGCTGTCATAATTCTCAATATCCTTCTGAGCTAAAAGGTATTTATTACTTTTTGAAAGCATCTACAGTATCTGCAAACACAACATCCTGAGGCAATTAATTCTATAACTTTACTGCCCTTTGCTGCCCTCAATGAAAAAAAAAATCCCTGCATTTTTTGTAGTCAGAAGTACCTAATGCATGTCCTGTTATATTTTGCCCAGATTTTTGAGTAAATAAGGCATAATAAAGGTGTGATACAGAGGAAATCACTTTTCCAGTGTGAAACTTCAGAGATCTTAGTGCATAGGCTTTATAGAATAGCATAGGAACTGAAGGGTCTATAACACTGGAGAACAGGGGAGGGCTGGCCTGGGGGGAAGGGGGGCAATTGCCCCCTGGGCCGGTCATATGTCTGGGCTGGAAGGCCACTGCATCTCACTAAATCTCCCGATTGCTGCTGTAAATGGAGCTACACTAGTGATACCACAGAGGTACAATCCAAATGGAGATACACTAGTAACATAAACCATTTTCCTTCTATGCTCTATAGTGTCACTAGGTAAGCTTTACTTAAATTGTATGCTTTGTAGTGGCGTAATAGTGTAGCCCCATTTCAACTGTAAGCTATGTGGTATCACGTGACTTACATCACAACATTAATACCAATTTTAAAATTAACAAAATGGGGTGGGCTGGAACAGTGGCCTGGAACAATAAAAGAAATGGGCCACTTGAATGTATTTGCCCCCTGGGCCACAATCTGCCAGCCCTCCCCTGCTGGAGAAGTCATCTCCTCTGCTTCAGCACTTTATCTCCCCTTTATCATACCTTAGTGCATAATCCTCAAGGTCTTTAAGACTCCCCTGCTTGTACAAGGGTAAATGAATCAGAGTCAATTAGTGAACTCACCTGTGCACTAGCAGGGAGATCCTAAAGACATAGGCCCATATTTATAAAAGCAAACTGGAGTTATTCTTTAGTAAACCAAGTGCACCTTAGGGGACAAATAAAAATTCCTAAACTCCCATGCTCATACAACTTTTAAACCCCGTGAATGTCAGAGAGGTATTGCTTCTCAATGCATTAGAGACTACTCTAGCAATCAAGGGTTTAAAAGCCCAATTTAATTTCACAGGCTTTTTATTTGTGGTAGCCTATTGAAATGTCGCCATCTAATGGGCAACCATGAAAACGGCGCATTAAAAATATTGCCGGGATGAAAAGGGTGAAATGAGAACACTGCAGTAATCATAAGAGTGACATTCTGCTATCATCCACTTAAAGGTCGACATTTAAATAGTGAGCCTTTATTTGTCCTCTATGTTGCAGTGTGTTTACTCCAGAATAAGTTTGTTTTTATAAATATGGGCCATGGTCTTTCAGATGTACCTTAGGAGAAGGCTGGGAATTACTCAGTTATGTCGTGGTACACGTTGGGCTGGGGGGCAATTGCCCCCTGGGTCAGTCTTATGTCTGGAATTGTGGGCCACTGACTCACTCAGTCTCACTCTTGCTGCTCTAAAAGGAGCTACACTTCTGATACCACAGAGCTTATAATTGAAATTGAACTAAACAAATGATACCACAATCCAAATGGAGCTACACTAGTAGTATAACCTATTTCCCTTGTGTGCCCTATAGTATCACTCGTGTAGCTTTACTTAAATTGTATGCTCTGTAGTATCAGTAGTGTAGCCCATTTCACTTGTAAGCTATGTGATATCACTTGCTTTACTTCACAACATTAATGCCAATTTTAAAATTAAAAAAAGGCGGTGGGCTGGGGCAGTGGCATCGAAAGATAGTAGAAATGGGCCACTTCATTGTATTTGTCCCCAGGGCACAAGGTGCCAGCCCTCTCCTGTACATGTAGCTGGAAAAATGTCATTTCTGTGACACATTAGTGTGAGAAAAGCAATATAACGCATTGGGCCATATCCTATATAATAATTCGCTAGAAAGTTTGTAACGACGAAGTCATGCGCAGCAGAGACTGCCCGTGACAAGGCTGATACAGAGCCGGGCGCTCCGAAGGAGGAAATTTGTAATTATCTTTAAAATAAACAAAACAAATCTTTGGGTGACAGATTCACTGTAAATCAATGGGAATTTGGGGACTGTTTTATTATGGTTTAGATAACTTGTCCCATAATTATTAAATACATTTGGAATCACTGCCATAGCACCTCACTGATCTCTCCTTGGTTCTCTCCCCTGCAGTGTACCGCTCTCCTGATTATGAAGAACTTTGCTTTGAGCTTTTGCTGGACAGGCTGGTCTCCATCGGATACCCCCATGAGATCGTGGAGTATAAGTATGATCCTACCTTTCCCACAAGGTTAGTGTAAGCGCAGTCATTAATACTTTAAGGATCAGACGGGTGCACAATGCATTGCAAAGCAATGTTACTCACACCTGTCTGATGATTAAAGGGTTAAGCTGAGAGGCCTAAAGCAGAGATTGTTCGACAAAAATTCCCATCATCCACCATGTCCAAAGTTGAAGTTCAACAACAGCTGATGGGACACAGGTTGTCCACCTCCCTGGGTTAAAGCATGAAGAAGGAGGAGTGATGTCACTAAAGAAGTATTGAGGACTGGTTACAAATTATTTTTATTATTGATGACAATAATAATAATAATAATAATAATGATAGTATATTTATACTTTATGCATTGACTATTTCCCCACTGAATGTACTTTTCGCTACTACAAAACATTGAGAAACATTGGGTTATGATGTAATGATGCTAAAATGACAAAGAAGGTAATGCAGAGCCATGTTTGTATGTGTGTGCTTGGGTGCCCTTATTATACAGTGTTAGTGTATGTACTGCCGTGTCTGTGTGCAGTGCTAAGTGCTAGGGTTTGTGCTGCAGTGTGTGAGCATTATTGTGTGCACTGATGATACAGTGTTGTTGCCAGTGTCTGTGCTGTCATGTCTGTGTGCACTACTCACAGTGTGTGTGTCTGTATGTGTCTGTGTGTGTATATGTGTGTTACAGACCTCTCCTGTGTGCACTGATTATACAATATAACAAAGCTTCATACTATTTGATTGTAAATAATGAAATTATTATACTCACTGGCCTTTCTGTGTGAAGAGAATTATTGTTCTCCTCTTTGAACGAATGATACAGTGCTGTTCTACCATATGCACTGAGAATTCACTGTTATATTGCCTGTGTACAAACAACGTAGTTCTAGTGTCCTCCGTGTACCAAGAATTCAGTATTATCATGCACTGTGTACAGAAAATTCAGCATTATTTTGCCTGTGTACAGATATACTGTTATAACCCTGAGGATCAGAGTATTACGCAGTGCATTGCTTCTGGTCCTCACAGAGTTCTACAGTCCTGAGTAAACACAATAGTGTACTGCTCTGCACTGTGTGCACATTACCCAATCTGTTCCGTCCTGTAAACAGATATGGTGCTGATGTTCTGTCCTGTGAACAGATAATAGTGTTATCTTATTGTGTCCTCTGTGCAGAGGATAGCTGTTCTGCCATGTGTACAAATGATACCATGAGCCTCCGAAAAGTGGAGCAATTCTGGAACAAACTGATTCTCATTAATTTAAATGGAGCTTTTAACCAAACCAATGCATTGGCATCATCTATAGCAATCAATTGGTCAAAAAGCCTAATTTAATCAACATACATTTTAGTGATGATTATATGTCCCATGGTGCAGCTGGTTCACCCCAGAATTGCTCCACATATGGGCCATTTTTTTCCCTGTCCCATTTAACTCTTTGAGTACCAGAGGGGTTTGCAACGCATTGCTCTGCAATGCATTGCATACCTCTCTGGCATTCAAAGGTTAAAGACTCTCTGGTTTTATTCTGCTATGTGTATGGGTAGTTTTATTATATTCTGCATTGTGTACAATAATACAACTATATCATTGTCCTGTCTACAGACCATAAGGTGCTGTTTTATCCCATGTCTCTGTCAGGGGTCTGGTGTTTGACAGTCGATACGGAAACCTGTTAAAAGTGGACTCCAATGGGAACGTGCTGGTCTGTACTCATGGTTTCCGCTTCTTGAAAGGGTGAGTGTGAGAAGCACACATCTGATTGGTGGAGGGATGGGCCCCTTTCTGAGTTTGGCATTGGCAATGGGATAGAAATAGGGTCTGGACACAAAGTGGGATATCTACTGGGTGGTGTCATAATGCTAATTCCTGCAACGGTTAGTTTTCTTTCACATCCTTGAGGGTTTAATATTGCTATATATAAAACCATTGTCCAGAGGCCAGAATTCCTTCCAGTGACCTTGATGTCCTCTACATATTGCTTCCACTGATCAGTGCAATAGTGTAAACAGCTTCCTCCCTTAATACTCTTCTAGGAACATCTCGTGTGTCAGGTGGGATGATCTCTGTTATTACAACTGCTATGTTTTACGAATGACCTGTCACAGCCCTTTAATTAATGAAACAATGTGTTGATTGCTTATGCTGGCAATCGGTATGATGGTAGTAACTGGCAGTGGTAGACTGTGGACTCCTTTGGAGTTAGGTCAGGAAAATTATAAATTACAATAAATGATCTTCCTCTTTACCACTGATCAGCCTGATCCCACTCTCCAGAGAGCAGCAGGAAGGAGAAAGGGTTACTGATGTAGCTATTCCATTTCCCGCCTATAGATGGGGATACTTAGTTGATGGGTGGGTCTGGAAAGGAATGAAGGGATGGGAACAGCACACGTGAAAATCCAAGTGCCTCCTTTTTTTAAAAAATGGAGGCTATGGAGATCCATCAGCATCACATTACAATGATCATTGTTTTGACCTCTCAAGTAACACTGCTGTACAACGTGTTCCACAATTACCCCATAGTGATAAACTATTGTGCAGTGTGTTACACAAGTATTCCCATAGCATGTCCTTACTGTTCAATGTGTTACACTATTACCACAATACACAACAGGTCTCTCTAATGTATTACACTCTTAGCCAAAAAAATGACATTAGTCTTCATATGTTACACTATTACCTGAAAGAGCTAAACTGTTCTCCATAAGTGATAGTTTCACCCCAAAGTGTGATACTGTTCCCTAATATCCAACATGGAGTAACACTGCTACACAATGTGTTCTGATTCTTCTCCCATCTCCTTTTATTTTCCTTGTATCAGGGCAGAAATTTGGGGCATTTACCCAAATAAATTTATACAGAGAGATGACACCGTGAGATTCCATATTCTCAATACTCTTTTCAATCTGTCTGGTGAGTACAGAAGTCTTTCTGTCTTCTATCTATAGATAATGACAACCGTAGAAATACCTTGTGTAATGAAAGCCCAGTGACTGATTGGGGCCTGGATTTGTTAGTAGAAACAAGAAATTACTCCAGATCTGGCTGACTTCACACAAACAATTATTTTATCAAAATAAACAATGGCATGTTGGAACCTGACCAAAGTCTATATTCCCCCTCGATAACACACTAAATCCTCAGTTCCATGGTTCTCCTTTCTGGGCTAAAGAGACCAACCAACCAATCTAGGTAAGTGAAAACATCTCCTATCTGTACAAGCAACCTGTCGAATCCACCCAGCGACATAAATATTATCATGTAGGGAATATGGAACCCAGTGTTGAGGTACTCACATTAGGCTGGGTTTGAGGAGGGGAATGGAATTTCTGGACTTAATATTACTATACAGGCTCCCCTGTATTCCATCAGACAAGGGAAAAGAATCTAGAGATGGAGGGCAGGGAGCCTGGGCTTGATCTTTACTAGAGCTTGTTCCCTGCCTCACTTTTGGGCCACATAGTGGGTTAGATGTCACACCTTGCTTATCCTGGCTCCCCTTGTGAATGAGATTTTAGGTTAGGAAATACAGAAAATAAACCTACCCAAGGGTATGTGTATGGAATGTATGTGTACTAACCCACCTGAGCCTTTTATATTGGGGGACCAAATAAGGATACAGTAGCTGCATAAATACTTATTTAGCCATAAAAATGCCCCCCCCCCCGTGAATTTTCTATCATTGCTCACGAGATAACATTTTCAATCACTGGATAACTCTCTGGGACTCAAAGTTGTAAGTACTTCGGTATTTGGTGATACCATTTTTATTTGGGCTAACAGTGATATTTTTTAAGGAAAGCTATCGAGAGATCAACTGTCTTGTTCAGGTCAAGCAGTATTGACTCACAATGTCTGTTCAGAACAATGCATAGTTCCCTAGTTAGATAATAATCCAGGGTGCAACAGGGCAAGCTGGTCAGTCCAAATATCACAGTACTCACGTCTTTGTATTACTAAAAATTGACTAAGCAACTACAAATGAATTTAAATCTACAGTAATGTGGTGCATTTTTTCCCTTTATAGACTTCATATATAGTGTACACAGGGCCAGATTTTCATCTCAGGTTCGCCTAAGCAAGACACCCATGGTGCCCTTAGTCCCACCCATGACCACACCCCCAATCATCACTTGATCTCACCGCTAGTCTCATCTATTGCTGCCTGGTCCAGATAATACACGTTCTGAAACAAACAAGCACAAAAAGGCTTAATCCCCTGGCTGCCAGAGAGGTCTCAAACCAGGGGAGTAACTACAGGGGGTGCAGAGGGTACAGCTGTGGCAGAGGCCAGCATCCATCTGCCCCAGTGTCCAATAGGTCCTAGTGATGTCTCGATGAGAATACTTTTTCATTAGAGGACCTCAGAACATTTTTTATACCAGGATCCTCCCATGAATAGTTATGCAACTGTCTCTAAAGTGTTGCTTCACAGTAGGTTGTATACCCCTCAGATAAGGGGCTCAGTAATGGACATTAAAGTGTTATGTAAACTGGTAACTAAGTTAGCTACCATAGACCATGAGTACGTGTTTGATGCAGAGGTACTGGAATTGCTCTGGCTACACCCACAACTCAGAATGTGAGAGTGGCCACCAGAGCCAAGGAGCCCCTCTGCACAGTCCCTGTCTATCTGCGGGCCTCCATTTGCTGTGGACTATATATCCCATCATTCCAACCAGCCATTGGCTCCAGCAACTGGACGGCCAAAGATTGACTAGCCCTGGAATAACACTTGCTTTATTTTTATTGTGCGTTTTTTCAGATATATTTTCATTACTGTACCTGTCACCCTTTGTTTCCACAGAAACATACCTGTATGCCTGTTTAGTGGACTTCTTCACCAACTGCCCCCGATTTGTGAAGTAAGTACATGATGTCACACTCAGCTCAGGAGTACTCTGTGCTCAGCTACTGGGTTTAATGGACTTATGCTTTTATTGAAGTGCAGAATCTGATACAGTTAAAAGCTAGTGAAAAAGAGATTATTTACACCTAGTGTAAAAGCCAGTGTACACAAGCCAAGCGTTCAGGCAGTGTCTACAGCACATGACTGCATCGGGCAAACATACATCTGGCCTCTTATTATTTACAAACAATGTGAATTACTTTATAATGAGGCATTATGGGAGTTATATGTTAAGATTAAATTCAGCAAAAGGAGGGTTTTTATTTAGAGACTGAGAGAAGAGCTGTAGGGAGAGGTTATGTGAAGCAATAGTAGTTAATGGGTAGGCCACATGGAGAAATGGGGGGTGGTATAGGGACAAGTTGTATAAAACAATAGGAAGTTATAGGGAGGGATTATATGGAGCAATAGGATGAGTTATACAGAGGGGTGAGATGGAGGAGGAGTTATAGGGAGAGGTTATATGGAGCAATAGGTGGAGTTATAGGGAGGAGTTATATGGAACAATAGGAGGAGTTATAGGGAGGAGTTATATGGAACAATAGGAAGAGTTATAGGGAGGGAATATATGGATCAATAGGAGGTGTTATAGGGAGAGGTTATATGCAGCAATAGGAGTTGTTTATGGAGAGGTTATATGGAGCAATAGGATGAGCTATAGGGAGATGTTATATGGAGCAATAGTAGCAGTTATAGTGAGAGTGTATATGGAGCAATAGGAGGAGTTATAGGGAGGGGTTGTATGGAGCAATAGGAGTTGTTTATGAAGAGGTTATATGGAGCAACAGGAAGGAATTTTATGGGGCAATAAGAGACATTATAGAGAGGGGTTATATGGATCATTAAGCTGGGTTATAGAAATGGGTTATATGGAGCAGTGGTAAAAGGAGGAATCATACAGAGAAATTATACAGAGCAATAACAGGTATTATGGGGAAGGTTTTTATGATGTTATAGGAGAGGTTATAAGGGAGCAGTGATATGAAATGATGGACTACATACCCATCTGGTAATTAAGGGATTAAAATTAGGCAAAGTAATATTTTTTTCCTTAATGAAAACAAACTCAATGCCCCTCTTAGACATACGCACACAAACACATATGCCCAAATCCAAACGCACATGCATACAATCTTAGACACTCTTGGACATGCACACAAACACACACGAACAAACACGCACACACTTAGAGAGTCTTAGACACTCACACAAACACTCTCTCAATTGTTTTATTACTTTATAAAAACTTCAGTGTGAATGATCCAATATCCCACATTCCTTTGTAGCTGTGACACCGGATATCGCCATGGGAACCTGTTTATGTCCTTCCAGAGCATGTATCAAGATGTGAGAGATGCAATGGACTACATGCACGATTCGGTGAGGTTGTAAGGGGTGGGGAGGCACGACATATTATCTCACTGTGGTGTCTGCCAAGAACACGTCAGAAGAAGCACAATACAGAGGAGATAAGAGCAGGGGAGGCCTCCCTCCCCTCCCGTGATGAGACATAGCGTGCGATGGCAGGACAGTGGCCACAGTATTTGTAAATTATATGTGTTTAGATTAGTACAAAAATAACAGCATCACTGAGTGAATTAGCCCAGTGTACAGGAGTCACAGAAACTCAGCCAGCCAGGTGTACAACTCAAAATGGGTGCAATTATGGAGTAAACCAAGTACAACACAGGGGATACATTCCTCAAATTCTCCATTCATTTAAATGGAGCTTTTAAAGCATTGCTTTGTAGGCCTCAGAATACAGAGAATTTTTACAGAAGCATGCACCAAGTACAAGATATTTAAGTATGTATAACCATAGATTATTTGGGGTATTAGTGTTCCTTTAAGTGTTCCATAAATAGATAGAACTTAAGATATATTGTTTTTCCACATGCTGCTTTTCAACAGGTTGATGGAAACAATTTTCCTTTGCACTGTAATCTTCCAGAGTAGGAGACTGAGTTCTGCTGTATAAGACACCAGCAGGAAGTGAGCAGCGCAACGGAAAATTACTTACTCCTACCTGCTTAAAAATACATTATAAGACTTCTTAGCCTCATTCGGGATATGGAAACTTCTACATATGGAGCAATAGGAGGTGTTATAGGAGGAGTTCTATGGCTCAGTAGGAGGAGTTTTAAAGTGGGGTTATATGTGGAAACAGGAGGAGTTATAGGGAGAGTGATAGGGAGCAATAAGAGGAATTATAGGGAGCATTAACAGGACCAGTAGGACGAGTTATAGGCAGAGACTATATGGAGCAATAGAAGGATTTATAAGGAGAGGTCATATGGATCAACTGGATGAGTTATTGGGGGATTTTATATGGATCAATAGGAGGATTTAGGAAGAACTGTAATGAGAAATAAGAGGGGCTATTCAGGGAGGTTATAAAGGAGGAATTATACATAGTATTATTTCTGAATGCACAAGAGTTACAGAGGGAAAGAAAATGTAGGTAATATTACAAATTGCATGGACATCAAAAGAAAATGAAATACATGGAAAGTATGGATAATAGAATTTACACAAATTCATACTCTCTTTACCCATAGGGCTGTCTGAAGGAGAAGACCTTAAAAGACTTGGAGAAATATGTACTGAAAGATGTAAGTTTGCATTGATTTGAGTAAATTAATTGAATACTTGTTCTTTACTAGCAGTGGAGATTGGTATGGCTCTCATATAACTCACCAGACTAGATATGGTCATCCTGAGGAACTCCCGCTGTTTCGGACTACACTTCCCATTATCCCCAGTCAGCTAGGCTGACTTTGCCAGGTTAACGATTTTGCATTAACTACTTCGACAAATGCTAATTTGCATAATAAAATACAGCTTAATAATCCACTGCTATAGCTCTTTGGTTATGTTTATATGTTAATGTGGCATTTTGAGTGCCATAGCGATATGCATTGCACAGATCTGTGGCTCTGAAAGGGTTACAACATCAAGAATCCATTGCCTGACTTCACAGCTTATTCACAGCTTATTCAGAAACTAAGAGAGCCAACAAAGCAGCTGTTACACATAACATTTCCTCTGCTGGGTCTGTCTTTATATGAAATGGCTGATCAACTGTTTCCGGTCCACAAAGGACTATCTGCCAATCAGCTGTTTCATGTAAACAGAAGACTCGCGAGGCATTCCACAAGACAAAGAGAGCTTACAAGTCTTCTGTTTATACAAATCAGCTGATTGGTTGATACTCTGCTGTGGACTAGAAGCAGCTGATCAGCTTTGTCATTTAAGGACAGAACTGGCAGATTAGCTGTTACAAAAAACAGATGGTTTGCTGGTTCTTGCCATTTCTGAATGAACTGTGAAGTCTAGCAATGAATTCTTAATGTTCAAAAGCTTTCAGTGCCATAAGGCTGTGCAATACACATCCCTGCAGCACTTAAAGGGTTAAGAGAGGGCTGTGATGTCTGAGCACATCTTCTTTACCCCCCCACTTTCCATTCTTAACACACTTCCAGCATTACAGCAATCCTATACGCTAATGATTAAAGTTTCTCTCCCTCCCCTTGCTAGATAATTCTTGTTGCATATGAAAAAGTGGGTCCCATTTTCCATGGCAAAGTGAACAGTACACATTGCCGGACACACTTCACCATTGCATCAGTCCTCAGTGTCAAGACAGTATTTCTATTACATACTGGCTTCATCTATAGAAAAGATGTGTAGTAAGAGCAACTCCACTTTGTGACAGTTAGAACTGCTATAACAATTAAAGGGGAACTATCACCCTTATACAAGTTTGCCTCAGTGTGATCTTTATATAGCCATAACCTTTAATCTTTTTATTATTTTTTTTTAATACAATTCATGCTATAGAGAAATTTACATTTTTAAAAATGAGCGTGGGCCTTACTTCATGACAGACTGTGGTTACAGCTCTACACCGCAACCTGTCACTCTTCGTCTCTTCCCTCCCCAAGTACTGTTGTGTTCAGTCCTCCTCCAATGATGGAGGAGTTCTCCATGTAAGCTGGATGGAACGTGACAATACTTGTGGAGGGAACAGATTAAGACTGACAGGCTGCAGTGCAGAGCTGTAACCACAGTCTGTCCTGAAGTAAGGACCAGACTCATTTTTAAAAATGTAAATTTCGCCATAGCATGCATTGTATAACAAAAAAAAACATGAACAATGATTAAAGGTTATTTCTATATGAAGATCACACTGAAACAAACTTGTATAGGGTTAATAGTTCCCCTTTTCCCTTTAAATAAAGCAACTATCAGCAGTAGGAATAACCTAATTGTAATCAGCTGGAAAAGCCCTACAGTATATGATTTTTTATAGTATTACTTATCCAGTAATATTCAGTTGGTAGTATATACAGTACTAGTGTAAAAGCCTGAGTACACGGGCCAGCATTCTGTGCATGACTGCATCAGACAAACATACATCTGGCCTTTTATATTTATAGAGAAGATAATACAGAAATGATCCTGCTTGAGTTGCTTCAGGTTGAGGTTTGAGTGACATTCATTTTAGATTAACACTATCACTTAAAGATGAAACTGGGTTGTGTAATTTTAAAAATCAGTAATCTGATAAAAAGTTATTTTATGTTAATTCCCTAAAATCTAAATCTAATCTTGCAATAGCTGGCTGGGGATGATGGGAATTGTAATCCACAACAGATGGAGAGCCTCAGGTTTACCATCCCTGCAGCTACACACACACACACACACACACACACACACACACATTCTTGTCATTAACACACTCTTTTTCATATTTAAATGTTACTGCTCAGTGGGGGAGCGGAGAGGATCCTCTAAGACTTCAGCACCACAAACCGCATAACTCCCTTAACCCTTTGAGTGCCATAGGGCTGTGCATTGTACACCCCGTGACACTCAAAGGGTTAGAAAAGTATACCAACCAATACATAAACATCATCTCAGCTCTATTTCATTGATTATTTTATTCATATTTATACTGCACACACAACATTATTTTAAAAGAATTTAACCCCTTGGCTGGTAGAGATTTCTCCAATGCATTGCTTTGCAACACGAACCACTTCCCCCACTCCTGCCTGTATCAAGGCCAGAAGAGACAATGTGGATTTGGGGGCTGCTACTGACTGATCACCTGCGATCACCCATCACAGGTGGCATCTAAGCGCCTAGGGCAGTGGTGTACTGAGCCAAAAGACAGTGGAGATCTGCAGCGTTCAGGGAGGCTCAACCCTGACATCACCCCCAACAGCAGGGAGACATTTCCCTTGGCTGGCTGTGTATGACATGCGGTGAGGAACCAGTAAAGTGCTAGGACTGCACCCTGCCTCCCTTCTGCCTGTTTGCCACAGTGCGACTGCCACCCCTCCTCTGTCCCCTTCACCCCCTTCCCTATCCTTCCCTCCCTTTGTCATAGACCGTGCAGATGACAAAGGCAGAGAATGGTAGGGAAGGCATGAAAGGGACAGAGTGGGGTTGGCAGAGTGAAGTCCTAGCATTTTACTGGGTCCTCAGATGCCGCGCGCAGCCAGCCTGAGGAGAGTGGCACCATGCCGGTAGAGAGCTCAGGGCTGAGCCGCACTGAGTGCTCCAGATCTCCACTGTCTTGTGGCTCAGTTCACCTCTGCTCTGGGCACTCAGATGCCAAGTGTGATGGGTGTGATGCCAGTGATCAGTCAGTGGCAGCCCCTCCACCAAATCCAGGTTGTCTCTTCTGGCCTTATTATGTGCAGGGGGGGGGGAGGGATTTGTGCTACTTATTTATTTTTATAACCCTTTGGCTGCTAGAAGTTTCCCCAACAAATTGCAAAGCAATGCTTTGGAGACATCTCTACCAGCCAAGGGGTTAAAGTCTATATTTCATTAAAAAATGTTTTGTGTGCACTACAAATATGAATACAAACATTAAATGGAGCTGAGAGGATGTTTCTAGCCCTTTCAGTGCCACAGGGGAGTGAAAGGCACTCAGAGGGGTTAAGGGAGTGATGCTGTTCATGCTGCAGAAAGGATCCTCTCCACTCCGCTACTGACCAAGTGGGGAAGCAAAGATGATGTTCTCAGACTTCAGGGTTGTCAAATGCTGGTGATGTGTAAGGCAGGGCATCCCTCGCACATCGCCAGCAGTAGGACAAACCTACATGCTTATGGAGAACTTCCCCTCCCCTCCTTTGAATACCTAATTCTTAGTGCATATGGCGATGTGTGTCTACTAGTGTTGAGCGAGCATGCTCGGCCGATGCTCGGATCGGCTCGAGCATCGCTCTGCTCGGCACATGGCGGTACTCGTACGAGTACCGCCATGTGCTCGCCCGCCATGTTCGGGTGGCAGGGATCTGTGCCGGAGGAGGCACAGATCTTGCAGACGCTCCGCTGGACCACCAGGGACTGGAGGTAGGGGGCATTGCGGAGATGAAGGGGGCATTGCGGAGATGAAGGGGGACATTGCGGAGATGAAGGGGGACATTGTGGAAGGGGGGCATTGCGGAGATGAAGGGGGCATTGCGGAGATGAAGGGGGACATTGCGGAGATGAAGGGGGACATTGTGGAAGGGGGACATTGTGGAAGGGGGGCATTGCGGAGATGAAGGGGGCATTGCGGAGATGAAGGGGGACATTGCGGAGATGAAGGGGGACATTGTGGAAGGGGGGCATTGCGGAGATGAAGGGGGCATTGCGGAGATGAAGGGGGACATTGCGGAGATGAAGGGGGACATTGTGGAAGGGGGGCATTGCGGAGATGAAGGGGGCATTGCGGAGATGAAGGGGGACATTGCGGAGATGAAGGGGGACATTGTGGAAGGGGGACATTGTGGAAGGGGGGCATTGCGGAGATGAAGGGGGCATTGCGGAGATGAAGGGGGACATTGCGGAGATGAAGGGGGACATTGTGGAAGGGGGGCATTGCGGAGATGAAGGGGGCATTGCGGAGATGAAGGGGGCATTGCGGAGATGAAGGGGGACATTGCGGAGATGAAGGGGGACATTGTGGAAGGGGGACATTGTGGAAGGGGGGCATTGCGGAGATGAAGGGGGCATTGCGGAGATGAAGGGGGACATTGTGGAAGGGGGACATTGTGGAAGGGGGACATTGTGGAAGAGGGGCATTGTGGAGATGAAGGGGGGCATTGACCAGGCACCCTCCCCTCATCAGAGCAGGGGGTGCCTGGTGTAATGCTCGAGTCCTCCCATTTAATGCAATGGGGTTCGGGTGCTCGGCCGAGCACTCGAGCCTCAGGGGGTGCTCGGTCAGAGCACCCGAACACCCGAGCATCGGGGTGCTCGCTCAACACTAGTGTCTACATCACCAAGGCAATGTGCTCCCCACAGATCGCGACAGCATTGAACCTTAGTGCATCTCCCCACTTGTGTCCAGACAGTTCTCCAGATGTCAAGACAGTTATTGTATTGCATTTTATGTGAGAGGTGATCTAATGACATAATTGCAGAACGTGTATTCTGTCGTGCATAAACACCATTTCAATAGTTTGCTTGTGCAGCTTGAAATGGGAAATGAGCTTCAGCAATTCATTTATTGAGATTTTTACCTGCATTTTTCTATTCAGAAAAGCTGTTACCTTATCTCAGTCAGTTTACAGACATTATTATTATTGTTATTCTTTATTTATATAGCGCCAACTAATTCCACAGCGCTGTACAATAGGGAATAGACATACAGAGGTATTAAATAGTGCAAATCAAATGTGGAGAACAGAAGGATCAGAGGGCCCATTATGCACGAAGGTGTGATAAAGAGATGGTAAAGTCTCTTGTGTGATAAACGGTCCACTTTCTGTGTTATTCTATGGAGCCAATGTATTTAAGTATATCCATATTGACATATATTAGAGCATAGGCTCCTTAACCCCTTTACAGCACAATCACTTCAGAGACACCTATCAACGCTACTATGCTAATGGGAGTCAGGGAGCCATGGAAAAGGCAGCAATGGCTGCACCCATAGAGCATATAAAAGACTATATTTTAGATATATTTTTATAGATGCTAGCATACAGAGTATGTCAGTGTATCTAACCCAGGTCATTTGTAAGTGTTAGTGTTCCTTTAAATCCTGTATAGTTAGCACTCTTAAAGTGGATGTGTCACCTATGGACAACATCCCATAAACAGTTAGGTGACACTTCCAATACCATAAAAATGTTATTTATTTTTTATTTTAATATTCAATATTTTTTAAATTTATCTTACAAAAGTAAGTGCTGCAGCCACTTCTGTGTTGACTGCGGTTCACTGCAGTTACAGAGCTCTGCCTCTGCTCTCCTCCCTCCTCCAATGACAGAGGCTTCTGTCTGTAAGCTGAAGTGGTCTCATTGGCAGAGATTGATAGATAGTCAATGAGACTGCTCCAGCTTCGAGACAGAAGCCTCCTCCATCAAAGGAAGGAGGAGAGCAGAGGCAGAGCGTTGGGCTGCAGTCTATACGGAAGTGGCTGCAGCACAGACGTTTGTAAGTTAAATTTAAAGGGGAACATTCACATCCCCAAAAATTTTCACCCTTGCTTTTAAAATGTAAAGCAATATCAGCGCTGGCTTTTTTTTATTTTCTCCACTACCTAAGAGTGGAGATATTAATCTTTGAAATGTGCCACTTCCGGGTCTGCTGCACTGTGTATGTGTGGCATGGAGCTGCAGGACTTCCCACCTCCCTCCCAGCAGCCCCTGAGGCACGAGTTCGCGCTTCTCTTTGGAGCTGCATTTTTCTGGGCTAACGTGACAGTGAGCTCCGTTTACCATGCTACTGAGGTTGCAACCTCTGTAGCATGGTAAACGGAGCTTGGTGTCACGTTAGCCCAGAAAAATGCAGCTCAGAAGAGAAGCGCGAACACGCGCCCCAGGGGCTTCTGGGAGGGAGGTGGGAAGTCCTGCTGCTCATACATGGTTCCCCAGAATGCGGAAGTACCACATTTCAATGATTAATATCTCCACTCTTAGGCAGTGGAGAAAATAAATAAAGCCAGCGCTGATATTGCTTTACATTTTAAAAGCAGTGGTCAAAATTTTTGGGGATGTGAATGTTCTCCTTTAAACAAAATCAAAGCTTAAAATAAAAAATAAATAACGTTTTTATGGTATTGGATACGTCGCCTAACTATTTATGGGATGTTGTCCATAGGTGACACATCCACTTTAACACTGCCGTATCTGATATATATATCAAAGTTCTCCAACCTTTTATTAAACAGGAGCTACTTTAACTGAAACCTACTGAGCTACACTAAAACATATACAAAAATATATGAATTTGTAACTGTTACCTACTCTTCATCTTTTCATTCCTTCCTACACCTTCCAATATCAAAGTGCTGTACAGAAAAAAGCTCAAGGTGATAAAATCCTGTTACAATACATATCATTTTTTACCAGAAAAATCCATATTCATCATAGAAGACAAAACATGTTGCTCTTCAGTTAGCCACAGACTTCATGATTGCATACCTCCCAAGTGCCCTTCTTTAGGAGGGACAGCCCCTCTTTTAGACCCAAACCCCTTTGTCCCTCTTTCCCACCTGTTGTCCCTTTTTTAGGAGATCAGACTGTATGGTGTGTATATCAGTGTATCACATTGCTCCAAAGAAATAAAACTCACATTAATGTTTGTATAAACATCACTATATGTGTTTCTACATTAGTCTGTGTAAATGAAAAACGGTCTTGTTATAAGTCATTCGTTAGGTTACACAAGAAGGTATCAAGAGGTGAAGAAATAGCCTAAAAATTCTTGTTAATGCCTGCCCACCAGCCACGCCCAACACCCCCTAAAACACAAGTGTTCCTCTAAAACACAAGTGTCCCTCTAAAACACAAGTGTCCCTCTTTGGCAATTTGAAATGTTGGGATTTATGTGATTGGTGGTGTTTTCACATCCATAAACACTATGCTGCATTACTATGAATGTTTAAAGTTAACAGAGTGCTTTATTCAAACAGTTAATGAATATAACAGAAAGCTGGCACACAGAATGAATATGGGGTCTCACTGTGACTCTTACCCAGTTTGAATCACATATTTTCCACAACACTTACAATGTAACTATTGCAATATCCTACTAACTGGCCTCCCTGCTACTCACCTTTCACCTATGCAATCTGTTTTAAACTGAGCTGCACGAATCACCACACTCTCCCCAAAAACTGAACCTGCCCACATAATTCTCAGACATCTGTCATGGCTCCCGATTCAGCAAAGCATCAATTTCAAAGTCCTTCTTCTGACCTTTAACGCTCTCCACACTGCTACCCCTCCTTACATCTCTTCCCTCATCTCCTATTATGTTCCTGGCCGCTTCCTTCGCTCAGCACACAACGCACTTCTTGTTGCACCATCCACACCCTCTGCCCTCTCCCGTCTCAAACCTTTCTCGCTTTCTGCTCCATACCTATGGAACTCCATACCCCTCTCCTTACATCTAGAACAATCCCCCTCTGTCTTTAAGTCTATCCTGAAGTCTTATCTTCTGGAGCACTAGGACCATGCACTGCCTTTGGCCAGACTCAGCACTTGTAATCTCAGCACTTAACACCCTCTTACCCCATTATATGTCTCCTTTTACCCATTTAGACTGTAAGCTCCTTGGGGCAGGGACCTCTCTCCCATTGTTTCTATGAATG
The DNA here is from genome assembly GCA_037306005.1 of Rhinophrynus dorsalis. Classification (NCBI taxonomy): domain Eukaryota; kingdom Metazoa; phylum Chordata; class Amphibia; order Anura; family Rhinophrynidae; genus Rhinophrynus; species Rhinophrynus dorsalis. The sequence continues at coordinate 481,855,960 of CM074721.1, read as the reverse complement.
TCGCACTTATTTCATCCCCTCTTATTTATTGTAACATATGTCTGTTGTAAGGCGCTGTGTACACTGTGTGGCGCCATATAAATAAAGATATACATATACATACATACATACATACATACATACATGTAAATTGTTTACAAAGTATGTGTAATAATCTGTATGCAGCTATTATGGCAGTGAGTCAGGAAAACAATGAAAATGCTGGGAGGCTTCTATCTGCATTACTATCAGCTCTCTGACCACTGCTGGGTACTGCAGAGGAAAGCTGTGCCCATAATAGATGCAAACATATGGGGACCAGATTTCAACCACTGAACCTGTCTCTGGCAGGTCAGGAAGCTTGATACCTGATTGGTCTGGAGAGAGCTACCCAGAGGCATCACCTGGTATGGTAACTCATGGTGTCACCCCACCCCCACCCCCGGATCTCCTCCCATACCATAGCCCATACAGTATTACACACACACACCCACACACACTATACATGCATAGCCCATGCAGTATTGCACACACACTATACATGCATAGCTCATACAGTCTTACACACACACACACACACACACACTATACATAGGCTGACCATATTTCCTTGAGACAAAAACGGGACAGGGTATGGGACCGTCACTTCGAGTCAGATTGTAGTAAGCTGCCAGCAGCGAGAACACGTTTGCTCCATCTCTTACTAGCGGTGTTCTCTCTCTCTCTCTGGCCAAAAAGCCTGCCCCGTAGTAAATCGGAACTTCCTCTCTTCGTCAATCACACTAGTGGTTTTACTGTGTTTACTGTACGCATTGATTACCATAGAGTCTTATGACTTGTCGTTGTATCACTGTCTAAGAGAGTCTATGGTAATTTACCATAAACTCAAGAGTCTTAGACATTTATGAGTCACTCGAGTCGTAAGACTCTATGGTAATCAATGTGTACAGTAAAATCACTAGTTTGACGAAAGGAAGTTCTGATTTACTTTATCTTATGAGAAATAAAGAAGTCGTGTTCAGTTTTTTACAAAAAATTAAAAACTATATATAAGTTATATTAAAAACGGGACAAAATTGACATTTGTATTAAAAGGACGGGATGGTCTGAAATATGAAAAAAATGGTACTGTCCCACTTAAAAAGGGACGTATGGTCAGCCTAACTAAATATGCACAGCCCATACAGTATTACACACATAGACACACACACATTGGCCCCCACTGTCCAAATCCACATTGGCCCCCATTGCCTTCTCCACATTGTCCACCACCTTCACATTGGCCCCCATTATCCACCACCTCCACACAGTCTGTCCACCACCATAATGCCCAGCTCCACATTGTCCTCTATTGTCCATCTCCACACTGTCCACTACTTCCACATTGTCCACCACCTCATCAACCAGACCAGCACACCTCAGGAATTGCCCTGCAGCATTGGCCTACTCTCTGGCACTGACATCCAATTCCTGGTGGATATTATAGTAGCTGGATGTGTTTTGTGAACATTAGCCCAATCTGCATATGGTTTTCTCAAATTTACCTAAAAACCCACAGATTTGCTCCATTACCAGGGCGAGCCTCCCAACACAGAGCTTGTTTAAATGTTATTTTCTGTTCAATGTTTCAGTTGATATTAACCCTTTGAGTGCCAAAGGGTATGCAATGCATTGCTTTGCAATGCGTTGTGTGCACCTCTGGCACTCAAGGGGCTAATTCCTCCATGGTCTAAGTGGTTTGAAAGGCATTTTACCAACCAACAGTGGTCTGACTGAACAAGGTGCACACTGAACCGCACCGCACTGAATAGCCCCTTGAGTGCCTCCACCCTCCACTGCTTCTCCCGCTCGTCATGCGATGCTGAGTAGCTAAGAGGCAATGTGATGTCTCACTCATATCCCGCACCCCGCTCTCTTAGCTCTTTCTCCTTCTATCCAATAAGGTCACCCCTCATCCACCTGTGGATCTGTGGATGTGATGCCTCACACCAGTGCATCCACTAGGTGGGAGAAATCATCCACTTCTGTTTCTCTTTTTTTATTTTATTTATAATAATTTAAATTATAAAATTGTATAATACTATCATCACTACTACATCGCTGAGCACGGGTGTCACAGTGTCGCCCCCTCATGATGCCGCTGGAGCTACCCATATCTCACAAGCTACTTGTTGGAGACCCCTGATATAGATGAACAAAAATGGCTGCCTTCAGCACTGCAGCATTCACAGTTACACTAAGTTGTAAATAAAGAAAATGCAAGATCTCATAAAAAATAATTATTTTCTAGGGTGACTGCGAGTTTTGCCTGGGACAGTCCCAGATTTTAAGTGTGTGTGTCCCTTGTCCCAGGCTGCCCCCTTCTGGTACAAAACAAAGTCCCAGAATGAAGACTCCAGAGCACAGAGTTGTAAAAACTAAAAGACATTGCCTAGTGTGACATGAACTGATGTCTCTGATGGGCTACAAGAAAACGGCTTTCAGACAGAGTTCTACACACTAGAGACAGAACTGAGCCTTGATCCAGACATCAATCGTGAGCTGCAGTGTAATTTTATCATTGTGTAATGTTAGTTTAAGGCTTTGGGCTTGAGGTTCATTTTTTGTAGCCCACAAAAGGCACCACGTTCTGTCACAGAAGTCAGTGGTCAGTTCACCCTCTAGTGTTAAGAAAGCTGTGGTGCACTCTACTGTCTGCAGTGTCCCTGAATGGCAGAACTGAAATGTGGTCACCCTATTCTTTTCACACAAAACCTAATATTGGAAAGAAAATTTCACTTATCCCTTGGAGTGCCATAGGGGGGTACACAATGCATTGATGGGATCCTATATTTTCATTTTAAATGTAAATCATAAATGTAAATCATAACAGCCATTTATTTTAGATTTTAGTAATGCAGCTGTGCACATTTTATAGATGTGCTATCCGGCCTTCTGGCCAGTAATACTTTTAACAAGTCCAACAGGGACGTTCAAGCTGGACTAATGTCATGTCTGCCTCCATGTCCGTGACATTGAGGACAGATTGAACATGTTATCTCTTGTCTTGATCCATGGAGCGAGGGGCAATTCATAGGAGCCATTAGGATTTTCTAACTATGATAAGGTAAATGGGTGGGTTATTAATAGGAGATATTAGCGCTTTAAAATCTCTATCCTATAACCTATGTCTGTCTCTAGAGCTGGTAATCTGCCAGTATTCTCAGAATTCTCTCTCCTATCTCAGGAACATACCCCCGTGCTGCTGAGTCGGATGAGGGAAATGGGAAAAGTCTTTCTGGCCACAAACAGTGATTACAACTACACAGATGTAAGTACGAACACACCTTAACCCTTTCAGTGACAGAGGGGCACGCAATGCATTGCTCTGCAATGTGTTGTGTGCCCCTCTGGCACTGAAAAGGTTAATACGAGGTCATTTCTTTTCTTGTTGCTCTGCCCTGTGTTTGATTTTCCATCTCTCTCCTTCCAGGCGATAATGACTTACCTGTTTGATGTTGGAAATGACGCAGACAAGGTATGTACACCTATCCTCCTGCACCTCACTCATGTACACACAACCCGTGAGTGAAACAATAAATGATTTACTGCCATAGAGACACATGTTATTATTATTAACCCTTTAGGTACCAGAGGGGTGTGACTGCCAATGCAATGTGCGTCCTCTGAGCCTTAACGCTTTGAGGGGTGGATACGTCTCTTGCACTCAATGGGTTAAACGATTAAAGGATCAGTAGACTTTTATTAAAATAAAAGATATACTTTAAGGATTTTCCTGATTAGCAAAACAAGAGTTTTCCTGCAGGGAGATTTCTCATTCAAAAGTTTTTACAGCTCAAACTGTTGTTTTTTATATTAAACTGTTAGCAAAAGTAACACCTGGAGGGAGCTTCACTAAGTAGTGATGAAGAGGTAATAAAGAGGCGACGACTTCTCCAGTTTATCACTTCTCCAATTCCTATGTTATTGGATGGAGGCTATGCATTAAGATTTCTTCAACTTTGGAGAGCTTAGTGAATAGGCTCCACAGAATAACATACAGGAGGCAAATATAGTCAAGTTGATACTCAAGCTCGGTCCAGACCCAAGTTTTTTGATCAGTGAATGGTAGAGGAGTGATGTCAATTGTAGTCTCTCTCTGAGGAGTCAGAGGTATGTATGATCCCAGTGGGACTGTAGAAAAGGATACATTGTGAATTAACCTTTACAACAGTCCCACTGGGATCGTAAATACTCCTGACTCCTCAGAGGGAGACAGCAATTTACATCACTCCTCTACGATTGACTGATCAAAAAACCTGGGTCTTTCTTATCTGATTTCCATTCTAAACAATCCAATGCGTACAAACCAACAAATAAAACAAAAAACAATATGAGGTACCGTGACGTGATGGTAAGCTTAACCCGCCTCTTTGGCCAAAAATTTGGAGACAAAATCCTCATTTTTTATGCATATAGTATTAGATATGCTCGATACAGGGTACATATATATATATATATATATATATATATATATATATATACATTTTTTTTATTTAGGATGGAGGAGGGCAGGGTTTTTGTTTAGTTTCTAATGGGGAGTGGATTTCACAGACAGCAGTGGAGGAAGTGGGTGCAAAAGGCAAGCATGCCACCTGTTGGATGTAGCCTCTGGATGCCTAATCGGGGTGCTTCAGGGCTCGCGGGCATGGAGGTGTCTAGGGGGAAAGTGGGGGTCTCCAGATAATGTAATTGAGGTAGAGGGAGGAAGGAGGTAGGAGAGGGATCAAGGGGGGCCAACATTTTTATTTTTTTTGTGGGTACAGGGTGACAGAAAAGGGGGTCCGCATTATACACGTACTAACTTGGGTATAATTTACACCTGCTTATTATACACATGTGCATTTTATACCTGAGATTTTACAATAAATAGAGCTACATAACATGTTGAAAGTCTTTACTGTACATTTCAAAACACTGATACTGTAATAATGAGTTAGAACTCAGTGACGCACTCTGCAGTTCAGTGACACTGAATACAGTTCTGCACTATAATATGAGCTTGAACACATTTCCTGGTGCTATTCCTGCTCTTTGTGCTATTCCTGCTCTTTGTGCGATTCTGCTCTTTGTGCTATTCTGCTCTTGGTGCCATTCCTGCTCTTGGTGCCATTCCTGCTCTTGGTGCTATTCCTGTTCTTTGTGCTATTCTGCTCTTGGTGCCATTCCTGCTCTTTGTGCTATTCCTGCTCTTTGTGCTATTCTGCTCTTGGTGCCATTCCTGCTCTTGGTGCCATTCCTGCTCTTTGTGCTATTCCTGCTCTTTGTGCTATTCTGCTCTTGGTGCCATTCCTGCTCTTTGTGCTATTCCTGCTATTTGTGCTGTTCTGCTCTTGGTGCCATTCCTGCTCTTTGTGCTATTCCTGCTATTTGTGCTGTTCTGCTCTTGGTGCCATTCCTGTTCTTGGTGCCATTCCTGCTCTTTGTGCTATTCCTCCTCTTTGTGCTATTCTGCTCTTGGTGCCATTCCTGATCTTGGTGCCATTCCTGCTCTTGGTGCTTATCAAACCTAACACAATTTACTAAGCTACTTACACTGAAAAATATCCAGCTACTTCCACTAAGGGAAGGACAATGTGGACTGTATGTGAGGTTTTTTTAATATTTCTGCACCCTGTTTAACCCTGTGAGCACCAGAGCAATGCATTGTACACCCCTCTGGCATTCAAAGGGTTAATACTCTGTACTAACAAGAAGAAAGTGGAGTAAATTGACTCCATTTTCCCATACATGCTATTTGGGAGGCGTGCAGAGCTTGCTCATGTTAAAGTGGCAGAATGTGTGCACCTCTGTACACTAAAGCGATCATACGCTCTAGTACATTCCCCGGGGTGCAGCTCCTAGAATAGGAAACCAATGCCCCAGCAATGAACATTCCCCCACGTAAGTCAGGCTCTGGCTCTCAGTGATAACAGTGCCACTGTTGTTACATCACTATCACAGTAATAGCTCTGAGACACACTGGACTGAAGCCGAAGAGACATGGAATCCTGTAACAAAACAACAGGTGGCCTAGTCTACAGTACTTGTTTATATTCCATATCTGCCTTGCCTTCTCCCTGCCAGCTTCATGGAAGGCCAAGAAATTTCTCCTATAGACATAGATCTAATGTGGCCTTGAATAATAATTTCCTTCCCAGGTAGCCCATGTACAGTACAAATAAGAAGTATAGTGAAATTAGGGTACAAAAATGGAAGAGAGATCCCCAGATAGTCCAGACTCCCACCAGTACTCAGGAGAATTGTGTGATAGCGAGTGATTATGTGTAGTGATTCACTGCTGTCACCGGGAAGGGGCTTCTATGATTACTGGAATCTAGGGGAGTAACTACAAGGGTGCAGCGGGTGCAGTTGTGAAAAGCCTTGGCATCCAAGGGGACCATCAGCCCAAAGTCCCCTTAGGTTCTAGTTACTCCCCTTGGAGAAAAATGCCCACAAATATTTGCAAGGTGCCCTCCGATGACTTTGTTTGTATGGCATTCGGCTGCCTGGCATGATATTTCTCTACAAGGCATGATGTATTGCATGGCATTATGCTGAATGCCATTCTACCCTGGCATCTTGTGATATAATATTGTTCTACATGTCATGATATTGTACTACTTGTCATGATAATACACTACATGGCATACTGATATGCATGGCATTATATATAGTATATAGAGATACACAGCATTTTACTGTTCTACATGGTATGATATTTTACTAAGTGACATAAAATGATTCTAAATTGTATAATATTTCTCTGCCAGCCATGGTATTGTGGTACGTGACCTGGTATGGTGGTACATAACATGGAATTGTGGTACATGACATGATACTGACATACATGACATGGTATTGCTGTACATGCCTAACATTGCGATACATGGCATGGCATGGTATTGTGGTACATGGCATGGTATTTTGTGGTACATGGCATGGTATTGTGGTACATGCCTAATACTGCGATACATGGCATGGTATTGTTGTACATGGCATGATATTGAGATACATGGCATAGTATTGTGGTACATGGCATGGTATTGTGGTACTTGACATGATATTGTGGTACATGACATGATATTGTGGTACATGGCATGGTATTGTGGTACATGACATGCTATTGTGGTACATCACATGGCATTGAGGTACATGGCATGGTATTGTGGTACATGGCATAGTATTGTGGTACATTACATGGTATTGTGGTACATGGCATGATATTGTGGTACATGGCATGGTATTGAGGTACATGGCATGGTATTGGGGTATGTGGCATGGTATTGGGGTACATTACATGGCATTGAGGTACATGGCATGGTATTGTGGTACATGGCATTGAGGTACATGGCATGGTATTGCGGTACATGGCATTGAGGTACATGGCATGGTATTGCGGTACATGGTATGATATTACTCTACCGAAGATGTTGTCAGGCTGTATGGCATGATATTACATTATGTGGTATATTATAGCTCTACATGTGTGCTGGATACATGACATGATTGCACTGAATGACACATTATATTACTCTGCACTGTATAATGCAATCTGCTTAGTATTGTATTGATCTCTGTGGACTTGTTTTTTCTCTGCTGTTCCTTCTTGCAGCAGTGGTTTTAATATCTGTACTCAGTGTTCCTGGCTGGACCAATGTTCCTGTACAGTATAATCCCTGGGATGGGACAAGAAGCTCTGTCATGTAGGCTGAGCCCCTGCTTATTCCATTAGGCCTCTGTTGGCTGCCTGTATTCTGCCTCTCTCCTCTTGTGTCCATTTGTCTTGGTCTGTATGCTGTATACAAAACAGCTTAGGTTCATCCCCTGACAGAATAAGCCTTTCAAATTACTATTTCAGCTTGGTTCATAAAATTAACACTTAACGGCCCGTGTGAGTGTGCAAAACATTACGCATATCTCTGTTCATTAAAGGGTTAAATTATTAAGAAAGCCAAAACTTACATTCCAATACCAACAGAGTTGCCCTCCTTTTACCTTATATGAACTGTGACTACATGTGCATTTGCTTAGCCTTTGACTATATACCAACACCTTAGCACATTCCACAAATCCTCCAGCACATGCCATATAATCCACAGGCTAACAACCTTTGGCTCTCCAGCTTTTGGGTGGTTGGGGATAATGGAAGTTGAAGTCACCAGCAGCTGGAAAGCCAAACGTGCATACTTAGTAACCCATTATCTATGCAAATACCCCAAACACCACCCCTACAGCAGGCATGAGCAACAGTTTGTAAGTTGTGGTTGGGGCAGGGTCAGATGAGGAGTGTGGGTGTGGTCATGGGCAGATCTGTGGGCACCTAGAGTGCCTTGCTTGGGATGTAAAGTCCCTGCATTTTCCCCAGGATCTAATAGGTTCTAGTTATGCTTTGCACCAGGGTCTTCAAATGACTAGTTACAGATTCTGCCTATAATTGCTCTGTACCCAGATTGTACATAGCTTATGCACTGCTATCCTCGAATTGCCCACACACTTCCACCCTTTTGACTCCTACAAGCAAGTGGCGCAAAACAGCCATTTAAAGGGATAGTAATGTTTCAAAATAAAAGCACAAGAGTTGTCGTACAAGAGTAATTGAATGATAAAGTATCCCAGTCCCTCCCCTTTTACTGATGTAACACTGCTCACCTCAGAACAGAAAGGTGGTGTCCAGATGGCTTGCAGATAGGGACAATCTTCAATTAGCATGAGGGAAAAACCTGATAAACCTGTCAAGGGGGGCAGGGTTTTCATTGTTCTCACAGTAAGAAGATTGTCTCTTGCTGTAAGCTGTCTGGTCTGTGGACCAGATTCCACAACTGAGGTGAGCAGTGTTACACTAGGTAAAAGGGGCAGGAGGGGGATATTTTGTCATTGAATTACTCTTGAACTACAACTCTGACAGTATTGAAATAACACTCTATATGGCCCAAATACTATGAGGATTAATTTGAGCTGCTTTTAGTTTGAAACATTACTATCCCCATATAACTATAACTGTAGAAGAAAGCACTCTCTCTGAAGTATATCTGATGCCCAGGTGCACAATCCCAATAATTCAAATGTAGAAGCAAAGAAGGGGCAGTACCCATGGGTCTTCTTCACACACACACACACACACACACACACACACACACACACACACACACACACACATATATATATATATATATATATATATCCTATATAATAATTCACTAGGATGTTTGTCAGAAGCCGTCATGTGCAGTAGAGACTGCGCGCATTCGGGCAATCTCTACTGCACATGACTGCATCGTATCAGTGAGACGATGCAAGACTGCATCGCGTGGAGCAGTGAGGTAGCGGCCTCTTAACCTTTTGAGTGCCAGAGGGGTAAGCAACGCATTGCAAAGCACCCAAAGGGTTAACATTACCCTTTGAGTAAACATTACCCATTACATCTGCTCCCATCCACATGTAGCGCCTCATTCCAACCTCCTCCAACAACTGAGGATTTCTTGCCAATGAGAGCACGCCAGCTTACATGGAAGACGAAGATTGACAGACTGTGTACAGAGCTGTACCCACAGCCTGTCCTGAAGTGACGTAACGGTTGAAGTTTAAAAGTATCTGGGTGAATAACGAATTATATTTAAAAAAATACAAGGATTACAGATGCATTGCAAATGAGCTTTCAAATAAAGCCTACTTTAATTCAGGTGATAGTTTCCCTTTAAATGGTGAAGTAGGTTCATTCTTTCAGCATGCTTCAGTTTGATAAAACTGCCAGCAACTATTATGTCTGCCTAATTTGGACATGACACCAAGGGCTAATTGAAGATATTGTCTCTTCAAACAAAGCACAACAGAAAAAAGCATAGGTACCAATTGGGATTTTATGGACAAAATAAAGTAAGTGGGTGGCTTTTATTAGGTGGTGTTAGTTCTATGAACAGAATTTTTCCCTGAAAGGAGTCACTGACTACATTTAACGTGAGAGGGATGTGTGAATAGTTAATTTCCTTCCTGTGGTAATTTGCCTAGAAAGAGAGAGATGTCTCTCCTTTTTGGGTACATTTCCACAGGAAGGAAAATCAGATGAATCTTATGTTAGAAAGGTCAAACCCATTGAATTCAGTGGGCAATACCTTCCCACTCCATATTCCCATGCGGTGTTCTACTGTACCTGCGCATCCATCTTCAAACATTCATTATTCTGCACACAGTCACACCTGTAGACAGGTGACTTCTCTCTGGTCTTCCTTCTGGAGGCAGAAGGCCCAATTTATAACTGTATATGTTCCTGCTGAAAACATGCCCACACATCCCTACAAAAAAAGCCTAACAATGAATGTTTTTGTACCCTTGTAGGATGGTGACGCTTCAAAGAAATCGTGGAGTTCCTATTTTGATCTGATTGTTGTGGACACCAGAAAACCTTTATTCTTTGCCGAGGGGACAGTGCTGAGGCAGGTCAATACGGTGAGTAGGAGACAAGCAGAGCACTCCATTTTGGCGTAACAATAAAATGAGTCTCCTAATAATAGGACATCTGGTTGAACTTGGTCTCATGCCCTTTTCCAACCTTGTCAACTATTTAACTATGCTACTGAACGCTTACTGTTTGCATCAAAAGCAGATCTCTTCTAGAGGAGACTTGTCATGATTTAGGTTAATTATCAACAAGGTCTTAAAGTTACTGAAGCTGATGCACTAATCAAAACTGGAGCATTAGAAGCAGAAAGAGAGCTATACTAAAGTCACTCTATACATCACTGGTAAGACCTCATCTGGAGTATGATGGACAGTTTTGGAGACCACATCTCCAGACAGACATTTATACGCTGGAGGTAGTTCAGGGAAAAGCCATCAAAATGGTGCAAGCTCTTCCTCTTCATGACATAATAGACTCAAAGAACTTGGCAGAACGGAATAAGAGAGGTGATATGACAGAAACTTAAAATATTAAGAGATTTAATACAGTTCAAGGGGGAGGATTATTTTTCTGAAGGGAAGGGAAACTAGAACAGAAGCTCATGATATAAAGTGTGAGGGCTGAATATTCAGAAGGGATGTGTGAGTACTACTTTACAGAAAGGGTGATAAACTCATGGAGCAGTCTCCCAGTAGAGGTGGTAGGAATAAATACTGTTAGGAAATTTAAAAAATGCCTGGGATAGACAGACATCTTCTTAGAAGTATGAATACTGCATATTGTATTAGACAGAGAAATGGAGATACTGGGTGAGTCAGATGGCTCTTTTCTGCCATTAAAATGTAGAGGCTGGCAGAAGAAAATTTATACTTTTATTGGCTAACTGAGTGGCTCTAGGATGCAAGCTTTGAAGACAACCAGGTCTCATCTTCAGGTCTCTCCTAAAGAAAAGACCTAACTTGCCTTGAAAGTTTGCATCCTAGAGCCACTCAGCCAATAAAGGTATCATTTTTACTCTAACAGTCTGATGCTTTTACTATGGTTAACACAGTACCATGCTTTACCCCTATTACAAATCAATGTTCCAGAAAAAAATGAACTGCGGTCTCCCATTCCCATTGAGTTGAATGCGTCTGTTGACCCCTTAAATGCTAAAGCATTCATTAGTGTGTTGCTTTACAACACATTGGAGATCTCTCTAGTATTCCGGAAGGTACAGTTCACATTTAATTCGATGGGTGTTTTTATTTGTTTCCTATATTGGAGTTAATATGCCCTAGAATTGTTCACGTTCTTCTTGGGGCATCAGCCTTACTGAACCATATGTATAAAATCAATAGAGGTGCAATCCTGGAACAAACCAGTTGCCCCATAGGGAAAACACAAAAATTGTCATTGAATTAACCTCTTAAGGACTAGAGGGGTGACTCTGGTCCTTAAGGTGTTTTCACGCTTTCCAATGTATTGGAATGCAATTGATTTTAAATAATTGTGAATTTTGTGAATTTATATTTGTCAAGTATGGTGCCGTTCATTTGCTCCACAATCGCTCCATTTTGTCTTTCTAAATATGGAACATTGACATCTTTGGCATTTTATTCTTGGAATAGGGGTTGTGTGCCCTCTGGTGTTTATTATGCACATTACAGCTATGCTGTGTGTAATTCAGAAATAAATCACAGTAGTTCATAAAAAATGACCTTTCTCACTTTCTACACCAATGAATTTAAGCTCTGATCCCCGGGGCACACTGAGAGATCAAATTTACGGATATCCATTGTTAAACACAGGTGGAGAAATCAGAGACTGAGACCCTGATTACACATCTGTTAACCAGCAAGGATATCCTACACTGTTGCTGTGTCCTGAGGAATAACTTGATAGAGACTGCGCTGTCAGTATGTGCTGTAAATCCTTCTCTATTTGCAGGAAACTGGAAAGCTGAGGATTGGCACATACACCGGCCCCCACCAGCACCGTGCAGTGTACTCTGGAGGTACCAAATCTCTCACTGGCAACATTTTCACTATCAATAATAATTAAAGGCATAGTAATACTTTCTTTTATCTTTATTTTATTTTGTAGGCATTAAAAAAACATGAAGAACGATATAAGTCTTATCTCTCAAACCTTTATGGTTTAAGAGATATTCACAAGCAAAGTATCCCCCCCCCCTGTTCAGCCAGATCAGAAGGGAGGTGCCCAGGTAGACTGCAGAGAGGGACAATCTTCAATTAAGGGAAAAAGCTGAAAAACTTGTCAAGGGGGGCAGGGCTTTCATTGTTTTCATTGTAAGAAGATTGTCCCCTGCAGTTATCTGTCTGGTCTTACAACCAGATTCACATCTGAGAAGAGATGGCTTACACTAGGTAAAAGGGGCGGGAGGGGAAACTTTGCTTGTGAATATCTCTTAAACCATAAAGGTTTGAGAGATAAGACTTATATCGTTCTTCATGTTTTTTTAATGCATACAAAATAAAATAAAGATAAAACAAAGTATTACTATCCCTTTAAGTTGGACCTTCTATTCATTTTAATGCAGGATGCATATGTAAATGTAATTCTCCACGACTGCACAAGAACTAGTGTAAACCTGCAGCATGTGTTTTTCATAAGCCTTTTCCATTAACATGCAGATCTGGTTACCTTAATGATAATGCACTTTAACCTGTTGGATGCTGGGGATGTCTCCAATGCATCAATAATCAACACAATGTCTATGGCTCGAGCATGTAAGGCTGATTATATGTGACAGACTGTTAGTGGGACTACTCCCTTACTTGAGTGAGATTGTCCACGTGTCACTGAGACTACATCTCCATAAGTGATATGGCATAGGCTGAACTTGATGGACGCATATCTTTTTCAGCCTCATTAACTATGTAAGAGTGCATTACTACTATTGAGTCTACCGTCTTATCAGTGTAACTATACTCAGGAGTAAGTCTGCCTTCCTATCAGTGTGACTGCCAGCCTTCCCGTTGGTGTGAATGTGTTCTAGTAAGTCATGCTTCCTGTCAGACACACTGTGCGCTAATGCTTCGGCCTTCCTCTCAGTGACAGTTTTAATGAGTGTGTCTGCATTCTCAGTGTAACTGTGTTCTAGTGAGTAAGTCAGCCTTCCTATGAGTGACACTGCGCTCTACAAAGTAAGTCAGCCTTCCTATCAGTGTGACTGTGCTCTAATGAATACATCTACCTTTCTATTAAAGAGGCTGTATACTGCTGAATAAATCTGACTTCCTATAAGTGACATTGTATTTTAATAAGTAAGTCAGCCTTCCTATCAGTGTGACTGTACTCTAATGAGTAAGTCAGCCCTTCTGTTAAAGTGGCTGTATACTACTGAATAGATCTGCCTTCCTATAAGTGACAGTGTATTTAAATGAGTAAGTTATCCTTCCTATCAGTGTGACTGTACTCTAATGAATAAGAGACTGTATACTACTGAATAAATCTGCTTTCCTGTAAGTGACAGTTTATTTTAATGAGTAATTCTGCTTCCTATCAGTGTGACTGTGTTCTAGTGAGTTAGACAGCCTTCCAATCAGTGTGAATGTGATCTAATGAGTAAGGTGGCCTTCTTATCAGTGTGACTCTGTAAGTCTATCTTCCTATCAGTGTGAATGTGATGTAGTGAGTAAGTCAGCCTTTCTATCTGTGTGACTGTGCTCTAGGGGTTAAGTTTGCCTTCCTATAAGTATGATTGTGATCAAGTGAGTAAGTCAGCCTTCCTATCAGTGTGACTGTGCTCTAATGAGTAAGTCAGCCTTCCTATTAAAGAGACTGCATTCTAATGAGTAAATCTCCTTTTTGTCAGTGAGAGTGTATTTTAATAAGTGTTCATCCTGTCAGTGAAACTACCATGTTATCAGTGTGACTGTAATCTAGTAAGCAAGTCAGCCTTTCTGTCAGGGTCACTGTTTTCTAGTGACTAGTAAGTTTGCCTTCTTATAAGTGTGACTGTGATTTAGTGAGTAAGTAAGCCTTCCTAGTGCTCTGATGAGATCCCAGGGAGGGATTTCCCAATAGGCAGAGTAGGCTGCCTAGAGCTCCAAATTTTGAGGGGCGGCTCATTCTGAGTTGTGGGTGTGTCCAGAGCATTCTCTTTGTCCCTGCACCAGTTTTGTACCCTTTTATGGGCTATTTTTTAATCCCTTGGATGTTAGAGAGATCCCCAATGCATTGGAAAGCAATGAGTAGGAGATCTCTCTAGCAATCAAGGGTTAAAGCTTTTTTTTTGTCCTTGCTTTTTTGGGCCAAGGGTATTTTCTGTGCCAGGAAACAGTGGATGAGACTGGGGGCGGGGCAGGTGAGGAGTGAGAATGTTGTCATGGGTGGAGCTAAGGACACCTAGAGTTCCAAACCTAGGGGAGGCTGGGCTGTAAATCTGTCCCTGTGAGTAATCTGTCTTCCTACTGGTGTGAATGTGGTCTAGTGAGTAAGTCAGCCTTTCTAGCAGTATGAATTTTCTGTTGAGTAAGTTTGCCTTCTAATCGGTGGGTGGTAGTTACAATGTTAAACAAAAATTTGACACACCAGTCAAGCCATAAGACTTGTTTTTCCCACAGAAATCTTACATTTGCAGTGTTGTTACTACTGCAAGGGATTCTAGGTAGGCATACGCAAATAAGTTTAACAAGGAATCTGTGACTGTGATCTATTGAGTAAGTCATCCTTCCTATCAGTGTGACTGTGCTTTAACAAGTAAGTCAGCCTTCCTATTAAAGAGAATGTATTCTAATGAGTAAGTCTGCCTTCCTATCATTGAGAGTGTATTTTAAAGTGGAACTACCACCGCATAACAAGTTTGTCTTAAATAACTCCCCATCTGGCGACTAGCGCTACTAAGCAGAATTATTACCTTATTAAATAGATTTCTCCTTTTTTCCCCTGCAGGCAGGCAGCACGGAGCACGGACATCTTGCCATAGTGACATCCGCTCGCCTGCGCTGTCAGTCAGTGCCGGCTCTAGGAGGCGTTGCTATGAGACGTCCGGCTCCGGAAGCTAGTCTACTTCCAATCAGTGTAACTGTGATCTAGTAAGTCAGACTTTCTGTCAATGTCACTGTCTTCCAGTGACTAGTGAGTAAGTTTGTCACCTTTTCAGTGTGACTGTGAGCTAGTGGGTAAGTCTGCCTTCCTATTAAGCGTGAATGTGATCTAATGAGTAATTCAGCCTTTCTATCAATGTGACCATGTTCTAGTGAGTAAGTCTGCCTTCCTATCAGTGTGACTGTGATCTAGAGAGTAATTCAGCCTTTCTATCAGTATGAATTTTCTAATGAGTAAATCTGCCTTCCTATCAGTGAAAGTGTATTTTAACGAGTAAGTCTGCTTTCAGTCAGTGAGACTACCTTCCTAGAAGTGTGACTGTGATCTAGTGAGTAAGTCAGCCTTACTTATTCTGGTGAATAAGTGAGTAGGTTTGACTTCGTATCAGTGTGACTTTGATCTAGTAAGTCGACATTCCTATTAAATAGACTGTATTCTAATGATTAAATCTGCCTTCCTATAAGTGAGAGTGTATTTTAATGAGTAAGTGTGCTTCCCATCCATGAGACTACTTTCCCATTGGTGTGCTCTAGGGAGTATGTCAATCTTCCTACCAGTGTGACTGAACTCTATAAGTCAGCCTTCCCATAAGTAAGAGTGTATTCTAATGAGTAAACCTGCCCTTTTATCCATGAGATTGCATTCTAATGAGTTAGTCTTTCTTCTTATCAGTGTGACCATGTTCTAGTAAACGAACACTGAGTAATATCAGTGAGTCTGAGTTCAAATAAGAAAGACTGTTTTCCTATCAACGTGACTGTGTACTAGTGTGGAAAAAGTCAATCTTTTTATCAGTGTATTGGTGCTTTAATGAGAAAGTCAGACTGTGTTCTAGTGAGTAAGTCCACCTTCCTATTAGTGAGATTGTGAGGTTACCTGTCTGTACAGATTCACCAGTGCAGGTCCACTAGTGTTAGCCTCCTACACCAGTGGCTGTGATACAGGGTATGGAGAAGTGGACCTTCCTATTAATCTGAATGTTCAAAGGAGTAAGCTTGCTGTCCTATCACTGTCACTGTTCTAATGAGTAAGTCTGCCTTCCTCAATGTGGCTGTTCTAATAAGTAAGCCTGCCTCCTATCAGTCTGACTGTTCTAATGAGAAGCTTGCCGTCCTATTAGTGTGACTATTCTAATAAGTATGCCTGCCTTCCTATCAGTGTGACTGTTCTAATGAGTAAGCCTGCCTCTTATCAGTGTGACTATTCTAATGAGTAAGTCTGCCATCCTCAGTGCAACTGTTCTAATGAGTAAGCCTGCCTCAGGTCAGTCTGACTGTTCTAATGAGAAGCTTGCCGTCCTATTAGTGTGATTGTTCTAATGAGTATGCCTGCCTTCCTATCAGTGTGACTGTTCTAATGAGTAAGCATGCCTCCTATCAGTGTAACTATTCTAATGAGTAAGTCTGCCATCCTATCAGTGTGACTGTTCTAATGTTTAAGCCTGCCTTCCTATCAGTCTCAACTGTTCTAATGAGTAAGCCTGCCTTCTTATTAGTGTTGCTGTACTAATGAGCAAGCCTGCCTTACTATCAGTGTGACCATTCTAATAGGTCTGCCGTCCTCACAGTGAAACTGTTCCAAGTTCTGAGTGTATGTGTCTTTGATTGTGTGTGTGCATGTATCCAAGTGTTTGCATGTAAGTTTTCTTAACTCTTTTGCTATCTTCCTCATCAGGCTCTTCAGACATTGTGTGTGACCTGCTTAGAGTGAAAGGCAAAGACATTCTGTACATAGGGGATCACATATTTGGGGACATCTTGAAGTCCAAGAAAAGGCAGGGGTGGAGGACCTTTCTGGTAGTGCCAGAGCTGACCAAAGAACTCAACATCTGGACTGAGAAGAGTGGTGAGCATGTAGCCAATGTAGAACTTTTGGTGAAGGTTCTTAATTGATTCTTAATTGATTATAGAGAAGCTTGGAAATTCAGTGAGGCTGACTCACTAAAAAGGACTGTTTAATTTGGGAAAACCAAGGTGACGATAGGATTCATATGAAAATTCTAAATTCACTCTCTAGCATTTAAGGAGATAAAAGCCTCACTTAAATCAATGGTTTCCTCCAGAATATGTCCAGCTCTTCTTATTGCATCAGCCTCACTGACTTTGGAAGAATGGATCACAATATGGAATGACATATAATTACAGGACACTTTACAGTTCTAAAAAACAGTTTGGTGCCCTGCATGTTTTTTTGTCTGATTCTCTCTCTGCTTATGATGGCAATAAGAATAGAGAAGCACAAAAATCCTAATCATGTGTTGTATATCTAAATACAACAAAATATAACTATGTATACAGCCATGAAAAAATCAGTAGCACTCAGGTTTATCAAAGACTATTAGAATTGCTACTTTTCCCCTTTCAGGGTTCCTTATTAATATACTTGTAATATTGATACTAAACGGAAAGGAGGCAAGAAGGTGCTGCTGAGACCCCCAGGGTTTCAAATGATAGCACCTTGTCATAGGGCATCTAGGACTAATAAGAGAGAGCCATAGTGAGTGTTATTTCAATACTGTCAGAGTTGTAGCTCAAGAGTAATTGGATGATAAAATATCCCCCCTCCTACCCCTTTTACTGATGTAACACTGCTCACTTCAGAGCATAATATAGATTTCATTAGTATTAAATAATGTATAATTTTGTCGCAGGTCTCAAATATATCAAATGTACCACAAAAAACAAAATAGAAATAGCAAATCCTTAAGGAGACTTATCAGTCTTTATCTGTTATTTTATAGATTGTCCCCCATTGCTACAGAGACCAGTTCAACTTGGACCATAAAATGTATAAACTTTATTAGTTTCTCATTTAAAAGAAAATAACCCTTTTAAAAACAAATTCCATGAGTGAATCCTTAACATGGAATATAACAGAGCCTTTGAGGGAACGTGTACTAACTGTTTATGTATCTGCTGAGATAGTCTCCTAATCTAGTAAACCGTCATAGCTTATTAAAGGTTGGTCAGCCTTTCCCTTATCTTCTGTTCAACTCCCAATATTGCTGAATTAAACAGTCTCCTGCAATCCGCTCCTTTTATCTCTAAGGACTGTCTCAATATTGACGCCCCAGCGTCCTGTCTCTGTATACGTCTAGAATCGTTGATCTAGCGGAAGCTGGTCAATTTTCTATCTGTTAATTTAGTTGCGATCGTAATATTATACTATGTTACTCAGGAGCTACTAGAGATCACTCTATCTAGTATCACTAATGTCCTAAAGTACACGGCTACCACACTTGATGCTTCCCTATTACTAACGATCGTTACTTTATTGCCATCGTCTGTCTATAATATCAGTTTCCTACTGCACCACTAACACTCGTAACTGACTAATCGCTATTTTGACTGTCTCTCTTTGGCTATGACTTTGTATACGATTATCCCTTTCTTAGTCTGCTTGACCTCTATTCCCTTTTTCTCAATTATCACTCTTCTTTATTTTCAATTTAAACAGTTGTACACTTAGTAACTGTCTGCACAACATACTAAGGTGCAGACCCCTGTGGCTCTGCCCAACGCGTTTCGCTGCGTCAGCAGCTTCGTCAGGGGCCGTATAGTGAAAAAATGGTCCATACCTTCATAATTAAATACCCTCCGTCCTTCAGGGGGCGGTTCCCTTTTTGAATTTCAATTAACCAATCCACATTGAAAGTATCTAGATGACGTCAATTATGGCACCGTGATGAACTACCTTATATGAACTTATTGTATCGAATCCGAAGGAAGTATTGTTTGATTATCTTTAATATTACACTTTAAATAAAGGTAAAACATTTAAATCTAATCCATGTTGGAAAGTAACATTGCCGATAAACGTGTGCTTTTGTCCTTGGTGCTCTATTTAACCCTTACAACTCTGTTCCATTCATTACTGATATTCTTCATGTTGTTTAACTATTTACTTCCCTACTTGAATCGGGAAATATTTTAAGGATTCACTCATGGAATTTATTTTTAAAAGGGTTATTTTCTTTTAAATGAGAAACTAATAAAGTTTATACATTTTATGGTCCACATAATATAAGTTGAACTGGTCTCTGTAGCAATGGGGGACAATCTATAAAATAACAGATAAAGACTGATAAGTCTCCTTAAGGATTTGCTATTTCTTTTTTGTTTTTTGTGGTTCACTTCAGAGCAGCAAGACTGTCCAGATGGATCTCAGAGGAGGACAATCTTCAATGAGCATAAGGAAAATTCAGAAAAAACGGCCAAGGGGGGCAGGGTTTTCCTTATGTTCACAGTAAAGAGATTGTCCCTTGCTGCGAGCTGTCTGGTCAAGTGACTAGATTCCACATTCTAGGGGAGGTGGCTTACACTAGGTAAAAGGGGCAGGAGGAGGATATTTTATAATTCAATTACTCTTGAACTACAACTCTGACAGTATTGAAATAACACTCTCCATGGCTCAAATACTATGAAGATTAATTGGTGCTGCTGTTTTTGTGAAACATTAATATCCCTATAATATTTTGCCTCCCTATGGTTTGTCAAAGACATGAAACATAACATGAGATTTAGTCTATCTTATTAAAATAAATTGTAGGGGGGGCATGTACTATAACACTTAATTTCCATGCCCATTGTACACTGAGTGAAAACTTTAACATAGGCTTTAATATGTGTTTTTTCCTATTTCATTTCCATCATGTTTTGTTGGTTCATTCAAGTATGTTTTTTGAGCTTATTGGATCAAAAAACAATGTTTTAATCAATATTGTTTGCTTGTTTTGATAAAGCTCGCATTGCACACAGGGATGTAACTAGAGTGGGTACAGAGGGTGCAGTTGTACCTGGGCCCAGCATCTGTCCCAGGGGGTCCAATAGGTTCGATTTATGTGAAAACGTTGTATTATGGGGCCCAAACAATGTTTTTTTCTAATCAAATTTGTGTTTTGATCGATCAAGTTTGCTTTGTGTGATTGATCTATTTTTTTCATTCTTGAATTCTCATAATTGATCAAGCTCACTGTGCACTTTGATATTTTTTCTAAAAAAAAGTTTGGTTTTGTTACATTTTTAATATTACATTTTATTTCAAAAGCATACTAAAATGTGAAAGGCTTTGAGGATGAGCAAAAGCACAAGTAGTTGTTCCACGTCTAGTCACCGATCAGAAACATCGTGCTTTAGCTCCCTAGTGCTATTACAGAGGAGACATTTCCACGTATATATTAGACCAATCCTGCCCAAAAGGGAGGCCCATTTCCAAATGACGGACAACTCCCCATTGCAAGGGAACACCAGCTAACCTCAGACATACATTTTGGCATTGTTGGGCCTCGTCATGAGGTGCAGCTGCTTTCCCTAGGCACTGAGAGCAAGAGGTCCAAGTCTGGAGTACCCTTCACTCTTAGGATGACCCCTTAGAGCATTCAAAATACACAGCAAAATGTGAGAGGCTCTGAGGATGAGCAAATGCACAAGTGGCTTGTTCTACTGCTAGACAAGTTTTATTTGATGAAGCTTTGGCAGATCAGATGTCTGAACTGTTTGAACTGTTACTTAGACTGATCAAACTTGCCGTGCTCACTTAATTGATCTACAGAACATTTTATTCAATAAGGATCTGCACAAGTCACATTAGGGTTTCTGTATGCTCGTAGATTATGATTTTCCTGTGTAACATGTATTGTGCATGTGTAATACCTTACCTTTAAAACTAAATATCATGAATGGGGGCAGCTTTTTAAAAGATGTCTATAAGAGTGACTAGTCCCCCAGAATATCAACCTCTGTGTGAAATGTGGTTCATATCCATTAATTAGGTTATGCTGTTGCTAAGTTCCCAAGTTTGAGCTGCAATAACTTTTCAATAAACCATCTCTCTGCAGTAGAAGTACCCATGTTTTACCCAGCAGGATAAAACCTGCAATATGTATATATTTTCATATTACGTTACTAACCTATAAGGAGACTGTTGTATATTCCAGTATATCACAAGGATCTATAGTTTTCACCTTATTATCACAATAAAATGTGTTTAACAACAGAACATGTATATTTCCTTTTAGCATTTATATACCCTTATATGTCCTTGTTGTGAATAGTGGTAGATCTCTATTTATGTCCACAAAAAAGATTGCCCCTTGTTACCTTGCTGTGTTCCACTGTCAGGGATAATGTTGTTCTACCGGTAGGAATTCTTTACCCTTCTCAGGGAGCAGTACCTTAACCTCTTGTTCCACCATTCTGGATACCATGTACATTGATACTCCTTATGTATATGTTTCCCTCAGTGAAGGCAAAGTTGGTCCTTCATAACTAACACTTTATCTTGGCACGCATACCTTATCTCCTACATACCCTACATGATGACTGGCCTGCAAACTTTTAACATTTGCTCTGTTAATGTGTGTGTGGCTTAAACACCTCAAAGAAACCCCATGGTGCTCCCAGGGAGAGGAAATATTATACTGTAATATAGTTTTCAAGCAAGAATCCCAGGTTTGACATGGTATAAGCTTGTGAGGAGCCGTTGCTCACAAGCTTTCCACTCCTGTTCTATGGTCTTGAAGATGAAGCAAGGAGGGGACACCATCCTAGTTAGCAGTATGTGTACCTGCATGATATGCTGTACCCAAACAGATAAGATGGGGAGATACTACTTAATGGTATACTGGGGTGGGGGTGGGGGGGCAACCTAATTCTCTTTTAAATATTCACTCAACCTGTGTGGCCAAAGCCACGAAAGTGATTGTCAATTATAAGGCAAAGGACCTCTCCTGGTATGTAGGGACACAAATGCTACCCCTTCTCCCTCATTAGATAGACATTGTTACTTGTTGATTGCACACGCCTTGATATTTGAGTAATAAAAATGATTGACTCTTTCAGACTTGGCTGTGATCTTCCTGGCTTATTGATGAATGGCAGATGCTTTACTCTACTACAAAATATTATGCATATTGTTAGCATACTAATAGGTTGCATAATCCCACAGACTTTTTTTCTAGCTGATCCTTTACTTAGACATTGCATCTCTGAACTGAGACTGGGAAACATTACTTAGACTGTTCATGCCCATGTTACTCTCATCAGTATAGGTGGAGATTGAGCAAACCACTTTTACTAGATAAAGACACCTTGAAACCCTTAACTCATGATTCCACAGACTATTTTACAGATAATATTTACTCAGTCTCCTCCCTTCACATTGTATGGGAAGCTGATAAATCAGTTCTTAGAGGCCACATTATCTCTATAGTAGCATTTCAGAAAAGAGCCAGAAGTAAATACATGGTAGAACTATATACTTATTTGTTGACACTATAAAACAGCTTAAAGACTACCCCCATAACAGAATGAAATATGACTTATGGCAACTAGAAGTAACATCTTGTCAAGGTTACCCAGAAATAATTCAGACGTCAGTAAGGTATATAGTAAATTCACCTTTATTCAAAATAAGAATAAATCAGCAATAGTAGGCTGCCCACAAGAGACCTCACTACTAGAGACTAGGCTTAGGTCAATGGTAGTCTGAGCTGGAACCCGGAAACTGGAACAGGAACTGGAGAACTCCTACCAGGAACAAACTAGGCAGATACCACTGACTCACGTCTGCAGTCAGTATGAGTGGAGCTGATCTCCCCAAGGGAGGCAACGAGGAGGATACTTAACTCACGCCTGAAGTTGGTATAGATGGTAGTCAGCCAGAGCCACAGGTCTGCACCAGATGGATGTCCACTATATGGCGGCAACACGGAGGGGATAGTCAGACAGAACCACAGGTCAGCACCAGGTTGGATGGTCAGACAAGCCTAGGTCATACACGGAGCAGGTAGTCAGCCAGAACCACAGGCCTGCACCAGATTGGATGTCCAATATATGGAGGCAACATGGAGAGGATAGTCAGACAGAGCCACAGGTCAGCACCAGGTTGAATGGTCAAACAAGCCTAGGTCATACACTGGATATCAAGAGACAACACTAACGAACTGCACTGGACACCAACGTAATGGTAACTGGACTGACAGTCCATCGCCTTGTTAACTCCCTACAGGAAGTAGCAGGGAGGAGTCTCAAGTTTCCACAGGTATAAAGGACTCATGAGTCATTCCCACTGACGTGCGCCTGAAAGTGACACAACGGACTGGAGGAAGTATGGTATCCTGCGACATTCTGAGCCACTGTGTCGTATAGGGAAAGGACACGGCCGGCCGCGGGAGGTACCTGGCACGACCAGGCTGCAAGCAAAGATAGACACGAGAAGTGACGCCCGAGCACCACTCCCGGGACTAGTCCCTCAGCAGCTCCCTGTCAGACGACGCTGGAACAAAAGTAACAGCTGTGACAGAACCCCCCCCTTAAAGGCCCCTCCTCAGTGGGCTGGGTCAGGGTTTCCCAGGGAAACGAGCATGGAATTTGCACACCAATATCGGGGCATGCACATCATTAGAAGGTATCCAGGAGCTTTCCTCAGGACTGTATCCCTTCCAGTATACCAGATTTTGTAATCGCCCCTGGACCCACCTCGAGTCCAAAGTGCTCTGTACTACATACTCCTCATGATCGCCAACCCTAACGGGTGCTGGCCAAACCACAGCTGAGGTGTACCCATTGCAAATCAGAGGTTTGAGCAAAGAGACATGGAATACATTGTGTATTCGCATCGAGACCGGACGGTCCAGAGCATAAGCCACAGGGTTAATTTGCCACAGAACACGGAAGGGACCAATGAATCAAGGGGCAAACTTAAGACAGGGAATCTGGAGTTTAAGATTGCGGGATGACAGCCACACCCTCTCCCCCACCTTCAAGGTAGGTACTGGCAAACATATACGATCAGCCTGCCTCTTCTGTCGTTGCGCAGAACCACGTAGGGTATGCTTTACCCGTACCCAGGAGGAACTGAGCGTCCTTAAATGCTCGTCCAGAGCCGGAATTTCTTGTGCTTTGAAAACCTCAGGAAGGACTGAGGGTTAGAACCCATAATTGATCAAGAAAGGATAACTCTGTGAGAAAGAGGTCATAGCACAATTCCAGGCGAACTCCGCCCAAGGTAACAGGGTAGCCCAGTTGTCATGGTGGTTGGAAATATAGCAACGGAGGAATTGTTCCAAGGCCTGGTTAGACCTCTCTGCCGCACCATTAGACTGAGGGTGGTAAGCAGAGGAGAAGGCTACCTGATTCCCCATCTGAGCACAAAGCTTCTCCAGAATTGAGACACAAACTGGCTCCCCCGATCCGACACAATAATCCTGGGTATGCCATGGAGCAGAGAAACCTCTCTGGCGAAAACCATCACCAACTCCTGAGTGGATGGTAAGCTTTTCAGTGGTACAAAGAGAGCCATCTTAGAAAATGTATCCACAATCACCAGAATGACTGTGAAGCCTTTGGATGCCAGAAGATCAACCATGAAATCAATGGACAAATGTGACCAAAGATGTTCCCCATTGGCCACTGGTTGTAGGAGACCGACAGGCAAATGTGGACATGTGGTATATGCCGCTGTAAAGGCAGAACAGTCGGATCTGAGACTCAGCCACCAGGAAAGTCTGGAAATGGACAAAATCAATTAGTCTTGCCCAATGTGGCCCGCAACCTTGAAAGTATGGTATGTCTCTAATACTTATGTGTGTAATTGGGCAGGTGCGAAGCTCCTCACGCAGGGTGTCTCCGCAGAAGCGGATGTTTGAGTGGCCAATATTTCCTCTCTCAGAGGAGAGGTGATACAGGTTCATATTGTAGCAAGTATCTGGTTAGCCGGAATGATAGGTGTTGGAGGAGACTCCCCTTTGGATAGATAATAAACTGGTGTGATAGGGCATTCGCCTTAATATTCTTAGAGCCAGGAAGGTAAGAGACCACAAAGTTGAACCTGGACAGGAACAAGCCCATCTAGCTTGCCTGGACAACAACCGTTTAGCCCCAGACAAATACGTGAGATTTTTGTGGTCAGTCAGAATCAAGATTGGAGAGCTGGTAATCTCCAGGAAATGTCACCATTCTTTCAGGGTTAGGATGATGGCCAGAAACTCTGTCCCCAGTCTGATATACCCTCTCAGCCTTGGACAGTTTTCTAGAAAAAAAAAACACACGGACATAAGGCCTCCCCTGGGGCCGAGCGGTGAGAAAGTATGGCGCCAACTCCTACTTCAGACGCGTCAACTTCCAGGGTAAAGGGGAGGGCGGGATTTGGATGAACCAAAGTGGGCACTGCTGTGAACACTGCCTTGAGGTCTTCGAATGCATGCAATTCACTGGGAGACCATTCCGATGTCTTGGCACCTTTACAGGTCATGTCTGTTAGAGAAATGTTTTATGAATTTACGGTAGTAGTTAGCTAACCCCAAAAATCTCTGTAAAGACTTGAGTCCCACAGGAAGAGGCCACTGTAACATGGATGACAATTTCTGTGGATCCATTGCCAAACCAGAAGCAGAGATAATGTACCCCAGAAAGGATACCTGGGTTTTGTGGAATTCACATTTCTCTAATTTGCAATAGAGATTATTTTACCTCAGAAAGCATAACACTTTGAACACATCTTCGTAATGAACCTCCAGAGTAGGAGAGTGAATCAGAATGTCGTCCAAATAGACAACCACACAGCTCTGTAATAAACCTCTCAAAATGTCATTGATACATTCCTGGAAGACAGCAGGAGCATTGCAGAGACTGAAGGACATAACTAAATAATTGTAATGCCCGCTCCGAGTGTTAAATGCTGTCTTCCACTCGTGGCCCTCCTTCATAAGCACAAGATTATATGCCTCCCTCAATTCGAGTTTCGCAAAAATAATTCAGTCATCAAAGGTATAGGATAAGCGTTCTTAACCATCCACGGAAGTCAATACACGGACATAACTCTCTGTCCTTCTTTTTCACAAAATAGAATACTGTGCCAGCAGGGGATGTGGATTTTTGAATAATGCCCCTAGCCAGAGCATCTGAGACGTATTCCTCCATAGCCCTGTTCTTCTCCACAGACAGGGGGTATAAGCGACCCTTAGGAGGGGGTCGTACAAGGCAGTAGATCCAACAGGCAATCGTATGGCCTATGAGGAGGTAATGCTCCGGCCTGCACCTTGTTAAATACATCACTGAACTTCGAGTACTCCTCAGGTAGACCTGAGGCATTAGCACATGAGAATCTCACAGGACAAGAGAGACAAGACTCGTCGAACTGTGGGGCCTAAGACAAAATTTCACAAGTGCTCCAATCGATCCTGGGGTTGTGTGTCTGCAACCAAGGAAACCCCAGGACGATGGTGTAATGAGGAGAGTTGATCACGTGAAACTTCAGGGCTTCCTTATGGAGGGCTCCTACCCTCAGGGTTAACAGGGAGGTTTCCTGTGTAATATGAGAAGGTAGAAGGGGTCTACCATCAATGGCCTCAAAGGCCAATGGAGAGGAGCGAGACTGCAACAGAATAGAATTCTTGGCCGCAAATTCCGCATCAATAAAGTACCCAGCAGCACCAGAGTCCAACAATGCTGGAACTGAGATCGACTCATTAGCCCAAGCAAGGATAACCTCGATAATGAGTTTGTCTTGAACAATTTCTGGGTACTAGGAAATATCACCTAAGATCTGTCCCCAAAGGGATCTTAGGTGCGAGCATTTCCCGGATGTACCGGGCAGGATTTCAACAGGTGTCCAGGTCTCCCACAGTACAAACACAGTACTTCCCTCCTGCGGGAGGCCCTCTCACAGAAAGCCTGGTGGCACCAACCTGCATCGGTTCACCAGCCCTGGTGTCAAGACGAGGAGGCGTGGGAGGTGAGGGAGGAATGGGTGGGCAATCTAAGTGAGAAGTTGGTCTGGAAGAATTCCTCTGCAGACGCTCCTTAAGCGAGGGTCTCTCCCTGACCTGGGTGTCAATTAGGATGGTGAACAATATTAGCTCCTCTAAATTGTTGGGTATATCATGGGCCGCAATCTCATCCTTAATATTGTCACACAGCCCTTGGGAAAAGGTGGCTACCAGAGCACTCAAAAGGTTACGTTTCTTCAGTTAAATAGATTTTTCCAGACCCCTGGCTTTAAGAGAACGGGTATTACTGTTCTCACATATTTAGAATCTCTTGCTGATAAGTATTTTCAACAAAAAGGTCTTGTCTCAAAAAATGTATACCATTTTGATGGACATTGGGGATTTAAGAGATGCATACAAAACAGTCAGGGAACATGACCTAGGCCAATCGTTATCATTTGAAACATGAAAGGAAATCTGGACCTCTAAGGTCTCAGTATGTGCCATCTCGCAAGAACAAGGGTGTAAATCCCTGTTTCGTTGGTACTTCAGACCGTCCAAACTATATTCAATAAATAGACTGAGCTCTCGTTTATGTAAAAGGGACTATTGGTTATTCCCTATACCATGGCTAATGGTCTTCTTCCAGTCTGATGCTTTATGTGTGGCGATAGTGAACCCACACAGCTCACAACCTTTTTACTATAGCAGCCATCCCCGGATTGGATGGTGATAGAGAAAATATGAGCTAACTATGAGACACTGATTAGCCTTTAGGGTAAATGGAAACCTCAGGTTTTTCTGTCATCGATGGGAGCAATGGGAGCTTTACATGACAGAACTGCAGCACACAGCCAGGATTAACATTTGAATATATTATAAATTGGAATGCATTATTGTATACCTACCACCTTTAACCCTCCCTTTTTTCTACTTACAATAAAGCAGTACAATTCAGTAAAACAAGAGATAATTAAATGGATAGTAATATTTCACATAAACAGCAGCTCCAATTAATCTTCATAGTATTTGGGCCTTGGAGAGTGTTATTTCAATACTGTCAGAGTTGTAGTTCAAGAGTAATTGAATGATAAAGTATCCCCCTCCCGCCCCTTTTACCTAGTGGAACACTGCTCACCTCAGATGTGGAATCTGGTTGCTTGACCAGACAGGTCCCACCAAGAGACAATCTTCTTACTGTGAGAACAATGAAAACCCTGCCCCCCTTGACAGGTTTTTCAGCTTTTTCCCTTATCTTAATTGAAGATTGTCCCTGCAATCTACTGGGACACCTCCCTGCTGCTCTGATCTGAGCAGTGTTACATCAGTAAAAGGGACGGGAGGGGGATACTTTATCATTCAATTACTCTTGAACTACAACTCTGACCGAATTGAAATAAAACTCTTCAAGGCCCAAATACTATGATGATTAATTAGAGCTGCTTTTATTATGAAACATTACTATCCCTTTAAATGCCACATTTAAATCAGTAGGAATTGGGGGACATTTTTTATTTATTTATTCCCTATGATTTGGTTGTTTGCTCTACAATTTCTCCAGTTCATCTTACTACATCAGCCTCACTGTTTTTCAGGTTTGTGTGTTGGACAATTTATCACCCTTCTAGTGCTTTTTGGTTATATCTGTAATTCTCAGAATTAGTCCTTGGGACACACTAACAGGTCACATTTACCTCCATCCCTGCTTTTTCACGGGCGTAGCTCAGTCATTCTCATTGCTCCACCTGTGCTTAATTAGTGATGTCCTTAAAGGGATAGTAATGTTTCACAATAAAAGGCGCTGCAAACAGAGGCATAACTAGAAGCACCCGGGCCCTGGTGCAGAAATTGCCATGGGCCCCCCCGACCACATTGCCCCCCTGCTGTCCCCAATATCCACATTTCCCCCCATTGCCCACAATCTCCACATTGCTCCTCCATTGCCCTCAATCTCCACATTGCTCCCACATTGCCCCAATCTCCAAATTGCCCCTAATCTCCACATTGCTTCCAATCTCCACATTGCCCCCAATCTCCACATTGCCTCCACATTGCTCCTAAGCTCCACATAGCTCCCAATGTCCTACTTCCCTGGTGGTCCAGTGGCGTGGCAGGAGAGGTCTGTGCCAGCTCTTGCACAGAACTCTACAGCTGGAGCTCCCGCTCGGTAGTCTCTTCAGTAATGCAGAACGCCGGGAGATGATGTTATCTCCCAGCGCTCTGCATTACTAGAGTGTGGAAGAGGCCAGCTCAGCTGCTAGAGGTCTGTGCTGAAGTAGGCACAGACCTCAGCTTGTTGCTACTTGCAGACAGCAGGGGGTCGCAGGGGGCCCAGTCACAGGTGTCACCCCTGCAACCCCTATTGTTACGCCACTGGCTCCGATTAATCTTCCTAGTATTTGGGCCATAGAGAGTGTTATTTCAATACTGTCAGAGTTGTAGTTCAAGAGTAATTGAATGATAAATTGTCCCCCTCCCACCCCTTTTACTGATGTAACACTGCTCACCTCAGAGCAGCAAGACTGTCTGGATGGATCACAGAGAGGGACGATCTTCAGTGAGCATAAGGAAAAACCTGAAAAACCCATCAAGAGGGGTAGGCTTGATCTGTCTGGTCCCTGGACCAGATTCCACATCTGAGGGGAGCTGGCTTACACTAGGTAAATGGGGTGGGAGGGGGATACTTTATCATCCAATTACTCTTGAATTACAACTCTGACAGTATTGAGATAACACTCTCCAAGGCCCAAATACTATGAAGATTAGAGCTGCTTTTATTGTGAAACATTATTATACCTTTAAAACCTGACCTATTGGTGTGTCCTAAGGACTGGAAAATCATGGAGTTATATTATTTTTTCTAATATCTGCAACATAATCCTACAGATGACATGACTGTTGAACAATTCTTTCTGGAATTTTCAACCTGAATGAAGTTGCAAATCTCCAGATTTCAGTTGAAACTGCCTATGCATTATACCGGCCAAACAGAAGGTCCATAGTTTATGGAACAATAATAGTTTTATTTCAGGATGGTGATCTGCCTCTCAGCAGCATGACAAGTAAATCAATAACCACAGGATCAAACAAGAAGAGGCGCAATTTTGCACCATAGGAAACTAATACAAATTCACGTTGATTTATATGAGACCAAACCTTTGAATACCAGAGGGGTATGCAACACATTGCGAACCAATGCTTGGCCAAGCCTCTGTCACAGGGTTAACATTGTTGAATGATAGAGAGGTCTCCAGCATATTTAAAGGGTAATACCTCCTAAATAACCCCACACACACGCACACACACACACTTAACTTTCTATGGCCAGAAAATTCAAATGGTGCCTATGAATTTAAACCTTGTCCACAGAGATAACATTGCCAATCAGTCCTGGCTATCATGTCCATGGAGGTGATCATGGAAGTTGCTAGCAAGATCACACAACACAACTGTACACTCTGTACATGGTCATTTCCTGTAAGTACCAGATTCCTTGTGCACCCCTCTGGTTAAATTGTTAACTAGGCTCATGTACGTTGATTGAGTCATCAGCTATGAAGTCCACCTCCAGGGACATGACATCCACGACTAATTGAGAATGTTCTCTCTTGTCTAAGGAATTAAGTAAAATTCAAAAGGGCCATTATGAATTTATGGTCATAGAAAGGTAAGTGGTGGGTTATGATTAGGAGGTGTTACTTTCATTTTAAAAACAATGGGAATTTGTTGATGTCCCAGATGATGCAGTTGGTTTGCTCCAGAATTGCTTTTCTTTGTCCAAATGACCCTAAGTTCCATACCTCCCAACATTTCAACTGGCCAAAGAGGCACACTTGTGTCTTAGGTGGTGTTGCTGGGGGCATGACTGGTGGGTGGGGCATTACCAAGAATTATTAGCTTACTTTATGACCTTTTATCACCTTTTTGTGTAACTGAATAAGTAATTTAGAGCAATTTTGTGTAATTGAATATTTTATTTAAAATTTTTATTAAAATTATTTTATTTACACAGGCTAGCTTATAATCACATATACTGAAGTTTATACAAATATTAATGTGAGTTTTATTGTGGTGGAGCAATGTAATACACTTATATACACATCACACAGTCTGATCTTCTAAAAAGAGGGACAGATGGACTGTTCTTCCTAAAGAGGGACAGTTGGGAGATATGAGGTTCTGTACTTCATTGAAAGAGATCAGAAAGTATTAGTATCTCCTAAATCAGGCGTAATCAATGGCTGGTTGGGGAAATGGAAGCTGTAGATCTCAACAGCTGGAAGTTCAAGAACTGACTAACCCTGTCCTAAATTATGAAATAGCTGGCTTTTAGCTGATGACTGGTCCACTTTAAAAATTCTTGCTTTGATGCTTGTAGTGGAGAAAATGACTATGTGAAGTCACTCTCTATTGTCACGTATGACTCAAATTGTGATATTATTCAATTATCATCATGACTGTGTAGTAATTGTTTTTTAAATCTACTTTTTTTGAAAAGATGTGAAAAATAATGATTTTAACTTATTCATTGAATTTTTATAAAACTACGTCAGTTGTTGTTTTCCTGTTTTCTGTGTATTTAAATTTCTGAGAAGAATCCCTCAATCTGCAACATCCTGTGTGATCAGTGATATTGTGAAAGTGGCACCGCAAACATTTCCCCATGCATTGTTCTTCCCATGTCCATAGGACTTCCTTTGTGGGAAATGTTTGAACCACACTGCTATAGGGAGATATTAAAATGTTTCTAATCATTTACATCAGCCCTCTGATTTCTTAAAAAAAATTCTGTGCCCAAATGCATTTTAGAAAACAGGAAAAAGGAAAATGAAAAAAAAATTCAGTAAATGTAAAATTAAAACGTTTTTTTTCTTGTAATAAACCTAAGGTACTACCCAATGACTATATGAAAGTATAAATTAATACATGCTTGCCAACTAGCCCTAATTTCCAGGGACATCCCCTGGCTTTGGCTCCCTGCTCCTCTTTTTAAAATTGAATTTCAAACCCATATTATACAGTACTGTGCAAAAGTCTTAGGCGGGCGTGAAAAAATGCAGTAAAGTAAGAATGCTTTTAAAAAATAGAAATGTTAATTGTTTATTTTTTATCAATTAACAAAATGATAGTGAGTGAACAGAAGAAAAATCTAAATCAAAACAATATTCGGTGTGACCACCCTTTGCCTTCAAAACAGCATCAATTCTTCTAGGTACACTTGCGCACAGTTTGTTAAGGAACTCGGCAGGTAGAACTTTCCAGATATTTTGGAGAACTAACCTCAGTTCTTCTGTGGATTTAGGCAGCCTCAGTTTCTTCTCTCTCTTCAAGTAATACCTGACAGACTCAATGATTTTGAGAGCAGGGCACTGTGGGGGCCATACCATCACTTCCAGGACTCCTTGTTCTTCTTTACATTTAAGACATGTCATTGTCATCCTGCAGAATAAATTTGGGGCCAGTCAGATGCCTCCCTGATGGTATTGCATGATGGATAAGTATCTGCCTTCACTTCTCAGCATTGAAGAAACCATTAATTCTGACCAAATCCCAAACTCCATTTGCAGAATGGAGCCCCAAACTTGCAATAAACCTCCACCATGCTTCACTGTTGCCTGCAGACAATCACTACTCTCCACTCTCCAGGCCTTTGGTGAACAAACTGCCTTCTGCTACAGCCAAATATTTCAGATTTTTTTTTTAATTGAAAAGTAACAAAACATGTACACAAATGATCATACACAATATTATCACAAAATATATCAAAAACCCCTAACACTTCCCATCCCTTGACCAGAGAGCACTTCCAATTCATCAGCCCGGCAAATCGTAAAGCTTTACTGGTCCTCAGCAACCATGCTCAGATCATTGGGATCAATTCTCCTCAACCAACCATCCCAGATATTTCTTTTCTGACCTATACTTTTTATCCCATATAATATGCCCCTTTCCATCTGTATTTGCCATCTAACCTGCCCCACCACTTCAGCTATCTCCGGAACCAAAGAAGATTTCCACCTTCTTGCCAGGCACATTTTATCTGCTGCTAATATATGTATAATAATCATCTCATTTTCCCTACTCATATGCGGCCATTCCAAATTCATCAATATTTTCATTGGGTCTAAGTCCAGACCAACACCAGTTAGTCTATCAATCAAACATGTCACCCTTCTCCAGTACTCCAAAACTGGACCACAGTTCCACCACATATGTATATAGCTGCCTTTATTAGCTTCACACCTCCAACACCTATTTGAAGCACCCTCATACATTTTATGAAGTTTATCTGCACCAAATACCACCTATTTACCAGTTTAAATTGAGTATCCAATAAATTTAAACAATGCATCTGATTTACCAATTTACTTGAAACCCTGACCCACTCCTTCACCTCAATTGCTCTCCCAAAGTCCTTCTCCCATTTTTTTTAGAACCAAGGGGGTATATTGATGTCTTACCAAATATTCAAATTTTGCACAGATAGAAAGCAAGTTATGACAATCCTTCATCTCAAATAACTGGTTAAACCTCCTCATTACTTCTCTCCCTCCCAATTCCATGTGAGCATTCATAAACCCCTTCACTCTCAAGTACACAAAAACATCTTTATTTTCCAGCTGGAATTCACTCTTCAGCTGATGAAAGGATTTAATCTTGTCTCCTACAAATAGGCTCCCCATATTACTAATTCCACCTCTACACCATCCGCAAACCCTTAGATCATCCACAAAATCATTCAGCATCTTCAGCTGAAGAGCGGGAATTATTCTGTTTCTCAACTTTAACTGTATTAAAATTAACTCCCAATTTTTGTTTAAATGTTCCAACATGCTTGGTATTCTCCTTCCTTCTACCACCTTCTTTTCACTGTCGTCCAATACAGGTCACTGGTACCATGGGATGTGTAGTCCCCTTTAATAGGCAGGAACAATTATGCAAATAATTTGCAAGGGGCGGAGCCTCCCCTCTTACTTAAGCCACCTTCTGGCCAGAGCCACCCATATTGATTTGTTCCTGGTGTGCTTGCACACCAGGCAGAGAACAGCTATGCTTCTTAGAGTTTTATTATTTTTTTCTTCAAATATGGAATACCACCATTAGGAGGGTGACCATGGCTGTGAATGCCCTCACCCGAAGTGGCTAGTGCAGCTTCCAGGGATTTCTGTGGACCTATACCTGATGAGGGGACAGCTTGTGTTAAGCAGCTCCCCTGTTGGGGAAATTACCTCTGGTTCTTTCCCTCCCTATCATGGTCACCTGAAGACAGAAGTCTGCGAGAAAGGTGAGTCACCCATTGAGTGCTGAAGGTCCACTTGTCCCCACAGTGTCCCTTTGATGGGCTTGTATTTGGGAGTTTTAATACACTCCAGCACTCATAGGGTGTTTTTATTGCATTATCACTATTTATGCAATTTCTGTGTTATTCTCTGAGTTTTGGAGCATTGGGTATTCATTTATTTATGTTTCTCATGTATTTCATGCTTGTTTGGGCACTTTTTAATGTTTTACTAAACTTTATTAAAAATGGTGTTCCGCGCCTTTAAGCGCGGCTTTTTCCCGCTCAGCAGCAGAGCTCCTTTACTCTCTATGGGAATTCACAGTTTGGGACATATCTCTGAAACCGCTTGTCACAGCAACTTCAGAGTGGGCTCATTTTAATGCTAGGCTCCTGCTCTATCATCCGGTTGGTGTTTTATTACTGTAGGGGGTTCAGGGGGGCTTCGGGCACTGTTGGGGTACTTGCATAGGGAAAACTACATTTCCCATGAGCGCTTAGCTCGCGCTCGTTTCTGATTGGCTGTCATGACGGCCGCCATTTTGTGGTACTTTTCCAAGGCGAGTACACTACGCAGGGACCGAGCCTTCTCTCTCCTCACCAGATTAACCCTTCGCTGGCCAGATAAGTCCGTTTTTAGACCTTTTCTGGGGTGAAACTTTAATCTTTAACACTTTTCTGGGTGATAGTGTTTGTTGTGGGGTATATTGACGCTGTGAGCATGTCTACTTCACTGGAGCTAGGGGCTAGACCCAAGACTAAGGAGGCTGGGGGGTCTTCTACCCCCATGGCGTTTTGCTCCTCTTGCCACATTGGGCTGGATTGCGATAATGTGGGGGATCTATGCCCTAATTGTACTGATAAAGATAGCAACCCTGGGCTTCCCAGCCATGCTATTGAGCCATCTTGGGTGAGGGAGTTTAAAGCTGCCACTAGGGATCTCAGATCCACGCTTCAACTCTTTCCCTCTCAGGTACAGGGGGCTCTCCAGGTCTGGCAGACCCCCTCTACTATCAGGACCTCCCTGCCTAAGCCACAAGGAGCTCCTGATATCACTGATTCTTCTGAAGAAGAACTTTTACAGGATTCTGATGCTGAGGAACGTACTGTTATTGAATCTAACAGGTCCATTGGGGACCCCTATGAGTGTGACCCTGAAGTTTCGGCTGAGGGTCTGATCAGAGCGGTTCTGAATACGCTCAACCTTCCTCTGACTCAGGAATCCACTTATGATCCTACTGATGTTTTTCAGAAAAAGCCATCTAAACCTGTTGTTTGTTTTCCAACTAACCCTACTCTTGCCCGTCTGGTTTCTGAGGCATGGAAGAATCCTGATAGATCTTCCTCTGTCTCCAAAAAGTTTGCCAAACTTTACCCTTTTCCCGAAGCGGAGCTGGCAAAATGGGTTCATCCTCCCAAGGTGGATGCTCCTGTGTCTAGACTATCCAAATCTACTGCTTTGGCTGTCTCAGATGCCTCTGCCTTGCAGGACTGGACGGATAAGAAATTAGAGCTCTCTCTTAAATCTATTTTTGCCTCTATTGGCACTGCCATGCGCCCCACCTTTGCTGTGGCATGGGTTAATAGGGCTATTGCAGCCTGGACTGAACGACTGACTGAAGCGGTTCGCCAGGATGCGCCTGTATCTGAACAGTTGCAGCTTCTTGCTAATATCACTGAAGCTCAGAACTATGTTGCTGATGCTGCTTTTGATGCTGTGCGCATGATGGCGAGGGCCTCCACTTCTTCTGTGGTGGCTAGACGCGCTCTTTGGCTGAAAATTTGGTCTGCTGATACAGCCTCTAAGAAAGCCTTGCTTTCCTTGCCCTTTCAGGGGAATTTGCTCTTTGGCTCTGAGCTCAAAGAAATGATCAGTGAGGCTACTGGCGGTAAAAGTACTCTTCTACCCTCAGTCTTTAAGAAAAAGTTTCCAGCCAAACGCAATCGGTCCTTTCGTTCCTTTCAGACTGAGACACGCTCCTCGGCCCAAACGGGTCCTCCCACTACGCGCTCCTCCTCCAAGCCCAAACAGTCCTGGAGGCCCAAAGTTGCCTCCAAGGCCAAGACCTCCAAGACTGCTTCGGCATGACTCGCCGAACCCGGGTCCGCATCCGGCTGTAGGCGGTCGTCTCCGCATCTTTCGCCGGTCTTGGGAGGAGTCAGTGGCGGACCCATGGGTTCTTCAGGTGGTGTCAGAGGGATACAGGATCCCTTTCTCTTCCCTTCCTCCTTTTCGGTTCCATTTTACTCGTCCTTCTCAGGAACCCTCAAAAAGGCGTCTGTTCGACGACGCTATTCAGGATCTCTTGGACAAAGAGGTCCTGGAGGCGGTTCCGCAGGGGGACACAGGTTCAGGATTTTATTCCAACCTGTTTGTGGTAGCCAAAAAGGACGGAGGAGCCCGTCCCATCTTGGATCTCAAAGATCTCAATGCCTATGTGGTGACTTCTCACTTCCGCCAGGAGTCCCTGCGCTCTGTGATTGCAGCAATGTCTCCAGGGGAGTTTCTTGCCTCCCTGGACCTTCAGGATGCTTATCTTCACATCCCTATTCATTCAGAGAGCAGGAAGTATCTCAGGATTGCCTGCCACAGGGGACACTTTCAATTTACAGCGCTCCCCTTTGGACTGACTACAGCTCCTCAAGTCTTCCAGCGGGTGCTGGGCTCCTTGATAGCGGTGCTCCATCAGGATGGGATCAGAGTGACACCCTACATGGACGATCTCCTACTGAAGGCCTCCTCAGCGGAGCTTCTCCACCAGCAGTTGCAGAGGTGCATGCACACCCTGAACCGTCACGGATGGATCCTGAATCTGGACAAGTCGGACTTGATTCCTTCTCAGAGGCTTCTGTTCCTGGGTCTCCTGTTCGACACTCGCCAATGCATGGTGTTTCTTCCAGAGGACGTGGCTCACCAGATAGCCGTCAGAGTGGCTGGGATTCTGGACATGGACGAAATTCCAGTTCCGAAGTTGTCGTCCTTAGTGGGGAAGTTCATTTCCACGATCGAAGCAGTACCATTTGCCATGGCCCACTCCAGGGATCTTCAGAGATTTGTGATCCAGACGTGCAGGAATCATCCAGATCATCAACATCTGTCTGTTTCTCTTCCTCCTCATGTCGAGTCGAGTCTGCACTGGTGGTTAGATCTCTCTCATCTCTTGAAAGGGAAATCCTTTCTAGTTCCTCATTGGACCACAGTCACAACGGATGCCAGCCTTCGGGGCTGGGGTGCAGTCTGGGGTCGCTTCAGTGCTCAGGGGAAATGGGGTCTGGAGGAATCCATGCTCTCCATCAATGTTCTGGAACTTCGAGCTGTCCGGCTGGCCCTGAGGCACTGGGAGTCTCAATTGACCGGTCTTCCAGTCAGAGTAGAGTCCGACAACGCCACGGCGGTGGCTTACATCAACAGACAAGGCGGCACAAGAAGCGGTTCCGCCTGGTGGGAAGTCAAGGATATTTTGTCTTGGGCAGAAGATCACGTGCCTGTCATCTCTGCAGTTCATATTCCAGGCGTGGACAACGTCATGGCAGACTTCCTCAGTCGTCACACCGTCGACAGCGGAGAATGGGCTCTTCACCCAGAGGTGTTTCACATGCTCACTCAACGGTGGGGGATGCCAGTGGTGGATCTGATGGCTACCAGACACAACAGGAAGGTTCCGGTGTTTTGCTCCCGTCTGAGGGACTCCCTTGCTCTAGCGGTGGATGCCTTGTCGATCCCTTGGGACTTCTCCCTGGCTTACATCTTCCCCCCTCTTCCTCTATTGATCAGAGTTATTCAGAAGTTGAAGAGAGAACGTTGTCCTGTCATCCTGATTGCTCCAAACTGGCCTCGCCAGTCCTGGTTTCCGGAATTGATGGCCATGTCAGTGAAGGATCCAATCCCACTTCCAGCCCGTCCGGACCTGCTTCTTCAGGGGTATCTGTGGAAAGAGGATGTTCACTCTCTCCGTTTGATGGCATGGCGGTTGAATCCTCGATTCTAGCTAAGAAAGGCTTTTCTCCTTCTGTGGTGTCGACGATGCTCAGTGCTCGTAAGCCTGTGTCTTCCAAGATCTATCATCGCATTTGGTCAACTTTCGTGACATGGTGCTCTGTCAAGCAGTTGTCTCTTGACTTCCATCTTCCCACTGTCCTGGCCTTCTTGCAGGACGGTGTGGACAAGGGGCTCAGTCTGAGTTCCCTCAAAGTTCAGACCTCTGCCTTGTCTGTGTTTTTCCAGGAACGGATTGCCATCCTTCCTGATGTGAAAGTCTTCTTCCAAGGTGTGACTCATGTTCGACCTGCCTTCAAGAGTCCTGCTCCCCAGTGGGATCTCAATTTGGTGCTGGGAGTCTTCAGCGACCACCGTTTGAATCCTTGGCTTCCATTCCATTACGTCTTGTGACTTGGAAGATGGCCTTCCTTTTGGCTATTGTGTCAGTACGCCGGGTGGCAGAGTTACAGGCATTGTCT
This sequence comes from Rhinophrynus dorsalis, assembly GCA_037306005.1. Taxonomy (NCBI): domain Eukaryota; kingdom Metazoa; phylum Chordata; class Amphibia; order Anura; family Rhinophrynidae; genus Rhinophrynus; species Rhinophrynus dorsalis. Next base: position 481,817,065 of record CM074721.1, on the reverse strand, counting down.
TGTAAACCTCCTTACCTGGTGTTCCACAAGGATAAGGCTGTGCTTCGCACTACCAAGGAATTCTTACCCAAGGTTGTGTCTGAGTTTCACATCAATCAGGAGATTGTGGTTCCCTCTTTCTGCCCTAATCCTTCATCTGACAAGGAAAGAGATCTCCATTTGTTGGATGTGGTGCGTTGCCTCAAGTTTTATGTTCACCGCACCGAATCTATCAGGAAGTCTGACGCTCTATTCGTCATTCCTGAGGGGCCTAGGGCAGGAAGACCGGCTTCCAAAGTTACCATTGCCTCTTGGATTAAGGCTACCATCCGTGAAGCCTATAAGTTGAGGAATAAGCATGTTCCCTTCAGGGTGACTGCCCATTCCACCAGATCTATTGGGGCCTCCTGGGCCTACAAGAATCAAGCTTCTGCTGATCAACTGTGCAGAGCGGCCACTTGGTCCTCTGTGCACACCTTTTCTAAGCACTACCGAGTTGATGTACTGGCATCGGCTGATGCCAGCTTTGGAAGGAAGGTCCTGGAGGCGGTCTTGCCTGTGTAGGTCTTCCGCTCTGTGATCCTTAGTGCTTCCTTACTGTTGAGCCCGGTTGGCTCGTGTTCCGTGTGCTGTGTTAAGTTCAGGGTTGTTCCCTTGATTGGTGTCCGTTGACACTTACAGTTTGGGCTATGTTATCATCTGGTTAACAGTTCTAGTGACTTGGGCCTTGCGCCTGGTCCTTGCCTTACTCCCGCCTCTGGATCAGCTCAATGTTTGTACATCCCATGGTACCAGTGACCTGTATTGGACGACAGTGAAAATAGGATTTTAGTCTTACCTGTTAAATCCTTTTCACTTAGTCCATACAGGTCACTGGTCTCCCACCCTGTCAAGGGACCAGTCTTGGCTCTCCTGTGGCATTCAGTGGGAGACCGTTCGGGCATGCTCACAGGAGTCTTTCTTTTTGCTTACCTGGGGTCAGTTTAGGGTCTCAAATCAATATGGGTGGCTCTGGCCAGAAGGTGGCTTAAGTAAGAGGGGAGGCTCCGCCCCTTGCAAATTATTTGCATAATTGTTCCTGCCTATTAAAGGGGACTACACATCCCATGGTACCAGTGACCTGTATGGACTAAGTGAAAAGGATTTAACAGGTAAGACTAAAATCCTATTTTTAAGTCCATTCAGCCAAAACCCTGATGCAACACTCTGCAACCCTGTCTGCTCTTTCTCTATAATATACAATTTTTCTTGATCTACTAGAGGACTGTGTAACATTAATACATGAAATATCCAACTAACAGTATAACATCTCTTGATCTCCATAACTCCCAACCCTCCTTCCCTTCTTTTCCTAGCCAATATACCCCCACTCACTCTAGGTTTCTTCCCTTCCCACATAAAGACCTGAAAGGCTGTATGTACCATACCTAACTAGGCACTAGGAAAATCTAGCAGGATCATTCTCCAAATATATAACCATTTCAGTAACACATAATGATTCAAGATATTAATCCTGCCTGCCCATGAGAACCCAAATTTCTTCCAATCCTTTAAAGATTTATTTGTATACTTCAGTAATTACAAAATATTAGCTTCTACCAAATTTTTAACCGAAGGCATAATGTTGATCCCCAGGTATTTAAGATGTTCTTGCTTATATACTAATCCCAGCTCCCGTGTTAAATACTACACTACCTGGGGGTCAACATTAATAGCCAAAAATTCTGACTTGTCAATATTAATCTTGACACTTGTGAATACTCATCTAACACTTTAAACAGCTCTTTTATAGATATCTCAGGTCTTTCCAACATAAGAAGGATGTCATCGGTGTACAGATTTAACTTCGCCTGTCCATTATGCATACTAAATCCCCTTATGTTCTCATACTGCCATATTGCAATTGCCAACGGCTCCAATACCAACATATACAACAATGGCGATAGCGGACATCCCTGACTGGTCCCATTTCCCACCGTAAACCAATTAGAGAAGAATCCTTTTCCCAATACTCTAGCTTTAGGGTTATCATATAAGGCTTGTACGGAACTGAGGAATGGTCCCCCATTCCATATTGTAATAAACCAAACATGAAACCCCACTCCACCCTGTCGGATGCTTTTTCTGCATCCAATGACAAGAGTACAAGAGGGGTTTCAGTCCCTTCAATTTTATCTATGATATCAATCGTTCTTCTCATATGGTTCTGTACCCCAGTTCCTGTGTTTTTATGCATAGTTTAGTCACTTGGCCTTGTTTCCACGTTTTGGCAGCAAGTCTTCCATTAAGTCCACTTCTGACCAGACTTCTCTGGACAGAAGATGGGTGTGCCAGGATCCCACTGTTTTCTGCCAATTCTGCACTAAGTTTCCTTGGCTGACCTCTGCATCTGCGGTCCACAACGTTTCCTGTTTGTGCTTCTTCAAAAGAGCTTGGACAGCACATCTGGACACCCCTATCTGCCTTGAAATTTCTTCCTGGGAGAGACCTTGCTGATGCAGTATAACTACCTTGTGTCTTGTTGCTCAGTCTTGCCATGGTGTATGACTATTACATTAAAATGTCTTCTGCCAACTGAATTTGTTAGCTGAGTTTGGCCGTTCCTCTCCCAGTTTTATTCCTCCTACACAGCTGTTTCTGTTTCAGGTAATGATTGTGTTTCAACCTACATAGTAAATTGATGATCATTAGCACCTGTTTGGTAGAATTGTTTAATCATACACCTGACTAAATACCTACAAAATCTCTGTCTTTGTGCAAGTGTACCTGGAAGAATTGATGATTGAAAGCAAAGGGTGGTCACACAAAATATTGATTTGATTTAGATTTTTCTTCTGTTCACTCATTTTGTTAATTGCTAAAAATAACTATTAACGTGTCTATTTTTTTAAAGCATTCTTACTTTACAGCTTCATACCTGCCTAAGACTTTTGCACTGTACTGTATATACTTGTCATTAAAGTGATAGTAATAATTCAATAAAATGTTATTTTATATTGTAGCCATTAAAACATTTTAAACAATATATGTCTTATATCTCAAACCTTTATGGTTTGAGAGATATTCGCAAGTAAAGTTTCCCCCTGACTGGCTGTATCGTCAAGTCTGCCATCTAGCTGACAGACTTGGAATCTGGCCGGTGGCTCTTCAGCAGAGCCGAGATCACATTATATAAAAATAGCTACTTAATTGGAACGATCTACAAAGTGTGCTGGCAAACCAGGCACACCTTGTAGACCATTCCAATGAAGTATTTTTATATCTTGCGATCTTGTCTCTGCTGAAGAGCCACTGGCCGGTCTGCGGACTGCATTCCAAGTCTGTCAGCAAGAGAGCTAATGTCATTCAGGTTTAAGAGATAAGACTTATATTGTTTAAAATGTTTTTTTAATGGCTACAAACAAAAATAAAATTAAAGTATTACTATCACTTTAAAAGATTAATAGATTATGAGTATCTCATATTTTAACCCCTTAATGACCAGAAGTCCTGGGACGTTTCCGCCCCATAAGTACTGCTTTGATCTATGCTGATGTGCCTGTACACGTGACCTGTTGCGTGTATCGGCACTCCACTTTGGGGCCTAAAAGAGATCATTCCAGTCTCGGACCGGTCAATTTTAGGCCCCATTTTTACTTACAGCGCTCCCGGTGGAGCGATACGTGACGTACTATGACCGTCATCGGTCCTTAAGTATTTAAGGATTGTGACGGTCATAGTACGTCATGTAGTCCTTAAGGGGTTAATACTGCTTATTTTTATGATTTCACGTTTAGTTGTGGACAATGTCTGTTCCCTTGTAATTTAGTTTTAAGTCTGCTTATGAGGTTTTCAACTAGCATTTACTACACAGAACTATCAAACTCTATAACGTGATTATCCAGATGAAAAGTGTCTCTTGGAATTGTTTTTAATGTTTGCACTAACCAGTCCCAATGACAAGCCCCACATACCGACAGAAACTTCTATATGTGACTATGAATTTCACCATTTCCTTTTGTGTCAGGAGATAAAATCTCAATCAATTCTGGATATCACATTCGTTCACGGAAGTGGACATAACTACAGCTAGCAGACTCTAGAAACAAATTCTTGTCACTGAAACTTCAGTTGTTTTTGTGTGTGTGTATGTGTTTTGTTTTTTCAAACTGAAGCAGGAAGAGTGCATGATATCACAGAATATATCAGTACTGCAGTGGGTGGAGTTTGGGTCCAGGAATGTTGGCAGCAAGAACCATGTCCACATCTAGGACTGACTGAAGAAAGAAGGAAGAAATACCGATGTCATAGAAGGTTATTTACCACTGTGCAAAATCAACCTGGAGTTATACTATTGTCTAAACTGCACTCATGGTGGACAGAATAGTGAGAAAAACCTCTCCAGTAAAATGAGTGGCAGAGAGTTATCTAACGCATTGCATTGCAATGGGTAGGATACCTCTCTTGCTCTACAAGGGTTAATAAGTTTTAATTCTAAGAAAAAACTGAGTTTAGGACCTTAAGTCCTAAAGAAGTGGATGAAGTAGCTTTCACATCAAGTCTGTAGTGTTTAACAAAAGTGGAAGCAGAGGACCAAGTAGTCCCTCTGTAAATATCTTCTGTTGAGGCTGCTGCTTCTGCTGCCCAAGAGGTTGCCATTGCACTAGCAGAATGTACCTTCAACCCCTCTGAAGCTGCACAGCCTTTGGCTGCAAAGGTTTTGGAAATGCAATAGTTAATACATCAGCTTCTAGTGTATTTGGACGCAGGTTTCCCTTTCCTGTGTCCAGATGGGATAATGAAAAGTTTTGATGATTTTCTGAACCCTTGGATTCTGAAAATATACATTTTTAAGATTCTGACCAAATCCAGGTTGCTTTCTACCTGTTGAGAATATACTGGATGTTTGTAGATGAAAGGAAGGGAAGATGATATCCTGGTTAAGGTGAAATCTGGAAACTACCTAAGGCAGGAATTCTCTAACAGGGCACAGGATAACCCTGTCAGGAAAAAAGAACACGAATAGTTGTTCAGTAGAAAGGGCTTGCAGTTCTGAAACCCTTCTGTAAGATGCGATGGCAATTACGAATATTGTCTTTAAGGTAAGAAGTCCTGTTTAGATCTGAGGAAGTGGTTCAAAGGGATTCATGGAGCGAACTTGAAGGACAAGCAGCAAATCACAGGCAGGAGTGAAGTTTTTGACATGGGACAGAAATCTGGAAGAATATTTGAAGAATCTTCTGACCATGTCCTCAGATGACCATCTTGTGTCAGTGAGAGCTGAAATAGTTGAGACTTAAACTCTCAAGGAGCTGGTACTATGGCCCATCTTGTAGCCCTCGGTCAGAAATTCCAAAAGCTGAGTTACAGATGTATTAGGAGGATCACAGTCATGTATTGAGGCCCTTTGGCAGAACAGGGTCCTAGTTCTGTAGTATGTGTGGAGGTAGACTGTTTATGAGCATGCAAAAGGAGAGAAATGGCTGAGTCTGGTAGCCCTTCTTATCCAGGTTTTCCTGCTCAAATGCCATGCCACTAGATGAAGAAGATGTGGTTAAAGGTGAAGAATCAGACCCTGATGCAGGAGATCTCGACGGACTGGTAGGAACCAAGGGGCTTCCTTTGACATGCTGATAAGGAGTGGGTGCAACTGTCGTCTTGGCCAACATGGCATTACTGCTATCACCTCCACCCTGTACATATGGATTCTCAGTAACACCTTTGGAATCACTGGAATCGGAGGAAAGATAAAGGCAAAATCCACTGTGCACATTGGGCTATTGCATCTACCCACAGGGTCTGGGGACAGAAGGCGCTAGAGAAGAATCTCTCTGTCTTTCTTTCCCAGTGGTCTGCCATCAAATTAATGGATGGTGGGCCCCATTTCTGGATTATCTGAGAAAAGACTGATGGATACAAAGCTCTTGGATCCAGTTGGGAGCGGCTTGGCGGCTTGTAGATTCTATGGACACAGAATATATACCACAGTGAGAAGAGGAACATGGAGCATGGCCCAATCTCCTCCAGGAGTTTCAATTTCGAAAAGGAGGCCGCTGCAATGTTGTCCATTCAGTTTTAGTGGTTTCCCTTTGAGGATGTTGACGAAGTGTGGAATGGCTTTTTCCACTGCCATTAAGTCTAAGATATCCAATTGCATGTTTGAGCAGAGAGATAGTCACTGGCTTTGAGTTGAAAGACCTCACAGGTAGATCCCCAGCCTGCCCCACTGACGTCTGTCATTAGGATTATCCAGAGTTTGTGACTTAAACTGAACTCTTTGCTTAGATGTTTGTCTTTTTCCCACAAAGCTAAATCTTGTAAGACATTTGGAGGTATCCAGATGTTGTTATCTAGGGAATTGAATCAGCTGTCCCATTGGAGGAAAAGAGATCTGTAGTGATCTCATTTCCCTCTTCACCCATTTTACCATAGGTATGGTGGAGGACAACTTGCCCAGAAGTCTAATGAATTCCCTGGTTGAGCAAGGAGAGTTCTGTCTGAACTGACTTACATGTTTTGAAAGAGGGTGTTTCTTTATTAAAGGGAGAGAGACTGTCAGGCTACCTGTGTGGTAGCTGCTCGAGCCAATCGCATTGTTCCCCAGCAGCTCCAGCCGCATCCACTGCTGACATTTGTGCCTTGCCTCCGTTGAGGCTTGGCCGCATTCCACTTCCTGGTGGCTCAGCTGCCTGTTGGTGCCTTGTGTGGCTCCGGCCACTTCTGCTGCCGGCGTTCCGGCAGGCGGGTGACGTCATTGTTGGGCGCACGTCCAAAGGCATGGACGTGCGTTCCATTTAAAGGGACAGCCACCTGTTGGCTGCTTCTCCTCTTCCTTCTTGAACACTGCTTTAACTGCCTGGACACAGGGCTCAGTAGCCCTTTCGTTGGTGTCCAGTGTAGTTCTATTTCGTTGGTTCTCTGTGCATGATCTGACTTGTCTGACTAACCGATCTGGTACTGACCTGTGACTCTGTCTGACTACCCGCTCCGTGTATGACCCTTGGCTTTGTTGGATAACCATTCTGCTGACTCCCCGTTCCATATTTGACTTCTGGCTTGTCTGACTAACCATTCTGGTGTTGACCTGGGGCTCTGTCCACTGCGTATCCAGCATACCAACGCTTCAGTGGACATCCTATCTGGTGCAAACCTGTGACTCTGGCTGACTACCCGCTCCATGCATGACTCCTGGCTTGTCTGACCACCCAATCTAGCACTGACCTGTGGCTCTATCTAACTATCCTGTAGTGTGGCCTTCCGTGCAGTTAGATATCCAATCTGGTGCGGGTTTGTGGCTCTGGCAGACTTACTCCTGATTACCTTCCTATTTGTATGGCTTCTCCTAGGTGTGGACTTGTGGCATTGTAGACTACTCCTTGTCCCATCGCTGGGACCTATATCACACAGAAGCAGTCTTCTATTTCTGGTAGTTGTTGCTTGCTCAGTTGTGCGCTTCTCTTTATTACAATATATATTGTGATATTTCTGTTTCACTGTCGCTGCCTAATAAAGTTGGCATTACCTTTTAGTACTTGTCCTGAGGTTTTCTTACAGAACCGTGACAGAGACCTGGTCTTGGTTTTTATTGGACTGGGCTTCCAGAGAACACATGTTCCTGGAAGGACTGAGATTGCTTTTTTTATTGATTAACCAACCCAGGCTTGTTAATAGGTCAATGCTCTGGCTTGGGACAAAAGAAGGGTACCATCCAAATAGTGAAAAATCCTGATTCCCTCCATGTGGATCAGGGTAATAATTGGAACTAGAACTTTTGTAAAGGTGTGTAGTGCTGTTGCATTTGGGAATGGAAGGCAAGTGAACAGATAGTGTTGGTGAGAGATCTAGAACCTGAGATATTTTTGGTGAAGTGGAAAGACCAGTATGTGAAGATATGCTTCTTGTTGATCTATGGAGATCAACCAGTCCAGAAGCTGGATCATGGGAATAATAGTATTGTAATAGTATTTCATTTTGAAACATTTGATATCTAGGAGATTTTTGAGATCCTTGAGATCCAGTAATGTTCTGAATATTCCTGAGAATTTCTGGACAAATAATAGGCTGAATTATAAACCTTGTTCCTTTTCTTTTTTCTGGAATAGGCACAGTTAAGCCTTTTTGTAAATAGTTGTGAAGAAGTTGATGCTGAGGATCAGTAAGGGTATGTGTGGACTGGACAAACCTGTTGCTTGAGGGGAGGGAGATGAACTCTGGGAAGTATCCAGTGCTGATGACTTGGATAACCCATTGGTCTGGGATAAGGTTGATTCAAGACAACATGAAGTCTCTGAGTCTTCCTCCTACTCCTTGTGCTTGGATCCATACACTGCTGGAACCTGTTGGAGAGCCTGAGGTTTCCAGAGGATCACAGCTTTTTTTTTTTTTTTTTTAAAGACACCAAATTGGCCACATTTCCAGGGTTGTGATCTAAAGGGTTCACAGCCTGGATGATATGCTTAGGAGTCATGAAAGGATAATTTCCCTTGGTGTAAATTAAAGAAGGGGACATATGATTACCATTTACAACAGGAACTATTTACTCAAAGAGCTGAGCAAAAAAAGACATGAGGAAAGATGCTTTCAACTAAACAAAGGCAGGGATTTTTTTACATTAAATTCATTAAAACTATGGAATTCTTTGCCTTGGGATGCTGTGTTTGCAGATAATATAATTGCTTTCAAAAATGCAATGATACCTTTCTAGCTCAGAACAATACTGAGAAATATGAAAGTTGGTTTAAAAGTTGATTCAGGGAAATATCTGACTGCCTTTTGAAGTCAGAAAGGGCTTTTTTACCTACTTGGGGCTCAATTGGAAATGGCTTCAAATTAGGTTTTATTATTATTTTTGTTTCCTCTTGTGATGAGATGTCATGGGGCAGAATTGATGGCCGTGTGTCTTATTTCAGCCTTATCATCTGTGTTACCATGTGGAGGTGTTAGTTGCACTTTAAATATAATTAAATTACAATTATTTGTCAACGTGCAACTAACACGTATTAAAGACTTGCGCACTTTTAAACACACACACAGACACACACACACACATATACACACACACACACAAACTTTAGCCAATCTTTATTAAAAAGTATTATTTAAGAGAGATTTATGGAAATTACCCAGTATTCCTTTTAGGAACTGGTAGTAGGGAGGCAGATTTGAATGTTAGTATCTGACACACCAGGCTGTGCCAGTCAGTACTGCCTAATTTGCATAAACTGCCAATAAAGCTAATTATATAATATAGTTTTAAATAAGGAATGGTTAAAATAAATATAGGTGAGCTTGAAATAATTTACAGAATCACTCATTATAAAATGTTAGTTCCACTTTAAAGAGAGCACATATTTAACCCACTTTTATTTTTCAGAGCTGTTTGATGAACTGAAGAGCCTGGACATCGTTTTGGCTCAGTTATATCAGTAAGTTTCCTGTCTATGGAGTGATTTTTAGGCTGACTGTAAGATTTTATGATGGCATCATAAAAAGATGAATCCTTACTTCTTCTTCTTTTTTTCCTAGGCAGGGGTGGGGTTAAAAAGCTCTCTTGCTCAAGTTGTGGTCAGATAAGAGTTTTGTATGCGGGATCACAATGGCCAGTAACATTTTAATGACAGGAAATTGCAACTCCCCATTATGTTGTGTACTGGGCCACACTAATGTGTAGAGTTCATAGTCTTGGTTCACTATTGAAATGTCACCCTGTATTTGGCAACCATCAAAAAGGAGACATCATAATGTCGCCTGCATCAAAAGGGCGACATTCTGATGTCACACGCTTAAGGGTCACCAAATAGAGGGTGACAGTTCAATAGGATGCCACTGCTAAACAAGCAAACATTTTAATCAAACTGAAACTTGCTACTTGCTTCAAAGAACTTTGTCCCATGTCTGTAAATTAGCCTGGTATAAAGTGGGGCTCTGATTGTAACAGACTGCCAGTTTTGCAGGTTGGAAACAATGTTAAAATGTAGTGGGCTAGCACTTTAAGACAGATCCTTTTCACAGCCGGTTTCTTGATACTGTAAGTGTTTGTTAGACTACCCATTTACTTCAATTTAATGTTAGACATTCCCTCCGTCTGTAGAGAAAGTGGTACCCTAGCCACTTCTCCATGCTGTGCCGTAACCCTTTGCGTGCCAGAGGGGTACGCAACGTGCTTTGCGTGCTGAGGATGATGACAGTTGAAGTCCATCAGCAGCTGTTGGATTTCAAGTTGCTTTCCCCTGGTGTATGTAAATGTTGTATGTCAAAACACATAATAAACCATATTCCCCTTTGTCCTACAGCTATTGATAAAGTATGCTCATACATCAATACAAACAGCAGACTGCAATAATTTTAATTTTTAAAAATACTTTTATTGTGCACTATGGCTTACATTGTTGCAAAATAAATAAGCGTGTTATTGAGGGGTATTGCATAACTCTATAGCTCTCAAAGGTTACAACTATTATACCATACAACTCAGTGAAATAACACCAGTCTTCTGCTTTGCTGTATATTACAGTTGTGCATTCCAGAAAGTGGTGTTGCATACTCATCTGGCATACAAATGGTTTAAATATACTTATGTCCATATCTCTTAAAAATCATAACAGTTTAACATTTTGAATGTGAAACAATGTGTTGCACACCCCTCTGAACCATTAAGTGTCAAAAATATCTTGATCTATAATAATGTTTTAATAAAGCATTTCCTAGTAATGTATGAACCACTCTATAGTGGCAGCAGAAGTGTTAACAAAACTGTGGTGGGTCTGTTTAATATAACTGAGTGGACTCACTAGTATGTTTTTCCACCCAGAAATATGGACAGCAGCAGCAATGAGCATCCTGACATCAGCTCCATTCAGAAGCAGATCCAGGTATGATCAATAAGCACCTAACAGCTGGGACCAGATTATGACCAATGGGGACCATTTGCAAGGGTACTATATATATATATATATATATATATATATATATATATATATATATATATATATATATATATATATATATATATATATATATAAACCCTTGATTGCAACCCACCCGATCTTAATGAGCTTTCAGAATCCAATAGCTTATTTTAGTATGACTAAAATGCTATTATAATAATAATAATTATTATAATACGTCATTTTTATTTGAAAAATGAGGATATGGGGGAAAAAGCAGAGGGTCTTTTTCAAATACGGAAACTTCATTCAAGATGACAGGTCCACTATAATCAATTGAATATATAAGAACGAGTTGCCATGTTGGCAGACCTTGAGGGCAGTTATTTGAAGTGCCTTCTCTAGATTTGGATTACGTTGTGTTACTCTTGTCTCTATAAAGGAATCCATCCCAGTGAGGCTGAAAAAAAGTGGAGGGAGATGCAATAAGATGTGATAAAGAGGTGCTAAAAAGGTGATAAAGTGGAGATGACTTCTCCAGTGATATCGATTCTCCAGCACTGGAGATCTTAGTGCATTGGCTCCATAGAATAACATAGGAACTGGAGAAGTCATCTCTGCTTTATCATTTCTTTATCACACGTTATAGCGCATCTCCCCCTGGAGTCATTATGGATAAAACAAGCTGCCGCTTAGGGTACAAAGAAACATTTCCATTGATGAAGAAGGGACTTTCATTCCTTCCCCACTAGGGGTCTCTATTGCATTGCAAAGTAATCTGTTGGATACTTTCCTAGCATTCAAGGGGAATTTTTATTTGTCTCCTATACTGCAGCAAGTTTGCTCCAGAATGACTCACGTTCCTCTTTGTACATCAGCCTCAATGTGTTGTCGTTTTTTTTTTAACATACAAGGGGTTAAATCATGTACATCCCATTGTCTTCTAACTTTAAACCCTTTCTCTCTGCACACAGAAAGTTACTCACAAGATGGATATGTGCTATGGGAAGATGGGCAGCCTGTTCCGCTGCGGCTCACGGCAGACTCTCTTCTCCAGTCAGCTGATGCGTTATGCTGACCTCTATGCTGCCTCCTTTATAAACCTCATGTACTACCCCTTCAGCTATTTGTTCCGGGCCCTTCCTGTGCTGGTAAGTATGGTGGGGGTCCTTATTATTTGCACCGTTGTTTGGCAGCTCAGGCAAACCTCTAGGAGACCTCTACTAGTCAATGAGCAAGATGTACTAAAGAGGAGATACAGTCTCCAGTGATACCACTTCTCCAGTTCCTATATTATTATATGGAGCCAATGCGCTAAGATTTCTCCAGCTTTGGAGATCCTAACGGATTGACTCCATAGAATAACATAGGAAGTGGACAAGTGATATCACTGGAGAAGTCACCCCCTATATTATCACCTATTTGTTGCCTATGGTGCAGTTGGTGTGTGTGTGTTATAACTTTTAAACTAAGCATTCAGAGAATATGTATTTTTTGAATGGTTGGTTCCTTCAGACATTTTCAGTGTAATATATTAGGCCAGGCACAGAGTTGGATTGTGTTACAGAGATTAGATCATCAGGTGACTCCTCTGCTTTAATAATAGACCAAACTTTGAGTTGAATTCCCTTGTAGGTGATTCATTTATTATATTACTGCAATTCAATATAACACAAATATTCAGATTGCTTTGATATTCACTGTTTATTTTGACCCCTTGAGTGCCAGAGGGGTATGCAACGCATTGCAGAGCAATGCGTTGTGTACCCCTCTGGCACTCAAAGGGTTAAACATCCAAAACTGGACAGGGGTACCACAAGTCTATGAACTCTACAGCAGACTTGGCAGAACCTGAAAGCTTCTCTTTAAAGGGATAGTATTACTTCAAAATTACTATCCCTCATATTGTAGCCCTTAATAAACTGAGTTAAATGACACCAGCGGCATCTCTCAGACCTTTATGGTATAAGAGATAGCCACTTTCAAAGTTTCCTCTCCCCTGCTGTCAGCATTCTGCTGCCAGCAGGGGAATCCGGTCTCTGAATCAAGGGGAGGCTCTTCAGCAGAGCCGATATCTCGTTATGGAAGGAAAAATGATTCATTGAAACAGCCTTCTACGTGTTGTTGGTAACCAAGTACACGTAGAAGACTGTTTCAATGAATCATTTTTCCTTCCATAAAAAGATATCGGCTCTGTTTAAGAGCCTCCGCCTGTCCCGGGACCAGATTCTCCTGCTGGCAGCAGAACGCTGACATCAGGGGAGAGGAAACTTTGAAAGCGGCTATCTCTTAAACCATAAAGGTTTGAGAGATGCCGCTGGTGTCATTTAACTCAGTTTATTAAGGGCTACAATATGAGGAATAGTAATTTTGAAGTAATACTATCCCTTTAAACTCTTAACATCTCCAATGCACTGGTTCACAATGAAATGAAAACAGCAACTATGAACTACATGTATTTAAAGGGATTGTAATAGTTATAATAAAATGCAGCTCTGAGTCTCCTTTATTCTATTTGTAGCATATAACGCTATATTTCAATACTAACAGGCTTGTAGATCATCTGCAGTTGAATCTGAAAGGATCCCCCTACTGCCCCTTCCCATCAGATCTGGAATCTGTTCGTGGGACCGGACGGATGGCAGCGAGGGACAATCTTCACCGAGTAAGTATAAGGAAATCCCTGTACCCCTTGATGAAGGAGGGCAGGATTTTCCTTACTGAAGATTGTCCCTCACCACACTCCATCTGGACCAGACAGAGAGGCAGTATGACGCATGGGAAAGGGGCAGGAGGGGTATCCTTTCTGATTAAATTAAGGTTGAACTACAAGCCTGTTAGTATTGAAATATAGCCCTATGTGGGACAAATAGAATAAAGTATTAGTGTAAGCATTACTATTGCTTTACCCTTTGAGTGCCAGACAGTTATCCAGTGCTTTGCATTTGCATTGGGTATCTCTCTGGCACTCACAGGGTTAAACCGCAAGGTGACAATTTAATCTGTATGAAGGTGGTAGTATCGTTTCATGAAGCCTGACTTATTTTATGTTGTACCTTCCCATGTAAATTGTTGTTAATTAAATAACTAGTTTTAAAGCCCTGTACATGGGCCACAGTGCCACCCAGCAACCTCGGCTGGTGGCCGAAGCCTCTCTTCTCACTGGCGGTGCTGCAGTCATGCGCAGTACTGACTGCCCGAAAGTGCCGTTGCTGATATGGTGCGGGGCACTCCGAATTCAGACCGTAGTCCTCTCTGAGGACCTTCCTGGGACCAAGCGGAGAGGACTCCGGTCGGACCACCCCACTTTGTATCAGCCGCAGCACGTTTGGGCAGTCAGTACTGCATATCACTACAGCAGACAGTCTCTGCTGCACACGACTGCATTGCGTGCAGCAGTCTCTACTGCGCATGATGGCTTCTGACAAACATCCTAGTGTGGCTTCTGACAAACATTCTAGTGAATTATAATATAGGATGTATTTTGAATATTGTTCAGGGATATCAATAATTGGTAAAAAAAAAAAAATGATACAGGTCAGAACAATTTGTTCACAATATTTAAACATCAGTGTCCTTGTGGTACCCTTTTTATGAACTTATAAGAGAACTTTTGCTGTTGAATACAACAAGTCTTCTATGAGTGCTGTCATTATGGCTTAATGAGTTGTGGACAGGCATCCAGTGCATTACAGCGTAATGAGTTGAATACCTCACTGGAATTCAAAGGGTTATACCAGAGCAGATCACAAAATGCATTTTCTTTGTCATCACTAACTGAAGAGCTTCATGGGAAGAAACAGAAACCATATCACCATGTAGCAGTGAGTCTTATAACATTTTAATTTTTATTGACCATAATACAATATATCAATTTTCAAAAGAAACCAGTGCTACTCCTTTAAAATGAACACTACCCCCTTAAAAGGAAGCAGGATTGTATACACATGAGTTACTCATGAGATAGCATCTGTAAAAGAGGATTTTAGTCTTTCCTGTTAAATCCTTTTCTCTTAGTCCATATAGGTTACTGGTAACTCTGGGTAGGTGATCCACCCCTTTAAGTAGGCAGGAACAATTCTAGAAGTGAATGCTGGGTGGAGCCTACCTCCTCTCCTTAGTTGCATCTAGCCATTCCCCCATTAGCCATTTGAGACACTAACTAGTGACTAGGTAGTAAGAAGGGAAAAGAAGACTCCTGTGAGCATGAACCCAAAATGGACTCCCACGTCCAGCCACAGGATACCAAGCATGGTCCTTTGACAGGGTGGGAGACCAGTAACTTATATGGACTAAGAGAAAAGGATTTAACAGGTAAGACTAAAATCTAGACTTGTGCGATTCGATTCGTCCACATTTGGATTTCGGACGAATATGGGTAATTCGGAGCCAGTCGGACATGTCGAAGAGAGAGAGTGACTGTCAAATTGTTGTGTAGGCAGACAGCCAACATTAGTGCTAGTTATTGCCACTGCAAGGGAGAGTCACCTTTGTAACTGTGTAAAAGCTGAATATTCACAGCAAATGAACAAAAGCAAATCATTTGCTTGTCTTTCGGCTAATCACTACTCAGGAATAGCACTACTTAGTTGTATAATGCCATTACAAAGAGAAATACCTAGTTTCATACTGAGCTGACTCTACCCATAAAGTGCAACCTAGCCCACAAATGCAGGGTAATTCCCCTCTTCCTTAGACTACAAGCGAACCCCAGACATACGTTTAGGCCTTCTTGGGACTTTTCGGTGAGCTGTAGCTGGTCTCTCTATACATGGACAGCAAGGTAGCCACATCTGGTATACCAATTACCCCTGAGGAGACTACATAGTGCATACAGGGAACACCATAAAATTGAAACTGATGTGCTAAGTAAAATTGGAGCATTGCGAACCCTCTCTAGTATTAATGGGGTTACATTCCTCGTTTAAATAAATGGTAATTTTTATTTTTGGTCCCCTAAGGTAAGTTGTTTTGTGGCAGAATTGATTGTTTCTTTTAGTACATCAGTCTCCTGCAAACAGAAAACCCATTTACTTATTGAGTGCTGAGTCAACATTGCAATGAGATGGAGATGACACTAAATAGGTTACATTTGCCTTCTGACCTATAAAATACTCTGGTTCTCAAATGTGACTTTACCATCTCTAGATGCCGCATGAATCTACTGTGGACCACTTTAGTGTGGATGGGGCAGATACCAGCAGAGTGCTTGGACATCAAGAGCAGTATCTCTGCTCATATAGGGAGCAGGTGAGTGGCACGAGGGGACAAGCGAGTAGAGTGGGAGAGAGATGATGGGAGTGGGAAGAGATGACAGGAGTAGAGTGGGAGAGAGATGACGATAGTGGGAGAGAGATGACGATAGTGGGAGGGAGTGGAGTAGAAGAGAGATGAAGAGAGTGGGTGAGAGATGAAGGGGAGTTGGAGATAGATGAAGGGAGTGGGGGGCAGGATGACACAGGGTTTTTAACCTCTTGAACGCTACACAGATATCCAAAACATTGCTTTGCATTCATGAGCTTAAAAGCCACATTTTAATTAACGGAAGTTTAATATTTTTTTTTTTTCACCTATGGAACAGTTGGGTTGCTTCCAAATTACATGTTTCAGTTATACCTTAGTATGTATGGCATAGGTGAGCAACCTGAGGCCCTCCAGCTGTCCAGGACTACATTTCTTATCATCCCCAGCCAATGGGATATTGGGAATTTTAGTCCTGAACGGCTGCAAAGGCTCAGTTTCCCAGCCCTGGTATATCCTGTTTATACAATGTAGCCAGATAATGTTACCTGCAGCAGGCTTTCACACAGATGTAGAATGCTTGAACCTATTATCAGTATAATGCAGCGGTAGGCCTAGTATGGGGCTGGCCTCAGTGGCTGGGAAGGCACAAGACTGGGAGGGGGCTTACAATCTGAAAAATCCTACAGCCTGCTCTATATGGTCTGTGTATGCGATGGATGGATGGATAGATGGAGAATGTAGGCCCTAAAAAATGTTAGCCTAGTGGAACACACCAGTGTACCACCATATTTCTTAACTGGCCTATTTCTATTCTTATATTTACCTCAGCCTTCTGCTAATCTTTATACTCTCTTATGTAAATTAATATCCTATTTGTGTAAATCATTTAAAGCAGAACTACCACATCTAAGCAACTTTAGCTTCCATATGTCCCCAGCTGGCGACCAGCTGCTTATTAGCGCTAGTCGCCAGAATGATTACCTTGTTAAGGAGCCATTCTTCATAAGCTGACAGGCAGGACGGAGCACAGACATCTTGCCATAGTGACATCTGTGCGTCTGCTCTGTCAGTCCTTTCCGGAGCCGAACGGCTCCTAGCAACACCTCCTAGAGCCGGCCGGGACTAACAGAGCAGGCTCGCAGACGTCACTATGGCAAGATGTGCTCCGTCCTGCCTGTCAGCCCGTGAAGAATGGCTATTTCTCCTTAATAAGGTAATAATTCTGGCGACTAGCGCTACTAAGCAGCTAGTTGCCAGATGGGGACTTGTTGAAGCTAAAGTTGCTTAGATGTGGTAGTTCCGCTTTAAAAGGGCAAGCATTGCATAATACTGTAATGGTGGCTTTTGTCAGCCTGTTGTAACAAGGGTACTGCACAGCAGAGAGAAGTTTCATTCAAATGTTATTACAGCTCAAACTGTGGAGTGCAGTACTTGCATGGTCTGCCATTGTTGGATGAGGCGGACTGTTACTGCGGCAATTTATGGAGGACTATTGTCATTGCCAGTAGCCTTCCATAACCTGTTGTACAAACACAACCACCTGTAAACGGCAGGTCATGGATATATTGCACCCAAAAAACCCTGCCACTATGAGCTGTAATAACTTGTGAATTAACCATCTCCCAGCAGTGGGAGTGTAATTGTCGCACTCGGCGGGTGAATCCCTAGAACTAGCCAGAGGCAAGGGAATCCAAAGTACTAGCCAGAGGCAAGGGAATCCCTAGAACTAGCCAGAGGCAGGGGAGTTCCAAGTACTAGCCAGAGGCAAGGGAATACCTTGAACTAGCCAGAGGCAGGGGAGTTCCAAGTACTAGCCAGCGAAAGGTGGAAGTGTGAGGTGTTTTGGAGTGTTGTAATCCAGTTTTCTAATTTGTGTGAACTGACAAAGCTGAATATCTAAAACAAAAAAAAACACAAAATAAAAGAGCAAATAGTTTTCAAAAATACAAGCGATTCTGAAAAAACGTTAAAAATCACCTATATTGTCATAAGATGTTTGTTACAATTTAACCCTTTGCAATGTAACCCTTAGAGTGTCAGAGGGGTGTGCAATGGATTGTAAAGCAACATGTTTCATACCCCTCTGGCACTCAAAGTGTTAAGTGTATGCCCATCTCACGATGTACAGCATTGTGACAGAATGTAACGGTGCGTTTCTTTGTGGCAGGCACTAAAGCATCTGATACAAGAGGCCAGTGGAGGAGATGATGATGACTGAAGTAACCTGTCCACCCCAGACATTTTAGATAAGGCAACTCTGCCACGACATGATAATGCTGCAGGATGCAAATGCAGGGGACTCATCTGATCCATAAAAATGCTGCCACCTTAACAAGGTTACATCAGGGCAATTTTTAGAACCCCTGCTGCCCCCGACAGAATTGTGAATGGAGCACCACCCCCCAATATAGGTTACGTTTAAGATTTTTATATTTAGTTGTAGCCTTCCTCTTCCTTTATGTGGAAAAATCATACACATTTACATGTTGTGCACCCAGAACTGTTTCATCCCTCACTGGCAATCTGACCAACGGATTAAACTGGTTCCTTTTTATAAAATGGGACGGCTGGGAAGCTAAGGAGAGTCCCACTGAGACTGGAGGGCCCCGGCCAACACAGAGGTATGTAACCCCTGGGTTACATATTTACCTCCATGGTGGGTAGGCCTGTGTTGTGAATACACAGACCTCCGCATTGTATTGCTGTCAGATCCACTCTGATATATAACAGCTGTGTCACAGGCCTGTCCTAGGCCCCTAAGAGTTGAAAAGAGTTTGTGACAGGCCAGGGATGATAAATCCCCAACATTCTACCTCTTCTTCTTACATGTATGGAGGTATTTTATATTCACTTGTGTACAGGAACCCTTTTACTGGCTTCTAAAACTTCTGCTTAGCTCTTAAACCTTTGAGTGCCAGAGAGGTACACAAAGCGTACCCCTCTGGCACTGAAAGAGTTAACCCATTGAGGACCAGAGGTGCACAATTCATTGCACGCCCCTTTAGTCCTCAAGTGGTTAATATTTTGTTTACCCCCTATGACAGGTACACAGTAAAACAGCTGGTTAGCAGTCACTAGGTCCTATGCACAGTCTTAAAGGGTTAGTAATGTCTAGTTAAAATCATTTCCCCGAGTCTTCTGTATATTAACCCTCTGGCACTCAAAGGGTTAATAGTAACATATTGCACTATATTTAAGTCCTTACTTTATTGTTGTTTAAAAGTTATAAAGTGATAAAGACCCCCCACCCGCACCTTCTGGCTACCTCACAGCAGAATCTGCAGTCTGGTCGGGACAGCTGTGGTGAGGGACAAACTTCAGTAAGCAAAGGGAAATAACGTCCTCCTTCGTCAAGGGGCAAAACTTCCCTTATACTTACTGACTGAAGTTTGTCCATCGCTGCAGCCATCGAGTTGCGTGACCCGATTACAGATCCAGTGGGAGGAGGCCAGGGCTGGTGCAAGGATTTTTGCCACCCTAGGCAAAACCTAATTTTGCCTCCCCTTGGCTCCCACCTTGTGCCCGACCCATTTATGCCCCTCCACTGTATGTGTTTAAGTGTCAGTGTGTTCCCTATATGTATATAAGTGTGTGAGTCTCTGTAAGGATATCAGTGCGTAAGTATGTGGGTGTGTTTCTCTATATGTGCATCAGTGTGACGGAGTGTATGTTCTCTATATGCGGCTCTCCCCCCCTCTTGACTGTTGACCCCCCCTTTGACTCTCTCTCCCAGTCTGACTCTTTATCCCCCCCTCTTGACTGCTGATCACCCCTTTGACTCACTCTCTCTCACCATCTGACTATTTATCCCCTCTTGACCCCCCCTTCCACTTACTCTTCCCGGTGCACATCTCCCCCCCCCCAATGAGTATGTTTCGGTGCTCTCCATTGGCTGGCTATTTTTTTAACCTTTTCAGTGAGAGAGGGGTATACAGCGCATTGCAAAGCTATGCATTGCATACCCCTCTGGCACTGAAAGGGTTAATGTAGCACAGTGATGCCCGTTTCTCTCTCCCCCTCCGCTCCTTCAATCCTGGTCCAGGACTGAAAGAGCGGAGGGGGAGAGAGAAACAGGTATCTGCATTAAAAAAATAGCCAGCCAAGGGAGGGCACTGAAACTAAGTTTTCCTTACTTCTGCAGTAAGTGGTGAGCGGCGGGGGGGGGGGGGCCGATGCACCCTCAGAGAATGTGCACCCTAGGCCGGTGCCTACCTCGCCTATAGGTGGCGCCGGCCCTGGAGGCGGCCAAAGAGGGGCAGGGATCTTTATCTCTGCATAAGTTTTTTGAACTACAATAAAGTAAGTACTTAAATATAGAGCAATCTCTTACTAAAATACAGAAGACTCTGCAAAATCATTTGAACTAGACATTACTAACCCTTTAAGTGGAGCAATTCTGGGGCAAACCAACTTCGCTAGAGGGGACAAATAATTCCAGTTGAGTTCAATAGGGCCTTTACCACCTTAAACACTAGAGAGATATCCAGGTAATTGTTTCACAATGAGTTGGTGATCACTAGCATTCAAGGGGTTAGAAGTCCCATTTAATCCATTGAGAGCCAGAGAGGTATCCCATCGAATTGCAATGCGTTGGAAACCTCTCTGGCACTCAAGGGGTAAAATCAATAGGAATTAGGGGCATTATTATTATTAGTTGCTCCCTATGGTCATTTGGTTTGCTCTCGATTGTGTGCATAGGAGTCATTGCTATATACATCCAGGCATTGACTGCAACTACAACCAGTGACTATAATTTTATTAACCCATTGAGTGCCAGAGGGGGTAGCCAACACATTGAAAAGCAATGCCTTGACTACCTCTCTGGCACTCAAAGGGGTTAAACCCCACATCTGTGTCCAAACCGACTTCTGTCTGAACACTCCCAACTTGTATTTTTGTATTCAAGACAGTTGTCACTTCTTTCCAAAATCATGTCCAAATACTAATCATACAATGCAATTTATTTAGAACTCAGATGAAATGGACATACAAATTAACCCTTTAAGGACCAAAGGGGTATGCAACGCACTGTGAGCAGGGTGACCGCACAAAGTCCCAGAATGAAGACTCCAGAGCACAGAGTCCTAAATACTAGAAGGAAACTGCCCATTGTCTATTGTGACCTGAAGAGATGCCTCTGCTGGGCTCCAACAAAATGGCCTCCAGACAGAGTAATGCTGGTCTAAGACTTTGGAAGTTATGTACATTATCTTGTAGCCCAGCACACACACATCACTTTCTGACACAGCAATTAATGGCAGTTCTCCCACTAGCGTTAAGAGCTCTATGGTGCGCTCTTCTTTCCACAGTGTCCTAGAATGGCAGAACTGAAATGCGGTTACCCTAACTGTGAGGCAATTCGATGCATACCACTCTGGTTCTTAAAAAACACCAACATCTCGTAATTATAATCCCCACCTCCACCCCTTACCTTATTATGACCGTAAACCCCAGTGGTCTTTAAAGGGATAGTAATACTTTGTTTTATCTTTATTTTATTTTGTAGGCATTAAAAAAACATGAAGAACGACATAAGCAGGGCTCAAAATTTCCACTCGCCACTAGCCAATGGCGAGTGAAAATTTATCTCTGGCGAGTAGAAATTCAGCCCTGGTGGGTATGTTATGCCTTGCAGTAGCGAGTAACATTTCAGGTCTGGCTAGTAGCAAAGGACTTCAAATTATAAGCCCTGGATATAAGTCTTAAAGGTTTGAGAGATATTCACAAGCAAATTTTCCCCTCCCGCCCCTTTTACCTAGTGTAAGCCATCTCTTCTCAGATGTGGAATGCAGTCCATAGACCAGACAGATAACAGAAGGGGACACTCTTATTCCTATGAGAACAATGAAATACCTGCCCCCCTTGACAAGTTTTTCAGCTTTTTCCCTTATCTTAATTGAAGATTGTCCCTCTCTGCAGTCTACCTGGGCACCTCCCTTCTGCTCTGGCTGAGCAGTGTTACATCAGTAAAAGGGGCGGGAGGGGGAGAGTTTGTCATTGAATTACTCTTGAAATATAACTCTGACAGTATTGAAATAACACTCTCCAAAGTCCAAATACTATGATGATTAATTAGAGCTGCTTTTATTATGAAACATTACTATCCCTTCAAGAATAATTTCTGATTGGATTAAATGAAGCACTGGATATCATGTCCTTGGAATCGGACATGATTCTTTGTAAGGACTCAAGGACCCCAAACTTCCTCATTGAAGTCTCCTTTCCTTTGAACACATGGGAGGAGTCTGGCATTCCGGAGTCCAGCAGCAAACAAACCTGTCCTGCTCTGGGGTCATAACTTTGGAGACCCAACCCAAGCAGAACTGATGCATACAAGCCAATAGGATATTCTGTCCAGATGAACTGGGGTTTATTATTAGGAAGCACTTCGTCCAATATGTTCAAAAATGTACTGCGGCAAACAATTTGCACTATAAAGGGGGAGAACTGAAAAATTCCCATTGATTGAAATGGTGATTTTAACCCCTTGAATGCTAGAGAGGTCTCAAATGCATTGCTTTGCTATGCATTGGAGACCTCTCTAAAGCATTCATGGGGTTAAAATCCCTTTTTAAATCAGTGGGGATTTTTTGGAATTTTTAGTTCTCCTCTTTTCTTTTGCATGTATGGCCCTTAATAAGAAGCACTTAGCCAGCCCATAAAGATAATTTCCTACAAGACAGCATTTTAAACATTTGAGTGCCAAAGAGTACACCCCTCTGGCAATCAAAGTGTTAATGATTTGCCATATTGTCCTGCTACCTTCTGCAGAAGTAACCAACCGGGGATACTCTAGCTGTCGGTACATTATAATGCATACCATTCTCAGCAGGCTGCTCCTCCTTGGCCTATAATAGTTTGCTAGGGTGCGGGGTTGAACTACACTAAACAGACCCCAAAATAGGAAAATCAGACTTAATCATTCAATAATTTTGCAGAGAGACAAAATCCTTTCATTTTTCTTTTAACCCTTTGAGTGCCAGAGGGGTACGGAATGCATTACAAAGCAATGCATTCCATACCCCTCTGGAACTCAAAGGGTTAACCCAATGAATTGCAAAACAGTGTGGAGACCTATAACACGTAAGTGGTTAAAAACCCCATTTACAATTGATGGGAATATTAATCACGTCCCTATAATGCGTTTGGTTTGCACCTCTATCTTGAGTCCCACTGGGTGAAGGCAATATGAAGATTGTTTTGTGATCTAACTAGAGTTTATGTTTTTCCACTCGCCTGTTTTCTTTTGTCCTCCATAAACCAGCCTATGCGCCTGTTTTTTATTTGCTGCTATAGGCAAGGTTCATATCCTATATAATAATTCGCTAAAACGTGTGTAACGACACAGTCATGCGCAGTAGACACTGCTGCGTGTGCTGCAGTCATGCTCAGTAGAGACTGCCCGTGACGAGGCTGATACAGAGCGGGATGCTCCGAAGGAGCGTCCAGCTCTGTATCAGCTGTGGCGCGGGCAGTCTCTACTGTGCATGACTGCCCCGTGACTGGCTGGCAGTGGCACTGTGTAACGGGCTCTTCAACTAGTATCTCATAATTAACCCCCTTTGATTCCAGAGGTATATTTTTTCTAATTCCTTTATCTTGACAGTCCTCTCTGCAAGTGTTTACTTCTGTATTTTGTTAGCGAAAAGTTCTAGCTTATTGTTTTGGATAATGTACTAATATTGTTTTTTCTCTTCTATGAAAAATTCATTTATAAACTATTTTTGAATTGTAAAATTGCAAAATAGGTAAAGAGTCAGGGCAGCGCCATCACTCATAGTCATTGCATCTAAAGCCTGCAGCACACAAGCTCAAGCATCTCCCATATGAAAACCACATGTACCACAAAAACCACCTCCTCTTCTCCTACACTGACCCCAACACCACTTCAGACTACAGCTTCTCTACCCCATATGGGCATACACAACACAACCCGAGCATCTCCTGCATTGACTCCAAACACAGAATCTTGGAATAGTTTATCTAGAGTGTGTGAGGGCACACACAGTGAGGCAATGTAAAAAATCAGTTTCTGGTTCACTGTCTGCTTCACCCCAGGGTGGCAAGGAAGCAGAGGTCAGCCGCATACAGTGAATCAGAGGCGGACATTTTGACAGGAAGTGGGGGGAGCTTTGTAGGCAGGGAAAGCATGAGCAACCTCCTGAAAGAACACCTTGACATCTGGCAAGATAACAATGAGTCTCTGGAAAAATACAGGAGTTTGAACCTTATTATTATTCTTTATTTATATAGCGCCAACTAATTCTGCAGCGCTGTACAATTGGGAATAGACATACAGAGATATTAAATAGTACAATTAGATGTGTAGAACAGAAGGATCAGAGGGCCCTGCTCAAACTTTCAAGGAACTCAGACTGAGTCCTCTGTTAACCCCACCCTGCAGAAAGGACAGGACCACCAGAAGGTTGTTTATACACAAAGAGTGAAAAATGGACCAAACCCTGTGGCAGGCCTTAGGAAACAGACTTTACAGCCTGGATCATGCTTGAGACAACCGCATGGGAGAAACCTTTTCTCCTCATGAAGGAGGCTTTGACAGCCATGCTGACAACCGCTCCATGTCCTCCTTCCAGCGGTATCTCCTGGTCTAGTATGGGGCAATTATAATGACCGTCGGACCATCCGAATCTTCCTGAGCACCCTGGGAATGAGAGGAAGTAGAGGGAAGATATAAGCCAGATGAGATTGCCATGGAATTATCATTGTGTCCGTGGTGAAGGCTAATGGGTCCCTGGAAGAGTTCTCAATTCCTCTGATCCATCCTCTGATGACTGAGAAAGTCTGCCACAATGTTCTCTACTTCTGAAATCTGAACAGCTGAGAAAGCTAGCATCTGAGTACTTGCATAAAAGAGAATCAACCAGATTTCTGATCAAGCGGCTACACTCCTTGGCGGTTTATGTAGACCACTGCCATTGTATTTTCGGACTAAACCTGCACTGGCAAGCTAGATGAATAGAATTGAGCAGAGACAGTGCAAAAAGGGGCCTTTAGCAAAAGTTCATCCAGATAGGGAGTAAGAGAAATCCCTAGAGAAAGAATGTTTGCAGCAAAGGCTGCCAAGACTTTTGTAAAGACCCAGAGGAGTGGACACCAGCCCAGGTGAACTGAAAATGACAGCCTGAAAGGCAAATCCAAGGAATCGCTAATGATCTGCATGCCCTGGAGTATGTCGATACACAGCCTTTATGTCTATGACTAGAGATGGGAGGCAAAAAAACGTCCGTGGATGACAGAACACAAAGACTCCATCTTAACAAACCAGAGTATAAAAATAAAACGATTGAGAAGTCTACCATGAGCTCAGAAATTGCCAAAAATAAAGAATGTAGAGCAGAAAAGAATATACTGATTTGCATTTAGGACAGAATATCCGGAAGGAGATCTCAGCCTGAAAGGCAGGGTAAAGAAAATGGGAAGACAAAGTAACACCCCCATCCATTTCTCTAAGACCCAGGAAAAAATTGGGCCTAATGGGAAACATAGTATTCCCTCCATATTAATTAACAGCCCCGTGGCTCTCCTGCCATCATGCCCATTCACTGCAGGGGAACCTCCAGAGGATGTCCCCCCACTTTGAAAAGTGAAAGAATCGAAATGCAAGCCCCTTTCTGCACACCACAGTGATTATCCATTTCTTAAAGGAGCATGGGCCCATAGTGAAGTCTGAGTAAAATGTCTCAGATCTTAATAAATTAAAAAGGTCAAGGGGAAGGGGAGTAGGGTTAACAGAAATGAGAAGCATAGTGCAAACTTAGCAATTTTACCACAGACCTCAAAGTGGCTGCTAGACAGACAGAAAAGGGGACATACTCACAGGACCTGCACACACTGAAACTGGAATCCTCTTCAGTCTAGATAACTTGGCCTAAACTAGTTTTTTCCCTTTTGCTAAAGCATTGTCAAGCAGACAAGGAGCAAAATGAAAGAGTTAGAAAGCCATCCTCTAGCATCCTCTAACTTAAAACAGAGAAGGTCTGGTGAGGGTAAAGTGGAGTAGAGAAGTATTCTCTGCCTCCACCTACATTGCTTAGCTTTTAATCCTTACATACTCCATCTCTACTTGCAGCATCTCGATTACGGATTCCAAAATACCTCCACATATCAGGCAGCGGTTTGATTTGAAATTAATCAGTTTTAACCAGGGGGTGGCCAACGCAATATAACGCATTGGACCTCTGGCTCTCAAAGGGTCAATATTTTTAAAATAAGAAGTGTGTGTTAAAAAGTACTAACATCTCTGGCAATGAAAGTTTTACTTTACTCACCTATTGGTTTCCAAGCTGAACCAGTGTTTTTTGTACCGATTTAGATTTGATGTTTTATAAACTTGTGGTTTACATTGTTTTGTAATGTTAAAGAGAAAAATAAAAACAGTAAAACATTTAAAAATAGTATTTATTAAAATATATACATACATATATACGTTTAAAACTAGTTTTTCCACACTTTCAGAAACTGAATACATTTAACCCTTTGCGTGCCAGAGGGGGTATGCAACAAATTGCTTTGTAATGCGTTACATAACCCCTCTGGCACGCAAAGGGTTAAAAAGCAAAATCAAACAGCACCCAAGGCAGAGGAGACCCCCCACCACGAGCCACAGTATCCAAGAGTGAAATAAACAAAGAAAATTAAAGCAATTCAGGGTCAAAAATAAATATCCTCATTGATTTCAATGTTGACTTGTAACCCTAGGGGTCTCCGATACACAGTAGACCATGCTTGCGTCCGACGGACTAAAAGCCTTGAAGTGTAACTATCACCTTAATTCAAGTTTGCATATTTGAAAACCGCATTAAAAACTGCCTATTTGCCATGTTATCCAAAAGTCCACCAAATGTACAGTTTAGGAGCTATTCACACTTATTTCTGGGAAAAGTGAAACTAAAACATTCTCATGTCACTGGGGTACGAGGCAAAGGTTGAACTTGATGGTCTTGTGTCTTTTTTAAACCTAATTTACTATGTTAAATACCATTTCCTGGTACTGCACAAAGCTGCAATAGCATATGAAACGTCATTGAAACCTTCATTAGCATGTGGAACATCAATGAAAAGGCTTTATTAGCATGTAAAACGTCATTGATTAGCTTAAGTAGCATATGAAAACATTGTTGATGCCGCAGTGCCGCAATTAGCATATGAAATAAGTGTGAATATCTCCTGAACTGTACATTTGCTGGCCTTTTGGCCAACATGACCTATAGGCAGTTTTTAATGCGGTTTTGAAATATGCAAACTTTAATTAAGGTGATAGACCCACTTTAATTTAAATCAAAGGGAATTTGGAGATTATTAGTTATCCCTGAAGCACAGATAGTTTATCCCAGAATTGCATCAACTGTCTTCGTGCGTATAGCAACAAATATTTTACCGTTTTATAATTAACAATTGTTTACTAAGTGCTTAGGATTTGGTTTGTATTTTTGGTGGGTTGGAAAGAATGACACAATTTGGAAGCCTCCAATGGGTGATTGTTTGCCAGTTCATTAATGCAATGAACGCCCAGCGGCTCACTGTGTAGGACTTCTGTATTTATTAATACATATGGCCAGAATGTGTGCAAGAAGTGTAGCAATTCTGGTGCTAAAACAACTGCACCACAAGGAACATAATGTAATCGCTTGGATGCCCAAGAGGTTTCATATACACTGCAAAGCAATGTGCTAGAGACCTTTCTAGCATCCAACAATTCAATTCTGATTTTGCCCCAGATTTTTTCTTCATATTTGACTTTATTTTATGGGGACTTGAAAGGAGATAGTGGTTTTTTTTGCAGAGTACAATGGCACGCCCACTGCTGGTGTCCAATAGGCAACTCTATTCCTACTGCACTATGAAAGAGTTTGAGTCTTAGACTAAAGCTTTCCTTAGAAAATGATAGAAACACCACCTGGTGAATACAATAGAAACCTGAAGTTTAATAATAAAAAAGGAGTCAAATTCAGGACTGGATTTACATCCCAGGTTTCCCCTAGGCAAGACACTCTAGGCTTCCTTAGCTCTGACCATGGCCGCACTCAAACCCTCACACCCATCCGCCCACAGTCCAGTCAAGGGTGTCTTGGTAAGAATAACAGCTTTGCCTCCAGAGGACAGAATTAAAGACCTAGCAAAATAAAAATAACTCCCATTTTACCTTACTATGACCAGAAATTCCTAAAGCTTCTCTGAATTTTGCCTTTGTGCATTTGTTTAAAAGAGATCTTCAGATCAGTCCTAGAGGTCATATCCATGGAAGAGGACATGACAGTTGCGTGCAGATCCTCAGACTCTACTCACCGCATGTGCAAATCTTAACCCTTTAAGGGCCTGTGTAGTGCACAGCATTACTTCAAAGACTTGCAAATCCATCTGGCCCTTAAATGGTTAACTTTGATCATGCTTCAGTTTGAAGAAACATGGCAGCAACAGGCATGTTCACCTCCATGGAAAAGGCATCTAGGACTTGCTGAAGAGGTCACCTCTTGGACAAAGCCAAATGGCAAAATCCATAGGGCCATTATGATTTTCTGGCCATAAGTAAGGTAAATGGGGATTATTATAATGTGTTTCTTCCCTTAACACAACATTAACTGATCCACTTGATTAAGACATGACCTTGTGAAGATATCTACCATATAACAGTTATGATATCACCATGAACAAACATGTACATGCTTTATGGTCAGTCTACCACAGGTTGGGAGCCGTATCTCATTAGGATTCCAAAATCTCAGAACAACCTTAGTTCCATGAGCCACTTTATGCCCTCAGTGGACAGAAGCATTTAGTTGCCTTGTGGCGGAGAGCACACATGGCCACCAGATAAAGCAGTGGTGCACAAGCAGAGTAAATATACTTCATATTACAGCATAATTAGGGTAACAATGTGCAGGTCATACAGGGCCCTCTTCAGGATCCCTTGAAATGCCCTGCTTTATCGAACCCAGTATGTCTCTGTCTGTTTCCTCTGGGAAAGCCTCATTTCTAGCATATATGAAGCCATCTGTATCAGCCATATCCAGCAGCTGCTCCAGTGATGCCACCACAGTGTCATTGTTATGGTCTTCCAGGACTTGTGTGTAACGAGTTGTCCCCGGGGTGATCCGCAAAGACCTCCGGACAGGGGTCAAAAGTTTCCACTTCTGACCTTCCTCGTTCTTTTTGCTGTGTAGGCAAATTGTGAAAGTCAAGGTGAGGACAGGTAATGATTATAGAGAAGAATACTGGGCCATATTCAATAAAGAAGTGCAATTCTGGGGCAAGCAAACTATACTTTTGGGAATTTTTATTTTGTCCCATTGATTCTTGGATCTATAGCATTCAGGGGTTAAAAGCCTCATTTAAAACAATGATATTGTTTTTATGTCTTCCCCAATGTAGATTTCTGGCTCAAAAATGCCCCTCTTTAAATTATTGAATATGGCCCATTATGCCTTATTAGAAAAAAAAAAAAAAAAAATGATGAAGTCATTCAATGCTAAATCTACTGTACCATAGGGAACTGTAGCTTTTTAGTTTTCTTTTAGTTTGAGATATTTAGTTTTGCCAGCATATGCAAAGTTGTACAGTATTGGCTAACATGACAGATTCTAACATTCCGTACTGCTCTCCATTCCAACTGCCACTACCTGTGCCAGCCATTACAAGCTCAACGGAATAAACTAACAAAAAAGCTAAATATCTCAAACTGTTTGGAGAAAAACGGCTAACAAATTGTTATTTTGTTACAAAGTGACAGATCCACTTTAAAGGGATAGTAAACCCCCCCCCCCCCCCAACAACTTGATGGCAAAATACAGCAATCATAGAAACATACCAAACGCACTTAGTCCCACCTCTCAAACCTTTATGGTTTGAGAGATGTAAGGCAAGACAGCCCTCCGCTCCCTCCCCCTTCTCATCCGTCCGCTGTATAGCGGACATCATGAGATCCGGCTTCTAGCACCAGACGGCGGCACTGCAGGAGCGCTGTCATCTAGATATCTCAGTATTATTACTTCATGGGTATGGTCTAAAACATGTGCCTGGCTTGCAAGCACATGTTGTGGACCATTCCTATGAAGTAATTATACGGAGATCTAGATGTCAGAACTCCTGCAGAACCTCCGAAAGTCGGCCAACCGGATTCTGCCTCTGACAGCTTTACAGCTCATCAGGCAGAAGGGGGAGGGACCGGAGGACTGTCTTGCCTTACATCTCTCAAACCATAAAGGTTCGGTATGTTTCTATGATTGCTGTATTTTGCAGTCAAGTTGTTGTTGGGGGGTGGGGGGGTTTACTATCCCTTTAAATTGTGCTTTTAACCTACTGAAATTCTACAGGAGATCTTCTACACACAGCAATGCAATTAAGACCTCTCTACCCGTCAAGGTGCTAAAAGGGGATTTTAGATCTCCCCTATGATTTGCTCCAGTTTTTCTTCGTGAAAAAGGCACATGGTATCAAAGTTGCTTGTATACTAGCACGGTTTCTAGTATGTTAAAAAAGCAGCTAAGGATTTCTAAATTAAAAGGTAAGCTATCCTCTTATAAGACTGTGTGTAATACATCTGTTCTGCTCAGATATAGTTTATAATAATGTGTACAGGGGTAGCCAACCTGGATCCTCAAGCACTAGCAACAGTGGATGTTTTCAGTACCTTTACTTGAGCACTGGTGCATTAACTCCGTCACTTTAATTTGTCTGCATATTTGTGATACACCTGCTTGATTACACTGTTGGTGGCTCTTGAGGAAGAGGACTGGCTACTTCTGATCTAAAATTACAGAGTACTAGAAAAATCTCACACAACCAGTGGATGGGAATAGGTTTGAATAATAAATTCGGGGATAAGAAGATTTTAGTCTTACCTGTTAAATCCTTTTCTCTTAGTCCATACAGGTTACTGGTAACCCTGGGAGGCGATCCGCTCCTTAGTAGGCAGGAACAATTCTCAAAGTGTATGCAAGGGGTGGAGCCTCCTTTCCCTCCTTGGCTGCAGCTAACCAATCAGCTCCAGAAAGATTTGAGACACTATAACTAGATAGTAGAAGGGAAGACTCCTGTGAGCATGACCCCGAAGGACCCCCACGGTCTGTCACAGGAGAGCCAAGCATGGTCTCTTGACAGGGTGGGAGACCAGTAACCTGTATGGACTATGAGAAAAGGATTTAACAGGTAAGACTAAAATCCTATTTTCTCTGTCGTCCAACACAGGTTACTGGTAACTCTGGGATGTCCAACCATTGAGTTCCCCAGAGGCGGGAAGTAAGGCAAGGACTAGGCGCAAGGCCCCCAAAGTCACCAGAACAGATATGAACCATCAGATCAGAGATAGCTCAACAACTGAGGTGTCAACGGACACTAAACAGGGGTAACGGCACCCCAGAAACGTTACACAGCACACTGAACTAGAACCAACAGGGCTCAAAAGTGAAGGAAGCACTAAGAACCAAGGAAAATCCTAGACAGGCAAGACTATCTCCAGGATTTTCCTCCCAAAGCTGGCATCAGCCGATATCAACATGGTAGTGCTTCAAACAGGTGTGGACAGACGACCAAGTGGCCGCCTTGCATAACTGATCAGCAAAGGCCTGATTCTTGTAAGCCCAAGAGGCCCCAATAGATCAGGCTTCTTCCTCAGCTCATAAGCCTTGCGAATATTGGACTTGATCAAAGAAGCAATAGTCACCTTGGATGCCGGTTTTCCTGCCCTAGGACCCTCAGGAATGACGAACAACGCTTCTGCTTGCCTGATAGCCTCAGTGCGATGCACATAAAACTTGAGACAACGCACCACGTCTAACAAGTGGAGATCCCTCTCCTTGTCAGAGGTGGGGTGAGGGCAGAAAGAGGGCACCACAACCTCCTGATTGATGTGGAAGTCAGAGACCACCTTTGGCAGAAACTCCTTAGAAGTGCGAAGCACCGCCTTGTTCTTGTGAAACACCAAATAGCGTGGTTTACAGGACAGAGAATGTAACTCCACGACACGGTGAACTGACACGATCACCAGGAGAAAGGGCATTTTCAACCTCAACATGTGTAGAAGAGTAGTAGCTAAAGACTCAAAGGGACGGCACTGAAGGACGCCCAAAACCAAGTTAAGATCCCACTGAGGAGCAGGAATCTTGAAGGCAGGACGAGTATGAGCAATGCCCTGGAAGAAAACCTTGACATCTGGAAGGATGGCAATGCGCCTCTGAAAGAAAACAGATAGAGCAGACGTCTGAACTTTAAGGGAACTCAAACTGAGGCCCTTATCCACACCGTCCTGCAAAAAGGCCAGGACTGTAGGTAGATCAAATTCCTGAGACAGGTCCTTGTTAGCACATCAAGACAGGAAGGTCGACCAGACATAATGATAGATCTTGGAAGAAACAGGTTTGCGGGCACTGAGCATAGTAGCCACCACACCAGAAGAAAACCCTTTCTTCCTCAATATTGAGGATTCAATTTCCAAGCCGTCCAGGCTAGATGATTAACATTCCCCTTCCACAGGTAACCCTGTAGAAGATCCGGATGGCCACTGACAGATCCAGAAGCTCCGGAAACCAAGCCTGGTGAGGCCAGTACGGAGCAATCAGAATGACTGGACAACGCTCCAGTCGTAATTTACATTACACCCTGTGCAACATTGGAAGGGGAGGAAAGATGTAGGCCAGAGGAAATAACCAAGAAATGGACATTGCATCCACCGCCAGAGGTAGAGGGTCCCTCCATCAAGAGCAGAACCTCGGAACCTTCCTGTTGTGTCATGTCGGCATCAGGTCGATGTAAGGAAGACCCCATTTCTGAACAATGAGGGTGAACACCTCTGGGTGCAGCTACCACTCTCCGCTGTCCACTGTGCGTCGAATGAGGAAGTCTGCCATGACGTTGTCTACGCCAGGAATGTGCACTGCGGATATGGCAGGAACGTGTTCTTCTGTCCAGGACAAAATAGCCTTGACCTCTAAACAAGCGGCGAGACTTCTTGTTCCGCCCTGCTTGTTGATGTAAGCCACGGCCGTGACGTTGTCGGACTCTACCTGGACTGGACAGTCTTCCAGCTGAGATGTCCAATGATGAAGGGCATGAAGTATCGCCTGAAGCTCCAGTATGTTGATGGGAAGGAGAGATTCTTCCAGAGACCACCGACCCTGTGCACTCAGGCGACCCAGGACCGCTCCCCATCTGGAGAGGCTGGCATCCGTCATCACCGTGGTCCAAAAGGAAACTAGGAAGGATTTGCACTTCAACAGATTGGAGAGGTCAAGCCACCAGGACAAACTCCGTTCCACATGAAGAGGAAGTGACAACGACGTCTTCAGAAGGTCTGGCTGACCACTGTACACCTGGATCACAAACCGCTGGAGTTCCCTGGTGTGCGATATGGTAAACGGTACTGCCTCTATGGTGGAAATTAATTTCCCCACGAGAGATAACAGCTTCTTGGCTGGAACTGGATCTTGAGCCAGTATCGCAGAAACCCTGTGGGCGATCTGGTGAGCCACTTCGTCCGTGAGAAACACCATGTTCTTCTGGGTATCAAAAAGGAGGCCAAGGAAGACCAGACGCTGGGATGGGACAAGATCTGATTTGTTCAGGTTGATGATCCACCCGTGATAGGTGAGAATATGATTGCATTGCTGAACCTGCTGATGAAGAAGTCCCGCAGAAGGGGTCTCAGTAGCACGTCGTCCATGTATGGAGTAACTCTGATGCCGTCTCGGTGGAGGACAAACACTAAGGCTCCCAGGACACGGTTGAAGACCTGAGGAGCTGTCGTCAGACCATATGGAAGAGCTGAGAACTGAAAATGTCCCCGGTTGCAGGCAAATCAGAGGTACTGCCGGCTCTCTGGAGGAATGGAAATGTGTAAGTATGCGTCCTGAAGATCCTGAGATGCAAGGAATTCCCCCGGGGACATGGCAGCAATCACCGTCCGTAGACTCTCCTGGTGATGAGTTTGGATCACAAAGGAATTGAGATCCTTTGAATCCAAAATGGGACGACAACCGCCATCCTTCTTGGAGACCACAAAGAGGACTGAGTAAAAACCCATAACTTTGTCCTGAACTGGAACTGGCTCTAGAACGTCCTTGTCCAGAAGAGCTTGAACAGAGCCGTTGAACAGACAGCGTTTCTCTGCACCCTGAGGCATATGGGAAGGAAGGAAGCAAAAGGAGGGGGAGAGGCAAAAGGGATCCTGTACCCTTCTGTCACTACCTGCAAAACCCCATGGATCCGTCACTGAATCCTCCCAAATGCTGTGATAGTGACGCAGACAACCACCCACAGCAGAGTGTGGACCCGGGTTCGGCGAGTCATGCCGAAGAAGGCTTGGAGGAGACCTTGGGCTTCTGTTGCTGTTTGGGCTTGGAGGAGGTACACGGAGCTGAGGGAACTGTCTGGTTCGCCGGACATGTCTCAGTCTGAAAGGAACGAAAATACTGGCTATGCTTAAGAGGTGTTTTCTTCCTATGAACTAAGGGTAGAAGTGTACTCTTACCCCCTGTAGCCTCACTGATCAGATTCTTGAGATCTGGCCAAAACACAGAAGTGCCTTGAAAAGGCAAGGAGAACAATGCTTTCTTAGAAGCAGACCAGATCTTGAGCCAAAGAGCCAGTCTGGCAACCACAGACATGGTGGAAACACTAGCCATCAAACAGATGGCATCAAATAGGGCAGCAGAAACATAGTGCTGGGCCTCTGAAATGTTGGCAAGGAGGCGCAACTTATCCGAAGTAGGCGCACCCTGACGGATAGCACGAGTGAGCTGTTCAGTCCAGTCTGCAATGGCCCGGTTCACCCATGCTGCTGCGAATGCTGGACATCTGGCAGAACCAGCAGTGGCAAAGATGGACTTGAGGGAGACCTCAAGTTTCTTGTCAGTCCAGTCCTTTAGAGCAGATGCATCAGACACAGCACAGCCTCAGAAAAGGGATAAAGCTTGGTAAATTTCTTGGAGACAGAAGGTTTCCTGTCCGGAGATTTCCACTCTTCTGACACAAGGAGGTCAAGAGTGGGGTTAGGTGGAAAGCAAGTAAGGGGCTTTTTAGGATCCTGAAAGACATCTGAAGGAACCTCCTGCACTAAGGGAATGTTTAGGGTATTTAAAACAGCCCTGATCAGGCCCTCAGGCGAGGGCTCAGGATCAGCCTCAAAAGGGTCCTCAAAAAAACTGAGAGAAGGCCATCGCAGAACATTCCTCAACATCTGAATCCACCAACAGTTCCTCCTCAGAAGAATCTGACATGTCAGGTACACCCTGAGGCTTTGGCAGGGAAGACTTGACGAAGGAGGGAGTCTGCCAAGAATGGAAGACCCCCTGTAACTGGGATGGAAAGAGTTGCAAAGTTGACCTAAGGTCCCTAGTAACAGCCTTGAACTCTTGCACCCAAATTGGCTCAAATGCATGGCTGAAGGTCCCTGGGAGACTCTCAGGGACATCAGAACATGCTGGGCATAAAATTCTCTAGGTAACCCCGAATGACAGAAAGAGCAATGAGCATTAGGGGATAACAGAGACCGCAGCATCCTTAGTCTTAGGTCTGGCCCCAAGCTCCAACGGTATAGACATTCTCACAGTGTCAATAACCTTACTGTCTAAGAAATCACCCACTTTCAATGTGTATGATTAAAGTTTCACCCCAGAAGTTGCTAAAATAGACTTATCTGGAAGGCGAAGGGTTAATCAGCAGAGGAGAGTCCAAGCCCTGTGTAGGATACTCGTTCTGGAAATAGCACAAAATGGCTGCCGTGGCAGGAGCCAATCAGCTCATGGGAAATGTAGTTTTCCTAGAAAACTACCCCATACAGTGCCTGAAGCACCCTGATCCCCCCAACACACTAGAGACATGAACTGGATGATAGAGCAAGGGCAGACAAGTAAAATGAGCCATCTCTGAAGTCTCCAGGTTAAACGGTTGTAGAGATACGTCCCAAACTGTATGGTCCCATACCAGCGAATGGAGCAATGGCGCCTATGCGGTAAAGCGCGCCTTAAAGGCGTAGAACTCAAATTTAACAAAATTGAAGGTGTAATATTAAGAGACATGAAACATCACTAGAACATGTTAGGATACCTAAAAAACACTGAACCAGTAGGAAGTGTCAGAAGCCCCCCCCCAATGAATGCCAAACCAGCAGTTAAAAGGGATAGTAATGTTTCATAATAAAAGCAGCTCTAATTAATCATCATAGTATTTGGACTTTGGAGAATGTTATTTCAATTCTGTCAGAGTTGTAGTTCAAGAGTAATTCAATGACAAATTATCCCCCTCCCGCCCCTTTTACTGATGTAACACTGTTCAGCCAGAGCAGAAGGGAGGTGCCCAGGTAGACTGCAGGGAGGGACAATCTTTAATTAAGATAATGGAAAAACCTGAAAAACTTGTGAAGGGGGGAAAGGCCTTCATTGTTCTCATAGGAAGAAGATTGTCCCCTTCTGTTATCGGTCTGGTCTTTTAACCAGATTCCACATCTGAGAAGAGATGGCTTACACTAGGTAAAAGGGGCAGGAGGGGAAACTTTGATTGTGAATATCTCTCAAACCATAAAGGTTTGAGAGATAAGACTTATATCGTTCTTCATGTTTTTTTAATGCCTACAAAATGAAATAAAGATAAAACGAAGTATTACTATCCCTTTAAAGGGTTAAATCTCACATAAACCTGCTCCAAACACCCAACAGACATACAGATAGACCCAATGAGTGCAGGAGTGTGCAGTAGGAACTCCAAATGAAAAACCCTTGTGCGGAGGGGCAACGTGGGACATGTGGACCTGCAGCACTCAAAGGGTTGCTCACCTTTCCTGCAGATCTTCTGATTACCATGTTTAAAGAAGAAGCCTCGGTGGGCAACCCCTGAGGAAAGAACTTGAACCCAAGATTTTCCCTGCAGGGCTTAAGGTCCACAAAAAGCACCTGGTCACTGAGCTAGCCACATCTAAGGGCATTGTCAGTTATGGTAATCTGCCTAATGGTGGTATTCCATTCCTAACAGAAAAATAAAAAGCTTCTAAATCTATAGCAAAACTGTTCTTCTTGCCTGTGTCTTCACCAAGGAACAAATCTTACTGGAGCTGACTGGCTAACTGCAGCCAAGGAGGGAAGGTAGGCTCTACCCCCTGCATACAATTCTAGGAATTGTTCCTGCCTACAAGAGTTACCAGTAACCTGCACTGGACGACAGAGAAAATTGTTTTAAATTCCTATTTAAATCAAAATACATTTTTGTGTATCCCCCTGTGATGCAGTTGGTTTGTTTTACCCATATGTCCTATGTGGTACAGGCCTATATAGTGTGCATGCCTATGCTATGTGATTTACATAGAGGCGCAAAAGTGTTTTATGTACGTGTGCATAGTTGCAATGAATTAAGATACTGAGCTGTTTTAGGATGCAGGATCAGGTTAAAAAAATAATAAAATGTGGAGAATTTGCCTTTGCCAATTCCTGATGCTTGTAAAACGCATGAGGAAAAAAAAAAAAAAAGACAAAATAGCTGCATTAGGAGCACAGAGGTCAGTATTTACCTGGACACAACCTGGAACTTCACTGCAGATCCTTGCTTCCTTCCACTCATGGCTGTGACGGAATTGACACAGCTGGGAGCAGTTGAGTTTGTCATACTACTGGGCCAAGAGGAAGGCACCTCCTCCTTAGGCAATGGCCCAAACTTCACCTCTATCAGAAAAAAAAATGAAATGATATAAAAAGACCAGCAACAAGTAGATTATACACAAGAAGAGAGTAGCAAAAAAGCCAATAAAATTTGGCTAACAAAAGCTTGGATTCCATTGTGCTATAACTTACTTTATCTCACAGATTCCCATGGAAGTCTATGGGGACATTTGGTGCAGAATTCAGGACAAAATATAATTTATCACATTGATATTGAGAGGATAAAAAAAGTTTTACCTTTTGCCTTCTTAGCTGTATTCTTCATAAGCCCAAAGATAACCTCTCTCAATTCATCAATTGGCTGCAAAACAAACAGGGGGTATTACTGTTGCCAGAACATTCTTATAAGGTTTTCCATATAACCAGCACCAACTTCCAACTAGGTAAGATTTTCACTTTCCTTCATACAATGTAATCACCACAGGATCACAGTGATCCAACATCTTTGAAGTCCTATTGAATAACTTGTGGATTCTCAGTCTGCTGGGCTTATGCACCAAGGTGTGATCAAGAGGAGATCACTTCTCCAGTATGCAATTCTTATGTTATTGTGTAGCCCACGTGCCAACATCTGTCATACTTGAGGTATTCGTGATTGGCTCTATAGAATAATAAATT
The DNA here is from genome assembly GCA_037306005.1 of Rhinophrynus dorsalis. Lineage (NCBI taxonomy): Eukaryota > Metazoa > Chordata > Amphibia > Anura > Rhinophrynidae > Rhinophrynus > Rhinophrynus dorsalis. The sequence continues at coordinate 481,778,700 of CM074721.1, read as the reverse complement.
GAAGCGTTTCACAATGGAGAAATTATCTTATCTTTACCACACATCAGTGTACGCCCCCAAAGGCTCATCATCAAACATAGGTCTTAGAGGGAAAGTATCACCTTCGCGGGTATGCACTAAGGAGTAAAAAGGTGATGAAGAGGAGATATACCTTCTTCACTATTATCCCGTCTACAACTCCTATGTTATTCTATGGAGCCTAAGCACCAAGATCTCTCTTGCTTAAGAATTTAGTGCGTAGGCTCCACAGAACATAAGAAGTGGAGAACTGATAACACTGAAAAAGTCATCTTTATCACATTTAGTGCATCTCCCCTCCCCCCACCAAACAATTTTTGTATTGAACACTTTACATTGCAGGTGTGAATCAGTGACTTGTTAATTTTATTATTATTATTATTATTCATTTATTATTTATTCAATCTAAGAAGGATCAATTATGGGGCTAATCAACTGCATCACAGGAGAGAAGCAAAACTTCCTTGACATTTCCATTTATTTAAACGGAAATGTTAAATCATTTGACTACTAGAGAAGTCTCCAACCCATTGCTCCTTAAAGCACTGGAGAACTGTTTGAAATAAAAGGTGTTAAAAGCAACACTTATGTCAACAGGAATTAATTTCTCTCTGTAGTGCAGTTGGTTTGCTCCAGAATTGCACCTCTTGATGAACACGGTCCTCTATTATCAAGCAGGGAACTTACCAGGACCCTTAAACAGAGAACCGTTGTGAACAGATTTTTGACACCCCTACTTTACATATACGAAGGAGCCCAAATATTCTGTGCAGTATGTCACAGTAATGAAAATGTACTAAGGAAAGGTGGAGAAGTTTTGGAGGGAAATAAATGAATTTCTTTAAATTGTCTTTTTCCCCCCAAATGCTTTAGAGCAAAAATGAATACAATACAAAACAGAAGGCTTGTACAGAATCAAAAAGGCACAGTACTATAGCAGACAATGAAGAGAAGATAAAGTCTTGAGAAAAGAGAATGAAGCACACAAAACTAGCATAGAGAAACACAGGAGAGAGAAAAGAAGTGAAAGAGTATCAAAGAAGGGAAGGGGGAGGGAACAGGTACCTCACACACAGAGACGTGTCACAGAAATCCAAGTGTCCTATGGCTGAAAATGGTTTTTGAAAGAAGAAATCAATAAAGCCGGGAGCTTTCCCAATTTTCAGATACGTGAACCGAAGCATAGTGACATGGTCCCTAAACTTCAAAACCCATTCTGGATAGGTAGGCGGATCAACAGATTTCCAGTGGACTGGAATCAATGTCTTTGCCAAGCCTAACATAGCTAGCAAAAGTTGAAGGGATCCAAAAACCAGAGGGGGTAAGGGACTATAAAAAAGAATTTGCCAAGGGTCTCTAGACAGTTTAATATGTAAACTACGGTCAATGCATTCCAAGCTATTTGTCCAGTAGTCCTTCAAGAGAGGTGGAGCAGCAACCCCACCCCCCGTGACACCTCCAACATCTGTCGTGAACCAAGGTGAACATAGCATGCAGCTGCACTGGAGAATAGTGCCATCTGCTGAGAAACTTAAAATGGGATTCCAAAAGCTGAGTGGAAATAGAACAGGATTTAGTGGTGCTCCAAATATTACACGCAAGTGTGTCCCCCATTTCCGATTCCCATTCTTGTACGTATAGCATTTTCGAGGAAGAGGCAGAGTCGGACAAAATATCATAAAATGTGCTAAGAAACTTACCTTTAGCAGTAGGGCAAAAAAGAAGTGATTCAAACTTCATTGGTGGATGAGACCACCCCTGTTTAACAGCCGGAGAGTCTAGGAAATGTCTGATCAGAAAAAACTTCCACATCTCACCAGAAGAGAGATCAAAACGGGTCTGTAAAGAGTCAAACGATGCAATCTTCCCCCTATCTATAAGATCCCCAATCCTGAGGGTACTGTTGACAGTCCATTGTGGGAAGTCCACAGAGTACGCAATGGCACGATGATAAAAGACCGGGGAGGAGAGAGTGAGACGAGAGGGTGAGGACGTGAATAAGGACCACACAGCCAAGAAGGTGTCCAAGACAGGGTGGGCAAGGACCCTGAGGGATCTAGACTGTAACGGAAGCAGTACTTCAAAAAGCGTATCTTGTGATGGGATGAGAAAGAGCTCTAGAGATACCCATAATTTAGATGGCCTATTATGCTGCCAATCCAAAACTGACTAGAGCAGGACAGAGTGGTAATATCTTATGAAATCGGGGATGCCCAGACTACCCTGCAGTCTTCTTCGTACTGATAAGCGGTGACTGAGCCTAGGTACACAAGATTTCCATATGAACCGGGAAACGTATGTGCGAAGCTGGTTGAAAAAAGTCGAAGGTAACCGGAGGGGAAGAGTTTGAAATAGATACAGCACTCTGGGAAGAACATTCATCTTGACAGAGGTCATGCGATCCGCACAGAATCGGAGGGTAGTTCAATTCATAAGTAGACTGGATAGTAGCAGCGATCCAGACCCCAAGTATCTTATGCCTTTTGCAGCCCATTTAAAAGGGTATCAGTTTTCATTGAAGGTAGCAGGCACAGTGGGAGTGCTTCAAACTTTGATAAGTTGATCTTAAAATCTGAGTAAGTGGAGAAGGACTAAATCTCGTACATTATAGCCGGCACAGAGCGGAGAGGATTCAACAGGGTGAACAGGACATCATTTGTGAAAATGGACAGCTTATGTTCCTGCACTCCCAGCATAATTCCTGAGATGTCCTTTCTGGAACGAATATGTTGGGCAAAAGGCTCCATGACCAAAGTAAATAACAAAGGTGAAAGGGGGTAACCCTGACAGGTACCATTGTCGATCTTAAAAGTGTCAGAAAGGCAGCAATTCACTTTGATTTTCACTGTAGGGTTAGAATACATAGGTCGTATCATATTGATAATGTCTGGGCCAAAACCGAAAGCCTGTAGAGTGCAAAAATGGAAGTGCCAATTCACCCTGTCGAAAGCCTTTGCCTGGTCCATTGAAAGAAAGATAGAGGGGAGGCCGTGCAACGTGACATGATGTAACAGACTCAGAAGCTTACGGGTATTATCTCCAGTCTCCCGACGGGGCACAAAGCCTGCCTGGTCTACATGGATCAGGGACGGGAAGATCAGTTTTATCCGCTCAGGAAGAATTTTCGCAAAAATCTTAAAATCCAAAATTAAGAAGGGAAATAGGACGGTAGATTGCACATAGAGATTTATCTTTATCAGGTTTGGTATCAAAGTGACGTGGGCTTCAGAAATGCCAGTATATTTGTTAATCTCCTCCAGAAAAAGAGCAAAGTCTCTGGTAAGAAGAGGGGCCAACAAGGTCTTAAAAGTAGAATTAGGATTTTAGTCTTACCTGTTAAATCCTTTTCACTTAGTCCATACAGGTCACTGGTACTCTGGGAGGCGTAAGTCCCCTTTAATAGGCAGGAACAATTATGCAAATAATTTGCAGGGGGCGGAGCCTCCCCTCTTACTTAAGCCACCTTCTGGCCAGAGCCACTCATATTGATTTGAGACCCCAAGAACTGACCTCAGGTAAGCAAAAAGAAAGACTCCTGTGAGCATGCCCAACAGTCTCCCACTGAATGCCACAGGAGAACCAAGTCTGGTCCCTTGACAGGGTGGGAGACCAGTGACCTGTATGGACTAAGTGAAAAGGATTTAACAGGTAAGACTAAAATCCTATTTTCACTGTCGTCCAATACAGGTCACTGGTACTCTGGGATGTACAAACATTGAGCTGACCCAGAGGCGGGAGAAAGGCAAGGACCAGGCGCAAGGCCCAAGTCACTAGAACTGCTATGAACCAGTTAATAACATAGCCCAAACTGTAAGTGTCAACGGACACCCATCAAGGGAAAACAATCCCTGAACAAACACAGCACACTGAACAAGAGCCAACAGGGCTCAACAGTAAGGAAGCACTAAGGATCACAGAGCGGAAGGCCTAGACAGGCAAAACTGCCTCCAGGACCTTCCTCCCAAAACTGGCATCAGCCGAAGCCAGTACATCAACTCGATAGTGCCTTGAAAACGTGTGCACAGAGGACCAAGTGGCCGCTCTGCACAGTTGATCAGCAGACGCCTGATTCGTGTAGGCCCAGGAGGCCCCAATAGATCTGGTGGAATGGGCAGTCACCCGGAAGGGAACGTGCTTATTCCGAATCTTATAGGCTTCACGAACGGTAGCCTTAATCCAAGAGGCGATAGTAACCTTGGAAGCCGGTCTCCCTGCCCTAGGCCCCTCAGGAATGACGAATAGAGCGTCAGACTTCCTGATAGACTCGGTGCGATGAACATAAAACTTGAGGCAACGCACCACATCCAACAAATGGAGATCTCGTTCCTTGTCAGATGAAGGATTAGGGCAGAAAGAGGGAACCACAATCTCTTGATTGATGTGAAATTCGGACACAACCTAGGGTAAGAATTCCTTGGAAGTGCGAAGCACAGCCTTATCCCTGTGGAACACCAGGTAAGGAGGTTTACAAGACAGAGCTTGTAACTCTGCTACCCGGCGAACGGAAACAATAGCCAAAAGAAAGGCCATTTTCCAAGTCAAAAGACGTAAAGGAATAGAAGCCAAGGATTCAAACGGGGGTCGCTGGAGAACTCCCAGCACCAAATTGAGGTCCCACTGGGGAGTAGGACTCTTGAAGGCAGGTCGAACATGAGTCACACCTTGGAAGAAAACTTTGACATCAGGAAGGATAGCAATCCTTTCCTGGAAAAACACAGACAAGGCAGAAGTCTGAACCTTGAGGGAACTCAAACTGAGCCCCTTATCAACACCGTCCTGCAAGAAGGCCAGGACAGTGGGAAGATGAAAATCAAGGGATAACTTCTTATCACCGCACCATGCAACAAAGGTTGACCATATGCGATGATAGATCTTGGAGGACACAGGCTTACGAGCACTGAGCATAGTCGACACCACAGAAGGAGAATCCTTTCTTTGCTAGAATCGAGGATTCAACCGCCAAGCCATCAAACGGAATGTGTGAACGTCCTCCTTCCACAGATAACCCTGAAGAAGAAGAACCGGACGGGCAGGAAGTGGGATCGGATCCGCCACTGACATGGCCATCAACTCCGGATACCAGGACTGGCGAGGCCAGTTTGGAGCGATCAGGATGACAGGACAACGCTCCTGCTTCAACTTCTGGACGACTCTGATCAATAGAGGAAGAGGAGGGAAGATGTAAGCCAGGGGAAATTCCCAAGGGATCGACAAGGCATCCACTGCTAGAGCAAGGGAGTCCCTCCACCTGGAGCAAAACACCGGAACCTTCCTGTTGTGTCTGGTAGCCAACAGGTCCACCACAGGCATCCCCCACCTCCGGGTGAGCAACTGAAACACCTCTGGATGAAGAGCCCATTCTCTGCTGTCGACGGTGTGACGACTGAGGAAGTCCGCCATGACGTTGTCTACGCCTGGGATGTGAACTGCAGAGATGACAGGCACGTGATCTTCTGCCCAGGACAAAATATCCTTGACCTCCCACCAGGCGGAACCGCTTCTTGTGCCGCCTTGCCTGTTGATGTAAGCCACCGCCGTGGCGTTGTCGGACTCTACTCTGATCGGACGACCGGTCAGTTGAGACTCCCAGTGCCTCAGGGCAAGCCGGACAGCTCGAAGTTCCAGAACATTGATGGAGAGAAGGGATTCCTCCAGACCCCATTTCCCCTGAGCACTGAAGCGACCCCAGACTGCACCCCAGCCCCGAATGCTGGCATCCGTTGTGACTGTGGACCAACGAGGAACTAGAAAGGATCTCCCTTTCAGGAGATGAGAGAGATCCAACCACCAGTGCAGATTCGACTCGACATAAGGAAGTAGAGACACAGACAGATGTTGATGATCTGGATGATTCCTGCACGTCTGGATCACAAATCTCTGAAGTTCCCTGGAGTGGGCCATAGCAAATGGCACTGCTTCGATCGTGGAAATGAACTTCCCCACTAAGGACGACAACTTCGGAACCGGAATTTCGTCCCTGTCCAGAATCCCAGCCACTCTGATGGCTATCTGGTGAGCCACATCCTCTGGAAGAAACACCATGCATTGGTGAGTGTCGAACAGGAGACCCAAGAACCGAAGCCTCTGAGATGGAACCAAGTCCGACTTGTCCAGATTCAGGATCCAGCCATGATGGATCAGAGTGTGCATACACTTCTGCAGTTGCTGATGGAGAAGCTCCGCTGAGGAGGCTTTTAGTAGGAGATCGTCCATGTAGGGAGTCACCCTTATCCCATCCTGATGAAGCACCGCTATCAAGGAGCCTAACACCCTCTGGAAGACCTGAGGGGCTGAAGTCAGCCCAAAGGGGAGCGCTGTAAACTGAAAGTGTCCCCTGTGGCAGGCAATCCTGAGATACCGCCTGCTCTCTGGATGAATGGGGATGTGAAGATACGCATCCTGGAGGTCCAGGGAGGCAAGAAATTCCCCCGGAGACATAGCTGCAATCACAGATCGCAGGGATTCCTGGCGGAAGTGGGAAGTCACCACATAAGCATTGAGATCTTTGAGATCCAAAATGGGACGGGCCCCTCCGTCCTTTTTGGCCACCACAAACAGGTTGGAATAAAATCCTGAACCTGTGTCCTCCTGAGGAACCACCTCCAGGACCTCTTTGTCCAAGAGATCCTGAATAGCGTCTTCGAACAGACGTCTCTTTACAGGTTCCTGAGAAGGACGAGTAAAATGGAACCGAAAAGGAGGAAGGGAGGAGAAAGGGATCCGGTATCCCTCTGACACCACCTGGAGAACCCACGGGTCCGCCACTGACTCCTCCCAAATCCGGCGAAAGATGTGGAGACGTCCACCTACAGCCGGATGCGGACCCGGGTTCGGCGAGTCATGCCGAAGCAGTCTTGGAGGTCTTGGCCTTGGGGGCAACTTTGGGCTTCCAGGACTGTTTGGGCTTGGAGGAGGAGCGCGCAGCGGGAGGACCCGTCGGGGTCGAGGAGCGTGTCTCAGTCTGAAAGGAACGAAAGGACCGGTTGCGTTTGGCTGGAAACTTTTTCTTAAAGACTGAGGGTAGAAGAGTACTTTTACCACCAGTAGCCTCACTGATCATTTCTTTGAGTTCAGAACCAAATAGCAAGTTCCCCTGAAAGGGCAAAGAAAGCAAGGCTTTCTTGGAGGCTGTATCAGCAGACCAAATTTTCAGCCAAAGGGCGCGTCTAGCCACCACTGAAGAAGTGGAGGCCCGCGCCATCATGCGCACAGCATCAAAGGCAGCGTCAGCAATATAATTCTGAGATTCAGTAATGTTAGCAAGAAGCTGCAACTGTTCAGAAACTGGAGCATCCTGGCGAACTGCTTCAGTCAGTCGCTCAGTCCAGGCCGCGATAGCCCTGTTTACCCAAGCCACTGCAAAGGTTGGACGCATGGCAGTGCCGATAGAGGCAAAAATGGACTTAAGAGAAAGTTCCAATTTCTTATCCGTCCAATCATGCAGGGCAGAGGCATCAGAGACAGCCAAAGCGGTAGACTTGGATAGCCTGGAAACAGGGGCATCCACCTTTGGAGGATGTACCCATTTCGCCAGCTCAGTCTCAGGAAAGGGGTACAGTTTAGCAAACTTCTTGGAAACAGAGGAAGACCTATCAGGATTCTTCCACGCCTCAGAGACTAGACGGGCAAGAGTAGGATTAGTTGGAAAACAGACAACAGGCTTAGATGGCTTTTTCTGAAAAACATCAGAAGGATCATAAGTGGATTCTTGAGTCAGAGGAAGATTGAGCGTATTCAAAACCGCTCTGATCAGACCCTCAGCCGAAACTTCAGGGTCACATTCATAGGGGTCCCCAACGGACCTGTTAGATTCAATAACAGTACGTTCCTCAGCCTCAGAATCCTGCAAGAGTTCTTCCTCAGAAGAATCAGTGACATCAGGAGCCCCCTGTGGCTTAGGCAGGGAGGTCCTGATGGTAGAGGGGGTCTGCCAGACCTGGAGAGCCCCCTGTACCTGAGAGGGAAAGAGTTGAAGGGTGGATCTGAGATCCCTAGTGGCAGCTTTAAACTCCTTCACCCAAGATGGCTCAATAGCATAGCTGGGAAGCCCAGGGTTGCTATCCTGACTAGTACAATTAGGGCATAGATCCCCCACATTATCGCTAGACAGCCCAATGTGGCAAGAGGCGCAAAACGCCATGGGGGTAGCAGACCCCCCATCCTCTTTAGACTTGGGTCTAGCCCCTAGCTCCAGTGAAGTAGACATGCTCACAGCGTCAATATACCCCACTAATAACTCTATCACCCAGAAAAGGTGTAAAGGATCAAGGTTTCACCCCAGAAATGTCTAAAATTGGACTTATCTGGCCAGCGAAGGGTTAATCAGTTGAGGAGAGAGAAGGCTCGGTCCCTGCGTAGTGTACTCGCATAGGAAAAGTGCAACAAAATGGCGGCCGTCATGACAGCCAATCAGAAACGAGCGCGAACCAAGCGCTCATGGGAAATGTAGTTTTCCCTATACAAGTACCCCAAACAGTGCCCGAAGCCCCCCTGAACCCCCCACATTAATAAAACACCATCCGGATGATAGAGCAGGAGCCTAGCATTAAAATGAGCCCTCTCTGAAGTTGCTGTGACAAGCAGTTCCAGAGATATGTCCCACACTGTGATTTCCCATAGAGAGTAAAGGAGCCATGCGTTTGAGCGGGAAACGCCGCGCTTAAAGGCGCAGAACACAATTTTTAATAAAGTTTAAGAAAACTTTCAAAAGTGCCCAAACAAGCATAAAACACATAAGAAACATAAGTAAACAAATATACTAAGCTCCAAAACCCAGAGAATACCACAGAAATTGCATAAATCTAGAATAATGCAATAAAAACACCCTATGAGTGCTGGAGTAAATTGAAAACTCCCAAATACAAGCCCATCAAAGGGACACTGTGGGGACAAGTGGACCTTCAGCACTCAAAGGATGACTCACCTTTCCTGCAGACTTCTGTCTTCAGGTGACCATGATAAGGGAGGAATAACCCAGAGGCAAATTCCTCAGCAGGGGAGCTGCTCCACACAAGCTGTCCCCTCATCAGGGTTTAAGGTCCACAGAAAATCCCTGGAAGCTGCACCAGCCACTTTAAAGAGGGCAATTCACAGCCATGGTCACCCTCCTAATGGTGGTATTCCATATTTGAATAAAAATAATAAAACTCTAAGAAGCATAGATGTTCTCTGCCTGGTGTGCAAGCACACCAGGAACAAATCAATATGAGTGGCTCTGGCCAGAAGGTGGCTTAAGTAAGAGGGGAGGCTCCGCCCCCTGCAAATTATTTGCATAATTGTTCCTGCCTATTAAAGGGGACTTACGCCTCCCAGAGTACCAGTGACCTGTATTGGACGACAGTGAAAGTAAGATTGGGTGAACCCATCTGGCCCCAGACTTTTCCCCTTAGGCATAGAATCAATAGCCACCTCTACCTGCGCTGCAGATATCTGTGAATCCAGAGCAGTCCACATCTCCAAAGGGAGCTGCGGAAGGAGTGCTTCCTCAAGATAGGTTTTCATCCTAGAGGGCAAATCTGCCGACATATCAGCAGGAAGATTAGAGAGAGTCTGGTAAAATTGTTGGAAGGTAGAGGCTATCTTATGGGAGTCATACACCAAAGCACCAGTTATCTCTAATATGATGGACATAAGTTGAGCCCTGTTTGGCCCTAAGCTGTTTTGCTAGCAACACGCCTGCCTTGTTGCCCTGTTTGATGTAATGCTGGTGAGTACGCAAAAATAGTTAATTGCGTCTTTTAACCCCATGAATGCTAGAGAGATCACCAGTATGCTGTGATGTTTGAGACCTCTAGCACAAGAGGTTAAAAGCACCAGTTAAATAGATTCCTTTTTTATTGATTGCTCCAGAATTGCTTAACTTGTAAGTTGTACATTAGCCTTAGTATACACTTTCCACAGCTAGCCAGAGCATCTGGGTGTTTTACACTAGGTGGAAGAGGCCATGTTGTCTCAAACTTGACATACAGTAGCCCAGTTCCTCTTTTTGTCCAGTAACTCCTGCATTCATATCCAACCCAAGAATTAAAGTGGATGTGTCAGAATTTACCCCTGTCCAGTTTTTTTTTTTTTATTATTTTGCCTCCAATACATCATCCTACATTGCAGGGCAACGATCATGATAACCCACAGATATTTACCAATTTAAGAAATTCTGGGCCCTAACAAAAAACAAACAAACAAAAAAAAAAAAAAACAAGCATTCGGTTACATTGGAGCTTAAATCCCATCTGTGCTATCCCTATTTCCTCCAAAAACAATGACCAGGAGAAGATATGAAATGTCACTGAAATGAATGAAGCACAAAAGCAATACCCAGTGCCTCCCAAAAGATCATCCACAGTACGACAGGCTGTTTGACATTCACCACCTAATTCATTTACTGAAAATTTGCAGATGTATAAGTGCCTCAGAAAAATACCTGCACTGATGACTAACTCAGGGAACACAAGGGAAGATTGTGATTCAAGCAGTATATCCCCTCTAAGCCCTCCAGATTTGGAGTCAAATTTTTACCAACTTTGAAAAAGTGCCTTGGATATATAGGCTTTCTGGGTAAACGAGGGCAAGTACTGTCACCTTGATGCTCATAGTTGTCATTTTTTTTTTCTTTGTTTCAAGAGGCACCTGATCCTACTGTAATGTCTCAAGAACTGGTGTAGGAAGACTTTCCTTTTATAATCCCCCCCCATCCATAAGCAAAACCCACAGAATGTTTGCAGAGTGTGCTACAGCAAGGAGAAACAGAAAAAATACATGCTATTGTCCTAATTGCCCTTCACAACTTGGGTTCTGCATTGGCAACTGCTTTAAGCAGCATCGTGCAGCTGTAATGCAGTAGTGATGTAAGTTACCATTTTATTATTTGGCCACTATCCTCCCCTACATACCCAGTTTTCTTTTTCTTTTCCTTAACTTGTAGATAGAGCTCTACCAATTATAAATGTAGGTTAGCAGGTGATGCCAACAGAAAGGCCCAAAGCCACAGCATCAAGTGATAGAAATTCCCACATCAGTTTCTAAACAAATACATATATAATATCTCCATAAATGGAGGAATAGCAAAAGCTAATTTGTGAACGTTTACTGCAACCAGATATAGTTTGAGCAAGAAATCAAAAAGGCATATATATTTGTTTTCCCCTTGCTGCAGTCTTTGAAAGGGATTTGTATTGGTGGTAAAGTATCTGCATGTGACGTGGCAAAATGAACATAGAACGAAACCCAGGGTTGGCTACTTTCAAAAACACCTTTTTTTTTGCATGGCAAGATTGCCAAACAGCCCCAAACGAGACATGGCACCAGTTGTGCAAGCTGTGAAAATTCCATGTCTGAAAATGGAAATGAGCATGTTGCACATTGGGCAAGGTAGCTCCCCCAAACCTATGCATATGGGGCATTGTCATACTCAGAAGTAGCTGAACACTAATCAATGCATTTCTGAAATCCAGAGCAACACTGTAATGCAAGTGTGAAAGGATAAGCAAGAGAGAAGTAAAATGCCAACTGCAAACCAGGCAGCAAATCAGAAGAAAGCCTGTGAAATTATGTAGTCTTCCCTATTGCTGTTGCCTAGCAACACCTACCATTCTGATCACGGGCCCTCAAGACACTCAGAACATGAACCGGATGAAAGCGCATGAGGAGACAAACAGAATGAGCCCACTCTGAACACTGCATGACAAATGGTTGCAGAGATATGTCCCATAGAAGTCAATGGAGCAAAGATGGCTGAGGCGCAAGAAGTGTGTCTTAAAGGTGCCCTGCACCTGAAAAATGTTAAAAGGAACCCAAGACACCGAAAGACCCCAGGGGACATGAGGGGGTAATAAAAACATACTACCCTAAAGGGAATAGCTCAGGAAAAGTCTCCAAGCTGGAGAACCAAGTAGGGAAGGGGTTAACCAGTAGGAAAGCAGCCATCCATACTCAACAACCCAGGGAAAGAACAGAAATAGAATATCCAACATGAGTGCAAGAGCCTAAGGGCTCAAGGACAACCCCTGTATGGAGAGGCACCAGTGGAGACAAAGTGGACCAAGGCACTCAAAGGGTTACTCACCAATCTTCACATATTCAGGTTACCATTAGGAAAAACCAGAGCCTCAGAGAGGCCCTGCTGGGAGTGAAAACTTGGGTTGCAAGATTGTCTCCACATGGCTGCAATCCTCCAGGGAAAGCCAGTAATAGTAACCCTCCTAAAGGGGGAACTGTGACAGCCCCATATCTATAGGATAATAAAAATAAGCTAAAACTAAGAAGCAACGTTCCATGCCACGTCCAGTCACAAACATATCAAAACTGGGAGCAGGGGCGGGGTTAAGCCTGTAGAGGGAGAGGGAAGGCTCCACACACAAGACCTTGTCTTCTGATATGTTCCTGCCTTCCATACTGGATGAAAGAAATGTGTTTTCAACAGAAAGCCCTACTAATGCCAGATAAACGTTCTATAAATTTGTGTGGGTGTACTAAATGAATTAGAGGGAAAATATGGTTGAAAAATGACATACTAAAAAGGGCAAAGATTGCTCTGGTCCTCTAGTGGAAAAAAAAAAGGCCTGGTCATTAAGGTGTTAATTAGAGATCAACAATAATGCTGTATATAACAAAGTAGTAAATATAAAGTTAATTGATTCCAGATACATGGAACAACATTTTATCTTAATTTATCTTAGTATTTATTTTATTATTTATTTTATTATTTATTTTATTTAGAAAATGTTTTACCAGGAAGAATACATTGAGATTTCTCTCGTTTTCAAGTATGTCCTGGACAGTTTTCAGTAGAGGGTTGCTTATTTATACAAATTGAGAAACACTGTATATTACATGTTATTAAATATACATACAAATATTCATATGGAAATTTTAGAAGGTTGAGGCAACCTTCAACTTCCATCTCAGCAGCACAGGATAGAGGCAAGGGTGTGGTTTAACATCTATCTGCACAAAGGGTATCAATTCATTTAGAGTGATTTAAGACATTGTTCTGGTGTGCTTCATAAGTTACACATATTTTGCAATATTTCAGCTGATGAAAGTAGGCAAGCAATACAGTAAAGCAAAGGGAAAAGCAAACAGTTCTTGGTTTATAGGAAGAGGCATTAGCAGCAGGCAGAGAGAGGTGCTCAAGGCAGTCTATAGATCGCTGACAAGACCCCCCAGCTGGAGTGCTGTGTACAGTTCTGGAGACCACATCTCCAGAAGGACATTAATAAACTAGAGGCAATTCAAAAAAGCCACCAAAATGGCGCAGAATCTTCATGACACAGGGTACCAGAATACACTCAATGTGTACAGCCTGGAAGAAAGGAGGGTGAGAGTTAATATGATCAAAACCTTTAACTATTTTAAGGGATTTAAAATAGTTCAGGAGGGAAAAGAGGATTTTAGTCTTACCTGTTAAATCCTTTTCTCTGTTGTCCAATACAGGTTACTGGTAACTCTGGGATGTCCAACCATTGAGTTTCCCAGAGCGGAAAGTAAGGCAAGGACCAGGAGCAAGGCCCCCAAAGTAACCAGAGCATATATGAACAATCAGATCAACAACTAATGAAGTGTGAACGGACACTGAACAGGGGTAACACCTCAAAACATTACACAGCACACTGAACTAGAGCAAACAGGGCTCAAAAGTGAAGGAAGCACCAAAAAAACGAAGTAAATCCCAGACAGGCAAGACTGCCTCCAGGATCTTCCTCCCAAAGCTGGCGTCAGCCGACGCCAGCACATACACACGGTAGTGCTTCGAAAAGGTGTGCACAGTAGACCAAGTGGCCGCCTTGCACAACTGATCAGCAGAGGCCTGATTCTTGTAAGCCCAAGAAGCCCCAATAGATCTAGTAGAATGAGCCGTGACCCGAAAGGGAACAGACTTCTTCCTGAGCACGTAAGCCTTACAAATAGTGGACTTGATCCAGGATGCAATAGTCACTTTGGATGCAGGTCTTCCTGCCCTGGGACCCTCAGGAATGACGAACAGCACTTCAGATTTCCTGATAGACTCAGTATGATGGACATAAAACTTGAGACAACACACCACATCCAACAAGTGGAGATCCCTCTCCTTGTCAGAGGTAGGGTCAGGGCACTCAGGCGACCCAGGACCGCTCCCCAGCCAGAGAGACTGGCATCTGTCATCACTGTGGTCCAGAAGGATACCAGGAAGGACTTGCCCTTCAGCAGATTGGAGAGGTCGAACCACCTTGACAAACTCAGTTCCACATGAAGAGGAAGGGATACGGACGTCTTCAGAAGGTCCAGCTGACCCCTGCACACCTGGATCACAAACTTCTGGAGCTCCCTGGTGTGAGCCATGGGAAATGGGACCGCTTCTATGGTGGAGATGAATTTTCCCACTAGAGAGGACAGCTTCTTGGCTGGAACTGGATTGTGAGCCAGAACTGCAGAAACCCCGTGGGCGATCTGGTGAGCTACCTCCTCCGTGTGAAACACCATGCTCTGCTGAGTGTCGAAGAGAAGGCCCAGGAAGACCAGGCGCTGGGATGGGACAAGATCCGACTTGTCCATGTTGATGATCCACCCATGATGGATAAGAGAATGAATGCAGTCCTGAACCTGCGGATGAAGAAGTTCCGCAGAGGGGGCCTTCAGAAGCAGGTCGTCCATGTATGGAGTAACTCTGATGCCGTCCCGGTGAAGGACGGACACTAAAGCTCCCAGGACATGGTTGAAGACTTGAGGAGCTGTAGTCAGACCAAAAGGAAGAACTGAAAACTGAAAGTGCCCTTGATCGCAGGCAAATCTGAGGTACTGCCAGCTCTCTGGATGAATGGCGATGTGTAGATATGCGTCCTGAAGATCCACAGAGGCAAGGAATTCCCCGGGGACATAGCAGCAATCACCGTCCTTAGGGACTCCTGACCATGAAGGAATTGAGATCCTTCAAATCTAAAATGGGACAACAACCACCGTCCTTCTTGGAGACCACAAAGAGGTTTGAGTAAAAACCCATACCTCTGTCCTGAACTGGAACAGATTCTAGAACATCTTTGTCCAGAAGGGCCTGGATAGAGCCATTGAACAGATGGCATTTCTCTGCGCCCTGGGGTGTATGAGAAGGGAAAAAGCAAAAGGGAGGAAGAGAGATGAAAGGGATCCTGTACTCTTCCGCCACCACCTGTAAAACCCCACGGGTCTGCCACTGAATCCTCCTAGACGCTGTGGTAGTGACACAGACAGCCATCCACAGCAGAGTGGGGACCTGGGTTCGGCAAGTCATGCCGCAGGAGGCTTGGAAGCCTTAGGCTTGGAGGAGACCTTGGGCTTCCATTGTTGTTTGGGCTTGGAGGAGGCACGCGGAGCGCAGGGAACCGCCTGGTTCACCGGACGTGTCTCAGTGTGGAAGGAACGAAAAAAACTATTACACTTGAGAGGCATTTTCTTCCTGGGGACCAAAGGCAGAAGGGTACTTTTACCTCCCGTGGCCTCACTAATCAGATCTTTATAATCTGGTACAAACAAGTACCTTGAAAAGGTAAGTAGAGCAATGCTTTCTTGGAAGCAGTGTCAGCAGACCAGATCTTGAGCCAAAGAGCCCATCTGGCAACCACAGACATGGTGGAAACCCTAGCCACCAAATGGATGGCATCAAATAAGGCAGCAGAAACATAGTTCTGGGCCACAGAAATGTTGGCAAGAAGCCGCAACATATCCGAAGTAGGGGAAACCCTGACAGACAGCCAGGGTGAGCTGTTCAGTCCAGACCGCAATGGCCCAGTTAACCCATGCCACAGAGAACGCTGGATGCATGGCAGTTCCAGCGGTGGCAAAGATGGACTTGAGGGAAACCTACATTTTCTTGTCAGTCCAGTCTTTCAGCACTGACGCATCAGAAACTGGCAAGGCAGTAGAGACTTAGATAGCCTGGAGATAGGAGCATCCACTTTGGATGAACCCAATGAGCAAACGCCACCTCAGAGAAGGGGTAAAGCTTGGCATATTTCTTGGAAACAGAAGGTTTCCTGTCCGGATTTTTCCACTCATCAGACACAAGGCGGTCAAGAGTGGGGTTAAGTGGAAAACAAGTAAGGGGCTTTTTAGGCTCCTGAAACACCTCAGAGGGATCGGAGGAAACCTCATTAACTAAGGGAATGTTTAGGGTAGTCAAGACAGCACTTATCAGGCCCTCAGCCGAGGGCTCAGGATCAGTCTCAAAGGGGTCCCCAAAAAACTGAGAGGAGCCCACAGCAGAACATTCCTCAACATCTGAATCCACCAACAGTTCCTCATCAGAGGTTTTGGCAGGGAAGACTTGACGGAGGAGGGGGTCTGCCATGAATGGAAGACCCCCTGTAACTGGGATGGAAAGAGTTGCAACGTAGACCTACGGTCCCTAGTAGTAGCCTTGAACTCTTGCACCCAAACTGGCTCTAATGCATGGCTGGAGGTCCCTGGGAGACATCAGAACATGCTGGGCATAAATGAGAATTCTCTAGGTAACCCTGAATGACATGAGAAGCAATGTGCAATAGGTGACACAGAGACCCCAGCGTTCTTAGTCTTAGGCCTGGCTCAAAGCTCAAACGGATTAGACATTCTCAAAAAACATTTAGAGTATAAGTAATCACCCAAATACAGTGTGCTAAATTAAAAATTCACCCCAGAAATTGCTAAAATATACTTATCTGGCAGGCGAAGGGTTAATCTGCAGAGGAGAGGAGGACAGTCCAGGCCCTGCATAGGAACCAATCAGAAACGAGCATGCAAAGCAAGAGCTCATGGGAAATGTAGTTTTCCCAGAAAAAGTACCCCAACAGTGCCCCGAAGCCTCCTAAGCCCCCCATAAAACGTTAACCGGATGACAGAGCAAGGGCAGACAATCAAAATGAGCCATCTCTGAAGTTGCTACGTTGAGCGGTTGCAGATATATGTCACAAACTGTACAGTCTAATAGATGTGAATGGTGCAATGGTGTCTATGCAGTAAACTTAAATTTTTGCAAAGTTGAAACTGTAAAATAAGTGTACATGAAACATCACTAGAACATTTTAGAATACCCCCCCCCCAAAAAAAAAAAAAAAAAAACTGAACCCAGTAGGGAAAGTGTCAAAACACCCAACAGACATACAGATAAACCCAATGAGTGCACAATAGGAACTCCAAAGGAAGAAATCTCTGTGTGGAGGGGCACTGTGGGACATGTGGACCTGCAGCACTCAAAGGGTTGCTCACCTTTCCTGCAGATATTCTGTCTTCAGATTACCATGTATTAAGAAGAAGCCTCGGTGGGCAACTCCTGAGGAAAGAACTTGTAGCCATGATTTTCCCCCCAGGGCTTAAGGTCCACAAAAGCACCTGGTTACTGAGCTAGCCACATCTAAGGGCATTGTCAGTTATGGTAATCCGCCTAATGGTGGTATTCCATTTCTAACAGAAAAATAAAAAAATAGCTAAAACTATAGCAGAACTGTTCTCTTGCCTGTGTCTTCACCAAGGAACAAATCTTAATGGAGATGGTTGGCTAGCTGCAGCCAAGGAGTGAAGGTAGGCTCCATCCCCTGCATACAATTCTAGAATTGTTCCTGCCTAATTAAAGGGGCGGATCGCCTACCCAAAGTTACCAGTAACCTGTATTGGACGACAGAGAAACATTTTTTTGAACATAATAGAAACAGAAAAAAAACAAGACACTAAAGTTAGATGGAAATTTCATAAGTCATTTGCCTAAGTTCTGCTTAACAGAAAGGGCGATAAACCCCTGAGCAGTCTCACAACAGAGGTAGTTGGTACAAACACTATTAAGGAATTCAAAAATGCCTGGGACAGACATAAGTCTGTTCTGAGAATGATTTACTTCGACCTATGGGTCTATTACATTAGAGTGAAAGCCGATCCTGGGGATAAAAAAAAAATATCCCAAATAAAGAAAAACCACCACGGTACCTTGTGTACAGAAGTAAAGGAGCTAAATTTGCATAAACCAAATGAACCAGAGGGGATAACCCCCACGCCCCAAAAAACGTTTTTGTATATAATTTTAAAATATAAATATATCCAAAACCTAGAAAGTGGCTACAGTTGTGCCTACCTACAAAAGTTGTGATATAATGTGGTATCAAATTACGGACCAATATCCCTACTCCCCACATTATCTAAAGTCACATAATAATGTGTCCAGGTGCAACTCTCCAATGTTTTCCCCCCCCCCCCATCAATCAGGCTTTTGTCCAAATCACTCAGTCACGGCCCTCATAAAAGTATACAATGATATCCAGACTGGCATGGAAAATGGTGCATTCACTGGAGCTATTTGCATAGATTTTGAAAAGACCTTTGATACAGTAGATCATGATATTCTGATAAGCAAGCTCAAAAGTTCAGGGTTGGGTAATAATTCTCTAAATTGGTTCCAATCCTATTTATCAGACACAATGCAATGTGTGTCTGTTGGTAACAATATTTCCCGTTCGGTCAAAGTAATAAGCAGGGTTCCCAAAGGCTCTATTCTTAGACCCCTTATATTTTCTCTATTTATAAATGATCTACCCACGGTTTTCAAAGCATGTTCTGTGCACATGACACTAATCTACGCAAAAAAACTTATAACAACGTGAGGCAGTATTACAGGCGAAAGACTGATATCAAAAAACAAACTAACCGTTCTTAAAGCACAAACTACTTAAGCTGAGCAATACCCATTTAACCAGAGTGACAAAGTCTAATCATAACTTGGCCCCGGTCTACTCTTCTAAATTTCTTGGCATGTGGCTTGAACCCAGACTAACTTCTGGTCTTCATAATGATAAATTAACATCCAAACTTTACCCTAAAATAAGTGTTCTGTTTAGAAACAAATCCTGCTAAGTACCTTGGTAAGAAAACATTGTTCAACAGATATTAATGGCAGTCACTGTTCGTGGGGGACATACCATATGCTTTTGGTCCACAAATCCATCTTGGTATACTTGACACACTGTATAATTCATTATGCACTTTGTCCTCCCATCATTGTGATATGTATAAAGAACCAAACTGGCCAACATTCAGATGTAGACATTTTCTTCACCATTCTTGCCTAGCTTAGAACTACTTCTGTTACCAGTCTACCTGAACAGAATGCTCACTCCAGCTCTCCATACAAACTACAACCTCTGCTCCACTGCCAACAACCCACGGAGTATTCCACATGACAAGACAGAAACAGGTTCCCTCTTCAGCGCTCTGAAAGCCTGGAATAACTTACCTCTAAAAATCATATATCTTCTCCCAGTCTAAAATAACTGCTTCCAAAATTAATATGTAACTGAATATTTTTTTTTTAAATGTATGTTTGTATTATATATATATATTCTCTATTTGTGTAAATATGTAACTTTTTACTGTAAAAGCTGTTTAGGACATACTTGAAAACAAGAGAAATCTCAAAGTATTTTTCCTGGTAAAATTTTCTAAATAAATAAAATCCACACACGCAATATCATATCATTCCAATCTACCAGAGAGTTGGCAATGAATAGAGGAGAACTGCATTGCACACACCCACTGATGCTTAAAAAGGTCAAAATATTGATGGTTTTAGGGAGGACTTGTCAAAGACTTACTGTAGCTCCAGATCGTACAGCCTGCTCATAGAGACCAATGACATCAAAGATACCCTCTCTCTCCAGGAGCTTGGCCTTGCAAACCCAGAACTTTGCAAACTTCTCTCCCTCAGGGACCATGGAAAGGGCAGCATAGACAGCTTTGGAGGGAGCACCCTGTAAAAAGCAAGACAGAAAAGACAAAAGGATTTTAGTCTTACCTGTTAAATCCTTTTCTCTTAGTCCATACAGGTTATTGGTAACTCTGGGTAGGCGACCCACCCCTTTAATTGTAGGCAGGAACAATTCTAGAATTGTATGCAGGGGGTGGAGCCTACCTTCCCTCCTTGCTTGCAGCTAGCAAACCAGCTCCAGAAAGATTTGAGACACTAACTATTGACTAGATAGTGGAAGGAAAGGAAGACTCCTGTGAGCATGACCCCGAAGGACCCCCACGATCTGCCAAAGGAGAGCCATGCATGGTCCCTTGACAGGGTGGGAGACCAGTAACCTGTACGGACTAAGAGAAAAGGATTTAACAGGTAAGACTAAAATCCTCTTTTCTCTGTCATCCAATACAGGTTACTGGTAACTCTGGGATGTCCACCCATTGAGTTTTGCAGAGGCGGGAAGTAAGGCAAGGACCAGACGCAAGGCCCCCAAAGTCACCACAACAGATATGAACGATCAGATCAAGATAGTCCAACAACTAATGAAGTGTCAATGGACAATGAACATGGGTACTAACACCCCAACTGTTAAACAGCACACTAGACTAGAGCCAACAGGGCTGAAAAGTGAAGGAAGCACCAAGAACCGAAGGAAATCCTAGACAGGCAAGACTGCCTCCAGGATTTTCCTCCCAAAGCTGGCGTCAGCTGATGCCAGCACATCAACATGGTAATGCTTCGAAAAGGTGTGCACAGATAACCAAGTGGCAGCCTTGCACAACTGATCAGCAGAGGCCAGGTTCTTGTAAGCCGAGAAGGCCCCAATAGACTTTGTAGAATGAGCCGTGACCCAAAAGGGAACAGGCTTCTTCCTTAGCTCGTAAGCCTTACGAATGGTGGACTTGATCCAGGACGCAATAGTCACTTTGGATGCAGGTCTTCCTGCCCTGGGACCCTCAGGAATGATAAGTGGATATCCCTCTGCTTGTTAGAGGTGGGCTCAGGACAGAAGGAAGGCACCACAATCTCCTGACTGATGTGGATCTCCGAAACCACGTTCAAGAGAAACTCCTGAGAAGTGCGAAGCACCACCTTGTCCTTGTGAAACACCAAATATGGTGGCTTACAGGACAGAGCATGTAACTCTGCAAATTGGCGAGCAGACACAATCGCCAGGAGAAAAGCCATTTTCCACGTCAAGAGGCATAGAGGAATAGTAGCTAAAGTTTCCAATGGAAGGTGTTGAAGAATGCCCAAAACAAAGTTAAGATCCCACGGAGGAGCGGGATTCTTGAAGGCAGGATGAGCATGAGCAACGTACTGGAAGAAAACCTTGACATCAGGAAGGATGGCAATGCGCCTCTGAAAGAAAACAGAGCAGAACTCAAACTGAGGCCCTTATCCACACCATCCTGCAAAAAGGCCAGGACCGTAGGCAGATCAAATTCCTGAGACAGGTCCTTGTCAGCACACCAAGATAGAAAGGTCGACCAGACACTGTGGTAGATCTTGAAAGAAACAGGTTTGCGGGCACTGAGCATAGCAGCCACCACCCCAGAAGAAAAATCTCTCTTCTTCAATATTGAGGATTCAATTTCCAAGCCGTCAAAGTTAACCGATGAACATCTTCATTCCACAGGTAACCCTATGGGTGAAGATCTGGATGACAAGGGAGCCGGAATGGCTTCACCACTGACAGATCCAGGAGCTCCGGAAAACAAGCCTTGCGAGGCCAGTACAGAGCAATCAGAATGACTGGACATCGTTCCAGTCGCAATTTCTGTAATACCCTGTGTAACATTGGGAGGGGAGGAAAGATGTAGGCCAGAGGAAACAACCAAGGAATGGACATTGCATCCACCACCAGGGCTAGAGGGTCCCTCCAACGAGAGCAGAACCTCAGAACCTTCCTGTTGTGTCTTGTTGCCATCAGGTCGATGTAAGGAAGACCCCACTTCTGAACAATGAGTGTAAACACCTCTGGGTGCAGCTCCCACTCCCCGCTGTCCACTGTGTGTCGACTGAGGAAGTCTGCCATGACGTTGTCTACACCAGGAATGTGCACTGCGGATACGGCAGGAACGTGTTCTTCTGCCCAGGACAAAATAGCTTTGACCTCTAACCAAGCAGCGAGATTTCTTGCTCCACCCTGCTTGTTGATGTAAGCCACGGCTGTGGCGTTGTCGGACTGTACCCGGACTGGACAGTCTATCAGCTGAGATGTCCAATGATGAAGGGCATGAAATATCGCCCAAAACTCCAACACGTTGATGGAAAGGATCTTCTGTATCTTGAGCCAGAACCGCAGAAACCCTGTGGGCGATCTGGTGAGCTACCTCGTCCGTGAGAAACTCCATGATCTTCTGAGTGTCGAAGAGAAGGCCCAGGAAGACCAGAAGCTAGGATGGGACAAGATCTAACTTGTCCATGTTGATGATATACCCATGATGGGTGAGACAGTGAATGCATTGCTGAAACTGCTGATTAAGTTCAGCTGAGGGGGCTTGCAGAAGCAGGTCGTCCATGTATGGAGTAACTCTGATACCGTCCTGATGGAGGACGGGCACTAAGGCTCCCAGGCCACAGTTGAAAACTTGAGTAGCTGTAGTCATACCAAATGGAAGAGCTGAAAACTGAAAATTCCCTCGGTCGCAGGCAAATCTGAGATACTGCTGACTCTCTGGATGAATGGCGATGTGTAAATATGCATCCTTAAGATCCAGAGATGCAAGGAATTCCCCCGGGGACATAACAGCAATCACTGTCCGTAAAGACTCCTGGTGATAATGAGGGTTCCGGATCACAAAGGAATTGAGAGCCGTCAAATCCAAAATGGGGCGACAACCACCATCCTTTTTGGAGACAATAAAGAGGTTTGAGTAAAAACACATACATCTGTCCTGAACTGGAACCATCTCTAGAACATCCAAGTCCACATGAGCCTGAATAGCGCCGTTGAGCAGCTGGCATTTCTCAGCTCCCTGAGGCGTATGAGAAGGAAAGAAGCGAAAGAGAGGAAGAGAGATGAAAGGCATCCTGTACCCTTCCGTCACCACCTGTAAAACCCACGGGGGTCCGCCACACAATCCTCCCAGATGCTGTGGTAGTGACGCAGACGACCACCCACAGGAGAGTGGGGACCTGGGTTCGGTGAGTCATGCCGAAGAAGGCTTGGATGCCTTGGCCTTGGAGGAGACCTTGGGCTTCCATTGCTGTTTGGGCTTGGAGCAGGTATGTGGAGCTGAGGGGAAAAGTCTGGTTCGCCGGACGTGTCTCAGTCTGGAAGGAACGAAAATACAGATTACGGTTAAGCTGCGTTTTCTTCCTGGGGACCAAGGGTAGAAGGGTACTCTTACCCCCTTTGGCCTCACTGATCAGATCTTTAAGATCTGGCCCAAACAATGAAGTACCTTGAAAAGGTAAGGAGAGCAATGTTTTCTTGGAAACAGTGTCAGCAGACCAGATCTTGAGCCAAAGAGCCCGTCTGGCAACCACAGACATGGTGGAAACTCTAGCCACCAAACGGATGGCATCAAATAAGGCAGCAGAAACAAAGTGCTAGGCCTCAGAAATGTTGGCAAGAAGGTGCAACATATCCGAAGTAGGAGCACCCTGACGGACAGCCAGGGTGAGCTGTTCAGTCCAGACCGCAATGGCCCGGTTTACCCATGCTGCAGCGAATGCTGGACGCATGACAGAACCAGCAGTGGCAAAAATGGTCTTGAGGGAGACCTCAAGTTTCTTGTCAGTCCAGTCCTTCAGAGCGGACACATGAGAAACTGGCAAGGCAGTAGACTTAGATAGCCTGGAGATAGGAGCATCCACTTTGGGAAGATGAACTCACAGAGCAAGCGCTGCCTCAGAGAAGGGATAAAGCTTGGCAAATTTCTTGGACAAAGGAGGTTTCCTGTCCGGAGATTTCCACTCTTCAGACACAAGGCGGTCAAGAGTGGGGTTAGGTGGAAAGCAAGTAAGGGGCTTTTTAGGCTCCTGAAACCCATCCGAGGGATCAGAATGAACATCCTGAACTAAGGGAATGTTTAGGGTAGTCAAGACAGCCCTGATCAGGCCCTCAGCCGAGGGCTCAGGATCAGCCTCAGGAGGATCCCCAAAAAACTGAATTCAACATCTGAATCCACCAGCAGTTCCTCCTCAGAGGAATCTGATACGTCAGGTACTCCCTGAGGTTTTGGCAGGGAAGACTTGACGGAGGATGGGGTCTGCCAAGAATGGAAGACCACCTGTAACTGGGATGGAAAGAGCTGCAATGTAGACCTAAGGTCCCTGGTAGCAGCCCTGAAATCTTGCACCCAAACTGGCTCTAATGCATGGCTGGAGGTCCCTGTGAGACTCTCAGTAACATCAGAACATGCTGGGCATAAAGGACCTGAGAATTCTCTAGGTAACCCTGAATGACAGGAAGAGCAATGCGCAATTAGGGATACAGAGACCCCAGCATCTTTAGTCTTAGGTCTGGCCCCAAGATCCAACGGTATAGACATTCTCAGTGTGTGTCAAATAACCGTACAGTATAAGTAATCACCCAAGTACAGTGTGTAGGATTAAAGTTTCACTCCAGAAATTGCTAAAATAGACTTATCTGGCAGGCGAAGGGTTAAACAGCAGAGGAGAGATGGAAAGTCCAAGCCCTGCGTAGGATACTCGTTCTGGAAATGGCACAAAATGGCTGGCGCAGCAGGAGTCAATCAGAAACGAGTGTGCAAAGCAAGCGCTCACGGGAAATGTATTTTTCCCAGAAAAAGTACCCAAACAGTGCCTGAAGCCCCCCAACACACTAGAAACATGAACCAGATGATTGAGCAAGGGCAGACAAGAAAAATTAGCCATATCTGAAGTCGCTAGGTTAAGCGGTTGCAGAGATAAGTCCCAAACTGTACAGTCCCATAGGAATGAATGGAGCAATGGCGCCTATGCGGTAAAGCGAACTCAAATTTTACAAAATTGAAACAGAAAAATGAAAATGCATGAGACGTCACTAGAACATGTTCGGATACCCAAAAAACACTGAACCAGTAGAAGAAGTGTCAGAAAACTCCCCAAAAGATGCAAAACCAGCAGCTAAAGGGTTAAATTACCACATAAACCTGCTCCAAAACACCCAACAGACATACAAATAGACCAAATTGAGTGCAGGAGTGTGCAACAGTAACGCCAAAGGTAAACCCCTGTGCGGAGGGGCACTGTGGGACAAATGGACCTGCAGCACTCAAAGGGTTGCTCACTTTTCCTGCAGATCTTCTGTCTTCAGCCTACCACGTATTAAGAAGCCGCCTCGGTGGGCAACTCCTGAGGAAAGAACTTGTAGCCAAGATTTTCCCCCAGGGCTTAAGGTCCACAAAAAGCACCTGGTTACTGAGCTAGCCACATCTAAGGACATTGTCAGTTATGGTAATCCACCTAGTGGTGGTATTCCATTTTTAACAGAAAAATAAAGTTTCTAAAACTATAGTAGTACTGTTCTCTTGCCTGTGTCTTCGCCAAGGAACAAGTCTTTCTGGAGCTGGTTGGCTAGCTGCAGCCAAGGAGGGAATGTAGGCTCCACCCCCTGCATACAGTTCTAGAATTGTTCCTGCCTACAATTAGAGGGGCGGATCACCTACCCAGAGTTACCAGTAACCTGTATTGGACGACAGAGAAAACAAGATTAACACAGGGAATACATCATAGTGTGTATAGGAGAGATACTCAATTGGTGAACCTACAACCTTTGAGGTCTACAACTCCCTTTTGTCCAACCAGCCAATATCTGGTTGGAAACAATAGGAATTGTAGCTCACTGGAACTGGACGTTCACCACTGACTACCCTTGGTGTATAGTCTGAATTCTCAAAGGATAGGGAAAACAATGGTACCTGCTAATGTTAAGGAACAGCAAAACTCTATAGAGAGGGGATTTCAGCTCAGTGCGATCACAGAAATAATATGGGGACGAAGACCTTCATATGAGCCAAATGGCTCATATGACCCAGGAATAATCTGTGTGATCAGGTCAGTGACTAAGTATAACCCCTGAGATACAGTATTACTTTATCTGTGATTCTTGACCGTAGTCCTCAGGGACCATTAAAAGGCCAACATTTGAGGATTTCCCCACTTGAGAACAGGTGCATCAAAATGAACAATTAACTCCCCTGTCCTCAAGCAGGGAAATCCTTATGAACATTAAGCATATAACAAACCCCCACTTGCCTTAAACGGAAAGCAATACTTAAAAATGTAAAAAAAAAATGTTGTACGGTTTATCCCCCTGAGTAAAACAAGGGTACTCACGCTATTGAAAGGTGTTTTATTCAAAAGTTATTACAGCTCAAAGTTGAATTTTTAGGTGCAGTATCACAGTGGCCTGAAACTGTACAGTGGCGCTGTTGTTACACCATCCTATGGACAGCTCTGGTTCTGGGACCATAAATCTACACAGGATGGTGTAGCAACAGCACCACTGTACAATTTCAGGCCGCTGTGATATTTCAGTTAAAAAATTCAACTTTGAACTGTAATAACTTTTGAATAAAACACCTTTTAGAAGTGTGAGTACCCTTGTTTTACTCAGAGAGATAAGCTCTTCAATATATATATATATATATATATATATATATATATATATATATATATATATATATATATATATATATATTTTTTTTTTTTTACATTTTAAGTATTACTATGCCTTTAACCTGGGGGGGAAGGGATTCAGAATATATAATATGAACAAATTGTGTGTGGACTGGTTCCCCAAAATGAATCTTTGATCACTAGTCTCTAAATTAGGAAGCCTTCAGAGGGAAGAGTTTGAGGTGTTGGAGTGCTGCAACCATGTCTGCCTATGTAGACTGGATATCCATTACTAACTACAGATTGATTTCAGGGAACAATTTTACACAGGATTGATTCATAGTGGTCACTAGATTTTCTGACAGATTAAACTCTTGTGGACCAGAAGCCAAGGACCAACATCCAGACTCTGTAGGAGGTAGAAAGGGCAGAGATCTGGATGTCCTGGATATGCTCCTGTTCCTCAAAACTACTTACTTTAAAATATACTCAGACTTGTTTTCTAGTACATCTCTAGAATCTGGCCCTTCCTCACCCAAGACACTACTAAAATTCTAATCCAAGAACTCTTTATGTCCCGTCTTGACTACTATAACTCACTACTAACTGGCCTTCCTCTCACCCGACTAACCCCACTACAGCCCCTAATGAACTCCACAGCACGACTATTCTACCTCACCAACCGCTTCTCCAAAACCAGTCCCCTCTGCCAATCTGCTCCAGTTAGTACACAGAATTAAAAAAACTTATAGAGCCCTCATTAACACCTACCCCTCCCATATTTCATCTCTCATTTCCAAATACACTCCCACTCGCTATCTTCATTCTGCACATGACCTTCTTCTCTCCACAGCTCTTATGACATCCTCCCACTCCCGCCTACAGGACTTCTCCTGTGCTGCACCTTAACTCTGGAACGCCCTCCCCCGCCCAATCAGACTCTCCCCCCAGCCTTCAAATCTTCAGATGCTCCCTGAAAACTCACCTCTTCAGGGAAGCATATCAACTACCTCCATAAATACTATCACCAAGAACCAACCCTTTCCTGGACCACTGCACTCAATAGCACTTCTCTGTCTCCCACCCACTGAAAGGCAGCTTATGTGGCAAGAGAAACTTACACCAATAGCACTTACACCTTCTGTGTCCAACCCACCTTCCTCTAGACTAAGCTCTCACGAGCAGGGCCCTCTGATCCTTCTGTTCTGCACATATGATTCGTACTATTTAATATCTCTATATGTTTATCCCTTATTGTAAAGCACTGTGGAATAAGTTGGCGCTATATAAAGATTATTAATAATAATAGTACATCTTATAAAACTTAATATGGTGATACATGCTCATTAAAGAGTGCCTATTACTGAATACAAGAATCCCAAACTCTAGGTCAGTATTATTCACTCAGTCTTAAACTCCGGTGTCCTGAAGGTGTAGCCTTTACCCGCTCAATAAGCTCCATGCAATCTCTAAGCGTGTAGTTGATTTTCTTGGTTAGACACAGTAGCTCCTCTTCGTCCTCTATTCCATCCCACAGGGAACAGTTCTGAATCCCGGACTTCCGACTTCTCACAGCCTTTTTGGGTGGTAAAGTCATTGGTGGTCGTTTGTAGGATTTTCCCTTAGAATTGAGCCACTCCTCCAACTTCTTCCTAACAAAACGGAGCGTACAGGAGGGTTAGGGCATAGAGAGGTATTTTATCCTGATGCCTCATTTGTGCTGCACAGCCCTTTGGTGCTCTAAGGGTTAAAATAATTATCTGTAAGAAGGCATGATCATTGTAGGATAACCAGATCTCATATTTAAAGAGCAATTATCAGTTTACCAAGGCTTCTCCTGTGGGAACAGACAGTGAAAAATCTCAGGGATGCTCTGTGAAGCCCCAAAATGGCTCGTATCAGAGGTTCATTAAGTCATAAAACTGCCCCCTAGAACTGAAACGCAGACCAAAAATATCTTTGACTCCAATTCATAAACTCCTGGGTTGCACAGCAGTCCCCATAGCGCCACTGTGACCTGCTCTCAAGCCATACACAGGAGGTCTACAGGAGCCTGTATCTCTCAGGACAGGGGGAAGGAAAAATAAATAAATACAAATTGGACACACAGTGCATTTTAGCCACACTCCCCCCTTTTTTTGTTTTGTTTTTAAGGGATTTTTTTTATCCAGTTTATATTACTGTAAGGTCATTGGTGAGCAACCTGTGGCCCTGACGTTGTTTGACAACGGCTTACACCAACCAGCTGAGTTTCAATACAAAAGCATGAGAGACATGCCAGTACAGGTCTTTCACATGCCACTTAACCCTTTGAGTGCTAGAGGGATACGCAATGCATTGCTCAAACAACGCAGCAGCTGCATTTATTACCACTGCACTCCTTCACACATGCCTAAAAACAGAAAATACTACTTTTGAAGGCTATGGTAACAGACAACCCACAACATACAATTTGCCAGTTTGCGTCTTCTTTGCTGTGCAGATCACAGATATCAGCACAGCTTAGTGGTGCCAGCATCTGACCTTTTATGGGAGCACTCATCCTCATAGAAGTCCTGTGTCAGCAAACCCACTGTCAATGGGCTTCTGTGGGAGAACAGAGCTCCCAAAATAGGGAGCCGAGGTCACCCAGCTGTGCAGATATCTGTGATTCGCAAAGTAAACCCACAGATAATGTAGGAGTTATAAAACCTAAGGGTACTCCAGAGATTTAAAAGGTTCGTTTATGGATCTTGTATGGCAAGGCAGTAATCAGTTATGAAAGTTTTGCTATTATAGGTCTTTTCCTGTTGAATAAATCCGGACAACTCACAGCAAGGGAAATCTCTATGCATTGAGTATAGGGAAAACCCTGCCCCCCCCCCCCCCCGACAAAGGAGGCCAGGGTTTTCCTTATGCTTAATGAAAATTGTACCTCACCACCCCTGTTCTCATGGGACAGGACTGCAACAAGTTCAACGTTTGATGTATCAGAGCTGAAAAATAAAGTCCCTGAAGAAATCGGGAGTTTCCAGCACCAGTTGAACACATATGGTGTCTCAACTTTCTGAATGCCAGTTCAATTTCTGGGAACCATTTAACAATCACAGATTGAGATGCTACTTTCAATTCCCACTTCCAGATAATTAATAAACAAATGAAAAAGCATTGGGCCCAGGACTGAACCCTGCTGCACCCCACTTATAACCCTAGACCAATTTGAAAAAGTTCCATTTACAACAACTCTCTGCCATCTATCATTTAACCAGTTCTCAATCCATGTACAGATAACACCACCCAAACCGAAGCCTTTTAATTTATGCAGTAACCTGTTGTGAGGCACTGTGTCAAAGGCTTTTGCAAAATCCAAGTATACTACATCAACAGCAATCCACAGGCTCAGAATAATCACCAGCCTCGCCTTCTACTCCAAGACTTCAATAAAGACCAACTAACAGTCCACCATCCATGAAGGAATGGACCATTCCAAAATTAAATGCAAGAAAATTATTCCACACATTGTTCCCACCATTCTCCTCTCCATCGCCAACAGACCTGCCCCAAATCTCACAAATATGTAACCAGTTTTTGACATCCAGTCCTGCCTCAGCAAGCTAAAGAACCCACAATCTCAAGCATCATTCTCCACTAATGCTCTCCTACCCTCAGCGGGCACAGACTTGCAACTCGTCTCCACAAGTAAACCCAGCGCACCTATTCCCCAATCATTAAACACAATGATATAGAAGGTAAGGATGTTAATCTCCGGTCATTACTCTTGCCCCTTTTACATTCCTCACGAATCTTCAGCAAGCCAGACAGATGGCGATGAGAGACAATCTTCTTTCTGCATAAGGAAAACTCTGCACCCTTGCCTGAGGAGGGCAGATTTTTCCCTTAAACTGATAGAAAGAAGATTGTTCCTCACAGTCATCTGTCTGGTCTGCTGCCCAGTTTCAAGATCTGAGGGGGATGATGATTCATGGTGGGAGGAAGACACTTTATTATAGAATAAAATGAATATAACAAAAAGTATATAGAAGAAATCAATCTTACTGTAAACCCTAGACATTACTATCCTCTTAAAGTGATAGTAATATATCTTTTAATCTTTAGCGCTGAGTATTAAGTACAAGTTTTTTTAACATATTGCATTATGTATATTTACTTACAGATTTGTAGTTAAAAAGCAGATGAAGTGGAAAGGATCCCCCTCACGCCCCTTTCCCTTCGTCACTGATCCTCTCTCTGTCTAGTCCAGATGGAGAGCGGTGAGGGACAATCTTCAGCAAGCAAAGGAAAATCCTGCCATCCTTCATCAAGTGTGTGTGGGGGGGCAGTGTTTCCCTTATACTTACTGACTGAAGATTGTCCCTCACTGCATCAGTCTGGTCCTGAGACCAGACTGCATCTCTAAGGGGAGGCAGCCAGAAGGGGGATACTTGCTTTTGAGCTACAGAACTATAATTAAATATACATAACGTAATATGTTAAAAACTTGTACTTAACACTCAGAGCTAAAGTCTAAGTGATATATTACTATCCCTTTAAGCTGTCCTATGATTAAACCTACTCTAACATGGCCCTGATTATCTGAAACATCTCTAATGCATTGGCGTTCTATCATCCAAGGGGGTAAAGCCTCCCTCCAATTGTGCATTAAGTAAGAGATTTAAAATAAAGCATTTGATTACCAAAGGGTTAAAGTTACACCAAGCATTTGACATACCTACGATCCTCTGCTTTCATTCTGGGTGTTGTGTGTGACCTGCTTCCAACATCACAGGGACCAAGGTCCGATTGTTTGGGGGATGCTGCAGACTTGGCATTGGTTAGTTCCTTGGTCTTTAGCTCTGCTCTGTTGCTCTCTCTGTTTATTGATTTGTAAGAAGAGACTGTACCTCTGCTCTGTTTCAAATTATGGTTAACTGAAGCATGTGGCCTAGGTGCTTGTTTGTTGTAGATAGTGGACCCTTTTATCTGTTGCCTGGCTGCTTGTTTACCAGGTGCCGAGACTGAGTAAAGTCTGTCAGACACCTTATTGGAGACATTTACCATTTTGGGTGCAGGTTCACCAACAGTCACAGTGCAAGGATTGTGTTTCTCCCTGGTCTTAAAGATGCCTGTAGCAGATTGCATTTCTGGACCACTCCTTTTTCCATTTATTGGTTTTAGGGTGCTGGCACTGGATTGCACCATCTTTGTACTAAGAGAGTCTTTTGGACAAGTAATTTCAGTCTTGGAAGTTCTGAGTAAACAAGGTTTAACTGTGGTACTACTCTGAGAGGCAGGCTGGCAGGTCTTGGTGACCACGTGTGTCTGTCCAACATTAACTCGGAGGTCAGGCTTACCAGTAGATCTCCAGGGTACTGATGAATGAGAGCTAGTTTTGGGGATGTTCTTGTTTTGTGGAATCTGTGTAGTGCTTTGGTTTCTTAGCATTGCAGACATCCTCCCAGATGTTTGAGGTCTACGCTGCTCTGTGCAATCAGCTGCAGACTTTGTATGCATATTACCAACTACAGTCTGCTTAGGTTTAGAAGCAGCTGCATTTTCAGCCACAAAAACATCAGAAGATATCACATTAATTCCAGATTTACTCTCAGCACTAACAGATTGGACTCTGTCTTCATTCAGGCTCTGTATGAGCCTCTCATTTGACTCTACCACAACATCAAAGTTGTCCAAGCCATTTAAAATATGTGCACAGGATGTAGTTTCTCCCTGTGCAGCAGTGACTGCTGCTTGTGTCTTGCTTTGGGACACATCTTTCTGCTGGTCTTTGTTAATGCCAGATTTGGTGTTTTTTAACAATGTGGAATTACTGGTTCTAGTGGTATTCCTGGGTTTAGCAGTAGCAGAGAAGACTGGTCTGTCCAGTGATTTTGCAGGTGCTGTTCTAGATCTTGGCTGAACAGAGATACCGCTTGAAGACTTGGTCTTGTTTTCTTGAGAAACAAGTCTTGTGTTTTTAACAACATTTTCACGTTGCTTACAAACCTAGCAAAAAGGAGTACAAATGGAAAAGCGTTAGCAAGTCTAAAAGACTAACCAAAAGCACCTAACAATAAAACACTCTTTAACTTATCTTACTATGGCTACGAAATAAACCCTATAAATGTTGCCTTCTGCCTTTGTTGAAGAGGTAACACCATCAGTCAGTCCTGGATGCCATGTTCATGAAAGTAGACATGACAGCTACTGGTGTGTTCCCAAACTGAAGCAGGCAGAGTGCCCGAGTGTATTTAATGGGTCAGCAACGTCCCCTAAAATATATTTAGATTTAGGTAGAGATTGAAAAAATAAACTAATTGCAACAAACCCGATCTCTCAAACTGCTATGGTTTGAGAGCTATAGGGATTCAAAGTTCCCCCTCCCTCCCCTTCTCCTGATGTCAGCATCTAGCCGTCAGCAGGAGATCCCTGTCCAGAGATCAGCAGGAGGCTCTGCAGCAGAGCCAAAATCACGGTACTTAAAAAGAATTCATTCACTGGAAAGGTCTACAAAGTGTGCTTGCAAACCACTTGCAGACCGTTCCAATGAATGAATTCTTTTTAAGTACCGCGATTTCGGCTCTGCTGCAGAGCCCCTCGAGTCGTACGACTATTATCCTGTCAGCTTTACAGCTCACATCAGAAGAAGAATAGATTCCATAGCTGATTGAGAGATCGGGTTTGTTGCAATTCGTTTATTTTTTCAATCTCTACCTAAATCTAAATATTTTTTTAGGTGACATTACTGTCCCTCTAACTCTTAACCATTTGAGTGCCAGAGGGGTACCAACACATTGCAATGCGTTGCATACCTCTCTGGCACTAAAAGGGTTAAGGACCAGTGGGCTAGGCTGCTCAACATATTGCAAACCAATACACTGCAGACCCTTCTGGTCTTTAAAGGGTTAAGATCATCATTCGCACTGTGCAGACTGAGGTCCTGTTTGCAGTTCATATCCACCTCCATGTAATTGACATTTAGGACTCTTTGGAGGGGCTCTCTGGAACAAAGGCACATTGGAGGACATTAGGATTTTCTGCACATAGTAAGGTAAGTTAAGGGGACTACCACTGATATGTTAGTTCTTCTTTAAAGCTGAACTTTCATACATATTAAAGCACCCCCCAAATAATTTTTTCACATAGCAATAAGCATATCACTACTCGTATTATCCTTAGTAAGTCTGGCATTATTTAGAAATTCAACTTTTTCCAGAGACTCATCACACAAGACAGAGCAGACATCTTGCCGGAGAGGCATCTGTACACCTGCGCTGTCCATCCATGTCTCCTCTATGATTGGCTAGTGGGAGATGCATTGTACCTTAAGGTACAGAAAGGGACAGACAGGGCAGGCACACAGATTTTATCAAGATGCCTGCTGGCGAGTCTCCGAAGAAGTTGGATTTCTAAATAATGCCAGACTTACTAAGGATAATACAAGTAGTGATATGCTAATCGTTGTGTGAAAAGTTATTTGAGGGGCACTTTAATATGCCTGAAAGTTCCGCATTAACTTCAGAGTGCTTGGTAAGCTCATGCATGTCAGCTATGAAAAGTTACCTTTTTGGGGTCTTAGGCAAAATGAGGGAGGAAGGGGCAAGAAAGGCAGTTCTGCAGCAAGCTAATGGAAACATGGGACAAAGCAAATTCCCAACAATTTAAACAGGGCAATAAAGGGTCATGGGCTTTGTAAGTGTAGTTACCAGGCTGCTATGGGAAAGTTACCATAACAATCATAACTTCTTTCTTTGCTGTATAGATCTCTATGATCTGCAGGGCTATGATGCCAGGAATTCTGCTGGCGCTTTTGGGAATTATATCCTCTCCATAAAGCACATTGTCTGAATTCACAGACATGGGGCTTCAATTAAGTTGCTTCCTCTCACTATAGTACTGAGTGAAATACTGACTTCACCTACACATGATGAATTTTAAACTGCTGGAATTCTACCCCTGTACCTATGTTATAAAGTCTATTCACCTGAACCCCTTGATTCCTACAGATATCTGAAACAGGAACTCAGGACCCAGAGTTGTCTTGGGCCATCGTGCCGGGTTTCTCCCTCCTAGATACAGCTACAGGATGGTAGCCGAGCTGGTCTCCATAAAACAAAGCTTCTGTGAATGGGTGTCAAAAGGAGACCCTTTACACCATTCAGGACATAAAAAAAAAGACAGCACACTCTCTTAGTTCCAAATTAACATTCTTTATTGAGGGGACAGAGGGATATTTTATAGCAAAGTCACATACAATATAACAATGGCCCAGGGCCATGAGATAATAGCATATATTGTAACAATGGGGCAGGGGCATAAGGACAATGGCACTGTACACACAAGAGCAGTTGAACATTATTCAATTTTGCTGCTCCGATACCTAGCCAATAGGAAACTGAGTGACAAGAGGCAGCTGACCAGTCCAGACCCAGGCCATTGTTATCCACAGGAGATTGAATTACCCAGGTTAGTAACGCAATTATGTTACTCCGGATCCCCAACAACTGGGAACAGGAGTGACAGACTAGGGGGGCAGGGGGTGACCAATCATAAGAGTGCCTACCTGTCCAACAAACATAATGTACAGAAAATCATCGAGATTATGTACTTTGCAGAGAGACACCTACTGGCTGAACACAGAATTACCTATCAACATTACATAGGGATTCATCGACATAGTTCCCCATAGAAGACAGGCGACCAGTCATGCGACCACCTACATTCTACCACCCAGTAGGCAGCCAATAAGGACGCATTCTAACATGGATGCGGGCATTTAACATGCCCTGCCACCTTTCTGTCACTACCCAGCTGTCAGGAGCTGGGTTTTCCATCTAGTCTTTGAAGGACATTTTCCTGGCTCTTACAAGAGCCCATAGTAATGGCCTACGGTCCATTACAATATCTTCAAGGCACTGCAAAGCAATGTCTTGGAAGCCTCTAGCACGTAAGACATTAAAAGCCCCATTATAATTAACAATTAGTTGTGTTTGTCTCCTATGGTACAATTGCTTTGCTCCAGATCTTTTACATTCTGTATAAGGACATTGGTCTAGTAAAATAAATCTCAACTCTTCAGGTTAATAAAAATTCATGGTCCACATAGACACTGTGGATCAGCATGGAAAAGAAGTTTGGGGGCAAACTTAACCATCTACAGTAAGGCTGTTTTAATACTACACATGCACCATTGTAGCTTACTAAAATGGCAGTGTAAAAGGAGTCACTATAAAGCTGACATAGAATGAGTTCCATCATCACTTACTGGTGCTGGTTTAGAAAGAGGTTGTAGTCTCTGGTTCTGCCTGTTGGTGCAGTCCTTCAGGTAAGGCCTGTGTAAAGCCAAAATTCATGAGTTAAGACTAACATAATAAACACAAATACAGTGTAAGAGTTAGATTTGGGTTACTATCTGAAAACAATGACCAAGCCTCGCTGACTACTGCTAACCTAGCCTGGTAGTGATTAATACTTATTAAATAGCTTACCCAATCCAGGGTCGGGTTAATGTCAACATTGTTCGCACACAAGGGGGTTTATGCACCAAGAAGTGATAACAAGGTAATAAATAGGAGATGACTTCTCCAGTGATATCACTGCTACAGATGCTATATTATTCTATAGAGCCCATGCACTAAGATCGCTCATGTTGAAGGAATCTTAGTGCATGGGCTCCATAGAATAAC
Organism: Rhinophrynus dorsalis; assembly: GCA_037306005.1. Taxonomy (NCBI): domain Eukaryota; kingdom Metazoa; phylum Chordata; class Amphibia; order Anura; family Rhinophrynidae; genus Rhinophrynus; species Rhinophrynus dorsalis. Next base: position 481,742,739 of record CM074721.1, on the reverse strand, counting down.
ATAGGACTTGGAGAAGTAATATCATTGTATAAGTCATCTCTGCTTTATCACCCCTCAATGCATCTCCTCCAAGGGGTTATTATGCAGATACAGGATAGAGCTATGTAAAATTGGAGTTATGATAATGTGGATCTGTAATTGTACTGTAAAAAATGTTTTTTTAGGAAGATAACCTTTATGTTTTGGTGGCACTTTATGCTAATTTCTGGCAGAGTATGCTAATAAGCTTAAACATATATCTTGCTGCAGTAGCAGAAATGTCCAGAGGGCCTGGGCTCTGCTTTGACTCATTAATTGCAGTGTGTGTGGAAATACCGGCCCAGCACAGAAAGTGCCACCAATAAAAGGTTAGTTTCTCAAAATCCATTAATATTACAAAACAAATGGCTATCAAAATATAGTCTTTATCACTTTAAAAATAAACACTTTTCTTAGGATTACAGGTCCACTTTAAAGGAATACCAACATCTTAAAGGAGATCCATCACCCCTATATATATTTGTCTAAAACTTTTATATAGCGATTAGATTGAAAACCGTTTTCATTTTTTTTTGTTAAATCGATATTTTGCCCAAATTAAACATCTAAAGATTACCCTGCGGCTTCCTTCCAGACAGACTGCGGCTACTAGCTCTATACTGCGGTCTGTCACTCTTCCTCTGCTCCCCTCCCTCAATCTAGCCTCCTCCGATGACGGATGTGCTGAGCTGAGCCTGTAATGTATACTCATAAGGGTCAGATAACAGGAAGTGAGCTCATGCCCCAGGAAGTGCCAGCAGGCAGAGGCTCAGAGCAGAAAGCAGCTATAGCTTAGAACTGTAATAAATATTTTTGATTTAAACAGAATCTTGTGGATTGACAATGAAACCCAGGCGGTGGAGCCAGACAATGACCCAGGTCGTTTGAGAACTTAGAGTGCCCGGGTCGGAATGTATCAGTAGGATGTCGTCCAGGTAGATGATAGAGCAGACACCCTGAGAGCAAAAAAAGGACATCATGGGTTTCATCAGTTTGGTGAAACACCAAGGAGAGGAGCTGAGGAAGAAGGGGAGGCAGATGAACTGCCAAAGTTTGTAGTTCCAACGGAACTGAAGAAACTGTCTGGAATCTGGATGAATGAGAACGGTGAGGTAGGCGTTTTGGAGGTCCAGCAGGGTGAACCAATCCCCTTTGCAAAGTAAGACTCACAGACGATGAATACCCTCCATCTTGAAGTGGCAGTAGACCATGTAGTGCAGGGAGGTTGATGACAGGATGAAGACCCCCGGATTTCTTGTGGACAAGAAAAATATTGCTGACAAAGCCCCTCGGAGAAGGGGCAAGTCCCTCAGAAGGGATCTCTCCTGATCGAGGAGACGGCAAGTCTCGCGATTGGCCAGGAGGGGGTGGAGGGCAAGCTAGGATGGGGGGGAATGAACTCTATGATGAAACCCTCCACTGTTTGCAGGACCCACCTGTTGGAGGTGATTAGGCACCAGGACTGGGAAAAGCAGCGAGACGCGCCTCAGGGGGCAGGGGAACTAGGGAACAAGGAAAGAGAGGTAAACTTACCGTGTGAGATGATGGAGCAGCCACGTCCTCCTTTGCCCCGACCACGGTAGAATCTTCTGGAGGCTGGAAATGGTGTCCGGAAGGTAGGGTTATAAGGGGTGGAGGGGTTGTGGGAATATCGAGGTCTGGAGCCAGAGAAAGAGCTGGCGACACGGCCCGCTGTCTCCCAGACCGGTGAAAAACACCCTGGCCTTGAAATACACGCTTCAGAGAAGTCTCCACCTTTATAATGGTAGTATAATTGGCCGCATGTTTGCGCAGTTCGGCAATGAAGGGGTCGCCAAACAGTTTGCCGTCGGCCTTGGAGCCCAGCTCCTTGTCCGCCATGTTGGGGAGACGGGAATTAACCCACAGGAGTGCTGCCATGCGGCGCTCAGCAGAGACTGCAGCATTGGCGTTGCCAAGGAGGCGTATAGCACGCTGCGTCCAGTCGCGCACCAGAACAGGGTCAAGAGCGGAGCCCTGAGAAGCTGCGTCATCTGACAGAACAAAAATCTGGGTTAAAGGGCCGGATATATCCAGGAGTTTCTCCTGAGCCGCTTTAAGGCCTTTTTCTAGGCCCTTCCGTGGGTCTCTGCATTATAGAGCTGGTAACCACAGTCTGTCCGGGAGGAAACTGCAGGGTAATCTTTAGATGTTTAATTTGGGCAAAATAAAGATTTTTTTTTTTAAAATGAAGACTGTTTTCAATCTAACAGCTATATAAACTAACTTTTAGACAAACATGTATAGGGGTGATAGATCCCCTTTAAAATATGTGGTTATACACAAGTAAAATACATTGTACTCCATGCTAGTCTATATACAAAAAAAAAAAAATCCTCATTTGCCTTCTGAGGCCTAAAACCTAGTTTTACCTAGAGGACTCCCATTTCTGCTATTACATTTTAGGGATCGAACATCAATAACTAAATCCTACAAATCCTAGCAGGAAGTACATGATAATTCAAAAATTAGATAAATTGTGTGGTAACATTCCTTTATCTAACATAGTGGCATTTTCATATTCATCACTTTTGGCATTGTCACATAATATATACAGACTGAAGAGCTATATAGATAGTATGGATTAGCACAAATTATAACCCAAAATTGGAAGTGGTAAGTAGAACTTCCACTGGCATACATGATCGCCATAAGCAAGAACCTACTTACTTTGTATTAGTCTGGGGTTTCAGCTTGCCCTTGGCTGCCAGATACTCCTGCAGCTTCCTCCTGCGATCCTCTGTGAGGAAGGAAAAGGAAGATGAAAAATAACCTGCAGACTGCCAGCGATGTGCCTATGCATTTAGGATACCTATAGAAGCAATAGTTTTCATTTAGGGGATAATGCTTCTTTGCCCCTCATGTCGAGAGAACAGCAACAGGCTTCAAATGCAAATACCACACCTAGAATCACCTCTAGACATTATTACCTCTTGTGCATAGACTAATGATGCATCAACACGCACCTGGCCAACAGACAGCTGAGGAGCCAATTGCTTTTCGTGCCCTAAAATAGAGGGACTAATATATATATAATAAAATGGGCCATAACTCCTACACTGTGTAACGGTTTATGGATGTAAATGCCCTCAAATTAAAGCGGACAGTCTGCACTTTATCCTCACTCTCATTTCAAATTCAATGTGCTGCAGTACAGAGCCAAAACAACAAAACTTGTGTAACTCTGTCCAAATACTTTTGGACTGAACTGTGTGTATATTTTTACATACATACACACACACACACACACACACACACACACACACACACAGGTGTGAGAGGATCTGTAATGTACCAGCTTTCAGTATCATTTCTATAGTAATAAGACAATTATGTCAAGTGACACATTCTCTATCAGTGCCAGCCACACCCTGAGGTGGCGGTAAGGAGGAGATATGCTAATCTGCTCCTTACGGCCTCTCCAACACATACAGGGGGACAAGCTCCCTGCCACCCTCTCCATTGTGCCCCCTCTGTTCTGTCTCTCCCACCCTCCCCATTGTAACCCCCCTCGTTGAGCTCATCCCAAGTTTGGCAGTCCTTCTCCTGTGAAGTAGTAAGAGGAGGTAGAAGTGTGCCCTTTCAGTGCCAGAGATACATCAAATACAATGCTCTGGATACCTCTTTGCCACTGACAGGCTTAACCCTTTCAGTGCTAGAGAGGTAATAAAGAAGATCCCCCTTTGGCACTGAAAGGTGGATCCTTTTATCCCTTTCAGTGCCAGACAGCCATCAAATGAAATGCATTGGATACCTTTTTGGCACTAATGGTTAACCCTTTCAGTGCCAGAAAGTCCCTTCAGTGCATAACTCATTGGCTGAAAAGTGGAAATTTTTAAATTTATTGATGCTAGACAGGTATTCAACTCAGTGCAAAGTACTGGATACCTCTTTACCAGTGAAAGGGTTAAAACTGTGTGTGGTTTTTAACCCTTTCAGTGGCAGATGTATCCAACAACTGGCAATACATGACATACCTCCTCGCCACTCAGATGGTTAACTTGAGCGCTAGAGGAGTAGACAACCACAGAACAATGCATATTTTTCACACTTGAAGGGTTAAACCATTGAGGGGCATCCAGTGCATACCTTTCAGTTCACTGGATATGTCTTTGCTACTCAAACCCTTAACCCTTTGAGTTCCATAAGGGTACCAAAAGCATTCATCAGTACCTTGAATACCCCTCTGACATTCAAAGGGTTAAAGCACACAATTATTTGATTTGCCTGCATTTCCCCCCTCTCAGTCAGTCTAATGTGTATATTGAATGTGAGCACAAGTGCATGTCTTTTATCCACCAAGCATTCTATCAACCTCAATCCTTTTTTGCTCAAGGCAACCCCCCCCACAACACGGTCAAGTTTTTGGGGCATCACCATCATTGTATATGGCATTTGTCAACAGCTTATGCATAAATACATCTACATATTATTAGTTCTCATAAGAACAAAAAACCTGTGCATAATGATTGATAAATATACATTTGAGACACAGAGATAAAATTTTAAAGTATTCCTAAAATAAATACGGCACCCTAAATGAAAAGTGCTACAGCACCATGGGTGAGGACTGCTGCTCTACAACTTTGTAAAGTACCTGTGGGAGGTGAAGCCTGTAAGGCACTGTGTATTTGCATCTCCCAATAGCTGTTGTAGCCTCATGGCCTGTGCAGAGACTAAGATGATACATCTGCATTACACTACAAGTAGGGGGTGATAACCCCAAATAATACATTTAGGGTCATTTGTTCAAAAGACATGTGGAGGGATTCTGGGGCAAGTCATGTTCACTGTAGGGAAGAACTAAAAAAAATACATTGATTGAAGTGGGATTTTGACCACTTGAACACTAGAGATCTTCTCCATCTAAAATCCTTAAAGGAATAGTAATACTTAAAAATCACTATCCCCCATCTTGTAACCAGTAAAAACTGAGTAAAATGAGCCCAGCGGCATCTCTCAAACCTTTATGGTTTGAGAGATATCCACTTTCAAAGTTCCCTCTTTATGCCTTTCCCCTGACTTCAGTGTTCTAGTTGACAGCAGGGGAATCCGGTCCCGTGACCTGCAGCAGAGCCGAGATCGTGGTAATAAAAAAAGAAATGCTTAAGTTAAAAGGTCTTCTATGTGTGCTTGAAAACCAAGCACACATAGAAGACCTTTTTAGTGAAGGATTTCTTTTTTTATTACCGCGATCTCAGCTCTGCTGCAGAGCCACTGGCTGATCCCAGGAGAGGATTCCCCTGCTGTCAGCTAGAACGCTGACTTCAGGGGAAAGGCAAAAAGAAGGAACTTTGAAAGAGGAGATCTCTCAAACCATAAAGGTTTGAGAGATGCCGCTGGGCTCATTTTACTCAGTTTTTGAAGGGCTACAAGATGGGGGATAGTAATATTTAAGTATTACTATCCCTTTAAAAATAACTTTCTTTATATCTAAAAACAATATGTAACAGTATATAGTTTTATTATACATATTTCTCTTTTTGTGTAGATATAACTTTCAATGGAAATTTTTAGTTCTCCTCTTTACCGCAGTTGATTTGCCCAGTAACTCCTCCACCTTTCTTCTTAACATATAGTTAATGAAGACATTTATATACCTTCTATAAATCCCACTGTCCTTAATTCAGTGGCTCTCAAAAGTATTCTAATAGATGCCTAAAAAGCCATGTATTTGGGATGTCCCTTCCTGTGCATAGGGGGAGTAACAAATAACAGCTGCTAACTCACCAATATGCATGCAGGGAAATCCTAAATTGCACTACCTGTAAGCACCCCTGAGAAGAGAGGGTTGAGGACCACCGTTCTAATGGAAGGTCGCCCAGCAGGAACAAATACTAAAAACATCCTGGATAACTGGCAGTGGGTTGACTTCAAATATTCCTATTTCAAGGTCGGCGACCGTGACCATCCAGGTGCTGTAGGACAACCCCTTCCAGTCCCGTTATCCTCAGTGTTACACATGCCATGGGAATTGTAGTGCAACAACCACCGGAGCGCACCACACATTTTCTATCACTGATCTATTCTATTGTATGCCTTTACATTGAGATAGAAGAGGTTAGGATATCTACTGGAATGCCTCACCTTGCGCTGTCAGGCCAGTTTGCATTTCCATGTTATTCTGTCCTGATTATCTGCCGCTCTGAGATACAGCCGTTCAGATTCAAACCAGCCAACCGAGTTGCTAACAGCTCATATATTTTTTTTCATAACTTTATTAGCAGTCACGGCTGTGTCAAGATACAGTGCGCTAGTAGATACAGCTTCTGGGTCCTAAATGCGTAAAATTTTAGAAGTGTATTAACTATTGTAGTCTTTAAACTCTGATTAAGGCGCTGCATACATTGTTAGAGAGAAATAGATTCTCATTTATTAACACCTCAACACACGATTTGCTATAGCGAGGCATACAGTATCCCCTTGTTAACATTTAAACCGTCTTGTGGCAGAGAGGGATACAGCAATGTATTTTATTTTGATTAACCCTTTGAATGCCTCCAAGGTGCACAACACATTGCAAAGGAATGTGTACCTTACATATTAACCACTTGATTGCTAGACGGGCATAATTAATCAGTAATTATTCCCTTGTATATTTGCCAGAATGATGCACAGCAATGTGCACCTTTCTGGCATACAACACTGATGCATTATTCTAGAGGCATACTTGATCAGTGTTTAGCCACTTTATGCCAGTAATCAGCTATTAACCTCTTCAGTGCCTCATAGGTGAACAACACTTTGCCAAGCAATGTTTGACTCACAGAATAAACCCTTCTATGCTAGAAGCACAATTCTTCAGTGTTTAACCCCTGTGTGCAAGAAAGGTGCACAGCAGTATATTAATATGTGATTAACCCTTTGAGTTCCAGAGAGGTAGCAAATGCAGGTTAACCCCTTCATTGTTTCATAGGTGAAGAACATGTGCAGGAATGTTTTCCTCACTGGTTAACCCTTGTACTAGAGAGACATACTTAAACAGTGATTAACTCTGTATGCCATAAGGGAGCACAGCGATCTATTAACCGGTGATTATCCCTTTGATTGCCAGAGAGATTCACAACCCATTTATTTGCAGTTCTTTGCATAACTCTCTAGCATTCAAAGGATTAAGCCCTTGAATGCTTCATAGGTGAAGAACACATTACAAAGCAATGTTTTCTTAGCATATAGTTGCGGCGTAGTGCATATAATCTATACCTTTATCTAACATTAATGCATTTTACCCACATGTGATACACATTTGAAAACAAGATTTTAGAAAAAACCAATGAAACAACAAACAGGGCTCAAAATTTCCACTTGCCACTAGCCAATGGCGAGTGAAAATTTAGCCCTGGCAAGTATAAATTCAACCCTGGTGGGTATGTTATGGCTTGCAGTGGCGAGTAACTTTTCAGGTCTGGCTAGTAGCAAAGGACTTAAAATTTTAAGTCCTGCAACAAAGGTGTGAATTAGCTTCAAATTAAAATGAGTTATTAATAATAATAACTGGGATGAATCGTCCTTCCATCAGAATAGGACTATGTCATGGGTTTTTGTCCTAGACACTCAGAATCAGGCTGAAATCAGGGACAAATCTCTGCTACTCGCCGATACACTGGCAGAGCTAATTAATTAGCTGCAGATCCCTAAGAGTCACATGCCAGCAATCCAGCAAGGCAACTAATTTAGCTCTTGCAGTGGCTGGGGTGAGAATCCCCAGCCAAATTTCCTCCAGAAAGGTCCACTTTTAAAATGTTGCATGCAAAATTTTGTACGACTACAGGGCGCATTCAGCTTGTCCCCGTGATTAAAAGGGTGACATGAGAATCTCGCATTGCAGTACAGGGGACGATTCTCAGTTTGTGCTTTCAAACATCGCCTTCGAGTCCCATCATCCTTAGCCATACAATAGACCAAATTACACACAGCATACAAAAGCATTTGGCCAGCGCCTGTCAGGCACATAGGAGGGCATAGCAGCAGCCTGGAAGTGAATGATGATGAAACTTCTTGCAGGAAGGGCGTGAGTGGGGAGACACCCTCCAGACTGGAGGAAGAGCAGGTGGTATAACTAGCAGCAGCAGCTTTGTGATCTCCCAGGTGGGAGGTGTTTCAAAGCTTTTGCTGGTTCAGCCTGTTTCTCTCTCGGGGATCCTGTCAGGGCAGCTAAATCAAATGCATGACTTTGTGTCACTGTGGTTCAGACAAATAATGACCTGGACAGGTACAGTTAAGAGCAACACCACTTTATTAAAAGTTATAATATATACATATATATATATATATATATATATATATATATATATATACAGATATATATATATAATGCAAATAAGCACTTCCCCAACCCCTACCTGCAAGGAGAGCGTAGCCAGGCCCAACGTACATACGCAAGCAAAATCAGACAAGGGTAGTCAGACGGAGCCACAGTACAAGCACGGAGCAGGTAGTCAGCCAGGCCAGAGGTCATCCACGGATCGAGTAGTCAGACAGAGCCAAGGATTGAGCACGGGTCAGACAGTCAGACAAGACCAGAGGTTCAGGCACAAATTGGGTAGTCAGACAAGCCAAGGGTCATACACAGATCGGAATCAGCAGCCAAGCACGGGTCACAACAGAAAGCAGAAAACTAGCAATGCTCAGATACACCACGAAAGAACACTGTGGCTAGGTCTGAAGGCCACATATATGGCCTACAGGAGAGGCGGGACATAGGGTTGCCACCCGGCCGGTATTTTACCGGCACAGCCGGTAATTAGCACTGCTGAGCCGGTGCCGGTATAACCTCTATACCGGCAATTGAAAAGCCGGTATTACTGCTTTGCCCCGCTTCCCACTATGCATAGACCACTTCGGCAGCCTGGCGCATTCGCACCCTGCAATTGTCACACACACACACTGCTTCCCTCTTAGCCGCGTGAGTGAAGCAGACCAGACAGAGATGCCGAAAAATTAATTGGGCATGCGTGTCGTGCTTAATAATATGCGCACGCACACTGTAAGTTGGAATCCATCTTTGGCTGCCGGAGCCCACTGAGCGCATCCTCCTCTCCTTGGTAGCCAAGAGTCTACGTGCCCGTGGACGCTGGGCCCGGCACTGAGCCTCTCATCTCTGTACAGGTACTGGAGTCAGATTCATTTAACACGCTATACCATACATTGTTTCCATGTTTTTGTATTTATTCTAAGAAAGTAAAATGGTTAATCTATCTTTATTATGTTTTGAAATACAGGAAATCAAAGGTTCCTTACAAATGGACAGTATACTGCTTTCCAGTTTGTAAACTTCTCCTTAGAAGTCACACAGATTGCATGTAATCAGTAGTCTGTGACTCATTACTATCTCTGACAGCTCAGGGGATATATATTTTATTTATTTTGCAGCTGGCATTTCACATAACAATAACTATTATAAAATGTAAAATTCGCTGTTTTGCATATGAGATATTGTACAGCTTCATTGTTTGGATCATCTCAAGGAAAACCAAAATGTTTTTTGCACCCTGAAAATGTTGTGATTACCTTGGTACCCTAGAGCTGAAATTGCATATTTGCAGGTTAAGAAAAGTAGACTGATAGTGATAGAGTGTGCTGGTCTGATCTAGGGGTATGTGGACTGCCAGGATTCAGTAGGTAAGGTGGGGGAAAGGACCCAATAAAGAGCAGTGCACTTCACAGTGTGTTGCTCCCACTGGTTTTCATGCTCTTAATAATGCATGCTCTATATTTTGGACAATTGCTGTTGCAATAGCAAATGGGTGATTCACATTATAATCTATAAAGGCTCGAAAAGCCATTGTAACATCTAGTTCGGTTTGGGAGTTTTTTATGCATTTTCTTTCCCTAAGCAGTTTCTAAGTTACTTCTTGGCTTGAGACTCAGAGGGGTGTGCAACATATTGCACACTTTTCTGGCCATGAAATGGTTAATAAGAGACAATGCAAAATATGTAATGTGTTTTTTATTTATGTGTAGTAAAATAAATAAATAATCTAACATCTATTAATGTGTGGCCCATGGCAAGTCATAGATAGTGTCACCTGGCTTGTGGGTGGACATTGTGGAGGTGAACAGTGTTAGTAGTTTGGAGGTGGGCAGTGTGTGGAGGTGGGTAGTGTGAAGGTGACAATGTGGACAGTGCAGAGGTAGACAGGGTGAGCAGTGCGGAACTGAATAGTGTGGACAATGTCGGCAGTGTGGAGGTGGGCAGTGTGTGGAGGTGGACAGGATGGGCAGTGTGGAGGTGGGCAGTGTGAAGGTGGACAATGTGGGCAGTGTGGAGGTGGGCAGGATGGGCAGTGTGGAGGTAGACCCTGTGCAGGTGGACAGTGTGGGCAATGTGGACAGAGCTGGGCAGGGTGAGGAGGAAAATAGGGCAAGCAGTGTGTGGAGGAGGACAGGGCAGGCAGTGTGTGGAGGAGGAGGACAGGGCAGGCAGTGCATGGAGGAGGACAGGGCAGGCAGTACAAGGAGGAGGAGGACAGGGCAGGCAGTGTGTGGAGGAGGAGGACAGGGCAGGCAGTGCGTGGAGGAGGAGGACAGGGCAGGCAGTGTGTGGAGGAGGAGGACAGGGCAGGCAGTGTGTGGAGGAGGAGGACAGGGCAGGCAGTGCATGGAGGAGGACAGGGCAGGCAGTACAAGGAGGAGGAGGACAGGGCAGGCAGTGTGTGGAGGAGGAGGACAGGGCAGGCAGTGCGTGGAGGAGGAGGACAGGGCAGGCAGTGTGTGGAGGAGGAGGACAGGGCAGGCAGTGTGTGGAGGAGGAGGACAGGGCAGGCAGTGCATGGAGGAGGACAGGGCAGGCAGTACAAGGAGGAGGAGGACAGGGCAGGCAGTGTGTGGAGGAGGAGGACAGGGCAGGCAGTGTGTGACATTTTTACAAAGGTATTCTGCATTAACCTCCTTGGGAACTAGAGTGACATGCAACACATTGCTTGGAAATGTGTTTAATTCCCATCTATGCATCAACGGCTTCATTGGGAGGTCTGATCACCTTAGTGTGTAGGGGATCCTTTACCACACTGGCCTGGGAGAGCTTAGTCTGAGAGAGAGAGTGCTTAGTGTGTGAGAGAGAGAGAGAGAGTGAGTGCTTAGTCTGAGAGAGAGAGAGAGAGTGTGTGTGTGTGCTTAGTCTGAGAGAGTGAGTGCTTAGTCTGAGAGAGTGAGTGCTTAGTCTGAGAGTGAGTGCTTAGTTTAAGAGAGAGAATGAGTGCTTAGTCTGAGAGAGAGAGAGTGTGTGTGTGTGCTTAGTCTGAGAGAATGAGTGCTTAGTCTGAGAGAGAGTGCTTAGTCTGAGAGAGAGAGAGTGTGTGTGTGTGTGTGTGTGTGTGTGTGTGTGTGTGTGCTTAGTCTGAGAGAGTGAGTGCTTAGTCTGAGAGTGAGTGCTTAGTCTGAGAGTGAGTGCTTAGTTTAAGAGAGAGAATGAGTGCTTAGTCTGAGAGAGAGTGCTTAGTCTGAGAGAGAGAGAGAGAGAGAGAGAGAGTGTGTGTGTTTGTGTGTGCTTAGTCTGAGAGAGAGAGTGTGCTTAGTCTGAGAGAGAGAGAGAGAGAGAGAGAGAGAGTATGCTTAGTCTGAGAGAGAGAGAGTGCTTAGTCTGAGAGTGGTCATGCAACATTGAGTGGTTCTGCCCCTTTTGTGGCTCCTCCCTTTTGTGGCTCCTCCCTTTTGCGGCTCCGCCCTCACCGACCCACAGCTATGGCCGGTATTTTTTGTAGGAAAAGGTGGCAACCCTAGCGGGACATCAATTGGTCAATTAGGCCGCAGGTACAAAATAGCAAGCGAGCTGTAGTGACACGCATATGCAAACAGGAACGACCAGACATGCTGCTGCTGAACCAAAAGATAAGGCAGGTAACTGTCACGGTCTGCCCCGGACTGGGCAGACTGCCAGTCGTGGTCACCCCTCTGGCGGTCACAGTGGACTTGAACCAGAGTCCTCATGTACTCTGGTTGTGCTTTCTTGTCTTTGAGCCACTGCTGAACCTGTTCTATCAATGTGGTTCTAGCCATGTATACCTTCCCTTGCTTGCTGCACTAGGGGGCTGGACTGCTGCTATCAGATTTTACCTGTCATTCAGAGTCCACCTGAGACAGCTTGCTAATTAAGCTGCTCATTACCTGGGTATATAACACTGTCTCTCCCTGAGGGCTGGGTCAGTTCATTGTTCCTGTTCCTGTTGTCTATTTCCTGATTCTCAGACTGACTTGGCTTGTGACTCCTGCTTTTGATATTCATTCTTGCCTGTTCGCTGCCTGCCCTGACCTATGGTACCGTGCCTAACTACCCTGGATTTGCCCTTGTCTGATTCTACATACCTGGTTATTGTTCCTGTTAAGCCCCAGTGCACAGATTCCTTGCACAGATTCACAGCCCAGGTGGCTTTTTACCTTGGGCTGTGTTTATCTGCAAGGGTGAGAGAACATCTCTGCACTACGGACTCCAACCAAGGTAAACCGTAACAGTAACGCCATGGGAGATAGATCACAGGCACCGTGATAGTACCCACCCCTCAATGACCTCTCCCCCACGGGAGAGGACCAGGTTTAGAAGGAAACCGAGAATGGAACTTGCGGAGCAAAGCAGGAGCATGGATATTGCCACTGGACACCCAGGAACGTTCTTCTGGACCATAACCCTTCCAATGTACAAGATATTGTAGGTGACCTCTGACTCTACGAGAGTCTAGAATGCTTTGTACCTCTTACTCCTCACGATCCTCCACCTGTATTGACCCAGGCTGGGCTGGAGCAGAAGTGTAGCGGTTACAGATCAATGGCTTAAGTAAAGATACATGAAACACATTGTGAATGCGCACACCAGCAGGAAGGTCCAGGGCATCCGTGACAGGGTTGACTCTCCGAAATACCCGGTATGAACCTACAAAACAAGAGGCCAGTTTCTTACAAGGCACTTGGAGTTTCAGATTACAGGAAGATAACCATACCCTCTCCCCTAGTTGAAAGACTGGAGCCGGAAGTCTCCTACGGTCTGCGTGTCTCTGATAGCGCAGCATGGAACTTTGTAAGGCTCTCTGAACCCGTACCCAAGTGGAGCGAAGTTGCCTAAAATTCTCATCCAGAGCCGGAATATCTTGTGCCTCAAAGGAGTCAGGAAGCAGTGAAGGTTGGAAACCACAGTTGATCAGAAAAGAAAAGAATTCTGAGAGGAGGAGTTCACGGCACAGTTCCTGGCAAACTCAGCCCACTGTAACAAGGTCACCCAGTTATCGTGATGGTCCAAAATGAAGCATCGTAGAAACTGTTCCAACCCTTGGTTGGATCTCTCAACAGCACCATTCGACTGGGGGTGGTAGGAAGAGGAGAAAGAGAGTTGGATATCCATCTGATTACAGAAAGACCTCCAGAAGTGGGACACGAACTGACTTCCTTGATCAGAGACCAACACCTTGGGCACTCCGTGGAATCTAAACACCTCTATAGGAAAGACCTCAGCTAACTCCCTGGAGGAAGGAAGTCCCTTAAAAGGGACAAAGTGAACCATTTTGGAAAACCAATCAACTATCATCAGAAAGACAGTATATCCCTTGGAAGCCGGCAGCTCAACCATAAAGTCTATGGACAAGTGAGACCCAACACACACGCCATTGGGAACTGTTTGAAGTAGGCCCACTGGAAGATGTCTAGGGGTTTTAGCAGGAGCATAAGTGGAACATGCTGCTACTAAGGCGGAGCAGTCTGCCCTCAGACTGGGCCACCAAAAAAGCCAGGAGACAGACCAAATCAATTGGTCATGGCCAATATGTCCAGTGGCCTTTGAGGAGTGATATGTTTCCAGCAATCTGGTGCGAAGGGATTCAGGTACAAAACATTTACCACTGGGCTTATCCACAAGAGCCGAGGCTTGGGAGGCCAAAATCTCCTCTCTCAAAGGAGATGTGATACTAGTTCATATAGCAGCCAAAATATGATCGGACAGAATGATAGGTACTGGCATATTCTTAGACTCAGGGTCAGGCCCGAACTGCCTGGTCAGAGCATCTGCTCTAACATTCTTGGTGCCAGGAAGATATGAAACCACATAATTGAATCTGGACAGAAACAACGCCCACCTGGCCTATTGTGGATACAGACTCTTTGCTTCAAACAGATATGTCAGATTCTTATGGTCAGTGAGAATCAGGATTGGGCAATTTGTCCCTTCTAGTAGGTAACGCCATTCTTGGAGAGCGAGGATAATGGCCAGGAGCTCACAATCACCAATGTCATACAGACTCTGAGCTTTAGACAATTTTTTTAGGAAAAAAACCCACATGGAAGTAAGGGTTTATCAGGGCCTGAGTGCTGGGACAGGAGGGCGCCTACTCCTGACTCAGATGCATCGACCTCCAGAGTAAAGGGTAGAGCGGGGTTGGGATGAGACAAGATAGGAGCCCTTGCGAAAGCAGACTTCAAATCCTCAAATGCCAGAAGTGCGCTGGGGGACCATTCAGACGGGTTCGCCTCCTTGTGTTTCATGTCAGTGAGTGGTTTAACCACATTAGAAAAGTATTTTTATACATTTCCTATAATAGTTAGTGAAACCCAAAACTCTCTGTATGGCTTTTAACCCTACCGGATGGGGCCATTGCAGAACAGCCGAGAGTTTTTGTGGGTCCATAGCTAGACCGGATAAGGAAATCACATAACCCAAGAATGTCATCTGAGTTTTATGGAATTCACACTTACTGAACAACTTGTTGTCCCTCAAAAGTTGCAAGGCAGATGCAACAACTGCCCGATGTGTTGCTAGGTACTGAGAATGGATTAGGATATCATCCAGATAGACTACTACACATCTTTGTAGCAAATCTCACAGTACATCGCTAATTAATTTTTCGAAGACAGCCGGAGTATTACATAAACCAAATGGCATAACCAAATATTCATAGTGTCCGCTGCGAATATTAAATGTTGATTTCATCTCCCTCCTTGATTTTTACAAGGTTATAAGGCGCCCTTAGGTCAGACTTGGTGAACACCTTAAAACCCTTAATTCTGTCGAACAACTCTGTAATCAAAGGCATGGGGTAAGCATTCTTGATCATAAGTTTATTCAGTCCTCTGTAGTCAATGTAGTCAGGGGGGGCAGATACCGATATACCTTGTGAAGGGTACAGAGAGGAGGTGTGTAATACTTGTGTTCGGCACCTATAGGGTTAATAGTTACATTTGACTGCTTTGCAGTGTGTTCGGCACCCATAGGGTTAATAGTTACATTTATATTTGACTGATTCTGCAGGAATCCATCTGCTAGGGAGGAAACCACCAAACTGGCTCTTTCTAGTTTTTATCTGTGTATTGCAAAAGCTGTTAGAATATGCTCAAGGTTGTTATGCTTGAATGTACTGAGTCTCACAACACCCCCACGGGGGAGGTGATAGGATACTGCAGGAGCTGTTATCTGCATTCTCTCCTCTTCCCCCCCCCTTCCTGTGAACAAGTTTGGCTTTTCTGTTTTTTTTATAATTTTCTGTTCTATGTTGAAACTGTGCACCTCGCCCCTCCCTGTAGGGGAGGGGGCTGTATAGGGCCTATAAAGGCTATGTGTGATAAGAATAAAGAGAGAGCTTGTATTGTATACGCTGTTGTATGTGTTTTTCCTTGCGATCCTTACAGCCTCACGGTATACCGATAAATTGACATAGATTTCATAGATAGACTAATAATAATAGGGTGAAAGGTATCTCTTCAGGCAGCGATCCAGGTAAAGATTCCCTAACAGTTTTTGGTGGAAGAATGCGGGCGATGTGCGTCCATGGGTAAGTGACTATATGTTGTCGCCGTCTCAGGGATCACATTGCCGTGTTAAGGGTTGAGTGAAATAGGGAGATAGGGAGTGAGTCTCTGTTAGTCTAATATATAAGCGCGCTATATAAATGATTAAAGGTTCGAGGCACAGGTATAGTGCCTCCGGAACCGGCTAGAGTTCGAGGCACAGGTATAGTGCCTCCGGAACCAGCATAGTATTAAAGGTTCGAGGCACAGGTATAGTGCCTCCGGAACCGGCTAGAGTTCAAGGCACAGGTATAGTGCCTCCGGAACCAGCATAGTATTAAGGGTTCGAGTCACGGGTATAATGACTCCGGAACCAGCATAGTTATAGTTCGAATCCCAGTGCTCCGGAACTGTTGTTCGAGTCCCCTGTATAGTGGGCTCCGGAACTGAAGTTCGAGCACAGAAGGTGAGGATTCCTGAACTACTGTAGTCAGGAATGTCCACAAGATTTGGCCCTTGGTAGTCTCGAAGGTCACCGTGGATGACCATCCGGAGACTGCCCGATAAAATAGTGGCATTTGACTACCGGTTATTAGGCAACAGAACACTCATTATCTATAGAATCTATAGGGTCCCTCTGTGAGTCTATGTCAATAATCTACTGTTCTGTCTTCTCTTGTCTGTCAAATTGTTTCGTGATACTATATGGTTACTATGCACTGGTGTTGAGATAGGGATGTTTGTAGAGATGTCAATTAAGTATTGTATCAAAGGATATTAGAGGCTGAGAATAAGTATTGTGTTATTGTGTGCTGTCCCTGGTTCAGGTGAAGGTAAGCACTGGGACCGGGTGTTATTCCAGGTGAAGGTGAGCACCTGAATTTTTACTCCTTTTCTTTTCCTCGTTTATTTGACATTGTGATTGCATTGTATTGTACAACTTGTTGTAAGATGGGTGGTCAAGAGAGTAAGACCCCAGAAATAGGTGAGGATTGTATACACTATGTAGAGAGACTGGCAGGGGGTTCCTATTACACGATTCCATTCGTGTCTAATTTGGTCCTGCAAGATACCACCCACTGACTTTCTCCCCTGATCACTGGGAAAATTTACAACTGTCTCGTATTTGTTGCGCATGGCTAACCTGTTTACATACATGTTATGTGTCGTTTGTCTGGGGTAGATACGTGCCCTGTTCCAGAGGGATATAGTAAGTGAGCACAGAAAGAGGGAGAGTGTGCCTACATCACCAGAGAGAGAGACTTGAGGGACTAAATGGGAAAGTTATTCAGAGTGTGTGGATTATTGCTATCAAAATCAGGTACTAAAACATTATGCATTCATTTAGTGACAGCTAGGCAGGGGTTAAGCCGCCATGCTTGTAAAATGTTGATGCTATGAGAAAGTTAGCGCAGCTCTGATTCCCCCTCCCTTCTCTTCCATTCTACCTCTCCCCCTTGTTCTCTCTGTTCTTAGATAAGACACAAGTAACGGAATTTCAAGGTCATCAACGCTGCTGTTTTTCTAAAGGTCCTATTGTTAAGATGTTGTCTAGTAGCTGGGAACTAAGGATTAATAATATGATTGGGTGGAAATATAGATTTGTATTATGGTATAGATTTGCATTTAAATATCTATATACCGTTTTGTATTTCCTTGTTAAAAGGGGACCGTAATAACTCAATGATCCGAGGATTCTGACAGGGGCAGGTTTTTTTGTACATTTACGTGGATATGTATTGCCAGGGTCAGGTACTGGTTGGCCACCAGTGATAAGCCTGGACAGGCACACGGTATTGGTTCTGAGATAAAATGTTGCAACATTTAGGTAAATTCAATCCTAATTTTGTGTAATCAATTGTATGGATCCAAGCAAGTAAAAATATGGATTTGTTAAAGAAATTACCAATGTGTTATAGATAATAGAACTGAAATTATGTTCTCGAGTGAGAAGAGGCAGGAATGTGGGGGCTGTCTTGCTGGAAGTGTCTGAGGGGGTTTTTGGCATTGGTCTTACCGGTTCAATGGTTCTCAGTGATCTAAGACCGAGTAGTCCAGCCAGTCCACCCGGCACGGTCACGGGCACCCCTTCCTCTCCTGTTTTTGACTTCTTGGGAAACATATATTTCAACTGAAGTGGTGCACCCAATGTGTATGTGTATGTGTATATATATGTGTATATATGTATATGTTCAACTGAAGATTTGTTGAATTGTGATTTAGCCTCCATAAGAACAAATTGTAGTTATGTATATGTGCCCTTTGCAACCTGTTGTCTGTTAATTAGAGAAACAGCAATCCTGCTTTCCCTGAAAATGACAGGAAGGGGTTAAATGCCTGTGTGCTGATTCTCTGCCACTATGAGACGATCGCGCAGCATCAGACCCCTCCCTCTCCTGTGTAAATCCTTCCCAGTTGTAATAATGTTATGGGGAATGAAAGAGAAAAAGATTGTTGACACATATAAGAAATTAACTTCTAATGAAATTAGAGACAGATAAGTAGGGACTGCAGATGCATTCCCTCTTAATGACGTGACTGATAATGTATTATTATTTTACTGTTCTCTGATCCTGGGGTCCGTGCGGACATGTGGGGAACCTCATTTGAATCTTCCTGGGGTGCAGTAGGTTGTGCAGCAGAGGGATAAGTCCCTTGCCGCATCTTTGTATGGATTTAGGGAAACACTGAGAGTGTGTTGAGCAAGCCAGTAAGTGAAGTAATGGAGAAAGAAAGGACAGAAGTTATGAACAGAGATACAGAGGGAGACACAAAGACTAGGCAGGTATTGAAGGACCAGGCAAAGTTTAGTGCTTTAGCAATTGCAAGGAAAGTTGGCACTGTTGAAGAAGGTAGAAAGAATAATGTAAGTGGTACAGCGAGATCTAAGCAGGTAGAAAGAATACATGTTTTTACTGTAAACAGGAAGGACATTGGAAGTGAAATTGCCCCAAGCTGAGGAATAAGTATAGATATACAGACAGAAATCCCCAGGAAGAAGGTGTATCTGTTAGTGGTGATGCAGACAGAAATGACTCACCTCATAAGACAGAATAGGAAGGGATCAGGATCAGTCTTTTTAGCATTATCCTATAGTGCAGGAGGGTGGAATTCATAGTGAAGAAAACTATCAGTATAGTAGGGGTGGATTGAATTCCCTCCTCTATGCCATATATACAACCTATGGAAGTTACCATAGAAGGGACTATGGTCCAAGATGGTTTTCTCCTATCAGAGTCATGCCCCATTGCACTGTTGGGAAGGGATTTGTTGACCAGATTGAGGACAGAGATAACTTTTAACGCTGACAAGATAGAGGTATATGTACCTGACTATTATGACTTGACTTTCCATATGGCACTGAGACACACTTCCCAGGATAGTCATGATTCAGACATCCCGGAGGAGGTTCTGCGCTCAGTGCCCTCTGCTGTTTGAGCAGCTGGAAAGCCAGGGGTTGGTAGAGATGCCCGACCCGTTATTGACTTGCAGCCTAATGCAGGACCGGTCTAGGACAGATAGTACCCCATCAGCCAAGAGGCTAGGCAAGGGTTAAGCTAATAGTGGCCAATATTTTGACTGAAGGATTGTATGACAAACTGACTATGATTCTCCTGATACGATAGTATGGGATGAACTGAAGCGGGTGCTGATGTTCGCCCCTGCTTTAGCTCTGCCAAAACCAGTTACCCTATTGACCGAGGACATAAATGATCCTCCAGAGCATGACTGTGTAGACGCCCTGGAGGAAGTGACTTTACCCAGACCAGATCTGTACAAAGTAAGTTAGAAATTGTTGGGATTTGTGTGATATATACTTGTAAATAAATCCTAAAATGTGACATATTCTAATCACTGGGGCCAGGCAATGGGCTTGGGTGTCATTTGAACGGCTCCAGATAGATTATATTGGGTTGCTTTGCAGCCTGTACTGGGATTTTAGTATGCTGTTGTAATAGTTGATTAATTGTTTAAGTGGCTAGAGACATTTTTTTGAAAGGAGCTACTGCGGGATCAGTAGCTAAGGTGTTAATAAGAAAAGTAATTCCAAGGTTTGGTTTGCCTCGAGTCATTGAGTCAGACCATGGAAAACATGTTACAGCTGAAATTGTTAAAAGTAATTGTGTCACTCTAGGGGTGGACTGGAGATATCATACCCCCTGGAGGCCTCAATCCTCTGGACAAGTTGAGAGGATGAACCAGACTCTTAAGCGCTCTCTGACCAAACTATGTACTGAACTAAGACTCAAATGGCCAGAGGCGCTTCCCCGTGTCTTGACTCACTTCAGGGTGACCCCTTCCAAATCCTTAAAAGCTTATTCCTTATGAGATCCTCTTTGGTAGGCCCTGGAATAGGATTGTGATGTATCACGGATCTACCTTAGAGATTGGTAATCAGTAGATTATGGATTATGTAACTGCTTTGCAGCATACCCTTTCTTTTCTTCCCAGATTTTCTGTTCCACAGCCTTTGCTTTCGGCTGGCCCAGTGCAAGTTTCCAGATTGGAGAGTGGGTATATGTACAGACATGGAGAACAGAGTGTTTGGAGCCCCAGTGGAAGGGTCCATTCCAGATTCTGTTGACAAGTTACGGCGCAGTCAAGCTGCATAAAGGAAAGACCTGGATATACCACGCCAGAGTGACAGCTGCACCAGAGCCTGAGCAGGATAAAGGCCCTGTGCCCTCCCAGTGCCCAGCAGATGCCCAGAGGGAGGCAGAACAGGGTGAAGGTCTGAGGCTTTTGTTTAGGAAATACCAGCAAGTAGGCTTATTGCATCGCCTACCTCCGTGGGACCAGTAAGCAGGCTTATTGCATCGCCTGCCACCGTGCGATCATCAAGTAGGTGTTTTGACGGGCATAATAATCCCTGACCACCTGCCTCCGTGGGACAAGACCATCATCAAGCTAGCACCCTCTGGCAGTGAAAGTGGCCTGCTTGAGGAGGTGCCCCTACAGATAGAAAATGATGGTCTAATGTGTATTAACATTATAAGTGTGGGGGGTGGAAGGCTGGCTTATGTATGCAACTTATGTCTCACCCTCACTCACGTAAGGATTTCTGAAAGGCCACCTCTGCACTGGGGTCAGATGGACTGCAGAGACACCCCAGAGACCCGTGAGAACTCCAATGTCTGAACCTACTTAGCACCAACATGTTATGAACATTACGAACTTTTGCTTGTGCAACATGTTCAGCCCTACTGACGTTATGACCACTTGCCTCATCAGCGTGCCTGTTTCGCTAGCTGTAATCCAAAAGTATTATTGTTCTTTATGTCCTATTTAAGTTTTTTGCTTTGCCTCATTGCCAAAAGGTGTATTTCCCCTGGGTCAGGCCCTTACACCCAGTATTTAAGTCACCTCCACAGTCCTGCACCTCTATATGATGATGCCTTATCCAGAGTGTAAGATTTGTGTGAGTCCGGGTATGCCCGGACTCAAAGAAGGGATTGAAAGAATTGTATAACATATAGAAGGGTTAAATATTCTTAGGGTTAAATTGTTTGTGTAACAAGTCATTACATATTAACATTATAAAGGGACGCAGCAATACTAGGGTTAAAATGATTGGGGAAACTTGTTGTACTTACATCCCTGATAATACAGGACCCACTGGTAAGGTAACGCAAGCAATTCAGAAATTAGAAGATTTATCATTTGAATTAAAAAGGAATTCAGGCATAACCGACCCCTGGGACAGATATTTCCTAGACTGGTTCTCCGGCTGGAAAGGTATTCTAGCCAAAGTAGGCATTGTTCTTTTGTTCATTCTCATTATATATCTGATCATTAAACTGTTGTTCTGTTGCTGTGCACACAATGCCTGTCTCTTCCCTGCCAATCCGTATGCCCCTTACTTGAAAATTTTATCCCGCCACCCCCCCCTCTCCCACCCCTTGCTATGCTGATACCCCTGACCCAGTGTAACCCCCAGAACTTAGTTTGGTGAATCAGTTTAGTACTGATTCAAAGAAGGGATTGAAGGGTACAGAGAGGAGGTGTGTAATACTTGTGTTCGGCACCTATAGGGTTAATAGTTACATTTGACTGCTTTGCAGTGTGTTCGGCACCCATAGGGTTAATAGTTACATTTATATTTGACTGATTCTGCAGGAATCCATCTGCTAGGGAGGAAACCACCAAACTGGCTCTTTCTAGTTTTTATCTGTGTATTGCAAAAGCTGTTAGAATATGCTCAAGGTTGTTATGCTTGAATGTACTGAGTCTCACAACACCCCCACGGGGGAGGTGATAGGATACTGCAGGAGCTGTTATCTGCATTCTCTCCTCTTCCCCCCCCTTCCTGTGAACAAGTTTGGCTTTTCTGTTTTTTTTATAATTTTCTGTTCTATGTTGAAACTGTGCACCTCGCCCCTCCCTGTAGGGGAGGGGGCTGTATAGGGCCTATAAAGGCTATGTTTGATAAGAATAAAGAGAGAGCTTGTATTGTATACGCTGTTGTATGTGTTTTTCCTTGCGATCCTTACAGCCTCACGGTATACCGATAAATTGACATAGATTTCATAGATAGACTAATAATAATAGGGTGAAAGGTATCTCTTCAGGCAGCGATCCAGGTAAAGATTCCCTAACACCTTGGTGGAAGGATTTCAATTGGCTCCCCCTGAGGAGGGAGGATCAAGGTCCTGTAAAAAGAGGAGACCCAGAGGATGTAGAGGAGGACAGGTAATTAAATCCCAAAAAAGCAGAGTGGAGTAAATAATACTCAATCTCAAATAAAAATCTACAATCTTTCGGATTATGATTTAAGTAGGGAGGAAGAGGCACTTCTTAAGAAGGGACTTTCTTTCTGCCCAACTAACACTGCAAATCTCTTCGAACTTTTTGATGATTTGAATAATTTCACTAGAAAGTTAACTCTGAAGAGGTATTTTGCTCAGAAAAAATGTATACGAGAAAATATAGATCAAATGCCAATAATTACATCAGATATGATCTTTGATGATGGAGGGAGAGAGAGATAATAGATAGATGTTCCAACTGAGTATATTATAAATGGAGCAGTCCCCTCACCATTTAAACCCAAATCAAATTTTAATCCCACACAGTTTAAGGGCTATAATATTAAACTCTTTAATTCTTTAGTGATGGAAGATTTCAGAAAAATTACACATAGACTTAAATCATTTAAGAACAATCTTACAAGAAGAGAATCTGAGGAGATGAAGAATTTAAAACAAAACCCTAGTATAATTATAAAAGCTGCAGACAAAGGAGGGGCAGTTGTGATACAAAATTTAAGTGACTATCACAAGGAGGCTAATCGAATCCTGTCTGATGATACTTATTATACCAAGCTTAAATCGGACCCAAGTAAGCAAATTTTTAATGAATTAACAAAATTTTTAAATGACGCCTATGTGGAAGGTCTGTTGGGATGAGCTGAGAGGGACTTTATTTATGTCAGACATCCTAGAATAACATTGTATTACCATCTACCAAAGATACACAAGTCCCTCTCGGACTCTCCCGGCAGACCTATCATATCAGACATAGATTCTTTAACATGTAATCTGTCAGCATATATATTGATTACCACTTACAAAAATTGGCATTAAGCCTCCCCTTGTATACTAGGAATACATCACATATTATAGAATTATTAGGAGATACTATCTTCCAGGAAGATTACCACTGGGTACCCCTAGATGCAGTGGCCCTCTATTCAAACATTTCACATGGAGGAGGTCTAGAGGCCTGTAGGGCATTTTTAATGGAGGTTCTCCTAATGCCGATGAACCAAATTGAATTATCTTGAGATCTATCAGTTTTGTACTTACACACAATTTCTTTGAACATGAGGGTGAGATTTTTTTTTACAAATGAAGGGAAGAGAGATGGGTACCAAGTTTTCGCCCAGCTAAGCAAAATTTTTATTGGATATCTGGAAAGGTCATTGGTGTATAATTCGGGGTAGCTGGGCGCAAACTTGGTATCATATCATTGCTATATAGATGATATTATTGTTATTTGGAAAGGAGACAAAAATCTGATCCCTTCCTTTGTGGACCATCTCAATGCTAATGAATGGGAGATGAGTTTCACGAGTACAATTGACAAACAAAGTATACAATTTTTGGATCTAACTTTATGTGGCTTTCCAGGATATAAAATACAAACCAAAACTTTCTTCAAGACGGCAGATACAAATAACTATTTAAGTTATAAAAGTTGCCACCATTGGAAATGGCTACAAAATGTGCCTTATGACCAATTTTGTAGAATAGCCAGAAATAGTGGTGCTGTGACTGATTTTGACACTCACAAATTTTAAAAAATCGTTTTGAAGAAAAAGAGTACCCTACAAATGGTACAAGATGCCTATATCAAGGCCCGTAAGAGATGGTTTGAAGAGAGTAGATTAGAGAATACACAGAATGTAAATAGTGGGACAATGGAAAAGAAGGAGATCAAATACAGAATTAAAAAACAGTAATCAAATTTAGAACTATTCCCGGCATTTATTACAAGATATAACGGCAATATGGGAGAAATAAGTAATATTATTAAGAGACACTGGAGAATCTTGTCGAACGACACTATTTTGATCTAGTATACCAAGACACCCTAAGTTAATTTATTGAAGAACCCCCACTTTGAAAAATATTTTGGCACCCACTAGGAGAAAAAGGAACAATGCCAAATGCAGTTCACAGGGGAGACACGTTTTACTTACCTCTTGTGGCAAAACAAGATGCCTTACATGTAGCTATATAGGACACAAAGAAAAAACTTTTAGGTCCAGTTCCACTAATGAGAACTTTGAGATAAGCACCTTAATGAATTGTGAGTCCAGTTTCGTAATATACCTCCTAACGTGCAAATGTGGCGTGCAATATGTTGGTAGAACAACACACCACTTAAGAAAATGTTTTGGTCAACATAGGAGGAACATAACTTGCAGGATTCAAATTACATAGTTTGTCGAGGCATTTTTTAGAGCAACATGACAAAAACCCAGAGGGCCTTAAGCTATTACCTATAATGTGGATAAATTGGGATAATCCGGTTAGGATGCGTATATTGGCATGTAGAGAAGCCTACTGGATATATAGACTAAATACACTTTTTTCAGCAGGCCTTAATGAGGTAGTAGACACTCAGTGGTAATGGCACTACCATAGAATGGGTTTTGAGTAGTATGGATTTCCTCTATATATTTTTATTTCACTTTCACTCTCACTACACTTATAAATACACATTTTATGAGTCATATTTACACTAATAATCAGTCAATATAGGTATTAATATTATAATACACAATATAGTCAAATAAGGAGATTATTTCATTGTTTCACACTTAATTAGTTCTTTTAAATACAGAGATATTAAAATATTATGGGACTATTTAATATAGTATTAACACAGTGTCTATATCTGTAGATGTGTTTATGTTCACTATTTTGTATTTGTCTGGGATTATATATATTAGCAAGCACACATATTATTTATATATACAGCACAGGCTGGTACTGTGAAGCATACACAGTCATCTCTTCCTTAATTATCCATTTATTGGGATGTCTTAGATGTAGCACTTATTTGTAGGTGTATGATTCTCACTATGTCCATATGTACAGGTATGTGTATATATATTTATATGTATCTATTTATATGTATCTATTTATATGTATACATTTGTTTGTGTAACACTTGTATATTTTATATTTGGAGTTGGGATTGTTTTTGGTGCCTACTACATATGCGAGAAAGATTGTATATATTTTTTCTCATTCGATCTACCCACGATTTTGTATGCAAAGGAATCGAGCGATGCCTTTTATTAGTTATGGTTAGTTAGGCAATTTTACTATTGTTATGGTTATATTGTATCGTCCATTATCAGTACTGTTTACCATCATTATTGTAATGAATACGCATGATCAAACTCAATGCGGACTGCTTTTGGGCACATCAGTAAGGTTAGATGGTATTGATCTCCCTTTCACTCCGCATTGATTGGGGTGATGCGATCTAAAAAATTGGATGGAAAGTGTATCTAATCTAGAGACTAGATGGTTAATTTTTAGGAAGCTTTACTTGAGGATAACAGTTAAT
Organism: Rhinophrynus dorsalis; assembly: GCA_037306005.1. Classification (NCBI taxonomy): domain Eukaryota; kingdom Metazoa; phylum Chordata; class Amphibia; order Anura; family Rhinophrynidae; genus Rhinophrynus; species Rhinophrynus dorsalis. The sequence goes on along the minus strand of CM074721.1, from coordinate 481,716,918 downwards.
GTCAATTCTGTAAGAAAATCATTGCGGACTGCCTATGGGATATATCAGTTTTACCGATGGATCCCCTTGTTCAATCCGCAAGTATTGGGGTTATTTTGTTGAATCTGCCTGTAAGGATTGGGGCTACGTTGTTGGAACCATCTGAAGACCAGTATATCTGTTTTAGCCATTGGAGGGTTAATGATAATGGTAACCTCAAACCAATGAGCCAATCATGGACCTCCAAAACTTTTTAAATAGCCGCCACTTCTCATGGTCAGATTTTTTAACATTTGTATAACCTACGGTATTGAAAAAGCAACACGCCATGTTCTGAAATGCGTATTTTAGTAGGATTTCATTTTATTTTATCTGTAGGGAGCATTTATTACCCCAAATTTTATTTTATCTGTACATTTTTAAATAAATTACTGTTGAAATCGGACATTATTGTTCTGGCGGCTATAGTGACTCTAAGTTACAATGGACAGATTACCGAGAGGGATCTGAAGTACCTGATTGAAGCTACACCAAACAGGGGCGGTAAGATACCCTTGTATGCCTGTATTAGCTGTATTTATACATAAGTATCTGTACAGCCATTTTTTAATGTAAGTGCAATTACCACTTGTTTAATAATTGTTAGCCTTGTGATAAGGCACCATTGGCGTCCCCATCTGTTCTTTTCTTTTTTTTTGGGATCCTTTAGGAGTTGAGTATCCCTTACCACACGTTTTAAGTGTTCGTAGACAGGTTGCCAGGGACGCCACCACTCATATTTACGTTCACCATGGGAACATCCATGGTACAGTTTTCCATCCTCCCAAAAATGCTAGTCTCTTACATGTTTTAAGACCAATTGCCATGTCTCATGAAGCAAATGTATATTTCCTTTTCAGTTTCTGGCACACCACCATAAGTGCTTCACTATTGATTGTACCCAAAACATTATGTCCTTGCAGCCTTTAATTTTGCTTGCAGCAACCAATTTTTTCTTGAGGCTTTTAGAAAAGTGCCTGACATCAGATTGATTTTCATTGTTACTCTATTGTTCTCATATTATTTTCTTTATACTGACATGTCTGTCAGTTGCCACTATTTGAACGTCCAGGTTGTTTTCCAAAAGGCTATCAAGACATAGTTGAAAAGCCACCTTCTCTAAACCTACAAATGATTTACTTTTCTCCACCTGAACAATTTTGAAGTCCGCAATCTTATTGGTCAGCATTTCCATCATTGAATAAGTGCAGAACTTAGCATTATGCCCTGGGCTGTCAAACTGTCCATCCACTGATACACAAATAGCCTTGTCTTTAAATTGTTCAAGTACAACATTATATTCCTTCATCCAGTGTTGGTCTATTGCAGGGAAAAGGTATAAATGTTGGTATGTTCATTGGTTGGTATTGTTCTTTGCTATTTGTTGAATACCAATGATTTTAAGGAATTGATACATTTTATTAAAATTTGAGCCACTACAAAGAATAGCAGCGGAGAGTAGGTAGTACCCCATAGGTACATGATTGATTCTGGGCTGGCTGACCCACAAATGAAAACTATGTCCATTCAAACAATGTCTAGTAACTGTTAGAAAAGAACCGATGACCTTCTTTTCTATGTGGTCTACAGGTGCAAGACATGCTTTATCAGCTTTACATGTGACCATGTTCAACAGAGTGTCCTGGCAGGATTCAAAAACTATAGATTATAATCAGACACTGCAGATTCAGATTTATACTGTGTTTTTTATGGGGTATTGATGCAACAAGTGGTGAAAAGTTTGGTTCCATTTCACTGCATTAGCCCACATTATCACTTCCACCCTTACATTCTGTAGTCACTTCCTCAACTCCTTTGGTAAAGTACTTATTTTTGGTTTGACAGGCTTTAGATTTCATGCCTCGTTGTGGATTAGATTGTACAGTCATTTGTCTGACGTGTCTGACAGGAATAAAAGTATGTGTAATCACACTGAGGGGAACGGGTATTGCAGGAGTTCCTGTAAGAATGGCTGAGGTTGTAGGTTGACCTTCTTCGATTGATGGTTGCAACCTTTTCCTTGGCAGACCTATATCACAGGTATCGGACACTGTACTTGACTCAAGGAAAACAGCTGTAATTGCATCCTTTTTTAAAAGAAGTCTGGCTCAATGAATACGATAACAATCAGAGGTAAAATGTTTGGAACACATACGATATATGCAATTTGTGTTCCCAACTAAGATTCTTTGTGGTAAATCTTCTATGTCTCCAAATTCTGGCTTTGTTTGAAGCAACCATTCCTTTATGTTGTTTATATCTTTAGGAAAGACATGAAGTACCACGTGTGTTTCTTTGTCTTTCGATCCCGTCCAGCTAGGACAATTCTTTACTATGCATTTTGGAATGGTGAATCAGGTAAAAGTACCACAGCAAACTGCAAAGAATAACTGAAATAAATAAAAGAGACAACATTTTTATTAGTGAACTACATGGACGGATTGTCCTATCGGAGGTTTGGGCATCCCCCGGTGGGCCGCTAGATCATGGGCCTGTGGGGGGATGGCACTTAACCCTTTGCAATGCATTTCGTACCCCTCTGGCACTCAAAGAGTTAAGGGCCCTCCCTCAGCCTGGACTGCGCTGCTGTAGAGTATCCTTCCTCCACCCATAATCCGGTATGCTGGGCTAGCATGTTCCCCTGCCCCTGGGCTGTGAAGTTAGCAGGGGGAGCCTCAGCAGCCAACTGGATTGTGAACTGATACACTTCATTGGTACAGGACCCGCCACGGGTGCACCGTGGGAGTGGCCTTCCGGACCAGTACGGCTGCGACGGGGTGGGAGTCTGTGTCTGGGGAGGAACAGCCTCTGCCAGCGGTTTTCTACAGCCAGGTGACGGCAGGACAGGATTCCAGGCCCAACCAGGGCCTGCAAGGTTGGGGACCCATTGATGCTGACTGGAGTTGTAAAAAAATATGCCCGGGCTGGTATTCCCCTACAATCCGCCCCTGGTGAACTATGTTTACAGTAACATCAGAACATTTCTGTATCCCACTAGTAGAACAAAATGATATGGTGTGAATAAGATTACAATTCAATACTGTTTTGGTCTGGTTTGGCAGGTACTACAACATCACACTGGTTACCAGAAGTATTGTACAGAGCAAGAATTATTTTACATAACCATTGTATGTGGCCTTTTGCTGGTAAACTAATTTACTTTTATTATTCAATTTTCAAACTTGTTTGATGAAACAGAGTTTGGCATAAATAAATAAACTGAAATAAATAAATAGTTGACTTGTGTCCAGATTTTGTATTTTAGAGCTATTCATAAATAACACTCTTCTCCTGTGTTGACAAGATATATAGAACTATGGGTACACAGGGGAGACTGTCACCAGGGTATAATAAACAGGACTGAGCAGTCATTCACAGCATTTGATAATTCAACAAAAGTTTTGCAAATTTATATGCAAAATGTTATTAGACATGGTATAAACAATAAACCAAATACTATGTGCAAAGAGCTATACACAGTATGTCAAACACAATAAGCCAAACTCTATACACACGAATCTATATAGCGAACACTACATGCAAGAATGTGTAGCCAAACACTATATGCAAGACACAGTACCCAAACGCTATCTTCAATATGGAAAAAAAACTATACTCAGTAGGCAAAATGCAATACTGAATACGCACAATGCTATTAGGCAATATGCTTAATACAATACACATACAAGTTTACATGGTCTTGCAGTCACGTTCACACACGCTGTCAGTTACACAGGCCCACTTGCTCTCTCTCTCACACACACATACCCATAGTGTAACTAGCGCTATATATATATATATATATATATATATATATATATATATATATGGAAAAAGTTGTTTCTTTTTTGCTTATCAACATTTCGGCCCTTTCTCAGAAGGACGAAACATTGAGAAATTGTCGCGGTTTCGTAAGAACACTCAGACAGTTAGGTAAGGTTAAAAGCTTTATTGAAAATAAATAGAACAGTCACCCTACCCAGGTCCAGATGAGGTCCGTACCAAGTACTTCCCAGATCTGACTCGGGTCAGGATGAAGAATTTCACAGTAGCAATATATATATGTATAAGGCTTTGTAGGCTTGATCCGTGGACAGGTTCAGGAACAAGTATAACCTCAACAGCCCCACACCGCCACAGGTGACACAAGGCGATGGGTAACTGCAGGGCAATTCCCTAGCAGGCTAGGGATAGCGGAGGCAACACAGACAGTATTCAGGTAGAGCTCTGACCCTAGAATTCTAGGGTTAATGGAGGCAACACAGGCAAGACTCTGGCAGCGGACTGACCCTAGAAGGCTAGGGTTAACGGAGGCGACACAGACTGGACCCTAGTACACTAGGGTTACCGGAGGCAACACAGACACTGGTGAGTGACCGGGCTCCTACAAGCCCCTGGAGACTACTGGGGCAGATAGGCCTAAGAGGCACAGTGCAGTATAGCGAGTGGGAGTGAGCAGTGTACGTACTCTGACAGATCAGTATGCCAGCGTTGCCCTAATCGGTACACACGGAGCGGCCAGTCCCGTCGGAAACGGAACCAGATACTCAGCCAGGTCGGCACACATGGAATAGTCAGCCAGTTCTAGATAGTACGAATCAGACACTTAGCCCAGCCAGGTCGGTACACGCAGAGTTAGTCAGCCAGTCCTTAGTCGGTAACGGAATCGGATACTCAGCCAAGCCAGATCGGTACACACGGAGTTAGTCAGCCAGTCCAAAGTCAGCAACGGAATCGGATCACAGGAGCGTCAGGAATATGAACGTAGTCAGACGAGCCGGGTCAAACAGGAACTAGTAATCATAAACGCAAGGTACGGGTACACCACGAAAGGGGCACCGTAAGAATGACAGGAGGGAGTATATAAAAGCAAACCCTGGGAGGAGTCATCATCTCAGAGCCAATAAGATTGAGGCAATGGTAAACCTGGAAGTAACAATGTCGCTTAGTCACAGGAATCACGGTCACAACTTTGTTCATAATATGTGTGTGCTTGATGTTTGGTGTCCCAACTTTACATACATAATATTTAAATATATAAATATATATATACACACACACATATGTTACAAAAATGAAAGTTATTTTTAAATTACTAGCAATGTGGGACAGCGTTGACTGTTTTTTTGGTTCAAGTGCATTGTACTACAGAGTTGACACAAAGATACACACATAGACACAGATACACACATGCATAGATACACACACACATAAACTTGTACACGATCATTCATACATACACAGAGACACATACATATAGACACCCATCCACATGCATGCACACAGACACTCATATAGCTTTTAAACATAAACACGCACATACACAGATAGCTACACACACACATATTCATACATACACACACACACACACACACACACACACAGATACACATATATACATACACAAATAGCTACCTAGGGGGATGGTAGCAAAAATGGGGATGTTCAAAGCAAAAATGTTTGTGTTATCCAACCTTTGCATGAGAAGGTGTTCAACACACTGCTACTAAATGCTCTGCATGCATGTATGGCACTCAAGGGGTTAAGATGCTGATTCCCTAACTGTGTGAGTTAGGATTTCAGCATGTTAATCCCTTGAGTGCCACACTGGTCTCCAAAGCATTTATAAGCTGTGTGTTGAACACCTTGTCATGTAAAGGTTTCATAACACAGACATTTTTTACTTTCAGGATCCAATCCCATAACCACCCCTCTACCAACGCATTGAGTGAGGGCTGAACACACACACACACACACACAAACACAGTGATAAAGGGAATAGTGGAAAGCAAGGATTAAAGGAGGTGCCTTGGACAGCTCTTACTTGATGTCTTGAAGCTGACCCAAAGTCAGACAGCCTCCACACTGCTAGTAATGAAAGTCTGGGTTTCATTCATGTTTTTTGGAGTTGATGAAGCCACTTTAGCGTTGCAATGCGCTGGAGTAGTGGCACAGCCCAGCATGACTTTATCCGCAGTCACATAACAGTAGCCTGACATGCATATTTCACCACTAACAATACATATTTATTCATATGTACGTTCTTCTTCATCAATAACCTATTTTACTATGTGTTTAATTGATGACTTGTATTAATTTAAAGGGGAACTACCACCCCGCAATAACTTAAGCTTCACTGATTGCTCATCTGGCGACTAGCTGCTTAGTAGCGCTAGTCGCCAGAAATATTACCCGGTTCTGCAGATATCGGCGTTTTACCGATGGTGACAGGAGCAGGAAGCACGGACGTCTCTTCACAGTGACGTCCGTGCGCCTGCGCTGTCAGTCCCTTTTGAACCGCAAAAAGAAATTGTTCAAGAAATAATACCTTTACTCAACAGTCACAAGCATTGAGTCAAAGATTTCGATGGAGAGGATATCCCCTCTTTAAAGAAATGATTTAACAGGGCCAAGAGTACCAACCGGCAAGATCTGTTACATACAGGTAATCTCCTTAAAAGACATAATACTGAGTGCATTCAGCCGATTACTACTTTTAATATGCAGTGGGATAATGTTAAGCATCTATTTAACAAACATTGACATGTAGTGACCCAACTTTGGCGCAACATTTATCTCCCAGGCCTTCCATCATTGCACAATGCAGTCAAAACATCTCTGACAGATTGATCCACAGCCACTTTCGGCCAACCACATGATATATTGAAGGACAGAAATGTATAGGTACCTACCCTCTCTGTAACTGTTTGATTTGTAAATATGTTTTGCCCAATAAACAGATTCTGAGCCCAGTTACAGGTACATTTTTGACTCTTCGTCATTTTACGAATTGCCGGACCAGAAACTATACACACTATACGGTGTCCCTGTGGCAAGTTTTACGTAGGTCAGATGACGCAAATGCTTAAACATTGAATACAAAAGCATTTGTCTCAGATTCAAAATGCCCAAATAGATACACAGAGAAGAATTATACTTACTAGTGTAGCTTTTCATTTCCTACAGGTACACAATGGCTTGAAAGAAGGTATTACAGTCATGGGTTTGGAAAAAGTGATGCAGAATATTCGTAGAGGAGACATCAGTAGTAGTTTGTCACAACGCGAATCGTGGTGGATTTATATGCTTCAATCTGCCAATGCAACAGGTATGACTGAGGAAATGATTTTTCACAGTTATTTAAACTGATCCTCTTCTATTTTTCTAGATTTATGTACCTACTGGAGGGTTTGAGATTTTGTGGACAATACGCAGATGGTTTTTCTGTATTCTTGCCTCAGTAGGTCTCATTTTCTCTGTTGAGATTGATGTGAATATTACAGAGTAGTATCTTCTGTTCTATGTTTTGTTTTGCATTTGTGAATTGTATTTTTACATGGCTTATTTTTTATTTTAGAACTTTGTACCAGTATGAAGTGACAATGGTGCAGAGTTTTTGCTCCCTTCAGTAGAACATGAAGCTGTGGATTATATCTTCATCGGATATTTGTGGAAAGTTGTGGATAGCATTACATCTCCATTTTTTGACTGTTGTCTATTTAGCTTAACTAGAATACTATCTTTGAAACTTGGTGCAATTCATTTCTTCAACTTTGATAACAATACCAAGGAAACTGAAATATATGTGCTAATAATTAATCAGTACATTTTCAATATAGGTATAACATTGATGAATAATGTGTTAAATAATTTCCAGAATTAGAAAAAGTTTTTTGAAAAACTTCCAACAAGTCTTCCTATTTTGGAGTAGATACAATAAGATTCAACAGGTTAGGCTTGGTTCGATTTCACCTTAAAGAGAATAACAGTTCTTGGAACAGTGGGATTACAGAAAGTAATATAACCAGCGAACAGTTCAACTTCCAGGGAGGAGTCTCTCATTGACTATGGACATATGGTTACCCATCAGATGCACTTTATATAGATTATAAGCAGTCCAGCTCCCCAGCCTGATGGTGATGCAGGATGATTCCCCTAGGGTACATCTGTTGGCTGTTGTAGACCAAGCCATCATCATTAGAAGTGATGAGAGGCAGCCAGCAGGGGGCATTATTCACAAGTCGTCACTCAATCACTGACCAAAAAAGGAGTTGGCGGGAGCTCTTCTAGGGCTAGATTCTATTGCAGGAGATAAATGTTAACATCCATTTTATCAAACATTTTCCTATTGAAGTCTATGGAGAAAACCCAAGATAAAAGCAGAGATAAAATTAGCACCTGTAATAGAATCTAGCCCCTAGTCAGCTCAGCGCGACACAGCTTTATTCTACCTCCCTCCCAGAGTCCTGACACATGCATTCTAAGTGGAGGGGTAGTTCCGGTTTGACTTTTGAATGGTGGTAGTGCAGGTATGGCAGTCATGTGCGGGTGGTCCTCCTCAACTTTGCCTTGCTGGTGATCCGGCACTGGGTTGGCGTGGCCAGATGGGTACCAGAGGCAGAGAGAGGAAGGATGCATGGTCTCAGCAGGGGTCAGCCGAGCCCCCTGGAGTGACGGGCCCGTGAGACCAAGATAAAATGACAGATCTGATACTGTTGCAATCATGACATATAAGGGAAATACACAGTGTCTTTACATGCACCGCTGGTGCATTTGCTGTTCATGTCAAAACCCATGTTGTGTGCATACTTATTGGAACAAGGAATCATGGCATAATATAGTATTCCGTTTTAACCCTTTGAGTGCCAGAGAGGCACGCAACACATTGCTCTACAATGTGTTGCATACCTCTCTGGCACTCAAGGGGTTAATCCTTTGAGTGCTAGAGGCAATGCGTTGCATACCCCTTATGGTCATTTGAGATAATAATGAAGAAGAGCTAAGTAAACATGAGAGATCTCACTGCATAGGCTCTATAGAATAACATAGGAATTAGAGAAGGGATTTCACTGGAGATGTTATCTCTACTTTATCACCTCTTTATTACACCTTATTGCATAGCCCCCCCTGAGTTAAAAGCCCCCCATTTATATCCATGAGAACTTTGGGACTTTTAATGTCACCTTTGATGAAGTTGGTTGTCTCGAAAAAATACTCCACGGGAGTTATGCACTTAAAGGGATAGTAATACTGAAGAATGATATGTCTTATCTCTCAAACCTTTATGGTTTATGAGATATTCACAAGCAAAGTTTCCCCCTCCTGCCCCTTTTACCTATAGTGTAAGCAATCTCTTCTCAGATGTGGAATGCAGTCCATAGACCAGACAGATAACAGCAGGGGACACTCTTATTCCTATGAGAACAATGAGAGCCCTGCCCCCCTTGACAAGCTTTTCAGGTTTTTCCCTTATCTTAATTGAAGATTGTCCCTCTCTGCAGTCTACCTGGGCACCTCCCTTCTGATCTGGCTGAACAGTGTGACATCAGTAAAAGGGGAGGGAGGGGGACACTTTGTCATTCAATTACTCTTGAACTACAACTCTGACATAATTGAAATAACACTCTGCAAAGTCCAAATACTATGATGATTAATTTGAGCTGCTTTTATTATGAAACATTACTATCCCTTTAAGTATAATAATAAGGTGATAAAGCGGAGATGACTTCTCCAGTGATATCACTTTTCCAAGTGCCATGTTATTCTACAGAGCCAATTCACTAAGATTTCTCCAAAGTCATCTCTACTTTATCACCTCCTTATCACTTCTTAGTGCATTTCCCCCCAGTTATTCTTAATACATCGGCTTTACTATGATTACAAATTAAAGCAACTGTTTGACAGTGGAACCATATTTTAAAGTAATCCATGTTGTTCTGAAATTGGATTACTGTATTTTCTTTAAAAGGACAGTATTGTTGGTGGCTTACACTAGGTAAAAGGGGCGGGAGGGGGATACTTTATCATTCAATTACTCTTGAACTCAACTCTAACAGTATTGAAATAATACTCTCCACTGCTCAATTACTATGAAGATTAATTAGAGCTGCTTTTTTTTGTTAAACATTACTATCACTTTAACATTTACCTGTTAATTCCCTTGTAACACCAAAAAAAGTCAAATCAATGTTTCCTAAAAAAATGCATTTATTACTGAAGATTTCCATAATTTGACAAATACATAATAAAGTCATACAGATTAGTGAAAATGTTAAATAGTAACCACGATGATGAAGTGGCGTTAGCTACGTAATGCGTAGTGTAGAAGTGGCGTCAGCTACATAACGCGTAGGGGAGAACTGAGGTCTGTTATTTTATTTTTTTGTATACTGTATGTGCACATATTTATATCATTTATGTGTATCTATTTTTATTTGTTTAATATATTGGAAACACATTGCATTTTTGATACAAAACTATGACTATGTCTAGTTAAAGAATATATCTTGTGCAGTTATCCCCCAGTGATTTCTCATTTCCCCATAGTAACGATTAGGCAATTATCTTTAACTCCTACCTATGATATACTAGTGTTTGGACCTATCTGAGGTCTATTTTTTGCCTGAGAGCTACGTAAGATCATTCCTAGTAAGGCGTGGATTCAAGATCCAATCTCGAGGGGAGATGGACAAGGGCAAGGAGAGAGCAACACAGATACCTTCACTGGGGATTATACAGTGACTGCTGTTATACTGAGAAGCTGGCTCATGTCTCAGGAGCATGTAAGTAGGACCATTGAGCAATGACAAGGTGGTGGCTGATATAGTCTATAGGGTCTACACTTAGAGAGTGTGCACTCTTTTCTTCTGTGTTTTTTCTACATGTACATGAGGAGTTGTTTTTCCAGCAGTTCCAGATGAAGATCAGCACCACAGTCAAAGAGAATTGAACGCATTCTTTGAACTTTTTTTTTTTTTCTGATTGGGACTGGTAGGATCATATCTGTCATTTTTTGTGGCACATAGCACTCTCCCAAGTGGTGGTGTGTTGCTTTTTATAAGATACCTTTTTAAAAAAAAAAAAAAAAAAAAAAAAAGATTCTAAATTTTCAACATTTCATTCTTGCACATATCTTCTGGTAGTCACAGAACCATTAGTAAATTAGTAGTCACTGCAGTCTTGTTCCACTGTTCTCCTTGACTGGCATTTGCTTTGTGGAACCCCTTGCACAACCTCAGGAATCCCTGGGGTTCCACTGAACACAATCTGAAAGTCAATACTTTGTTTCAGGGAATTGGCCATCAGTCTGATTTTGAGCTATCTTCAGTATCCTGAATAAACTCCATTTTTTCCACAGCTCATCAAATCTAACACACTTAAAATCTTAAAAGCAGAGTCCAGCCTTCCTTGTACTCAGTACATACATGCGGATAACACTTTACATAATTTTGAAAAGTTTGAAATCTTTAATTCTACTTTGGTCATGTTGAGGCACCATCTTTATTAACTCATTAGCCTTCTGAGATGTGCTGATGTACCAGCCAGGGAAAGCTGCCGATTCAAAACTCTGGGTGGAGGCTTCACTTGTTCCGTTTGCATTATTCAGGAAAATATAACGTAGCAAATCATTCTGTTGGATGTCTTTGATGTTTTTGACCTCCTAAGAGCAGGGAAGTTTAAGATACATTAAAATGGGGTACATGAAACACTAGATTGTTAGATTCATTGGAAAAGGTCTCTTATTACATATGTAGATGGTAAGCTATTCTGCACAATAGGGGTTGTCAATCTTTGGACCACTAGCTGGTGGGAAACTACAACTCTCATCATTCCCAACAGCTGGATGTCCAAAGTCTGACTACCTTTGCTTTACAGGTACTCCCTTTGAACAACTAGTATGGAAACTCATTAAGACAGTCTCGTCCATTATAAAAGTAAACTATCATCGTCTCAGAGCATTTTTGGTTGCAAATGTATTTTTTATGTAACACTGTGTATACAATGTTAGTGCCATGTACTTAACACTATACATACACTATTATAGTATTTTAATAGGATTATTATGAATATATATATATATTATATGCACATACATACATACATACATACATACACACACACACACACACACACACACACACACACACACACACACATATACACAGAAGCAGTTTACATATCCGATGTGTTTATATGATTTACTTGGCACAAATGAAATAAAATGGTATTTTATATATGCACCAAAGCTGTATCTATTCTTTTTAAAAAAAACTATATTTCAAATTATCAGAATTATTATGTGGCTTCCTGTTTTGTAGTTTTCAGATGTTTGTACAAACTCACATGACTCCTTTTTAGTGAGAGAACAATGCTTTTTAGCACATGCAGTTATGACTTGTTGACCCGTACCTCCAAATATAAAGCAGGAAGACCTTCTCTTAGTTTGCAGGATAGGTACAAACACTGTCTCTCAAAGCCCAAAGCAACAGGCTTCTGTCTGCTGTTGAAGGGTTGTGTAACGTAGACAGCTATGTTTACCGTATCTGGAAAATAATGATATAGACTCTGGTTTCAGTTACTTCTAGCAATTAATATGACTAATGACATTTAAAATCTTTATTTTTATCTCTTTAACCTAGTATTGAACGGTTCACTATAGCATAGTCACCATGTTTTTGGCAACCATGAGAAAAGGGCATTAAAAATGTCTCTCTACTGAAAATGGCGATATCAGAATGTTGCCATTTTGATGCGGGCAACATTCTGATATCGCCATGCAGAAGACATTGCCATCAATGTCTTCAGATCTCCATGCAGAAGACATCTCCATGTGGTCCAGCCACTCAGAAGACAGACACTGGGGACATGGGAGGAAAGACAGTAGAAGAGACATTTCTAAAGTACCTTTTTTATCAATAGGATACTGACAGACATGACCAATCTAATAAGCCAATATACAAAGGCTCCAAGTGTCTAGACTTGATCTCCTTGACTCTTTTGTTGCCAGTCTGACAGCTTTAACCTATCAGCCACAGCTATTTATGAGTAGTAGTCACTTGTCATGTTCCGTAGCGTTATTATATCTTTCCTGTTTTCTGACTCTGTCTGTGCTGGTATTTTATGTAGAGTGTATCTGCCTTATGAGAGGAACATTTTCAATGTTTGCTTTTGCTTCTGTTTCTGCCCTTGCTATTGTGCCATACATCCTTGTTCAGTCCTCTATCCGTGTTATGTAGTTCTTGTGTTTCAGTGTTTAGTCATAAATTGATACGAATTCTCTCAGCCTGCCTGGACCTCTCGATTATCTCCGACAAAGTACCTCCTTTTCTTCCCTTGATGTCTAAACCATCCTCTACTTAATACACAGTTAGCCTTCCATGATCTCTGCCTGTCCAGACTTACCACCCACCGTCACTGGGCAGCTGAGATTGATGGGACTTTTAGCCACTCAGACTGCGCCAGATACTTCAATCAACAGGGTGCAATGCCAGGAATTCAGAGACTGAAGGAGGATGTTGCCTTTTGGGTTCCGAGTGGCTTCAATCAACAGGGTGCAATGTTTGTTGACTACTGACAGATCAGTCCCCTGCCCATTTTGGTCTGATAAATTAAGCAACATAGTTAAGGTTGCGACATCAAAATGAACCCAGGACAGATACAGAGTAATGTTATGGAACATGACAAGTGACTACTACTCGTAAATAGCTGTGGCTGATAGCTTAAGGCTGTCAGAATGGTAACATAAGGGACAACGAGATCAAGTCTAGACACTTGGAGCCTTTGCACATTGGTTTATTTAGCTGGTGGTATCCTATTGATGAGAAAGGCACTTTAGAAATGTCTCTTCTACTGTCTTTCCTACCATGTTCCCAGTGTCTGTCTTCTGAGTGGCTGGTCCACATCTTCAGTTCCCTGCCCATTTGGTGTGATAAATTAGGTGACAGAGTTAAGCTTGCAACATCTGAATGTAGTCCGTTTGATGCGGGCAACATTCCAATATCGCAATCTTCATTAAAGCAACATTTTTAAAAAGCTTTTCTCATGGTCGACCGTATTGAGTAGCTGCAATGCACTGGCCAATTGTTTTCGACGAATAAAAATGCTTCAGTACAATAGCTCCCCATTGAACATAATTACATGTATTAAATTATTATTTTTTTAACACAGTCATGTATTTATGTTATGTGTGCTACTAACTGTCTAGACAAGGGGTTGGCAATCTTTGGCTCTCCAGCTGCTGAGGACTACAACTCCCATTATCCCCAATCAAGTTGTGATGGCAGTTGCAGTCTCCATCCCCTAGTGAGCCAGCTGTTACTACCCCTGATATATACATTGAGCATATCCATGCTTCAACACATTGGCCTAATCGGTGGCTCTTATTTTAATGGATGTGCCTTTGCTTACAGATATCTAACCTGATGAAGATGATGATGACGAGAATCCACATACATCTGGAGGGTGGTAGTGTGCCCTACCCTCTTCAAGATGCTTTGAATATAATTTATCATTGTTTAACAATATCTATTTACTTCTACACATGGGCCCCATGGTCAGTCCCTGGAATTCAGAAACATTTCAGATTTTAGGGGAAGCAGATTTTGGCACGTTGTTTCAGGTATAATTAAAGGTAAATCTGATGTAGTAAGAATCTCTTGTACATTTTCAGTACTTTCCTGATTATTAAGAACTAGTTGAACAGCCCGTCACACGGGCCACAGTGCCTCTGGCAGCCGGTCGCAGGGCAGTCACGCGCAGTGGAGACTGCCCGCGCCACGGCTGATACAGAGCTGGACACTCCTTCGGAGCACCCAGCTCTGTATCAGCAGTGGCGCGGGCAGTCTCTACTGCGCATGACTGCGCACGCGCAGCAATGTCTACTGCGCATGTCAGGCGTTACACACGATTTAGCGAATTATTATATAGGATTGCTTTATGAATATTCCCAAGAGTCTTACATTAAACTACTCAATTGCTCTTAATCATGTTTGTTGTATTTGGTGATACGTTTTAATTAATCAACAGTTCTTCATAATGTATAGAACTTATGAAATCCCAGAGGTTTCTCCTTCAGGTCTTCAAGAAACCTGTTTTTTTGTTTGTTTGTTTTTTAAGCTCTGAACAAAATTAAGAACTATTAAAAGGAAACTAAGTCACGATATGGCAAACAGTATTGCAGTGTTTATCCTGCCGCTAAATGATGCTTGATTCAGACATTATTATAGCTCAAATTTGCATTTTTTGATGCAGTACCTCCAATGCCTTACACTATATGGTGGAGCTATTGCTACAGAAAGATATGGATGGTTTTTGTCTCTGACAATAGCTGTACAGAGACTGCTGTATCAACAGAACCACCATAACATTTCAGACCATGATGCAGTTATTTCAACCAAAAAATGCAATTTTGAGCTGTAGTACCTTTTGAATAAATCCTCTCTCACACGAAAGGGTTCTCTTGCTTTACTCCTGCAAATAAGATTTTCTTTCCATTTTACACAATACATCTCCTTTAAAGCGGAACTATCACCTACATTAAAACTTTTACAGTGGGTTTTAATAAGTAACCCAACATTAGAGCTGGGTGTATTTTGTAAAAAAAATGCTTAGAAGTGTAGATATTATCCCGTCAAAATTGGGCACTTCTGCGTTCTGCAGGACTGAAAGTCCCGCTGGACTTCCCAGCTGCCCCTGGGAGCGCGTTCACGCTCCCCTTCGAAGCTGGGTTTCTGTGCTATAGCATTACAGCAAACTCCGTGTACAATGCTACTGATTAGTGAATTGCAACTGACCTAGATGTAGGGTGACCACACTTCACATTTAACAGGGGACACATATGAAAAATGCATGCTGCAGGGCTGCTTTGATTTCAGTGCATTCCTGAAATATGCCTATTTCTTATGTGTCCTCAGTTAAAGGGATAGTAATACTTAAGTATTACTAATCCTTATAGTAAAGCCCTAGTAAAAAAAAAAAGTATTGCCCCCAGTGTCATCTCAAACTTTTATGGTTTGAGAGATGAATGTTTCTAAAGTTGCCCTCTCCCTCCCCCTTTCCCGAAGTCAACTTTGTAGCTGACCGAAGGGAAATCCAGTCATAGATCATCAGGCGGCTCTGCAGCAGAGCCATGATCGCGGTAACTAAAAAAAAAAAACTTTCACTAAAACGGTCTTCTACGTGTGCTTGCAAACCAAGCACACGTAGAATACCATTTCAGTGAAAGTTTTTTTTTTTTAGTTAACGCGATCAGGCTGTGCTGGAGAGCCGCCTGAAAGTTGTACGACTCTCTTCCTTTCAGTCAGCTGACTATGGGGAAGGGGGAGGGCAACTTTAGAAGCGTTCATCTCTCAAACCATAAAGGTTTGAGAGATGACACTGGGGGCGATACTTTTTCTTTTACTAGGACTTTACTATAGGGATTAGTAATACTTAAGTATTACTATCCCTTTAAAGAGAAGGTCTGGGGCTGGATTCTATTGTAGGTGCTAATTTTATTATTGCTTTTATCTCCAGATTTCCCCATAAACTTCAATAAGAAAATATTTGATAAAATGGGAGGTAACGTAAGAATCTAGCCCCTGGTCAGCTTACTGTGACTGTTATACACATTTTTTTTTCATAACAAATGCATATTCCTCCTTTAAAGTTGGACTGTTAAAAGGTTTCACCACATTGAACAAACGTTATTCTCATCAGGACCACAAAATACTGTATACGGCAACTGTTATTTACCTTCTTGTCTGATATTCATGCCTTGTAAGGTTAGGGCCACAAGATGCGCTTTGTTACTCATTTT
Source organism: Rhinophrynus dorsalis (assembly GCA_037306005.1). NCBI lineage: Eukaryota > Metazoa > Chordata > Amphibia > Anura > Rhinophrynidae > Rhinophrynus > Rhinophrynus dorsalis. Next base: position 481,700,324 of record CM074721.1, on the reverse strand, counting down.
TCGCACAACAAATGACTTGTTTGAGGTGTCTTTAATCCTGTAAACATTTGATGTGAGATAGTGGAACGAAGGAGGAGATGCGAGAGTGGACTCTGAGTTGCGGCAGGCAATTTTCCCTGGAAAAAAAATTGAATCTTAATCTTTAAGATTAAAGTTCACCTGTCTCCAGGAGATACATTTTGTTAAAAATTCCCCTTATGCAGGGTTTATTTCCCAATAGGAAGAGTATGCAATTGCCTAGAGTACCAAATTTAAAGGGGCACTGTAGCTGTACTGGCCATAGCCACATTCTGAATTGGGGGTGTAGCCAAAGCAATCTCAATATCCTTGCACCAGTTTATATACCCCTTTACAGGTTATTATTTACCCCCTTGGGTGCAAGAAAGATCTCCAAGGCATTGCATTTTGCGGTCATAATAATTTACTTTACATTAATATAGGTCTAATTTTTCCTGTTTGATGCTATGAGTTATAAAAAAATCCAGATTAAAGGGATAGTAACCCCCCCGAGAAACTTTCTGACAAATGCAAGGAATAATCACAACATACTTAACTCCGTTATTCCCATCTCTCAAACCGTTCTGGTTTGAGAGATGTTAGAAAATAAAGACCTCCGCTCCCTCCCCCTTCTCATGTGTCCGCTGTATAGCGGACGTCATGAGATCCTGATTCTGGGACCAGACGGCGGCTCTTCAGGAAAGCTGTCACCTAGATATCTCGGTATAATTACTTCATCAGAATGGTCTAAAACGTGTGCCTGGCTTGCAAGCACATGTTGTAGACCATACCGAAGAAGTAATTATACCGAGATATCTAGGTGGCAGCACTCCTGAAGAGCCGCCGTAAGTCGGTCGACCGGATTCTGCTTCTGACAGCTTTACAGCTCATCAGGCAGAAAGGGGAGGGAGCGGAGGTCTTTCTTTTCTTACATCTCTCAAACCATAATGGTTTGAGAGATGGGAATAACGGAGTTAAGTATGTTGTGATTATTGCTTGCGTTTGTCAGAAAGTTTCTCGGGGGGGGTTACTATCCCTTTAATTTATAGGGCCCAGATTCTCTTACCTTCCATACAAATGTCATTCAGCAGGTCCAATAAATCTGTATCCATGAACAGTTTTCCTGTCCCCTTTTTCAGTTTTTTCAAAACTATCACCAGAATGACCGTCTTCCTGAATGAACATCCAGATTCCCCGTATCCAGTTAACTCCAGTTTAATTCCTGAGCTGCACGTTGAGCAATACCTGGGACAGGATCCCCAGTGTGAATCTTGCAAGGAGTTCTGGTCCTTAAAGTGTTAATTAAAGTGTTAGCAACCATGACAACTGAGGACCATAAGACTTTTTTTTAAATGCACACCATGGGAGAGCTTTAGTCTTAGTCTACAGCACTCCATAGCAAATGAGAGGAACAGCACTTCCTGTTGACCACAATAGAAAACTGCAATTTATTAACCATTTGATGTGCCATAATTTCTTTTTTCATTCTCTTGTTACATTAAAAAAAGATTTATTCTCCATTAAGTGTAATTACCTCAATATGACAATGGCATCCTTTGCAAAATTTGTTGCTGTATTCTCTAATAATAAAAAAATATATATGAACAAATACATGCAAGGCATCTTTAGCACCGCCCAACCCCCCGCATCCCACACCACCCGGTAAGTGGCCTTTTGGAACCAGGCTGGGGGGTGGCAGACTGTGTATGTGCGAATCTGTAACTACCAATGTACAGTGGAACCAGGTGGGGAGGTCAGTGTAAGTGGAGCTCTGTAACTACCAATGGACAGTGGAACCAGTTGGGCAGGTCAGTGTAAGTGGGGATCAGTAACTACCAGTGGAACTAGGTGGGTAGGTCAGTATAAGTGAGGATTTGTAACTACCAGTGGACAGTGGAATGTGTAAGTGGGGATCAGTAACTACCAGTGGACAGTGGAACCAGGTGGGTAGGTCAGTATAAGTGAGGATCAGTAACTACCAATGGACAGTAGAACCAGGTGGGGGAGGTCAGTGTAAGTGGGGATCAGTAACTACCAATGGAGAGTGGAACCAGGTGGGTAGGTCAGTATAAGTGGGGATCAGTAACTACCAATGGACAGTGGAACCAGGTGGGGAGGTCAGTGTAAGTGGGGGATCAGTAACTACCAGTGGACAGTGGAACTAGGTGGGTAGGTCAGTATAAGTGGGGATCTGTAACTACCAATGTACAGTGGAACCAGGTGGGGGAGCAGTGTAAGTGGGGATCAGTAACTACCAATGGACAGTAGAACCAGGTGGGGGAGGTCAGTGTAAGTGGGGATCAGTAACTACCAGTGGAGAGTGGAACCAGGTGGGTAGGTCAGTATAAGTGGGGATCAGTAACTACCAATGGACAGTGGAACCAGGTGGGGAGGTCAGTGTAAGTGGGGGATCAGTAACTACCAATGTACAGTGGAACCAGGTGGGGGAGCAGTATAAGTGGGAATCTGTAACTACCAATGGACAGTAGAACCAGGTGGGTATGTCAGTATAAGTGGGGATCAGTAACTACCAATGGACAGTAGAACCAGGTGGGGGAGGTCAGTGTAAGTGGGGATCAGTAACTACCAGTGGACAGTGGAACCAGATGGGTAGGTCAGTATAAGTGGGGATTTGTAACTACCAGTGGACTGTGGAGCCAGGTGGGAGAGGTCAGTGTAAGTGGGGATCTGTAACTACCAGTGGACAATGGAACAAATCTGGGGTGTCAGACAATGTATGTGTGAATCTGGGACTACAAGTGGACAGTGGAACAAATCCAGAGTGTGGGTTGCAGTTGTGAATCTGTGACTACCAGTGGGCTCTTTGTGTCCCATTACAATACTGTCTCAGTGGCATGGTGACCCCTCAACACAGTTTGCACCAGCATTTTTTTTTTTACGTCACTGGAAAAAGTTTTGCATAGATCTTAGATATTACCTGTATCTGTCCATGTTTATTTCATTCTTTTCTGGAACACCTGTCATTGTTAGGGCTGTTTAAAAGAAAAAAAAGTGAAATAAAGTTTAGTAAGGGAAATTAAACAAAAAAACTGAACATTTTCATCCTATCCGGGTCACATTTAAAGAGACAAATAACATACTTTACATTTTAAATATTTTGCAAGTGCAGGACATGAAAATTCAAATTGCCTATATGTTTTTTGTTTTTCTTTAACTTCACTTTTTCTCTGAATCTGTGTCCAGAGAGCCTTCTGTCAGGGACTGTAAAAACAGAAAACAATCCCTGCAGCACTGAGGGATCTGTATATTGTACTGGGTGCAAGTATTTATGATGTTGGGGTAGTGTTACATTGTATCACTACCCCTGCTTTCACATTCCCTGACAGAAAACTGTATGGTGGACTAAGGTCCAGTGAGCTCACTGTTGAGGACACAAAACTGTGAAAAAAACAGAATAGTTTAAGATTAAGAAAATCATAAAAAGTATTGGCAATTTGTCTTCCATGTAATGCCCTTGCAGAACATTGAAAGTCAGAAAGTATGTTTACAGTCATTAAAGATTTGAAAGGAGATATAAAGCATTAGATACCGTTTCTAGTCAGAATCTTCAACATTCAACCTTGATTATGTGTCCTAAATTTCTGTCCTTTGATGTGAATTTGCTAACACACTGCTTTAAAAAGGTCTGCACAGCTAGATTTTTATGTCATAGAAGAGATGTATTTTTGTTGCTTGCACAATAAAGTTTCACAATCACACAATTTGCATAGTCTGTCTATAAGAGGAGCACAGGATATACAAGAAAAAAGTCTGGTATTACACCTCAGAAGAAAACACAGGGAAAGTGACGTGGACAATAAACACTTCAATATTGTGTCTCTGGGATTTCCTCATTCCTGTTGATTAACTACATGGAAAATCACAGCAAGCTCCTGTCTTAAGCATGGGGCAGTGATTAAGTAAAGACACAGACACATGATTTGGGTTAAACCAGGCCACAGCTTTATTCACTCAAAATACACACCATTTACATCGTTATTTACTTTAAGCCCTTGCCAATTCCTACCATGGTAGACATAAACTTGCCTACCCCTTTTACCAGAGCCTGCGGCTCTACCCGTTTTAACTTCACCATACCGCGCCCCATTAGCTGGCCCGTAGCTCAATGGGGCCGGTGATTAAACCCGCGACCCCAGTCCGGGCGTCCTTGTCACCAGGCCGCTGGCCTCCTTATTCCCCAATTACTGACCATTCTACCCTTGGCAAGGGCCCAAAGCGCCCAAAAGCTGTGACAAACATAACAAAAATTCCCACAACCCCTAAACCCAACAACCAAACAGGGAGGGAGGGAGGGAGGGAGGGACAATCACTTTCTTTTGTTTTTTCTTAAGAGGAAGTTCCCAGCAACCCCTTGCCCTATATACTCTTACTACCCCCACACCTCACTTCCTGCCTACCCCCCCTCTAAACTTTACTTAACTACCCCCGCTTAGACATGCCCCCCCTTCTAAGTTGCGGGGGGGTCTTGTCTTAAGCATGGGGCAGTGATTAAGTAAAGACACAGACACATGATTTGGGTTAAACCAGGCCACAGCTTTATTCACTCAAAATACACACCATTTACATCATTATTTACTTTAAGCCCTTGCCAATTCCTACCATGGTAGACATAAACTTGCCTACCCCTTTTACCAGAGCCTGCGGCTCTACCCGTTTTAACTTCACCATACCGCGCCCCATTAGCTGGCCCGTAGCTCAATGGGGCCGGTGATTAAACCCGCGACCCCAGTCCGGGCGTCCTTGTCACCAGGCCGCTGGCCTCCTTATCCCCCAATTACTGACCATTCTACCCTTGGCAAGGGCCCAAAGCGCCACAAGGGCCTGATGCGTTTCCCAACTCATCCAGGCCCTACCCCACCACTAAAGCTGTGGCCTGCTCCAACGCCCCCGACAGTTCCAGATTAAAGAAGTCCAGCCCCAAGTCATTGGGGTGAACCCCGTCCTCCCAGAACAAAGACAAGTCCTTATCCTCAAACACCCGATGACGAACCGCCAACCCCCCACGAGAGACCACAAAGCGAGAAACTCTCCTATTAAGACGAATCCTACCCTTATCTAAAGCCGTAGGATCGCGAGCTCTAGCCCAAAATCGCCGAGGAATAATCTCGGACCACACAACCCTCAAGCCCGGAAAACCGAGGAGTAAAGACTCCAAATCCCCTTTAATGGCCTCCCCCAACTGCCAAACAGGGACCGTCCCCAAATCATTGCCCCCCAAATGGACCACCAAAACATGCGGAGCCGAACCCTCAACCGACACCAGCCTCGAAATCAAAGGCATAAATTGAGCCCAACTCAGACCCCTATAACCAAACCAAGACACCCGCGCCAACGATCCATCCAAGGACATCTGTAATCCTCGCTCCCGGACAGCGGCTCTCCTACTCGCCCAGAACACAAAGGAGTGCCCCACGATCCACACCCGCAGGACATCAGCACCTGTAAAACAAACAAACATACAGTAACCCCCAGCCCAGAACCACCCCTAATCCCCTAAAACTCGGCCCAGACGGACGTATGACCGAAAACGCGACGATTCCCAACGGCCAATCCGCTTAATAGTCGAATCCGGACACCCCAACCTAGCAGCCTCCATCACAGCACCGATACGGAAAGAGTGGCCACCAAACTCCCCCGCCGGAAAACCCAAATATTCCAAACCCATCCGAAAAACCCTGAGAAACTGAAAACGCGTAAGGACTGAGTCGTCCCGGTGAACCAACAACGGACCCGACACCGAAGGTCGCATGGACAAAAAACGCCGAACCGCCGACACCGGACACGCCTCAACACCCCCCGACGCGTACAACTTAACCCAACTACCCCTACCGAACACATCAGTTGTTGACCGCCGCAAATGGAATTCCAAAGAATCCGACCACAAACGAACGTCCTCCATCAACACCCCACCCGGCCGGGACTTGCTACAACTGAGCAGCTCACCGACGCGAAGTGCGCCAAAAAACACCAAGCAATAGGCCGCACAAAACAAACACCTCTCAAAATCATCCCGACAAATCGACGGAAGGACATCCACAATCCGCCGCAGTAAGTTAAAGGAAACCGGACGACGAGAATCGCGAGATGCCACCCCCCGACGCAAACCCCGCAATGCCATCCGCACCGAAAACGACTTTGTAAAATCCGTCCATCCCCTCAACTTGAAGCCAAAGGCCAGACCCGACACTTTAGCCGACAAAGCCGAGGCCGACAGCCCCCTACCATGCCAATCCCACACCAACCATAGTACCCCAGCAACACACTCAGCTTCAGACCCCAAAGAGCCCGCCAACCCCTCCAGAGAAATCCAGTCGTCCCAAGCTGCGGCATACCGCGCCCAGGTGGCCGGCGACACCGAATTCACGATCCAAGAGGCAACGGTACTCCGCCAAGGTCCCACAAACCCACAGGGCAAGGCGTCCCCACTGCCTTCGCCCCCGGGCACGCCTTCCGGAAATCCGCCACCTGGAACCGAGATAAAGCGTCAGCCGCCACATTTAAAACCCCAGGCACATGACGCGCCCGGAAAGACAAATTCAAACGCAAACAGCACAGCACCAAACGCCTCAACAACGCCAAAACTGGCGGAGAAGACACGGAAAGGGAATTGACAGACTGGACCACCCCCATATTGTCGGAATGAAACACAATGCGGCAATCCCGCATACGGTCACCCCACAACGAAACTGCCACCACTATCGGGAAGAGCGCAAGGAATAAGATATTCAGTGTTAACCCCGCGTGGATCCAGGCCTCCGGCCAAACCTCCGCACACCAGTCTGAACCGAAAATTGCCCCAAAACCGACAGACCCAGCAGCATCGGTATAAAGATCTAGGTCACCGTTGGTTCGCACCGGCGACTGCCAGTAGGAGCGGCCGTTAAAATCAACCAGGAACTGTTCCCACACCTTGAGATCTTCCCGCAAAGGCAACGTCATCCGAATGTGATGGTGCGGGTGCAATGCACCCCCCGTAGCCTGCGCCAAACGCCGGCTAAACACCCGACCCATGGGGATAATCCGGCTGGTAAAATTGAGTTTACCCAACAAGGACTGCAAGGCACGAAGGGAAACCTTCCGAGCCTTCCTGCAAGCCAACACATCCCCCAACAGAGCAGCCAGCTTGTCTGACGGCAACCTGCATTCCATGGAAACTGAGTCCAACTCAATCCCCAAGAAACAGAGACAAGTCGTGGGCCCTTCCGTCTTCTCCCGGGCCAACGGGACCCCAAACTCACTACAAACTCGTTCCAGAGTTTCCAGCAAGCGGCAACACACATCCAGACCACCAGGCCCAACGCATAAGAAATCATCCAAACAGTGCGAAATGGACGAGAATCCTGCCTCCTTACACACCACCCACTCGATGAACGTACTAAAGTGCTCAAACAGAGCACAGGATAATGAACACCCCATGGGCAGGCACAAGTCCACAAAATATTCGCCATCCACCTTGCACCCGAACAGATGATGGCAGTCAGGATGAACCGGGAGAAGACGGAACGCCGACTCAATGTCAGCCTTAGCAAACCACGCCCCACGCCCAGCCCGAATGGCCAAGGCAAGCGCCTTATCAAAGGAAGCGTATGAGACGCTGCAAAGCGCAGGGTCAATCGCATCATTGACCGAACGCCCGAACGGGAAGAACAGATGATGGATGAGACGAAACTTACCCGGATCCCTCTTCGGGACCACCCCCAAAGGAGAAACCCGGAAATCCGGCAGAGGTGGTCTAGAAAACGGACCCGCCATCCAACCCAAACGCACCTCCTTCATCACCTTGTCCCGCAGAACATCAGGGTGTTGGGTCGCCGACCGCAAATTCCCAGCATCAGACACCCCAAACCCGGCCTTGCAAGGGATCCGAAAACCCACAGTGAACCCCTCCTCCAGGATCTCCGCCGCCCGCCTATCCTTGTACACCCTTAGCCAGGGACCCATCTTTTCTGCGGACACTGGAGTCCTCCCCCTTGCCGCCCACTGCACCCCCCTTGTCACCCCCACGGGGTTTCTTAAAACATTTGGCAAAGGGGTGGGAGCCCGAGCAGCCGGAGCATTCATGCTTAAATTTACAGGAGGAACCCCACTTGCAATGCCCGTCGTTGAATTGCCAGCAGAACCCGGCTTTTTTGGAAGCCGAGGTGGACGCGGCGGGGAGCCCCAACCCCCCAGCGCTGGCCTGAAAGGACTGCAGCCCCATGGGAGAACCAGCCGGACGAGTCATGATCGATAACCACAACCCAATGTCCAACTGATCCCACGAGACGGCAGGCCAAACCGCCATACGCTGAAGAAACTGCTCGTCATACGTCCACCACGCCAAGCCTCCATAAATCCGACAAGCATTCCAGATCGTGTCCTGGTAGCAAAACAACGACGAGCATTTCGAAGGAAAGCGTTCCCCAATAACACTGGCAAGGATGGAAAAGGCGCGGATCCAATTCCCAAACACCTTCGGTATCTTGCGGTACCGGCGGCGTTCCTTTTCTTCCCTCTTTTCCGCATCCTTTTCCTCCTTGTCAGGGGGAGCCTCATCCAGCGGAAGGAGTGAAAAGATTTCCAAGAATTTGTTCCGCCAGATCTTCTCCTTAACCTCCAACTTCAAATGAATGCCCAACGGCCCCGCCCAGCACATGTATGCGGCCCCAAACGCCGCAGTAGGAACCCCTCCCAGCGGAGAAGGACCCACCCCACTACCCCCAACCCCACTCAAACCCGGCAACTGCGAATCCACAGCCGCACCCGCCAGAACACCCACCCCCCCGGCAGTCCACCACCCGCAACAGGAACCGAACCAGCGGGAGAGGGACCACCTACCACACCCCCAGGACCCGCAACCACCAATGCCCCGGGCAGCACCAAACCCAGAGCACCAGGCAGAAGCGACCCCGGCGCACCAACCCCAACTGACACCGCACCAGCACCTAAAGCCCCGGCCCCAACCCCAGATACCCCGCCAGGAATGGAGACAACACCACCAACCCCCAACCCCTGAGCCCCACCCCAGGGACCACCAGCCGGCAAAGCTACGGGAGCCCCACCCCCAGACCCCGCCCACTTGCAGGGCTCAGCTGGACAGGTGGCCGGGCGCGGGTGCTCCGCACCAGACACGCCTCAGACACAGAAGGGGACCCAGCAGCTCTTCCATCAAGTTGCTTCCGCAGCCAGTCAGCACCTCCAGCTGCCAGCAAGCGCCGGACCTCTTCCAGCAGACCCTCCGCCATGCCAGTAAGCACAATCACTTTCTTTTCTTTTTTCTAAAGAGGAAGTTCCCAGCAACCCCTTGCCCTATATACTCTTACTACCCCCACACCTCACTTCCTGCCTACCCCCCCCCCTCTAAACTTTACTTAACTACCCCCGCTTAGACATGCCCCCCCTTCTAAGTTGCGGGGGGGTCTAGTTTACAGAAGCATATACATTTGTCACAAGAAAAAATATAGGACTTGACTTTATACAAAATGTTAATATCCTTGGGGGAGATACATTAAAGTGTGATAAAGAGGTGATAAAGCAGAGCCATCTTCTCCAGTGATATCACTTCTCCAGTTTCTATGTTATTTTATGGATTCTATGTAATAAGATTCCTAAAGTATGTGAGATCTTAGTGCATAGGCTCCATAGAATAACATAGGGATTGGAGAAGAGATATCACTAGAGATGTATCTCAATTTTATCACCTCTTTATCACACCATAGTGCATCTACCCCCTCTTGTTTATACCCAGAAGCCACCCATTTAAAGTGGACACATCAGCTTGATTTTTATTGGCATATTTGAAAACTGCATTCAAAGCTACTTCAGTTTCATGTTAGACAAATGTCCAGCAGATAGTTAATTAAAGGGGATGTATCATCCCTATACAAGTTATCATGAATCGTTAGCTTATAGAGCGAATATAAGTAAATGTGTATTAATTTTTTTGAAGCTCCTATTTGTCTAAATTGAAGTAATAGTATCTGCCCTGCAGCTACTTCTGCATAGACTGAGGTTACCTGCTCTGCACCGCAGCCTGTCACTCTGCCTCTGCTCCCCTCCCTCTATCCAGCCTCCTGCAATGACGGAGGCTTTATGTCTGTAAACTGGAGCACTTTCATTGGCAGAGATCGATATGTAGCCAATGAGATCGCTCCAGCTTCAGGCAGAAAACCTCCGTCATCGGAGGAGGCTGGATAGTGGGAGGGGAGCAGAGGCAGAATGACAGACTGCGGTACAGAGCCAGCTGTTGGCTGCTGCTGCCGAGTTCTACATAATACAATGAACTACACATGCAAAACACTCAGCACTCCTGAGACAATGTACAAAACAAAAGTCAGGAAAAATACATACTCCAAAATTACCGTTGATTTAACCCCTTAATGCCCAAGGACTTACATGTACGTCCTCGGGCGGATGTCCCTTAAGGACAGAGGACATACACGTACATCCTCCATTTCTGGGTCCCTGCACGGCTGCACACCATTCGAGGATTCCAGAATCATTAAAAAAAAAAAAAAATACACGGCGGGTGTTAAGTGACGGCCGCGTGTGCTCACAGCCGGTCACTAAGGGGTTAAAGCAGGGGAATGTATAAGTCAAAGACTGAGTGACATGAAACAGAGGTTTGTATTTAAAGGGATAGTAATGTTTAAATTTATTTAATACTGTAGGCATTAAAAAAAATAAGTACAACGATGTAAGTCTTAACTCTCAAACCTTTATGGTTTGAGAGATAACTTGCTAAAGTAAACCCCTTCAGGCTGTTTCAGACAAGTCTGCCATCTAGTGGACAGCGGGAGATTCCGGTCCCGGGACCAGCTGGCGGCTCTGCTGAAGAGCTGCCGTCCGGTCAAATGACCGGAATCTTCTGCTGTCCCATAGAGGGCTGAAACAGCCTGGAGGGGGGAACTTTAGCCAATTATAATTCTCAAAACATAAAGGTTTGAGAGATAAGACTTACATTGTTGTACTTATTTTTTTTTTAATGCCTACAATATTAAATAAACTTAAATTTAAACATTACTATCCTTTAAATGAGAATATTCAGAGGAAGGCCATGTTACATCAGGGTTCTGTACTGGGGTCCATTTTTTTAATATTTTTATTAGTGAGTGATATTGCAAAAGGTCATCAGCGTAAGATATGCCTGTTTTGGAGACAATACAAAAATCTGCATCAGGGTAGACATTACTGGGGAAATAAGCCAAATTCCAAACAATGTAAGCAAATTAGAAGAATGGACAAGAGTGTGGCAGCTCCATTTTATTGTTGATAAATGTAAAATAATGTACTTGGGACTAATTATAGGCAGGCAGGTAATGTAACAAAGCAGCAGGGCATGCAAGCAGGGTGCTGGGCTGTATAGCCAGGGTGTTAGTAGCAGAAAGGGGGAAGTGGTCAAACCTAAACCTCACCTGGAGTATTGTGTTCAGTACTGGAGACCCCATGCTCAGAAGGCTATAGATATTATAGAGAGAATTCAGAAAAAGGCTACTAAACTGGTGACTGGTACCGGATAAAAGTACCGGATAGACTAAAGGACAGACCTCTGTTAGCAGCTGGAGCTCCCATGTGGTCCTGTCTCCAGTACTGCAGAGCGCTGGGAGATGATGTCATCTCTTAGCACTCTGCATTACTAGAGTGCCGAAGACAGAGAGGGAGCTCAGCTGCTAATAGATGTCTGTGCTGAAGAAGGCACAGACCTCAGCTTGTTGTGGGGGGGGGGGTTGCATGGGGCAGATGGGCCTGGTCGCAGTTGCTACCCCTGCGACCCCTATTGTTATGCCACTCCTTCAATGTCTGACACCAGTAATCTTTGTGAAAATTACACCATTCAAGGATTTTGTGGAATTACCCTTATTTGAGGGCTGAAGCACACTGCCACAGAGGCTTAGGGAATATGCTGCATTACTGCATAATCTACTATATTTGAGACAACCTCATAGTAGGCTGAAATGGGGTCCATCACTTACACTGAGCTGTGATCTTTATATACCAAAACCCAGCACGTGGTACCTTCTCCCACTGTATCAGATGTCCACATAGTGTTCCCCTAACTCCTAGATACAGCTGTCCCCATTTCCTCCACATCATTCTGTGACTGATTTAATTGACAGTGGTCTGTGACACATTTCCAGTGATGGCACCAGTCTGCAGAGCATTGAAGCCCCACAGATGTCAACACAAATGATACACAAGTGATTAGAGAGAGACAAAGGGGGTGACTTCTCCAGTGATATCACATCTCCAGTTCCTATGTTATTTTATAGAGCCTATGAAATGTTACTGCATATGCTCCATAGAATAACATAGAAACTTGAGAAGTGATATCACTGGAGTAGTTATCTCCACTTTATCACCTCTTTATCATGCCATAGTGCATTTCCCCCAATGTGTGAATGAAAGATGTACATTGGAAGAATAGGATGACAAAAGTGAGGTGTTATGAGTTTAAAATTGGCAAATAATGGCACGTCTCGCTTGGTGACTAATTCCCCCAAAAAGTGCAATTTTTCTGCTTTTTTTCGCCTAGCTCATTCCATTGAAATCAATGGGAACATTGAATTTACACACAACACATAACACATGTTGTTTTATTTCCCAAAGGCATAGTATAAAAGGGGTATGAGGGTGTGTGTTGGTGGAATGTGGGGAAAGAATCAGTTGAACAGGGAAAGTTTTTTGCTGGCGGTGGTTTACTGGGATTGAGGGGACAGTTAATAAAAAATAAAAACTAAATATATTAAAAAAACCCTTAAGACTTGGTATAAAAGGGGTCTGAGGAGGGTGCCAGTGTTGATGGGGGGAGTCTGGGGAAAGAATCAGTTGAACAGGGAATTTGTTCTGGTGGGGTTTGTTGACTGGTGTTGGGGGGAAAGTTATTAAAAAATAAAATAAGAATTTGTACGTAACGGGACAGAGACAGGGACCCCCTGACGTAAGCTGTGACTGGGGTAGACTGATACTTGATGGGATAGAGTATTTTGTAGAGGAAGATTTCTGGACTTAGACTTGTGTTAGGCTCTGAGGAAACATTGATTTGTAGGACATAGACTTATTACTATTAACACAAGCCCTGAGGAAAAATTGATTAGTTGTAGGAAATAAGACTTGTGTTAGGCCCAGTCCGGGAGGAAACATTGATTTATAGGGCTTAGACTTGTTTGGCCCAAGCCCTGAGGTAACATTGATTTGTAGGACTTAGGCTTGTTAGAAACAAGCCCCCCCCCAAATTGTTTATTTTTATTGTAGGCCTCTGTTTTTTTTTTTTTTTGTTTATTTTAAAGAACAAGCCCTAAGAAAAAAAATTCAGTACTGGCCTAGTGCCAGTAGGTCATGTAGTGTTGGCCAGTCGCCACATGCCCTGGCGTAATTGTGGAACTCCCTTGACAGCAGGAAGTGTCCCTCTCACATCAGCAACTACAATGTTCACGGTGTGTGTATCTGCACTCACATGAAACACCTGGCACAACTCTTTCCAAACACCATGACACTTAGGGCCCCCAATGTGAAATTCCCCCACCAGAAACCAAGTACTGCCGCTATCACTATGCCCCTTGTCCACTCCCCACTAAGGACACATGACAACTTGCAGACAGTTTAACAGCAATGATGAACCCTCCCTGCCACCAGCTTAGCATATTCTGCTGGATAGAATCTCATTAGATGCCGCTTTATGCCCTGGTTGCGATTATCCTCTACCACACTGCCATGTGTGGTCAGTGCCACACAGTGTGCAATGGGTGGACACGAACAACCACATCCTGACATCTACAGAATGTTATCTTCCGCACCAAGAGATAGCCAATGAAAGAGGTGGATTGGCAGAAGATGCAGTTATCCTAGAGCAAGAAGGTGATGGCAAACTAGGTGTTTCGCTCATCAAACTTTCAGCCTCTGATTGGGTTTCTCTATTCTTCCTCCTTTTTGATCTCTGCTTGCCTCTTGTTGCCTTTGGGGAGAGTCATGGGGTACATCAACAGTAATTCCTGATTTCTGTGGTGGTTGTTTGGCTTTAACATGTTTCACATAAATGTAATGGTGTCTGTGTTTCATATGTGTTATCAGAGTGGTTGTGCCAAGGTGCATTCCCTCCTTTCCCCTTTTCACTGTTTTGTCACAAATTGTGCATAGTGCCGTTGTTGATCACTGCACTGTGCTTGCCCCAAGAGAAGAATAGTCCCACCATAACTTTCAGAGGGGAGGTGAAATGTGGAGATGAATGGCTTCTTTTTTCCTTCTCCACATTCCCTTTCACTGGCTGGGGCAGAAGATGACGTTGCTGCTGTTCCTACAACTACCTCAAAATCAGCACTGCTATAGGACTGGGAGTATTGCTTCTGGCAATTGGAACCTGTCCTAGTCCCGCATCACTTGTTGACCCCATTTCCACTGTGTCCACGGTGGTCTGTGGCACACTAGCCTGCTCCTCAGCATCCTGCTGCCCTTGCAAATCAGCAGCAGGAATCAGAGCAGTTGCCGCAAATTCCAAAAGCTCGCTGCTGGTGGCGGTGCCCATCCCCATTCCTGTTTTCCATTCCTTCTCTGTTTGGGCTTAAAAGGCAATTAATGTCTCTTCCACCCCAGCTTCTCCACTATCATCGTCACCACCACCACCAGTCCCTCCGTGCTGCTGCTCTATTACAGGCATCTCACTGCTGGTTGGAGGAGATGATGAGAAATTTGACAGAGGGTCCCCTAATGACACACATGCCATTTTTTGTTGACCTGAAGAAGGCAGACTGGCAGCACTATCAGCAGGCACAGTCAGCTGATCTGTGCTCCTGGTGGTGGTGGTATTATTGCTGCTAGGCAACAGTTCTGCCTTCTTCAGGATCATGTTCCACCTGGAGAATGCCGTGGGAGGAAGGGGACTCCCAGGGTCAGGGGAATGGTGTGGGCTCCCTTGACCGCTAGTCTGGACACTTTGCATTACTTTCCCTACCACTCCCCTAATGCTAGTCCCACCAGCTGCTTCACCATCACTGTTACGACTATGAAAACCATCCACATCAATATCAGTCCCTGGATCTTCCTTCTCACAGTCACAAGTAATATGATGATCACACCCTCCTTCACTCCTAACACTCTGTACAAGCTGCTGTACCTTATTAGTAGTAGTACTAATGGCTTGGGGACTGCTTGGGGATGACAAGTGTGACTTAGGGTCCCTTGCTGACACACTTGGCATCATCTCCTCCCCCCCTGAGAAATGCACGACACACTGGCAGCAGGTTCGGCACTGGCAGCAGGCTCAGGCAGCTGACCTGTCCTGCTAACACTACTACCCTCTTCTTCCTCCCGTGAGATAAATTTCCCCAAGATCCCTAGGGGTGATTTAGGGGGACTGGCCAGCATTGAGTCTGGGAAACCAGGGCATCCAGACCCTTTCATGTTGGTGGTACTGATCACTTCCTCCTCCTGATACTCACTGGACACATAACGGTCCTTCCAGGTTCTAGTTTTATTGTTATTAAACCTGCTCATAGTGATACCAGTCACTATGAGCCTCTCCTGCCTCAATTTTGCTATTAATTTCACAACACCCAAGCTTAGCACCCCTCTCCCTCACTCTGTAGCTTCTTGTACTGTGTTTCACTTCCTGGAAAATGGCACGTTTTTATAGCAAAAAGATGAAAAATATGTTAATAAAGGGGTAAAAACTTTTTAGCCGTTGAAAAAATAGCAAAGCATTTTTGTCAATGGGTGAAAATGGTGAAGATTTTAATCACTGCATTAAAGCAGATTTTCCTAAGAAAAAGCAGACAACCCTGTGGTTTTCTCTGATTTTTTCCCTGGAACACGACGGGAACTTTCGCCCCCACCCCTAGTTATGAGTTAATGTGATATACAGAACTAGCCTTTGTGTGGGAGGAATTATTTATATGTTGAAGTTGGAAGGGGATATAATCACTTGTGTCCCTCTCACACCCGTGACTCCCTATCATGTCAGTTCTGTTGTACTTAAAGGGATAGTATTACTTCAAAATTACTATCCCTCATATTGTAGCCCTTAATAAACTGAGTTAAATGACACCAGCGGCATCTCTCAAACCTTTATGGTTTAAGAGATAGCCGCTTTCAAATTTCCTCTCCCCTTCTGTCAGCGTTCTGCTGCCAGCAGGGGAATCCGGTCCCGGGACAGGCAGAGGCTCTTAAACAGAGCCGATATCTTGTTATGGAAGGAAAAATGATTCATTGAAAGTGTCTTATACGTGTGCTTGGTTACCAAGCACACGTAGAAGACTGTTTCAATGAATCATTTTTCCTTCCATAACGAGATATCGGCTCTGCTGAAGAGACTCCGCTTGATTCAGAGACCGGATTCTCCTGCTGGCAGCAGAAAGCTGACAGCAGGGGAGAGGAAACTTTGAAAGCGGCTATCTCTTAAACCATAAAGGTTTGAGATATGCCGCTGGTGTCATTTAACTCAGTTTATTAAGGGCTACAATATGAGGGATAGTAATTTTGAAGTAATACTATCCCTTTAAAGGGATAGTAAAGTCCCAAAAAAGTATGTTTTAAATGGTAGCTGCACTAAAAAAACACTTAATGTGCTTATTCCTCTCTCTCAAACCGTTATGGTTTGAGTGAAATAAGAAAAGAAATAAGAAAAGAGAAGTCCTCCGTTCCCTCCCCTTTCTGCCTGACGAGCTGTAAAGCTCTCAGAGGCAGAATCCGGTCAACCGACTTTAGGCGGCTCTTCAGGAGAGCTGTCATCTAGATATCTAAGTATAATTACTTCATCGGTATGGTCTACAACGTGTGCCTGGCTTGCAAGCACACGTTGTGGACCATTCCGATGAAGTAATTATACTTGTATATCTAGATGACAGCGCTCCTGAAGAGCCGCCGTCCTGTCCCGGAAGCAGGATTTCATGACGTCCGCTGTGCAGCTATGATTTAGAACATACTTTTTTTGGGACTTTACTATCCCTTTAAAGTCTGTATCCAACAATAAGTTGCCACATCAACACGTTAAACACTTGCAATGCGTTGGATATCGCTCTGGCTCTCAAAAAGTTAGACACTGTAGCCAGATTTGTTTTAAATCTCAGGTTGAGCTTTTTCTGGAAGTTTCCTTGTATACACATATCTCTGTATTACGGACGGAAAGCTGAACCACAGACAAACACCTTATGTGTCTGAGATGTCTCCAGTGCATTCTGCTGCAGTTGTTGTAACATGCATGACATACACATAAGTGGTTAAAGCGGAACTATAACCCTATTTTAGTCCCCCTCAATAATTAGGCATATGGCGATTAGGTTCTTAACAACGCTATTATCGGACACAAGTACCAAGTTCTGAAGTAATCCTCCTTCTTCTGAGAGCGGTAGCCAGGCTTGCACACAGACATCTTGGCTTAGAGACATCTGCGCGCCTGCGCTGTCCGTCCCGGTCTCCTCTAGAAGGCATTGCATAGTACATTAAGGTACCAGAAGGGACTGATGGCACAGGCACGCAGACGGCTCTAAAGCAAGAAACCTGGCCATCAGTATCAGAAGAATAAGGATTAGTTCAGAACTTGGTACTTGTGTGAGATAATAGTGCTATTAATAAGCTAGTCACCATATGCCTAATTATTGGGAAGGGGACTAATATAGGGTGATAGTTCTGCTTTAAGTAACACATAAGTCACAGATCTTTGTGTTACATGAGAAAAACTGAATCAAAGACCTTGTGATGAATTGATTATCCCCAAAGGATAAATCTGCACTGTTATATATACAACACTACGTCATCTAAAGGGTAAAGTGACTAAAACAACACAGATCTATGTGTTGTTATTAAAAAAAGATAATGCATTTACTGCAACTTAATGGTTTGGAGATCCCTCTAGCATTAAAGGGGTTAAAAGCCTTATTTAAATCGATGGGAATTTGTATTGTTCCTCTATGGTGCCGTTGATTTGCTCCAAAATTGCAAATTTATTATTCGTTACATTGGGTGCTTAGACAATGGCATACCTAATATGAAAAACAAAACAAAATACCCTATATAAACACCAATACACACACACCATACATACAAATACACACACCATATACATATCATAAACATACACCATACACTAACATATACACCATACAGACACATATACACACACACACCCAAACACACACCATATGTACAAATACACACACACACACCATATACACCATACAGACACGCAGACATATTCACACACACATCCAAACGCACACCATACATACAAATACACACACCATATACGTATCATAAACATACACTAACATATACACCATACAGACACACATACATATGCACACACACACACATCCAAACGCACACCATACGTACAAATACACACACACACACACCATATACACCATACAGACACGCACACATATACACACACATCCAAACGCACACCATATACGTATCATAAACATACACCATACACTAACATATACAGCATACAGACACACATACATATACACACACACACATCCAAACGCACACCATATGTACAAATACACACACACACCATATACACCATATAGACATGCACACATATACAAACACACACACACTATAGCTGTGCACAAGCATTGACAATAATATTTTCATGACTAGTCGAAGTTACCTTCCTAAAATGCATCCTGGGAACCCTCTGTACAATTTCCTTTCTAGTTCCTCACTACTGAATGGATCCAGACTTTTCCCATTACATAGGTAGTTAACAACACTACTTAAAACAATTCAGCTTTTTATACTCACAGTCCCTCCTCTCCCTTCTCACCCCACTCCCCAAGGCAATTGGGCACTCGCCCAACAAGAAAGGGCTGTGGCGTGGCCAGGGCAGAGGGCGGAAGGCAGGGGCTGCCTACCATCTTAATGGACCTCGGGGCATCCAGCCCCTTCAGTTATTTTTTTTTCATTGTCTTCCTGCTAAAATGTGGGAGGATGGAGAAGTAACTACCCATAAAAAGAACATTTGTAGCTTGATCACATTTAGAGAACTGAATTTCCCAGATAAATTGATCTGCAAGGGTTATTTGCATTCTTAGGTTTCTTGGCTATTAAACTTACAAAATGTGAGAGGCTTCTGAGAACGAGCAGCACCACAATGGCCTGTTCTATGGCCAGCCACCACTCAGAAGCTTCACGTTTTAGCTCTCTAGTGCCATTACAGAGGAGAAATTTTCATATACATATTAGACTAATCCCGCCCAAAAGGGAGATCCCGTTCCAAGATAACGGGAAAGTCCCCTCTGCAAGGGAACTCCAGCTAACCCCCTATGTACGTTTTGGCCTTGTTGGGCCTCATCAGGAGGGTGCAGCTGAATTCCCTAGGCACTGAGGACAAGGGGACTCCCTAAGAGTGAATGTTAATCCAGACGTGGACCCCTTGCTTTCAGTGACTAGGGAATTCAGCTGCACCCTCCTGACGAGGCCCGACAAGGCAGAAACATACGTCGGGGGTTAGCTGGTGTTCTCGTGCAGAGGGGATTTGCCTGTCATTTTGGAACTGGACCACCCTTTTGGGAGGGATTAGTCTAATATGTATGTTGAGATTTCTCTTCTGAAATGGCGCGGGATTAATCTAATATGTATGTGGAGATTCCTCCTCTGTAATGGCACTAGAGAGCTAAAACGTGATGCTTCTGAGTGGTGACTAGCCATAGAACAGGCCATTGTGCGGTTTGTTCTCAGAATCCTCTCACGTTTTGTAAGTTTGTTTCTTGGCTATTGCAAGAAAATAATATGTGATACCCTTGCTTTGAAACAAAAAGGGGTGTTTGGGACTTTCCCAGAAAGGGCCAAAGGCCAAAAGTCAAGAAATGTTGTTTGACTGTTGTTGCCAAAAGACAAAAGGTTTATTTACCCCATTCTTCTAAACTGGATCCCTTTATTATAGGGCTTCCTCCCACAAATGTAGGTTTGTGTGTGTGGTCAATATGTCATCTACAAGACAATCCTTTATCAAAGAGTTAAAAATGAAATTTACATTATGTAATTTATAAAGGCTGTGTAATACAGCCGAACCGTTGATTTCAGTAGACAACTTTTCAACTTTCATAAAGGAACCTGGGCCGTCTATCTTCAAGTGACTTTTGTACATATATATTTATACTATAAAAGAAGTGGTCAGGTGACCACAAATTCTATGTCTGTGCCACACACACCCCCAGGGAGGCAGCTAGGAGGAGATTTGCATATGTCCTCTACATTGACTGAGCCCAGTATTACACACTAAATTATAATACACACACCCCAGGGCTGGCACATCAGAGCACATATGCAGATCTACTATGGACTGCTTAAAGGGATAGTAATGCTTCATTTTAACTTTATTTTATTTTGTAGGCATTAAAAAAACATGAAGAATGATATAAGTCTTATCTCTCAAACCTTTATGGTTTATGAGATATTCACAAGCAAAGTTTCCTCCTCCCGCCCCTTTTACCTACTGTAAACAATCTCTTCTCAGATGTGGAATGCAGTCCATAGACTGGACAGATAACAGCAGGGGACACTCTTATTCCTTTGAAAACAATGAAATCCCTGCCCCCCTTGACAAGCTTTTCAGGTTTTTCCGTTATCTTAATTGAAGATTGTCCCTCTCTGCAGTCTACCTGGGCAGCTCCCTTCTGATCTGGTTGAAAAGTGTTACATCAGTAAAAGGGGCGGGAGGGGGACACTTTGCTTGTGAGTATCTCTTAAACCATAAAGGTTTGGGAGATAAGACTTATATCATTCTTCATGTTTTTTTAATGCCTACAAAATAAAATAAACTTAAAACGAAGTATTACTATCCCTTTAAGGCCAACATACACACTCCAGGAGCAGCTAGGAGGAGATTAGCTTATCTCCTACACAGAGTCATTTACATTTCCACACCCCTCACTATGCCTTTACCCAAACCAAAAAAAGATGGCTGACACTCTCCTATTGGGGACAAAAATTTCACCCATCACTACATTCTGTTTTTCCTAAAAACAGTGTTGTTTCCTCTGCAGCAATCGCCAAAAATCACATGGAGCGCATTCAGCACACTCCAGCATTGTTACACTAATGTACACTAAATACACGTTGTGTACCATAACCCTTTGACTGCCAAAGAGGTGCACAACACATTGCAAACTAACGCGATGCCCACCACTGTGGCACTTACAAGCTTGTGTTCTTCCACATTTTCCCCAAAACTATACACGCAGGTGCGAAACATACGAGCGCGCAACACACGCAATACATATGCACAACACAAAGAGACAACACACACACAACACACAATACATACATGGAATACACATGCACAACACAAACAGACAACACATACAACACACAGAAAAAACACATGCACAACACACACACCCATAATACACACACACAGCACACCACAAAATACAAACAATACACATGCAATACACACACATGCAAAACACACGCACACACGCGCAAAACACATGCACACAACACACGTGCAAAACACACACAATACACCTACACATGCAATACACACACAGAAGAAACCGTGCAAACTGGAATCACCCCATATGCCAGGGCTAGGGCTCACAGTTCTGGGACTACCCATTAGCTTTTGAAAATCTTTGTGATATTCTCTGCAAGGTGTAGCCCTCCCCCACACTATCTCCTATTTCAAAAAAATAAATATGCCATTTCCATTCTGTGCCATTCCTATGATAAGGTAAGGGTTTGCAGGGGCCTTTTTCAATATACACACACCACAATATACAAACACACACACGCAATACACACACATGCACAAAACACACAGACACATACAATACATCCATGCAATACACATGCAAAGCACAAACAATACACACACAAAAAAAACAAACACTCAACACACAACGCATATGCCCACAACACATACACAACCCCACAATACACACACACATGCACAATAAAACACACACAATACACACATGCATAAAAAAAATGCACAACACACACAAGCAACACACAATACATGACAACACACAAAATACACACATGCGTAATACACACACATGCAATACACATACACAGTACAGACAATACACATTCCCACAACACATACAAGACTCACACAACACACACGTCCACAATACACACATGCAAGAAAAAAGACAAACGCATAACACACCACAACACACAATACACATGCACGATACATACACAATACACCACTACACACATGCTCAAAGCACACAGACCACACAATGCACAACGCACAACACACCCAATACATACTTGTGCACACACAATAAACACCCGCATAACAGCAAAAAACAACATAACACTCACAACACACATGCTCACAATACACACACAAAAACACATTCAATACACAAACACAAAAAAACACATGCACAACACATACAAGGAATACACACAGACACAATACACCGCAACACATGTGTGTGAAACACACACTCACACAGCACACACACAATACATATGCACAAAACAGACAACACATGCACATGCACAATACACACACAATTCATACATGCAATACACACACACATAATAAACACACAGAAAAACACATGCACAACACACACAAACACACAAATGTATACAACACACATGTGCACAACATATGCCACAATACACGTGCAAAACACACACACATACAACACGTGCAAAACACATGCACAATACACATGCAATAAACACACAACACAATACGCACACAGAACACACACGGGCAATACACAAACACACACGCAAATTCAACAATCCAGTCATTAAGAACATTGTCTCCTTTTCTGGATTTAACTGGATGTCAGTACCCCTGAAGCACTCAAAGGACTTAATCCCCAAGGGCAATACCGTGCTCCTTTTGCTAGTATATACCATATATATATATATATATATATATATATATTTTTTTTTTTTTTTTTTTTTTTTTTTTTTTCTTTTATTTACAAGACTTAACTGTAGTGAACTTTTAAATACCTTCATGACTGTATGACTCTATTCTATGGAGAACTGTTTGTGACTTTCCACTTCTAGAGTATGCAACAGCATTATTTTAATTTGACCTCTTTGAGGCCATGTTAATGTAAAAAAAAGAAAAGAAAAATAAATTTAAAGAGTAATTACTGAAAATATGCATTGCTCGACAGTTGGAGTATCCTTGTTTTCCACAACTCAAAAGCCCTACAATTTTTATTTATAATAACAAAAGTTCACTATTCCTTTATTACTTAACTGGCAATATGTGACGGCGTTGCCCGTCATTGTAGTAGGGTATGTATTATGTAGCATTTTTTGTTTGAAATGTTGTAGGTGGCATGTTGAAGTATTTTGTAAGAATTTTTTGTGTTTGTTTGTATTGTACATTTCATTTAGCTGTATTGACTGATGATGTTTTTTGTGTACTGTGTGAAGCAGAAAGAATCATATTGCACACATACATAGACACACACAGGTACAGTGACATATACAGACATTGATCATACATACACACGTACATACATGCGTACATACACACACACACACATACATACAGATATTATTACAGTCCTGTAAGTGCCAGAGGGGTAGGCAAGGCATTGCTCATTGTGTTGATTAATCCTCTTGCACTGAAAGGGTTAACCAGCTGTCTCAGTATGTAGTGAGAGTCATGGAGTCCACAGTCCCTGAAGTGGACTCTGTACATGCACAGTCAGAGGCTGCCAGACAACCGCCGGCCTGGCTCCCTGGCCAGGACGACACCTCCTGCCCCAGGCTTCGTCCAAGAGTGTTACTAGGGACACAGCCTGGGCACCGAGAGTGGGAACTGAGGAGAGATGGTGTGTGTTGTTGGAGCAGCTATAGTGCGGCATGTATATTTTTTGTGCCAGGTTACTTACACAATGCAGGTGTGTGACAGCGGGCAGAGAGCGGCGGTGAAGAAGCTTGTGTGTAAGAGTGTGTACTACAGAGTGGCCCCAGCATGGTCTGTCTCCAGCCCCTCAGCCACGGGTAATAGCCGCATCCAGCTACTGCTTGTAGAGAACTCCTTGAAGGGCCGCATGACCGGGCTGTTGCGGGGTGGAGTGTTGTGCTTCATGACGGGGGAACATGAAGGATTTGGTACTGGGCCTGCCTCCGAGCTACATGAAGCAGCTGGGTTTCCTGCAGCAGAAGCACATTGTGCACCAGGAGCCGAAAGCATTGTTGTGTTGTGGATACCAGAAATGAAGGTACACTGGAGCTGATCCCACCCTCTCTTTGTTGGATCAGCTCATTGTGTGCCTCAGGTTGGTGGAGGGACCGCTGGGGACTCTGTGTGTGTGGCTTTTGTGTGTGTATGTGTGTGTGGCTTGTGTGTGAGTCTGTGGTGTAGGAGCAAGTGGCAGCCATTTTGTTTTTTCAGTCACTTGGATAGTGGTGGGCGGGCTGGATAGTGGGGGCAGGCCAACTCCCTGAATGATTTAAATCACTCCTCCATTGAATCACCCAATGGGAACAGTAACTCCTTACTTAAGCTGAGGTAACATAGCAATATAACACACAGTGGCTCTTCAGTTGAGGCAACGTAGCAATATGCTGAGGGATCAAATAGAAAGTGGTGTTTGGTGCCCTCTGTAACATACAGCAAAGCATCTCTCTTCCTTTAAGGAGAAAGGGCAGGAAGCAGGAAGTGGAGGAGTAACAGTTGAAAACAGATAGTGAGGTGACTGAAGAGATGAGAAGAGTTAAATAGAAGAGTTGCTATTGAGTTTATCCCTGAGTTTGTATTTTATGGAAACATTACACCCTCGTACTGAAACAGAGTGTATGGAGGGTTACAATTATCTGTGGGAGGTGAAACAGTGTGTATGGAGGGTTACAATTATCTGTGGGAGGTGACACAGAGTGTATGGAGGGTTACAGTTATCTGTGGGAGGTGAAACAGTGTGTTTGTGGGGTCATGATCCTGAGTGAGAGTGTGTGTGTGGACCAGGAGAAGTTATTGATATCACCTACTTCAGGAGCAAGTGGCAGCTATATTTTTTTTTGTCAGTTGGATAGTGGTGGGAGGGCTGGAGGGGACGGGCCAACTCCCTGTATGATAAACACGCCCCCATTGAATCACCCAATGGGAGCAGTAATGTCCCCATTGAATCACCCAATGGGAGTTGTGTCTCATGAGACAAATTATGTAATGAGGCATTCTGTTCAATGTCTGTTTGTTTTCTGAGGAGACATAAATTATGTTCTGTGTGTGAGGGACCATAAATTATGCAATGAGGCTTATTCTTTTATATATATATATATATATATATATATATATATATATATATATATATATATAGATATGTGAAGTAAGCAGATTTTGAAGTCTTCTGGGTCTGCTAGTAACTGTCATGTACGCCACAATGCACATCAAGTACTAATTGAAGAAGTTCTTTCCTGCACATAACAGTACAATTTCAAAGGGGCTATTAGGATTTTCAGGCCATAGTCAGGTACATATGACTTAATAGTAGATGGTCTTATTTCTCCTTTAAAGGGGAAGTACCATGCTTCTATGGGAAAGGACTTGGTAAAAAGTCTGGGTCTGTACTGTGCAACCCCAAATGGCTCCTGTAAACTGTTTGTGAAGTCAGAAGACTGTCTCTCCGTGGTTGGCAAGAGCACTGGACACAACCAGAAAGTCTGCGGCTAAGAATCACGTACGATACTGGCTGCATGCACAGCCCCATAAATTGCTAAGTTCAAGTGAGAAAACCTTTCCTTCGCATCTACCCTCCAACAGTTAGACATGTTTGGCAATAGATTGGTTACTCGATCCATAACCTGGATGAGCTTAATGAAGGGAGAGAACCAGGTCATGGATGATACGTAGGGATGTTTGTGGCCGTGCTTTAACAAGAAAGGAGATAGAGTGCAAAGCTACTTGTACAGCGCCAATCTTCAAAGTTATTTCACAAGGTACATTTTTAAATAATAAGTACTATGTAATTTTATGATTATATTTTATCTTTAAAGGATTAAATATATTTTTGAAGGGAAGAATTGATTAAGATTTATTTTTAGGAGGTGAAAAAAAGATGATTGTGTTGTTTAAGAAGTTACTTGTGTGTTAAAAAAAAAAGATTCTGTGCCAGCTTAATTATACATTTGGGAGGTATTGTCTATGGGCAGGGCCAGATTTCCCAATAGGCAGAGTAGGCAACTGCCTAGAGCTCCAAATTTTGAGTGGTGTCTCAACTTTGCTGGCCACACCCACATTCTGAATTGTGGGTGTGGCCAGAGCAATCACAATATCCGTACACCAGTTTAATATTCTTTACAGGCTATTATTTAATTGCATGCAATAGAGATGTCCAATGCATTGCTAAGCAATGCATTGAATATCTCCCTAGCAACCAAGGGGTGAATAGACAGGAGGCGGGTCATCTAAGAAGTGGGGGAGTGGTTATGGGTGGAGTTAAGGGGTGCCTAGATTATCTTCCTAGGAAAGCCTGGGATGTAAATCTGGCCCCGTCTATGGGAACTACTGTAATGACCTCGTGACTTGAACTGTGAGAATTGAAGTCTCACAGTTAAGTCATTATCTCAGGTTCAGCAGTACAAAACTGCTTTCAGACCCCCAGTCTTTCCTCCTGCTCATAATGTAGACCAAGCTGTTGCAACAGGTTGGCTCCTAGAGAAGCATATACTGTCTACCAGGAACCTTTTAGCAGGTATTTCACTTTTTCATGATTTTGTAGGCTATAAAACAGCATGTACCTTTTTACAATAAAGTTTTAAAGAAGTGGTGCCCAAGACAACTTTTGCTCTCAACTGTTGCAAACGTCAAACTCCCATTAATTACACTGCAATGTGTTTTCCATTTTAGATCCCATCTATCTAATTTTGAGGCCATGTAATGTACTAATTAATTTTTTTCTTGGAAAAACCCTTGCCTAAATAGCTCATATTCATATAAGTGAATTTGTTAACACTCCATATCAGTGGTGGTAGGCCTGGATTATGGGCAACTTTATCCCCCCCCCCAGCTGCATGAGCTGGCTGGGAATGATGGGAATTGTAGTCCTGAACAGCTGGAGGTCTTCAGGTTTCCCATCCCTGCAGTATAACCTTAACACGTGTCAGTGGTGTAACTAGTAAATGGATGGACCTGGTGCAAACACTTTGAGATTCCAACACAAATATATTATCATAGAGGAATATCTAGGACATACTGGCCCCTGGGGGGCCAACAGTCTAGATCAGACAATGAGACCTGGCATGCTCAACAGCTGGAGAGCCAAAGGTTCCCTAACTCTGGATTATCAAACACAAAGTAAAAAGAAATGCTGTGTTTGTAAACAATTCAGCAGGTATACCTTATGCCACCTGCGTTAGTCACAGCTATTAACCAGTTGAGTGCCCGAGAGGAATCCCAAACAATTATCATCTGAAATAGGTTAAAACTTAACTTTTCATATTATATTTAAAAACCTTAAAATGTGATAAGGTGACCAGACCTCTCCTTTAACCGGAGACATATATGAAAAATATACACTGAAGGCTGCTTAAATTTCAGTGCAGTCATAAAATATGCCTATTTCTTATGTGTCCCCACTTAAAGGGAAGGTCTGGTCAGCTTAGGTATAATATAAAAAGACACTGGTTGTGTAAACACACCCTATCTTCAGCACAACCATTAAAAGTGTATTGGGTGCAGTGTCTCCACTAATGCTAGTATAATATGAGGCCAGTCGTGCTTGTGATATACTTGGTGTTTATAAGTATCACCTAAAAAAATTAGTTGAGGATAGTAAAGAGCTAAAAATTCCCCCAGAGCTCATATGTAAAGAATGAGCACAAATATGCCTCCTGGATAGGATCAAACCAGTCCTGCAACCATTCCCTAACCCTTTGAGTTCCAGAGGGGTACACAGGGCTGGATTTATATCTCAGGAGCCTGTAGGCAGAGAAATCTGAAGCCCCCCCCCTCCCCCCGATAAAAGTACAAAAAGTTTTGACTGTTATATATATATATATATATATATATATATATATATATATCCCAGAAATAAATAATCAAGAGGCTAATGTGTGATCCTAATCAGATCTATAAATTGAAAATTGTATGATTACTAGCTAAGAGATACACATGTGAAAGGAACCTTGCAAAATAAAGGGTTTAAACACCATTTCAGTACAAGAGAGCTCTCTCCTAGTCATATATGGACATAAAGGCTTATATATATGCATAGCTGGGAACATTCACAATAGGGTCACCCAGAGATCTTTTTTGAGTAACCTTTAATACTCAGGTCGAATTTATTAACCATTTGACTGCCAGAAGGGTACACAATGCATTGCTTTGGAATGTGTTGCCTACCCATCTGGCACTCAAAGGGTTAAATAAAAAAATAATACACTTTCCAGCCAACACAGGCTGGACTAGAGAGGTGCCAAGATTCTCTGTTCCACTCCTCCATCCTCATGTAAAGCTGCCCTGTGCCACTGTATATTTGTTGTTAGCACATTGCTTGGGCTCACTGAGGCCACCTGCCTGTGGATGTATGCTATTGCAGGAACCATCAGTGACACAAAGGTAGGAGCTATTGATAATTAAAAGCTCACTGAGTCACCCGGTAGAGCGGTTGCGGCTCCCTGCAGGCTGCACAGTCTGTGTGGAGCGGAGGAGGAAGGCACAGGGCTTAGCTAGCGAATTTAAAAAAAAAAATCCCAATGTCAGGCACCCCTCAGTGGTGTGCGCCTGTAGGCAGGTGCCTACTTTGCCTTATGGCAAATCCGGCCCTGGGGGTACACAACACATTGCAAAGCAATGTGCTGCATACCCCTCTGGCACTCAAAGGGTTAGTCACATGAGAAAAATTACAGTCAGTAAGAAAGGTGTAAGTAAGAGAGATGGTGAGATGGCTCAGTTGTTAATGCACCACATGTAGAATCTGTTCAAGCCACAAGGCCTTTCAACCTTCTGAGGTAACAGAAATGTGTCCAGGACAATCATGAAAACGAGAGACAATCTCAATGTATTCTTTGTGGAAAAATGCCTTCACAAAACAAAAAAGGAGGTATATAAGTAAATTAATACCTCTGGTTTAGTCTTACTGGTAACACTACTCACTGAGGCTGATGCACTCAGTAAGAGCGATACAATTCTGGGGCAAACCAACTGCACCATAGGGCATAAATAAAAGCTCCCATTGATTTAAATGGGGATTTTAACCCCTTGGTTGCTACAGAGGTCCCCAACTCATTGTGTACTAATATGTTGGAGACCTTATGGAGGGGGTTAAAAGTCTATTTTAAATCATTCTGAATTAGGGTTGCCACCTTTTCTACCAAAAAAATACCGGCCATGGCATTCCCTCCATAGACTTAACATTGGACAGGAGCCAGTTTTTTACCGGCCTGCCGGTAAAATACCGGCTGGGTGGCAACCCTATTCTGAATTGGGCAAATTTTAAAGGGATAGTAATGTTTCATAATAAACGCAGCTCTAATTTATCATCATAGTATTTGGACTTTGGAGAGCGTTATTTCAATTCTGTCAGAGTTGTAGTTCCAGAGTAATTCAATGACAAAGTGTCCCCCTCCCTCCCCTTTTACTGATGTAACACTGCTCAGCCAGAGCAGAAGGGAGGTGCCCAGGTAGACTGCAGAGAGGGACAATCTTCAATTAAGATAAGGGATAAACCTGAAAAACTTGTCAAGGGGGGCAGGACTTTCATTGTTCTCATAGGAAGAAGATTGTCCCCTTCTGTTATATGTCTGGTCTATAGACTGGATTCCACATCTGAGAAGAGATGACTTACATTAGGTCAAAGCGGTGGGAGGGGAAACTTTGCTTGTGAATATCTCTCAAACCATAAAGGTTTGAGAAATAAGACTTATATCGTTCTTCATGTTTTTTTAATGCCTACAAAATAAAATAAAGATAAAACTAAGTATTACTATCCCTTTAATTTATCATCTCTGTGCAGTTTTGCCCATGAATTGCCTTAGTACCCCAGCCTCACTGATTAATGCATCATCCAGTAGTACGGTGATTCTCAGCTCTGTTCTTGGGGCAGGTCAAAGGTCCAGGTTTTCAGGATATCCCTAATTAAGTACATCTAGACCAATCACAGAGACTAAATCACTTCTTCCAATTGTCCCTCTTTAGTCCCTCTTTGAGACCCAAATCCCTCTGTCCCTATCTCCCACCCTGGTGTCCCGCTTTTTAGGAGATCAGACTGTGTGGTGTGTATAAATGTATCACATTGCTCCACAGCAAACAAACTCACATTACGGTTTGTTTAAACTTCAGTATATGTGTTTATACATTAGTGTATATTAGTGTAAATGAAAGACTTCTGTCTTGTCCTAAACCATTTAATCAGTTACAGAAAGAGGTGTTAAGTGGTCCTGATGTAGCCCAAAAATTATTGTCTCGGTCACCACTTTAAAAAACAAGTGTCCCTATTTGGCCAATTTAAATCTTGGGAGATATGAAATCAACATGTGATTAAAGGGATAGTAATACTTGTAAAAAAAAGTGCAGCTCCGAGTTTTCTTTATGCTATTTGTAGCACGTAGAGCTGCATTTCAATACTAACAGGCTTGTAGTTCAACCACAATTGAATCCAAAAGGATCCCCCCTCCTGCACTCTGCCTCTCAGTCTGGTCCAGATGGAGAGCGGTGAGGGACAATCTTCAGTAAGCATAAGGAAATCTCCTTTGTCAGGGAGGCATGGTTTTCCTTATACTTACTGCATGAAGATTGTCCCTCATTGCGTGCGGTCCGGACAGATGACCAGAATCTACAACTGATGAGAGGCAACCAGAAGAGGCGGGAGGGGGATCCTTTTTGATTCAATTGTGGTTGAACTACAAACTTGTTAGTATTGAAATATAGTGCTACAAATAGAATAAAAAAAAAAAAGACTCAGAGTTACACTTTTTTTCACAAGTATTACTATCCCTTTAAGCTGGGATATATTAACCCCTTAAGGACTGGCTGGGCATGCATGTGGCTGGCACTTAAGGACCACAGGTATTTTTTTTTTTTTGAGCTGATTCAGGGCTTCCTGAATGGCTTGCAGCTGCGCGGGGAGCCCTGAAATCCATGACGTGCCAGGATCTTGGGTCCTTTAGGGAACAATTCCCATGACAGTCCTGGCACCTCATGGGTCCATAAGGGATTAAAATACAATGTGTTGGTGTGCCCTGAGGACTTACATTGAGAATCACTGCACTAGTATCATTTTAACTGGAATTCCCCTCCTTGTCCCACAGCTAAACAAAGGATTTCAGATATATCAGCTATAAATAAAGATGTACTGAAGGAGAAACAGGGGACACCCTGCATAGCTAGATGTCTTTGTTTTTACCTCAAACTCCAAGATCAGGGCTGTCCAAGTTCAGCCCTCAAGGGCCACTAACAGACCAGGATGTAAGGATTTCCCTGATTAAGTGCAGGCGAGTTAATCAGTGGCTCATTAATTGTGATTGACTCACCTGTGCTGAATCAGGGAAATCCTTACATCCTGGCCTGTTACCGGCCCTTGAGGACTGAACTTGGACAGTCTTGTCCTAGATCAACTGCATTAACCCCAAACATGAATATTTGAGAGTCAAAGAGGCATGCGTTAGATACCTCTCTTGCATTCGGATAAACCATTACAACATTACCCGCTCAGGGACCGTACCATGTGTAAACACCAGTGGCGTAACTATAGGGGTTGCACCTGCGACCTGGCCCGTGCACTCCAGGGGCCCAGCCTCCCCCTGCGACCCCTCCGCCTGGCGCCCACAACCTCCCACCGGCGCCCTAGTATTGCAGAGCGCTGGGAGATGACATCATCTCCTAGTGCTCTGCATTACCAAGAGGACCACGTGGGAGCTCCAGGACGGAGATGGGGGCATTGTGGAGGGGGCCAATGTAGTCATGGGGGCCTGTGGCACTTCTTGTACCAGGGCCCAGAGGATTTTAGTTATGCCTCTGGTAAACACATATTTCTACTTGGTTTAGTATTAAAATGTCTAAAATGCAGTCACACAATTAATAAATAACCTTATTTTATTTACATTACTGTTCCTTGAATATCACTGATATCTCCATTCTTAACAAAAACACAATAAATAAATCATTCAGCAGTATAAGTCCGAACACAAGCCAATTATAAATATAAATAACAAAATATCAAAAATACACATTTTAAATATAATAATAGAATATTAAAATATTTAAGGTTTGCTTCCCATAATAGATTCAACTCACGATGGAATTACTGGTATATTCTCTCTCACAGAGAAACTAGAACTTTATACAAGTCATAAGAATACAATTTTAGAACAAATGTTGTTATGCGATTTTCTGTTTCTATACATTGTTGCTGTCCAGCTAGTAGCTCTTTACGGAGAGTGGTCAAGGGCCACAATCAGTATTTCCCTTTGAGTGCCAAAGCAATGCAAAGCAGTGTGTTGGATACCCCACTGGCACTCAAAGGGTTAAACTCCACCACCAACAAACAAGCTGGACAGTTCTGCAAAAACACATTAGATCTAACAGCACATTTTGGTCTGCTCTGTACTCAGTACATACATTTTGTCTGATAACTAATGAAAAGTTATGACTTTTGGAGAATATTGAATTGTTTAATGCATCTTTGTTCTGCCTGTGGCACCATCTTGACCAGCTCGTTTTCTCTTTGGGATGTGCTAATGTACCAGCCAGGGAAAGCTGCAGACTCAAAGCTTTGTGTAGAGGCCTCATTGGGGCCATTTAGAGACTTCATGAAAATGTAGCGTTGCAAGTCATCCTCCTTGATATCTTTGATGTTGCTGACCTCCTGATAGAAGGAAAGGGAAGAGAGATGTAACAGAGGCTCATAGCAGAATACTTTGCTGCCCTAATACATTTGAAACTTTTAAACACTGTATTGCAGGGATAGGCAACATTTGACTCTCCAGCTGTTAGAGACTCCATCTACTATCATCTCCACCCATCTAAAATTCCCATTGATTTAAATTAGTCTTTTAACTCCTTGAATGATAATCATGGCAATTCAAAAGGTTAAATGCCCCATTTAAATCAATAATACAGTGTATTTGTCCCCTATGGTGCAGTTGGTTTGCCCCAGAATTACATTTTGATTGTGCATAACGGCCTAGATCGGAGTAGTCAGTATCTGGACCTGCAGCCGTTGGCGACTACAACTCCCATCATCCCCAGCTAGTTGTTATTGGTTGGGGATGATGGGAGTTGTAGTGTTCAACACTTGCCCCTGCTTAGTTTGTGAGTCAAAGTGATACCTTTATTGACTAACTCTTTTTCTCTAGGATGCAAATCACTTAGTTCGATAATAAAGGTATCACCGTGTTTTTAGTTTGTAAGCTGTCGGTATGTAGTGAGGCTTGTGAGATATTCAGTGGTGTTGCAGTGGCCAAAGGTTTATAACTTTGCTTGTGTGATGAAGGTAACTGCTCATACATAACTGTGCACTATTATCAGCTGTATTTACATGTTATGTGTGTCTAAACAAGACACCCTAATTATTCCTAGCCTTCCAATGGCCACTCCCCTATGACTTACATGACCCCTCCCCCAGCACATCCACTTGTTATGGCCACTCCCATATTCCTCACATGTACCTGCCTTATCTCCATCAACTTCCCATGGCTACTCCCCTACTGCATGGCACCTCCACTGTTCCCTTACCAGAAAATACTCTTAGCCTATATGCACATGCAAAAACAATGTTTTAACTAAGAAAGTTAGTCTATAAATTAAATAGGACATAACAGCAGTATGCAAATAGCTAAATAAATCAGCCATCATAAACCACGAGCAGGTGTCCAGTACAAGGACAGTGTGATTATGGTGATCACTCCCTCTACTCAACATAGTGGACATGATCAGTATGACTTTAGCTTCTCCCTCACAGATGGTTATGAAATGATGGCTCTAAATATAAATTACATTATATGTATAATGCATCTATTTTTAAATTGGCATATTCAGATCTTTGAATACAGTTCCATATCTTTGAATAAATCCAAAAAGCTTTGCCCTGGGAAGGGTGTCATTATGATGAAAGTGTGTGGAGCAGTTTACAAATCTGCCAAACTTCCTTTCATGTGCAGTGCAAATCACTGCACCCCACTCTGGAACGCCAAGGGTTAAAATGGCACACAAGGGTAGTCATACAGATATGGCCTCTAGCTTTCCTTTTCAGATAGGGACACAAAATGTGTAAAACATGAACTACAATATACCACACCATCCTAACATAGACCTACATTACATTGTAATTAATAAGTTACTTTGCTTTTATGTAACAGATTCTAATTGAACTCTATGGATAAATGTACATAAATCCAATGATGAGCTGAAGTGGAATCAAGGCCATGATGAAGTAGTGGGAAGACTGATTTCAGAAGGTGGAATAGACTTGGCTCTTACCTCCAAATGCAGCTCAGGAGGACCTGCTTTCTTCTGTGTGCAAGATAAGTACAGATTCCGTCCGGCAAGACCCAATGCAACAGGTCGTTTGTGACCACCAGTAAAAGGTTGTGTAGCATAAAAAGCCATGGTTATCTTCTCTAAAAGAGAATGACAGAAGGTTAATACAATGTTTGTCTTTGAAGAAGTTACTAAACATTATTAAGGGTAACTACAAAGTCAGTTAAGGTTAATGGATTAAGAAGAACTGGAGTCATTCTGGAGTAACACAAGTACACATTAAGGAAAAAATAAAAAATCCCATAATTCCCTCTTGATTTAAATGGGTATTAACCCTTTTGATGCTAGGGAGGTCTCCAGTGCTCTCCTTCAGTTGGATTTTTTTTATTTCTCTCCCATGGTGCAGCTGGTAACTTCTACTCTTAGAACATCAACCTTATTTTGCCCATTCCATTTAATTGGTCATCCTGCTGTTACTGGACAACATTCCTATTATCCTCAGCCTGCTTGCTGAGAATGATGGGAGTTCAACAACCGCAGAAGGAACCAATTTCTTATTCCTACACTAATCCAACAGACTTTATGGCAATGAAAATCTTGTGATTGAGTATGTTTCAGAGAAATCTAGAAACTGGTCTGCTTTCATTCCACGAGAGCTGCCCTCATCATTTGTTACCGAATCTAATTATCTTACAATTATATAATAGTGATTTACCTTCTCGGTGGATGTTTGATCCTTGTAAGTGCAAGGCCACAAGTTTGCCATTCCCTTGAAATTTTTGCAAGATGAGGCTCTTGTTTGAAGAGTCCTTAATCCTGTAATCATTTGATCTGAGATAGTGGAATTTCACAGCAGAATTAAAAGTTGGCTCATATTCAGAAAAAGGAATGTCTTCTGCAAAACATAAAAAAGGAACAATTATAGAAAAAATGTGTTACCAGGAAGAATACATTGAGATTTCTCTCGTTTTCAAGTATGTCCTTGTCTTAATTCACATCATATACATTTAGAAATTGAGGATATCACTGAGTTGGCTGTGGATTTCGTTTGACAAATGTGTTGTGTTTTTGTTTTGTTTTTTACTTTTAATAATTATTTGATATCCACAAACGTACAACTACTTTGAAGAAATACTCCGTTTTCAGAGATGCATTTTTAAGGTTAAATTTTACATGTTTAGGTATCTGTTAGTGGATCATGGGCCCATATTTGTAAAAGCAAACTGGATTTATTCTGGAGTAACCCAACTGCACCATAGGGGACAAATATAAAATTCTGTTACATGAAATTTGGCTTTTAACCCCATAAATGCTAAAGATGTCTCCAATGCATTGCTCTGCATCCAAGGGGTTAAAAAACCTCTATTCAAATCCATGGGAATGAAAGAATTTTTATTTCACCCCTATGGTGCAGTTGGTTTAATCCAGAATAACTCCAATTTTCTTTTATAAATTTAGGCCTTGGATCCTAAAACTCAACTGGCCTTATATCCTGTAACATAAAGTGGTAGAATGCATTGCCCACTGTGAGCCGTAACCGCACATGCGCAGTAGAGAGTCTCTACTGTGCATGTGTGGTTTCGCACACAAGGAGCTTCCCTGTGAGCCGTCTGGAGCTCCCCGATAAGTATCAGCGCATTCGGCGAGTCTCTACTGCTCATGACTGCAGTCATGCTCAGTAGAGACTCACCGAACTTGCTGCCCCGCTCCAGACAGCTCACGTTCTGTCTCTGATCCAGGCGCAGGGGCAGCTGGGTGCACTTTAGCCCGTGTATAAGGGCTTTCATACTAGTATAAAGATAAAACTGGAACAATTTTGGGACTAACAAACCGCACCATAGCCGGACAAATAAACTCCCTAAATGTTTAATTCAAATAAAGCTAGAGAGATCTCCAGTGCACTGTGATGCAATGTGATGGAGACCTCTATAGCATTCACATGGTTAAAGCCCTGTTTAAATCAATCAATATTTTAGGACTTTTTATTTGTCTTCTATGGTGCAGTTGGACTGCTCCAGAATTGCTCACATTTTTTCATATTGCATCAGCCTCAGTGCCTGGTCTTACTAAATAAGGGTTATGGTTACTCAAGCATTAACCACAATGTCACAAAGGGAAGCTGTAATAATTTGTTATGCAATAATAGAGTCTAACAAAGTTTAACTCCTTCAAGGTCAGACTAATTCATTGTCTTTTCATTATGTATCCCAGGTAATCAATGTTCATCTTTAATCCCTGGAGACAGAGATTGCTTTAGCATCCAAGGGTTTTAAAGAAATAGTAATCTGTAAAGCTTTGATAGGCCACATAGAATTTATTGAATGAAATATAGATCAAAACTAGCTGCTGTTCTTAGAAGCTACAGCTCTCACCCACAACAAGCCAATGGCTGTTTCCGGATGATGGCAGCTGTAGTCTCCAACAGGTGGAGAGCTATAGGTCATCCGAAAGCTGATCTGCAGTCTAACATATTTTTTTTTAATTTTTGTTGAAAGGACTTTACAGGATAATGTATTTTTTATTTTTGGCAAAAGAGGTGCTGGTACCGAGTAACCCCCAACAAAGAAAGCCCTGATAAGAGTGACAAAGTCCTTTTACCTTCCAGGAATATTTCATTCAGCAGGTCCAATAAATCTGTGTCCATGAAACATTTCTCGGTTCTCTTCTTCAGTTTTCCAACAGCTACCACAAGAATGATGGTTTTCCGGAATGTGCATACAGATTCCACATGTCCTGTTATCTCCATCTTTATTCCTGAGCTGCATGATGGACAATACCTGGGACCGGTCACCCAGTGTGACTCCTGTAGGGAGTTCTGTGGGAACAAAATAGATCATTATAAGTAGGTTTTATAAATGTCATTACTTAAGTGCTCTGCACTGCAGTGTGTCACAAAATACCACAAGGGGTTAATTGGTCTATGCAAATGATGAGCAATTTTGGGGCAAGCCAAATGCACCATAGGTTGTGGCTTTGTGTGTTGAGGGAGGAAATACAAATTTCAATTGATTCAAATGGGACATTTAAACACTTGAATGTTAAAATGGTCTCCAATGCATTGCAGTGCAATGGTTTGGAGATATTTGTAGCATTCAAGAAGGTAAAAGCCTTGTTTAAATCAATGGGAATGTTTATGTGTCCCCTGTGGTGCAGCTGGTATGCTCCACAATTGCTTATAAAATCAGTCTTAGTAGTTTATCCTGAACACCAAAGTGTCATGGCATCCTATATGAGAACCGTTACAAAGTGCAGGTGTGAGGGTGTGAGCAACCTCCCAGGCATTTACAGGGTTTAAAGTCCCAGTTTAACCCTCTGAGTTAGCAATGCGTTGGATACCCATGAGGCACTCACAGGGTTAAACGAACACTATACACAAAGAAGGCGGCTCTGAATTCTATGAGTAAGACTTTTTTCCTACAGTAGTCAGTTATTTATTTTTTATGTTTTCACTATTGTAAAAGTCCGTGTACATGGGCCAAGGTCCGGGTGATGTTAACCCTTTGAGTGCCAGAGGGGTATGCAACGCATTGCTTTGCAATGCGTTGTATACCCCTCTGGCACTCAAAGGATTAAGATGCCGGTCCTGCCGCCGACGCAGTCATGCACTGCAGAGACTGCCCGAAAGCACAGAATGCTCCCAGCATTCCTACACCTCCCAGCATTCCATGCATTCAGGCAGTGTTTACTGCGCATGACGGCTTCTGACAAACATCCTAGCGAATTATTGTATAGGATACCCTTCAACTGTAACTAATTTTAGCAAGTATGGGACCTCTCTTTTTGTGCTTTTGTACCTTATAAAACAGTATGAGCATTTTGTCATTTTGTACCTTCTTTCAGCACAGAAAGAGGTGGGTTTTTCTGGGTTTATTCTGCACGTAATAGAGAGAAACTCAGGCACAGGAATGGTCATAAGTATACATTGTAATGAGATTTTATTTGCAGGGCTGCAAAATGTCATGTCAAGAAAAGCTCACTAACATTTCAATTACTACTTCTGAGCAAAACCTCCTACATGTGGAGGGTATGCATTTGTATTTGCATTCAGTTTCTGTGGTGGTCTAATGTTAGTTAATTGGGTTTACAATCAGATAAAGACTAGATCCCCTTATGGCTCATTCAGTCCTATTGAAGCCCATTGCTTGTTGTGAGGAAGTGTGACTTACAGGAAGACTTCAGTTCAGCTCTCCATATTCAGGAGACTGCAGATATAATGCAGGCACTATATAGATAACTATATACCTGTACCTGACTGCTGTATGAAGGACACCTTGACAAGTCTGTGGGAATGTTAGCAATCTTTAGTTGCTCCACTTTGCTTTTATAGATAAGATTTCTTTCCATTTCTGTATTAAATTTGTAGTAGTGCCAAAAACTCTCAGGTATAATAGGGCTGGATTTATACCCCAGGGACCCCTAGGCTAGGCACTCTAGGCATCATTGGCTCCAACCATGACCACACCCTTATTCCTCACATAGCCCCACCCCCAGACCCATCCACTATTTCCTGGCACAGAAAATACCCTTTGCCTGGAACAAGCAAAGCTGTGGTTACTAGAGAGATCTCCAACGAATAACAGCTTATAAAGGGGTATAAAACTGCTGCAAAGACATTCAGATTGTTCTGGTCACACCCACAATTTAGAATGTGGGTGTGGCCAGCACAGCTGGGGCACCCTTAATATTTGAAGCTCTAGGCGGTTGCCTGCTCTGCATATGTGTATAAAATGCTGGTTAAATTATACCTGATTTTTTTATAGAGAAAAATAAAGTACCTATGTATAATAGGCACCCATGATTCCAGCTTGTGTCTCTTCCCTCCCTCAAGCTTTCTATCTCCTTCCAATGATTTCTGTCTCCTCCTCCTCCCTCTGGAGATCCATCGGGAGGCAGCCAGGACATCTGTCCTTCATAATCTCATTGAAAGACATGTGATGCTGGGACCTGAGAGGACCAAGGAAGCGGGTGGCAAATTCAGATACGCCAACCCCCCTCTCATATCTCCTGGCTGCCGTTGGATGGGTTGGAGATGGGTGGAAGGAGGGAGAGAGGCATGGAGGCACAGCTGGCAGAATTTTTTGTTTTATTTTTTTACTAGTGCAAAATAACCCCAACACACATACACTTTACCTCAGGTAAAAAAAAGGAGAAAAAGTACATATTGTACCCAATATTTGACTAAAAGTTTCATTATCTGACTTTAAAATATGAAACAAAATGTATATTTGGCAATTACCTTAATCCAGCACTGGCAGCCACTGTAAAACTCATCAAATTCACTAAAAGTGAAAGAAATAGAAAAAAAACAGCTGTCAAATATTCATTTATACCATGAACAATTCAGTGTAACTCACTGAAATATCTTACATGTTGAAGCTGATCCATTATAACGATTCAGAGTCATTTATAGAGCTTCCTGTACAACAGAGATTTTCTTGAGGAAGAAACCTCCGTGGTTTTGAAAACTCTGTACTTTATGAAGTGCTATTATCCCTTTGAGTGCCAGAGAGGCATTCAGAGCATTGCGTTGCAATGTGCTGGAGGCTTCTCTGTCACACAAAGGGTTAAAGCGGACATGTAACCTTAAGACTAGTTTAGTTTGTTTTACAGATAATTAAAATCTGACAATATGTTGTACTAGTCATCTTTTTCTGTAAATTCTATTATTTTTGAGAACTTAACTGTTTTGTTTTGGTGGCCCAGTGTGGTACATTATTCCTTGCACATTGCTATTAAAATCACCCATAGTGTGTGGGCCCTGCCTACATTCATTCATAGCGCAGAGTGCGGTAATATTAGCCCATCACAGAAAGACTTAACATTATGTGCCACCAACAAATAAATGTTAATTTCTCAAAAACCATTTGTATTAATAACAAATGGGTCGCACAGGATATAGGTAATTTTCATTTACTGCTAAGTAAACTTGTCTAAGGGTGACAGCTCCACTTTAAGTTGGCCCTTTAACCCTTTTAATATGACTATCAACAGTTTGGCTTACATAAATCCTATAAATAAGTATTTTTACCTGTAGCTGTCCATAGGAATAAAATTTGTGTCTGGAATGACTGCCATTGTTAGATCTGTTTGCAGAAGAAAAAAAAAAGTTATCGGAATAAAGGCTTTTATCCTAATAAGTTAATATCTAGCAGAGATCTGTGTGAAGTCAGATAAGGCAGTTGATACCTGTTATAGATTGCTATTCCAGTCCCAAGGCAAAGGCTTTTCTCAGTTGTATTCTTTGTAAGACTGACTTGTCACTTCTGTCCAAAGCATTTTATATGCTGCCACATAGAGGACTTCCTGTTGCTTGTGCAATTAAGGGATTGAGAAAAAGGATAGTGTCATGTCTCCAAACTGACCGATTGACGTGTACAGAAAATTTTTGGTTTAATTTCCCTGGGTTTTCCTCATTTCTAGCTTGTTACAGGCAATATCACAATAAGCAGTTAACTGGTAGGACCATGCAGCAAAAATTGTCAACAGCAAAATTAAAATAGAAAAATCAGTAAATTACCAGTGTGGTTGAAAATGTATTTAGCAAGCTGTATGGCCTCTTGAAAGACAACAAAGGGCATTGTGTGTGTATGTATGTATTTGTATATTGCGTATGTAAATATCCGCTGCACAAACTAGTAATCTCCCTTTCTGAGAAAGAGTGAAAGTGTCTGTAGGGTATGTCTGGCTGTTCCTTGTGCTTTCAATCATGCTCCACTTTAACAGCTTGTACAGGTGTCCAGAGCTCAGAAATTCCCCGGAAGGGACCGCAGGGTACAGGAGGGGAAGCATGTCATGGGGAGGGTTGAGTCATAAAGGAAGTGGTGTGTGATGGTAGGAGTAAAGGAAAAAGGGCTTAAAGGGTTGGGAACAGGAAATGGGCGGTTGTCTTGAGGAAGAGGGGACAGAGGAAGTATGCTGTATTCTCTACCTGCAGAATACCTGGGTCTTGCATGCAAGTGGATCCTGGGTCGGTTCTGTTACTACCTTTTGATTGGCGTATGCCGATGGTTCCTGTGGGCAGTGTTGCAGCTTAACGGTGGCATCACTTCCTCTGTCATGGCTCCCTAAGTGACCGGGGATTGTCGTGGAGCCGTGGAATAACCACCGCGTGGTCTGGCTTTGGCCTTCCGATTTTCCTGCTGCTGACGTCCAGATTCTACAGCCACGTGCCTTGCTCTGGGTGAGGGGAGGACCTGACACCGCCACCAGCTGGGCATGTATCCTGTGACCTGATGTCCGTGCGATTCCATTGGATCCCAGGAGCTACGTGGGGGCGGCCTTGGTCGGCGCTGGGATGCCACAGTTACAGCTTGCTGTCGTGGAGCTGCAGGATGATGGAATAGGTATCAGGAGGTGGTGAACGGGGTCTGATTGATTGTCCGCGGCACATTCAGGACTCCAGCGGCCGGTTGGGTTACGGTGTGTGGCTTTCCCTTAGGAGTGCTCCCTCGATGTCTGCTCCTGATCTTCCCTGGTGGGTGGGCTGCCAGGCTTGTTAGCTGGCCTTGTGAGTGGGCGCTCTAGGGTGCTGTCAGCTGCAGGTACGTCTGGCACCCAGCTGGGACTTTGAGGCGCTGGGGGAGGAGCTACTGCAGGGGTTGCCAAGCTGGACATCTGGATCCATTCCTTCCATGGACTCTCTCCTTCCTGTCCCAGCTACCCTGCTTTGCGACGCGGAAGGCCGGGGCCTGAGTGCACAGTGGACCGGTTATGGGAAGCCCGAAGTATGTCACCCTCACACGACAATAGGAGCCGTGTGGTGCTGGCTCTGGGTTCAGGTGCTAGCGAGCGATGCTGGAGTGCGGAGCTTGAGTGCGGTGACGGCGTGCTAGGTACTCCCTTGCTGCAGCCGAAGCTGGCTAAAGGTGCTGGTCGCGAAACCAGATTGTTCCACCCCGGTTGAGCCGAGGTACAACCAGGATAGGAGTACCTAGGAACCGTTCGAAACACCAGGCCAGCAGGGCACCAGACGGGAAACAAGGAACACGGCAGAGGTCAGGCGCAGCCAAAGGTTCAATCAGGAGCGGAGATCAAACGTGGTCAGACGAGCCAAGGGTCAAGCCAGGAGCCGGGAGCAGACGTGGTCAAACAAGCCAGGGGTCAAGCCAGGAGCTGGGAGCAGACGTGGTCAAACAAGCCAAGGGTCAAGCCAGGAGCCGGGAGCAGACGTGGTCAAACAAGCCAAGGGTCAAGCCAGGAGCCGGGAGCAGACGTGGTCAAACAAGCCAAGGGTCAAGCCAGGAGCCGGGAGCAGACGAGGCCAAACAAGCCAAGGGTCAGTAAGTAGACGTCCAGAGCCCAGGACCAAACTGTATTAACTTATGGAACGGGTGCCCTATGCCTGGGGCAACCCGTTTAAATAGGCAGTCAAGCCAATGGAGAGCAGGGAGCGGGAGGCTCGTCCGTGAGCCAACCCGCATTGGAGGAGTGGAAGCCAGTAGGGGAGCGAGACGGGCGCATGCGCATCCGCCAGACTGAAGGCGGACGCGAACCGCGCATGCGTGCCCGGCAAAGGAACCCGGAAGTGCCGCCGCGAAAGAAGACGCGGCCCGGGTGAACACGCCGGCGGTGACACCACCCCCCCCAACGGGAGGCCTCCAGACGACCCGGCTTCGACGGAAAGGCACGATGGAAAGCACGCCGAAGTGCCGGAGCATGCACATCACGCACAGGCACCCAGGAACGCTCTTCAGGGCCGTAGCCCCTCCAATCCACCAGATACTGGAGAGATCCCCGAACGATGCGAGAGTCCAGGAGCTTCCGGACGACATATTCCTCCTGACCATTGACACAAACAGGAGGCACAGGTACCGATTGAGGGGAGTACTGGGTACGAAGCAGCGGCTTCAGAAGAGACACGTGGAAGGTATCAGGAATTCGCATGGAGGGGGGCAAGTCCAGGGCAAAGGACACTGGAGAGCTTTGGGAACAGATTCGAAAGGGCCCAATGTAGAGCGGGCCAAACTTAGCGGAAGGTTGCTGGAGACGTAGGTTCTTGGTGGAGAGCCAAACCTCGTCCCCAACCTGGAACAGAGGGCCGGAGGTCCGCCGTTTATCAGCCGCCCGCTTGTAGCGAGCGACTGCCGCCACCAACTTCGAACGGATCCATTGCCAGTGGGCTTCGAGGTCATCCACATGGGTGTCCACAGCTGGAACGCCAGAGGCTGAAGAAAGCGGCAGGGATGTAGGATTGTATCCACCAGCAGCAAAGAAGGGAGAGCACTGGAGTGACTCGTGGCGGCAGCTGTTAAAGGCAAACTCTGCTAATGGAAGGAGATCCGTCCAGTTGTCCTTAAGTGGTTCCACGAACAGCCGCAGGTATTGTTTAAGAGCTTGATTCGTCCTTTCGGTTTGTCCGTTGGACTGTGGGTGGTAAGCAGAGGATAGGTGCACAGCAATACCCAGACGTGCACAAAAGGCTCTCCAGAATCTGGACGTGAATTGGCTGCCTCGATCTGAAACTATCTGGAGAGGAAGGCCGTGCAACCGGAACACCTCCCGGAGGAAGATCCCAGCCAGTTGTAGAGAGGTGGGCAACTTGGAGAGAGGGATAAAGTGTGCCTGACGGGAAAAACGGTCGACAACGACCAAAATCACTGTGTTCTTCTTGGACGGAGGCAGATCCACCACAAAGTCCATAGCAATATGTGTCCAAGGAGAGGATGGCATGGGAAGGGGCTGGAGAAGGCCTACTGGCCGAGTGCGAGGCCGTTTATGCCTAGCACAATGGTGGCAGCCTTGTACAAAGTCTTTCACATCCTGGGGCAAGGAAGGCCACCAAAACTGGCGCTGTGCTAGGTCCAGGGTGCGGTTGATACCGGGGTGACCAGAGGTAGGCGACTGATGTGCCCAGAGCAGGATTTCCGGACGGAATCGGGCCGGAACAAAGAGTCGCCCTGTGGGACAGGAAGGGTCCAGGTTCTTCTGTGCATGTTGGATCTTAGCCAGGGTTTTAGTGGACAGTGCTGAGAGGATCTTGCTCGACGGGAGGATGAGTTCGGGTGTCGTTTCGGAGGCTGGAATGGTAAAAAGCCGGGATAGGGCGTCGGCCTTAGTGTTCTTGGTACCAGGAATGTAGGTGACTGTGAAGTGGAATCGAGAGAAGAAGAGGGCCCACCGGGCTTGGCGGGACGTGAGGCGCTTTGCCGTCTCCAGGTATTGCAGGTTCTTGTGGTCTGTGTAGACGAGAAAAGGTATACCTGAGCCCTCTAGGAGATGACGCCATTCCTCGAAGGCGATCTTCATGGCTAACAACTCTCGGTTGCCGACATCATACTTCCTTTCAGCTGGGGTAAGCTGACGGGATAGGAAGGAA
This sequence comes from Rhinophrynus dorsalis, assembly GCA_037306005.1. Lineage (NCBI taxonomy): Eukaryota > Metazoa > Chordata > Amphibia > Anura > Rhinophrynidae > Rhinophrynus > Rhinophrynus dorsalis. The sequence continues at coordinate 481,655,652 of CM074721.1, read as the reverse complement.
CAGGGGTGGAGGCAGTTGGTCTTGGGGTCTCTTTGTGACAGGACTGCCCCGATACCTCGTTCGGATGCGTCCACTTCCAAAAGAAACGGCCGGGTGATGTCAGGGTATCGGAGAACAGGAGCCGTAGTGAAAGCAGCTTTCAAGGCGGAGAAAGCGGATACGGCTTCCTTGGGCCAAAGCCGCGGGTTCGCTCCTTTCTTGGTTAGGGCGGTAATAGGTGCTGCTAAGGAGGAGTAACCCCGGATAAACCTCCTGTAGTAATTGGCGAAGCCTAGGAAGCGTTGTACCGCCTTGAGATCAGTGGGTTGTGGCCAGTCGAGGACAGCAGTGAGTTTCTTCGGGTCCATCTCAAGACCAGAGCTGGAAATAATGTAGCCCAAGAAGGGGAGTTTGTTTTTCTCAAACTCGCATTTCTCTAGCTTGGCGTATAGTCCATTCTCTCGTAGTCGTTGAAGGACGGCTATTACATGCAGTCGGTGTTGCTGGAGAGTGGGAGAAAAGACGAGGATGTCGTCCAAGTATACCACGACATGGGAAGTCAGCATGTCCCGGAAAACATCATTTACAAAAGCCTGGAACACAGCTGGGGCATTGCATAGCCCGAAGGGCATCACCAGGTACTCGTAGTGCCCATATCTGGTGTTGAACGCTGTCTTCCATTCGTCCCCGGGCCTAATCTGAACCAGATTATAGGCACCTCTAAAGTCTAATTTAGTGAACCAAGCGGCACCACGGAGGAGGTCGAACAGCTCAGGGATCAGTGGCAGTGGATATTTATTCTTGATCGTGATGCGGTTCAATCCCCGGTAGTCAATGCATGGACGCAGGGTGCCGTCTTTCTTGCTGACGAAGAAGAACCCTGCTCCAGCAGGTGAGGTGGAGGGACGGATGAAACCTCTGGCCAAATTCTCCTGGATATAGGTGGCAAGGGCTTTCATCTCAGGAGGAGAAAGCAAGAACGTCCTTCCTCTAGGAGGGTGAGTTCCAGGCTGGAGTTCGATCGGGCAGTCGTAAGGCCTATGTGGAGGAAGGCTTTCGGCTTGGGCTTTTGAAAAGACGTCCTAGAAACCGTGGTAGGCCGCTGGCAAGGCCTCAAGGGAGCACAATGCGGCTGAGACGGATGGGCGAGAGGAGATCGGGGAGACGGGAAGACAAGTTGTGAAGCAGGTCTTGCCCCACTGTGCCAGCTCACCGGACTGCCAATCAAAAATAGGGTTATGGCGCCGAAGCCAAGGGAGCCCCAGGACGATTGGGGCGAAGGGGGAGGAAACCAAATCGAAGACCATCTGTTCGGTGTGCAGTAGCCCGGTAGTGAGGTCTAGGCAGTTGGTTTCCTGAGTGATCCTCCCGGTACCCAAGGGTCCGCCGTCTAGGGTTGAGACAAGCAACGGAGTCTTCTTGGGATGACAGGGCACCCCATGGGCTTGGGCCCAGGGGCCATCGATAAAAAGCCCAGCGGCTCCGGAGTCGATAAAGGCGACTGCAGTAACGGAATGAGCCGCCCACTGAATGGTCACAGGAACAAAGACCCTGGATCGGCCTTGGGGAGGCTGTTGGAACTGGCTTAGGCGACCGCCTTGGTCGTCGGCTAAGCGGTGTCTTTTCCCGGGAGAATGGGGCACCGTCGCAGCATGTGGCCTGCCTGTCCACAATACAGACAGAGACCCTGGGTTCGCCGCCGCTGTCTTTCCTCGTCAGACAATCGAGCGACTCCTCCAATCTCCATGGGGGTCTCGGCCTCAGGACAGACTTCGGGCGGGGAAACTGCAGTGGGTACCCGCCTCTGGCTGCGGTCTCGTTCCTGCTGCCTCTCTAGCAGACGTCTATCCAGATCCAGACACAGGGAGATGAAATCTTCCAACCCATCTGGGATATCGCGGTATGTTAAAGCGTCTTTGAGTCGGTCACTGAGCCCACGCCGAAAAGCCGCCTTTAGAGCCCCCTGGTTCCAGTCAGTTTCAAAGGAGAGGGTGCAGAATTCCACCGCGTACTGGCTGACGGACCTGGTGCCTTGGCGCAAGGCCAAAAGGGCCGACTCAGCTGAGGCGCTTCTGCCAGGGGCATCAAAGACGGCCTTAAAGGCAGCGATGAAGGAGTTCGAATCATCCAGCAGAGGAGAGTGCTGCTCCACGAGAGGGGTTGCCCAGGCCAACGCTTCCCCTTTAAGGAGCGCGATGATAAAGGAAACCCGGGCAGCATGAGTACAGAAGGTCTGCGGCTGTGTACGAAAATGCAGCTGGCACTGGTTCAGAAACCCACGGAAGTCAGCCGACCGGCCGGTGAACTTGTCAGGAAGCGGGATGCGAGGGGGTACATAGCCAGCCGGGGGAGCTGTCGTTACACCACTGGCGGCAGAGGTAGAGGAATCAGAAACTGCCGAGGTCGCCGATGTGGAGGAACGCAGTAGCTCCAGCACGGAGTCTAGTTTGGTCTCCAGGCTTTGCAGGTGCGCGGCATGCGAGGCCAGTACTCTTTCCTGCTCGTCCAGTCTTACGGACAGTCGAGTGGCTTCGGCTGGGTCCATTTAGTTGTGGCCCGTTCCAACTGTCACCCTCACACGACAATAGGAGCCGTGTGGTGCTGGCTCTGGGTTCAGGTGCTAGCGAGCGATGCTGGAGTGCGGAGCTTGAGTGCGGTGACGGCGTGCTAGGTACTCCCTTGCTGCAGCCGAAGCTGGCTAAAGGTGCTGGTCGCGAAACCAGATTGTTCCACCCCGGTTGAGCCGAGGTGCAACCAGGATAGGAGTACCTAGGAACCGTTCGAAACACCAGGCCAGCAGGACGCCAGACGGGAAACAAGGAACACGGCAGAGGTCAGGCGCAGCCAAAGGTTCAATCAGGAGCGGAGATCAAACGTGGTCAGATGATTCAAGGGTCAAGCCAGGAGCCGGGAGCAGACGTGGTCAAACAAGCCAGGGGTCAAGCCAGGAGCTGGGAGCAGACGTGGTCAAACAAGCCAAGGGTCAAGCCAGGAGCCGGGAGCAGATGTGGTCAAACAAGCCAAGGGTCAAGCCAGGAGCCGGGAGCAGACGTGGTCAAACAAGCCAAGAGTCAAGCCAGGAGCCGGGAGCAGACGTGGTCAAACAAGCCAAGGGTCAAGCCAGGAGCCGGGAGCAGACGAGGTCAAACAAGCCAAGGGTCAGTAAGTACACTTCCAGAGCCCAGGACCAAACTGTATTTACTTATGGAACGGGCGCCCTATGCCTGGGGCAACCCGTTTAAATAGGCAGTCAAGCCAATGGAGAGCAGGGAGCGGGAGGCTCGTCCGTGAGCCAACCCGCATTGGAGGAGTGGAAGCCAGTAGGGGAGCGAGACGGGCGCATGCGCATCCGCCAGACTGAAGGCGGACGCGAACCGCGCATGCGTGCCCGGCAAAGGAACCCGGAAGTTCTTTCGCGGCCCGGGTGAACGCGCCGGCGGTGACAAAGTAGATGTGTCTGTACTTATTTATTGATCATACCCTCTCCCTATGACAAGAAATTACCCGGAAGGGATCGCAGGGTACAGGAGAGGAAGCATGTCATGGGGAGGGTTGAGTCATAAAGGAAGTGGTGTGTGATGGGAGGAGTAAAGGAAAAAGGGTTTAAAGGGTTGGTTATAGGAAATGGGCTGTGGTCTGGAGGAAGAGAGGACAGAGGAAGCATCCCTTCCTCCCTTTATGGTGTGGTTGTGTGTCTGGATGGGCAGATAGTACTTGCATGGTTTTCAGAGATTGGAAACTGATGTGGTAAAGTAAGGGGATTTTATCCTCGGGCGGAAGCCCTTTGGGAGTTTGCCCCGGACTTAGGTCGCGGGAGGTGACGTTTCCCATTGCAGTTAAAGTGGTGGCCAATGGGGTAATTCATTGGGAATCAGCTGTAAGGGCTGAAAATGGTGGAGTCAGCTATAAGTGCTGAAAATGGAAAATGGTGAAGTCAGCGGTAAGTGCTGATGAATGATGGAGTCAGCTGGGAGTGCTGACGAACGTTGGGATCAGCTGTAGTGCTGAAGAATGGGGAATTTTAGCATGAGCCCGCACAATTTGGCCATGCTTGGTTTCAAGGAAAGCAGATTGAAAAGGACTGTCAGTTAATGATTGATTACATAGTAAATTTAGTAACATAGTAAATTAGGTTGAAAAAAGACACAAGTCCATCAAGTTCAACCTTCGCCTCATACCTCAGTAACTGAGAATTTTATAGCTTTCCTGCTACCAATTAAATTAGTCTTTATCAGACCTTCCTGATCAGCCTACTGATAAACAGTATAACTCTGTATGTTCCCTTTTGAAAGAAATGTATCTAATCTTCTCTTAAATGTATCCATTGTATCTGCCATAACTACCTCCCTGGGCAATGAATTCCACACTTTGACAGACCTTACCGTAAAAAAACCCTTCCTCTGCTGAAGTTTAAACCTCCTTTCCTCTAATCTCAAGGGGTGTCCCCTGGTCACCTGATCAGGCCTTGGAATAAATAGCTCACCGCAGAGATCCTTGTATTGACCTCTCTACTGGTTAATGTTAATTATTGTTGTGTATGAATAAGAACAATAATAATAATGTGAGTGAAATAGTTAAATAAAGCAGTGGTTAACCCCAAACTAGATGTGTCTTTACTTATTTATGGATCATACCCTCTCCCTATGACATGTCTCTCTCTACCCTGGTTTAAAGATACATTTATCAAACTTGTGCTGTGTGATAAAATGTATCATTTTATCACTTGTGGCAGAGAAAGCCAGCAGTGATATTTTTTCAGTGTAGCAGCTGTGCACTATGTGTGCTGACAGCCAGAATCAAGGATCGAACCAAAGGCTCAGTCTCCTAGTTGAGCATCTCTGACTATTGCTTGTGCAAGGACAAGAATAAAGCAACCAGCATGCAGGACCCTTTATGCACATCTTTGTCTTAAGCCAACAATTTCACCTCCATTTTTTTTAGTCACCTTCTACTGCTGGGCTTATGGGAATACAAATCAGAGTTTAATTATTAAAGGGATACTGACCCTTTGAGTGTCAGGGGGTGTGCAGTGCAGTGGCGTAACTATAGGGGTCACAGGGGTCGCACCCGCGACTGGGCCCGTCGCTCCAAGGGGCCCAGCCGCCCCCTGCGACCCCTGTGCCTGGTGCCCGCGATCTCCGTCTGGCACTGTGGTAATGCAGAGCGCTGGGAGATGACATAATCTCCCAGCACTCTGCATTACTGAAAAGGACTGCGCGGGAGATCAACACACCTCTCCGGGCTCCTGACACTTCAGGGAGGTAGGAGATGAGGGCATTTTGGAGAGGGCCAATGTAGTCGAGGGGGGCGAATGTGGTCCAAGGGGGCCCATGGCGCTTCTTGCACCAGAGCCCGGAGGCGTCTAGTTACGCCTCTGGTGCAATGCATTGCTTTGCCGCTTATCTCTAGCAATGCAAGGTGACTGTGTGTTGTGTCCCTCTCACATTATTTCCTCACTGCTGTTGGCTAGATCCGTGTACTGCTTACTTATTTTGTTACATGTCTGTGGCCAGAAGCATGTATATCTTGATCACCATTGTCAATGAAACTCAGATTGGGTAAGTCCCTGTATCCAAAATGAATACCAGTACAAGGTTAAACCTTGCTAGCTGTTTTCCCTGCCCACATAATGTTATAAATGTGCCAGCTTGTCCCTGGAAAATTGTTCCATCAATGCTGCTGATTCAGCTGAGGGTGTCAGTGCTAATGGCTCAGTGAGTGGTTGTTCCTGTTTCACATCCTTCTAGTGGTAGCAGTTGGACTTTCCGACAGGTGAGAAACCAAAAAGTGGTTCTCCAATCCTGTTTTCCTCTGCACAAGTGTTTAACTGTCCTGCCTAGCCAGATCTGTGACAGATTGCTCCACTCTGGCTTACTGAATACAGCATTCAGTCCTTCCTCCCCTCCCAAAGCACCCTGTCTTGTTTTTCCTTTTATCTTGTAATTTCCTAAAAAATGGAAAATAAATAAAAAAAGATAGCAAGAAGTATACACATCTACACATTAAACATACATATCTGAGCACACAATTAAGGGAAGTTTATTCAAATTGGTTTTTAAAGGGATAGTAATACTTTGTTTTATCGTTATTTTACAGGCATTAAAAATACATGAAGAACGCTATAAGTCTTATCTCTCAAACCTTTATGGTTTGAGAGATATTCACAAGCAAAGTTTCCCCTCCCACCCCTTTTACCTAGTGTAAGCCAGCTCTTCTCAGATGTGAATCTGGTTGTAAGACCAGACAGATAACAGCAGGGGACAATCTTCTTCCTATGAGAACAATGAAAGCCCTGCCCCCCTTGACAAGTTTTTCAGGTTTTTTCCTTATCTTAATTAAAGATTGTCCCTCTCTGCAATCTACCTGGAGGGGGATGCTTTGTCATTGAATTACTCTTGAACTACAACTCGGACAGAATTGAAATAACACTCTCCAAAGTCCAAATACTATGATGATTAATTAGAGCTGCTTTTATTATGAAACATTACTATCCCTTTAAAGGAATGGTTTTGTTGGTAGAGTTTAGTTAAGTCAATAGTAAGGAAACTGAGCGTGACTGACCTCAGTCACACTCTTAACCTTTTACGTGCCAGAGGGGTAGCCAACGTATTGCAAACCAATGTGTTGGATACCCCACTGGCACTCAAAGGGATAATGATGCTTGTGGCAGAAGGTCCTGAGCAGCACTTGAGACTCCACCATGGGTTAATGTAGAAATGATGGACATAGCACTGAGAAACCAGTACAACAAGGATTATTTCCCTTGTTGGAAAATAGGGCATCAGAGCGTTGCCTAAGCAGATGACTCTCTGCAGGAAAAAAACAAGCAATACTTGTGTTGTAGATAATGACAGGAACACGCTGGCACATTTGTATCATTAAGTGGGCAGGGAAAACAGCTAGCAAGGATTAACCTTGTACTGGTATTCATTTTGGATACAAGGACTTACCCAATCTGAGTTTCATTGACAATGGTGATCAAGATATACATGCTTTTGGCCACAAACATGTGACAAAATAAGTAAATAAGTCAGTTTAATTATTGGTAAAAGTTCAGTATTTATTCTATATACCTTATGGCTGTAGACCTAAGTTCTGTCTTGGAAACACTATATTTGCATAGTTACTTAACCATTACTATACCTCTCTTTCTCCTTTTTATGATATCAGCTCCTTCCCCTTAGAAGGAGCAGACTAATCAGCTGACTGAAGGCACTGCAATTCCAAAAATATCCCTATACATTGATCTGCTGAATAGGACACTTTACATTTTTTTAACCCTCTGCAATGCGTTGCGTACCCCTCTGGCACTCAAAGGGTTAAATACTGTGAACTAGTGCTGATGCCTTTTCAAATTGTAGTGACGTGTCTCATTTGGCACATCACTGTGCAGTGTGTCCCACTGACAGTCAAGTGATCATATTTCCAAGGCAGCCCCATCAAATGAGAAGGGACTAATAGTAACATTGTAACATAGTTGATGAGGCTGAAAAAAAAGACATGTGTCCATCAAGTCCAGCCCATGCCAAAACACCCCTGTTGATCTAGAAGAAGGGAAAAAAAAAACACTGATGCCATTTCAAATTTAGCCCCAAGTGGATATAAAATTCCTTCCTGACTCCAAATGGCAGTCATATAGTTTCCTGGATCAGCAACCTATCTGCATTGAAGCCATCTGTCATAATTCTCAATATTGTTCCGTGCTAGATAGGTATCCTTTGTTTTTTTAAATCAGTACAGTATCTGCAAGCACAGCATCCTAAGGCAAAGAATTCCATAGCTATACTGTAAAAAAATCTCTGGCTTTGTTTAAGTTGAAAGTGCCTTTCCTCTATGCTTAAAGGGATAGTAATGTATCAAAATAAAAGCAGCTCCAATTAATCTTCATAGTATTTGGGCCATGGATAGTTTTATTTCAATACTGTCAGAGTTGTAGTTCAAGAGTAATTGAATGATAAAGTATCCCCCTCCCACCCCTTTTACCTAGTGTAAGCCAGCTCCTCTCAGATGTGGAATCTGTTCTTGAGGCCAGACAGCTCACAGCAAGGGACAATCCTCTTACTGTGAGAACAATGAAAACCCTGCCCACCTTGACAGTTTTTTTTCAGGTTTTTCCCTTATGCTAATTGAAGATTGTCCCTCTCTGCAAGCCATCTGGACCAGCTTTCTGTTCTAAGGTGAGCAGTGTTACATCAGTAAAAGGGGCAGGAGGGGGATACTTTATCATTCAATTACTCTTGAACTACAATTCTGACATTACTGAAATAACACTCTCCATGGCCCAAAAACTATGAAGATTAATTGGATCTGCTTTTATTTTGAAACATTACTACCCCTTTAATGGATGACCTCTCATTTTTAGCTCAGCTCTTTGTGTAAATAATTCATTGGATAGTTCTTTGTATTGACCTTGAATATATTTGTAAATGGTAATCAATTTAAATTCAATGAGGGCTGAGGAAGAGTGCAACACATTCCTTTGCAATACACAAATTTCCAAGGATTGAATTAACTTAACTATTATGTAAGTATTTCTATTTCTTTAAAAAGAGGAAGAAAAAGTTACAAAAAATGAGAAGTCTTTATAAACAATTAGTGTCCCTGGCTTTAAGACGCCTATACTTAAAAATAAGAAGAGGTTATCATTCTGAATAAAAAGTATCCAAAGTCTCAACCCTGCACAGCTTGCACTGACATTTCAATGTATGTGTCTAATCATTGTACGTAATGATACAAACACATGGAGGTGCCCTTCTTCTAAAGGGGTTTTGATCAAGCGTGGCTCAGTTATAGCTAATAGTGAGTTGCACTCATGATAAAGTATCCAATTATTGTTGCTGCTACATAGGGTAATCAAGTCATAACTTGGAAAACTGGAAATGATAGAAAGGGTCTCTGATCTTTCTATCCAATAGAATCCAAGGACTGCAGTTGAGATACTTTCTTCCTTACAACCAGTAGCTGGATCTGGAAAAGTCTTCTGGGCTTTCACCACTGTTTGCTTCATCTCAAAGGTAATCATACCTCAGAATACTCTAAGTAGTTGGAAGATCTATTATGGTCAGGACTAGACAATGTTGTTTGGAAAGAAATCAAAGTAATTTTCATTTTCCCCTATGTCCGACGCATCAGACATGGTATATTTTTACCTCGGGTCCATGAGCATCCTTTAAAACAGTCGGGAAGAACTATTGCATTGGGCATAGCTGGCATTAACAGAACTTTATCTCAATATCTAGCTTCTAAACTATTTATGTACGTAATAATGATGACATTTTATCTTAATGATAATGTGATCGAAAACTGGAACTAGTGTCACATACCTGCATCTTTGACGTCCTTGGGTTGTAGTGCATGCCTTTTCATTGCTTTTTATGTGCCTGTGATGGATATGTGAGCCTTCATAAGCATGCTTGGGTTCTGTTCCCGGGAAGTATTTATAATGGCCGACTTTCCTCTGCTAGTCGCACGTACAAGGAGTCCGTTTTTGGAGCTAAGTGCGCTATATCCTGTACTGCTGTAACGGTTTACCTTGATGGGAACCCGTAGTGCAGAGATGTTAGCTCACACTTGCAGATAAACACAGACCAAAGTGACCAGGTAAAAAGCCACCTGGGCTGTGACTCTGTGCAAGGGGGGTGGCAGGAACAGTAACCGGATGCGTAGAATCAGACAAGGGCAAATCCAGAAGAGTAGTCAGGCACAGCAAGCTGGGGTCACAAGCCAAATCAGTCTGGTAATCTGGAAACAAACAACAGGAACAGAAACACAACAATGAACTGACCCAGCCCTCAGGGAGAGGCAGTGTTTTATACCCAGGTAATGATCAGCTTAATTAACAAGCTGCCTCAGGTGAAATCTGATAGCAGCAGTCCAGCCCCCTAGTGCTGCAGGCAAAGCATATAATACAGGCTAGAATCACACTGATAGAACACATTCAGCAGTGGCTCAAAGGCAAGAAAGCAGGACCAGAGCACATGAGGACTCCGGTTTAATTCCACCGTGATCCGCCTGAGGGATGACCAAGCCTGGCAGACAGACAGGGGCAGACCGTGACAATTGCTAACCTTGTGTACAGAACATTGGCTTAGATTTGATCCTTTGCAATCTGTGATGAACTTTGGCTATTACTTGACCATAGTCCCTTGCCTCCTACCACTGGACTACATTGCTTTCCTGATTGCTTGACACCATGGCTGTGGCAGACTATACTCCAAGAGAACATGTTTGCCTCCTCATTTGAAAGGCAACCATAAAGGTGATTCTTGTAGTCTATGCACTGCCGGATCAACTTCTGCAATTAAGTGTTCTTCATATATCTGTGTGCACCTCCTGGTCCCTACTGCCTAATAAGGTGTTGGTGCAGCCATCTAGTTCCAGTCTCACTTCACCCAAGTCTGGTTACCTAACCTTGCAATCAGTACCTTTACAATGGCTAATAGCCTTAGAAAGGTCAGAACTCTCAAAAATGCTCCCTAGCATCTTGATAGAAGCAGGTCTTTCCAGGCATATATCTGCCACATTATCATCACAGGAATGTTACAACTAGGCAGTTAAGTACAGACTGTTGCTTGATGCTGTTCACTCCCTCCATACTGACTTTCTGATGGAATATTTAGAATTTGTTCTAAGACCACATTATTTTATGGTGACTGTTACCATCAGAAACAGAGTGCTACCATGGGAACAGCGGTAGCACCACATTTACCAATATATTACATAGAATGATGGTCTAATCAACCAGAAGACCTTTTTTAAGAAGACAATTTTTTGTCCTTCTTAGAGTTAACAAGTTTCATCAGTTAGAACTGGACTGGTATGTTGTTCCCAGTGTAACATTGGCAGACTGAATCCTTAGATCTTAAAGGGATAGTAATGTTTCAAAATAAAAACAGCTCAAATTAATCTTCATAGTATTTGGGCCATGGAGAGTGGTATTTCAATGCTGTCAGAGTTGTAGTTCAAGAGTAATTTAATGATAAAGTATCCCCCCTCCTGCCCCTTTTTCTGATGTAACACTGCTCACCTCAGAACAGAGGGGTGTTGTCCAGATGGCTTACAGAGAGGGACAATCTTCAATTTGTATAAGGAAAAAACTGTCAGTGGGCCAGGGTTTTCATTGTTCTCACAGTAAAAAGATTGTCCCTTGCTGTGAGCTGTCTGGTCTTAAAACCAAATTACACATCTGAGGAGAGGTGGTGCATAGCCTACCTAGTTCCAGCGTCTGTCCCTTCAGGGACACAACAAGCGTTGAAATGTGTAAGAGGCTTCCTCCCAGGTGTCTCTCACACTTCCTGAGTTAAGCGCGCATGGGGGCAAGATTGGGCGTCCGTGTCCTCTTGCTAGCTGCTGTTGACGCTTAGTTTGACATAGGCACAGGCCGCTAGATTGACACATCGTGGCGTGATGTGTCGTTTACTGGCATGAAGCAGTAGAATGACGTAGAGGGGGATTTTATGTTGTAGCACTGATATCTCCCCTCATCTGCTTCCTGGATTGGGCCTTTAAAAGGGAACTGAGCCAACTCTCAGTTGCCCTTGCATTGTTGTACAATACAGTTCTATCTCCTTGTGCTCTGTGTATGACCTGGGTTGTCTGACCATCCATTCTGTTGCTGGCCTTTGGCTCTGTCTGACTATTCTCCCTGCCTTATCCTTTGTATAGTGGACACCCAATCTGGTGCAGACCTGTGGCTCTGGCTATCTGAACTGTGTATGACCCGGCTTGTCTGACCATCCATTCTGGTGCTTATCTGTGGCTTCATCTGACTATTCTCCTGCCTTATCCTTTGTATAGTGGACACCCTATCTGGTGCATACCTGTGGTTCTAGCTGACTATCTGATTTGTTTATGACCTGGCTTGTCTGACTACCCTTTCTGTTGCTGATCTGTGGCTTTGTCTGACTATTCCTCGTTGGTTCCCTGTTCTTAGCAGACACCCAATTTGGTGCAGACCTGGGGCTCTGGTAGACTTGCTATTATACTGACTGCAGGCGTGAGTCAGGTATCTATTTTCCTAGTCTGACTGCAGGCGAAAGTCAGATATCCGCTGCTACTACTCTGACTAACGTGAGTCAGGTAGTCATGTCACGGGTTCAGCTTGGGGAGATCAAGCTCCAGTTCCTGCTCCTGTTCCGACTTCTGTTCCAGCTCCTGGTTTCAGTGGAGACTTCCAGTGGCTTTGGCCTAGTCTCCAGCAGTGAGGTCCATCCTTGGCAGCTTACTATTTCTCATAGTATCTCTAGCTTGGCTCGTGACCCTCTGCCTCTATTCAGTTGTCTTATTCTGTGTTATACCTTATATTGAGTTTTTCATTAAAATTATTTTTACTATGACATACTGACTCCCGAATGGTTATTGGGAAACCGTGACAGGTGGCTTACACTAGGTAAAAGGGGTGGAAGGGGAATACTTTATCTTTCAATTACTCTTGAACTACAACTCTGACAGTCTTGAAATTACACTCTCCATGGCCCAAATACTATGAAGCTTAATTGGAGCAGCTTTTATTTTGAAACATTACTATCCCTTTAAAATTGAAGTAGTAATAATCAGATAGTAAGTCACCTTCAACTTAGTCTTTTCTAAGGTATGATAGCTTCTACCCACAACCAGCAGGATGCATCTTCCCATAAGATCAATTCATAAGAGTTAAAATGATTGATTCCTCAGTAGAAGGTTTTGAATAAAAACCCAAAGTACTATTTGATAGAAGATAATATAGAGGGGATAGATGAGGAAATTGTTACTGTGAAATCTCAGATATAATACATACCTGTGTATAATATGCAAGTGTAAATTTAACCCAAGATTTAAGTGGAGAACAAAAGTGTTTATCTATAATATGCACTCAAGTTTTCCCTCCTTCTACCCACCAAAAACCATTAGTACATCCAATGCATAGACCGCTGTGCATTGAAACTACATTGTGCCCTGTGAGGATCTTCAGGACCTCAAAGGGTACTACCTTTATCTCAATTTAACATAGGTCTTCACAGTGGGATATAGGAAAAGGGCTACAAATGCAAGAATGCCATCTGCTGTGCAGACATTCCAGATGCCTCTGGAGGGAGTGAGTAGAGGTAGAGAATGGTGGCAACATATTAAGGTGGGTGGAGGAAGGGAAGCAGACATGTGGAAATCTATCTATATATATTCATGTCTCCTCCCTACTGCCACTACACAACATACACAGGGGCGTGATTTTCGAAATTGCACTTACACTACGTTGTTAACCGTTTGAGTGCCAGAGGGGGGTATGCAGCGCATTTCAGAGCAATGCATTGCGTACCTCTCTGTCATTCAAAGGGTTACACATTTGAGCATCGTGCCTTCACCTATAAGTCGTCATCTCACAGAGAACCTTACATCCACTCACTAATAAAGCCAACTAAGTCTGCTAAAATCACCCTTTTCATCAGAACCACTGAAGATGGGTAAGGATTATGGGAGTTGTAGTGCTATTCAACTACCACATGCTTCAGCATGCCTCACCTACCTATCCTATAGCTCTATGTATAAAACTGTTTTGTGTTATACATACAGCATTTTTGCTGTACTGTCTATTGTGTATCTATCAACATTGTGCATGTGTGTGTATCTGTTGTGCATGTGTGTATTGTGTGTGTGTATTACGTGTACGTTTGTGTTGTGTATGTGTGTGTGTGTGTGTGTGTGTGTATTGCACGCATGTGTATTGTGTGTGTTGTGAAAAAGTATATGAGGGGATTGTAGAAGGAAGGTATTTAGGACCCAGAATCCTACAAAGCATCTACCCCTTCACTTGTCCCAATTAGCAGATTTAGTTTGTAAAAAGAAAATGGAGTTTGACTTGCTGTAAGCAAGAAGTGCAGAGCAATGCAACAAAGCAGGACCTGAAAGGTAGGTTAAACCTGTGCTATTTTGTTAGTTTAGAGCCTTGAAGTAGAAGAGAAATCTGCTACAAGTAAAGTTAGTGCACAGATTGAGCTAGGTTTTTATTTGTAGTGTGTTTTGATTTTGTTTTGTAAAACACTGCCTGCTGATTGTGTTTGATACAATGTCAAAACAAACCTGCAAATCTTTTTTAAGAACTGTGGACTGTGTGTGATATCCTAGAATACTGTGCTTGCTACCCATCCAGGGGGCAGCCTGCTTATGGTTTATCATAGTGTGTTTTGTGCATGTGTGTTGTACATGTGTGTGTTGTGATATATTGTATGTATTGTGCATGTGTTTGTGTATTGCATGTGTTTTTTTCAAGTGTGTGTTTGTTGGGTATGTGTGTGTAAATTGGTTGTGTTTTGTGTCTTATATATATATATATATATTGCATCTTCTACAACAACATCTGGGTGGCAGAGTGCCACAACTCCTTTGGCACTCAAAAGGTTATAATGAATCTATCATGAAACAAGAAGAAAGAAAAAGAACAGAGCGCCACAATAGTGTAGTAAATTCGAACAATAGTTACTTAATAATAGTAGAAAATGCACTCACATGTAGAATATGTCAGGGCTCTGTTATCAGAGTCAGCTGACAATTGAGCATACAGAGAATCAGCTGTCTCCATTCAGGTAACTCACAGGCTCGCTGTAGTGTAGTTCAAGTACCGGAATGGACCAGGCGGAGACTACATATACAAAACAATAATAATTTTTAAATTAAAATATAAGAAAATATAAGGCTATTAAAGGGATAGTAATACTTTAATGTAAAAAAAAATATGTTGTAAGGTTTATCCCCCTGAGTAAAACAAGAGTACTCCCACTGCTGAAAGGTGTTTCATTCAAAAGTTATTAATTTTCAAAGTTGAATTTTTTAGGGTGCAATATCACAGTGGCCTGAAATTGTACTGTGGCGCTGTTGCTACACCATCCTATGGAGATTTATGGTCCCGGGACCAGAGCTGTCCATAGGATCGTGTAGCAACAGCGCCACCTTACAATTTCAGGTCACTGTGATATTGCACCTAAAAAATTCAACTTTGAAAATTAATAACTTTTGAATGAAACACCTTTCATCAGTGGGAGTACTCTTGTTTTACTCAGGGGATAAACCCTACAACATATTTTTTTTTACATTTTAAGTATTACTATCCCTTTAACGCTAAAGCATTTCACGGCTAAGAAGCCGCTTTTTCAAAGAGCAGAAAAGCCTCTGTTTTTTTTCTTTCTGCTTGTTTTATGATATATTTGCTGCTGTGGGAGAGTTAGTACATTTGAAGAGAGCAGCCTAAACCTATCTTCATCCTTACATTGTTCATTGGAAGAACGAACTGCATCTGGAAGCAGTCCATAATCTCCATTTGCCTTTGTTGTAGGTCCGACGTAGGCCGTTTCCCACACAATACCTTTGTGAGTATGCATCTAATATTGTATGGTGGTGATCATATATCTGTAAGACTGATATACACAGGGGGTGCCCCTGCTTTTTCTCACTTTCCTTTTTTATAATGAATCTGTTTCTCTCTTCCTTTTTTTCTCCCTAGATGAAAGGTGTAGAGAATGCTTTCTTGGAAAGTTCCCTAATTATCTGTGTGACAAACTTCCTTCTACTGTCATCAGCTCTCAGGGGTATAATGTCAGCTTTTGGACAAATTACCTATTCTCACTCACATACAAGAACTGCCCAGTACGATCCTGTACTTTCAATGTGTATACAGATCTGGAAATCACATTTGTCCACAAGGAAAGGCCATTTTTTGGTGTAAAAATTCAGCTGATGCGGAACTTCTTTCGGGGATTATATGTACCATACCCCCAATTGTCCCTTTTTTAGGAGATATTAGTGGTACATACCTCCCAAATGTCCCTCCTTAGCAGATATTAGGGGTCCATATCTCCCAAGTGTCCCTCTTTAGGAGATAGTAGGGGTTCATTCCTCCCAAGTGTCCCTCTTTAGGAGATAGTAGGGGTCCATTCCTCCCAAGTGTCCCTCTTTAGGAGATAGCAGGGGTCTATACCTCCCAAATGTCCCTTTTTAGGAGATATCAGGGGTCTGTACTTCCCAAGTGTCCCTCCTTAGGATATATTAGAGGTCCATATCTCCCATGGGCCCCTCTTTAGGAGATATTAAGGGTCTGTACCTCCCAAGTGTCCCTCGTTAGGAGATACTAGCAGTGTGGGACACATTAACCATCTGTTTTTTTATTTTTAACCAATGCTTAAGCCTTTGAGTGGCAGAGGGGTACCTCTCTGCCACTCAAAGGGTTAATGTGACATGACGGGCAACGCTCTCCCAAATTATATATATATATATATACTTGATAAAAGAGAGGCAGCACCAGTGGGTCTTATGCTAGAAATTTTAATAGGCGAATAAGCATTTACAGGGTCAACATTTCGGTCCTTTACCTGGACCTTTATCAAGACCGAAACGTTGACCCTGTAAATGCTGATTCGCCTATTAAAATTTCTAGCATAAGACCCACTGGTGCTGCCTCTCTTTTTTCAAGTGTCTATTCCTGTTTTGAGGACTGTGCACCTGGGCACTTAAGATTGTTAAGAGTGAGTGCCTCCATCCTAAGTCACTTGTATATATATATATTTATATATATATATATATATACTAGCAATGTGGGACGGCGCTGCCCGTCAGGATATATAGGGAATTAATGCACACACATGGATGCAAGACACACACAGAGACACACGCACACATGCACTGAGATGCATAAAGAGCGACACAGTCATACACACATACATGCAATGCACAACATGCAGACATATAGAGTGATACAGACATGCAACACACACAGTGAGGAACACACAGGCACACACAGAGACACACACACAGAAGGGAGTCATAAGGGGTGACTTATGTGTCATTGTAATGAGTTTGTGTTTGTACTTATGCCTCCACTGTGGCATTCATTCATGTAGTTGAAATGCATGTGGTAATTGCACATACTATGATAGAAGGTGGATCGTCCTGGCTGCCGGGGTGTGAGTGTGACTATGGTGGAAGGTGGATCGTGCTGGCTTCCGGGGTGTGAGTGAGTGTGAGTGCGTTTGTGAGTGTGTGTGAGTGAGTGCGTGAGTGTGTGTATGATTGAGAGGGTGTATGACAGTGTGTGAGAGTGTGTGATTGAGTGTGTGATTGACTGTGTGAGAGTGTGTGATTGAGTGTGTGTGAGTGAGAGTGTGTGTGATTGAGTGTGAGTGAAAGTGTGACTGTGTGTGAGAGTGTGATTGTGACCTGTTAGGCAAAAAGAGACTGTATTCTATTTATGAGTGTATCCAATCCAGCTTTACAGACATTGTAAGACTACTGGGTTACATTGGTCTTTTATTATACCCCACTATCTTCTAATAATGTGTAAAACAGCTGTTCCCTCATAGTTTGTTAGTTTTGCGCTTGGGGTGTGTAGACACAATGACGGATAGTCTGCTACAGGTTTTGAAGTCTACTTTAATTAAGTGGTTTTTAATAAGTTGTCAACATGCTGCTTTCCTGGTTTCTAGCCCTTTTGTGCTGCTTTTCCTGGTTCCTGGCTTTTTTCTGGGTCTACCTTCCCTTAACCCAGTGGACAGTGGATATGCCACCAGTACATAACTTTGTAATTCAATGGTTACATCCCTAGCATCCAAAGGGTTAATATATACATGTAAAATAGGAAAATAGGGGCTCCTAATTCATTAACCTGCAATCAAATTCACCCCCAAGGCCCCACACAGGGTCCTCAAGTCAGCTTAAGGTCCCCAGATTATGGTTCACATTTCTAAATAGGAGTTGGAAAATGAGATGAACCTTCAGATGCTAGTGGTGTCTCTAACAAATACCAAAACAACTCACTGGAGAGCTCTCTAGTTTGCTGAGTCTCGAATAAAGGAAAGTATGCTATGATGAAAGAGGATATGTGTGTGTGCGTGCGTGTGTGTGTGTGAGCCCGGCCTCTATGTTTATCTGGAGGGCAATGCCTCCCCTCTGGGTGGTAGAGGGAAATCATCCTCTCTTCCCACTGTACTATCTGACTTGGGGCCCACAGAAGAATCCTCTGATGGGCATTTGAGGCCCTAGGGCCACCTGTTCAGTATTGTCCTAATTCACATGCATGGACTGTAGATGCGTGTGTCCATTGCATTCATCCCCTGGAGCATGTTCTCCCACACCACAAATGTGTTTTCATTTTCTGATTGACAATAATGATTAGGATCTCACTTGTGAACTTCAATGAGAGGCAGTCACTGCCATTATAAGAGTCCCAATCAGAGACGGTATAATTAGATATTGTTTCAAGGCCACTCAGAGACTATCATTTATGACATAATTTTAATCATCATCAAACTGTCAGTCGCACATTTAATAAATAACAATTTTGTTTACATTATTGCTCATGAATATCACCAATATCTCCATTCTTAATAAATAAATGGCACAATACATTAATAGGTCAGTAGTATACATTTGAACAAACAAGAATAAATAATTAAATATAAAATATAACAGCATTTAAACATACAAATAATAATAATAATAATAATAATAATAATAAATAAATAATAAATATTGCATTCCACCTTAGTTGATACAACTCTTGGTGGAATTATTGGTATATTCTCTCACACAGAAACTGTAACTTTACAAAAGTTAAGACTAGAATTCTAAAAGAAACACTATATATATATATATATATATATATATATATATATATATATATATATATATATATATATTATAGTTGTCCTGCTAGCGGCTCTTGAGGGAGAGTGGTTAAAGGCCACACAACCCACAGAGTGTATTAACTGTTCAATAAAAGAGTTATAAAACAAAAAAGAAAGAAATAAACTGCAGGTCTGACTGTTGCATGTGCTGTTCTAATACAGTCTTGCACAATGCATTATGCACAATCAGTACTCACGCTAGGCTGCTCATCTTACAGGGAGCATTGATGTCAGGCCTCTACTATACCCCAAAGGGTAGCAAAAGTAATTCACAGCCATCAAGGTCAATCAAGAACTTCCAGAAGTGAAACAATATGTAAACAATATCTAATCATGGGGTATTCAACTGTTGGTCCTACAGCTGTTGGGGACAACAGTTCCCATCATCCCCAACAGCTGGTTGAGGATGATGGGAGTTGCATTCCACAACAGCTAGTGGTTTAACAATTGACTACCCCTGACCTAATCCAATACAGCGTTGTGTACCCCTCTGGCACTCAAAGGGTTAATCCTGAAATGATGGTAGATCTTGTAGATGTTGGAAATTCCTGTCTTAAAACAAATTGCTGACTCCACCAAAGATGCTGGAGAGCTCTGCAAAATGACAATAGAAATCTAACAGGACAGTTTGGTCTGCTCTGTACTCAGTACATACATATTATGAGATTGCGACAATGTTATTATGCCTTTGGTAAGATATAGAATTCTTTAATGCATGTTTCTTCCTCCTGAGGCGCCATCTTGACCAGCTGGTTTGTGTTTTGTGATGTGCTAATGTACCAGCCAAGGAAAGCTGCAGACTCAAAGCTTTGTGGAGAGGCTTCATTGGAGCCATTTAGAGACTTCATGAAAATGAAGCGTTGCAAGTCATCCTCCTTGATGTCTTTGATGTTGCTGACCTCCTGATAGAAGGAAAGGGAGGAGAGATGTAATTGAGGTTCATGATGGAATACAATCAGCTTCTACATGCTAGATTGCCAGTGCTGGCAACCTTTAGCTCTCCAGCTATTGAGACCTTATGTACAAAGTAAAACTGAAGTAATTTTGGGGCAAACCAACTGCTCCATAGTGACAAATAAAAGGCCCCCAAATTCCTACTGATTTAAATGTAGTTTTTAACTTTTTAAGAGAGGTCTCCATTGCAATGTGAAGCACTGTGTTGGGAACATCTCCATTCAGTGGTTTAAACTCCCATTTAAATCAATAACAATATATATTTGTCCCTGTGTTGTAGTTAGATTGTCAAAGTATTGCATTCCCAACATTTCAAATGGCCAAAGAGGGACACTTGTTTTAGGAGCTATTTCTCTGGGTGTGGCAATACCGACAATTTTAGGGTATTTCATGACCTACTGATACATCATGTGCAACTGAATACATGATTTAGAGTAAGACCAAAGGATTGTATTTGCACAGATTTATAAACACCGATACTGAAGTTTATATAAACATTAACCCGTTGAGTGCCATAGTGGTACGCAATGCATTGCGTACCACTCTGGCACTGAAAGGGTTAATGTGAGTTTTATTTCTGTGGAGCAATATGATACACTTATATACACCACAGTCTCATCTCCTAAAAAGGACACCAATGTGGGAGAGAGAGACAGTGGGATTTGGGTCTCAAAGAGAGACTGTCGCTCCTGAAGAGGGACAGTTGGGAGGTATGGTATTGTTCCACTTCTGCTTTCTTCATAGGACCCAAAGGGTTAAAAGCATGCACAAGTGTAATTATACAGAGATGACCTTATAGCATGTTTTCAAATAGGGAACCAAACTGTTTGTGCATCTGTAATACCTGATCAATATAAACTGTACCACACTGACATGGTGTGCTAGTGGGAAGGCAATGATTTCAGTCTCCTGATGTCACCTACCTCCAAATGCAGCTCAGGAGAACCACCTTCCTTCTGTGTGCAAGATAAGTACAGATTCTGTCCAGCAAGACCCAAAGCAACAGGTCGTTTGGGACCACCAGTAAAAGGTTGTTCAGCATAAAACGCCATGGTTAGCTTCTCTGAAAGAGAATGTCAGCACGTTCATAAAATGTTTAATATTTACTAAGGGTAAACAGAAAGTTATTCTGTCCAAATGCTAATTTTTCCATGCATTCTGTGACCAATATGGCATACTAAGTGAAAACTAATTTATTGCTTCATACAACAATTGGATTATATGCTTTTTATTTTAAATCACATTTAAAAGCAAGAATTAGATAACCAATACAAACAGTTGCATTTGTTTAAGGCCTACTAATTCCTAGAGGGCTAGTTCCCCTTTTATGGCTTTTGAAATTGATATGTTCATTCCCTTACTATCAAATTAACATGTACTGTTGGCCACAAAAACCAACAAGGAATTAGAGCATCTGAGTGACAGTTTTGAGAGTTCTTTATCTAGTAGTAAACAATTGTGGACTTGTTGGGCTTCAATTCCCAACAGCAGGCTAAGGATAATGTTAAAGGGATAGTAATACTTTGTTTTATCTTTATTTTATTTTGTAGGCATTAAAAAAACATGAACGATATAAGTCTTATCTCTCAAACCTTTTATGGTTTGAGAGATATTCACAAGCAAAGTTTCCCCTCCTGCCCCTTTTACCTAGTGTAAGCCATCTCTTTTCAGATGTGGAATCCAGTCCATAGACCAGACAGATAACAGAAGGGGACAATCTTCTTCCTATGAGAACAATGAAAGCCCTGCCCCCCTTGACACGTTTTTCAGTTTTTTTCCCTTATCTTAATTGAAGATTGTCCCTCTCTGCAATCTACCTGGGCATCTCTCTTCTGATCTGGCTGAGCAGTGTTACATCAGTAAAAGGGGAGGGAGGGGGATACTTTGTCATTGAATTACTCTTGTACTACAACTCTGACAGAATTGAAATAACACTCTCCAAAGTTCAAATACTATGATGATTAATTAGAGCTGCTTTTATTATGAAACATTACTATCCCTTTAATATTAGTTCAACAACAACTGGAGGCCACAAGTTTTCCACCCTACACTTCAGAATAATGCATATCTTGTGTTTCAATATGCATCAGATGTCTCTAGAATCTATTACTCTCATCTCAGAATCTCTCTCATTACCATAATCTAATTATCTCACAATATAATAGTGATTTACCTTCTCTTTGGATATTTGGTCCTTGTAAGTGCAAGGCCACAAGTCTGGCATTCCCTTGAAATTGTTGCATGACGAAGCTCTTGTTTGAAGAGTCCTTAATTCTGTAATCCTCTGATCTTTGATACAGGAATTTGGTAGCAGAACTAAAATCTGGATTGGATCTGGTAAAAGAAATTTCCTCTGTAAAACAAAAGAAAGAAACAAACATTTGTTTTAATTAATATGGTCAGAATTTAGGAATTGGTAAAATCACTGAGTTTGCTGCTAGTTTTATTTGACACATTTGTGATTCACAAAATTACTATTTCTAAGAAATATATTTTCATGTATGAGTTTTTGCTTTGCTCTGGCACTCCAAGGCTTTTAAAGATGCAGAGAACTTTATTTATGGAAAAAAATATGTCCGTGCTTTTCCACAATGTGCAACATTCTAGGGCTGGTGTACTAAGCAGAGCTGGATCAACCCTTTGAGTACCAATGCATTGGGTATCTCTGGTACTCAAAGGGTTAATCAGGGCAAACTAACAGAGCCACAAGGGACAAGGCAAATAATAAGAACTCTGGCATTAAAGAGGCTAACAGCCCCAATTAAATCATTGTTGATCATTATTTGTCCTCTATGATATAGTTGGTTTGCCACGTAATTCTGCTAGTTCTTTTTGATACATCAGACTCCCAAAATAGGCACTATTGAATGAAATTTAAACCTTAATGAAGATTTAACCCTTTTGATTGCCAGGTATATAAAATGTATTGCAACACAATGGGGATTATTCACTAAGGCGTGATAAAGAATTGATTAAGTGGAGATGTCTTCTCCAGTGTTATCACTTCTCCAATTCCTATGTTACTGTATGGAGCCTATGGACAAAGATCTCCAAAGTTGGAGAGATCTTAGTATATTGGCTCTATAGAATAACATAGGAATTGAGAAGTGATATCACTGGAGAAGCTATCTCCACTCTATCACCTCTTTATCACGCCTTTCTGACTCTCTTCCAATGCGTTAGATAGCTCTTTAGTTAATATTTTGTATTTACAATACTTGCATGTAAGTTTTATTTTGCAACCTATTCAAAACTATATGATCAAGGTTATTAAGAATGACGCAGTCCTTTTACCTTCCACAAATATGTCATCCAGCAGGTCCAATAAATCTGAGTCCTTGAACAATTTCTGTATTCCCTTTTTCAGTTTTCCCAGAGCCACCACCAGAATGACGGTCTTCCTGAATGAGCATACAGATTCCCTGCGTTCTGTTATCTCCATCTTTATTCCTGAGCTGCATGATGGACAATACCTGGGACCGGATCCCCAGTGTGAATCCTGCAGGGAGTTCTGTGGAGATCATGATAAGTGTGGTTTATTAATACCATTCCTAAATATACTTAAGCATAAGGGGTTAGTTGAAAGAAATAGATGAGAAACTATCAAACAACTGAACTGCACCATAGGGGGTAAATAAAAATTCCCATTGATTTAATTGGACTTTTAACCACAAGATTGCTAAAGAAGCATTGCGTTGGATAAAAAAATGGTACCATGTTAGCCACAGCCAAAGCAGGAGACTGGTAGAGTAAAAGTAATACCTTTACTGGCAAAGTGAGTACCTCGAGGATGCAGTGGAGAAGATACCTAAAGTGTCATGAAAGCGTGCATCCTTGAGCTACTCAGTTAGCCAGTAAAAGTATCACTTTTACTCTAGCAGTATCCTAACAATATGTTATACACCTCTAGCATGCAAAAAAGCAAATCAACGGGAATTTTGGGAAATTGTCTCCTATTGTGCAGTTGATTTACTACAAGATTGCTCATTTTTTTTTATTTCTGTATAAAACGCCATATCCATTGTCACACTAGAGCAGTGGTTCACAACACATATATGTACCATGACACCAAGTCTGAAGGAGAACTATGCTTCCTAATAAGCCCCAGTTACCTTACTGTGACCAGGAAATTCTAATGGCCTGTATTAATTTTTCCCTTGCTGTTTGGTTCAAGATGTAACATCGTCAATCAGTTCTGGATGTCATATACATAGAGGTGGTCATAACACTTGCTAGCAGGACTACAGGACCTCAGACTTGCTCACTGGACATGGTAATTGCATCCACACAAGCTTTAGTCCTTAATGTGCTTCATTGTGGAAGAAATGCCAGCAACAGTTCACCTCCATGGCAGCCATGTTCAGAACTGATTACAAATGTCATCTCTTGAACAGAGACACATTTGTAGGGCCATTGGGATTTTCTGGTCATAGTAAAGTAAGCAGGGTTATTATTATTTAATCTGTTAAATCTTTCCAAAGACTGTCATTAAGTTATAAAGTTTTTGATGCACATATTTTCACAGAACTTTAGATTGTTAACCCTTTGAGTGCCAGAGGGGTACTCAACATATTGCAAAGCAATGCTTTGGGTACCCCTCTTCGTTCAAAGTGTTAAACTACATGTCATTACTCTCTAGGGTGACCACGGGTCCCGGAACGTCCGGGACTGTCCCTTATTTCAGGGACATGTCCCGCGTCCCGGGTCCCCTTCAACCGGGACAATGAAGTGTCCCGGAATGAAGCCAAGCCGCCCTGAATGTCAGCCTGCAAGCGGTATGTCACATCATGGACGCCGCTTGCAGGCTGACATCCAGGGCGGCAATGCAGCTTACCTGATCTGGAGGCAAGCGCTCTAGTAATACAGAGCGCTGGGAGATGACATCATCTCCCAGCGCTCTGCATTGCTGAGCACAGCGCGTGGGAGCTTCAGCTCTGTGCCGGAGGAGGCACAGAGCACTTTGCACTCCGCACTCCGCTAGACCACCAGGGACTCAAGGTAAGGCAATAGGGTGACCACGTCCCGGAATGGCAGAAGGGAAATGTGGTCACCCTATTACTCTCAGCAGTAACCTTTTAAGTGCAAGAGAGGTATCAACATACTGCAACACAATGCTTGATACCTCCCTTGCGATCACAGGGTTAAAATAAAGCACGTGTTTCAATTTAAGTTTGTGCTATAGTATTAGTATTTGTCAAGCTCTGAATTTAAAGCATGAAACAGATTTTTTTTGTTGCAATTACCTTAATTCCACATTGACAGTCATTGTAAAACTCTTCCTCATATTCACTAAAAATAAAAGAAAATAAAGTATTGAAATACTTATTCACGCTACGAAGAAATCACTGCTACATAATGAAAGTGTCTTGTGTAATCTTAGAAACAAGTAGTTCTACCTGTAACTGTCCATGGGAATATAATCCATGTCTGGTACCACTGCCATTGTTAAGTCTGTTTAAAGGAAGAAGAAAATAAATCAGTAAAGGTTTTAAAAAAATTGCAGTGGGCTATCATATCCTATAAGGTCATATATATTATAGACAGGAGGTCAAAGAAGGCAGTGGATACCTGTTATATTCTGAATCTCTGCTATTCCAATACAGATGTATTCTTTGTTGTCAGTTTGTCAAGACTGGCTTATCACGTCTGCTGAGCGAGTTTTATATGCTGAAGGCGAGAGGACTTCCTGCTGTTTGTGCAATAAAGGAGATCACATTTCATGCACACACTGGGTGAAAAGCTATTGTTTATATGGGAGTGAGAAAGTGCTAGTATCACATCCCAAAAAAAGGGAAGTGACGTACAAATTGGTACAATTTCCCTGGGTTTTCCTCATTTCAGCCAAGTAATTATAGGTAAAGACACAGCAAGATGCAACTGGTGGTTCTAGTTATACAAGTCTCCATCAAAGTAAACTGTGAAATCAGTAAACCTTTGAGTGCCAGAGGGGTATGCAGCACATTGCTCTGAAAAACGTTGTGTAGCCCTCTGGCACTCAAAGGGTTAAACTGAGATAAAGAGGGTGCAAGAGAGAGAGAGAATGCAAGAGTGGGACTTTAAAATGGTGAGCTACAATATGTAACATATGAAATGTACCCTTAAGCTATTATTATTATTATTATTATTATTATTACTCTTTATGTATATAGTGCCAACTAATTCTGCAGCGCTGTACAATTAGGAATAGACATATAGTGGTATTAAATTGTACAATCAGATGTGGAGACAGAAGGATCAGAGGGCCCTGCTCCTGAGAGCTTAAGTTATATATAAAATTATAATGTTTACAGCAATATTTATGTACGTACCAGTTTTGGCAATAGTTGGATCTATTAGTCGTGCCAACAAAGCATTATTGAATTGATTTGCATTGCGGAGAGAGATTGTATATGTGCAAACATGACCGTAGCCACCGAGGTGGGGAATTTATGGGACGCAAATAAAGGACACTAGTGAGTATTGCTCCCTCTAATTCTGTGGTGGGCAACCTGAGGCCCTTCAGCTGTTGTGTATTATAATTTCCATTACCCTCAGCTAGGGTGACCACATGTCCTGGAATGCCTGGGATTGTCCCTTGTTGGGGGTCTGTGTCCCGCGTCCTGGGTCACCCCCCACCGGGACAACAAAGAGTCCCGGAATGGAGCAACATGCACCAGACTGGTGCATGCGAGACAGCTGGGATGGAGCAGGTATGCTGGTGCTGCAAGTGACACCCGTGGCTGCTGTCACCGGCACTGACCATCTTTCTGAGGCTGACACAGAGTAAGAGTTTCCACTGGGAACTCTTACTCTGTGTCAGCCTCAGAAAGATGGGCAGCACCGGCGGGAGCCTCAGCCGCGGGACTAGGGAGACCACATGTCCCCGAATGGCAGAACGGAAATGTGGTCACCCTACCCTCAGGCTGGGGATGATTAGAATTCTAGTTGACAACAGCTGGGGGGCCTCAGTTTGCCCACCCTTCTCTAAAGTGAGCCAGCCACCCAGGGACGTAATTAGAAGATACTGGGCTCCAGTACAGGTTTTTAAGACTTCCCCCCTATACCACACACACTCAATACACTCTCTCCACCCACCCAAGTTTATTGTCAGTTCACCTCAGAAGGAATGTTGCTTTTGAGCTTGCCCACACATATCTCTTAAAGGAGAAGTAATGTCTCTAAATAATAACCCCAACGTACCATACTATGGCTAAAAAATACTAATTTCCCCTATGAATGTTGCCCTTGCACCTTGGCTAAGCCCTTTGGGTGCCAGTGGGGTGTCCAACTCAATGCAGTGGACACCCCTCTGGCATTCAAAGTGTCAAGAGTCATCTTCAGTCAGTCCAAGTGTAACGGTTTTTAAGACACTCTGGTTTTTAAGACCAGCTGGTTAGAATAAAACACAGTTTTATTAAAAAAAATAAAGAGGTAAGAGGTAAGATCGCCCTCTATAGGCAACACTATAATAGCGATATATTGACAGATATGCCTTCACAGGCCCAGTATACAGGAGCAAAAAATATCACATATACTGTCTCAGGACAGGCACGCAGTAGTGAGGATGCAAAATGGTTAAATACAAAAATCAGACTTTCCTCTGCTAGTCGCACATACACGTATCCTGTATTGCTGTAACGGTTTACCTTGATGGGAGCCCGTAGAGCAGAGATGTTAGCTCACCCTTGCAGATAAACACAGACCAAAGTGACCAGGTAAAAAGCCACCTGGGCTGTGACTCTGTGCGTAGAATTAGACAAGGGCAAATCCAGAAGAGTAGTCAGGCACAGCAAGCTGGGGTCACAAGCCAAATCAGTCTGGTAATCTGGAAACAAACAACAGGAACAGAAACACAACAATGAACTGACCCAGCCCTCAGGGAGAGGCAGTGTTATATACCCAGGTAATGATCAGCTTAATTAACAAGCTGCCTCAGGTGGACTCTGAATGACAGGTGAAGTCTGATAGCAGCAGTCCAGCCCCCTAGTGCTGCAGGCAAAGCATATAATACAGGCTAGAATCACACTGATAGAACACATTCAGCAGTGGCTCAAAGGCAAGAAAGCAGGACCAGAGCACATGAGGACTCCGGTTTAATTCCATTGTGATCCGCCTGAGGGATGACCAAGCCTGGCAGTCTGCCCAGAAAGGGGCAGACCGTGACAATTGCTAACCTTGTGTACAGAACATTGGCTTAGATTTGATCCTTTGCAATCTGTGATGAACTTTGGCTATTACTTGACCATAGTCCCTTGCCTCCTACCACTGGACTACATTGCTTTCCTGATTGCTTGACACCATGGCTGTGGCAGACTATACTCCAAGAGAACATGTTTGCCTCCTCATTTGAAAGGCAACCATAAAGGTGATTCTTGTAGTCTATGCACTGCCGGATCAACTTCTGCAATTAAGTGATCTTCGTATATCTGTGTGCACCTCCTGGTCCCTACTGCCTAATAAGGTGTTGGTGCAGCCATCTAGTTCCAGTCTCAGTTCACCCAAGTCTGGTTACCTAACCTTGCAATCAGTACCTTTACAATGGCTAATAGCCTTAGAAAGGTCAGAACTCTCAAAAATGCTCCCTAGCATCTTGATAGAAGCAGGTCTTTCCAGGCATATGTCTTCCACATTATCATCACAGGAATGTTACAACTAGGCAGTTAAGTACAGACTGTTGCTTGATGCTGTTCACTCCCTCCATACTGACTTTCTGATGGAATATTTAGAATTTGTTCTAAGACCACATTATTTTATGGTGACTGTTACCATCAGAAACAGAGTGCTACCATGGGAACAGCGGTAGCACCACATTTGCCAACATATTACATAGGATGATGGTCTAATCAACCAGAAAACCTTTTTTTAAGAAGACAATTTTTTGCCCTTCTTAGAGTTAACAAGTTTCATCAGCAGGCACGTGCACACATAGACACCAAGGGGGGCTTGAGCACCTGCCCTTTTTGTCCAAAGTGTCCTCGTGCCCTTTTAACAAAAATAAATAATTATGAGAAGTGCCCTTTTTTTCCATTTGAGCTCCTGCCCCCCAAAATGTCTGTGCACGTCCCTGTTCATCAGTCAGAACTGGACTGGTATGTTGTTCCCAGTGTAACATTGGCAGACTGAATCCTTAGATCTTAAAGGGATAGTAATGTTTCAAAATAAAAACAGCTCAAATTAATCTTCATAGTATTTGGGCCATGGAGAGTGGTATTTCAATGCTGTCAGAGTTGTAGTTCAAGAGTAATCGAATGATAAAGTATCCCCTCCCACCCCTTTTACCTAGTGTAAGCCACCTGTCACGGTTTCCCAATAACCATTCGGGAGTCAGTATGTCAAAGTAAAAATAATTTTAATGAAAAACTCAGTATAAGGTATAACACAGAATAAGACAACTGAATAGAGGCAGAGGGTCACGAGCCAAGCTAGAGATACTATCAGAAATAGTAAGCTGCCAAGGATGGACCTCACTGCTGGAGACTAGGCCAAAGCCACTGGAAGTATCCGCTGAAACCAGGAGCTGGAACAGAAGCCAGGAACTGGAGCTTGATCTCTCCAAGCTGAACCCGTGACATGACTACCTGACTCACGTTAGTCAGAGTAGTAGCAGCGGATATCTGACTTTCGCCTGCAGTCGGACTAGGAAAAGTAGATACCTGACTCACGCCTGCAGTCAATATAATAGCAAGTCTACCAGAGCCCCAGGATCTGCACCAAATTGGGTGTCTGCTAAGAACAGGGAACCAATGAGGAATAGTCAGACAAAGCCACAGGTCAGCAACAGAAAGGGTAGTCAGACAAGCCAGGTCATAAACAAATCAGATAGTCAGCTAGAACCACAGGTCTGCACCAGATAGGGTGTCCACTATACAAAGGATAAGGCAGGGAGAATAGTCAGACAGAGACAAAGGCCAGCAACAGAATGGATGGTCAGACAACCCAGGTCAACCATAGAGCCCAAGGAGATAGAACTGTATTATACAACAACGCAAGGGCAACTGAGAGTTGGCTCAGTTCCCCTTTAAAGGCCCAATCCAGGAAGCAGATGAGGGGAGATATCAGTGCTACAACATAAAATCCCCCTCTACGTCATTCTACTGCTTCATGCCAGTAAACGACACATCACGCCACAGTGTGTCAATCTAGCGGCCTGTGCCTATGTCGAACTAAGTGTCAACAGCAGCTAGCAAGAGGACACGAACGCCCAATTTAACGATAAAGTATCCCCCCTCCTGCCCCTTTTTCTGATGTAACACTGCTCACCTCAGAACAGAGGGGTGTTGTTCAGATGGCTTACAGAGAGGGACAATCTTCAATTAGTATAAGGAAAAAACTGTCAGTGGGCCAGGGTTTTCATTGTTCTCACAGTAAAAAGATTGTCCCTTGCTGTGAGCTGTCTGGTCTTAAAACCAAATTACATATCTGAGGAGAAGTGGTGCATAGCCTACTTAGTTCCAGCGTCTGCCCCTTCAGGGACACAACAAGCGTTGAAATGTATAAGAGGCTTCCTCCCAGGCGTCTCTTACACTGCCTGAGTTAAGCCCACCTGGGGGCAAGATTGGGCATCCGTGTCCTCTTGCTAGCTGCTGTTGACACTTAGTTTGACATAGGCACAGACCTCTAGATTGACACATTGTGGCGTGATGTGTCGTTTACTGGCATGAAGCAGTAGAATGACGTATAGGGGGATTTTATGTTGTAGCACTGATATCTGCCCTCATCTGCTTCCTGGATTGGACCTTTAAAGGGGAACTGAGCCAACTCTCAGTTGCCCTTGCGTTGTTGTACAATACAGTTCTATCTCCTTGGGCTCTGTGTATGACCTGGTTTGTCTGACCATCCATTCTGTTGCTGGCCTTTGGCTCTGTCTGACTATTCTCCCTGCCTTATCCTTTGTATAGTGGACACCCTATCTGGTGCAGACCTGTGGTTCTAGCTGACTATCTGATTTGTTTATGACCTGGCTTGTCTGACTACCCTTTCTGTTGCTGACCTGTGGCTTTGTCTGACTATTCCTCGTTGGTTCCCTGTTCTTAGCAGACACCCAATTTGGTGCAGACCTGGGGCTCTGGTAGACTTGCTATTATACTGATTGCAGGCGTGAGTCAGGTATCTACTTTTCCTAGTCTGACTGCAGGCGAAAGTCAGATATCCGCTGCAACTACTCTGACTAACGTGAGTCAGGTAGTGTAACGGTTTTTAGGACACTCAGACCAGTATGTGAAATAAAAACACAATTTATTTAGAGAAGAATAATGCAAATGTTCGCCCTCTAGTGGCGGTTAATAATACACAAACAGTGTAGACTGATAGGTTACAAGTGTAAATGCACAATAAGATTACATGTACAAATACTAAGCAATAGGATGGGATATAACCCCAAAGGGTTAAGAACTTGATAACAGTCAGTCTCAGATGTGGATGTTTGGCACGCCCTGGGTGTTATAAGGCTGCGCTGGTAGACAAAGTTCACCATGTACTGGAGACAGGACTGCCTCGCCAAAGTGTTCGGGTAATAAGCAGAACAGGAATCCAACTAGCCCCCTCGGGCGTACCTACTGGATCTGCTTCTGCTAGTGTAAGTGAGAATAGCCCCCACGGGCGTAACAGGAACCGGCCTGCAATGCAAGAGCTACTAAGCCTCCTCAGACTTAACCGGATACTGGAGTTTGAAGTGCTAGAGCCAATAGCCCCCACGGGCGTTGTTACCGGATTTGCTAGCGCTGAAGCCTTTTAACTGCCACCACTCTGTATAATGGATATCGCCCAGTAACCGACAATAGGAGAGAGCCTTAGGCGCCCAACCGGCCCAAAAGACGTGACTATTCTGCAATGGAAGAAAAGAGTTGCCGACGGTGAGCGGCCAACTCAGCAGGAGTATCACCGAGAACGAGGCTCGTACTGGAGATAGGGAGAGTGAGACCAAGGCAGCACTGCTAGGGTTAAAAAGCACGTTTACTCGAGGCTTCAGCGAAACAGCAAGGCTCTGCAGTATGAGGGAGGCGTACTGAGACACACACAGCTCTGCACGGGTAGCGATATACTACACTGATCGTGGGTAACACCAGGCAAGGCAGTCACACGGAAACTGGCAACAGCAGATGATAATGTCGTGGTGGCGACAACTGGAACGCGGGTCACTGGAACAAGCTGGAAGTCGATCTTCGGAGCAGGAAGTCAGCCGGGCCGGGTCGGAGCATGTAGGAGGTAGTCATACTAGCCGGGTCATACACAAACAGGAACGTCAGCCAAACCGGGTCAGGATCCAAGGGTGGTACGCAGTCGGGCCGGATCATACACAAACAGGAACACTGGAGAATAGTCAGGACAAGCCGATTCGGTACACAGAAATTCAGAACACAGGAACACAGCAACAGTACTACTGGCTCAGAAACACCACGAAAGGGCATCTGACAGGTGTCTGGGCCAGGCATAAGAAGGTCACCAGGGGCGGGCCAAACTGGCTCAGCAAATCAGAGCGAACCACAGGAAAGAGTGACAAGAATCACAGGCACTGTGATAGTACCCCCCTCTCAAAGACCCCCTCTCCCTGCCGGAGGTTTGGGTTTCAAAGGATATTTAGAGTGAAAGCTGAGTACCAATCTAGGCACATGGAGGTCCCCTTGATTAACCCAAGAACGTTCCTCAGGACCATAGCCCTTCCAATGGACCAAATATTGCAGCTTTCCTCTAAATCTCCTAGAATCAATAATACTCTGGACCTCATACTCCTCTTGGCCCTGGACGTCCACCGGGCCAGTAATCACTGGCGTAGTAGTATAACGATTACACACCAAGGGTTTCAGAAGTGACACATGGAACACATTGTGAATGTGCATTGAAGGTGGAAGTTCCAGTGCATAAGAAACTGGATTAATCTTGCGGATAATCTTAAAGGGACCAATGAACCGGGGAGCCAGTTTGTTGGAGGGCACTTGTAAATTGAGGTTTCTGGATGACAGCCATACCCTGTCCCCAACTTGAAATGAGACCGCTGGGAGACTATCACAGTGCCTGTGATTCCTGTCAGTCTCATCTGTGGCAGACACTGATTTGCTGTGTTGGTTTGGCCCGCCCCCTGGTGACCTTTTTATACCTGGCTATCACATCTGTCAGATGCCCTTTCGTGGTGTTTCTGAGCCAGTTGTACCGCTGTGTTCCTGTGTTCCGGATTCCTGTGTACCGAATCGGCTTGTCCTGACTATTCTCCAGTGTTCCTGTTTGTGTATGATCCGGCCCGTCTGACTACCACCCTTGGATCCTGACCCGGTTTGGCTGACGTTCCTGTTTGTGTATGACCCGGCTTGTATGACTACCTCCTACGTGCTCCGACCCGGCCTGGCTGACTTCCTGCTCCGAAGATCGACTTCCAGCTTGTTCCAGTGACCTGCGTTCCAGTTGTCGCCGCCGCGACATTATTATCTGCTGTTCCAGTCTTTTGTGTGACTGCCTTGCCTGGTGTACTCCGATCAGTGCAGTGTTTCTACCTGTGCAGAGCTGTGTGTTTGTACGCCTCCCTCATACTGCAGAGCCTTGCTATACCGCTGAAAAGCCTCGAGTAAACGTGCTTTTTAACCCTAGCAGTGCTGCCTTGGTTCCACTCTCTCTACTCCAGTACGAGTCTCGTTCTCGGTGATACTCCTGCTGAGTTGGCCGCTCTCTGTCGGCAACTCTGTACATCCTTGCAGAGTATTCACATCCGTTGGGCCGGTTGGGCGCCTAAGGATCTCTCTCATTGCAATACTGGGCAATTCCGTTATACAGAGTGGTGGCAGGCAAAGGCTTCAGCGCTAGCAAATCCGGTAACTACGCCCGTGGGGCTATTGGCTCTTGCACGTTATATCCCAGTGTCCGGTTAAGTCTGAGGAGGCTTGGCAGCTCTTGCATTGCAGGCCGGTTCCAGTTACGCCCGTGGGGGCTATTTTCACTTGCACTAGCAGAAGCAGTTCCAGTAGGTACGCCCGAGGGGGCTAAGTGGATTCCTGTTCTGCTTTTTACTGAACACAGTGGCGAGGCAGTCCTGTATCCAGCTTATGGTGAACTTTGTCTCCAGCACAGCCTTATAACACCCAGGGCGTGCCAAACATCCACATCTGAGACTGACTGTTATCAAGGACTTAACGCTCTGTGGTTATATTCAATTCTACTGCTGGGTATTTGTACATGTAATACGTTTGTGCATTTACATTTGTATCTATCAGTCTTCACTGCTGGTGTATATCAACCGCCACTAGAGGGCGGACCTTTGCCTTACCTTACTCTAAATAAATTGTGTTTTTATTTCACACACTGGTCTGAGAGTGTTTAAAACCGTTACAGAGACGTCTGCGATTAGCGTGCCGCTGATGACGCCTAAATGACTGATTGAGGGACCTCTGAACCTGTGCCCAAGTGGAACGAAGTTACGCCAAATGCTCGTCCAGAGCAGGAATTTACTGCGCCTGAAATGAGTCCGGGAGCAGACAAGGCTGGAACCCATAGTTAACGAGAAATGGAGAG
The DNA here is from genome assembly GCA_037306005.1 of Rhinophrynus dorsalis. Taxonomy (NCBI): domain Eukaryota; kingdom Metazoa; phylum Chordata; class Amphibia; order Anura; family Rhinophrynidae; genus Rhinophrynus; species Rhinophrynus dorsalis. The sequence goes on along the minus strand of CM074721.1, from coordinate 481,621,600 downwards.
CTCCTGGACGATGAATTAACCGCACAGTTTCTGGCTGTAAGAATATTAAGGCTGATGCGTTGTCACGTCAGTTCGCTTCTGACACTGAGAGGGAGGAAGAACCTGTACCTATCATTCAGCCAGACCGCATTCTGGCCACTATTCGTACCACCATAACCTCGCCTCTGGGGGAGGAGATATTGGCATCACAATCAAGGTCACCTCCTGAGACCACAGTGGGGAAGTGTTTCGTGGATGAGCCATTCTGTGTCCGTCTGTTGGAAACTTATCATTCTTCTAAAGCGGCTGGGCATATTGGTAGGGACCAACTCGTATGGTCCCTTTCGCAATCATTTTGGTGGCCCACACTGAGAGCCGATTGCGCCGCTTTTACAGCAGCTTGTGCCACCTGTGCCCGTGCCAAGACCCCTAGGCATCTCCCCGTGAGCCAGTGCCCAACGGAGACCGTCCTTGGTCTCATATATCCATCGACATCATGGGAGAATTACTAGCCTCTAGGGGTTATACGTTCATTCTTATGGTGGTCGATAGATTCTCTAAGATGGCACATTTTGTGCCTCTGACTGGCCTTCCATCGGCCCTTTTGTACTGTAACGGTTTTTAGGACACTCAGACCAGTATGTGAAATAAAAACACAATTTATTTAGAGAAGAATAATGCAAATGTTCGCCCTCTAGTGGCGGTTAATAATACACAAACAGTGTAGACTGATAGGTTACAAGTGTAAATGCACAATAAGATTACATGTACAAATACTAAGCAATAGGATGGAATATAACCCCAAAGGGTTAAGAACTTGATAACAGTCAGTCTCAGATGTGGATGTTTGGCACGCCCTGGGTGTTATAAGGCTGCGCTGGTAGACAAAGTTCACCATGTACTGGAGACAGGACTGCCTCGCCAAAGTGTTCGGGTAATAAGCAGAACAGGAATCCAACTAGCCCCCTCGGGTGTACCTACTGGATCTCCTTCTGCTAGTGCAAGTGAGAATAGCCCCCACGGGCGTAACAGGAACTGGCCTGCAATGCAAGAGCTACTAAGCCTCCTCAGACTTAACCGGATACTGGAGTTTGAAGTGCTAGAGCCAATAGCCCCCACGGGCGTTGTTACCGGATTTGCTAGCGCTGAAGCCTTTTAACTGCCACCACTCTGTATAACGGATATCACCCAGTAACTGACAATAGGAGAGAGCCTTAGGCGCCCAACCGGCCCAAAAGACGTGACTACTCTGCAATGGAAGAATAGAGTTGCCGACGGTGAGCGGCCAACTCAGCAGGAGTATCACCGAGAACGAGGCTCGTACTGGAGGTAGAGAGAGTGAGACCAAGGCAGCACTGCTAGGGTTAAAAAGCACGTTTACTCGAGGCTTCAGCAAAACAGCAAGGCTCTGCAGTATGAGGGAGGCGTACTGAGACACACACAGCTCTGCACGGGTAGCGATATACTGCACTGATCGTGGGTAACACCAGGCAAGGCAGTCACACGGAAACTGGCAACAGCAGATGATAATGTCGCGGCGGCAACAACTGGAACGCGGGTCACTGGAACAAGTGATCTTCGGAGCAGGAAGTCAGCCGGGCCGGGTCGGAGCACGTAGGAGGTAGTCATTAGTGATGAGCGAGCACCCCAATGCTCGGGTGTTCGGGTGCTCTGACCGAGCACCCCCTGAGGCTCGAGTGCTCGGCCGAACACCCGAGCCCCATTGAAGTCAATGGGAGGACTCGAGCATTACACCAGGCACCCCCTGCTCTGATGAAGGGAGGGTGCCTGGTCCATAGGAAAAGGGCAGAAAAGGATGGAAACACCACAGAAATGGTTCAGGGACAGCATAGGGAGGATGTCTGGATGCATCTTGGACTCCAACATCGCTGCTGGGAACGATCTTTCGCCCGTAGTACGCCATTTTTACAGACTGACCGTAAAACACACAAAAAGGCAGATAAAAACGACTTTAGGCGAAAAATTGTTACCAAACAGTATTTGCTGTATATTTACTTGTATATCATCTGCAAATTCTCCCAAAAATTTCCTTGATTTTCTGAAGTGAGGCCATGATTAAGAGGGAAACGTGCGCAGAGGCAAATTCTCCCCAAAATTTCCTTGATTTTCAGAACTGAGGCCATGATTAAGAGGGAAACGTGCGCAGAGGCAAATTCTCCCAAAAATTTCCTTGATTTTCAGAATTGAGGCCATGATTAAGAGGGAAACGTGCGCAGAGGCAAATTCTCCCAAAAATTTCCTTGATTTTCAGAACTGAGGCCATGATTAAGAGGGAAACGTGCGCAGAGGCAAATTCTCCCAAAAATTTCCTTGATTTTCAGAATTGAGGCCATGATTAAGAGGGAAACGTGCGCAGCGGCAAATTCTCCCAAAAATTTCCTTGATTTTCAGAACTGAGGCCATGATTAAGAGGGAAATGTGCGCAGAGACAAATTCTCCCAAAAATTTCCTTGATTTTATTGAACTGAGGCCATGATTAAGAGGGAAACGTGAGCTGACCATCTAAAACATTATGGGTGAGGGTCTGCTGCAGAGCTGACCATCCTAAACATTATATGCGAAGGCCCGCTAGTGAGCTGACGCTATAAAACATTATATGAGAGGGCCCGCTAGAGAGCTGACCCAATAAAACATTATATGAGAAGGCCCGCTGGTGAGCTGACCTATATAAAAATTGTCAAACAGGGCCCGCTGGTGAGCTGGCCCTATATAAAAATTATATCACAGGGCCCGCTGGTGAGCTGGCCCTATATAAAAATTATATCACAGGGCCCGCTGGTGAGCTGGCCCTATATAAAAATTATATCCCAGGGCATATGGAAGAGGAGGAGGAGGATGAGAAGATTAAGAGTCAACCATATACCCGTTTTTTGGGTGGAAGGGGTGAATGGGAATACAGAGTATTCCCATCATTGTAAATAACATATATAAAGTGAGTTTATGTTCCCCCGGGGCTTTCCTCCAGTGGAGTGGAGAAGTCAGGGGAAATCCAGGCCTTGTTCATTTTTATAAGTGTCAACCTATCAGCATTGTCGGTGGAAAGGCGGATACGCTTATCTGTTATGATGCCACCAGCAGCACTAAATACCCGCTCAGACAGAACGCTGGTGGCAGGGCAGGCCAGCACCTCCAAGGCGTAGAGTGCCAGTTCATACCACGTGTCCAGCTTGGACACCCAGTAGTTGTAAGGCACAGAGGGATCATTGAGGACGCTGACACGGTCTGCTACGTACTCCTTCACCATCTTCCAAAACTTTTCCCTCCTTGTGACACTAGGCTGCGCATCAGGGTGAGGGTGCTGGCGGGGTGTCATGAAGGTGTCCCACGCCTTGGAGAGTGTTGCCCTGCCTTTCTCGGAACTGCTGTGTGCTCCCCTTTTCTCCCCTTCTCGGTTGGCCAAGGTAGCACGTACTCTGCCGCCAGCGTTGTCAGATGGAAAATTTTGGAGCAATTTTTCAACAAGAACCTTCTGGTATTGCACCATTTTGCTTGTCCTCTCCACCGGAGGAATGAGAGATGAGAAATTCTCTTTGTAGCGGGGGTCCAGAAGGGTGAACACCCAGTAATCCGTGTTGTTTAAAATGCGTATAACGCGTGGGTCACGGGAAAGGCAGCCTAACATAAAGTCAGCCATGTGTGCCAGAGTACCAACAGTCAAGATTTCGCTGTCCTCACCAGGAGGATGACTCTCAATATCCTCATCCTCTTCCTCCTCTTCTGCCCACCCACGCTGAAGAGATGGAACTAAAGTTCCATGGCTACCCTCTGTAGCGGAGGCAACCGTGTCTTCCTCCTCCTCCTCCTCCTCCTCCTCCTCCGCCTCCTCCAATTGTCGCTGAGAAGACGAAGTGAGGGTGCTCTGGCTATCACCTTGTGTAAGCTCTTCCTCCCCCATTTCCACCTCTTCCACATGCAAAGCGTCGGTTTTAATTGTGAGCAGCGAGCGTTTCAGTAGACACAGAAGTGGGACGGTTACACTGATAATAGCGTTATCGCCGCTCACCATCTGTGTCGATTCCTCAAAATTGCGTAAAACCTCGCAGAGGTCTGACATCCATTCCCACTCCTCACTTCTGATTACAGGAAGTTGAACGGAGAGGCGACGACCGTGTAACAGCTGGTACTCCACTACTGCCCTCTGCTGCTCACAAAGCCGGCCCAACATGTGGAAGGTGGAGTTCCAGCGCGTGCTCACGTCACACAGCAGCCGGTGAGCTGGCAATTGTAAGCGCTGCTGCAGCTTCAACAGGCCGGCCGAAGCTGTAGATGACTTAAGGAAATGTGCACACACGCGGCGCACCTTGGTCAAGAGATCATGCACATTGGGGTAGGTTTTTAGAAATCGCTGCACCACTAAATTAAATACATGCGCTAGGCATGGTACGTGTGTGAGCTTGCCGAGCTCCAAAGCCGCCACCAAGTTACGCCCATTATCACACACAACCATGCCTGGTTGCAGGTTGAGTGGCGAGAGCCACTGCTCGGTCTGGTGACTAATCCCCTGCAACAGCTCTGAGGCCGTGTGCTGTTTGTCCCCAAGGCAGATCAGCTTCAGCACGACCTGTTGACGCTTCCCCACTGCAGTGCTACACTGCTTCCAGCTACTGGCTGATGGGGGAGTGGCGCTGCGTGTAGAGAATTCGGAGGTGGAAACGGAGGAGGAGGAGCCAATAACGTAGGTGCTGGCGGAAACCCTGATGGAGGTAGGGCCAGCAATCCTCGGCGTGGGTAGCACCCGTGCCATCCCAGGGTCCGAGTCGCTCCCAGCCTCCACGACATTCACCCAGTGTGCCGTCAGGGAAATGTAGCGTCCCTGGCCACAAGCACTTGTCCATGTGTCAGTCGTTAAGTGGACCTTCCCAGTAACTGCGTTGGTCAGGGCACGGGTGATGTTACGGGACACATGGTGGTGTAATGCGGGGATGGCACACCGGGAAAAGTAGTGGCGGCTGGGGACCGCGTACCGAGGGACAGCTGCTGCCATCAGGCTGCGGAAGGACTCAGTGTCCACAAGCCTAAATGGCAGCATTTCGATGGCCAGTAATTTGGAAAGGTGTGAGGTTAGTGCTATGGCCTGTGGGTGGGTGGCTGGGTATTTTCGCTTGCGCTCAAATGCCTGGGGTAACGACATTTGGACGCTGCGCTGGGACAGGGAAGTGGATGTGGTCGCTGATGGTGCTTCAGATGGTACAGGTGCAGGGCGGGAGGTATGCGGGCCTGCGCCTTCGACAGGCGATTGGCCGGCACCGAAAACAGGGGAAGAGGAGGCAGTGGTGTGGCCTGCAGACACAGATGGGCGATCCAGGCGTTCCTCCCACTTACTACGGTGCTTGGATGCCATGTGTCGGATCATGCTGGTGGTGGTGAGGTTTCTAGTGTTCATGCCTCGGCTCATTCTGGTGTGGAACAGGTTGCAAACTACAATTCTTTTGTCGTCCGCACTTTCCTTAAAAAAACGCCATACCGCGGAACACCTACCCTTTGGCAAGGTAGATTTACGCAAGGGGGTGCTCCGTGGAACATTTGCGGGCCGGTTTGGTGCGGTCCGCCTTCTTTCTGTAGCCACACCACTGCCTCTTCCAGCCTGTTGCGGTGCTGCAGATGGCTCACCCTCAGGACTGCTGTCATCGCTCGGCTCTACACCTTCCCAGGTGGGGTCAGTCACCTCATCGTCCACCAAGTCCTCCTCCACTTCCTCACTCTGATCATCCTCCTCAAGTCTTGATCCCACCACATACTCAGTCATTGACAACTGTATAACATTCTCCTCAACAAGGTCTTGAGACGGAAATAGTGGTTGATTTAATGGCAACTGTGTCTCATCATCATCATCATCATCCACTACTTCCTTTGACCTTAAATGCCGTTCACATCTGTCATCTTCTTGTGATTATGTAGCCTCTAGAGGTTGTGAATCAGGGCACAAGATGTCATGTTCCTCTGCAAGCGTGCTTGGAGAGAGGGTCAAATGAAGGATTGGTGATGAGACGAGCTCCTCACTATATCCCAGTGTGGGATCACTTCTTTGACCAGACCGTGTATGGTGGGAGGAAGGATGATCAGAGTGAGGATTATGTTGACCAGACTCTTGGCTACTGAGAGTGGACTTGGTGGAAGACAGGGTGGTGCTTAACCGACTGGAAGCAGTATCAGCTGTCATCCAACCGACCACCTGTTCGCAGTGGTCGGACCTCGAGAGTGATGTCCTGCGACGCCCTGTAAAATTAGACATGAAGCTAGGTATGGTGGATGTCTTTCTTTCTTGTGCTCTGGCACCAGGCACAGTTTCTCCGCGTTCTGACCCGCGCCCTGAACTATCAGTATCACGTCCACTTCCCCGTCCCTTTTTACCCGCCTTCTTCATCTTACACGGAATATGTGACTTTAATATTTGAGTTTGAAAACTTAACAGTATTTCTTCCTATTCTGCAACTGTGCAGAGTACACAGAATAGGCTGCTAAACTGCGGTGACACACACTGAATGGAAAATGTGACTTTAATATTTGAGTTTGAAGACTTAACAGTATTTCTTCCTATTCTGCAACTGTGCAGAGTACACAGAATAGGCTGCTAAACTGCGGTGACGCACACTGAATGGAATATGTGACTTTAATATTTGAGTTTGAAAACTTAACAGTATTTCTTCCTAGTCTGCAACTGTGCAGAGTACACAGAATAGGCTGCTAAACGGCGGTGACACACACTGAATGGAATATGTGACTTTAATATTTGAGTTTGAAAACTTAACAGTATTTCTTCCTAGTCTGCAACTGTGCAGAGTACACAGAATAGGCTGCTAAACGGCGGTGACACACACTGAATGGAAAATGTGACTTTAATATTTGAGTTTGAAAACTTAACAGTATTTCTTCCTATTCTGCAACTGTGCAGAGTACACAGAATAGGCTGCTAAACGGCGGTGACACACACTGAATGGAAAATGTGACTTTAATATTTGAGTTTGAAAACTTAACAGTATTTCTTCCTATTCTGCAACTGTGCAGAGTACACAGAATAGGCTGCTAAACTGCGGTGACACACACTGAATGGAAAATGTGACTTTAATATTTGAGTTTGAAAACTTAACAGTATTTCTTCCTAGTCTGCAACTGTGCAGAGTACACAGAATAGGCTGCTAAACGGCGGTGACACACACTGAATGGAAAATGTGACTTTAATATTTGAGTTTGAAAACTTAACAGTATTTCTTCCTAGTCTGCAACTGTGCAGAGTACACAGAATAGGCTGCTAAACGGCGGTGACACACACTGAATGGAAAATGTGACTTTAATATTTGAGTTTTAAAACTTAACAGTATTTCTTCCTAGTCTGCAACTGTGCAGAGTACACAGAATAGGCTGCTAAACGGCGGTGACACACACTGAATGGAAAATGTGACTTTAATATTTGAGTTTGAAAACTTAACAGTATTTCTTCCTAGTCTGCAACTGTGCAGAGTACACAGAATAGGCTGCTAAACGGCGGTGACACACACTGAATGGAAAATGTGACTTTAATATTTGAGTTTGAAAACTTAACAGTATTTCTTCCTAGTCTGCAACTGTGCAGAGTACACAGAATAGGCTGCTAAACGGCGGTGACACACACTGAATGGAAAATGTGACTTTAATATTTGAGTTTGAAAACTTAACAGTATTTCTTCCTAGTCTGCAACTGTGCAGAGTACACAGAATAGGCTGCTAAACGGCGGTGACACATACTGAATGGAAAATGTGACTTTAATATTTGAGTTTGAAAACTTAACAGTATTTCTTCCTAGTCTGCAACTGTGCAGAGTACACAGAATAGGCTGCTAAACGGCGGTGACACACACTGAATGGAATATGTGACTTTAATATTTGAGTTTGAAAACTTAACAGTATTTCTTCCTATTCTGCAACTGTGCAGAGTACACAGAATAGGCTGCTAAACTGCGGTGACACACACTGAATGGAAAATGTGACTTTAATATTTGAGTTTGAAAACTTAACAGTATTTCTTCCTATTCTGCAACTGTGCAGAGTACACAGAATAGGCTGCTAAACTGCGGTGACACACACTGAATGGAATATTTGACTTTAATATTTGAGTTTGAAAACTTAACAGTATTTCTTCCTATTCTGCAACTGTGCAGAGTACACAGAATAGGCTGCTAAACGGCGGTGACGCACACTGAATGGAATATGTGACTTTAATATTTGAGTTTGAAAACTTAACAGTATTTCTTCCTAGTCTGCAACTGTGCAGAGTACACAGAATAGGCTGCTAAACTGCGGTGACGCACACTGAATGGAAAATGTGACTTTAATATTTGAGTTTGAAGACTTAACAGTATTTCTTCCTATTCTGCAACTGTGCAGAGTACACAGAATAGGCTGCTAAACTGCGGTGACGCACACTGAATGGAATATGTGACTTTAATATTTGAGTTTGAAAACTTAACAGTATTTCTTCCTAGTCTGCAACTGTGCAGAGTACACAGAATAGGCTGCTAAACGGCGGTGACACACACTGAATGGAATATGTGACTTTAATATTTGAGTTTGAAAACTTAACAGTATTTCTTCCTAGTCTGCAACTGTGCAGAGTACACAGAATAGGCTGCTAAACGGCGGTGACACACACTGAATGGAAAATGTGACTTTAATATTTGAGTTTGAAAACTTAACAGTATTTCTTCCTATTCTGCAACTGTGCAGAGTACACAGAATAGGCTGCTAAACTGCGGTGACACACACTGAATGGAAAATGTGACTTTAATATTTGAGTTTGAAAACTTAACAGTATTTCTTCCTAGTCTGCAACTGTGCAGAGTACACAGAATAGGCTGCTAAACGGCGGTGACACACACTGAATGGAAAATGTGACTTTAATATTTGAGTTTGAAAACTTAACAGTACTTCTTCCTAGTCTGCAACTGTGCAGAGTACACAGAATAGGCTGCTAAACGGCGGTGACACACACTGAATGGAAAATGTGACTTTAATATTTGAGTTTGAAAACTTAACAGTATTTCTTCCTAGTCTGCAACTGTGCAGAGTACACAGAATAGGCTGCTAAACGGCGGTGACACACACTGAATGGAAAATGTGACTTTAATATTTGAGTTTGAAAACTTAACAGTATTTCTTCCTAGTCTGCAACTGTGCAGAGTACACAGAATAGGCTGCTAAACGGCGGTGACACACACTGAATGGAAAATGTGACTTTAATATTTGAGTTTGAAAACTTAACAGTATTTCTTCCTAGTCTGCAACTGTGCAGAGTACACAGAATAGGCTGCTAAACGGCGGTGACACACACTGAATGGAATATGTGACTTTAATATTTGAGTTTGAAAACTTAACAGTATTTCTTCCTATTCTGCAACTGTGCAGAGTACACAGAATAGGCTGCTAAACTGCGGTGACACACACTGAATGGAAAATGTGACTTTAATATTTGAGTTTGAAAACTTAACAGTATTTCTTCCTAGTCTGCAACTGTGCAGAGTACACAGAATAGGCTGCTAAACGGCGGTGACACACACTGAATGGAAAATGTGACTTTAATATTTGAGTTTTAAAACTTAACAGTATTTCTTCCTAGTCTGCAACTGTGCAGAGTACACAGAATAGGCTGCTAAACGGCGGTGACACACACTGAATGGAAAATGTGACTTTAATATTTGAGTTTGAAAACTTAACAGTATTTCTTCCTAGTCTGCAACTGTGCAGAGTACACAGAATAGGCTGCTAAACGGCGGTGACACACACTGAATGGAAAATGTGACTTTAATATTTGAGTTTGAAAACTTAACAGTATTTCTTCCTATTCTGCAACTGTGCAGAGTACACAGAATAGGCTGCTAAACTGCGGTGACACACACTGAATGGAATATTTGACTTTAATATTTGAGTTTGAAAACTTAACAGTATTTCTTCCTATTCTGCAACTGTGCAGAGTACACAGAATAGGCTGCTAAACGGCGGTGACGCACACTGAATGGAATATGTGACTTTAATATTTGAGTTTGAAAACTTAACAGTATTTCTTCCTAGTCTGCAACTGTGCAGAGTACACAGAATAGGCTGCTAAACTGCGGTGACGCACACTGAATGGAAAATGTGACTTTAATATTTGAGTTTGAAGACTTAACAGTATTTCTTCCTATTCTGCAACTGTGCAGAGTACACAGAATAGGCTGCTAAACTGCGGTGACGCACACTGAATGGAAAATGTGACTTTAATATTTGAGTTTGAAAACTTAACAGTATTTCTTCCTAGTCTGCAACTGTGCAGAGTACACAGAATAGGCTGCTAAACGGCGGTGACACACACTGAATGGAAAATGTGACTTTAATATTTGAGTTTGAAAACTTAACAGTATTTCTTCCTAGTCTGCAACTGTGCAGAGTACACAGAATAGGCTGCTAAACGGCGGTGACACACACTGAATGGAAAATGTGACTTTAATATTTGAGTTTGAAAACTTAACAGTATTTCTTCCTAGTCTGCAACTGTGCAGAGTACACAGAATAGGCTGCTAAACGGCGGTGACACACACTGAATGGAATATGTGACTTTAATATTTGAGTTTGAAAACTTAACAGTATTTCTTCCTATTCTGCAACTGTGCAGAGTACACAGAATAGGCTGCTAAACTGCGGTGACACACACTGAATGGAAAATGTGACTTTAATATTTGAGTTTGAAAACTTAACAGTATTTCTTCCTATTCTGCAACTGTGCAGAGTACACAGAATAGGCTGCTAAACTGCGGTGACACACACTGAATGGAATATGTGACTTTAATATTTGAGTTTGAAAACTTAACAGTATTTCTTCCTATTCTGCAACTGTGCAGAGTACACAGAATAGGCTGCTAAACGGCGGTGACACACACTGAATGGAAAATGTGACTTTAATATTTGAGTTTGAAAACTTAACAGTATTTCTTCCTAGTCTGCAACTGTGCAGAGTACACAGAATAGGCTGCTAAACGGCGGTGACACACACTGAATGGAAAATGTGACTTTAATATTTGAGTTTGAAAACTTAACAGTATTTCTTCCTAGTCTGCAACTGTGCAGAGTACACAGAATAGGCTGCTAAACGGCGGTGACACACACTGAATGGAAAATGTGACTTTAATATTTGAGTTTGAAAACTTAACAGTATTTCTTCCTAGTCTGCAACTGTGCAGAGTACACAGAATAGGCTGCTAAACGGCGGTGACACACACTGAATGGAATATGTGACTTTAATATTTGAGTTTGAAAACTTAACAGTATTTCTTCCTATTCTGCAACTGTGCAGAGTACACAGAATAGGCTGCTAAACTGCGGTGACACACACTGAATGGAAAATGTGACTTTAATATTTGAGTTTGAAAACTTAACAGTATTTCTTCCTAGTCTGCAACTGTGCAGAGTACACAGAATAGGCTGCTAAACGGCGGTGACACACACTGAATGGAGTATGTGACTTTAATATTTGAGTTTGAAAACTTAACAGTATTTCTTCCTAGTCTGCAACTGTGCAGAGTACACAGAATAGGCTGCTAAACGGCGGTGACACACACTGAATGGAATATGTGACTTTAATATTTGAGTTTGAAAACTTAACAGTATTTCTTCCTAGTCTGCAACTGTGCAGAGTACACAGAATAGGCTGCTAAACGGCGGTGACACACACTGAATGGAAAATGTGACTTTAATATTTGAGTTTGAAAACTTAACAGTATTTCTTCCTAGTCTGCAACTGTGCAGAGTACACAGAATAGGCTGCTAAACAGCGGTGACACACACTGAATGGAATATGTGACTTTAATATTTGAGTTTGAAAACTTAACAGTATTTCTTCCTAGTCTGCAACTGTGCAGAGTACACAGAATAGGCTGCTAAACGGCGGTGACACACACTGAATGGAATATGTGACTTTAATATTTGAGTTTGAAAACTTAACAGTATTTCTTCCTATTCTGCAACTGTGCAGAGTACACAGAATAGGCTGCTAAACTGCGGTGACACACACTGAATGGAAAATGTGACTTTAATATTTGAGTTTGAAAACTTAACAGTATTTCTTCCTAGTCTGCAACTGTGCAGAGTACACAGAATAGGCTGCTAAACGGCGGTGACACACACTGAATGGAATATGTGACTTTAATATTTGAGTTTGAAAACTTAACAGTATTTCTTCCTATTCTGCAACTGTGCAGAGTACACAGAATAGGCTGCTAAACGGCGGTGACACACACTGAATGGAAAATGTGACTTTAATATTTGAGTTTGAAAACTTAACAGTATTTCTTCCTAGTCTGCAACTGTGCAGAGTACACAGAATAGGCTGCTAAACGGCGGTGACACACACTGAATGGAATATGTGACTTTAATATTTGAGTTTGAAAACTTAACAGTATTTCTTCCTAGTCTGCAACTGTGCAGAGTACACAGAATAGGCTGCTAAACTGCGGTGACACACACTGAATGGAAAATGTGACTTTAATATTTGAGTTTGAAAACTTAACAGTATTTCTTCCTAGTCTGCAACTGTGCAGAGTACACAGAATAGGCTGCTAAACGGCGGTGACACACACTGAATGGAATATGTGACTTTAATATTTGAGTTTGAAAACTTAACAGTATTTCTTCCTAGTCTGCAACTGTGCAGAGTACACAGAATAGGCTGCTAAACGGCGGTGACACACACTGAATGGAATATGTGACTTTAATATTTGAGTTTGAAAACTTAACAGTATTTCTTCCTAGTCTGCAACTGTGCAGAGTACACAGAATAGGCTGCTAAACGGCAGTGACACACACTGAATGGAATATGTGACTTTAATATTTGAGTTTGAAAACTTAACAGTATTTCTTCCTATTCTGCAACTCTGCACAGTACACAGAATGTGCTGCTAAACTGCGGCGACGCACACTGAATGGAATATGTGACTTTGATATTTTAGTTTGAAGACTTAACAGTATTTCTTCCTATTCTGCAACTCTGCACAGTACACAGAATGTGCTGCTAAACTGCGGCGAAGCACACTGAATGGAATATGTGACTTTGATATTTTAGTTTGAAGACTTAACAGTATTTCTTCCTATTCTGCAACTCTGCACAGTACACAGAATGTGCTGCTAAACTGCGGCGACGCACACTGAATGGAATATGTGACTTTGATATTTTAGTTTGAAGACTTAACAGAATGTGCTCTAATCTGCAACTTTGCACACTAAACAGAATGTACTCTAATCTGCAACTTTGCACACTAAATAGAATGTGCTCTAATCTGCAACTTTGCACACTAAACAGAATGTGCTCTAATCTGCAACTGTGCACACTAAACAGAATGTGCTCTAATCTGCAACTTTGCACACTAAACAGAATATATATTTTTTTTTTTTTTTTTTTCCCCCCACACAAAATAACCTGCTGCCCCCACACACAGTAGTCCTAAAAAGGACTTTTGGTTCTTTTTTTTTCACAATTTTGATTGTTTTCCTCCCTACACTGCCTTTCCCTTCCTATCCTCAGCTCTCCCTGGCTAAGACTGAGCCGAACTCGATGGTCAGGTGCTATACAGCACCCGACCACGGGTTCTGGCCAGCCAATCAGTGTAATGCCAGCAGCCAACATGGCTGCTGGCATTACACCGATGTCAGAGCCTCCCTGCACGTTTATTGGCTGCGCAGCAGCCGCAAAACGTGCGGGGAGGAGACCCGAACATGGCGGGCGAGCACATGCGGTACTCGTACGAGTACCGCCATGTGCCGAGCAGAGCGATGCTCGAGCCGATCCGAGCATCGGCCGAGCATGCTCGCTCAACACTAGTAGTCATACAAGCCGGGTCATACACAAACAGGAACGTCAGCCAAGCCGGGTCAGGATCCAAGGGTGGTACGCAGTCGGGCCGGATCATACACAAACAGGAACACTGGAGAATAGTCAGGACAAGCCGATTCGGTACACAGAAATCCAGAACACAGGAACACAGCAACAGTACTACTGGCTCAGAAACACCACGAAAGGGCATCTGACAGGTGTCTGGGCCAGGCATAAGAAGGCACCAGTGATAGTTATTCATGTCACAGGGAGATCAAGCTCCTGTTCCTGCACCTGTTCCGGCTTCTGTTCCAGCTCCTGGTTTCAGCGGAGACTTCCAGTGGCTTTGGCCTAGTCTCCAGCAGTGAGGTTCATCCTTGGCAGCTTACTATTTCTGATAGTATCTCTAGCTTGGCTCGTGACCCTCTGCCTCTATTCAGTTGTCTTATTCTGTGTTATACCTTATATTGAGTTTTTGCATTAAAATTATTTTTACTATGACATACTGACTCCCGAATGGTTATTGGGAAACCGTGACAGGTGGCTTACACTAGGTAAAAGGGGTGGAAGGGGAATACTTTATCTTTCAATTACTCTTGAACCACAACTCTGACAGTCTTGAAATAACACTCTCCATGGCCCAAATACTATGAAGCTTAATTGCAGCTGTTTTTATTTTGAAACATTACTATCCCTTTAAAATTGAAGTAGTAATAATCAGATAGTAAGTCACCTTCAACTTAATCTTTTCTAAGGTATGATAGCTTCTATCCACAACCAGCAGGATGCATCTTCCCATAAGATCAATTCATGAGAGTTAAAATGACTGATTCCTCAGTAGAAGGTTTTGAATAAAAACCCAAAGTATTATTTGATAGAAGATAATATAGAGGGGATAGATGAGGAAATTGTTACTGTGAAATCTCAGATATAATACATACCTGTGTATAATACGCAAGTGTAAATTTAACCCAAGATTTAAGTGGAGAACAAAAGTGTTTATCTATAATACTCACTCAGGTTTTCCCTCCTTCTACCCACCTAAAACCATTAGTACATCCAATGCATAGACTTCTGTGCATTGAAACTACGTAGTGCCCTGTGAGGAACTTCAGGACCTCAAAGGGCACTACCTTTATCTCAACTTAACATAGATCTTCACAGTGGGATATAGGAAAAGGGCTACAAATGCAAGAATGCCATCTGCTGTGCAGACATTCCAGATGCCTCTGGAGGGAGTGAGTAGAGGTGGAGAATGGTGGCAGCATATTAAGGTGAGTGGAGGAAGGGAAGCAGACATGTGGAAATCTATCTATATATATTCATGTCTCCTCCCTACTGCCACTACACAACATACACAGGGGCGTGATTTTCGAAATTGCACTTACACTACGTTGTTAACCGTTTGAGTGCCAGAGGGGGGTATGCAGCGCATTTCAGAGCAATGCATTGCGTACCTCTCTGTCATTCAAAGGGTTACACATTTGAGCATCGTGCCTTCACCTATAAGTCGTCGTCTCACAGAGTACCTTACATCCACTCACTAATAAAGCCAACTAAGTCTGCTAAAATCACCCTTTTCATCAGAACCACTGAAGATGGGTAAGGATTATGAGAGTTGTAGTGCTATTCAACTACCACATGCTTCAGCATGCCTCACCTACCTATCCTATAGCTTTATGTATAAAACTGTTTTGTATTATACATACTGCATTTTTGCTGTACTGTCTCTGTATATATCTATTGTGTCTCTATCAATATTGTGCATGTGTGTGTATCTGTTGTGCATGTGTGTATTGTGTGTGTGTATTACGTGTACGTTTGTGTTGTGTATGTATGTGTGTGTGTGTGTGTATTGCACGCATGTGTATTGTGTGTGTTGTGAAAAAGTATATGAGGGGATTGTAGAGGGAAGGTATTTAGGACCCAGAATCTTTCATAGCATCTACCCCTTCACTTGTCCCAATTAGCAGATTTAGTTTGTAAAAAGAAAATGGAGTATGACTTGCTGTAAGCAAGAAGTGCAGAGCAATGCAACAAAGCAGGACCTGAAAGGTAGGTTAAACCTGTGCTATTTTGTTAGTTTAGAGCCTTGAAGTAGAAGGGAAATCTGCTACAAGTAAAGTTAGTGCACAGATTGAGCTAGGTTTTTATTTGTAGTGTGTTTTGATTTTGTTTTGTAAAACACTGCCTGCTGATTGTGTTTGATACAATGTCAAAACAAACCTGCAAATCTTTTTTAAGAACTGTGGACTGTGTGTGATATCCTACAATACTGTGCTTGCTACCCATCCAGGGGGCAGCCTGCTTATGGTTTATCATAGTGTGTTTTGTGCATGTGTGTTGTACATGTGTGTGTTGTGGTATATTGTATGTATTGTGCATGTGTTTGTGTATTGCATGGGTTTTTTCATGTGTGTGTTTGTTGGGTGTGTGTGTGTAAATTGGTTGTGTTGTGTATCTTATATATATATATATTGCATCTTCTACAACAACATCTGGGTGGCAGAGGTCTCTGCCACAACCCCTTTGGCACTCAAAAGATTATAATGAATCCTATATAATAATTCGGTAAATCGTGTGTAACGCCCGACATGCGCAGTACACACTGCTGCGTGTGCTGCAGTCATGCACAGTAGAGACTGCCCGCACCACGGCTGATACAGAGCTGGGCGCTCCGAAGGAGCGTCCGGCTCTGTATCGGCCGTGGCGTGGGCAGTCTCCACTGTGCGTACTGCCCTGCAACCGGGTGACAGTGGCACTGTGGACCATGTAACGGGCTGTTCAACTAGTCTATCATAAAACAAGAAGAAAGGAAAGGAACAGAGCGCCACAATAGTGTAGTAAATTCTAACAATAGTTACTTAATAATAGTAGAAAATGCACTCACATGTAGAATATGTCAGGGCTCTGTTATCAGAGTCAGCTGACAATAGAGCATACAGAGAATCAACTGTCTACATTCAGGTAACTCACAGGCTCGCTGTAGTGTAGTTCAAGTACCAGAATGGACCAGGCGGAGACTACATATACAAAACAATAATAATTTTTAAATTAAAATATAAGAAAATATAAGGCTATTAAAGGTATAGTAATACTTTAATGTAAAAAAAAAATGTTGTAAGGTTTATCCCCCTGAGTAAAACAAGAGTACTCCCACTGCTGAACGGTGTTTCATTCAAAAGTTATTAATTTTCAAAGTTTAATTTTTTAGGGTGCAATATCACAGTGGCCTGAAATTGTACAGTGGCGCTGTTGCTACACCATCCTATGGAGATTTATGGTCCCGGGACCAGAGCTGTCCATAGAATCGTGTAGCAACAGCGCCACCTTACAATTTCAGGTCACTGTGATATTGCACCTAAAAAATTCAACTTTGAAAATTAATAACTTTTGAATGAAACACCTTTCATCAGTGGGAGTACTCTTGTTTTACTCAGGGGGATAAACCCTACAACATATTTTTTTTTACATTTTAAGTATTACTATCCCTTTAACGCTAAAGCGTTTCACGGCTAAGAAGCCACTTTTTCAAAGAGCAGAAAAGCCTCTGTTTTTTTTCTTTCTGCTTGTTTTGTGATATATTTGCTGCTGTGGGAGAGCTAGTACATTTGAAGAGAGCAGCCTAAGCCTATCTTCATCCTTACATTGTTCATTGGAAGAACGAACTGCATCTGGAAGCAGTCCATAATCTCCATTTGCCTTTGTTGTAGGTCCGGCGTAGGCCGTTTCCCACACAATACCTTTGTGAGTATACATCTAATATTGTATGGTGGTGATCATATATCTGTAAGACTGATATACACAGGGGGTGCCCCTGCTTTTTCTCCCTTTCCTTTTTTATAATGAATCTGCTTCTCTCTTCCTTTTTTCTCCCTACATGAAAGGTGTAGAGAATGCTTTCTTGGAAAGTTCTCTAATTATCTGTGTAACAAACTTCCTTCTACTGTCATCAGCTCTCAGGGGTATAATGTCAGCTTTTGGACAAATGACCTATTCTCACTCACATACAAGAACTGCCCAGTACAATCCTGTACTTTCAATGTGTATACAGATCTGGAAATCACATTTATCCACAAGGAAAGGCCTTTTTTGGTGTAAAAATTCAGCTGATGCAGAACTTCTTTCGGGGATTATATGTACCATACCCCCAATTGTCCCTTTTTTAGGAGATATTAGTGGTACATACCTCCCAAATGTCCCTCCTTAGCAGATATTAGGGGTCCATATCTCCCAAGTGTCCTTCTTTAGGAGATATTAGGGGTACATTCCTCCCAAGTGTCCCTCTTTAGGAGATAGTAGGGGTTCATTCCTCCCAAGTGTCCCTCTTTAGGAGATAGCAGGGGTCTACACCTCCCAAATGTCCCTTTTTAGGGGGTCTGTACTTCCCAAGTGTCCCTCCTTAGGATCCCAAGCTCCCACGGGTCCCTCTTTAGGAGATATTAAGGGTCTGTACCTCCCACGTGTCCCTCGTTAGGAGATACTAGCAGTGTGGGACACATTAACCATCTGTTTTTTTATTTTTTAACCAATGCTTAAGCCTTTGAGTGGCAGAGGGGTACCTCTCTGCCACTCAAAGGGTTAATGTGACATGACGGGCAACGCTCTCCCAAATTATATATATTTAAATATATATATATATATATACTAGCAATGTGGGACGGCGCTGCCCGTCAGGATATATAGGGAATTAATGCACACACATGGATGCAAGACACACACACACAGAGACACACACACGCATGCACTGAGATGCATAAAGAGTGACACAGTCATACACACATACATGCAATGCACAACATGCAGACACATAGAGTGATATAGACATGCAACACACACAGTGAGGAACACACAGGCACACACAGAGACACACACACACACAGAGAAAGGAGTCATAAGGGGGTGACTTATGTGTCATTGCAATTAGTTTGTGTTTGTACTTATGCCTCCACTGTGGCATTCATTCATGTAGTTGAAATGCATGTGGTAATTGCACATACTATGATAGAAGATGGATCGTGCTGGCTCCCGGGGTGTGAGTGTGACTATGGTGGAAGGTGGATTGTGCTGGCTCCTGGGGTGTGAGTGAGTGTGAGTGCGTTTGAGTGTGAGAGTGAGTGATTGCATGTGAGTGTGTTAGTGAGTGTGTGTGAGTGAGTGAGTGTGAGAGAGTGTGTGAGAGTGTGTGACTGAGTGTGTGAGTGAGTGTATGAGTGGGAGGGTGTATGACAGTGTGTGAGAGTGTGTGATTGACTGTGTGAGAGTGTGTGATTGAGTGTGTGTGTATGTGTGTGTGATTGTGTGAGAGTGTGTGATTGAGTGTGTGTGAGTGAGAGTGTGTGTGATTGAGTGTGAGTGAGAGTGTGACTGTGTGTGTGTGTGTGTGTGTGTGAGAGAGTGTGACTGTGTGTGAGAGTGTGATTGCGAGTGTGATTGTGAGTGTGATTGTGACCTGTTAGGCAAAAAGAGACTGTATTCAATTTATGAGTGTATCCAGTCCAGCTTTACAGACATTGTAAGACTACTGGGTTACATTGGTCTTTTATTATATCCCACTATCTTCTAATAATGTGTAAAACAGCTGTCCCCTCATAGTTTGTTAGTTTTGCGCTTGGGGTGTGTAGACACAGTGACGGATAGTCTGCTACAGGTTTTGAAGTCTACTTTAATTAAGTGGTTTTTAATAAGTTGTCAACATGCTGCTTTCCTGGTTTCTAGCCCTTTTTGTGCTGCTTTTCCTGGTTTCTGGCTTTTTTCTGGGTCTACCTTCCCTTAACCCAGTGGACAGTGGAGATGCCACCAGTACATAACTTTGTAATTCAATGGTTACATCCCTAGCATCCAAAGGGTTAATATATACATGTAAAATAGGAAAAAAATAGGGGCTCCTAATTCCTTAACCTGCAATCAAATTCACCCCCAAGGCCCCACACAGGGTCCTCAAGTCAGCTTAAGGTCCCCAGATTATGGTTCACATTTCTAAATAGGAGTTGGAAAATGAGATGAACCTTCAGATGCTAGTGGTGTCTCTAACGAATACCAAAACAACTCACTGGAGAGCTCTCTAGTTTGCTGAGTCTCGAATAAAGGAAAGTATGCTATGATGAAAGAGGATATGTGTGTGTGTGTGTATGTTTATCTGGAGGGCAATGCCTCCCCTCTGGGTGGTAGAGGGAAATCATCCTATCTTCCCACTGTACTATCTGACTTGGGGCCCACAGAAGAATCCTCTGATGGCCATTTGAGGCCCTAGGGCCACCTGTTGTTCAGCATTGTCATAATTCACATGCATGGACTGTATATGCGTGTGTCCATTGCATTCATCCCCTGGAGCATGTTCTCCCACACCACAAATGTGTTTTCATTTTCTGATTGACAATAATGATTAGGATCTCACTTGTGAACTTCAATGAGAGGCGGTCACTGCCATTATAAGAGTCCCAATCAGAGACGGTATCATTAGATATTGTTTCAAGACCACTCAGAGACTGTATCATTTATGACATAATTTTAATCATCATCAAACTGTCAGTCGCACATTTAATAAATAACAATTTTGTTTACATTATTGCTCATGAATATCACCAATATCTCCATTCTTAATAAATAAATGGCACAATACATTAATAGGTCAGTAGTATACATTTGAACAAAAAACAAGAATAAGAATAATAAATAATTAAATATAAAATATAACAGCATTTAAACATACAAATAAATATAATAATAATAATAATAATAATAATAATAATAATAAATAATAAATATTGCATTCCACCTTAGTTGATACAACTCTTGGTGGAATTATTGGTATATTCTCTCAGAGAAACTGTAACTTTATAAAAGTTAAGACTAGAATTCTAAAAGAAACACTATATATATATATATATATATATATATATATATATATATATATATATATATATATATATATATATATATATATTATAGTTGTCCTGCTAGCGGCTCTTGAGGGAGAGTGGTTAAAGGCCACACAACCCACAGAGTGTATTAACTGTTCAATAAAAGAGTTATAAAACAAAAAAGAAAGAAATAAACTGCAGGTCTGTTCTAATACAGTCTTGCACAATGCATTATGCACAATCAGTACTCATGCTAGGCTGCTCATCTTACAGGGAGCATTGATGTCAGGCCTCTACTATACCCCAAAGGGTAGCAAAAGTAATTCACAGCCATCAAGGTCAATCAAGAACTTCCAGAAATGAAATAATATGTAAACAATACCTAATCATGGGGTATTCAACTGTTGGTCCTACAGCTGTTGGGGACAACAGTTCCCATCATCCCCAACAGCTGGTTGGGGATGATGGGAGTTGCATTCCACAACAGCTAGTGGTTTAACAATTGACTACCCCTGACCTAATCCAATGCAGCATTGTGTACCCCTCTGGCACTCAAAGGGTTAATCCTGAAATGATGGTAGATCTTGTAGATGTTGGAAATTCCTGTCTTAAAACAAATTGCTGACTCCACCAAAGATGCTGGAGAGCTCTGCAAAATGCAATAGAAATCTAACAGGACAGTTTGTTCTGCTCTGTACTCAGTACATACATATTATGAGATTGCGACAATGTTATTATGCCTTTGGTAAGATATAGAATTCTTTAATGCATGTTTCTTCCTCCTGAGGCGCCATCTTGACCAGCTGGTTTGTGTTTTGTGATGTGCTAATGTACCAACCAGGGAAAGCTGCAGACTCAAAGCTTTGTGGAGAGGCTTCATTGGGGCCATTTAGAGACTTCATGAAAATGAAGCGTTGCAAGTCATCCTCCTTGATGTCTTTGATGTTGCTGACCTCCTGATAGAAGGAAAGAGATGAGAGATGTAATTGAGGTTCATGATGGAATACAATCAGCTTCTACATGCTAGATTGCCAGTGCTGGCAACCTTTGGCTCTCCAGCTACTGAGACCTTATGTACAAAGTAAAACTGAAGTAATTTTGGGGCAAACCAACTGCTCCATAGGGACAAATAAAAGGCCCCCAAATTCCTACTGATTTAAATGTAGTTTTTAACTTTTTAAGAGAGGTCTCCATTGCAATGTGAAGCACTGTGTTGGGAACATCTCCATTCAGTGGTTTAAACTCCCATTTAAATCAATAACAATATATATTTGTCCCTGTGTTGTAGTTAGATTGTCAAAGTATTGCATACCCAACATTTCAAATGGCCAAAGAGGGACACTTTTGTTATAGGAGCTATTTCTACGGGTGTGGCTGGTGGGTGGGGCAATACCAACAATTTTTAGGGTATTTCATGACCTATTGATATGTCTTTGTGCAACTGAATACATGGTTTAGAGTAAGACCAAAGGATTGTATTTGCACAGATTAATTTATAAACACCGATACTGAAGTTTATTTAAACATTAACCCTTTAAGTTCCAGAATGGTACGCAACGCATTGCGTACCACTCTGGCACTCAATGGGTTAATGTGAGTTTTATTCCTGTGGAGCAATGTGATACACGTATACACACCACACAGTCTCTTCTCCTAAAAAGGACACCAATGTGGAAGAGAGGGACAGTGGGATTTGGATCTCAAAGAGAGACTGTCGCTCCTAAAGAGGGACACTTGGGAGTTATGGTATTGTTCCACTTCTGCTTTCTTCATAGGACCCAAAGGGTTAAAAGCATGCACAAGTGTAATTATACAGAGATGTCCTTATAGCATGTTTTCAAATAGAGAACCAAACTGTTTGTGCATCTGTAATACCTGATCAATATAAATTGTACCACACTGACATGGTGTGCTAGTGGGAAGGCAATGATTTCAGTCTCCTGATGTCACCTACCTCCAAATGCAGCTCAGGAGAACCACCTTCCTTCTGTGTGCAAGATAAGTACAGATTCCGTCCAGCAAGACCCAAAGCAACAGGTCGTTTGGGACCACCAGTAAAAGGTTGTTCAGCATAAAAAGCCATGGTTAGCTTCTCTGAAAGAGAATGTCAGCACGTTCATAAAATGTTTAATATTTACTAAGGGTAAACACAAAGTTATTCTGTCCAAATGCTCATTTTTAAAAGCCAGAATTAGATAACCAATACAAACAGTTGCATTTGTTTAAGGCCTACTAATTCCTAGAGGGCTAGTTCCCCTTTTATGGCTTTTGAAATTGATATGTTCATTCCCTTACTATCAAATTAACATGTACTGTTGGCCACAAAAACAACAAGGAATTAGTGCATCTGAGTGACAGTTTTGAGAGTTCTTTATCTAGTAGTAAACAATTGTGGACTTGTTGGGCTTCAATTCCCAACAGCAGGCTAAGGATAATGTTAAAGGGATAGTAATACTTTATTTAATCTTTATTTTATTTTGTAGGCATTAATAAAACATGAAGAACGATATAAGTCTTATCTCTCAAACCTTTTATAGCTTGAGAGATTAACAAGCAAAGTTTCCCCTCCTGCCCCTTTTACCTAGTGTAAGCCATCTCTTTTTAGATGTGGAATCCAGTCCATAGACCAGACAGATAACAGAAGGGGACAATCTTCTTCCTATGAGAATAATGAAAGCCCTGCCCCCCCTTGACAAGTTTTTCAGTTTTTTTCCCTTATCTTAATTGAAGGTTGTCCCTCTCTGCAATCTACCTGGGCATCTCCCTTCTGATCTGGCTGAGCAGTGTTACATCAGTAAAAGGGGCGGGAGGGGGATACTTTGTCATTGAATTACTCTTGTACTACAACTCTGACAGAATTGAAATAACACTCTCCAAAGTTCAAATACTATGATGATTAATTAGAGCTGCTTTTATTATGAAACATTACTATCCCTTTAATATTAGTTCAACAACAACTGGAGGCCACAAGTTTTCCACCCTACACTTCAGAATAATGCATATCTTGTGTTTCAATATGCATCAGATGTCTCTAGAATCTACTACTCTCATCTCAGAATCTCTCTCATTACCATAATCTAATTATCTCACAACAATATAATAGTGATTTACCTTCTCTTTGGATATTTGGTCCTTGCAAGTGCAAGGCCACAAGTTTGGCATTCCCTTGAAATTGTTGCATGACGAAGCTCTTGTTTGAAGAGTCCTTAATTCTGTAATCCTCTGATCTTTGATACAGGAATTTGGTAGCAGAACTAAAATTTGGATTGGATCTGGTAAAAGAAATTTCCTCTGTAAAACAAAAGAAAGGAAAAAAACATTTGTATTAATTAATATGGTCAGAATTTAGGAATTGGTAAAATCACTGAGTTTGCTGCTAGTTTTATTTGACACATTTGCGATTCACAAAATTACTATTTTTAAGAAATATATTTTCATGTATGAGTTTTTGCTTTGCTCTGGCACTCCAAGGCTTTTAAAGGTGCAGAGAACTTTTTTTATGGAAAAAAATATGTCCGTGCTTTTCCACAATGTGCAACATTCTAGGGCTGGTGTACTAAGGAGAGCTGGATCAACCCTTTGAGTACCAATGCATTGGGTATCTCTCTGGTACTCAAAGGGTTAATCAGGGCAAACTAACAGAGCCACAACGGACAAGGCAAATAATAAGAACTCTGGCATTAAAGAGGCTAAGAACCCCAATTAAATCATTGTTGATCATTATTTGTCCTCTATGATATAGTTGGTTTGCCACGTAATTCTGCTAGTTCTTTTTGATACATCAGACTCCCAAAATAGGCACTACTGAATGAAATTTAAACCTTACTGAAGATTTAACCCTTTTGATTGCCAGGTATATAAAATGTATTGCAACACAATGGGGATTATTCACTAAGGCGTGATAATGAGGTGATTAAGTGGAGATGTCTTCTCCAGTGTTATCACTTCTCCAGTTCCTATGTTACTGTATGGAGCCTATGGACAAAGATCTCCAAAGTTGGAGAGACCTTAGTATATTGGCTCTATAGAATAACATAGGAATTGAGAAGTGATATCACTGGAGAAGCTATCTCCACTCTATCACCTCTTTATCACACCTTTCTGACTCTCTTCCAATGCATCAGATAGCTCTCTAGCTAATATTTTGTATTTACAATACTTGCATGTAAGTTTTATTTTGCAACCTATTCAAAACTATATGATCAAGGTTATTAAGAATGACGCAGTCCTTTTACCTTCCACAAATATGTCATCCAGCAGGTCCAATAAATCCGAGTCCTTGAACAATTTCTGTATTCCCTTCTTCAGTTTTCCCAGAGCCACCACCAGAATGATGGTCTTCCTGAATGAGCATACAGATTCCCTGCGTTCTGTTATCTCCATCTTTATTCCTGAGCTGCATGATGGACAATACCTGGGACCGGATCCCCAGTGTGAATCCTGCAGGGAGTTCTGTGGAGATCATGATAAGTGTGGTTTATTAATACCATTCCTAAATATTCTTAAGCACAAGGGGTTAGTTGAAAGAAATAGATGAGAAACTATGGAACAACTGAACTGCACCATAGGGGGAAAATAAAAATTCCCATTGATTTAATTGGACTTTTAACCACAAGATTGCTAAAGAAGCATTGCGTTGGATAAAAAGTGGTACCATGTTAGCCACAGCCAAAGCAGGAGACTGGTAGAGTAAACGTAATACCTTCACTGGCAAAGTGAGTAGCTCGAGGATGCACGCTTTCAAGGTCCCTTCTTCAGGCATGTTTAGAGACAGATTCTCTATATACCTGGAGAAGATACCTAAAGTGTCATGAAAGCGTGCATCCTCGAGCTACTCAGTTAGCCAGTAAAAGTATCACTTTTACTCTAGCAGTCTCCTAACAATATGTTATACACCTCTAGCATGCAAAAAAGCAGAACTTTAGATTGTTAACCCTTTGAGTGCCAGAGGGGTACTCAACATACCTTTGGGTACCCCTCTTCGTTCAAAGTGTTAAACTACATGTCATTACTCTCATCAGTAACCTTTTGAGTTCAAGGGGGGTATCAACATACTGCAACACAATTGCTTTGCAATGCATTCCGTACCACTCTGGCACTCAAAGGGTTAAACTACATGTCATGACTCTCAACAGTAACCTTTTGAGTGCGAGGGAGGTATTAACGTACTGCAACACAATTGCTTTGCAATGCATTCCATACCACTCTGGCACTCAAAGGGTTAAACTACATGTTATGACTCTCAACAGTAACCTTTTAAGTGCAAGAGAGGTATCAACATACTGCAACACAATGCTTGATACCTCCCTTGCAATCACAGGGTTAAAAAAAGCATGTGTTCTAATTTAAGTTTGTGCTATAGTATTAGTAATTGTCAAGCTCTGAATTTAAAGCATGAAACAGATTTTTTTTTGCTGAAATTACCTTAATTCCACATTGGCAGTCATTGTAAAACTCTTCCTCATATTCACTAAAAATAAAAGAAAATAAAGTATTGAAATACGTATTCACGCTACGAAGAAATCACTGCTACATAATGAAAATGTCTCGTGTAATCTTAGAAACAAGTCGTTTTACCTGTAGCTGTCCATGGGAATATAATCCATGTCTGGTACCACTGCCATTGTTAAATCTGTTTAAAGGAAGAAGAAAATAGATCAGTAAAGGTTTTAAAAAAATTGCAGTGGGCTATCATATCCTATAAGGTCATATATATTATAGACAGGAGGTCAAAGAAGGCAGTGGATACCTGTTATATTCTGAATCTCTGCTATTCCAAGACAGATGTATTCTTTGTTGTCAGTTTGTCAAGACTGGCTTATCACGTCTGCTGAGTGAGTTTTATATGCTGAAGGCGAGAGGACTTCCTGCTGTTTGTGCAATAAAGGAGATCACATTTCATGCACACACTGGGTGAAAAGCTATTGTTTATATGGGAGTGAGAAAGTGCTAGTATCACATCCCAAAAAAAGGGAAGTGACGTACAAATTGGTACAATTTCCCTGGGTTTTCCTCATTTCAGCCAAGTAATTATAGGTAAAGACACAGCAAGATGCAACTGGTGGTTCTAGTTATACAAGTCTCCATCAAAGTAAACTGTGAAATCATTAAACCTTTGAGTGCCAGAGGGGTACGCAGCACATTGCTCTGAAAAACGTTGTGTAGCCCTCTGGCACTCAAAGGGTTAAACTGAGATAAAGAGTGTGCAAGAGAGAGAGAGAATGCAAGAGTGGGGCTTTAAAATGCTGAGCTACAATATGTAACATATGAAATGTACCCTTAAGCTATTATTATTATTATTATTATTACTCTTTATGTATATAGTGCCAACTAATTCTGCAGCGCTTGACAATTAGGAATAGACATATAGTGGTATTAAATTGTACAATCAGATGTGGAGACAGAAGGATCAGAGGGCCCTGCTCGTGAGAGCTTGTTATATATAAAATTATAATGTTTACAGCAATATTTATGTACGTATCAGTTTTGGCAATACTTGGATCTATTAGTCGTGCCAACAAAGCATTATTGAATTGATTTGCATTCCGGAGAGAGATTGTATATGTGCAAACATGAATGTAGCCACCGAGGTTGTGTATTATAGTTTCCATTACCCTCAACTAGGGTGACCACATGTCCTGGAATGCCCGGGATTGTCCTTTATTTGGGGTCTGTGTCCCACGTCCTGGGTCACCCCCCACCGGAATAACAAAGAGTCCCGGAATGGAGCAACATGCACCAGACTGGTGCATGCGAGACAGCTGGGATGGAGCAGGAATGCTGGTGCTGTAAGTGAGACCCGTGGCTGCTGTCACCGGCACTGACCATCTTTCTGAGGCTGACACAGAGTAAGAGTTTCCACTGGGAACTCTTATTATGTCAGCCTCAGAAAGATGGGCAGCACCGGCGGGAGCCTCAGCTGCGGGACTAGGGAGACCACATGTCCCCGAATGGCAGAACGGAAATGTGGGGGGATGATGAGAATTCTAGCTGACAACAGCTGGGGGGCCTCAGTTTGCCCACCCTTCTCTAAAGTGAGCCACCCACCCAGGGACGTAATTAGAAGATACTGGGCTCCAGTACAGGTTTTTAAGACTTCCCCCCTACACCACACACACTCAATACACTCTCTCCCCCCACCCAAGTTTATTGTCAGTTCACCTCAGAAGGAATGTTGCTTTTGAGCTTGCCCATACATATATCTTAAAGGAGAAGTAATGTCTCTAAATAATAACCCCAACGTACCATACTATGGCTAAAAAATACTAATTTCCCCTATGAATGTTGCCCTTGCACCTTGGCTAAGCCCTTTGGGTGCCAGTGGGGTGTCCAACTCAATGCAGTGGACACCCCTCTGGCATTCAAAGTGTCAAGAGTCATCTTCAGGCAGTCCGAGTGTAACGTTTTTTTAAGGCACTCAGACCAGCTGGTTAGAATAAAACACAGTTTTATTAAAAAAAAATAAAGAGGTAAGATCGCCCTCTACAGGCAACACAATAATAGCGATATATTGACAGATATCCATTCACAGGCCCAGTATACAGGAGCAAAAAATATCACATATACCGTCTCAGGACAGGCACACAGTAGCGAGGATGCAAAATGGTTAAATACAAAAATCAGTCAGTCTCTGTTGTGGTGTTTGGCACGCCCAAGGTGGTAATGAGGCAGCAAATGGTGTAGATGATGCAACACCTAAAGGCAATACAGGAATAAGGTAGAATCTGCAGAGAAGTTTCAGTAAATAGCCCCCACGGGCGTAGTAACGGAGATGACTATACTGCAAGAGCTTGCCAATAGCCCCCACGGGTGTAGTAACGGAGACCAACTGCACAGGATGAGCTTGAGCCAATAGCCCCCACGGGCGTATACCGGAGATAACCTGCACTGCAAGAGCATGAGCCAATAGCCCCCACGGGCGTAACAACGGAGACGAACCTGCGCTGCAAGTGCTTGAGCCAATAGCCCAACCGGGCGTGTAACTGAGAGAACACAGCTAGAGCAAGAGCCAACAGCGCCTCCCACGGGCGCGGTAACGGAGACCGACTACTCTGCTAATAGACAAGATGAGCCGCCGTCCAGACAAGGCTTACAACGCGGCCGGCTCAGCAGATGTGGCGGATGTACAGCATCGGCTCTGCAGATGTAAATGAAGGCTCAGAGAAGGAGACAGCAGCATTGCAGGGGTTAATAGCAAATCAAGGATCGGAGGCTCAGCAATAGTGGGTATCGCTCTGCAAGTGCCAAGGAAGGCTCAGTAACGGAAGCACAACTCTGCAAGGTTACATAGTAACATAGTAACATAGTAAATTAGGTTGAAAAAAGACACAAGTCCATCAAGTTCAACCTTCGCCTCATACCTCAGTAACTGAGAATTTTATAGCCTTCCTGCTACCAATTAAATTAGTCTTTATCAGACCTTCCTGATCAGCTTACTGATAAACAGTATAACTCTGTATGTTCCCTTTTGAAAGAAATGTATCTAATCTTCTCTTAAATGTATCCATTGTATCTGCCATAACTACCTCCCTGGGCAATGAATTCCACAATTTGACAGACCTTACCGTAAAAAAACCCTTCCTCTGCTGAAGTTTAAACCTCCTTTCCTCTAGTCTCAAGGGGTGTCCCCTGCTCACCTGATCAGGCCTTGGAATAAATATCTCACCGCAGAGATCCTTGTATTGACCTCTCATATACTTGTATGTCTCATATACATGTGATAAGGTCTCCTCTTAGTCGTCTTTTCTCTAGAGTAAATAAATCAAGTTTGTTTAGTCGTTCCTCATATGTCAAGTCCTCCAATCCCTTAATTAATTTTGTTGCTCTCCGCTGTACCCTCTCTAGTTCTAGTATATCCTTTTTCAGAACCGGTGCCCAAAATTGCACTGCATACTCAAGGTGAGGTCTTACCAATGATTTGTATAATGGCAAAATAACGTTATCCACTCTTGCTTCGATACCTCTTTTTATGCAACAGCTACCGCTGTTTGACACTGGTCACTGTTTCCAAGTTTGTAGTTGACAAGGATACCCAGGTCTTTTTCTAGCAATGAGTCACCTAAAATTATTCCATTAAGTTTATAAGTAGCCTTGGGATTGTTTCCTCCCAATTGCATGACTTTACACTTCCCCACATTAAATTTCATATTCCACATGTTTGCCCAATCTGACATTGTATGTAAGTCCCTCTGTAGAGAGAAAATATCCTGTTCTGAATTAATGACTTTGCATAATTTAGTATCATCTGCAAATATTGATATTTTGCTTTCTATATCTATTTCCAGGTCATTTATAAACATATTAAAAAGCAGCGGACCCAATACTGAACCCTGAGGTACTCCACTCTCCACTTTAACTGTACTGGAGAATTTTCCATTTACAACCACACACTGTTCCCTATCCTTCAGCCACTTTTGTATCCAATTGCAAAGGTTATCTCCTAGCCCCAATTTCCTTATTTTATACACCAGTCTTCTGTGTGGCACTGTATCAAATGCCTTTGCAAAGTCTAGATATACTACATCTACTGCCTTGCCATTGTCAAGGTTGCTGCTTACCTCCTCATAGAAGCTGAAAAGATTAGTTTGGCATGATCTATTCTTCATAAAACCATGTTGATTCGTGCTAATGATTTTATTTTTTGTGTTGTAATCCTGAATATAGTCCCTTATTATCCCTTCTAACAGTTTTCCCACTACAGAGGTCAAACTCACTGGTCTATAATTCCCAGGTTCTGTTTTAGTTCCCTTCTTAAATAGAGGCACTATGTTAGCTCTTCGCCAATCCTGTGACACTGAGCCTGTGGTAATAGAATCTTTAAAGAGTAAATATAGGGGTTTTGCTAACACTGCACTAAGTTCCTGAAGAACCCTTGGATGTATACCATCAGGACCCGGTGCTTTGTCGGTCTTAATTTTGTTCAGTCTTCCCATGACATCTCCTTGAGTTAACCCAATATCTATTAATTGTATTGTTCTATTTGTTACTTGCGGAGGCTCTTCTACCATTCCTTGCTCCCTTGTATATACTGATGCAAAGAAAGTGTTTAAAACATCGGTCTTTTCCATATCCTCACTAACCAACTCACCCATCTCATTTTTGAATGGTCCAATGCACTCCCTCTTAAGTTTTTTGCTATTTATATATTTGAAAAACTTTTTTGGTTAACGGAGACTCAGCACTGGAGACACGGCTCTGCAAGTGTTAATGAGGCAACTGTGATCAGCCCAGTCACAAGCCCAGCGGAAGTCAGAATGTCGCCACGGCGACACCGAGCAGCAGGAAGCAGGAACGTAGACAGATTCTGTAGCAAGCTGGTTCAGGTCACGAAGCAGGAAGACAGCCAGGCCGGATCAGATCACAGAGGAGGTTCTCAGACAAGCCAGATCAGTCACGAGCAGGAACGTCAGCCAAGCCGGGTCAGATCACGGAGGAGGTTCTCAGACAAGCCAGTTCAGTCACGAGCAGGAACGTCAGCCAAGCCGGGTCAGATCACGAAGCAGGAACACAGGAGAGTAGTCAAAACAGGCCAAATCGGTACACAGGAATCAGGAACACTGGAACACAGCAACAGCAGCACTGGCTTTGGAACACCACGAAAGGGCACCTGACAGGTGTCAATGGCCAGGCATAAAAAGGTCACCAGGGGCGGGCCAAACAGACTCAGCCAATCGGAGCGCACCACAAGCGAGAGAGATCACGGGCACCGTGATACCGAGATGTCATGTCCACAGAGGCGGAAAAGACAGATGCTGGCAGTTTCTCCAACTGATGTAGGCAGAATGCATAAATCTATTTAACCTTTTAACCCCTTTTAGAACCAGGAGGAATGTATTGCATTATGAAGCTATCACACGTGGCTTTGAAATGTTACTGTTTAAGTTGTCAGTAAAATATTGTGCTTTTGCTAATTTTGTTTGTTTTGTACATGTATTCCTTAATTGTCTGTATGCAGTGTGATCATATGCGGAGCCGGTTTCTTTAAATTTTGTCCATAAGGCATCTCTGAGACTGTATAATTGAATCAAGTCAGCTGAGACCCAGGGTAGATGTGCCCCCCTAACCCTGACCTTTCTTAGTGGGGCATGGGTATTACAGACCTGTAAGAATTCAGAGTTAAAGAATAGTGTTGAGCGAGCACCCCGATGCTCGGGTGCTCGGGTGCTCTGACCGAGCACCCCCTGAGGCTCGAGTGCTCGGCCGAGCACCCAAGCCCCATTGAATTGAATGGGGCGACACGAGCATTACACCAGGCACCCCCTGCTCTGATGAGGGGAGGGTGCCTGGTCAATGCCCCCCTTCATCTCCACAATGTCCCCCTTCATCTCCTCTATGCCCCTCTTCCACAATGTCCCCCTTCATCTCCGCTATGCCCGTCTTCCACAATGTCCCCCTTCATCTCCGCTATGCCCGTCTTCCACAATGTCCCCCTTCATCTCCGCTATGCCCGTCTTCCACAATGTCCCCCTTCATCTCCGCTATGCCCGTCTTCCACAATGTCCCCCTTCATCTCCGCTATGCCCCTCTTCCACAATGTCCCCCTTCATCTCCGCTATGCCCCTCTTCCACAATGTCCCCCTTCATCTCCTCTATGCCCCTCTTCCACAATGTCCCCCTTCATCTCCGCTATGCCCGTCTTCCACAATGTCCCCCTTCATCTCCGCTATGCCCGTCTTCCACAATGTCCCCCTTCATCTCCGCTATGCCCCTCTTCCACAATGTCCCCCTTCATCTCCGCTATGCCCCTCTTCCACAATGTCCCCCTTCATCTCCTCTATGCCCCTCTTCCACAATGTCCCCCTTCATCTCCGCTATGCCCGTCTTCCACAATGTCCCCCTTCATCTCCGCTATGCCCGTCTTCCACAATGTCCCCCTTCATCTCCGCTATGCCCCTCTTCCACAATATCCCCCTTCTTCTCCTCTATGCCCCTCTTCCACAATGTCCCCCTTCATCTCCGCTATGCCCGTCTTCCACAATGTCCCCCTTCATCTCCGCTATGCCCGTCTTCCACAATGTCCCCCTTCATCTCCGCTATGCCCCCTTCATCTCCGCAATGCCCCCTTCATCTCCGCAATGCCCCCTACCTCCAGTCCCTGGTGGTCCAGCGGAGCGTCTTCAGATCTGTGCCTCCTTCGGCACAGATCCCCGCCACCCGAACATGCCGGGCGAGCACATGGCGGTACTCGTACGAGTACCGCCATGTGCCGAGCAGAGCGATGCTCGAGCCGATCCGAGCATCGGCCGAGCATGCTCGCTCAACACTATTAAAGAATTCTATCGCTGAGTCTAGGTCTGGTGTTAGCTATATTCTCTGCCATGAGCATGCCATGATTGATGATATGATGTCTTGAACAGAGGCATAAGGTGGAATTCAAATTGGCTTTTAGGATTTTCTGGTCCATAGTATGGTTAGCGTGGGTTATTATTATTAAGAGGGATTACTTGTCCTTTAAAGCGGAACTACCACCCAATAAGATCATTGCCCCACATAACTGCCCATCTGGTGACTAGCTGCTCAGTAGCGCTAGTCGCCAGAATTATTACCAGATTAAAGAGAATTCGCTATTATTCACGGACTGACAGCAGAATGGAGTGCGGACATCTTCCCATAGTGACATCTGCTGGCCTGTGCTGTCAGTCCCAGCCTGGTCTAGGAGGCATTGCTAGGAGCCATTCAGCTCCAAAAGGGACTGACAGCGCAGACGCACTATGGCAAGGTGTCCGCTCTCCTTTCTGCTGTCAGTCCGGGAAAAATAGCAAATTCTCTTTAATCTGGTAATAATGCTGGCGACTAGCGCTACTGAGCAGCTTGTCAGCAGATGGGCAATTATGTGGTGCAATGTTCTTATCCGGTGGTAGTTCCGCTTTAAGCCAACAAGCTCCCAGTCTTGCAGGTCTTGGGGAATACAAGAAGTTAAAGGGACATTCACACTCTTCTATAAAACATTATATATCCCCCTCGGATGCCAGAGATATCTCTGTCACATTGTGAAGCAATGGGGTTATGCACTGAAGTGTGATAAAGTTAAGATAACTTCTCCAGTCCCTATGTTATTCTATAGAGCCAATGCACTAAGATCTCCAGAGCTGGAGAAATCTTAGAGCAGAATAACATAGGAACTGGAGAAGTGATATCACTGGAGAAATCTTCTTCACTTTATCACCTCTTTATCACACCTTATTGCATAACCCCCAAATGAATTAAAGATATCCCTGTGAAAAAAAGCTCTCACTTTGTATTGTAATCATTAATTTAAGGCAAAAAAAAAAAATCAGATGATGGTAAAACTGTGTCTGACCAACTTCCTCAACTATGACATGGCATGGAACAGTTCAGAGAAGCAGCGGGAGTAATGTTCCATTTCCCCTACCCACACATCTCCTGCACACCACTTTCCTGTCTCCCTTCCGCACAAACCAAAAGCATTTAACATCTAATTATAGGGGATCTGTCACTTTAAAACAACTAAGGCAATTTTAAATCATCTTACAAATTAACCTTTTGAGTGCCAGAGAGGTATCCAACACTCTGACACTGAACGGGTTAAAGTTCAAGTCTGTCCTTAACCCCTTAGTGACCGGCCGTGCACACAAGCGGGTGGCACTTAACACCCGCCAAACTTTTTTGTCCATTGCTTATAATGATTTCCGGGATGTACATGTACATTCTCTGTCACTACGTGACAGTTTCTGTGGGAAGTACATGCACGTCTATTGTTGGGATGGGGTTAAACCACTGCATGCCACCCAAATCCCTCTGTCCCTCTTTTCCACCCTGGTGTCCCTGTGTTTAGGAGATCAGATTGTGTGGTGTGTATATAAGTGTATCACATTGCTCTACAGTAATAACACTCACATTAATGTTTATTTAACCCCTTAACAACCCTTAACATCACGCCTGGTCCAGTCACAGAACTCTGGGGCCGCCGCCTGGCTGCACACCACTCGGCGACCCCGGAATCCAATGCAACGAAAAAAAACAGCCCCGTGGTCCTTAACAGCCAGCCGCGCACTGAGTCGGCTGGTCATTAAAGGGTTAAAGGGTTAAACCTCAGTATATGTATTTATAAATTAGTCTGTGTAAATAAAATATTTTTGTCTTGTGGAAAATCATTTATTCAGTTACATAAAGAGGTGCCCACAGATCATGAAATAACCAAAAAAATCTCAGTAATGCCCAGCCCAACAGCCACTCCCCCAGCAACAAAAGTGTCCCTCTCTGGTCATTTGAAATGTTGGGAGGTGTGGAATGAAACTTTATACAAAGTAAAAGAAAATACCTGCTTATCTGTGAGCAAAGAAGCTGCCATCGACCCTTTACCTAGGAATTGTTTAGCATAGTCCCTCCCCCATCTCCCACCAACTCAGTATCAAGTTGTCTTTGCAGACATCCAGTGAAGTTAACACCTTTATTGCCAAAGAGGTTGCATACCCCCTCTGGCACTCAAAGGGCTAAACTATGTATTAGTGTGCAGGATATTTCAGCAAAACTTATTTTTCCTTTACAGCTAGAAGGAAAGAAGAAAGAAGACAACACAGACTGAAGACAGAAGGAGGCATACAGTGGATAACAGGTGAGTGTAACACATATAAGTTAACGACTGGTGCTTGGCAGTATGTCAGGCACCGATAGTTAGCTTTTTTCTGTGAAGTTCCCAATATTACCATATTTAGCTGCGCTTTGGGAGCTTGATGCACAAAACGGATGTTTGACCACAAGACCTTTTCTGTGGCCGAACATACGTTCTGCTTTTTTGGCCTTTGAATACCAACTTAGGCATTTTATTATGTTATCCGGTACTCAGTTTGGCTCTACAGCATATTTTAGCTCAATCCTTTAAATCAAGCCCATAGTAACATAGTAACATAGTTGACGATGCTTAAAAAAACACACTACCATCAAGTCCAGCTCATGCCAAAACTCCTGTTTATTTGTCATAATTGTCAATACTGTTTCATGTTAGATAGGTATCCACTGCTTTTTTGAAAGTAGTTACATTATCTGCAAGCACAACATCCTGAGGCAAAGAATTCCATAGCTTTACTGTCCTTACTGTAAAAAATCCTTGCCTTTGTTTTAGTCAAAATCACATTTCCTCTAGTGTTGAAGGATGACCTCTCTTTCTTAGCTCACCTCTTTGCATAAATTCATTGCATATTTTTTTTGTATTGACCTTGAATATATTTGTAAGTGGTAATCATATCAGCCATTAGAAGTCCCATTTTGGTTCTTTATAACTCAGATCCTCCGATCCCTTTATTAGTTTTGTTGCATGTCTCTGCACTTTTTCCAGTTCAATAATGTATTTTTATTTTAAGAACTGGTGCCCAAAACTGTATTCCATATTCTAGATGAGGCCTTAATTGTGAAACCAATCTTTAAAATGTGTAAGTTGTTTTAAAGTGACATTTCAAGCATAGCAGCAGCAGGCTTAAAAAACAAAAACAAAACCCTGTGGTCTAAAGTGTCTGAACATGTTATGGGTTATAGGCGTAACTAGAAGCCACGGGGCCCTGGTGCAAGAATTGCCATGGGCCCCCCTGACCACATTGGTCCCCCTCAACCACATTGGCCCCCTCCACATTGCCCCACAATCTCCACAATGCCCCCATCTCCAAATTACCCCTTCTACAATGCCCCCATCTCCACATTGCCCCCCAATCTCCACAATGCCCCTTCCACAATGCCCCTCAATCTCCATAATGCTCCTCAATCTCCACATTGCCCCCATCTCCTACCTCCCTGGTGGTCCAGTGGCAGAGGACAGGTCTGTGCCTCCTTCTGCACAGACCTCTTCCCCCGTCCTGGTCCTCTTCAGTAATGCAGAGCGCTAGGAGAAGATGTAATCTCCCAGCTCTCTGCATTACGAGAGTGCCGGTCTGCCAGAGGGAGATCAGCATATTGTGGTCATTACGGGCGCCAGGCGAGGGAGTCGCAGGGGGACAGACTATTTCACTTATTTAGGAACATTTTATACATCGCTCTATCTTTCAAGCATTTCTATTGCCAATTTGGCTTATATACCAGGATAATCCTTGCTTCAGTAGCCAGTGATCAGTGCGATTACCCAATAGAGTGTACTGAATATTGATTTGTGCCTTCAAAAAAGTTTCTATAACCTACCTTTGATTGGCACATAGCCTATATAATAATTCGCTAGGGTGTTTGTCAGGAACCATCATGCGCAGTAGAGATTGCGCATGTTGCAGTCATGCGCATTAAAGACTGCGCACGCTGCAGTCATTCATAGTACAGACTGCCCGAACTGTTATGGAGTGGGGCTCCAAATTCATACAGGAGTCCTCTCTGTGCACCTTCCTGGGACCGCTTGGTAACAGGAAGGTGTGCAGAGAGGACTACGGTCTGAATTCGGAGCACCCTGCTCTGTATCAGGCGCGGCGCATTCGGGCACTCTGTACTGCGCATGACTGCAACGCGGGCAGTGAGCACAGAGGCTCCGAGCACCAGCGGAGGCTGCTGGGTGGCAATGTGGCCCGTGTACACAGACTTTTAAACTAGTTCATATAATAATTGTGTCAGAAGTAACTGACACTCGGTTGTCTGATGCAAGTCTATTTCAATCAGTCCGGCTTGCCACTGTGGGGGAGGTTCAATACCTAGGCCACCGGGTGGGGAGTGGGAGTCAGCACCCAGAACCAGCCAAAGTAGTCACTATCCTGGACTGAACACATCCCCAAACTAAGAAGCAGGTGACGGCTTTCCTGGGAACTGTCTGCTACTAAAGAAAATTTGTCCCCCCGGTACAGTGACCTGGCCAATCCCTTAACTGACCTAACTAAAATAGCCCTGCCCCACCTGGGGAGTTTGACCCCTAAATGAGACCTCACATTTGACTTCATGAAAACAGCCGTAGGACGGGCATAGGATTTTAACAAAACTTTTTGGGGGGCTTTACTGAGCCTGGTGGACCATCATGGATAGGAGCACCCGGTTGCCTTCCAGAGTTGGAAACTATTGGCAGTGGAGAAGGAGTGTTTGGCATTGGTTTGGGCCATCAAGAGATTTCAGCCCGAATTGTTGGGGTGGGAGTTTACTGTCCTCACCAACTGCAACCCGTTGGTTTGGCTAAATAGGGTATCTGGGGACAATGGGTGCCTGTTGCTCTGGAGTTTAACACTCCAACCATTTACTTACCATACAGTACCAGTCTGGCAGAAACTATTGCATGCCGGTGCGCTTGTCCTGGCAGGAGGGCACATAGACAGACTGGGAGAAGGGGGGAACCCTCTCTGCCCAAGGAACCATCCAGAGACGCCTGCAGGCTTGGGGCCTCGAAAGGGTGGTTAATGTAATGGGCCTGTGGGCACTTCTAGGTGCCAGGTGAACATTGTGGAATTTTTATACCAAAAGTCTGAATATTCATGATTAACCTATCCGGCTTCCTTACACCATGGCTGCCGGGTAGCTGAATATCTCCCAAAAACTTTTTTAAAGGGTAGGTGACACAGGGATTGGCCATTTCCAGTCTAACCCATGCAATGTGTATTTGACAGATAGGCAGTTTTCTCATTGATTGATGCTTGTCGAACAGTGCCATTCACTGGTCGCCACCTACCCCCATCTTGTTGCTCCAGGTCCCATTGGCTGGGGAGCTGGTGTGACAAGATTGAATTAGTCTGCCGGGCCTGGGTAATGCGATCAAAGTACGAATACTATACAGCCAGGTCAAGATTGGTCGCCATTGTTGCTGTCACTTGTCGCTCCGATTCCCATTGGCAGGGGATCAGGGCTCAAGATTAAATTATGTTCCTTTGTTCTTTAGCGTTTTTACTGTATAAAAATGTCACCATGTCCCCAAATAAAGGGTGTTCGTTTCGGAACTACAACTGCATGCTGTACTTTATTTTCTGAATGGTTTAAAGGGTCCCCTTTGACCCCCATTCTCAGGAACTCTGTCCAGCAAGACTGGCATGGTCACCCTTCTGTGGCTGCTTCATTGAGAGGGAAACCCAGAAAGATGGCTAAGACAACTCAATGTCCTTAGATTCCCATTACAGTGTGCATTGAGCAGGTCACAGGTTAACCAATCACAAGCCCTAAGAAGAAATGTATTTGTAGGCAAAACAGCCCTGAGAAAACAGTTATTTGTAGAACTTAGACTTGATATGCACAATCCCCCACCAAAATTAGTTTGTAGAGGCATTTGGGGACAGTTGCCACTTCTTCCTGTCCCCAGACCCTAGCGCAAGAAGCTGATGACAAGGAAGGTGTTTTGCTAGCCATCGAAATTTCAGGCTAAGGCTGGCTTCTCTGCTCTTCTTCCTCTATGATTTCCGCCTATGTTCTTGATGCCCATTGGGAGGGACTGGGGGGTACAGCAACAACAGCTCCCAGTTTCTTTTGTGGGGGCTTGGCTTTAACATGCCTCACATAAATGTTATGGTGTTTATTACATGTGTTTTATGAGTGTAGTTGTTTCAAGGTGCGTCCCCTCCTTTCCTCTTTTTTACTTACTTGTCAGACATATGCACAGTGCCATTGCTGTCGGCTGCACTGTTCCTGCCCCAAGACACTTCAGGGAGGGGACTAGTTGAGAAAAATTGCCTCTTTCTTTTTCTTCACAATCCCCTTCACTGGCTGGGGCAAAGGATGCTGCTGTCACAGAATCAGCAGAGGAACTAGGACCAGGATTATTGCTGGCAAATGGAACCTGTACTAGGGCCCACATCACTATTGCTGGAAACCAGTTCCAGAGTGGCCACCAATTTCTTGCTGCAGCTCTATGGGAGTGGGACTGGTTGGTGATGATGACAAATGTGACAGAGGGTCCCCTACTGTCACACACTCCATCACTTCTTGAGGTGAAGAAGGCACACTGGCAGCACTAGCAGCAGGCACAGTCAGCTGATGTGTGCTGATGCTAATACTGCTATCCAGTTCTGCCTTCTTCAGCATCATGTCCCATAGGGGAATGGGAATCACAGGGTCAGGGGGATGTTGTGGATTCCCTTGACCACTAGTCTAGATGCTCAATTCCCCTTCCATCTCAGCTTTAGGGTCCATACTAGAGTTGGTCCCTGCAGCTGCATAACCCCCATTACCCTCAGTCCCACCAGTCTCAAGCTGCTGTGTGGTAGTGGGACTGCTTGGGGATGGCAAGTGTGACTTAGGGTCCCTGCTGTCACACTTGCCATCATCTCCTCCTCCTCCTAAGAATCAGAAGGCACACTGGCAGCAGTAGCAGCAGGCATAGGCAGCTGACCTGTCCTGCTCACGCTGTTAGTCAGTTCTTCCTGTGCCTGATTTTGACACTATTTTCCCTCAGATGCCAAGTGAAGAAGTTAGGCAGCTGGGCATCACTGAGTCTGGTGAATCTTTCCTTTCCATGCTGGTGGTGGTCACTTCCTCCTCCTCTGGCTTACTGGATGCATCACGATCCTTCCAGCTCCATCTTTTTTTATACATCCAGGTTCTCATAGTGTTAGCCAAGACAATGAGCCTCTGCTAGGCTTTCAAATTGCATTCTTCCTTCTCTAGCTCTCTAGCTGCTTATTTATCCTTTTCACTTGCTGGTATTGTCACATTTTGGCGGGAAAATGCAAGCTACATGTTGTAAACAGTTGGAAAATCTGTACCCATTGAACGACAAAGCCAAAATACTATGGTAGATTTGATTTGGCACAGAGTTGCACCAATTCATATATCTACCTTTGAGTTTTTTTCTTAAAGGGATAGTAATACTTCATTTTAACTTTATTTTATTTTGTAGGCATTAAAAAAACATGAAGAATGATATAAGTCTTATCTCTGAAACCTTTATGGTTTAAGAGATATTCACAAACAAAGTATCCCCCCCCTGTTCAACCAAATCAGAAGGGAGATGCCCAGGTAGACTGCAGAGAGGGACAATCTTCAATTAAGATAATGGAAAAAGCTGAAAAACTTGTCAAGGGGGGAAGGGCTTTCATTGTTTTCATACAAAGAAAACTGTCCCCTTCTGTTATCTGTACTGTCATACAACCAGACTCACATCTGAGAAGAGATGGCTTACACTAGGTAAAATGGGCGGGGAGGGGAACTTTGCTTGTGAATATCTCATAAACCATAAAGGTTTGAGAGATAAGACTTATATCATTCTTCATGTTATTTTAATGCCTACAAAATAAAATAAAGTTAAAAAGAAGTATTACTATCCCTTTAACCTCTGGGAAGTTCCCAAAAGGTTGACCGCAACCACTCCTATTGAAGGGCAGGTCACAGAAAGTGACAGCAAACATAAAACATGAAAATGTATCAGTGAAAATAACAATACTGGTGTCACTAATAATAGTAGGGACATAGAACATTATGTCTGATAAGGTCATTTAGGTCCTACCTTTTCTCCATAGCTACTTCCCTTGACATGGGTGAGGGAGTGAACTAATAATAAATGCTTCTCTTGATAATGCTTGCGCAAAGGGGACTGTAGGTGGGAGTGTATGGGGTTTCAGGGCGTCCCTCTCCTTTGCATCTTGTATTATGTTATGTCTTAAGCACTGTGCAGAGGAAATGGTGTAACTTTTACTCTACATGCTTACACACGATACATGTGTAAGAGAGTCTTGCTGGAATTCAAGCTATAGCA
This sequence comes from Rhinophrynus dorsalis, assembly GCA_037306005.1. Taxonomy (NCBI): domain Eukaryota; kingdom Metazoa; phylum Chordata; class Amphibia; order Anura; family Rhinophrynidae; genus Rhinophrynus; species Rhinophrynus dorsalis. Next base: position 481,580,340 of record CM074721.1, on the reverse strand, counting down.
TTGCAGAGTGCGTGCAGGTGTGCATCAGGGCCATTACTACAGGGGGCACAGTGGTGATGGAGGCCCACTGGCTCCTCATGTCCATCATGTAAAGGAATTATTAGTTCTTCTAGAGTTTAATTGCACATTGCATCTGTGTCGGTGAGTGATTCATACTTGCTCCTGATCATGGGGAAGGCATTCTTAGTTTCTGCACCAGGATCCAGTACGTTCTAGTCCTGACCCTGGTGTTCACTAAAGCAATCATACACTGTAGTACATAGCTCCATGTGAAGGAGTAGCAGGCTAATGCCAATGGATTTATATCCCAATCCCAAGTGAGGCTAGTAAACTAGAAAGAACTGCAGCAATTTTGGATCAAACCAAGTACACTATAGGTGAGACATAAACATTCCTTTTGACTCAGATGGAACTTTTAATCACCAGTGAAGTGCATCTCATGTGACAGGGCCTTTTCTACTGAGTAAAACAAGAGCATTCCTAGTGATGGGTGATTTTCAGTCAATTATTAATTGCAGTTATGCTAAGCAATGTGTAAGATGCCTCTCTAACTTTCCAGGGGGCTAAAACCCCCATGTATATGGACGCTGATCTTGTGCCTTTGATCAAGACATAACATCTTCTGTCAGTGCTGGAGGCCATGTCCATGGAGGAGGACATAACAGCTGCTGGCGGTTTTTTATTAAACTGAAACCTGACACCCCTCTGGTCCTTAAAGGGTTAATATTACCAAGTGAAAGGATCAGGACTTGAGCTGTGGTCCTGCTAGCAGCTATCATGGCTGCCTCACACCCCCCAACATTTCAAATGGCCAAAGAGGGACACTTGAGTTTTAGACGGAGTTTCTGGGGGATTAACTGGTGGGCGGGGCATTGCAAAGAATTTTTAGGTTATTTCTGGACCTGCTTGCACCTCTTTGTGTGAGCAAGACCAAAGTATTTTACTAATTTATAAATGCAGAGTTTTATTGCTGTGGAGGAATGTAATACACACTCATTCTGTTCTCCTAAAAAGAGGGACAAAAGGAGAGAAAAGAGGGACAGAGGGATTTGGGTCTCAAAGATGGACTGTCCCTCCTAAAGAGGGCCACTTGGGAGGTAAGCTGTCTCCATGAACATGATTTCCAGGACTGTTTGAAGACATTATGTCCTGAATCAAAGACCAAGGGGAAATGTATAGTGGCCATTAGAATATTCTGTCCTTAGAAGGACAAGGGGGTACTGAATGGCGTTGTTTCTCCTTTAAGTATAAATTGCTGAGCATCAGTGGTGCAATATCTGCATTTTATTGACAAAAAGATTTGGCCACAATGTTCTGCAATGTCCGATATGGTATTAGCATACCCGGGAACTCTCAGGGTTTGACCCTGAAATTCAGGGTTTTTACCCAAATCTCAGGGTCACAAGGCAAAGGGCTACATTCTCAGGGTGAGGCGAGTCTTTTAAATGATCTGTTTCAATTAACTGCTTCTTTAGTATCTACACATCTATATCATGCAAAGTGATGTGGAGTAGTTTAAAGCAGAACTGTCACTTTATAACAATAGATGGTTTTGAAAGAGCAAATCACCTGTTTTGTTAGATGTTTTTATTTAAAACAATAGTTAATGAGATATTTAGTTGTGTTTACTTGTCAGTTTATGCACATTAGCCAGTACTGGGCAGCAAATCTGGCAGATAGTAACATTCCACGCTGCTCCCCATCCCAACTGCCACTCCCTGGCCATTATGCCATATCACCTCTCCCATTCCAGTGTTATTCTATGGAGCCAATGCACTAAGAATTCCCCACTGTATAGGCTCCGTAAAGTACATAAGAACTGGAGAAGTGATATCACTGGAAGTCATCTGCACTTTATCACCTCTTTATTACCCCTTAGTGATTCTCCCACCGTCAGCTAGTACCGGTTCATTTGTTTGGACTGACAAATATAGATATCTCATAAACTATTTCTTGAAATAAAAAATGGCTAACACCAATATAGCTGATTTTGAAATTTCTTTCAAAATGATCCATTTCTTATAAATTGACAGTTACACTTTAAACCTTTGGGTGCCAGAACAGTATCCAACGCATTGCAAATGTCAGTTTCCTCTTCTTTTTAGTACAAGGTGCAGTGGATTGGCATTTCCTGAAATGCCCATTTATGACACTTCCCTTGGCACAAGCAATGTTCACAGGAGAGTATAGTACAATGGCATTTGGCAGGGTCAGCACTAGGGTGACCACATTTCCCTTCTGCCATTCCGGGACGTGGTCACCCTAGTTGCCCCGTCATACCTTAAGTCCCTGGTGGTCTAGCGGCGTGGAAAGTGCTCTGTGCCTCCTCCGGCACAGAGCTGAAGCTCCCGCGCGCTGTGCTCAGTAATGCAGAGCGCTGGGAGATGATGTCATCTCCCAGCGCTCTGTATTACTAGAGCGCTTGCCTCCAGGTAAGCTGCATTGCCGCCCTGGATGTCAGCCTCAAAGCGGTGTGTCATATCATGGACACCGCTTGCAGGCTGACATCCAGGGCGGCTTGGCTTCATTCCGGGACACTTCATTGTCCCGGTTGAAGGGGAGCCGGGACGCGGGACATAGCCCTGAAATAAGGGACAGTCCCGGACGTTCCGGGACCCGTGGTCACCCTAGTCAGCACAGCAGAAAAAAATACATTTCTAACCTGTATTTTAGAGTGGAATTTTATTAGCACTTCCCCCATTGAGTTAAAGAGGGGCATTGTTAAAGCAGTTTATAATCAGCTAGAAACAAAGAGATGATGTTTCTGAATGCTTTTCATTTGTCTGTTGTCATGGTTAATAAAGTTGTTCTAAAAATGTTGGGGTTTTTTGTTTGTTTTTTTAAGGAAATGATCTAACACCCCCCCTCCAAGAAATTGTCAATTTTAAATCAGGAGCTGAAAAAAGGCAATGCCTAGGATCTCACGTAATTAATTAATTTTTTACAAACTGCTGCCCAGCAGAATGGGAAATGCTTCAGCAACAATGAAAAAAGTCAGTTGTAAACTTCTTTATTTTTGTCTCATTTTAATACTTAATATCTTCCCTATTCTTCTTGCCTCTGGCAGGACAAGCCCCCCTCCCCCTTTCCTATTTGCTGAGGAAGATGTGCCCACCCCCTCTGGAGAGGCATTCTTCATGCCATCAGTAGCAATCCTGAGGTATGATTGTCTGTCCTCTATCACACACACACACAGAGCCAGCTGTGCCTGGGTTACATCAGAATGGTCTGCGTTATGGGTCCCACATGGTGACTTCCTGTATCAATGTAGCAGGGCAGGGAGGCACTACAGTCACAAAATTCTAATCCAGACATGCAAAATACACCCAGTGCACATGAACTAAATCTATAAACTGAATCTACCCTTGAAATAGACCAGGGATGGAAAACCCGAGACCCTCCAGCTGTTGAGGGGTACAATTCGCATCCTCCTCCTCCACATGTTGGCAGGCTGGGGATGATGAGAATTGTTGTTTACAACAGTTGGAAGGTCTTGGATTTCCCAACCCATCAATGATGCTTGCCAGCCAGCATTCATGCAGCTAATTGAAGATGCTTTCAGTGTAAGTGAAAATTTTCTCTCTGTCTCTACACCCCATGGCAAGTTTGATAATGGTGGCAGGTGGCTTGTCCATCAAAAGCCACATGAGGTGGATGTCCTCCCCCCACTGCCAAGAATAACCCTCCCTCACTGTAGAGGTCAGTCCCTGGACAATGAAAGGGGCTGGCTGCTACAGTCCAGTGGGAAAACCTGGGGGAGGTGAGTGGTGGTCCCTCCCACCTTCCCCAGGTAAAAGATGATAAGGGGCTGGGGTATAAGGTAAGATCCCAAAGTTTAGAGTAAAAAAGTAATAACCTTTTTGTTTTTCTTCCCACCCAGACTAAAAGTCACAAACATGGCATCGTCAGGAGGAGGTGGCATATAGTTCATAAGATTCATTTCTGCAGCAGTAGTTTATTGAAGGTCCAGTAGTGTGGTTCTCTTGGGCACTGTGCTGGTGAGGCAAGCCTGAAGGTTCCGTTTAAGTCAGGACACCGGTTGTGCGGCTTGTGTGGCCTGAGGGGCAGAGATGTTGCCAAGTAACAACACCAAGGACACAAAGTGATGAGCTGCTGCGGAGGGTGGAGAGGTTGGACTATGGACATTGGTAAAAGGCCTCCCCTAGCCCTGGCTGGGGGTGCGGGTTGTGCCATTCCCATGCCAGGACACCATGGTCCAGGAGCACAACATTATGAAGGTGGATTCAGATGTTTAAAGGCCTTAATAAACCACAACCTCCATTTTCCCCACAAATGTACTGTTGTTGTGTCTTTATTTATTCATTTGTTTTTAATATGCTTGTAGTAGGCAGGTAAGGTGCATGGGATGTTGCATGTGTGTCGTTGGGATGTTTTGGGAGGTTAAGGAGTGGGGTGTATGGCATGCACGCCTCATCACTCTGCTGTCAGTGATTAGCAATGCTACTGCCGGGCTAAGCAAATGTTACAACTTACATTGGTTTCAGCGTAATCTACAGACGCGAAGCTTCAAGCATGCAGCAGGCCTCTGTTTTATGTGTTTGTTTCCTGTAGTCTCCTCCTACCTACTTCCTCCTACCTACTTCCTCACTCTAAGCTGCTCCTCCTACCTACTTCCTGTGGAGGGGTTTAAAAGGTAGACTGAGTCCTGACTCAATTGCCCTTGCGTTGTTGTTCATAACAGTTCTATTACCTTGGGCTCTGTGTATGACCTGGCTAGTCTTCCATCCAACCTGGTGCTGACCTGTGGCTCTGTCTGACTATTCTTTTGCTTATCCCTATAGTGGACACCCAACCTGGTGCAGACCAGTGGCTCTGGCTGACTACCTGAACTGTGTATGACCTGGTTGTCTTCCCGTAACTTGCAACTCCAGGTCCCTTGTAACAAGTTGGCACCTCGATTCATTGGTCCTTTCGGTTGTTGCGCAAAATTAACCCGGTGGCTTATGCATTGGAACTTCCTGTCAACATGCGCATTCACAAAGTCTTTCATGTCTCCCTGCTAAAGCCCTTGGTCTGCAACCAGTATGCTTCAGCTCCTGTCCGTCCTCCCCCCGTGAGAGTTGCAGATCACGAGGAATATGAGGTTCAAACCATTCTGGACTCCTGTGTGAGTAGAGGGTGCTTACCATTTTTTAATAATTGGAAGGGCTATGGTCCTGAGGAGCGCTCCTGGATACCTGCCAGTGATGTCCACACTCCATTACTGGTATGCAGGTTTCATGCTCGATTCCCTGACAAACCCCGGCCAGCTCAGTGGAGGAGGGCCTTTGAGGGGGGGTACTGGTATGGCTTACCTTGGTTTCAGCATTATCTACAGGTGTGAGGCTTCAAGCATGCAGCAGGCCTCTGTTTCATGTGTTTCCTTCCTGTAGTCTCCTCCTACCTACTTCCTCCCTCTGAGCTGTTCCTCCTACCTACTTCCTGTGGAGGGGTTTAAAAGGCACACTGAGTCCTGACTCAGTTGCCCTTGCGTTGTTGTTCATAGCAGTTCTATTACCTTGGGCTCGTGTATGACCTGGCTAGTCTTCCATCCAACCTGTGGCTCTGTCTGACTATTCTTTTGCTTATCCCTATAGTGGACACCCAGCCTGGTGCAGACCTGTGGCTCTGGCTGACTACCTGAACTGTGTATGACCTGGCTTGTCTGACTACCCCCTCTGGTGCTGACTTGTGGCTCTGTCTGACTACTCTTACGTTTGTTCCTTGTACCTAGCAGACACCCAACCTAGTGCGGGCCTGGGGCTCTGGTAGACCAGCTCTGACACTGACTGCAGGCAAGTCAGCTATCTATTTTCCATTCTGACTGCAGGCGTGAGTCAGAGTTCGCTACATTCTGACTGCAGGAGTGAGACAGATATCACTCCCTACTGACTGCTGGCTTGAGTCGGTAAGCCCGCTACGTTGGATCAAGATCCTGTGTTCCTGTTCCTGCTCCTGGCTCCAGCAGAGACTACCAGTGGCTTAGGCCTAGTCTCCAGCAGATTGGTCAGGCTCGGCAGCCTACAATTCCTGATAGCAGAGCTCGCTGGCCTGTAACCATCTGCTTGTTCCTGCTGTATATATTGTATATATTTTGCTTACCTTTCGGTTGTCAATAAATTGCATTTAACTATACCATACTGACTCTTGAACTTCTCTGGGAACCATGACAGCAAATAAGGCTATCTGGGCAGTTTTAAAGTGGAATTATACCAGAAGGCATAAGTGGCCCTAATTTGTATAACTCTACAACTTTTCTAGCTAGGTGTTGTTCATACTGAAGTCTTTTATATCTAAATACTTTTTAGTGCATTTCAGTTCGGCTGTAACCTAAAGTTATCCAGTGGCATTTCACTGTCTGAAAATGTGTAAGTTTTTTGACTTAATCACGGGTGTGGCTTTTATTTGATTTGTCATTAATGGCTACTGAATATTATTGTCTGTAGTGGGATCTAAAGGCTGACTTCAGCAGAAATTATATACAAGCATCCGCAGATACAATGTAAAAACTGTATAAATAGATCTACCTGACTGCTGCATAAGGGACACTTATGTAGGAAAGTCCTTCTGTTAACCTTTCAGGTGCTATAGATGTCTTTAACGCATTGCTCTGCAATGCTTTGTAGACATTTAAATCTATATGCGTTACGTACCCCTCTGGCACTCATAGGGTTAAAAGGATATTCTCTCACTTCACTTTTTTTGTGCCACGTTGGCCTCTGATGCCATACTAGTTGGGAAATAAACAGAGGCACCTAAATAGGATTCTGTTGAATGTGGTGGATTAAGCCATTTCATTGGTGTACCCAACAACAAAACAGGTTAATCCACTTATTTACTTCCTTACTATTTGGCTGTGTTCATTTTGTCTTCAAATCTGGGGAATTCCTGCTCCTGGCTCTTGGAATCCAGTCAAAAGGGAAGTGTAAACCTGTATTCAAGGATAGACAGCAGTGCAACTTCCCATTTCACTACTGTGATAAGTAAGGTGAACACATAGCCCTTTTATTCATGGAAAAAAACAGAATCCAGAGCTGCACTGATTGCTGTGCAGTCATTCAGATTGAAGTTTTCATAAGCTTCCCTGAATTAAAGGTCTATGTGGTCACTTTTGTGATCATGCCCACATGATTCAGCATCATAGATAAGGTAATACAACAGCATATCTAACAAATTATATAGGTATAATGGGTGGATTATACCTCTAGTTTGTAACCTTTTCTGTGTAGGGACCTCCCTACCTCTTGTTTTTGCCTGTCACAATAGTTGGTACTAGTGTTACTATTATTAGTGTTCGTTACCCCATTGTGCAGCACTGTGAAATATGGTCACTTTCAGTTAATTAACACTAATAATAATATCTACATTGAAGAGGATAAGTATAACCACTGGTTCTATAGCACAGATTCCTATGTACTTCAGGCCAATGTGAGGCCATTGTCGCAACTGGGCAAACTAAGCATTTTCCCTAGGACCCACTGATAGAAGCCCACCCGCCATCAAATTCAGGCACTGCAGTCCATTGCCTGATTTGCCTAATGCTTCTTGGGATGGTTTCTAAGACCACAATGTTGGGAGTTGCAGCTGGGCACAGTGACCAGAGGGGAGATGCCCTATGGTGTGATAAAGCGGTGGTAACTTTTCAGTATGATAAACTCTCTAGTTTCTGTATTATTCTATAGAGCTTATGTACCATGATCCCTAAAGTCTGAGAGATTTTAGTGCATAGGCTGCATAGAATAACATAGGAATTGGAGAAGTGATATCACTGGAAAAGTTATCTCAGCTTTTTAACAGTTTTATCATACCTTAGTGCATAATCCCCCCACCCCCCGACTTAGTCAACAGCTAGGGATTTTCCATACCCTGGTCAGAGTCTGATGTGAATCCTGTGGAGCCTGAGTTGTTGGCTCTTGGTTATGAGTCTTTGTCAGGTAACTAGGTCCTTCAGCTATGCCACTGGATCAATATCCTGTCTTCTTGATGTCTTCATCTTATCTCTTGCACTTCTTGAAGTTACAGGAGGTCATGCCAGGAGCACCTGCAGAAGGATATCCTTTTAAAGAGTTACACAATAAATTAGGTCAAAAAAGACAAAAAATCACAGTTCAACCTTTGCTATGGTATAACCCACAAAATAAGAATCGTATAACCCACAATGTATGTATAGCAAAAATGGGTGTTAGTCTATTTAATAGAACTTCCTGTTTTACATACTAATACATAGTAAAACCCTATTTGTTTCCTTCTGCTAACATGTATCTAATCTTCTCCTAAATGTATCTATCCATTGTATCTGCCATGACCACATCCCAGTTAAAAGAATTCCACAATTTAATAGACCTTGTAAATTATATAACTTTACAAATAGTTATTTGATCAGGCATTGACGCGAAAATCTCAGTAGAAAAATCCTTGTATTGACTTGTATATACATTGTAGCAAGCTCCCCTCTTAGGCATCTTTTCTTTAGAGTAAATGAACCAAGTCTGGCTAGACAATATTCATACTTCATTTTCCCCCATTCCCTTAAATAAAGGGATAGTAATGTTTCTCAATAAAAGCAACTCCAATTAATCTTCATGGTATTTGGGCCATGGATAATGTTATTTCAATACTGTCAAAGTTGTAGTTCAAGAGTAATTGAATGATAAAGTATCCACCTCCCACCCCCTTTTACTGATATAACACTGCTCACCTCAGAGCAACAAGACTGTCCGGATGGATCTCAGAGAGGGACAATCTTCAGTGAGCATAAGGAAAAATCTGAAAAACCTATCAAGGGCGGCAGGGTTCTCTCTTGCTGTGATCTGTCTGGTCAAGGGACCAGATTCCATATCTGAGGAGAGGTGGCTTACATTAGGTAAAAGGAAAGCAAGGTCTTCATTTTTGATCTGGAATGTTTTCCTCGGGCTTGGTCTCTGGAGTTTTCAGCTGTTTAGCTAGCAAGTAACCTATTCAATTAGTTGCTGTAACCATTTCTTACACATCCATCATGCCCCATAGTCATTTATTATAGACTAGTGTAAAAGCCCATTTACATGGGTCAAGGTCCGGGTGATGTTAACCCTTTGAGTGCCAGAGGTGTATGCAATGCATTGTAGAGTACCTCTCTGGCACTCAAAGGATTAAGAGGCTGGTCCTGCTCTGCGTCCTGCCGCAGACGCAGTCATGCACTGTAGAGACTGCCCGAAAGCACAGAATGCTCCCAGCACAGAACTACCCAGCATTCTGTGTGTTCGGGCAGTTTCTACTGCGCATGGCGGCTTCTGACAAACATTCTAGTGAATTATTATATAGGATTTATAAGGCAGGATGAAGGGGTATAAGGGTGTTATGGTAGGCAGGGTTTCAGGGAGCCATTAGACCATACCCTTGTCATGGTATCCCATAAGATGTGTCCACCATCAGGATGGAGGGGCTTGAGGAGTACTGAAAAAGAGAGAGCAGCATCATAGTACAGGATGAGGAGCTGGCAAGATATTGACTGCCTGGCCAGAAATGGGATGACCTGCAGAGAAGTCTGTATGTAGCAGCATGGAGTGAGGAGCTTCTGAACCACCCTTCCCTTGTTATTTTTTCATTTTGTTTATAGGCATATCATTGGGAATATGTTTATGTGTACCAGGACAGGGTTTGACCATATTTTGGTGTGTGTGTTTACACTGTTATTTGAAGAATGGTGTCTTGTCAGAGCATGCAGGGGGTGCTTGCTGGTTTGTTGAAGCAAGATCTTAGTTTTTTATTTAAAATGGCTCCTCATGTGGATGGTGGAATGGCCCACATTAAAGAAATTTTAACATTATAACTTATAAACTGTTTAAATTAGTTTATAGGAGAGTAAGTTGCAAAATTGTCTTTCAAACACTTAGGACAGAGTAGTATCTATTGTGTTGTATTGTATGCATGTATTGTATGTATATATGTACTGTATAATAATAAATCATATTCACAATGTGTAAGACATGTTGATAATGTTCGATATAGAGTAAATGATATGGCCTTTTCTAACCCATCCATTGTCTCCCATAGTCTGCTATTATAGATTTATAAGGCAGAAGATAGAGGTGTAAGGGAATTTTGGTGAGAAGGCTTGTAGACCATGCCCTTGGCATGTGCATACCTTGGAACTTCATCTTCTTGAATCCCCGGAGAGAGCTCATGTGGTGCCACTAGGGGAGGGGTACAAATGATGCAATTTGCATCAAAAGGGGCAAGGCTTAATTGTGAGTTGGGGTGGGGCTTCATCAACTGTGATATAAAATGGGAGGGAAGTGGTCAAAACAAGGTGGGAAGGAGAAGTGTGTATTAAGTGGGAGGAACAGAGTGGGAATAAGAAGAAATTGGCAGAGTTTCATACAAAAGTCACCACCACCAGAGAATCAGCCCAGTAATTAACTGCAAAAACTAGAGTCCCTGGAAAGTTCCCTGGTATGGTCATGTGTGTGTGTGTATATATATATATATATATATATATATATATATATATATATATATACACGTGTGTTGCATACTTCAGTGGGCTGTTTGCTTAACTTAATAGAGAATAGCGTGTGGAACAAATATAGATTGATGTAAGTTAAAATCAGAGCCATTCTGGAGAAAGCCAACTACACCATAGGGGACAAATACAAATTGCTACAATCACCATTGATTTAAATTTGGGGTTTAACCCACTGTATGTTAGATTGGCCTCCACTCCATTGTGACTATGGTATCAAGAAATTAAAAGTCATTTTACCCTTTGAGTGACAGAGAGATTTCCAACGCATTCCAATGCTTACCTCTCAGGCACTCAAAGTGTTAACAGACAATCTTGAGCATTGAATAGGAGCCATGGAAAAGGCAGGGATGTCTGTCCCCTCGGAGAATATGTAAGACTAGATTTTAGGTTAAATCAATGTGAAACTGGATTGCTTTGCAATGAGTAAGCTTCCTTTTAGACAAATTTGTCAAGAGTATAATATATAAAGTAATATTACCAACACTTTTATATTTTTTCATCTTTTTCTATGTTTAGTCAAATTTTTATGTCCCTGATAGGGAGCTCCCTGATGTGTATACACAGAATACTAAAGCAGGTAGATGCCCTCTTGGCTGACTGAGCCAGCCATTCATAAGATGTTAGAATTTAAACAGAAAAGAACCCAGAAAAAGTGAACTGTAACATAAAATAAAAGTAAATTCAATACGGAGTATTAAATCAGAAGAATCCAGGTGGGGGGACACCGAGCAGAGCACACCATTTGAGGCCCACTAGGAGGTAAAAGCTGACACACTCCCAGTGGCAAGGGCTTGGGTGAACTGTGCTCGGATACAGTGACAGCATCCATACTTAGGGTTGCCACCTTTTCTTCAAAAAAAATAAAGGCCATGGCATTCTCTCCATAGACTTAACATTGGACAGAAGCCAATTTTTTACCGGTCTGCTGGTAAAATACCGACTGGGTGGCAACGCTATCCATACTACAACAATGTACAAAGACAAAATATAAAAAAAGATACTGATACCATGTTGAAAAGCCTGCCATTACCCCATAAAGAACCCGCAGTGCTGCAGAGGTAGTGTTACACTATATCGCTATTCCTGCTTTCACAGTCCCCAACAGAAATCTCTCTGGCACTCAAAGGGTTAAAAAGGGGAAGATGAAAAAATTATAATAAGAAGCATAGGTCATTTAACTTTATATTTCATGCACTTGCAGAGTATTTAACCCTTTGAGTGCCAGAGGGATACGCAATGCATTGCTTTGTAATGCGTTGCGACCCCTCTGGCACTCAAAGGGTTACAGACAAAAGGAGGAGGACTGTCACTTTAAGGGGTTAAAAGCACCATTAAAGTTTTTTCTTATCATTGTGGACGGTTGTTGGTTGCTCTCCTCAGTGCAGCGTTCCAGTAGATACAGAAACTGTCCTGAAAGGAGCCAAGAGGAAAAAGATGGATTTCCCAAAACATAGAAAGCAACCACTCCTTTTCAGGGCAGGTAACAGAAAGTGCCAGCAGGCACAAGACACAAAAACACATACTGTCATCACTGATAACAGTAAAACTTGATAATACTTGCACAAAGGGGAGGGTAGGCTGGAGTGTATGGGGGTTTTGGGGAATCCCTCTCCTTGCACCTTGTTTTATGCTATGTCTTAAAGGGATAGTATAATCTATATTAATCCACTGAGTGCCAGAGGGGTATATTGCATTACACCTCTGGCACTCAGAGGGTTAAAGTGGAGCTCTAAGTCTTTTATATGGTTTTTATAACATGTAGTGCTATGTTTAATTACTTACAGTTCTGTAGTTCAAAAGCTATTCAAGCTGAAAAGATCCCCCTCCGCCCCTTTCCCTGTGTCACTCAGCCTCTCAGTCTGGTCCGGATGGAGGGCAGTGAGGGACAATTTTCAGAAAGCAAAAGGAAAATCCTGCCCTCCTTCATCAAGGGGGGCCTGGTTCTCCTTATACTTACTTACTGAAGATTGTTCCTCGCTGCATCCGTCCGGTCCCACAACTGGAATCCAGATCTAAGGGAGGCGGCCAGAAGGGGCGGGAGGGGGACCCTTTCAGCTTGAATAGCTTTTGAACTACAGAACGGTAAGTGATTAAACATAGCGCTACGTGTTATAAAAAACATATAGAACACTCAAAGCTGCACTTTAAGATAGACATTACTATCCCTTTAAAGGGTTATTAATGCCCAAAATAAAGTTTATTTTATATGGTAGATTTTACAAAAAAAAAAAAGTATTTGGAGACGGTCCTATATCTCAAACCGTTATGGTATGAGAGATATCCTCCGCAATAGCAATACTGGAAAAGAATTATTTCATTGGAACGGTCTACAAAGTGTGCCTGCAAACTAGGCCCACTTTGTAGTCCTTTCCAATGAAGTAATTATTTTCCAATACTGCGATTTCAGCTCTGCTGAAGAGCTGCAGGTTGGTCCCCAGACCGGGATCTCCTGCTGTCAGCAGAGAGCTGACGACAGGAGAAGGGGAGGGAGGGTATCTCTCAAACCATAAAGGTTTGAGAGATAGGCCTTTCTCCAAATATTTTATTTTTGTAAAATCTACCATATAAAAAACACTTTATTTTGGACATTACTAACCCGTTTCACTGTCAGAGGAAATGGTGTAACTTTTACACAATATGCTTACATGTGACACATGGGCAAGAGTCAGGCTTGCTAGAATTAAAGAGATAGTGCTGCAGAGTGAGTGCAAGTATGCATCAGGGCTGTAACTACAAGAAGTGCAGTTGTGATGGAAGCCCATTGGCTCTTCACGTCCATCATGTAAAGGACTTCTTAGATCTTCCAGTGTTTAATTGCACATTGCATCTGTGTCGGAGAGTGATTCATACTTGCTCCTTGTAACGGAAAACCTGGTCACCGTGCTGTCCAGGGCCGTCATGCCAGGCTTCTCCCTCCTGAGGTCAGCCACAAGTTGGGTAGCCGGTCCGGTAACTGTACTACAAGAGCAGGGATCACTGCTGCTGGAGACGAAGGCTGGAACGCCGGGCAAAATAGGCTGGCAGCAGTCATTGGAAAAGGCTATAACAGGAAACATAGAGCTCTTGGATGGGAGTCATAGGGGACTCTTTCCACCATCCAAGAATAACGACACAGGAGGCTTCTTAGTTCAGAACAACTAGCACACTTTATTGTTGGAACACAGCTCTTTTAAGCAGAATTGCTATACAATGCACCATGGAATTAACAGAAAAGGCATACTGGGGGGACAATAGTGTCTGGCTACAATACACATCTGAACAATGGGGAACATAAACGTGATAACTCAAGGGAACAAAAGGCACAAAGGCACCATGCACAATAGAAGGGCATTCTACATAATTAAATCTTGCCGCTCAATTCCTAGCCAATAGGAAGAGGAGCGACAAGATACAATGGAAGTCAAGTGACCAATCCGGTCGCTCCCTCCTTCTCAACCAATGGGAAGTGGAGCAACGTCTTGAGGGCCAGCCAATCACTAGGGCACCTACTTTTTCCCATACAACTCTATGGAGGCCCTTTAAACTGGTCACCTGGGCGATGGCAGCCAATACGGGGGCCGCCTATTTTTCTCATTGCGAAAACCAATCTTTTAATGTGAACCAGTCTTTTGACGTGATTTCCATGTGAGGCCTGAAAAGTCCTCCATGTAATGGCCTAAGGGTCCGTTACACCCCTCCCCCTTCCAGTCCCAAGCCTTTGGCAGTTCAGGGCCAAAGGAATGGACAGCCCCCTGTCCTGGGCTATTGAAAAATGCAGCCCCTTGTCCAGGCTATCGAAGAATGCAGCCCCTTGTCCAGGCTGTAAACAGTAGCCCCTTGTCCTGGGCTGGTACAAAGAAAAGGCAGCCCCTTGTCCTGGACAATTTAAACATCCTCCTGGCGGGATAGTCTGTCTGCATTATGGTTGTTGTTGCCTGACCGATACTGGACAGTGAAGTTGTAGGGCTAAAATCCACCTCAGCAGCCTCCCATTGCCCCTGGAAACTCTGTTCAGCCATACCAATGGGTTGTGGTCAATGAGCACCATAAATTCCTGTCCATAGAGGTACGCTTGCAATCTCTTGACAGCCCAGACCAAGGCTAGCCACTCCTTCTGTATGGCTGAGTAGCCTACCTACCTGTAACGGTTTGTTTGACACACAGACACAGTGGTTTAGGATAAAACACAGTTTTATTGAAATCACAGTAATAAAATAACCCTCACAGGTCCTGTACTATATAAGCTGAATAATACAGACACACGACAGGTTACATATACATATGCCTACACAGGTCCAGTATAACCATAAAGTCCACAACAGTCTATACTGAACCAGATCAGGCAGAATATGTTGGATTCCCAGGAGAAAGGTACTGCATGGGTTAATGGTCTTCAATGAGTGTAAACAGTCTCATGTGCAGAAAGGTCTGTGATGGAGCTCTCTCCATATAGACAGCTTGAGGATTCGTAATGCCCAGAAACAGGTTAGCAGAACAAACGTGAACTGCCAGAGTAATAATAGGAATTGAGCAACATAGGACACTGCTGTAGCAGTAACGGAGACCAGACCACTCGCACTCTGCCGAAGCAGTAACAGAGACAAGAGCAATGGCACACTGCCATAGCAGTAACAGAGACAGGCCACTTGTACTCTGCAGGAGCAGTAACGGAGACTAGGCCAATGGCACACTGCCGTAGCAGTAACGGAGACAGACACTTGCACGCTGCAGGAGCAGTAACGGAGACTAGTCCAATGGCACACTTCCGTAGCAGTAACGGAGGCAGACACTTGCACTCTGCAGGCGCAGTAACGGAGACTAGGCCAATGGCACACTGCCGTAGCAGTAACGGAGGCAGACACTTGCACTCTGCAGAAGCAGTAACGGAAACTTGGCCAATGGCACACTGCCGTAGCAGTAACGGAGGCAGACACTTGCACTCTGCAGAAGCAGTAACGGAGACTAGGCCACTTGTACACTGCAGGAGCAGTAACGGAGGACAAGGCCAATGGCACACTGCCGTAGCAGTAACGGAGACTAGGCCATTTGTACTCTGCAGGACCAGACACGGAGACACAATTGCCTGATGGATCAGAATGTTGCCAAGGCAACACAGAGCAGGAACGCCAACCAAGCGGGGTCGAATCACAGAGCAGGAACGTCAGCCAAACCGGGTCGAATCATGGAGCAAGAACGTCAGCCAAGCCGGGTCTGTACACAGGAACAGGTACGTCAGCCAAGCCGGGTCGGTACACAGGAGCAGGAATGTCAGCCAAGCCGGGTCGGTACACAGGAGCAGGTGCAGAAGAATAGTCAGGAAATCCGGGTCGGTACACAGGAGCAGGAGACGAGATGCAGAGTAGTCAGGAAGGCCAAGTCGGTACACTGGGAATCACAGCGCAGAAACAAGCATTGGTACAGGAACACCATGAAAGGGTACCTGAGGGGTGCCAGAGCCCAGTATATAAAGGCCATACTGGGCGGGACAAACATAGAGTAGCCAATCGGAGCAAAGCACAGAATAGACTGACAGAAAACAACAAGGGGAGCACGGGCACTGTGATACTACCGCTCTAAGAGTTTGCGACTTTGTTAGGCTATGGGGTGCTCTTCCCTGTTTGCATCCACCTGACTTAGTACCACTCCAAGGCCCACGTTGGAGGCATCTGTGTGTAGTAGAAACGGTAGGTTAAAATCAGGAGCAGCCAATACAGGTGCGTGTCCCAAGGCCACTTTTAAGGCCTGAAAGTCTGTCTGACAGTCAGGGGACCAGGCGGTTATCCTGGGCAACTTCGTGTGGATGAGGTCAGTCAGGGGCTTAGCAATGTCACTGTAACACGGCACAAACTTGCGGTAATATCCAGGGGTTCCCAGAAATGCCACAACCTGCTTCTTAGTTGTAGGTTGGGGCCACTGGACAATGGCCTCGATCTTAGCTGGCTCGGGCTGCAGGATCCCGCTACCTGACTCGGTGCCGTAGATATCGGACTTCCCCCATGCCAATCTGACACTTATCAGGACGAAGGGTCAGTCCTGCCCCGTGAAACCACCCTAGGATGGCCTCAAAGTGGAGTAGATGGTCTTCCCATGACTCACTGTATATGGCAATGTCATCGAGGTAGGCGCAGGTGAATTCCTGTGCCCCCCAGGAGTTGATCCACTAGCCTTTAGAAGGTGGCCGGGGCATTCTTCATCCCAAACGACATGACCGTGAATTGTAACAGGCAGAAGGGGGTGATGAATGCCAATTTGGCCTTATCCTCCAGGGTGGATACAAACTTAGCCCCCACTAATTGGTCCAGTAAGTCATCTACCCTAGGCATGGGGTATGCGTCGGTGGTGGTCTTGTCATTGAGCCACCGATAGTCCACACAGAACCAGGTGGTTCCATCTTTCTTAGGCACTAGGACTACCGGGGAAGCCCAGAGACTGTTGGACCCCTCTATCACCCCCATCTCTTGCATGTCTTGAATTTCAGACCTGATGTGACTTTTTACCGCCTCAGCGACATAGTAGGGGGGTTGTTGGAGGGGTTGCTGGCCCTGTGTATCTACTGAGTGCTGGACCAGGTGTGTCAGGCTGGGCTTGGCCGAGAACAGGGTGGGCCATCGGTTGATGACCTCCCTGATCTGGGCTCGCTGGGTCGGGGAAGGTTGTTCCCTTAAGGCAATGTCCTTGGGGTTCGGATTTTGTGCAGTGACCAGAAAATCAGGTATTTCCTTGTCCACTGCCTCCTGGTTAGCCGGAGTACAGATGACTAGGACTGAGTCTGCCCTATCCTGGTAAATTTTGAGGGCATTAACATGGCAGATCCTTTGGTCCTTCTGGTGGGGTTCCTGACCTATCACATAAATGGTCTCCCCCTGCCTGTCTACAGTCTGGTAGGGGCCCTCCTTGGCAGTCTTGAGTTTGTTCTGTTTGATCATAGTACTTCTTTTGGCGGTCCTGAGCCTTCTGGAGGTGCTGCCTGGCAACATCCATTAGAGATTGCAGCCTTTCCCTTAGTTCTACTACATAAGTGATGGCTGGGGTTTCTTCTTTGGGGCACTTCCCCTTCCAATACTCCCAGAAGATATTCATGGGTCCCCGGACTCTTCTCCCGTATAATAATTAAAAGGAGGAGAAGCCGTGGAATCCTGGGGTACCTCCTGGTACGCAAATAATACATGGGGTAGATGGCATTCCCAGTATCTATAGGTGTCTGTAAATGCTCGTAGCATCTGCTTCAAGGTCCCATTGAACCTTTAGCAGAGCCCATTCGTCTGGGGGTGATAAGCCGTTGTGTGGATAGCCTTCACCCCACAGGTTTTCTGTATCTGCTGGAGGAGATCGTAGGTGAAATGGGCCCCCTGATCTATCAGGATCTCTCAGGGAAACCCTACCCTGGTGAAGATAGGTATGAGGGCTTCGGCTACGCTCTCCTCCATGAATTTTGGCAAGGCAACCGCCTCCAGGAACCTGGTGGCAAAGTCCACCAGGATCACTATAAATTTTTTCCTGGAAGCGCTGTGCTGAGCCAAAGGCCCACAATATCCACTGCCACTTGCTGGAAAGGCTCTCTGATGATGGGCATGGGTTGGAGGGGGGCTCTGAGTCGGTCTTTCTGTTTCCCTACTCTCTGACAGGTGTCACATGTCCGTCAGAATGTCCTGACATTCCTGGACATGCGGGGACATGTTAAGTCGGTACTCTGTCCTCCTGACCCCTATGTGTCCAGCTAGGGGGATCTCTTGTGCCAAGGCTAGCAACTTGGCTCTATTTTGGGCTGGCACAATGAGTTGGGTCTTGGGCACCCCATGAGTCTGACTAATCATGTGTCGCTACAGTAGCCCGTCTACCCACTGGAAGGCCTCCCCACTGGACTCTCTGCCGATAGCCAGCTACAGTGGGGTCACTGGACACTGCAGCCCTAAACTCTGTGGTTGGGGACCATCTAAGATCATCCCCTGTAAAGTCAGGGTCGGTCGGAGAGGTTGGTTGGCTTACCCCTGGTTTTCTGCTCTGGCTCCTGGTGATGACTTGGCAGTTCTGGGTCCTATTGAGGGAGCTGAAGTGGTTCTGAAGATTCCCCAGGTCATTGCCAAGCAAAATGTCTGGAGGGAGTCCCGGCATTACTCCAACCTCTCTGTACCCTTGGGCTGTTTCCCAGTCCAAGTGAACCTGAGCCATGGGAAGTCTGTACAGTTTGCTGACGGCTACTCTCACCTCCATGGTGCACTGGATTAAGTGACCGGGATCCAGGCAATAAGGCTGAACATGAGTGAGTGTAGCCCCCGAATCCCTCAGTCCCTCAGCGGGTTAACACAAAATGCATACCGGGGGGACAATAGTGTCTGGCTACAATACACATCTGAACAATGGGGAATATAAACATGAAAACTCAAGGGAACAAAAGGCACAAAGGGACCATACACAAAAGAAGGGCATTCAACATAATTCAATCTTACCGCTCCAGTTCCTAGCCAATAGGAAGAGGAGCAACAAGATACAATGGAAGTCAAGTGACCAATCCGGTCGCTCCCTCCTGTTCAACCAGTGGGAAGAGGAGCAACGTCTTGTGGGCCAGCCAATCGCTAGGGCACCTACTTTTTCCCATACAACTCTATGGAGGGCCTTTAACCTGGTCACCTGGGTGATGGCAGCCAATTCAGGGGGTTGCCTACTTTTCTCTTTGCGAAAACCAGTCTTTAACGTGAACTAGTCTTTTAACGTGATTTCCATGTGAGGCCTGAAAAGATCTCCATGTAACGGCCTAGGGGTCCGTTACACTCCTGATCATGGGGAAGGCATCCTCAGATTCTGTACCAGGGTCCAGTACATTCTAAAGCAATCATACACTGTAGTACATAGCCCGATGTGTAGGAGTAGCAGGCTAATGCCAGTGGATTTATACCCCCCCAAGTGATTCTAGTAAACTAGGAAAAACTGGAGCAATTATGGATCAAATCAAGTACACTATAGGTGAGACATAAATATTCCTTTTGTTTCAGATGGTGCTTTTAATCACCCAAATGCTAGAGATGTCTCCAGTGAATTGCATCTCATGTGATAGTGCCTTTTCTCCTTAGTAAAACAAGAGCATTCCTAATGATGGATGATTTCCAGTCAAAAATTAATTGTAGTTATGCTAAGCAATGTGTTAGAGGCCTCCCTAACTTTCCAGAGGGCTAAACCCCCATGTTTAGGAATGGGAATTTATTTCTCCCCTGTGGTAATTGGTTTGTCCCTGACATACTCCATTTGTCTTTAGTGAATTGTGCCATAAGAATGATGCATTTTTTTCTATGAAGAATCTATTACCCACTTTATTAATAGCAAACCTGGGAACTCTCCGAATCTGCCCCAGAGACTCCAGTTTTTAGAGTTAATTAACCCTTTAAAGGGATAGTAATGTTTCAAAACAAAAGCAGCTCCAATTAATCTTCATAGTATTTGGGCCGTGGAAAGTGTTATTTCAATATTGTCAGAGTTGTAGTTCAAGAATAATTGAATGATAAAGTATCCCCCTCCCGCCACTTTTACTGATGTAATACTGCTCACCTCAGAGCAGAGAGGTGGAGTCCAGATGGCTTTCAGAGAGGGACAATCTTCAATTAGCAGAAGGCAAAAACCTGAAAAACCTGTCAAGGGGGCAGGTTTTTCATTGTTTTCACAGTAAGAAGATTGTCCCTTGCTGCGACCTGTCCAGTCAAGAGACCAGATTCCACATCTGAGGGGAGGTGGCTTACACTAGGTAAAAGGGGCAGGAGCAGTGGTGTAACAATAGGGGTCGCAGGGGTCGCACCTGCGACCGGGCCCGTCACTCCAAGGAGCCCGGCCGCCCCCTGCGAACCCATCGCCACTCGCCCACAGCCCTGCCCGCAGCAGCTCAGCTGATCTCCCGGCGCTCTAAATGCAGAGTGCTGGGAGATGACATCATCTCCCAGCGCTCTGCATAACTGAGAACCGCGCGGGAGATGGAGGTAGGAAATGTACATGGGGCAACGTGAAGATGGGGGGGGCCCGGCAGCAATTTCTGCACCAGGGCTCGGTGGCTTCTAGTTATGCCACTGGGCAGGAAGGGGATATTTTATCATTCAATTACTCTTGAACTACAAATCTTACAGTATTGAAATAACACTCTCCATGGCCCAAATACTATGAAGATTAATTGGAGCTGCTTTTATTGTGAAACATTACCATCCCTTTAAGTACCCTGGCACTTCATCGGTTGGATGTGCTATAAGGACCCATGATGTGCCAGGACCATCATGGATTTCAGGGGTCCGCCTGAGCGGCTGCGCGCCTTTTGTGGAACCATGTGTCATATAGGGAAAAAAAATGCTCAGTGGTCCTTAAGTGCCGGCCCTGAGTGCGCGAGGCCAGTCCTTAAGGGGTTAATTACTGGGTCTCCATTGGAAAGAGGCAGATTATCTGACTTTAATGATATTCCCAGGTAGTCCTTTGACTCTCATTCAAAAATTTCCGCTGTTTGGGTTGGCCCAATCAGTAGCCAGCCACCAGCCATCTTGGAAGTGCCTGGGAGCACAGTATCTTAATGGCAGTCAGTCCCTTGCTATTTTCAAGATTTCTGAAGATGGAGAGATGTTGGTGCACAGAACATCATAGGAACTGGAGAATTTATCACACTGCAGAAGTTATCGCCTTTATTACCTCTATCAAAATTGGTGCACATCTCCTCTTGAGCAATACTGGGCAAACCAATGCACCACAGGCTAGTGTGCACAAATCTTTTCAGAAAGTGGTGCTTTTTGCACTTCAATCACATGAAAGATACAAAATATTTCAACCTCATGGAATTTCCAACTGTATCCCATACCAAGTGCTAGCCCAAGAAAAATGGCACCCAATTGGTGAGGGTTGATATACCAAAGAGGATGCCAGAAGCACAAAAGGACACCAATTACGATCTCTAATTTTAATACATTTTTCCAATATGACTTTCTTATAATAAAAATAGTTGTAACAACAAAAGAAAGTACATAGAATATACCTTATATTTTTGTTTGAAAGAAGACAACTACCTGCGTCAAATTACAAGTCACTTGCCTTTCTACCCTTAGGTTAGTGTGCAAAACTATTTCCAGAAATTAGTGTTATAGGAAAAAATGCATGCTGTTTTAGGTTTCAGTAGCTTCAAAGATGTTAAAATGTTTCATCACCATGGAATTTCTTACTATATTCAGTAAGAATTATTATTATACACACATCATTGGGGTGGAACAAGACCCCCTCCTGGTGACCTGCTGGTATTGATCACCTATCCGATTGCAATAAGCTTTCAGTATTGGTGACCTGGAAGGACTTTTACTGCCTTCCTTCTCTGTTTCCTCAACTTGGTGTTCTCTGAACTTCAGAGCTGATGTAGGGGACCTTGAAGGCCCACATTCACTGTTGCAATGATGCAAGTAGGGATCATAAACTGATAGTAGGTCAGTACCAAATGGGGCCTCAGGAAGATCCTGATGCCCCCAAATGAGGCCTGATTATTTTTAGAATTAAGCTTGAAAGAGCGAGGGTGAAAAAAAGGCTGTACAACAAATGCACATTATAGGTCTTCGGCCTAGTGGGAGCACTTTTCTCAGATGGATAATGTACATCCTTGGCACTCAAAGGGTTAAAAGCCCAATTTAAAGTGGACATATGACTGTAAGACACATTTTGTTTTATAGATAATCAACATCCGCCTATGTGTTGGATGATCCATTTTTTCGGTAAAATAAATACCGTAGGGTTTGAGAAATTAATCTACATATTTTGATGGAACAGTCTGGCACTTTATACTAATTCCCTGCATTGTATGATAATTTGTGTTATTTGATGCCAAATGTATCATTTGCTGTAGTATTAGAAATGTCTCAGTTTTGTGTATGCTCTGCATGGATTCATTCATAACAGTGTGTGTGGTAATACTGGCGCAGTACAGCATAAAGTGCAACACTGTGCCACTAACGAATAATGTGTTGTTTATCTTTTATTCTTGTACAATACCTACCCCCACCCCCCTCCCACACACACACAGACACACACACAGACACATACACACTTCACATAACGTGAAAAGGGGAAAAAATGTGCTTATTATAGCAAAGATGGTGTTGTAAAACCCACTCAGCCGCATACCCAACCCTGTGATGTTTGTTGAATGCTGCTTCATTTCTGATTGGGCTCTGCTTCAGAGGCTGAAAAGGAAAACTTTCCTGACTTCTCAAACCTCCATAACATCTGTGATATTGTGCTTAATACTTGTGTGTAAGAACCTAAAAAAATCTGGGGCCATAGAACTTTACAGAAGCAAAGTCCTAGTGTCACCAAGTGAGAATTGAAAGTAGGACATCCATTGTAGGAGGATCTGGGTGGTCCCCCATCCCCCAAGAATATTTAGTTTTACTTGAATGCAGCAGGCAGGCGAATGGTCTGAGACAAGCTGAGTTTGTGTACCAAGAGTCATATCAATCTGCAAGCAAGAAGGAGGATTTGGGTGCTCCCCCACCCCCAAAGAATATTTAGTTTTGCTTGAGTGCAGCGGGCAGACAGGTGGTCTGAGACAAGCTGAGTTTGTATACCAGGAGTCATATCAATCTTCAAGCAAGAGGAAGGTTGTAGTCAAGCTGAGATCGTATACTGGAAGGCGGATGAATCTGTAGGCAAGCTGGAGGTCAAAGACTAGAAGTCGGGGCAATAGCAGGCAGACAGGAGGTTCGAAGTCTGGCTGAGGTCATACACTGGAAGTTGGATGAATCAGGAATCCAGCGGGAGGTCATAGACAGGCGTCAAACACAGAGATCAGGAATGTACAACTGCTACACAATAGAAGCACTAAGAATGTGTACCTACTTGTCCAGAAGCCAGGTAGATAAGCACAAAGCAGTCAATAGGAAGACTGTGAGTGGAGACACAAAAATAGCAAAAATGGAAAGGACATGACAACTGGTAACAGATTTACACTCTTTGAGGCAGGTGCATTAAAACCTGTTAAAGAGGTGATAAAGTGGATATGACTTCTCCAGTGATATCCCTTTTCCAGTTCCTATGTTATTTTATAGTGACTATGCACTAAAATCTCCAAACCTGGATACATCTTAGTGCATTGAATCTGTAGAATAACATAGGAATTTGAGAAGTGATATCACTGGAGAAGCCATCACCACTTTATCACCTCTTTATCACGCCTTAGTGCATAACCCCCATTTTTGTCTGTAGAAGAAGGTGGTCGCTAATGGTGTGTGCACTTTTCCTTGGTTACTGCTGCTGGAATTGTGGGTAAAAAACAGGAACCTTCTACACATTGGGGGTTATGCACTAAGATGTGATAAAGAGGTGATAAAGTGGAGATAACATTGACAGTGATATCACTTCTCCAGTTCTCATGTTATTCTAAGGAGCCAATGCAATAAAATGTCTTCAGCTTTGGAGATCTTATTGCATAGGCTCTATAGAATAAATAGGAACTGAAGAAGTGATAAACTGGCGAAGGTATGACTCACTCCAGAGCTAAAGGGATTAAATTCCTGATTAATAAATAAATTATAAGATGCTCACCTCCTCTCCTCTTCCTTACACCGTCTGGCTCTCAGTCTCCTATCAGGTCCACCTCTCAGTCTTCTCTCCGTCCACTTCTCAGTCTTCTCTCAGGTCCACATGCCTTTTGACTTCGCCTCCTGAGAGGCAGACCTCAGAGGAGACTGAGAGCCAGAGACGCGAGACGGAGTAAGGAAGAGGAGAGTAGGTGAGCATCTTATAATTTAATTATTAATCAGCGTTAATTTAACCTCATGATTGCTAGAATGAGTCTTAGCTTATTATTATTCTCTTGAGTTGCGCTATAGTGTTGACATAGAGGGCGACGTATAGGGTATGAAGCAGTGCTTTTGTAAGGTATAGAGTAAAGCTGCGCAAATGTAGGGTATGAAGTGATACAGTGTTATTGCAGAGTATGAATTGAAGCAGTGCTACTGCAGGTTATAAAGTGAAGCAATGCTATTGCATGGTACAGTGAGGAAGCACTATTTTCAGGGTACAAATTAAAGCAGGCCAGAAATGTCACCCTCTGTTTGGCCACCATTGCAGTGTGCAACATCAGAATGTTGCCCCTTTTGATGAGGACAACATTCTGATGTCACCCTTTTCATGCAGGAGACATTTTAAACGTGCCGGTTTGTTGGATGTCAAATAATAGGCAACATTTCAGTAGGATACCAATTTTATAAGAACTCACTGAATTTTAGATTGCAATGTATCATGCCTTGATCTAATGCTTATTAACATATTAATGCATATTACATGAGCATGGCATAATGCATTGCTACAATGCAATCTTAACTTCTGTAAGTAGATCTGTAAAGTTAGAATGTTGATAACAAATTTAAAATAAACAATTTTTAAGATGATCAAAAATTACATACTATCATGTTAAGATTTCAACAGGAACACTTTTGATAAAACGGGGGTAACATTTATCTCCTGCATTTGAATCTAGCCCATAATGTTGTGCAGCAGGTTCATTTTACTTGATGATATCATAGGATGGGGCTTGGTGATGTCATGTTACAAGCAGGGCTGGATTTACATCACAAGAGCCTGTAGGCACAGAAATCTGAAGCCCCCCCCCCCCGATTGCCATCTCCACAATGCTCCTAATCTCCACAATGCCCCCATCAGCTCCATATTGCCCTCACATTGCCCCCATCATCTCCACATTGCCCTCATCATCTCCCACTAGCCCCCCATCATCTCCATATTGCCCCCATGATCATCTCCATATTGCCCCTCACAGTGCCCCCATGATCATCTCGATATTGCCCTTCACATTGCCCCCATGATCATCTCCATATTACCTCTCACATTGCCCCCATCATCTCCATATTGCCCCTCACAGGGCCCCCAAGATCATCTCCATATTGCCCCTCACAGTGCCCCCATCATCTTTAAATCCCCTCACATTGCCCCCATCATCTCCATGTTGTCCTTCACATTGCCCCCATGATCATTTCCATATTGCCCCTCACATTGCCCCCATGATCATCTCCATGTTGCCCCTCACAGTGCCCTTATCATCTCCATATTGCCCCCCCATGTCCGTTTCCTACCCTGGAGAGGAGAGGTCTGTCTGTGCCTCCTCCTTCTGCACAGAGCTGCAGCTACTGGACCTCCCGCGCGGTCTTCTCTTCAGTAATGCAGAGCACTGGGAGATGATGTCATCTCCCAGCTCATCTCCCAGTGCTTTGCATTACTAAAGAGCCGACGAGGGAGCTCACAGCAGCTACAGGTCTGTGCCAAAGAAGGCACAGGCTGAGACATCACCAGATTGTTGTGGGCCGTGGATGCCAAGTGGAGGATCCAAATGACAGGTGCCCCTCTGTGGGGTGCGCCTGTAGGCAGATGTCTACTCTGCCAAATTACAAATCCGGCCCTGGTTACAAGTGATATTACAGGGTGGGGCTTGGTGCTGTCACAAGGCAGAATTTTCTTTCCTGCTTTTTGGGGGGGGAATGCTGGCAACTGTGCAAATCACCTCAGTTGACAGACCTTTCTATGCTTCAAATGGCCGAAAGGTCAGACACAGGGGGCCAGGCCCAAGCTGTCTTCTTCCTCTCTGTCTGTGGAGTAGGGGAACCCAATGGACAATAGATGTGGGCTGCTCTTCCCCAGAGGCTGCAAGATAACAGAGGGTTAGTCAGAAGCAGAGTAGGTGTCAAAGGAGCAGGGTTAGTACTATAAGAAAAGTGGCATTAGGGTAATTGTCTAACCTGTTTCTTGTTAATTAACCGCCTATATAATTGTCTAGCTGTATCTTTATTTCACTATGTTCTTTGTGTACAGTGGTTTCTGTTGGAGTTATGGTATGGGGAAAGGGGTGGGGAAGAAGAGGGATTGTTAAAAGTCATGGACATTGGGACATTATAGTGCTGATTCCGGTACATTTGTGTGTAATCTAATTACAGAGGTACAGTCTGATCACAGCTGAAACCAGAAATTGGCTATGAGAGTTGATTAGGCTGCACCACTATAGTTAGAATACACAGAGAAATACAGGAATCAGCGTTAGCTGCATTGCAAGCTCTGTCAATAGAGGAGACTTGCACAAAGTAAGGATTGTGTTTTACTTATGATGGGAGTGCCAACAGGGGGCCTGATCGCAGGAGAAAGTCATTATTGGCACTCCCTGCTTGCACATTCCAGTCAAAGCTTTGATCTGCAACAACAACAACAACAAGAAACATATGGTAATCTCTCGCTATGATTGAAGGGATGAGCTGCTGTCTCTCTGCAGTTTTCTTTTAACCCTTTGAGTGCCAGGGCATTTGCTTCAACATTTTCCAAAGGAGAAAAGGTTCATTTATAGCCACTGTTGACTCTCCATGTACATACCTCACAAGTGTCCCTCTTTAGGAGGGACAGTCCCTCTTTTAGACCCAAATCCCTCTGTCCCTCTTTCCCAGCCTGATGTCCCTCTTTTTAAGAGATCAGATTACTTGTTGTGTCTATAAGTGTATCATATTGCTCTACAGCCATATAACTCACATTATTGTTTGTATAAACATCAGTATATGTGTTTATACATTAGTCTGTGTAAATAAAATACTTTGGTCTTGTTATAGGTCATTTATTAGGTTACACAAGGAGGTATCAATAGGTCATGAAATAGCCTAAAAATTCCCGGTAATGCCCCGCCCACCAGCTACGCCCTCAGCAACACCCCCTAAAACACAAGTGTCCCTCTTTGGCAATTTGAAATGTTGGGAGGTATGCATGTACCTCTGAACCCTGGAGATATTGACTTAGGAAAGCCAGGTGCAGCTACAGTGGTTCCCTGCTCTTCATAGGAGCAGAGTACCGGAATGTGAACCTCTGAAATGATGGGGGTGCAGCTTTGGGGTGTTTTTGTTGTTTTTAAGCTGCCAGAGTGCCAACTCAGCAAGTCTCAACAAGTTTGAAACTGTTGATCTAACAGCTGGGGAAAAAATGATAAAACTGCACATCACTGTCAGCACTACCGGAGCATTTATAAGGGCAGTCATGAACAAAATGCCAAACTTTTAAGTTGGTTTAAAATGAAGCTGACCAGATCTTCCCTTTAACTGGGCACCCATAGTAAATAGGCATGTTTCAGGACTGTACTGAAATCAGAGCAGCCCTGCAGTATGCATTTTTCCTATGTGTTAAAGGTGAGGTCTGGTACCCTATTAAAAATTAAAGATTGATGTTCTTTTCACTATTTGCATAAGTCTTGTCATGTACCAAGTACACATTATTAAGTTAGGCGTGCCCAGGAATTTCCTGTGTAGAAACACCTTGAACAAGAAAAGGGCTGAGAACCATTCTCCAGTGAGAGACAGCTTCCCATTTCCTTTGTTAACCCTCTGAGTACAAGAGAGATATCCACTTCATTGCAATACAATGCACTGGATACCTCTCTGGCATCGCTGGTTATGGTTGTGACTGATGGTTGCAACAGCCTATGAATTTCTACCTTATATGTGACGTTATTATTCTGGCCCAGGGCTGTCCACATTCAGTCCTCAGGGACCAACAACAGGCAAGGATGTAAGGATTTCCCTGATTAACCGTTTGAGTGTCAGAGGGGTACGGAACGCATTGCAAAGAAATGCGTTCCGTACCCCTCTGGCACTCAAAGGATTAAGCACAGGTGAGTTAATCAGTGGCTCATTCATTGTGACTGACTCACCTGTGTTTAATTAGAAAAATCCTTACATCCTGGCCTGTTGGTGGCCCTTGAGGACTGGACAGCCCTGATCTGACATTGTTCCATCCAGAGTCCACTGCTGTCTCCTCTAGCCAAACTGCCTTTAATTCCTAGGTGTGTTAATAAATATAAAAAAAATCTAATCATTTAATACTGTTCAAAGTGCAGTGCACAACTGTACACACAAATAGGTAGTGGTCAGTGCACATTCATTGTTTCATCCAAAGTCTACTGCTGTGATCACTAGCCAATTAACCTGTTGTTTTTTTTCGCTGTGTTAATTTAAACATTTAATTACTGTTCAACATACCTGGGAACTCTTTGGATCTGTCCCTGAAACTACCAGGTCTCCAGGGACAGACATGTATTCTCCAGTTGTGGGGAGTTTCTCATGAAAGTCTACTCACTTGTGTTCCTTCCCAACCTGTTCATCCTATTTCCCACCCGCTTCTCCTTCTTTCCTGCCCAGTTCCACCCATTTCCATGGTGCACAGGTGAGCCCGCCCCCTGTGAGTAAGCCACTCCCCTTTTAATCAGAAATCACATAATTTATATCCCCTTAGAGGCCCCACAGAAGAAGATGTTCCCAGGTATGCTTTTCAAAATTCAGTGCATGACTGGGCATACAAATAGGCAGGCAGTGTGCCCGCAACCTATTCCTTCTAAAGACCACTGAAAAGGCCTGTTATTTCTTGCTGTGTTCATTTTTTTTTTTTTTAAAGTCTAATCATTTAATTACTGAACAAGTTTCAGTACACATCTGTGCACAAATAGGCAGTGCGCATACTCATTGTCCACTGCTGTCTCCACTAGCTAAAAAGCCTGTTATTTCTAGGTGTGTTAATTCAATTAAAAAAGTGTGATAATTGAACTACTATTCAAAGTTCATTGCACAACTGTGCACACAAATAGGCATGCAGTGTGTACACACATTGTTCTATTCTGAGTTCTACCAAGTGCACTGTATTAAGTTAGGCGTGCCCTGGAATTTCCTGTGTAGAAACGCCTTGAGCAAAAAAAGGGTTGAGAACCATTGCTTGAGTATTCAAAGGGTTAATCCTTAAAAATTATGAATGAAGGCTGAGAAAAGTAGTTGAAGCCCTTGGGTGTTAGAGAGGTCTCCAATGCATTGTTGTACAATGCTCTGGAAATCTCTCTGGCACACAAGTGGTTAAGGTGGAACAGTGTAAGTGTAAAGGAAGGTATGATCTGAAGCAAAATAAACAGGTTCTATGCATGCTTTTTGGTGTGATATATGTATGTATGTATATCTTTGTTTATATGTGTATGCAGCACCTTACAATAGACGTATGTTACAATAAATAGGAGGGCATAAAAGTGCCATGTTCATAGAAACAATAGGAGAGATGTCCCTGACCCAAGGAGCTTACAACTAAATGATAACAGTGTTTGTGTGTGTAATGCAGGAGAAGGAGATTATTTCCTCTTCCTACTGTTACCAGAGAACAGACTGGAGGTCACAGAAGAAGCCTTGAAGGGCTCATGTGGCCACAAGGCTGCCAGTTGCTCATGAAGAGACTTCTCATTTTCATGCTGAATATACCCCCAGGCTTGGTGGTATTAATACTATGTTCATAGCAGTATTCTTTGCTTCATGAATCTGAGCAATGTAACATGTGGCTGCCTCAGGAAGCACTAAGCATGTCGATTCAACAAAACCAACAGACACCTGTCTGTTTATCTTAGAGACTTAGGGCCTGACTCCCTGTAGCACTGAACGTGGCCAAACCAGTCTTCCAGGAAAAGTAAATGAATATCATTAAAGGGATAATAATGTTTCATAATAAAAGCAGCTGTAATTAATCATCATAGTATTTGGACTTTGGAGAGTTATTTCAATACTGTCAGAGTTGTAGTTCAAGAGTAATTCAATGACAAAGTATCCCCCTCCCGTCCCTTTTACTGATGTAACACTGCTCAGCCAGAGCAGAAGGGAGGTGCCCAGGTAGACTGCAGAGAGGGACAATCTTCAATTAAGATAAGGGAAAAACCTGAAAAAACTGTCAAAGGGGGCAGGGATTTCATTGTTCTCATAGGAAGAATATTGTCCCCTGCTGTTATCTGTCTGGTCTATGGACTGGATTCCACATCTGAGAAGAGATGGCTTACACTAGGTAAAAGGGGCGGGAGGGGAAACTTTGCTTGTGAATATCTCTCAAACCATAAAGGTTTGAGAGATAAGTCTTATATCATTCTTCATGTTTTTTTAATGCCTACAAAATGAAATAAAGTTAAAACGAAGTATTACTATCCCTTTAAATGTGCTGTTCTTCTATACATATCAAAGAAGCAAATGTAAGGCTGTGTATGAACATTATGTCACCAAATGTTATTTTTATATAGTTATAAGCCTAGTTAAAATGTATTTATTCCTTATGCTAATAATAGTAATAAGTGAAACAATCACCATAAGTGTCCACAAGCTATCTACATATGACCAATAGGCATAGCTGGGAACTTTCCGGATTTTCCCCAGAGACTCAGTTTTCTTGTATCTGATTACCTGGTCTTTGGAGAGAGTGTTCAAAAAGTTAAGTGCACACCTGAACAAATTGGCAGGCAACGTGTGTGCACTGCAGCACACAGTATTACATCCATATATCCATACATTACATTACTGCTGTCTCCACTAGCCAAAAAGCCATTAATTCCTAGGCGTGTTAATTAAATAAAATAAAAATCTAATCATTTCATATTGTTCAAAGTGCAGTTATCACGGTGCCCGTGATTGCTGCATTGCTGTGTCTATCACCTGTAGGGGGCTTCCATTGGCTGTCTGCCTTTAGCCCGCTTCACATTGCCTATTTAATCTGAGTTTGGGCACCCTTTGGTTGCCCTTTCGTGGTGCCTCAGACTGCATCCACTTTAATTATGCTACAGAAGCTTGAAGGGCCTTTTGCTGTGTTCCTGGTTACCTGAGTTCGTCTAGTTCCTGAGACTCCTGCCTGCTGTACGTGTTCCAGTGCCTGTTCCGGTTGAAGTCGTCCGAGGTTGCTGTTATCTGCTGCCAGTCTTCGTTGTAGTTCCTGATCCGGTTGATCGTCTTTGTGCTGGTTCCTGTTCATCTCCTGCATCCGGTTCCTCCTTCTGTGGTGACTTTGCTCCTCGATCGCTCCGGCGACATTTTCATCTGTTGGTCCCAGCGTGCGGACGCTGGTTCGCTCCATTGCCTTGCGGCTATACTCTATTAGTTGGTTGGTTACCAGCGCGCGGGCGCTGGTTCGCTCCTTTGCCTTACGGCTCTATTACACAGCTATCTGTTGGTCCCAGCATGCGGACGCTGGTTTGCTCCACTGCCTTGCGGCTATACACTAATAGTCTGTTGGTTACCAGTGCGCGGGCGCTGGTTTGCTCCTTTGCCTTACGGCTCTATATACTACGATCTGTTGGTCCCCAGCGTGCGGGCGCTGGTTCGCTGCACTGCCTTCTGGCTTGCTATTTACTCTTACAGCCTGTGGGTTCCCAGTGCGCTGTCCAGTCCTAGACAGCTAAGTTATTCCCTCGGTACTCAAGTACTGGAGTGTGCAGACTACCTGGTGTTACCACTGGACCTAGCAACCGTTACCTACCATCTCCATACTGTCATTGTCATCTGACAGTTATTTAGGTCACTGTGGTTGACACCTTCTCCTTGGGCTGCCTTGCCCGGTATATTGGTAAGGCCGGTAGAACCTGTAATCATTCCATCCTGTGGTTGCCTTACCCGGTATTGGCAAGGCCGGTAGAGCCTACTATTATGGTATTCCATTAGGCTGCCTTGCCCGGTATATTGGCAGGGCCGGTAGAGCCTGTATCTTCCTGACTATCTATAGGCTGCCTTGCCCAGTATATTGGCAGGGCCGGTAGAGCCTTTATCTTCCTGACTATATATAGGCTGCCTTGCCCGGTATATTGGCAGGGCCGGTAGAGCCACCTATTCATTCTTGCCCAGGTTGCCTTGCCCGGTATATTGACAGAGCCGGTAGAGCCTGAATTGCTATTGTCATTACCTATTTGCCGTTTCTATGTATTATATGCATGTGTGTAAAATCCTATGGGATTATCTTACACTTTTCAATAAAGTTGTGTTTTTACCTAACCTTGCGTCTGAGAGTCTTAACAAACCGTGACAGTACGAAAGGGCCATGACCTCAGACAACAAGAGTGATGGTAAAACACAGAATATCCATTGGAGGATGGATATGCATGAGCAACGTTTGGATCAATTGGCGGTTGCAATCCGAACTATTCTTGAACGCACTGTACTTACTGACAAATCTGTCTCTAGCCCGGTGATCTTGCCAAGTCAGACACCGGAGAATGATACGATGCCCTCAGAGGCTGCAGTCAAAGGGTTAACTGCTTCCGCACCCTTGCCACTCAGATATGACGGTGACCCTAATCTCTGCAGAGGGTTCATCAACCAGCTTGAAATATTTATGGAATTGATGGCACATGTATTTCCCAATGATCGCAGTAAGATCGGGTTTATGATATCCCTGCTGACTGACAGAGCATTGGCTTGGGCTAACCCATTGTGGCAAAATGCAAAACCTTGCACTAATAGTTTCAGAGAATGTGTGCAATCCTTTCGGAGAGTGTTTGAGCCTCCTGGTAGAACCACCTCTGCTGCTAAACGCCTTATGGAGCTACAACAGGGCTGGAATACGGTGGGCGACTATGCCATTGAATTTCGCACCCTGGCAGCGGAGGTAGGGTGGAATAACGAGGCATTGTTGGCAGCCTTTGCTCAGGGACTGAGTGACCAGATTAAAGATGAGATTGCAGCAAAAGAATTGCCTACTGATCTAGATGACTATATTGAGTATGTGATACTAATTGACTCCAGGATACGTGAGAGACTAAATGCTAGAGATCGCAGGATACGGTCTAAAAACAATGGGGCTAGCAGTACATTTTACCCACCCATCCCTCCCGTGGCATCTAAGCCCAGTGAACCATTAAGGGAACCAGGTGAACCGATGCAAGTAGGTTTCACTAGGCTAACCAAGGAGGAGAGATTATACTGCAGGAGACAAGGGTTGTGTTTATACTGCGGTAAGAATGGGCATCTGCTAAGATCTTGTCCGGTACGTCCGGGAAACGAACACACCTAGGGTACCTTGGGGGACAGGCCCTAGGTGGTGTCCAATCGTCCCCAGTGTTGGGCACACTGAAACCTACCTTACAGGTGGGACTATCCTGGGCAGAACGCTCAGTGGAGGTTTTGGCCCTGGTAGATTCTGGTGCAGCTGGGTATTTTATGGATAATACCTTTGCTGAATTGCATGGGGTTCCACGCATTGAAAGAGAAACCCCTCTCGCTATTGAAGCAATCGATGGCAGACCCTTAGAACCTGCTCAAGTTACCTTTGAAACTATGCCATTATCTATGACTATTGGGGCTCTCCATAGAGAAGAGCAGCAGTTCCAACTTATTAATTCTCCTCACCATGCTTTAATATTGGGTTTCCCTTGGTTACAGTTGCATAATCCACAGTTTGATTGGCAAAAGTGCGAAATCTCCGCTTGGTCTCAGTTTTGTTTGGAATAGTGCGTTACCCATCCAGTTAAGGTCTTGTGCACCTCCCCTTCACTACCAGACGAATACCAGCAGTTTGGCGATGTGTTCAGTAAGGGAGAGGCTGGCACCTTACCTCAGCACAGACCATATGATTGTAGCATTGAGTTACCTCCTGGAGGTGGTGCCCCCTAGGGGACGCATGTATCCATTGTCTTGTGAGGAAATCCAAGCTATGGAAGAATATATTTCTGATGCCCTTGGTAGAGGGAGCATAAGGAAATCTACCTCTCCGGCTGGGGCCGGGTTCTTTTTTGTAAAAAAGAAAATTGGCGAACTGAGACCATGCATCGATTACCATGGGTTAAATAAGCTTATGGCAAAAAACGCTTATCTGATACCACTCATCACCGAGCTTTTTGACAGACTCAAAGATTCCTCGATTTTCACCAAATTGGACCTACGGGCTGCATACAATTTGATTCGAATCAGAGCCGGTGATGAGTGGAAAACTGCCTTTAACACTAGATCTGGGCACTATGAATATCTAGTCATGCCATTTGGTCTGTGTAATGCACCCGCAGTATTTCAGGAATTGATCAATGACATTCTCAGAGATATGCTACAGTCATGTGTCGTGGTTTACCTTGACGATATACTTATTCACTCCAAAGATTTATGACAACACATTAAAGATGTGTCCGAAGTATTGCTACGTTTACGTAAAAATAAATTATTTTGTAAATTGGAGAAATGTGAGTTTCACAGAACTAGTGTACCATTCTTGGGTTTCGTAATTGGCAAAGAAGGCATTGCCATGGACAAAGAAAAATTAACAGCTGTCTTACAATGGCCACGGCCTAAGAGTCTCAAAGCTATCCAGCGATTTTTGGGCTTCGCTAATTACTATAGAAAGTTTATTAAGAACTTCTCTTCCATTGTTAAACCACTGTCTGACCTCACTCATAAGGGCGCTAATCCATCTCTTTGGCCAGCAGTTGTGGAGGAGGTCTTTGAAAAACTGAAATGGGCTTTTGCTAACGCTCCTGTGTTATCCCACCCCAACCCATTACTCCCGTTCACTTTAGAGGTTGATGCCTCGGATATTACGGATGGGGCAGTGCTTTCTCAACTACCTACTAAAGGTGGAACACTCAGACCCTGTGGGTTTTTTTCTAAAAAATTGTCTGGAGCTCAAAGCAATTATGAGATGGGGACAGAGAATTATTGGCCATTATCCTCGCTCTTAAAGGGATAGTAATACTTGAAAATAAGTTTATTTTATATTGTAGCCCTTAAAAAAACATGAAAAATGATATAAGTCTTATCTCCCAAACCTTTATGGTTTGGGAGATATTTACATGTAAAGTATAGAACAATTCTCTTTTCCTGGCTGTTTCAGCCAAGTCTGCCATCTAGTGGACAGATTTGGAATTTGGTCCACAGAGCAACTGGCAGCTCTTTAGCAGTGCCGAGATCACGATCTTTGAAAAGAACTACTTAATTGGAACTATCTACAAAGTGTGCCTGGCTTGAAAGCACACTTTGTAGACCATTCCAATTAAGAAATTCTTTTTAAAGATGGTGATCTCAGCACTCCTGGAGAGGCACAGCCGGTCCTGGGACCGGATTCCAAATCTGAAGGGTGGAGCAATGACGTCACTCCAGGGGAAATTTTACTTCTGAATATCTCCCAAACCATAAAGGTTTGAGAGATAAAACTTATATCATTTTTCATGTTTTTTTAAGGGCTACAATATAAAATAAACTTATTTTCAAGTATTACTATCCCTTTAAGGAATGGCGTCATTTACTTGAAGGCACAAAAAATCCTGTTCTGGTCTTGATTGATCATAAAAATCTGACTTATCTCTCTGAGGCCAAGAGATTGTCCTCTCGCCAGGCCAGATGGGCGCTGTTCCTGTCCCGATTCAATTTCATTGTATCATATTTGCCGGGATCTAAGAATGTTAGGGCTGACGCACTGTTAAGACAATTTGAGGCTGAAATTGACAGAGAAGAGGCACCAGCACCTATCATTCAACCCGATCGAATATTGGCTACTATACGTACTAGTATCACTTCTCCACTAGGGGAAGAGATCTTGGCCTCCCAGGCCTCCACTCCCCATGAAACCCCAGTGGGCAAGTGTTATGTCGCTGAGCCATTCTGTACTCGATTACTTGAAACTTACCATTCCTCTAAGGCCACGGGACGTACTGGCAGAGACCAATTGTTATGGTCCCTTTCTCAGATAT
Source organism: Rhinophrynus dorsalis (assembly GCA_037306005.1). Lineage (NCBI taxonomy): Eukaryota > Metazoa > Chordata > Amphibia > Anura > Rhinophrynidae > Rhinophrynus > Rhinophrynus dorsalis. The sequence goes on along the minus strand of CM074721.1, from coordinate 481,544,371 downwards.
TTTGGTGGCCTTCTATGAGAACAGATTGTGCCGATTTTACCAATGCCTGTGTCACCTGTGCCCATGCTAAAACCCCTAGACACCTTCCGGTGGGCTTGCTTCAGCCAGTACCTAATGGGGAACGCCCCTGGTCTCATGTTTCCATTGATTTTATGGGAGAATTGCCCATGTCTAGAGGGTATTCCTTCATACTGATGGTGGTGGACAGGTTTTCTAAAATGGCTCATTTCGTGCAGCTCCGTGGCCTTCCCTCTGCTAAAGAATTGGCAATGGTGTTTGCTAAAGAGGTGTTTCGGTTGCATGGAGTACCCAGAGTACTGGTGTCCGATAGGGGGAGCCAGTTTGTGTCCAGGTTCTGGAGGGCATTTTGCGAACAGATGGGCATACAACTATCCTTTTCCTCCGCTTACCACCCCCAGACCAACAGAGCCGCTGAGCGTGCCAATCAAGGTTTGTAACAGTTCTTACGCTGTTTCGTTACTGACCATCATGACAATTGGACCAACTTGTTGCCTTGGGTAGAGTTTGCCAGGAACAGTGTGGTCAACTCCTCATCCGGGAGCTCTCTGTTTCTGATTAATTATGGGTTCCAGCCGTGTTTGCTCCCGGATTCCTTTCAGACACAGCAGATTCCAGCTCTGGATGAGCATATCGAGCAACTCCGTTCCACATGGGCTCAAGTTCAGAGGTCACTTGGTCAGTCATTTCAGCGCCACCAGCGCTATGCTAATCGCAGAAGACTTCCAGTGGTCTCCTTTCAGGTTGGGGACAGAGTGTGGCTTTACTCCAGGAACCTTAAGCTTCAAGTCCCATCTAATAAGTTGGCTCCTCGGTTCATTGGTCCTTACAGAATTATTCGCAAAATTAATCCTGTCCCCTATGCTTTGGACATACCTGCGTCCATGCGCATTCATAATGTGTTCCATGTGTCTCTCCTTAAACCTCTCATATGCAACCGTTATACTACTAACCCTGTGGTGCCAGGGCCTATCGAGGTGGAAGGTCAGGAGGAGTATGAAGTGCAGAGCATCATTGATTCCCGCAGGCTTAGAGGAAGGGTACAGTATTTGGTGCATTGGAAAGGTTATGGTCCTGAAGACCGTTCTTGGGTGGATAGTAAGGACATCCATGCACCCAAATTACTGCAGATCTTTCATTCTAAGTACCCTCAGAAATCCAGACCCTATTCTAGGAGAGGGGGTCTTTGAAAGGGGGGTACTATCACGGTGCCCGTGATTGCTGCATTGCTGTGTCTATCACCTGTAGGGGGCTTCCATTGGCTGTCTGCCTTTAGCCCGCTTCACATTGCCTATTTAATCTGAGTTTGGGCACCCTTTGGTTGCCCTTTCATGGTGTCTCAGACTGCATCCACTTTCACTATGCTACAGAAGCTTGAAGGGCCTTTTGCTGTGTTCCTGGTTCCCTGAGTTCGTCTTGTTCCTGAGACACCTGCCTGCTGTACGTGTTCCAGTGCCTGTTCCGGTTGAAGTCGTCCGAGGTTGCTGTTTCCTGCTGCCAGTCTCCGTTGCCGTTCCTGATCCGGTTGACTGTCTTTGCGCTGGTTCCTGTTCATCTCCTGCGTCCGGTTGCTCCTTCTGTGGCGACTTTGCTCCTCGATCGCTCCGGCGACATTTTCATCTGTTGGTCCCAGCGTGTGGATGCTGGTTCGCTCCACTGCCTTGCGGCTATACTCTATCAGTCGGTTGGTTACCAGTGCGCGGGTGCTGGTTCGCTCCTTTGCCTTACGGCTCTATTACACAGCTATCTGTTGGTCCCAGCGTGCGGACGCTGGTTCGCTCCACTGCCTTGCGGCTATACGCTATTAGTCTGTTTGCTACCAGCGCGCGGGCGCTGGTTCGCTCCTTTGCCTTACAGCTCTATTACTCAGTTATCTGTTGGTCCCAGCGTGCGGACGATGGTTTGCTCCACTGCCTTGCGGCTATACACTAATAGTCTGTTGGTTACCAATGCGCGGGCGCTGGTTTGCTCCTTTGCCTTACGGCTCTATATACTACGATCTGTTGGTCCCCAGCGCGCGGGCGCTGGTTCGCTCCACTGCCTTCTGGCTTGCTATTTACTCTTACAGCCTGTGGGTTCCCAGTGCGCTGTCCAGTCCTAGACAGCTAAGTTATTCCCTCGGTACTCAAGTACTGGAGTGTGCAGACTACCTGGTGTTACCACTGGACCTAGCAACCGTTACCTACCATCTCCATACTGTCATTGTTATCTGACAGTTATTTAGGTCACTGTGGTTGACACCTTCTCCTTGGGCTGCCTTGCCCGGTATATTGGTAAGGCCGGTAGAACCTGTAATCATTCCATCCTGAGGTTGCCTTACCCGGTATTGGCAAGGCCGGTAGAGCCTACTATTATGGTATTCCATTAGGCTGCCTTGCCCGGTATATTGGCAGGGCCGGTAAAGCCTGTATCTTCCTGACTATCTATAGGCTGCCTTGCCCGGTATATTGGCAGGGCTGGTAGAGCCTTTTTCTTCCTGACTATCTATAGGCTGCCTTGCCCGGTATATTGGCAGGGCCGGTAGAGCCACCTATTCATTCTTGCCCAGGTTGCCTTGCCCGGTATATTGGCAGGGCTGGTAGAGCCTGAATTGCTATTGACATTACCTGTTTGCCGTTTCTATGTATTATATGCATGTGTGTGTGAAATCCTATGGGATTATCTTAAACTTTTCAATAAAGTTGTGTTTTTACCTAACCTTGCGTCTGAGAGTCTTAACAAACCGTGACAGCAGTGCATCCAAAGTCTACTGCTGTGATCACTAGCCAAAAAGCCTGGTTTTTTTTGCAGTGCAGATTTAATTAGAAAGTCTAAACATTTAATTACTGTTTAACATACCTCCAGATCTGCCCCTGAGACTCCAGTTTTTAGAGTGAATTACCTGGTCTCCAGGGACATACACGGATTCTCCAGTTGCGGGGAGTTTCTCATGAAACTCTGCCAATTTCTGCTCCTTCCCAACCTGTTCCGCCTATTTCTTGCCCACTTCTCCTTCTTCTTCTTCACCCAGTTCCTCCCACTTCTGTGACACACATGTAAGCCCCACCCCTTTTTAACACAAATCGTACCATTTTTATCCTCCATGGGCACCACAGGAGTCCCCTTTGGAAATTCAAGAAGGCAAAGTTCCCAGATATGCTTTTCAAAATTCAGTACATGATTGTGCACACAAATAGGCAGGCAGTGTGTTCGCAACCTATTCCTTCCAGAGTCCACTGGTGTCTTCACTAGCCAAAAGGCCTGTTATTTCTTGCTGTATTAATTTAGTTCTAAAAAAGTCTAATCATTTAAGTACTAATCAAATTTCAGTACACAACTGTGCATACTAATAGGCAGTGTGCATGCATTGTTCCATCCAGAGTCTCCACTAGCCAAAAATCCTGTTGTTCCCGGGTGTTTTAATTCACTTAAAAAAGGTATATAATTGAATTAAAATTTCATTGCACAACTGCGCACACAAATAGGCATGCAGTGTGTACACACATTGTTCTGTTCAGAGTTTACTGCTGTCTCCACCATCCAAAATGTCTGTTATTCCTGGATGCATTCATTTAATTTTTAAAAGTATAATCATTTATTTTCCCAAGCCAAAAAGTCTGTTATTTTCAGCTGTGTTCATTTTAATATAGTAAATTAAAAATACAAAATAAAAAAGTAAAAAAATAAACACTTAAAACATTTAAAAACATTCTAATTGTGTTGTCAGTGACAGCAGGCAGCCATGAGCAAGCAGACAGATGCAACAACAAGAAAATGGAGAGCAATAGGGAGTGCCCTAGTGCAATAAAATCAATGGATATGACTTACTCCACCAGATCACCCCACTCGTGGGTACTCACAAAAATATTGACTGTCAATCACATATATGAGAAACAGCAATCATACTTGCTAGGTAATTTCCCTGACTCAGCCCAGGACAGAGAAGTGCTATCTGGCTGCTCTTCCCCTTCACGCTCTCTCCTAGCAGCTTAGATAATTCTTTTTGGGGAATTAAGCAGACAGATGAACAGTACTATTATATCATCATAGCACTCTATGCAGAATCCTTCTTCCTGGACAGTACTATCAACCACAGGTAGAAGCAGCAGCAAACATCCTGGCCCTAGTAGCAAAATCTCCACTCCACTCTCCAAAATTAGGCACAGTTTCTATCAAGAGCAGACTACATCCAGAAAACTGCTGCACTCTCTGATGTATTTGGGTGATCCATTCTCAAAGTTGGATATGCTGACTTTTCATATGAAAAGCAGAGTCCAGGATACATGCTGGCCACACTCTGTGACCCACGGGTAAAGGGAAAGATAGCACAAAAAAATAACAACCTGGGAACTTATAAGGATAAGCTTTTTTACACCGTGTGTGATATGTAGCACAAGAGGTGCATTCTTATAGAAGGAGCTACAAGAGTTTAACATAGAAACTCCCTGAACAGTAGCTCCACCCAGCAGTCTTACTCTCCATCCTGAGCATATGTGCACAGTAGCAGCAGCAGTGATACTAGATAGACTGGAGACACTTTATTCTTTGGTGGGTACAACGGAAGCACCCAGAGACAAGAGTATAACCTCTAGCATGGTTAAAGCCTACCACGAAAAACTTCCACTGCCTTCTACTGCTGACCCCTAAGCTACAGAGACTAGTGATGATCGAGCACCCCGATGCTCGGGTGTTCGGGTGCTCTGGCCGAGCGCCCCCGGAGGCTCGAGTGCTCGGCCGAGCACCCGAGCCCCATTGAAGTCAATGGGAGGACTCGAGCATTACACCAGGCACCCCCTGCTCTGATGAGGGGAGGGTGCCTGGTTCATAGGAAAAGGTCAGAAAATGATGGAAACACCACAGAAATGGTTCAGGGACAGCATAGGGAGGATGTCTGGATGCATCTTGGACTCCAACGTCGCTGCTGGGAACGATGTTTCGCCCGTAGTACGCCATTTTTACAGACTGACCGTAAAACACACAAAAAGGAAGATAAAAACGATTTTAGGCGAAAAATTGTTACCAAACAGTATTTGCTGTATATTTACTTGAACTATCAGGATCACGTCCACTTCCCCGTCCCTTTTTACCCGCCTTCTTCATATTAAACGGAATATATGCCGGTAATCTGCGGCTAGGCACACGAAACAGAATGTGACGCTAATCTGCGGCTAGGCACAGTGAACGGAATATGTGACGTTAATTTGTGAATTTGCACACTAAACAGAATGTGACAATAATCTATGGCTAGGCACACGTTTAAAATGGGCCTTTTTGTCGCTGCGTTGTAAAATCATTGGCCCTGTGCACCTAACAGAATATGTCAGCTTGTCACTGCACTGTGAAATATTTGTCCCTGTGCACCTAGTACAATGTCACCTTAGAACATGTCCTCCCCCACAAAAAAAGGAAATTGTGCCCCCCCAAACAAAATATAAATGCTGCCCCCACACACAACAGTCCTAAAAAGGACTTTTGGGTCTTGAAAGAGTTTCGACAATTTTATTCTCCCTACACTGACTTCCTGTGCATCTAGTATTATATGTCACCTTAAAAATATCCCCCCCACAAAAAAAAGGAAATTGTGCCCCCCCAAACAAAATATAAATGCTGCCCCCACACACAACAGTCCTAAAAAGGACTTTTGGGTCTTGAAAGAGTTTCAACAATTTTATTCTCCCTACACTGACTTCCTGTGCATCTAGTATTATATGTCACATTAAAAATATCCCCCCCACAAAAAAAAGGAAATTGTGCCCCCCCAAACAAAATATAAATGCTGCCCCCACACACAACAGTCCTAAAAAGGACTTTTGGGTCTTGAAAGAGTTTCAACAATTTTATTCTCCCTACACTGACTTCCTGTGCATCTAGTATTATATGTCACATTAAAAATATCCCCCCCACAAAAAAAAGGAAATTGTGCCCCCCCAAACAAAATATAAATGCTGCCCCCACACACAACAGTCCTAAAAAGGACTTTTGGGTCTTGAAAGAGTTTCAACAATTTTATTCTCCCTACACTACCTTTCCCTGCCTAAGCGCATCTCTCCCTGGCTAAGAATGAGCCGAACTCGCGCGTTGGGTGCTATACAGCACCCGATCACAGGTTCTGGCCAGCCAATCAGTGTAATGCCAGCAGCCAACATGGCTGCTGGCATTACACTGATGTCAGAGCCTCCCCGCACGTTTATTGGCTGCGCAGCAGCCGCGAAACGTGCGGGGAGGAGACCCGAACATGGCGGGCGAGCACATGCGGTACTCGTACGAGTACCGCCATGTGCCGAGCAGAGCGATGCTCGAGCCGAACCGAGCTTCGGCCGAGCATGCTCGCTCATCACTAACAGAGACCATAAAACTTGTACCAGGCCAACCCTCTCCTTAGTGGCCCAGAAGCTGCTTTTATACACACCCACCAGCATCCAAATTCTATACTCCATATGGAATACACCAAACAATATATGCCAAACTCCATATGTGAAAAGCTATAAGCCAAACACCATATGCCAATCGTTATACACAAAACACAATATGCAATAGGCCATAATCTACATGCCAAACGCTATCAAATGCCATAATCCATATGCAAAATGCCACATGCTGTTCACAATACGCTACACACAATAGGAGAAATGCAATACGCTATACATGATATGCAAAACAGCATATGCAATACACGAAAAGCTATACACAAAATGCAATAGGCAAACACTATACGCAAAATGCAATACTCTATATTCAAAATGCTATACGCAAAATGCTACATGCAAAACACAATTTGCACAATGCTATAAGCAATTTGTTATTGGCAGAACTCTATATGCAATACACACAAAACACAATACACACAAAATGCAATGCACGCAATTCACATGCTCACAAGCACTCACACACGCTCTTGCTCACATGCGCTCATGCTCACACCTGCTCTCGCTCACACACACTCTCATTTACATGCTTATACATACTCTCTCACACATGCTCTTGCTCACACATTCTCTCATTCACACACACGCTCTTGCTCAAATACACTCTCACACACTTGCATACAATCACACTCACCCACACACGTGCAATACACAAAAGTGCAAAACGTTATATGCAGTACAAAAAACTGTATACTCAAAACGATATAGGCAATACGCAAAACTCTCTATGCAATACACACACAGAATGCAATACAAGCAAAACGCACACTTACACATGCCCTCACTCATAAATGCTCACACATGCCCTTGCGTCTGGTCATGCTCTCTCGCTCACACAAGATCTCACACTCTCACACAAATACTTATGCCCACACACACACTCACAAGCTCAAACACAAACTCATTAATGGAGAGTTGTGTAACGCAGTGCTTTGTAATTCATTACACACCTTTTTATAGTATAAAATAAATCAAATTAAAATGCAAGCCGTTATTATTTATATTTCTTTTTATTATTTGTTTGTGTACCTTGAAGGAGACCTCGATCAAATGAATTACCAAGTCTTATGCCATTTATTTGAACGAATCTTGTTCTAATGTCAGTCCAGAGAAGGTGGCAAGGGCCTCCCCCATTGAAAACAGTGATTAACTAATTTTGTTAGGAAAGAAAACTTTCAGAGAAATTCTGACTAACAGAACTATATGACAAATGGAATTTGAGTTTTTCAAACTTGTTCAGATTTTTCCCACAAATCTATTATAAATGTAATTTTCCTATTCATCTGGAGGCAGTGGTGCATGAGCATTTTGCCCCCTTTGTTCATGCAAGTGATGGGGGCACTGAAATAATGTTTAAGGTAAACACAAAAAAGGATTTTGGTGAACTGAAAAGGGTGGATTTTTATCTTAAACAATATTGTTTATTGTTTTATTTTAACATGCTTGATAAAAGTGTCCAAACATTTTTAAAGATTTTAGACGTTTTTCACCAAAGACATTAAATGCTTTGTAGTAGTGCATGCTATTTTAATGCACACAATAATAATGCATATCCTCTGGCTACATTTTGTGTAAGTCTCCATGATTATTATTTAGTCGTATCTAGCCTTCAATCAATTGAATCTTGTCTCTCACCCTTTGTGGAAATGCAGCCATAGTTACATTTTGAATGGCATTATATGCTGAATTACAATTTTCAGATGCTTTTGAATGATGTGACAAATTATCAGAAATCCAGGTCTATTTAGAAATCCCTATCTATCTGTCTATCTATCTATCTATCTATCTATCTATCTATCTATCTATCTATCTATTTTTGACATAAAGGCCTGGAAAAAATCAAGTATTCTCCCATTTTAAATGTGGATGCTGTTCAGGGGTTCTATACCATCAAGTGAAGATTATAGTTTGTTTCAATTATCAAAATATTTCTTGAAGACTGCTGGAAGACAATATTTGTTTCCATTCAACAGAGGATATAGTATGTTTGAGATCCCTATACACATATACATTTTTCAAGGTTACTTGTACAGTTATTAGAAGCTTACAAGATCGTGAAATGCATTTCATAGAGGGAACACTCGCTAAACAGATGGATTTGAAATTGGTTAATTCTCTGTTTAAGTTACTACAGTTTGAATGAGTATCTGTCAATTCCATAATTTCATTAGAGCTGTTGCAGTCCTCCAAAGACAGATTCAAGTACACCTGAAGAGTGAATATATATATATATATATATATATATATATATATATATATATATATATATATATATATACAGTCGTGTGAAAAAGAACGTACACCCTTTTTGAATTCTATGGTTTTACTTATCAGGTCATAATAACAATCATCTGCTCCTTAGCAGATCTAAAAATTAGGTAAATGCAGCCTCAGTTGAACAACAACATATGACATGTTACACTGTGTCACAATTTAACAAAAATAAAGCCAAAACAGAGAAGCCATTTGTGAAAAACTAAGTGTACCTTATGATTCAATAGCTTGTTAAACCACCTTTAGCAACAGATGGCCTCACATTTGACTCTAGAATACTTTGGTATACAGAGGAGTTCATGGTTGACTCAAGGGCCTAGATGCACAAAAATTTGTAGAGGGCTAAAAATGTTGATGTCCTGTCGGAGCAGTGTCATAGGCACATCCACAGTATTCACCAAAGTGTTTACGACATCACCAGCACGCGGACAAAAAAGATGCCCACATCAGCATCAATCCGACAGGTATACGAATTTTCATTCATCACATAGACAATGGTCTATTTCCATATGGAAATTAAGCATAGTAACTCACTTCCATATGGAAATGCAGAATAATAAAACACATTCGTATGCAGGAGGTGTGTTGATATTTTACTGTGACACTTCAGCTCATTCAGTAAACTCCAATAGCAGCTTCTGCTGTCGTAGTTCACAGTCTCCACTTCACCCAACCCCTGTACTTTCCTATGGATTTACAGCAGGGAGAGCTATGACAATTCTGAACAGCATTCTCTGTATTTCCCTACCTAGCCAGTAGGGGAATAAAGAGAAGGCTTTCAGCACCATGGACAGCATTGAATGCCATAGGGATGTGCATTGCTCACCCCTGTGGCACTCAAAGGGTTAAAATAAACAGAAATAGTACACCAAGCACTACACAATGTGGTCCTATAATGGTCCCTGTGATTCCCTGTCAATCTCTGACTGTGTACATTTGCATTGGAGGAGTCTGATTGGCCCGCCCAGGATGTGCCTTTATATGCTGGGGTTTGGGCACTTGTCAGTTGCCCTTTCGTGGTGTTCCTGTTGCTGCGCCTAGTTGCTGATTTCCAGTGTCTCCTGTGTACCGACCCGGCTAGTCTGACTCTTCTCCTGTTCCTGCTCCGTGATTTGACCCGGTTCTGGCTGACGACCTTGCTCCGTGATTTGACCCGGCTCTGGCTGACGACCCTACACCGTGATCTGACCCGGCTCTGGCTGAAGACCCTGCTCCGTGATCTGACCCGGCCCTGGTTGACGACCCTGCTCCGTGATTCGACCCGGTTCTGGCTCCTGATCCTGCTCCGTGATTGATCCGCTCTCCAGTGGTGTTCCTGCAACCCTGTCATCCGGTTCCGGCTATCGCTCCTGTCCGGTTGCTGCTCCAGTGTCCTCCGGTTGCGCTGGCGACATTCTGAACTGTTCTCTGTTTCCTCTCTCGCTCATTTAGCTGTAGCTGAGGTTGCCTGCCTTGCACTCGCTGAGCATTGCTCTTTTAAATGTACCAGATTAACCCTTGCAGTGCCTGTAGTCTCCGATTACGTGCCACTTGTTAGCTTGCCAAGCTTCTGTTGATTCTCTGAGCCATTACACTTTGAGTCTCCTCTTGACGCTATACCATTCCTTGCAGAGCTCCGCTTGTCCGTTGTTCGGGGTGCACCGGGATCACGCCGGTTGGCGCCGGCAGTCTGTTCGCTCTTGCTATAGGATTCTGTGCGACACCGGAAGGGTGTCTGGGCCCGTATCTCATTCTCGTAAAGTGTACAGTTCCATCTGCACTGCTCTGTGCATCGGCTCTTCATAGCTTGGGCAACTACTATCTACTGTGGCATCCCAAGGGCTTGTATACGATCCTTGGCACACGCAGGGTTACTCACTACTCATTCTGGGCGATTCCTATTCTGGTTACATCAGATTTGGCAGCAGCATTCCTCCTAGCCCACGGTGGTGGTACTGGCTCAGCTCAGAGCAACAGGGGCGCATCCTGCTTCTGCTTAGAGAGTGATACAGCACCGATCCTGTGTTCCTGTTCTACATCTAGAGACTGTTCTCCAGAGACTGATATATCTCCTGGGCGTTGGCCAATCTAGCCTGAGCCTTACCAGTTGCTCCTGTTAACCCTTTGAGTAGCTACAGTCTGTAGCTATCTTAATCCTCTGTTTGTATTGCCTATTCATTGTCTGTATTTGTCAGTATTGTGCTTACCTATACTGGCCCCTAGGGGCACTGTTTATCATTCTGTTTCAATAAACTGTGTTTTTACTTTACAACCTGGTCTGAGTGTCAGTAAAACCGTAACAGGTCCCTCTTCCACATACCCCCCTTAGTATTTCGACATTATATTGCATATATTCAACATACTAACTCCATTCGACTTTCACTTCTTTATACTACAGGAACTGCCATTTATTCGACAGAACCTGTCCTTTATTCAACACTTAAACCTTTGAGTATAAGAGAGGTAGGAAGGCAATGTGTTTCCTATTCCTCTGGTACTCAAAGGGTTAAAAAGCAAGATATGCGGCTGCATACCTTGCCTGTATATTTGTAAAACATGTGTTTTCATTTAAATATATTTTTAATTTTATTAAAAAAAAATCAGACCACAAGGGGGGTATCATGACTCCTCATGACACCCCCCTAGCATCAGGGTGACAATTGCCCATTTTTTAAATAAAGCGCATATAACCTATGTTTAACATAGGTTATATGCACTTTTTATAATTAAATAATACTTCCAGACCTCGAGGGGGGCACCAGGACCCCTCCTGATAGCCCCCCCCCATCATAGATCATCTATCCAAAAGGATAAATGATCCATGGGGTGACCCCAAAGGCATTTTCTGCCTTCTTGATACGGGAGCAGCTCTGTAAAATCCACTGCAGTATCAAGCGTTTGTGGAATGAATGAACCCCGCGCTTTCATCATTGAATCAGTCACCAGGGTCAGAATGAGCAATTCACATCCCTATGGCAGTCAATGCTGTCCTTGGTGCTGAAAGCCTTCTCTTAATTTCCCTACTGGCCAAGTAGGGAAGCACAGAATATGTTGATGTGTGTGCAGATTGAATTGTCAGAGTGATTCAACAAGATTATACCGACCTCATTGACCTTTACTGCATCTTGGCCTATGACTGCAAGGTTCCCAGGTCCTGTGGCTGCAAAATAAGCCCCAATCATCACCCCTCCACCATTGTGCTTGACAGTTGGTATGAGGTGTTTGTGCTGATATGCTGTGTTTGGTTTTCATCAAACGTGGTGCTGGGCATTACAACTTTTCAAACCTAAGCCGTGCTGCCATGTTCTTTTTAGAGAGAAGAGGCTTTCTCTCAGCAAGCCTTCCAAACAAATCATACTGTTCAGTCTTTTTCTAATTGTACTGTCACAAACATCAACATTTAACATGCTAACTGAGGCCTGTAGAGTCTGAGATGTAACTCTCTGAGCATTGCACGGTCTGATATTGGGGTGAATTTGCTGGGATGTCCACTCCTGGGAAGACTGGCAACTGTCTTGAATGTTTTACACTTTTGAATAATCTTCCTTACTGTACAATGATGGGCTTTAAATTGTTTGGAAATGGCCTTATAACCCTTCCCAGATTGATGGGCAGCAACAATTGCTTCTCTAAGATCATTGCTGATGTCCTTCCTCCTTGGCATTGTGTTAACACACACCAGAATGCTCCAGACCAGCAAACTGCTAAAACTGTGACTTTTATAGAGGTGGTCACACTTGTTGATTATCAATTAATCAAGGGCATTTGATTAGCAGCACCTGTCTGCTACTTAGCATCTTAATTCCTATGGAAGCAGTAAGGGTGTCCTTAGTTTATCACACATGGCTTCTCCATTTTGGCATTATTTTGGTTAAATAAATCATGACACGGTGTAATATGTAATTTGTTTTTGTTCGTCTGAGGTCGTATTTACCAAATTTTTACACCTGCTAAGGAACGGATGATTGTTATTATGTCCTGATATGTAAAACCATAGAATTCAAAAAGGGTGTACTTTCTTTTTCACACGACTGTTTATATATATATATATATATATATATATATATACTAGTTTTAAAGCCCGTGTACATGGGCCACAGTGCCACCTAGCAACCACGGCTGGTGCCCAGAGCCTCTGTTCTCACTGGCCATGCTGCAGTCATGTGCAGGCACGTTCGGGCGGTCAGTACTGTGCATGACTGCATAACGGCTTCTGACAAACATCCTGGCAAATTATTATATAGGATATATATATATATATATATATATATATATATATATATGTATCTATGTATATTAGTCTTGCCCAGTGATCATTCAGTTTAGGAATAAAGTTCTGTATGAAATTAACAAAATCACTGGTAATAGACTGCCCAAGAAACATCAGTTTATTTAGCTGAATCTACATAATTGAGGCTTTAAAATGGACAGGTCACCTTTATTCACATTTGATTAATGCAGCCAAATTACTTATCCCTCTTTTCTGAAACCAAACTAAATCTCCTTCCGTAACGGAATGGAAAATCAAAACCAGCTATTGTATAACTAAGGGAAGCCTCGCTTTGTCTAATTTGCTAATTAATTCACACATTGATAGATGTTATGGGGTACTCAGCACTTTTTGTAGCATGCACAGTACATTTTTACACAGAAGTTTTAATTCGTTAGCATTTTCCTACAGTAGACTTTGGCTCACACAGCTAATATACCTAATAGAATAATAACGTTAGTTTAGATTAATCAAATGCACAAGCAAATATTAGTTGTTCAATTGTGAAAAGCACACTTGATTGAACAAAAACGAACCAATCAGCAATAAATGTTTTAACCCTTCTTGATCGATCAAGCATGTGATTATACAAACAAAACAAAATGATCCAATAAAAGTAAAAAAATCAAGTGTGTAAAGAGTGATTTACTGATAAAAAGGTGTGTTTGACCGATCAAAAATAAATCAATTGCGCTTGACTAACCCCTTAACAACTCTTGATGGTCATGGCACGTCATGGGTTGTTTTGCGACCCATGACGTGCCAGGACCGTCATGGAATTGGATACAAAAAAAAAAAATGGTCTGTGTTCCTAAAGTGCTGGCCATGTGTGTGCGCGGCCGGTCCTTAAAGGGGTTAACCCAACAATACCATAAAACAAAAATATTTATAAAGTGTGAAATGGTCTAGATCACAGTTTAATATTTCATTGATCAAGAACATGAAACTAGCTTCATTTATCAAAAAATTATTGATCAAGCGAGCATAGCACAAATATCAAACTTTAGAAATAAACCGAATTTAAAAGAAAAATAATTTTATTAAATCCAATAACATATCACTCATATGAACAAAAGTATCAAAAGCAACAAAAACAGATTCCCCCATGGTTTTCTTTAATTTAAGAAATTATTTTATGTATATCATGAACATAAAACTTGGATGGGGGCATGGAGTCAATGTTTGCTGAACTTTAACAGTGAAATTCCATGCCTTGTTTGTGTGGTTGTGATTCCATTCCAGCCAATTAGTTCATGAGGAACCACTTCGATTGTACTTTCAATCAGTTTGATTGACATTCCTTGTGATATGTGGCCACTGCAACCAACTTGGCCACATTCTAGAATCAGGAAAAACACCATACACATGCTCTGTGCCTACATTCAGATTCTGGAAACAGAGCATTTTGAAGCTCAATTTGGCATTCTTCTGTTGTAGCAGGTGCATTTAAAAGCATAAAGTTCAACACATCTCTATGGGAAGCAAAGCAAACTCAATGCAAACACAAGCTAAAAACTATAATTGTTTTCTTTTTTGTTCATAAATACTTGTGTAGTGAGGGAAAATTTGTAAGTTAAATAAAAGGGAAGTAAATTTCTCAGAGGAGCTGTATTGACTTATATTTCAAGATAAATCATTGAACCCCCCGCCCCCCAAGTTTTTATTTATTTTAGATAAAACAATGTTATAATAGGGTGTTATGTTCCTGACCAAACGTCTGACCTTTTAGCTTTTTATAACAATTTTTTTTTATAAACACCAAATTTAAACAGCTATGCAAGAAAAAAATGAAAAAGGAGAGGAGTTCCTGTAGCTATCTGAGATGATCTGAATTTACTGCCTGGAAGAGCAGTCATTATTCCTCCATGTGCTTATGCTTGTCCACACTTGTTGTTCCAGCTATTAATTTTTTTGAGTAGTGTCTTTACTTTGGTGGCCATGTAGTGATCAAACATGTTGAACCTATCACAGGAGCACCTCTATCATTTTTTTTCTTATTTTTCTGCATAGCTAAACAGCTGCTGCATAAATGAAATACAGCAGACTGAACATTACAGTACAGCACTTTCTGAAAGATTACACCTATGCATAAAGTCATTAAAGGGATAGTAATGTTTCATAATAAAAGCAGCTCTAATTAATCATCATAGTATTTGGGCCTTGGAGAGTGTTATTTCAATTCTGTCAGAGTTGTAGTTCAAGAGTAATTGAATGATAAAGTATCCCCCTCCCACCCCTTTTACTGATGTAACACTGCTCAGCTTAGAGCAGCAGGGAGTGTCCAGGGAGATTACAGAGAGGGACAATCTTCATTTAAAATAAGGGAAAAAGCTGAAAAACCTGTCAAGGGGGCAGGGCATTCATTGTTCTCACAGTAATAAGATTGACCCTTGATGTGTCTGTCTTGTCTTGTTTAGGTGTGTGTGCGATCTTAGTATTTAGTTTCCTGTGACCGAGATTCTGTTTATCAGTTCCCTGTTCCTTGACTCCCTGTACCTGTTATTAGATCTCCCAGTTTGACAAAGGATTCTCTCTGATTTCTCTTTGCCTGCTGATTTTGTTACCTTTCTTTGCCCTTCAGTTGCCAACTTTGCCTGTGTCCAACCATCCATTTGCCACCTGTTCCTGCTCAGTCTGTGATCGACTCTTCGACTATTTTCCTTGGTATGGTAAATTTGTTAAATTCGTCCTCAGAACAAAATTTTGGCTTTCCTGTTGTAGCTCTTCAGTGTGTTCTTGCGCTCCCATGGGTTGAAGCCTTATCGTGGCGGGAGTGTTTTGTGTGTCTATGAAGCAGAGAACTATGTCAATGGGAGCATATACTCCTGGCAGGGTCACCTAAGGTGGACAGATCAAAGCTAAAACACCAGACTAAATCAATCCAAAATCTGCCAACCCGCACAGGACCGGCAATGCAACAATGACCCTCTTTCCCCGGTTGCTTGCAAGCTGCTTCATACAACAGCAGGAAGGTCAGCGAAATGGAAGAGTGTGCTAAGAATCACTGGGTTCAATCAGACATTGGAACGCTTAACATTCTATCTATGAGTATGGTTTCAAACTTAGAGGAACTTGTACAAGAACTAAATCACATGAGCTGGGACTTTATTAGCTTATGAGACTCCTACAAAAATGTGAAGATTTAGTCAAATTACATTA
The DNA here is from genome assembly GCA_037306005.1 of Rhinophrynus dorsalis. Taxonomy (NCBI): domain Eukaryota; kingdom Metazoa; phylum Chordata; class Amphibia; order Anura; family Rhinophrynidae; genus Rhinophrynus; species Rhinophrynus dorsalis. The sequence continues at coordinate 481,528,267 of CM074721.1, read as the reverse complement.
TGAACACTGGCATGCATGGGAATATGCAGATAAGCATCTTTTTTTGTCTACGGATATAAAGTGGCAATAACACTGGGGTGTACGAATAAAATGCTTGAGACTCTAAAGGAATAGGATGATGGCTGTTGTCCTTTGTGGAGCTATGCAAAGATTGGAATAAAATCCCATTGATCTTTTGTGAGAAGGAACTGGTGCCACGACCTGCATGTTCAACAGAGAAGAAATTCTAGAAATAAACTGCCTCACAAATAACTCTTGTCATAATGAGGCGATATAGAGGAAGCAATTTGAAATCGATGTGATAGGCTTCTTACCTGCCCTGGCATTGTTTGGGGGTCTGGGAAGGGAGTGCATGAACTGAAGCAAATGCACTGGTCACATATCCACAAGCATCTTCCAAGAGAAGGAGGAATGTCTAAGGTGACCTGGCAACCAAGAACACTTGCCTTCAGTAGTATAGCTAAGAACTTTCACCAAGTCTGGACCAAACAACTGCTTGGCCACAAGAGGAAGAGAGGCCAGAAAGATTAGTCAGTCGAGTACGTTTGTAGCCAAAGGATACAATACACAGAGCACTAAGGCTACCCAGTGACTGGAGCAGAGTCTAAGGAAAATTCCGAAAGATATGCATTAGCCTCAAGGATCCTAGAAAAAAGCTAGAGCAATGTCCTCTCTAGATGCATCAGCATCTAAGAGTTGCTCCCCCCAAACAGCAATTGCCCTCATAACCCAAACAATAGCAAAAAGATGGACATAAGGCAGCAGCAGAACCCACTGAATTCACCTTAAAGGACATCCAGGAGCCTAGCTGCCTGACCCTTAAGCTGAGATAGTCAGAAAATTAGAGAGTCTACTGTTTGAAGGATAATCTATTATTGTATCGGAACATGAGAGAAGCGATAAATTAAAGAAAAGAGTCTGGAAATAACTAGTTTCTTATCAGGAACTTTCCATTCCTTCAGAAACAGCTGGTCTAAAGATGGGGAGGGAAAAGCATTGTATCCCTCCCGCACCTGGATGAAAAACAGGAGTTAGAAATCTGCAGCCTTCAGGGTCTCAAATGTAGCCCTATCATTTATGTTAAAAAATTTGCCATTTATGTGAAAAGCAGCTTGAATGTTTATCTTATACTTTCGGAGGAGAACAAAGAGACAGTTTGGATAACATTAGAATATGGAAATACAGTGGTCACTCGTACAAGTGTGATCTATAGTCCTCCTGGACAAGCAGAGGAGTTATATCAACTGCTGATCAAGGAAATAATTAAGATAACAATGGAAGGTAATGTTATCATTATGAGAACTTTAATCTGTCTGATGTGAACTGGAAAAAACAAACAGCAGCTTCAACCAGGAGCAGGGGTAGCCCAAGTTCTTTACAGGAGTTATCTATATTATTAACAAATGCAGACTTAGAATCGGATGTAATTATAAGTGAGTGTTTGGGCTCCAGTGATCATCAATCAATGTGGAGTTGCACCACACTAAAACAAAGGTTCTATATTCAAGGCTGATTTTTTTATTATTATTTTTTTTTAAATGGAAACACATTTAGGTCAGTCTTTAGATGGAGTCCAGTAAAAATGGGATTATCTGAATGGTGTTTCATTAAAGGCCAAAGAGCATTGCATTACACTTATCAGTAAGGGTAAGAGAAAAAGGAAAGCACTGTGGTAGTCTGCAGAAGTGGCAAATATAGTAAAGGAGGAAAGGTATCATTTAGGAAATGACATAGAAGGAGAAGATGAGTATCTGTACAAGACTGGGCCGAAGGAGGCTAACTGTATTATTAGATGTGCCAAAGTACACAACAAGGAGAAAATTGCGCAGTCAATAATAACGGGTGACAAAACATATTTTAGATATATAACCGAGGAGAAACATGAAACAAGAAATAGTTAGACTGAAGACAATAGAAAGAAAATATTTAAATGAGGATAAATGTCTAGCTGACTGCCTCACGAATATTTAACTTTTTACAGAGGAAGGTGAAGGTAGGGAACCTCCTTTAGTAAAATGAAATGGTGTGATGTGAAGCATGCATGGTTACAGAGGAAGAAGTTCTACTTCAACTCTGTAAGGTAAAACAGATAAATCAATGGGACCAGACGGGATACACCTAAAGTTGTTAAAGGAATTTAGGAGTGTCCTGGCAAAACCTTTTAATATGATTATTCAATCAGGCATTATTGATGGGAGTAATTCCAGAAGATTGGAAGGTAACAAATGTAGTACCGCTTCACAAAAAAATGTAGCAGGGAAAAGTCTGGCAACTACAGAACTGTGAGTCTTACGTCAGTAGTGGGAAAATGAATGGGAAACATGTTAAAGGAAAGAATTGTTAAATATCTGAATTTAAATGGCTTGCAAGATCCTAAACAGCACGGGTTTACTGCAGTCAAATTAACCTCATAGATTTTTTTGACTGCATAACTAAAATAATAGACCAGGGGATAGAAATAGATATAGCTATTCTAGATTTCAGTAAGGCGTTTGAAACTGTGCCTCATAGAAGACTCATTAATAAATTGTAGTGTTTGTGTCTGGATGTAAAAATAGTTGAATGGATAAGGCAATGGCTGAGTGACAGGAGACAGAGTGTTGTAGTTAATGGAGAATATTCAGAGGAAGGTTGTGTTACTAGTGGGGTAACTCAGGGATATGTACCAGGACCAATTATTTTTAATATTTCTAAGGGGCTTCATGCTATTTTGCAGATTATACAAAGATCTGCAACAGGGTAGACATTTTCCTAGGGGAATATTGATAAATGTAAAATAATATACTTGGGACATAAAAATCCAAAGGCAGAATATAATATTAAGGGTATTGTACTGTCAGCAACAACAGAGGGACTTGAAAGTAATTATTTCTGAATATTTAAAGGTAGGCAGACAATGTAACAAAGCAGCGGGGAATGCAAGAAGGGTGCTGGGTTGTATTGCTAGAGGCATTAGTGGCAGAAAAAAGGGAGGTGGTCATGCCACAGATCTCTGGTTAGAACTCTTCTAGAGTATTATGTGCAATGCATAAGACCCCATCTCCACAAGGATATAGATATTCTGGAAAGAGTTCACAGAAGGGCTACTAAAATTGTGATTAGTTTACAGGGTAGAACTATCACAGTGCCTGTGATTCCTGTCTGTCTCACCTGTGGCAGACTCTGATTTGCTGAGTTGGTTTGGCCCGCCCCTGGTGACCTTTTTATACCTGGCTATCACATCTGTCAGATGCCCTTTCGTGGTGTTTCTGAGCCAGCTGTACTATTGCTGTGTTCCTGTGTTCCGGATTCCTGTGTACCGAATCGGCTTGTCCTAACTATTCTCCAGTGTTCCTGCTTGTGTATGATCCGGCCCGTCTGACTACCACCCTTGGATCCTGACCCGGTTTGGCTGACGTTCCTGCTTGTGTATGACCCGGCTTGTATGACTACCTCCTACGTGCTCCGACCCGGCCTGGCTGACTTCCTGCTCCAAAGACCCACTTCCAGCTTGTTCCAGTGACCTGCGTTCCAGTTGTTGCCACCGCGACATTATTATCTGCTGTTCCAGTCTTTTGTGTGACTGTCTTGCCTGGTGTTACTCTGATCAGTGCAGTGTTTCTACCTGTGCAGAGATGTGTGTTTGTACGCCTCCCTCATACTGCAGAGCCTTGCTATACCGCTGAAAAGCCTCGAGTAAATGTGCTTTTTAACCCTAGCAGTGCTGCCTTGGTTCCACTCTCTCTACTCCAGTGCGAGCCTCGTTCTCGGTGATACTCCTGCTGAGTTGGCCGCTCTCTGTCGGCAACTCTGTACATCCTTGCAGAGTATTCACATCCGTTGGGCCGGTTGGGTGCCTAAGGCTCTCTCTCATTGCAATACTGGGCGATTCCGTTATACAGAGTGGTGGCAGGCAAAGGCTTCAGCACTAGCAAATCCGGTACTACGCCCGTGGGGCTATTGGCTCTTGCTCGTCATATCCCAGTGTCCGGTTAAGTCTGAGGAGGCTTGACAGCTCTTGCATTGCAGGCCGGTTCCAGTTACGCCCGTGGGGGCTATTTTCACTTGCACTAGCAGAAGCAGTTCCAGTAGGTACGCCTGAGGGGGCTAAGTGGATTTCTGTTCTGCTTTTTACTGAACACCGTGGCGAGGCAGTCCTGTATCCAGTTTATGGTTAACTTTGTCTCCAGTACAGCCTTATAACACCCAGGGCGTGCCAAACATCCACGTCTGAGACTGACTGTTATCAAGGACTTAACCCTCTGTGGTTATATTCCATTCTACTGCTGTGTATTTGTACATGTAATATGTTTGCGCATTTACATTTGTATCTATCAGTCTTCACTGCTGGTGTATATCAACCGCCACTAGAGGGCGGACCTTTGCCTTACCTTACTCTAAATAAATTGTGTTTTTATTTCACACACTGGTCTGAGAGTCTTTAAAAACCGTTACAAGAACTTATCAAGACAAACTAAGGATCTGAGCATATATAGCTTGGAGGAAAGACGAGAGATAGTATATGATAGAAACCTACAAATACTTAAAGGAATTCAACAAAATTCAGGAGAGAAGTGCATTTCAAATGACTAAAAATGTGAGGAAATTAGGTCATAGTCTAAAACTAGAGGGTCAGAGGCTTATATGTAAGAAAGTTTTACTTCACTGAGAGGGTGATAGATAAGTGGAATATCCTACCAGCAAAAGTTATAGAGGTTAATACATGGATAGGCATAAGGCAAGACCAAGGAGCAACTAAGGATTGAGAACTGAGGTTTTAACAGTAGGACAACTGGACAGACTAGATGGGTCGAATGGTCCTTATCTATGTTTCTATGAGTTAGTTGTATCTTGTGTGAGGGAGTGACAAATGCCTGAAATATTTCTGAAATTAAGGTGGTGGGAATTACAAGGGCCTGGATGTTTGGTATGAATATAAGGCTTTAGCAGGTGCAGTGCTGATCCAAACAGAAATCCAACTGACAGTTGTGGATTTTTCTGTTTAGAGACCAAGTATAACTATATAAATCCACAACTATCCAACAAATAGTAAAGAGATAAAGAATATATTAGTCAATCTCTTCTTCTGCAATGAAACCATATAACCTTGTAGAATTAAGAACATATTTATTAAAAACATAAAAAGTTTTTCAGAAGCTGAACTTAAAGGAAAATCTTTCTTTGACAGTAAGGTATACGTTTTTGCATGTCTAAAGGTAAATACATGATATTTATATTTGAGGTCAACTGACTTGAATTACCAGGAAACATTTCCTCCTTTTGAGGTGGCAGACCTATCCTATCATTTCCAAACTTAACAAGAGATCCATACAAGAGTGATGCTAGAAGAAAAATCCTTGTGTAGGTATTGGCTGAGCTGTCCTGCACAGTAACAGGTTGGTTGCTTTGCGTTGATGTGCAGAGGAACAATTTCGGTGATGTTGCTGTCTCAATCGAATATGTATTTTTGCCAGCTTCATTCAGTAAAAACAGATATTGGGAACCTGGGTCTATGGTATTAAGTTCGTTTTCATTCTTCAGCTGAATAAGAAATAAAAAACAATGTTACAACTAGACATACACCTAGATGGTCAGATATTATGAAAACTGTTCTGTTGTAGTGGAAATTATTTTGTCTAATTAACAGGACATATTCAGTAAGGCTGACATTGTAAGCAGAAATGGAGTATTTCTGGGGCAAACCAGCTGCAGCATGGGGACAAATGAAAAAGCTATTGATAAAGTGACATTTAGTCACAAGATGCTTTGAGCTATTAAGTAACCATTGTATGATGAGCTTTTAAACGTTAATCATTGTAAGTATATGTTTTTAAATAAATAGGATTTTGAGCCATACAGAATATCCTTTGTGGTGAGTATTAGGAATCCATTCAGTAACAGTGGCCATCTGACTCAAAGCTGTCCAAGTTCAGTCCTCAAGGGCCACCAACAGGCCAGGATGTAAGGATTTCCCTGATTAAGCACAGGTGAGTCAGTCACAACTAATGAGACACTGATTAACTCACCTGTGGTTAATCAGGGAAATCCTTACATCCTGGCATGTTGGTGGCCCTTGAGGACTGAACTTGGACAGCTCTGATGTAACTGATCAAGTGGCTTTCTGAGGAGGTGGAAACCAGTGTAGCTGAGAAACACCAGCAAAGGGGTGTTGTTGTCCAAAGTATGCACTTATGCTGTGGATACAGTTTAATCCTGTGAAAACTGTGAGCATTACTCTTACCACCGTGGTGTTTGGTGAAGGCACTAAAGAACACAAGGAACACTATACTTAGGGCAGTAAGCTCAACAGAAGGTGGAGCAATTCTAGGGCAAACTAATTGCAGTACAGGGTAAAAATTTCCAAAATTTCCTATTGATTTAATGAGTTTTAGACCTATCTAGCATTCAAGGAGTTAAAATCCCATTTAAAATCAATGGGAATTTTTAGTTCTCCCCTATAGTTCAAATGGTTTGCCATATAACTCTTCCACTTTTCTTTTGAACATGTGGCCCTTAGAAATCTGCCTTTTTTCTTATTTCTTTTCTCATTCTCCTCAATCTCTCTGCTGCTTTGACACAGTGACCACATCTGATACTTAAAGGGATAGTAATGTTTCACAAAAACAGCAGCTCCGATTAATCCTCATAGTATTTGGGCCATATAGAGTGTTACTTCAATACTGTCAAGAGTTGTAGTTCAAGAGTAACTGAATGATAAAGTATCCCCCTCCCATCCATTTTACCTAGTGTAAACCACCTCCCCTCAGATGTGGAATTTGGTCCTGGGACCGGACAGGTCACAGCGAGGGACAATCTTCTTACTGTGAGCATAAGGAAAACCCTGCCCCCTTGACAGGTTTTTCTCTTATGCTCACTGAAGACTTTCCTTCTCTGCAATCCACCCGGACAGTCTTGCTGCTCTGAGGTGAGCAGTGTTACATCAGTAAAAGGGGCAGGAGGGGGATACTTTATCATTCAATTACTCTTGAACTACAACTCTGACAGTACTGAAATAACTCTCTCCATGGCCCAAATACTATGAAGATTAATCTGAGCTGCTTTACTACCTCCTTTAATGTTCTTCACTTATTGAATTTTCAGTTCTTCTTATCTATCTCAACCTCTTGCTCTGTCTCTATATTCAACTCCTCCTCATTGATCTATTTATTGGCATACACCAGGGCTCTGTTGTTGAACCTCACCTATTTTCATTATGCACAATCTCAATATGTAAATATGTTAGTTAATTTGGATTTAATTCCTACTTATATTCAGATAACGCTCAACTCTGTCTCTACAAACCTGACCTTATACATGGCAGTACATTAAAAAGTATCTGTCTCATGGCAATCTCATCATAGATGGCTAGGGAATGCCTGAAACTGGCTATGTCAAAAACCAAGCAGTTGCTCATACTAGCTAAGTCATCTCCAATGAAGCCCTTTCTCATTGCCTTCAACAATGACACAGCTCTCCCCATTTCCGGTACCTACTGTCTAGAGGTCATAGTAGACTCCTCTCAAGTTTTATAATCACATCTAGACTATAGCCGCTTACTGATAGACTGTTAACATACCACCCTTTTCCCGTCTCAAATAAAATGCTGATTGAGGCTGTTTCTTTATCTCTCTTGCCTTGACTACTAGCAGAAACCTACTCCTCGCCATCCTCCCCACTTCTCAACTTTGTACCGTACAGTCCATTCAAAATACTGTTGCAAGGATAACACACGCTATCTGCTTGCTCTGCATATGCTTCTATCTTGACAAAACCTTTTTGTTGGCTTCTACTGTCCTTTGAAGCCCTTCACTCTCTGGCCCAGAAGAATGGGTGGAATGCAAGAAAGTGGCGCATTCACTATTTTATAAAAGCCATAAATGTATATGCTGTTTATGATTGCTCACGTTTTTGTGTAAGAAAGCTATTAAAGTCTTGACACTGAAGTCCACATGCTCCTAAATTAACTACAAAGTTAGCCAGAAATATGAAAATGTGTACCAAGGGATAATGGGTTTACAACCGTTCACAAGGGTTATAAACCCATTTAACCCTTAACGTTTTCTTAAGATCAAGCAGATATTACTCTGTAGCGCAGCAGTTTCATCAACGGCACCAATGATAATGTTAATGGGCAGTAATACTCATTATGAGAAATAGGGAAATATAGGGGTAATGAGTAAAGAGGTCTGGGAAGGAAGAATCAGCTGATACAATGTGAATGAGATATTGTCAGGCGTTTAGCATAGGGATCTATCGGAGCATCGGCTTAGAAATAGACACACTTAAAGGGATAGTAATGTTTCATAATAAAATCAGCTCTAATTAATAATCATAGTATTTGTACCTTGGAGAGAGTTATTTCAATTCTGTCAGAGTTGTAGTTCTAAAGTAATTCAATGACAAAATATCCCCCTCCCGCCCCTTTTACTGATGTAACACTGCTCAGCCAGAGCAGAAGGGAGGTGCCCAGGTAGACTGCAGAGAGGGACAATCTTCAATTAAGATAAGGGAAAAACCTGAAAAGCTTGTTAAGGGGGGCAGGGCTTTCATTGTTCTCATAGGAAGAAGATTGTCTGGTCTATGGACTGCATTCCACATCTGAGAAGAGGTGGCTTACACTAGGTAAAAGGGGCGGGAGGGGAAACTTTGCTTGTGAATATTTCTCAAACCATACAGGTTTGAGAGATAAGACTTATATCATTCTTCATGTTTTTTTAATGCCTACAAAATAAAATAAATATCTATAGACCTACAGATGGTTCTGCTATTTTAGATCAATAGATACTGCTATTGAAAACACATATTTTTTTTACTCTTAAAGGATATGAGATACTATGGAACTTTAATATGGTGAATTATTCAACCAACGGCTCAAGCACACATATTATACAATTACTATGGCCTGACACGTGTAGGAATGTATAAGAAAACGTATGTAAATTATAGGTTTATATAATATACAGTTTGTATGCTTAATTTTCGGAGTCTTTAATTTATCATCTTAATTATTCTGAGACATTAAACCTCTTAAAGACATATAATACATTTTGACTTATTGAGGGGCATTGACACATGGTGGATTTGTGTAGAATGATCCACTTGTGTGTCAAATGGGATTTTTAATCGTCGTTTTTTAAAATCATTTTCCCCTATTTTTCTTTTGTGTTTGTTAATAAAGATTGATTTGGATTGGTGGTCCTAGTTACTATTTTGCAATTGGAGTGCCTAATAGATACTCTTGTTCTTGTTGTATAGTATTGTCTAATGGTATCATGTCACCTCTAGCCTCATTTATATGTGGGGACTAGGTTACATACATTTATACTATGGTGGGGATGCCGGAATGACTTTTGTGTTTAGGATATGAAAATGTGTGCTAATTACTTTGCTAAATTAGGCTTTTATTTTTTTAATTTCTTTTTTTGTTGTTTTTTATTTTTTTGCGCAATTATTAATCTTTTCAAAAAAGGCAGACATTTTAGCCACATTTACTTTTTGAAACACATTCACTAAAAAAATAAGCAAACGTTCGCTAGTTGAGAAAAAAACATGGACAATTTTGGCGTTAATCATTTTGGCGCTAATCATTTTGTCATCAAAAGTACACAGTAAATTACGATTGCACATGTTTCTTGCATTCCACCCAATATCTCTGAAATATTCTCACTATATTTCTAGTCAGTCACATTGCTGTTCTGATGCTTACAATCTCTCACCGCCCCATATATACACTTTTTTTAAGTATCTGCAACTATTATCCTATGGATTGCATGATCCACACGATTTTTAGAACTCCCCACTGGTAGATCTGGTATTCAGTCTCCATACCTTTAAAATCATTCTGCACAATAAGTTCACAGTTGCATTCCATCAAGCCTTGAGTTCTGGGCAACCTGGTCAACTAAAGTTTAACTTATATTGATCCAGTTGTTTCTGTCTGCACTTAACTAAAGTGTATATATTCTATAGTAAATCAGTTGCACCATGAGGGCCAAATGAAAATACCCATTAATTCAAACAAACAAAACAGAAGGAGTATGCTATAATATAAGTCTGGAAGTCATATATTAAAGATATCTGTACTCACACTAATGGAATGCTGACGAGGTTCCTTCCATCAACAGGCATATAGCAGCAGGGGAAATGAGACTCACCCCTGATAGAGCTAACAAACATAAAATAGAAAACACGATGCGTAGCTAGATAAAAGAGTGTATGTATATATCTATATGTGTGTAAAGAAAAGGGGCAGCACCCGTGGGTCTTGTTAATGAGAGTTTATTTAAACCAAAATAGCACAATAAATGGTCAACGTTTTGGTCCACAGACTGGACCTTTATCAAGACTGTGGACCGAAACCTTGACCATTTATTGTGCTATTTTGGTTTAAATAAACTCTCATTAACAAGTCCCACAGGTGCTGCCCCTTTTCTTCACCTACATTCTCTACATTGGGATTGTGTACCTGGGCAATAACACAGTTTGGAGCAAGTGCTTCCTCCTACACTACTGGATACTATATATATATATATATTCCTTCTATATCATTACTGTCTATGTACTAATGAAAAGGTTGGATAGGACCTTGAAATGCATTATCAAACATTTGTTAGAGACATGTGGCCGGTGGATGGAAGGAACCTCACCGGCATTTCCATTAGTGTAAATACCAATATCTTTAATACATGACTTCCAGACACATATTATAGCGCCCTCCTTCTGTTATGTTTGTTTGTTGGTTTCCAACCATTTTTTAATTCTTTTTTAAGGAATTACGGCATCTCCATAATAAGTGGCTGATGTCTGAGATCTGTGTGGAGGCAGTTGACAAACAGCAGCCACTTCTTATGGAGGCAGTTATGTCCTCCACATGCTGATGTGCTATTTGTATATGTAGCTTATTCTCCTTGGGAGTGTATCGTATGAAGTGTACTTGTGGATTTATTATTTATTACAAACATTATCACCCTATGAAGTACCCTCTTTCTCTGTTTTATCATTTATTCAAATGGGATTTAAAGCCCTATGAATACAATTCTTTGCAGAAACCCCACAGGTTTTGCCGCATGAACAGTTCCATTTCCTATGTGTTCAATGATGAAAATATTCCCGACTCATGCTATAAAAACCCTTCATGCAGCATGTTGCAGAAGAGGAGAGAATAATAGCGGAAGCACAGACAGAAAGAGAGAGAGCGAAAGAGAGAAAAGAACTTTAAAAAAGTTGCTTTGCAGTACTGGCTAGCCCATGTTCACCCCACTGGTGCACATGTTCTGTGTTAAAAGAGGAATTGCAATTTGCATAAAAGAAGAGGGCAACATGAGGCCCTCCAGCTGTTGTTGAAGTTAACATGCATCATCGTAAGCCAGCCAGCTTCTAGCTGAGAATGATGGGAGCATGGCAGTATAACTATGGTGAGAAACAGGTTTCTCACTGGTGCTCAGATAATAATCAACAAAGGGAAGGAGCATTTTGGGGAGATCCCTCCCCCTCTGGAGCATGGGCATTGGGGTAATGAGTGGAAATAGAAGAACAAAATATATTAAAGGGATAGTAATGTTTCACAATAAAAGCAGCTCCAATTAATCTTCATAGTATTTGGGCCATGGAGAGTGTTATTTCAATTCTGTCAGAGTTGTAGTTCAAGAGTAATTGAATGATAAAGTATCCCCCTCCCACCCCTTTTACTGATGTAACACTGCTCACCTCAGAGCAGCAAGACTGTCTGGATGGATCGTAGAGAGGAACAATCTTCAGTGAGCATAAGGAAAAACCTGTCAAGGGGGTCAGGGTTTTCCTTATGATCACAGTAAGAAGATTGTCCCTTGCTGTGACCTATCCAGTTAAGAGACCAGATTCCTCATCTGAGGGGAGGTGGCTTACACTAGGTAAAAGGGGAGGGAAGGGGATACTTTATCATTCAATTACTCTTGTACTACAACTCTGACAGTATTGAAATAACACTCTCCATGGCCCAAATACTATGACGATTAATTGGAGCTGCTTTTATTGTGAAACATTACTATCCCTTTAATACATTATTAGGTGAAAGTTTCCCTTTAAAATGAAATACTGAATCGGACAAATCCCTTGCATTGATATCTCAATTTGAATGGAGGGCACATTTCTAATTCAAAACAGTTACTGTTCAATGACAGACATTTAATTCACCACTCACTTGTAGCTTGAAGTTGCCAGTCTGAAATGAGAGGAAGTAGCTTGTTCCTTCAATTTTAATAGTAATAGGTTTTTTATCGCCTTCCGGTGGAAAATAGTACGATATTTTGAATGTTGCTGTGAATGGAATAAAAACATGTAAGACAATTTAATTTAATACAAATCATCCATTAATACCAAAGATATGTCACGTTTAGTGTCAACATGCTGGTCAACAAATTAGTCAAAGGTAAGGTAACCTTGTCTTCCCCTGAATACAGAACTTTAATAAAAAGTTTACTAGTTCTAAGCTGCAGCATTCCTTTTTCAGGAGTGTCCTGCATGAAAAGATCTAAAACGTTTAAGTATGAAAATATTGTGTATATTGTTACACTGCTGGTAGTTGCTTTATTCAAAAAATATGATAGCTCAAACTGTCAATAAGTGGCAGAACTGTTACAGTTCCATTCTGTGAAGAACTGTAGCCAGTGGCTCACCATTCCTATAGAATGCAATAAAGTAACTTTTTGAATACTAGGTAAACTACCTAGACACCAGGGTGATAAGGGCCCAGGGTTGGAATATGGTGGCATATTGACAGCAAGATGTTTTCTCTATCATATCCCTGTGAATCAGCCACAATCTGCTGACATCACCATGAATCTGCCATGTCTTTAACAGGTTTGCTAGTTTGCACAGAAAAATTGAACAATGGCTCATTTGCATATGGAAATGCAGGTTAATGAGCCATTGTGATATTCATATGGGTGTCTTTATATGGTAATTTGGCTATTCGACCACATGTACTACACTCCAAACACTGCGGCTTTTACATCTAATAGAAGCGCTGCCTTCAATGAATGAACCCTGTCACCAGTTTGACCCCAGTGACTGATTCAATGATGGGAGCACTGCGCTGCGCTTTCCAAGAATGAACCGGGTGACAGGGTTCATTCATTCTACACAAGCGCTTGATGTTACAAGCGGCTTAAGCAGCCGCCGGGAGCAACAAGAAGACAGAAAATGCCTTTTGGGTTGCCCCATGGATCATCTATCCTTTTGGATAGATGATCCATGATAGGGGGCTATCAGGTGGGGTGCTGGTGCCACCATGGCGGTCTGAAGGTTTTATTTAATTATAAAAGCCGCATATAACCTATGTGAGCAATGCACATCCCTATGGAATTCAATGCTGTCCATGGTGCTGAAAGCCTTCTCTGTATTCCCCTACTGGCTGGGTAGGGAAGCACAGAGAATGCTGTTCAGAATTGTCGTAGACCTCCCTGCTGTTACTCTATAGGAAGGTACAGGGGAGACTGCAACTATGACAGCCTAAGTTAGGTGAAGTGGAGACTGTGAACTCTGACAGCAGATGCTGCTATCAGAGTTTACTGAATGAGTCGAAGTGTCACATTATCATATCAACACACCCTCTTCCATACGAACGTGTCTTATTATTCAGTATTTGCATATGGAAATGAGTCATTATGCTTCATTACCATATCGAAATAGGCCATTGTCGATGTGATGAATGAAAATTCAGATTGATGTCGATGTGTGCATATTTTTGTCGGAGTGCTGGTGATGTAATGTCATGGAAAGTTTGGTGAATACTGTGGATGTGCCTACAGTACTGCTCCAACACAACATCGACATTCATAGCCCTCTTCGACCTTTAGTGCATCTAGGCCCAGTTCTTGCACCTGATCTGGAAAGTCTCTCCTGTTTGCATGTTTATGGATGTATGAAGCTGCAAGGAATTTTTATGTCTATTTTTGAATAAAGTGTTTGATGTTTTTAACACCGGGCTTTTTGTTGGATATGAATATAGTCGTTTGTATGTTTTTGAAAATAATTCTTATGGAAATGAAAAATTCCCATTGATTTAAAAGGGGATTTTAACAAACAATGCATTGGAGACCTCTGGCATTCAAAGGGAATTTGGGTAATATTTTGTTCTCCGCTATAGTGCAAATGGTTTGCTCCAGAGCTCCTCTACTTTTCTTTTGAATACATGGCTTCAAACATTATCAATTAAAATTTATTTCCCACAATTTTGTCGGCACTAGAAGTCACATAATTGTTACTATTATAAATGAAGAATCATATTATTGTGAATTATGAGATGAGCTACTCATACTGTACAGTCCAACAAGTAAGCTCATGATCTGTTCAGTACTGCTGAGCTGTAAGGTAGACTGTATATATTTTACTGTATATATTTTAAGCCTTTGCTTGGTTATCTTACTACAGACCATTTACTTGATAGAGGGGTTTTCAAAACTGAAGGCTCCCTGTTTTCTACTACAGCTGTGCTAACACCCACATAACCACTGTAGATAAAGTGGCTATCTCTACAAGATAACATCAGCATATATTGTTCTCTGGCCTCTATTGGCCAACTAACAGTGATTATTTCGTTTCCAACTTTCCTTATGCAGATACAATATACTGTAAGAATCTGTGACACTGTTTTGGGAGGCAGTAACAATACCATCATGTAGGGGAATAGTGTTTGATGTAATTCACTGAGTTGAACATGGATGTCTCAAATCTAACTCATATAGGATATTTGCCAATGGCACAAACCACTGTAGATAAAGTGATAGACGTCTTTAAGTTAATAGGGGTATATTCACTTTCACCTGATACCCCCTTTACCTCTTGTTAAACCTTGAAGGTGGCAGATATACTCTGTTGGCTGCAAGACTCCACCAACAGGCACTAACTCCTCCAAGACCTTGTGTCTAGTTGATCATTTTTTGTGCCTCAACAATAATATGGTAATAAGCTTCCCATATGAGTCTGCTAAGTATGGCAGTGGTGGAAGTTCCAGGGAGTTTGAAGTTATAGTAATGTTTCACAAAAACAGCAGCTCCAATTAATCTTCATAGTATTTGCACAGTGGAGACTGGTATTTCAATACTGTTAGAGTTGTAGTTCAAGAGTAATTGAATGACAAAGTATCCCCTCCCACCCCTTTTACCTAGTGTAAGCCACCTCCCTTCAGATGTGGAATATGATCCTGGGACTAAACAGCTCACAGCAAGGGACAATCTTCATACTGTCAGCATAAGGAAAACCCTGCCCCCTTGACAGGTTTTTCAGATTTTTCCCTTATGCTCACTGAAGATTGTCCCTCTCTCAGATCCATCCAGACAGTCTTGCGGCTCTGAGGTGAGCAGTGTTACATCAGGAAAAGGGGCGGGAGGGGGATACTTTATCATTCAATTACTCTTGAACTATAACTCTGACAGTATTGAAATAATTAGCTAAAGGGAAAAGATTGTTAGACTATCAAGCACTCCAGCAATTCAATATAAAACGGCAAAATTACAGCAGCATTCACTGTTGAGATAAATAGATAATACCAACAGAGTAAATAGAAAAATAATAGTACAAGGAGTTCAATACAAAAATACAATAATATATTGAATGGAACAAATATTGAAACCAAATAATAAAAAAGAAAAAAATGGATAATAAATAAATGATAAGTCTTATCGTAAGGTGAAATATGAAGATGGGGATGAGATGAAACTCTGTATGAAGATGAAAAAAGAATGATGATGAGGGATGTAATGATGATAATGGAAGATAGCAGCTTTTCTCTAGTATTTGCAGCAGACTAGAGTTGTGAAAGTGGCCTTGTCCACTTGTGAAATGCAATGTACCTGTAACAGCAAAATAACAAAAGAGAGAAGTAAAATCGATCTAAGTGTAGATATTTATTAATAAAAAACAATAAGATAAAACGTGGTATTTCACTCACATTTGCCCTTCTTGGGCTTTATGCACATCGTAGGGTCTTTCTCCTGTTAGCCAGAGTTCTGCGTTCTCCCGATCTCCTACCCGTGTCACCTGGTCCTCTTTGGTCCTGGGGGTTGATCTTTTATCGATGGAATAGCACACACTTTCAAGTCCAGTCAAGATGCAGTATTAAGTCCCTTAGATGAATAGGGGGGTGCAGTTATGATGTCCTGGTATTTTCACGGCTACAAATTAGTTGCCTCGTGCGTCAGTTCCCTTCCAGACGTGACTGCGACTCAGAACTCCTCAAAGTCGCGGGATACTCAGGGAGGGGGTGGAGCAGAGAATAACCACAGGGGGCATGGAGGAAGACTCGTTGTCTGCTAGAACTACGGACCGGCCCAAACATTTTCGCAGATTCCTTTCTGCTTCTTACATGGCCCAAATACTATGAAGATTAATTGGAGCTGATTTTATTGTGAAATATTACTATCCCTTTAAGCTGTAGTGGGTCCTCTTCATGGCCTATGGGATGTCATGAGATGACATATTCACTGGTTTCTTGCAAGGGGTTCCAAGGGATGTGGTATGTGATGCTACCTTATCACTGCCAGTTTCATTGTGTTTTGTACCAAATTGATGAAGGGTAAGGACCATCATATCTCATCAGTGGAATGTATATGTGATATCCAGCTCAATGTCCACTCTTTCTTGTGTGCATCGATCAGGGATAAATTGCTGGTGTTTCAAAGTGACTTCTGAAACCATGCTCCTCTATAAGCAGCCTCTCATTGCAAGAGCTGAGCTGCTGGCCACTGGAGCCTGGAAGATGGATACCATTACTATTGTAAAACATTGTGTGGGAGATGAGGGGTGTGTTCTTTGCACCATAAGGAACACCAAGGATTTTGGGGCCTCCGTTCTCTTGATGGTTCCTCACAACAGTTATGTAAATTGTGTATTCTCTGCCAGGCAACAAGTTGGTAATCGTACCATCTGTGGTTCAAGCTGGAAGACATGGGAGGTGCTCCTAGGCTGATCCTCTGGCCTTTTCATATTTTATGATGTAGCCAGTGATGCAGGAGCGAGACGGCTGCCTTGTAAAGAGTAGGGAATTGCTGGGTGTAGCCAAGAAGTGCAGGTTAGAAAGAGAGTCCACAGCTGTGGTGGCATCAGCTGTCACTGGGGAGCTGCAAGCATTGTTATTCAGGGTGTAGAGATAGATTTTGTAGTCAACTCCAGGCTGAAGACCTGTTATGGTCTAACTTAGTACATCTGGGTTAATGATTCTTTGGATAGTATTCTGTCCACCTGAGGATATAACATTAATCTGGAAGCCAGTGATTATCGCAGTCTTTGTGTGCCACAAAATGGTTATTGTGGTCTCTGTCACATCTCAGGGGTAAAGATTATGCCTGGCAGTGGCATCATTCACAGCATATGCATTCACTTCATACTTTATAGAAACCATCTGCCCATTTATTGAGGTAGTAGTAGTGACACCACAATGAACTTTAATCTCCTTCGTAGGTTCACACGCACAGGGTAACCAGTGAATTGAACAATAGGTGCATGCCAGATAAGGCTAAATCCACTTGGAGTCACTTGGGAGAATTGAAGGAATGTTGGGGCAGGAATGGCTGTACTCTTTCTTATACTCTTCTCCTTTCACTTGCTTTTCTTTTGATTTACCCAACTTTTAATAATAATTTAATAAAGTTGATTTTTTTACAAATATTGTACCTGAATGGGCACCTATAAACATGATCTTGTTTGAGTCCATTTTTATCCTACATAAATAAAATGAAGCCGGTAGAGACATATAGACAGAGAGCAGTCAGTGGTTTCAGTGAGAGTAAACTCTAAAAGAAGAGAACAATAGCAGCAGCAAACAGAATGGCATTTCCTGTGCTCATACAGCATGAAAATGGGATAAAAACAGGGGTACAAATCTGGAAAGCATCTCTGTAAATAGTCTGTGATCTCCCCTTTCTAGCTATGCATCCTCCGGTTCAGGTCCCAGTCTCTCATGCTGTTGTCTGTCAATTCAGCAAATCAATATGACATTTATAGTCCCAGGTCTGCAGGGCTCATTGTAGGTACCTCACATGTACATCACACATAAAGCACATCTCACAGTCCATCTGACTGGGAGGGGGAGGGGTTGGTCAGGGCCTAGTTGTCGTTGGTTCGTTTCCACTCATAAAATGGATATTGAAATAATTATTTTTGTTATCAGCTTAATTACTTTGCTTGTGGGTTACATTTAAAGGGATAGTTATACTTAAAATGTAAAAAAAATATGTTGTAGGGTTTATCCCCCAGAGTAAAATAAGAGTACTCCCACTGCTGTGTTTCATTCAAAAGTTATTCATTTTCAAAGTTGAATTTTTTAGGTGCAATATCACAGTGGCCTGAAATTGTACAGTGGCGCTGTTGCTACACAATCCTATGGCGATTTATGGTCCCGGGACCAGAGCTGTCCATAGGATCATGTTTTTTTTTACATTTTAAGTATTACTATCCCTTTAATGCTGGGTCGAGTTCTGGATCAGTTACACTGTGTTTTGATGGTGTGTTGAAATTGGCTCTAACAGCAGCTCTCCCTTAACCCTTCAAGTATCAGAATCGTGTCCAATGCATTGCAGAGCAAAGCACTGAGCACACCTCCGGTGCTGCTTCTCAACTTGGTGCTGAATTCTTTGCTGTCTGAAAGTGAAAGCGCTGCAGTTGCTGTGGGAGTTTTAAAAGTACACAACAATCAAGGCAGTTGGAGTTTAACTATTTGAGTGCCAGTCTGCTGAACACCCCTCTGACAGTCAAATGGTCTTTTTTTTCCATGGCAATTTTTTGGACCTATATCATTCGAAGAGTGATAACACATAGCTAACTGTGTATTGTAATTGAATGAATCTCATACCATTGTGGATTTCTAGAATGTATTTTAAGAGCCAGTCAGTTTTCCTCTACTGAAACCCACTATTGAGTCAGTAAGGCATTTCAAGAAGAGTTCTTACACAAACTATTAGAAACTGTTATGTGTACTGAATTAAAGATATGGAATGACATTACTACTATGGAGATATATATCTCTAGCAGTATAGTGCATAGAGGGTTAAGACTGAGGGAAATACATATTTTGATCAAGATAATGATGTATTTTTGAACAAATGGAATCCAAATCTTACAGACTGCTCAGTGAAACTGATGGAATGTATTCCTGAACATAAGAAAGAAACTTACATATTCACCAAAACTGAGTGGAATACTCATCATGAGCCAATGAAATCTTGGCAAGACAAGGTTGTTTTCACTCAGTTTGAGGAAGATACAGAAATGAAGTTACACCGTCTAGAACATGATATTATCTCTAAATCTAAAAACATTTTGAGAGATACAGAACATTACAATAAATCTAGAGTATATACTTGGTCAAAAGGGACAAAAAGTGGAGAATGAAAACTCTTAAATCTAATAAAACTAGGTCCATTTTTCAAAGAAAAAAGTACTCTGAAAAGTGTTAGGTTTCAAGAACACAATTCCACAGATATGAATTGGAGTTATGGCACTGCTTTCTGTTCTCAACAGGATAACAGAGAATCTACAGCTTCAGAAGTTTTCCAAAGTGATAATACACAATGCATTGGCTAAGCATCTGCTTCATCGTAACACAGAAATAGAAATGATATAGTGATTGATGCATCGCAAGATTACTCAAGAGACCGATCTGACACTGTCAAAAAAAACTGGAGATGTTTGAGAAAGAACTATTATTATTCCTGTGGGGATCAGATAACAAGACAACAGATGAATCAATGAATCAAACGACATTTGATACCCAGAGAAAGCAGAGGATGGAGCCTATTCAGGGGACAAGGCAGGAGATATTAATCCTTTCAAGCAAAGAACTTTCATCTGTTCAATAAGAGGTACTATCAAAAGATTTGGGTTTTTCACCCATATGACATTTTAATCTCCTAAATACAGTGATAGATTTGAAATGATTTTTAAGGAAAATCACTGTATGAAAACATTTTAATAATCCAATAGATCCAAATGCACAATTTGAAATATAGACTATTTCTCATATCATTAAATAAAGGTAGCGATTTTTATTTAAAAATCTGACTGGTTAATCTTAAGGCACCTCTGTTGAGCACACCCATCCTGTTGTCATCCCATTTGTTGAGGCCTTTGATGCAGCTGAGGGTAGTCACACTGGAACTGCCAAGGGGAAAGAGTCCGGTTGACTTACACATATATTGTGGAAATATACTTTTGTTATTTTAGCAACCCATACTTTTAGCAATTTAATTGGTGGAATATTTCAAAAGGAGGCCAGGAACAGGAGCCCCAAAACCTAACAGCATGAAATAAAAAAGAAAGCTAAGACAGGCTTTGCCCTTGCATCCTCCTGTAATGAAGTCACTTTTAAAACTGAGCATATCCAGGCTGGGGTAAAGTGGAATGGGGGAAGGGGGGCTCAGAGACCTTTTTTGTTTAAACTCCCTTTCCTCCTGGAGTAGGGTACTTTACCCCCAAAGTTCAAGTTTTCCAAATAGGACTTCAGAGGAAGTCCCAATGGACCAATGGAAAGCAAAACAAGGGTCTGAAGAGACCCGCTGGGCTCCTGCAGGAAGAGACTGAAATGGGAGAGACTGATGTTTGCCAGATCACTGCCTGTCTTGATTGATGCAGTTCCCTTTAGTCCTGCTGTATCAGACTTCTGGAATGAGTAACAGATGTGTGTGTGGGGGGGGGGGGGTGAGTGACTGACAGAACCTGATTTGGGGCTGCATAGAGCAACCTGAGGCTTTTTACTTAGTATGCTGCCATTGGATAACTGCACTTTAATGAATTGGGAAATTTTATTTGAACATTAAGGTGCATTACTCCAGTTCTTTTTAGGATAATAGCCTCAGTAAAAAAAAAAAAAAACATTGGCCTGCTATTATCTGGCAGCTCACCAGATCTGTTACAGAGACTCCGGGTTTTCTGAGTTAATTATGAGGTCTCAATGGATGATTTTCTAGGTGTTTGTGTGTTTCCTGAAAACCCCAACCCATTCTACCCACTATCCACTCTTTTGCCTCTACAAGACAAACCCCTGCCTTTTCTCTATCAGTCCCACCCACTTCCATTAAGCACTGCCAACATAATATGCATTATTTGGAGCTGCAGTTGTTACTTTGGGGGCTGTAGACTTCAAGGTTCCCAGGAATAGTTAAAACTGACCTCTGTTGTTGATATTAGGACCTTGCAGTGACTTTGCTAAAAGTTTTCCATTTTCATACACAATCCATTTGTTTGATGTGTCCTGAATTGTTGTCTGCACACTCCGCACTCTATTATACACAGCAGAAAATGCTTCAGTGAAGTCCTCAAGAGTAACGTAAGACAAATCTGAAAAAGAGAAATGAATTATAAAGACATTATATGTTGATTACAACTTTCCTGGAACATATATTTAGGGCCTTAAAGGGATAGTATTGTTTAATAATAAAAGCAGCTCTAATTAATCATCATAGTATTTGGACTTTGGAGAGTGCTATTTCAATTCTGTCAGAGTTGTAGTTCAAGAGTAATTCAATGACAAAGTATCCCCCTCCCACCCCTTTTACTGATGTAACACTGCTCAGCCAGAGCAGAAGGGAGGTGCTCAGGTAGACTGCAGAGAGGGACAATCTTCAATTAAGATAAGGAAAAAACCTGAAACACTTGTCAAGGGGGGCAGGGCTCTCATTGTTCTCATAGGAATAAGAGTGTCCCCTGCTGTTATCTGTCTGGTCTATGGACTGCATTCCACATCTGAGAAGAGATGGCTTACACTAGGTAAAAGAGGCGGGAGGGGAAACTTTGCTTGTGAATATCTCTCAAACCATAAAGGTTTGAGAGATAAGACTTATATCGTTCTTCATGTTTTTTTAATGCCTACAAAATAAAATAAAGATAAAACAAAGTATTACTATCCCTTTAAGTATAAAGACAAAATTGAAAAATTCTGGGGCAAACCACATTCAAAAAATTTAAATTTGCCATTTAACTATATTGGACTTTTAACACATTGAATTGTAGAGCAGTTCACAATGGATTTGAGACTTCTCTAGTGTACAGTGGGTTAAAAGCCCCATTAACATTAGTGGGTATTGGGGGAATTGTTATTTGTCTCCTATTCAGGGCAGATGCACTAAGGGTCAATGTAATGGAGAAGTGTGGTGATCACTTCACCATGGAGAATACAACACACCTCGCCTTATGCACAAAGTATTATCTATGCAAGGAAGGGGGGAGAGACTTTGATCCTGAACATGAGGCTGTTGTAATGCTGGAAATGTACAATTGGGAAATGCAACACATTGCACACCCCTGTGGCACTCAAAGGGTTATAACATTAAGAAAGCCCCCACCCAGTTTCACAGATCATTAAAAAACCAGCGGAGCATTTGTTAACATGTAATAACTTGTATTCTGTGAAATGCAGTAAACTTGAGATTTTTTATCTGTTTCAGAGATGTAATATGTACAGACAAGTGTCTTACAGAATGACTGTACTCAGTCTGTACGCTGAAGGTTTATTTTGTCTTTTTGTTGTCACCATAACCTTGCTGATAGTTTAGCATAATGCCTATGAAGATATACCTATGCTAGGCTGACCAGATCTCACCTTTAACCGGGGACACATAGGAAATAGCCATTTTCAAGTGCTTCACTGAAATAAGCAGTCCTTCAGTATGCATTTTTCCTATGCTTCCCCAGTTAAAGGTGAGGTCTGGTCAGCCTAACTTATTCTTTTAAGTGGTATCTAAAGTTCTGTTATAAATGTTGTACATTTTGATTGGTTCTTATAATTAGTTTGTGTGAAAAAATATTTTGTGATGAAAAAGATTAATTTTGTGAAAAAAAAAATTTAATGACAAGACAATCAATTGTGTGTGAGAAAACATATTATGTGTCAATTCTATGACAGGCTTGATCCTAGCTGAGCATCTCAGACCAGTTCTCAGACCCTCAGGGCCCATTAACAGGTCAGTAGTTAAAGATTTCCTTGCTAGAACACAGGTGAGCCAATTAGAAGCTAAGTGAGTTATATTAACTTGCACAAGTAAGTGAATCACTCGCTCACTACTAGTAATGGTGAAACCCTTCTTACTTCTGCTGGCCCCCAATCCTTGCTAAAGACTTTGCAAAATCTATCCAGAAATAAACAGGCAGTGCAAAGTTTTGCTGAAACCTGCACCATCCAAAAGGTTAAAGGGATAGTAATACTTAAAATGTAAAAAAAATATGTTGTAGGGTTTATCCCCCTGAGTAAAACAAGGGTACTCCCACTACTCAAAGGTGTTTCATTCAAAAGTTATTAATTTTCAAAGTTGAATTTTTTAGGTGCAATATCACAGTGGCCTGAAATTGTACAGTGGCGCTGTTGCTACACGATCCTATGGACAGCTCTGGTCAGTTGACCATAAATCTCCATAGGATGGTGTAGCAACAGCGCCACTGTACAATTTCAGGCCACTGTGATATTGCACCTAAAAAATTCAACTTTGAAAATTAATAATTTTTGAATGAAACACCTTTCAGCAGTGGAAGTACTCTTGTTTTACTCAGGGGGATAAACTCTACAACATATTTTTTTTTACATTTTAAGTATTACTATCCCTTTAAATCTGGTTTAAACACTGAAAGGTCCTCTACTTGGAGAGTTCAAATATGGTAATCCATTTCAAAAGGATTTAGTGAACACTGTTTTCCTCAAACCACTAAATAGGGGCTGCTAGGCACTTGATTACGTCTCAACTCTCATATTTAAATCCACTACTTTTGTTGTCAGTTTGACTTATCTAATGGTGTAATCCTTTTCTTATTTACTTAAAGGGATATTAATGTCAGAAAAAAGTATGAACTATATGGTAGATAACATTAAAAGAAAGTACTTGCACTTATTCATATCTCTCAAACCGTTATGGTTAGAGAGATATATGAAAATAAAGTTCTCCGCTCCCTCCCCTTTCTGCTTGACGAGCTGTAAAGCTGTCAGAAGCAGATTCTGGTCGCTTAACCAGATGCGGCTCTTCAGCTGCGCAGATATAACAATATCTAAAGATAAATACTTCATCGGAATTGTCTACAATGTGTGCTTGCAAACCAGGCACACGTTGTAGACTGTTTCAATTAAGTATTTATTTTTAGGTATTGCTATGCCGGCGCTGCTGAAGAGTCACCGTCTGATCCAGGAACCAGAATCTGCTTCTGACAGCTTTACAGCTCATCAAGCAGAAAAGGGAGGGAGCAGAGACCTTTATTTTCCTAATCTCTCAAACCATAACGGTTTGAGAGATATGAATAAGTGCAAGTACTCTCTTTTAATTATATATACCATATAGTTAATACTTTTTTCTGATATTACTATCCCTTTAATGGTGTAGTTGGGCTGCACCTCTCAATAATTATCCATTAGGCGGGGCTAGCCTCAGGTCTTTTTGGAACATGGTAATTTCCCTGCCTTTAATTCCATTGATGTACGAGAGGTAACTAAATCATTGCATGTTACACATTACTCTAGGATTTAACCATATAAAGAGAGAAAAACATGTAGCATAACAGCATTCTTCAGTGCTAAAATGATATTTCTATAAGGTATCTTCAGTCTTCAGATTCATAAAGGAGGATTGCCCCTAATATTAGTAATATATTTTATTTATAAAACGCCGACATATCCTGGGCATTAGGGGGAGATTTTCTAAAAGAAAGGTATCAGGTCGACACAACATGTCATGGTGCATTGCCCTCCTGGTAGCATGAAATGGTGTAATTGACCTGGCTCAAAAAACACTGCTAGGCTTTGTACAAAGGGACAGGCAGGCACGGTGACACATGTACAGACTGAATCCAGTGGGAAGAGGGCCCTGCTTCTCTAATGTAGGCTGACCAGATCTCACCTTTAACTGGGGACACATAGGAAATAGCCATTTTGCAGTACTTCACTAAAATCAAAGCAGTCCTGCAGTATGCATTTCTCCTATCCGTCCCCGGTTAAAGGCAAGGTCTGGTCAGCCTACTCTAATGGGGCCGTATGTTTAAAAGAAAAATGGAGGAGTTCTGGAGCAAACCATCTGCACTGAAGGAGTGAACTAAAAGTTCTAAAAATTGCCATTGACTTAAATGGGGATTTTAACCCCTTGAATGCTAAAGAGGTCTCCAATGCATTGTAAAGCAATGCATTGGAGACCTCTTGAGCATTCAATGGGTTAAAATCCCCATTTAAATCATTGGCAATTTTTAGTTATTCCCTGTAGTGCAAATGGTTTGCCCCTGAACTCCTCCACTTTTCTTTTGAACATACGGCCCATTGCGTTTGAAGTGTTTCTCAGGGAAGTTGAACCTGAGGTGGATGTACTAAGAGGAATTGGCGGAATTTCTAGAGCAAACCAATTGCACCGTATGAACAAATAAAATGGGTTTTACTCCAGAATTACCATAATTATTAGCCTCCCTGTAACTGCAAGACTTAAAGTAGTATTAGCACATCTTAATAGTAAACCCCTTATGATGGCCAGAAAATCCTAATGGCCCTTATGGATTTTGCCCTAGTGCATTTTTTCCTAAATCTGCCTAGGAGGCAGACATGACAGTTTCTGGCAGTTTTTTTCCAATCTGAAGCAGGCAGAGTGCATAAGCAGACTTAACCCTTTAAGCACTATTTTACAACACATTGCAAAGCAATACATTTTGCACCCCTCTGGGCTCAAAGTTAATTATTACCATGTGAAAGAGCAGTATTGAGGTCCTGTGGTCCTGTCATGTCCGCCTCCATGGTCATAACATTTAGAACTGATTGAAGAGGTTATCGATTGAACAAAGTCACAAAGGTAATGTTCACAGGGATCTTTAGGAGCTTTTGGCTAAAACAAAGCTTGTGAGGTTATTACTGGGAGGTGTTAGATTACCTTTTAACCCTTCGAGTGTAGAAGAGGTATCTAATGCATTGCAATCTCTTATAGGACTGTGTAGGCGATTAATACAAGGAGGCATCAGAAGGATGCCTTCGCAGTGAGGTCTGAACTAAAATGAAGTGCCTCAAAATAGTGGTGGCACTTAACCCTGTGTTTGACAGAGTGATTTTCAACGCATTGATTTGCAAAGCTTTGGACACCCCTGTGGCAATCACAGGATTGATTAATACATATTGTGAACAGGATATATGAGACTCTGATCACTGCACCCAGGAATACAGGCATGTTATCAGAAATCACACTGAGAACTGGTTTGTCAGCAGACTAACAACCAAAGCTGTGATCAGATGTCAGTGAGACAGTTGATCACATTAATTTATAGGGAGTCTATATCAATTTTCACTTGACAAAGCTGAATAGACCCTTTTGCTCTCCTATTAACCAATTGAGTGCCAGAAGGTTATGCAACACATTTCAAAAGGTTATATTTGTTTGAGATATAGTGTTTGATTTGAACAAAATGATATATATTTTTTCTTAAAAGCTGTCCTTGACGTAAACAACAACCATATAGAGTTTTCCTCTATATAACTAGAAATTTAACAACAGGAAACATACCTAATCAAACGTATAGCAAAATGCTACAAATGTCAGAAAATCCTAGGTACCATGTGCCTGGAATGGGCCAAGCCTCTGGCACTCAAAGGGGAACTCTTTAACCCTTAGGTAAACTTGACTTTCTTTTATAGCTCAACTAGCTGAAGAGCCCGTTACACGGGCCACAGTGCCACTGCCAGCCGGTCACGGGGCAGTCATGCACAGTAGAGACTGTCTGCGCTGTGGCTGATACAGTGCCAGCTGGTTGTGGTGCAGTCATGCTCAGTAGAGCCTGCCCACACCGCGGCTGATACAGTGCCAGTCGGTCACAGTGCAGTCATGCGCAGTAGAGACTGCCCACACCGCGGCTGGTACAGTGCCAGCCGGTCGCGGTGCAGTCATGCTCAGTAGAGACTGCCCGCTCCGCGGCTGATACA
This sequence comes from Rhinophrynus dorsalis, assembly GCA_037306005.1. Classification (NCBI taxonomy): domain Eukaryota; kingdom Metazoa; phylum Chordata; class Amphibia; order Anura; family Rhinophrynidae; genus Rhinophrynus; species Rhinophrynus dorsalis. Next base: position 481,501,395 of record CM074721.1, on the reverse strand, counting down.
GAGCTGGACGCTCCTTCGGAGCTCCCCCTCTGTATCAGCCTCATCACGGTCAGTCTCTACTGCGCATGACTGCGTTGTTACACACGTTTTAGAGAATTATTATATAGGATGTTGTTGAAGCTGTAATCTTTCTGTTATTTTCACTGTAAATCTTTATTTGCAGAGATATTAGCTTGTAATGCCTGGATCGTGACGTTACGTTCTTTCAGGCTGCGGGTACAGCTCTGCCCTGCAGCCTGTCAGTCTTGCTCAGTTCCCCACCACACGTAGTGTCTTTTCCTCCTGCAGATGAACTAGAGTGCTTTTTACCAAAAGCGCGTCTAGATCATATGCAGGAATCCTGCGTCATCAGAGGAGAAGGAGAAGGCACTACGTTCAGAGGGGAAAAGAGCAAGGTTGACAGGCTGCAGGGCAGAGCTGTACCCGTAGCCTGGAAAAAAGTGACATCACTATCCAGACATTAAAAGCTAATATCTCTGCAAATAATGATTTACAGTGAAAATAAAAGAAGGATTACAGCTTCAACAACAGTGAGCTATAAAAGAAAGTCAAGTTTAACTAAGGTGAGCGTTCCCCTTTAAATCGGTCCTGTCACATTGAAAAATGTTTGCATATAAGAAAACTTCATTCAGAACTGCATATCTTTCATGTTAGTCAAAAGTCCAGCAGATGTATAGTTTAGGAGACATTCACATTTTTATTTCTGAAAAAAATTAAAGTCTCATGGTGCAGCACAGAGCTTAAAGGGGAACATTTATATGAGAAAAAGTTTTGCCCCCTCGTATATCTGGGAGGATAATGTTTGCCGCAAGAAGTAAAGGGGGATTGGGGGTGCCCTGTTTAGGAAGATATGCACATGCGAGTTTGTTGGTTCGCATCATGAATATGCAATATAAGTCGAAACTTGAAGATTGGCAATATATTGAACAAGAATTGATTGGTATTGCTAGGTTGGATTCTTTATTGTGGTATCATAAGGATAGGATAAAGATGCTGAAGAAGAGAGGTCTCCCTATGGTTATTGATAATTTGCCTAGAATATTGAATGCCTTTTAAATATAGGATGGGGTGGAAAGTTATAGAGGATACCCCCCTGGATACTTTGCAAGATAATATGGAGAATATGAATCTGAGAGGATGGGCAAATAGTAGTGAAAGAAAAATCGGTGACTTACTGAAGGATGGTAAAATGAAATCTTTTTCTCAGTTGGTTACCGATTTTAAAATTAATAGTAGTGAATACTTTAAGGTATTAAGGATTAAAGATTATTTACGTATTCACCTCTGTAAGGAGGCTCAGGACAGTGTACGTATACGAGTAATAAGCTTGTACAATGGGAGGGATAGGAAGAGGTTGTTAAGGAATTGGTATGAAGTAATAGAGTGGTTAGAACCCCCCTTAAAGATGATAGCAGTAGAGGCATGGCAGAGGGAGTTAGGGCATGATATTTCTTTTGAAGCATGGAAGGATAGTTTGGTAGGTATCAGTCGGGTAACCCATTGTTTAAATATGGTGGAGTTGCATTACAAGATTATGCTGAGGTGGTATATGGTCCCGGTGAGAATTGCTAAATATAGTACGGGTATGACAGGTGTATGCTGACGTTGCAATTCTCATCAGGGGACGAATATACATATGTGGTGGAAGTGTGAGAGAGTATATAAGATTTGGGAAGAGTTGTTTGGATTAATCTCAAATTTGATGGAGGTTATAATTCCTCCTTCGCCTGAAAGGGCGATTTTTCATCATGATCTTGGGACATTTAAGATTTATGATAGAATGTGGATCATACAGTGCTTTTTGGCAATGAAAATTGTGATTGTGAGGAAATGGCGGGAACAGGAAGGGATTGAGATTCAGGTTATAATAAATCAGATCAGATATCAGCGTTTGATGGAATATGGTTATTATTTGGTAGTGCAGAGACTGGAGAAGTTTCATCTTATTTGGGGGAAATGGTTACGGAAGTTTCCGTTAAAGTAGACTAGGGGTCGAGCTCAACCGCAATATTTGGGAGGTTTTTTTTTTGTGATATGGTGATATGTATATTTGTTGTGTAATATGTCTGTGTTTTGTAACTTGTCTTCAAAAAATAAAGATTAAATGAAAAAAAAAAAAAGAAAAAGTTTTGCCCATAGGCTTTAAATTAGCCCAAATACATTAGCCTTGGTATTTTTTTTAAATTTTACCTACCTAGTATTTAAGCTACGGAGACCTGAACTGTGCCACTTCTGCTTTCTGCGGCACACTGTATGTGTGGCACAACGGAGCAGGACTTGCCACCTCCCTCCCAGCTACCCAGGGAGCGCATTCACGCTTCCCTTCATAGGTGTATTTATGTGGGCTATCGTTACAGCAAATGGAGGGGGGCATGGGTTGACAACCACTATACTAAACTATAAATCTGCTTTGATTTGACTGACACATAGGCAGTTTTTAAAGGGATAGTAATACTTCGTTTTAACTTTATTTTATTTTGTAGGTATTAAAAAAACATGAAGAATGATATAAGCCTTATCTCTCAAACCTTTATGGTTTAAGAGATATTCACAAGCAAAATGTCCCCCTCCCACCCCTTTTACTGATGTAACACTTTTCAGCCAGGGCAGAAGGGAGGTGCCCAGGTAGACTGCAGAGAGGGACAATCTTCAATTAAGATAAGGGAAAAACCTGAAACACTTGTGAAGGGGGGCAGGGATTTCATTGTTTTCATAGGAATAAGAGTGTCCCCTTCTGTTATCTGTCTGGTCTATGGACTGCATTCCACATCAGAGAAGAGATTGTTTACAGTAGGTAAAAGGGGCGGGAGGGGGAAACTTTGCTTGTGAATATCTCATAAACCATAAAGGTTTGAGAGATAAGACTTATATCATTCTTCATGTTTTTTTAATGCCTACAAAATAAAATAAAGTTAAAACGAAGTATTACTATCCCTTTAACAAAGATTTAAGTTATGCAAACTTGATTCAAGGTGACAGGCTCTTTTTAAATAGAGGGATAAGACTTGTAAGGTAACCACATATCCCTTTAAATCAGGAATACTTATGACACCTTCATTCTATATAACACACAAATCAGTGCAACCCTGCAGTGTGTTGTGTTTTATGTGCCCCTGATTTAAAGGGATAAGTTATCTCCTTATATATGAGCTGTCTGTGAAGAAGCAGACAAGGTATCTGTTCTTCAGATCACTCTTAGTTGTACTGACATATGATGTAACTTGTTTACTTATTTCCACATTACCAAAACCAGCATAAGAACAACTGTGGTCAATGGCCCAATTGCCCTTTGATGTGTGACAAGGCTGGATTTCTTCAGCCTGTTTTATAACTCCTTCTTTTATCTGTGGGATTTTGCATCACCTAGGGTGGTTTTGAGTCATATTGACTTGGCTCGCCCTGGTACACTATATTTTTAGTGTTGGAGTTGTGCAATAATTCCTACACGAATAGGTATTTTAATGCATTAATCGAGTCACCCTTTCATTTCAGTTACTCATGTTTTTACGACAATTTAAATAATATACTTGTTTCATCCACAGGAAGGATTTAAAAGCTTAATGAGTGTCAGCATCTGAATTCTAAGAACACATTTACTTTGTAAGTTGTATGATATCACTGTTGTAGCCCTATTTCAATTGAAAGCTACATGGCATCACTTGCTTTACATCACAATAGTAATTCCAATTTTAAAATTAACAGTGGGTGGGCTGGGACAATGGGCTGTTACGATAGTAGAAATAGGCCACTTGATTGTATTTACCCCCCAGGCCACAAGGTGCTATCCATCCCCTGATTTGGGGTCTATCAGTCTGATTGAGGAGGAGGGCCCCTGCTTGGTCAAGCCCAATATATGGGTACTGCCTATAACCTGCTCATGACTGCCCTGCTTCACAATGCATTGGACACCTTTCTGTTATTCAAAGGCTTAAAGACATAACAATACATTATTGTGGAAATATATGTATGAGAGTGCTTTTCTTGTTCAGTAAAACAATGGTATTCCCTTCTGGGAGATACTTCAATCAAAAGTTATAACATCTCAAGCCAACATTTCTTTTCTCCTATAAAATTGCCCAGACTGCGGTGGTCTTTCATTACCTCCTATGGTGAATTTTTGTAGACCAACTGTAATGCTCTCCAGATACTGAAATAGAGAGGCATTATCTTCAGCTGTTTTAACTTTTGAATAACGAATCTCCCTGCAGTAGGAGTACACTTGTTTTTCTCAGGAGGAGAAGCCAAAATGTATTTCTTTCATAAAAAAATGACTATCCATTTAAAGGAATATATTTTATCTCTCCTATCTGACACCATGTAGCAGCCACAAATGTCATTGTTACTGAAGAATATGACTAGAGATGGGGGTTATGCACTAAGGTATAATAAAAGTGAGATAAATACTCCTGGATGATAGGCAACCTTTGTCTCTCCGACTGTTGGGGGCCATCCATTGGTTGGGGATGATGGGAGTTCCAGTTGCCATCAGCTAGAGAACCACATGTGACCTACCACTTTGAAACTGTGAATTCCTGGGATATTCTAATGGGTCTATACAATATAATAATAATAATAATAACTAGTATTTATATAGCGCCTTTCTCCCAGTGGGACTCAAAGCGCTTTCAGCGCATGCTCTCGGAATTAACCGAATCGGCAGCTGAAATAATAGTTGTTATTATTACCCAATACAAGATCACATCAACCTGAGAGATGTTAGGACACCGGTTCCATAGAATAACTTAGGAACTGAAGAGCTTATTTAGTATTTATCACATCTTAGTACCTCTGCCTGCTGAGACTGGTTTAATAATCAGAACAAATTCATCAAACCAACTGAACCATAGGGGACAAATGTAAAAATAAAAAACAGAATTCTCATTTATTTAACCCTTTGAGTGCCAGAGGGGTGTGCAATGCGTTGTATACCCCTCTGGTACTCAAAACGTTAAATGAGGCTTTTAACCCCTTGAGTTGTAGAGAGGTCTTCAATGCAATGTGAAAATGTTTTGGAGAATTAGCTAGCATTTAATGGGTTAATGGCTCCATTTTAATCATTGGGGTTTTTTTGTTCCGTATGCTGCAGTTGGTTTACGCTAGAAATACTCCCTTTTTTTTTCTTTTTTTTTTGAGAGAATCAAAAAAGCAAGTACAAGTGATTCAAGAATACCAAGAAAAGAACATTAAAAGAGCCAAAAGTTCCAATCAGTGAGCATAGCATAATAGACTGTATGGAGGAAGGTTTGTGGTGGGGAGAAAGGAGGAGTCAACATGCAAAGCATCATGATAGAAATCAAGGAGGCAGAGTCCGCAAGAAAAGAGGAGGCGAGCACAGGTGAGAGTAATAGAGACAAGGACAGAAGAGAAAAGATAGAGATGAGAAGACAGAAGAGGGAGGGGGAAGAGAAAGGGAGATAAGAAATAGAGTTCATAGAGAGATTAGAGGTAGGAGGGGAGGTAACAAAGGATAAAAAAGATACAGGAAGGGGAAGGGCTGCTGAATTTAAGAATCTTTGCAAACGGCCAAAAATGTCTAGAAAGTCCACAGCTCAATTAATCCTATATAATAATTTGCTAGAAGTGTTTAACAACGCAGTCATGCGCAGTAGAGATTGCTGCACTTGCTGCAGTCATGCGCAGTAGAGACTGCCCGCGGCTCGGCTAATACAGGACAGCTCTCTATCAGTCGCGGTGCGAGCAGTTTTTACTGTGCATTACTGCCCTGCGACCACCTGGCAGTGGCACTGTGGCCAGTGTAACGGGCTCTTCAACTAACTGAATAATAATAAAGGCGTTCCATGTCCAGCAGACGAGTAACTTCTCCCCTCCAGTCTGATGCCGTCAGTGGAGTTGGTTGTAACCACAAAAGTGGGATCCAGATTTGCGCTGCTGAGAGCAGTAGAGACCAAGTTGGAAGTATATGAGGAGAGATGGGGACCCTAAATTTGAGTCAGACGGCTCAGGCCAGACTGAGAATAGCATAATATGAGGAGAAATGGAGATAATAAAACTTGAAATAAAGCATATGTGATCATGTATCTGTGACCAATACGTTAGAAGTAATGTGCAGTACCATCAAATATGAGCCAATGAAGCTGCAGGAGAGCTGCATCTCCAGCAGACGTTGGGGGAGTGCGGTTTACTTTTGGAAAGAAGTAGAGGAGATCTATACCACCTAACCAGGATTTTATAATTAGTTTCCCGGTACTTGGAGTTTTTGACACGGTGCCAAGAGTTTTTGAATGATAGACTCCATTGGTCGTCTGTAATGGAGATCCCTAATTCGGTTTCCCAGGTGTTTTTGCTCCACGTGAGAAGGTCAAAGAGTTAGAGTCCAAAGCAGTCATTAAAAGAGCACAGAGCGTCGAAATGCCTTTGGGAATGGGAGTATCTCCCAAAAGCATTTTTTCATAGGGGGTGAGAGGTCTAGGGCAGAAAGTATGTAAGGGGGGTGAACATAGAAAATGCTTAACCTGCAAATACCACCCGCATTCTCTGTGAGGCAGCTGAAAGTTGGAACAAAGAAATTGAAAAGAGGGCAGTCCTTGATCTGGAATCAAGTGGTCAAGGTCAGTTAAACCCGCCTGAGTCCAAGCAACATAAGCTGAACAGTCCTGTCCTTGAGGAAAATCTGGATTCCCAAACAAGGAGCAGAGTGGCGAGGGAGATGGAGCTAAAGCAAAAGATCTGGCACAAATTCGAAATGTGTGAGACAGTATTGGCTGGAATCTAACAATAGTCGGGTCGTGCGAGGGTTGAGACCACAGGAGTTGACGTAGGGTAAGAGAATGTAACAGCCATGCCCAATCTTTATCTGGTGGATATCTGACAAGCTCTAGAAGAGTTAGGAGAGAGATGGCTTGGTGATAGATGTTGATATCTGGTAGACCTAAGCCACCTGATAGTGGGTGGCGAGTCAGAATTTTGTGGTGTATTGTAGGGCATTTTTTGTGCTAAACAAAGGAATGAATCAACTTCTAAATGCAGAGAAGGGATAGAGAAGGAAGGGGGAGAGGTAGGGCTCGAAGTACATAGCGAATATTGGGAAGGAGGACCGTCTTAACTAAATTGATCCTACCTATCCAAGATACAAAGATGCTCCCAGAATTCTCAATATCCTGACTAAGGGAAAGAATCAATCGATCCAGATCATGGGTAACCAGATCAGATAAGCGAGGTGTCAGATGTATACCCAATGATTTAAGGGAAGTCGAGACCCAAGGAAAGGGATAGGAGGCAGTAGGGTAGGTCTGTAGAGTGGCTTAGTTAATCTTCATACCAGACAAAGTTCCATATTGAGATAACAAATCTGATAAAGTGACTAGAGATTCAACGGGGGAAGTAAGGTAGGCCAAGATATCATCGGCAAAACATGTCAGCTTGACAGAGGAAGGCCCTATTTTGATACCATGAATGTTAGCGTTGTTCCTGATTGAGGCGAGAAGGGGTTCTAATGTAAGGACAAAGATAGTAGGGGAGAGCGGGCAACTCTGACAGGTACTGTTTGAGATGGAGAAGGAAGGCGAGAGAAGACCATTGACCAAGACCCTTGTGGTAGGCGATGCATAATGGGGTAGTATGGCTGTAAGTAGGCGTGGGCCAATACCAATCCACTGCAGTACTGCTTCCATAAAGGTCCAATCCACCCGGTCAAAGGCCTTCTCTGCATCTAGAGAAAGAAGAAGGGTAGGGTCACTGGAGATTTGGGATGAATGAATCAGGGAAATAGCTTTTACAATGTTGTCCCTGGCTTCATGCCCTGGAACAAAACCAGACTGATCAAGGCCTATGAAGGATGGAAGGGATTTCTGAAAGCGAGAAGCGATAACTTTAGCGAAAAGTTTTACATCTGTGTTCAACAGAGAAATCAGCCTATAGCTACTACACAGACCGCGGTCTTTACCCGGTTTTTTGGATGACAGTGATATTAGCCGACAAAGAGGAAGGTTGCCATTAAATACCTTCCAGAATTGAATTGAAGGTGAGTTCCAAGTGTGGCAATAGAGTGGTGAGAAAACATTTATAATAATGAGTCGTCAGGGCCAGGGCTTTTTCCAGTTGGTGTAGATTTAAGGGCCTGACAGATCTCAGTGGATGTAATAGGTAATTCCAAAGAAGATATGATAGGATCCGAGAGATGCTGTAAATCGGCTTTAGCCGAAAAATCATTGATCGATATATCTAGTGTAGGTGCCAATGGATCTGAAGAATGAACATTATACAGTGAGGTGTAATAGTCACAAAAAGCCTTTGAGATTTGCTCATATAGGTGGGCAGTGTTGTTCGGGCCTAATTTAATTTCCTGTACATGAGATAAAGCTCTACCCTTGCAGACAAGATTTGCGAGGGTTTTCCCCAGTGAAATATCTCTGATATCGACACCACATGTAAGATTTAAGGGTTTGAGAGCGTAAGTGAGCTGCTAAGTCCGAGCGTAATGTGGCCAGCTTACGAAGAATAGAAGAGGACAGTGATCTTTTATGCAAGGATTCCAAGTGTCTGATGGAAGAATGGAGCGAGTCAATAACTTTCCAATGTCGTTTTTTGCACCAGCTATTTTCAGAAACAAAAGATCCTCTGATATAACATTTGTGGGCTTCCCATATTGATATCCTGGATACATCCGGCGCATCATTAGTGTGAAAGAACAAGTCGAGATCGGAGTTAATGCATGAAACTAGTGAAGCTTCCTAGAGGAGAGCTTTATCCAACCTCCAGGTATCAGAAAAAGTTGTAGCCGGAGAAACCGAGACGGTCAAAGCAACAGGAGCATAGTCAGAAAGTGTAATACTGTCGAGAGTAGGAAGAATGAGGGTGGGAAAAGAAAGTATAGTCTCTAGAGGCAGGATGAAATGCGCACCAGGCATCCATATCCATTTTAGGGCCCACCAAGGAATGTTGGGGAGGACTAGATCTGGATAAGTCCAAAGAGGGAGAAATACACCCCTTTTTACATTGTGCATATAACCCATAGTGCATAAAAGGGTAATTCTCCTTTTAGTAAATATAGACCAATAACAGGTTAGATAGTAAAGAGAAAGTAACCCTTTATTTTGACATTACACATTTACACACTTGCAGAATATGTCAACAAATTATATTACATTATTTTTTTCATGTCCTTCACAGTGACTACCCTGGATCTGTGTCCACAGAGTTTTCTGGTCAGTTGCCCATCAAAGCAGGACAGTGATACAATGTAACAGAATACCTGCAGCACTGAGTAGTCTGTATATTCATTTGTTTACATTGTATTTTTTATTTTTTTTTTTACATTGCTACACTATCCCTGCTTCATAGTCCCCAACTGAAATTTCTTTGCTAAAAGTTCAAGGACGCTGACTATCAGGGACATAAATACGTAAAAAAAAAATGTGAAGATGAAAAAAGGACACAATTTTACTTAAATATATTACGCACTTGAAGTGTATTTGACACTATTGCTTTCTTTTGCCTGTAGTTATATAGGGCACAATAAATGAGAATATTCATAATGCTTCTGACCTCACTATAGGAAGTGTTCCTTCTAAGGTGAGCACTGGTGAACAAGCCAGCAATGAAAGAGTTAACTCCTTCAAGACCAAAGGGGAGGGGAGGGGTGGTCCTCAATGGGTTAAGGATGCATCATAGCAGGGAGGTGAAGGACAGTGCCTTACAGTGTAGTAAATCTGGACAAATAATATGTAGCTGAGTAAGTAAAATGGGTACTCACAATACAGAGATGCTAACTCAATCTGTGGTAGCAGACATCACTTGAGGAGGATACTATTGCTGCCCCCACACAAGAAAATGCTGACCTTGTGGCTCTATCCTGAGGTCAGAGGTCCAGATGGATGACCAGTAAGATACGTGCAAAACACAAAGGAAAAGGACAAGAGAGCACTTCACAGTGCTCCAATACAGTGATGAATAAGTGCATGATGTGTGTAATAAAACGTTAGACGATACTCACTTAAAGTGTACATATAAACATGCATTCTATCCACCATCTTTGTCTTGATAAAGGTCTGATGACTAAAACTCCCCATTATTCTTAACCATTTGCCTAATAAAATTATTTTAAAAAAGTCCCACGGGTGCTGCCCCCTCTTTATATTGGACATATGCTATTCTACTATGGGAATGTGCACCTGGACAATTATTCTGTTGGAGTCAGTGCTACCACCACCCTACATCAATGTATATATAGCTATATCTATATATCTATATATATATATATATATATATATATATATATATCAGGGCTTAAAATTTGAAGTCCTTTGCTACTAGCCAGACCTGAAAAGTTGCTCAGTACTGCAAGCCAAAACATACCCACCAGGCCTGAATTTCTACTCGCCAGGGCTAAATTTTCACTCACCATTGGCTAGTGGCAAGTGGAAATTTTGAGCCCTGTATATATACATACAGCGCTGTGCAAAAGTCTTAGGAAGGTGTGAAAAATGCTGTAAAGTAAGAACAGAAATAGACATTAATAGTTTATTTTTATCAACAAACTGATAGTGAGTGAACAGAGGAAAAATCTAAATCAAATCAATATTTGGTGTGACCACTAGTGTTGAGCGAGCATGCTCGGCCGATGCTCGGATCGGCTCGAGCATCGCTCTGCTCGGCACATGGCGGTACTCGTACGAGTACCGCATGTGCTCGCCCGCCATGTTCGGGTCTCCTCCCCGCACGTTTTGCGGCTGCTGCGCAGCCAATAAACGTGCAGGGAGGCTCTGACATCGGTGTAATGCCAGCAGCCATGTTGGCTGCTGGCATTACACTGATTGGCTGGCCAGAACCCGTGGTCGGGTGCTGTATAGCACCTGACCATCGAGTTCGGCTCAGTCTGAGCCAGGGAGAGCTGAGGATAGGAAGGGAAAGGCAGTGTAGGGAGGAAAAAAAAAAATTGTGAAAAAAAAGAACCAAAAGTCCTTTTTAGGACTACTGTGTGTGGGGGCAGCAGGTTATTTTGTGTGGGGGGAAAAAAAAAAAAAAAAAAAAAAAAAAAAAATATTCTGTTTAGTGTGAAAAGTTGCAGATTAGAGCACATTCTGTTTAGTGTGCACAGTTGCAGATTAGAGCACATTCTGTTTAGTGTGCAAAGTTGCAGATTAGAGCACATTCTGTTTAGTGTGCAAAGTTGCAGATTAGAGCACATTCTGTTAAGTCTTCAAACTAAAATATCAAAGTCACATATTCCATTCAGTGTGCGTCGCCGCAGTTTAGCAGCACATTCTGTGTACTGTGCAGAGTTGCAGAATAGGAAGAAATACTGTTAAGTCTTCAAACTAAAATATCAAAGTCACATATTCCATTCAGTGTGCTTCGCCGCAGTTTAGCAGCCTATTCTGTGTACTGTGCAGAGTTGCAGAATAGGAAGAAATACTGTTAAGTTTTCAAACTAAAATATCAAAGTCACATATTCCATTCAGTGTGTTTCACCGCCGTTTAGCAGCCTATTCTGTGTACTGTGCAGAGTTGCAGAATAATAAGAAATACTGTTAAGTTTTCAAACTAAAATATCAAAGTCACATATTCCATTCAGTGTGTTTCACCGCCGTTTAGCAGCCTATTCTGTGTACTGTGCAGAGTTGCAGAATAATAAGAAATACTGTTAAGTTTTCAAACTAAAATATCAAAGTCACATATTCCATTCAGTGTGTTTCACCGCCGTTTAGCAGCCTATTCTGTGTACTGTGCAGAGTTGCAGAATAATAAGAAATACTGTTAAGTTTTCAAACTCAAATATTAAAGTCACATATTCCATTCAGTGTGTTTCACCGCCGTTTAGCAGCCTATTCTGTGTACTCTGTACAGTTGCAGAATAATAAGAAATACTGTTAAGTTTTCAAACTCAAATATTAAAGTCACATATTCCATTCAGTGTGTTTCACCGCCGTTTAGCAGCCTATTCTGTGTACTGTGCAGAGTTGCAGAATAATAAGAAATACTGTTAAGTTTTCAAACTAAAATATCAAAGTCACATATTCCATTCAGTGTGTTTCACCGCCGTTTAGCAGCCTATTCTGTGTACTGTGCAGAGTTGCAGAATAATAAGAAATACTGTTAAGTTTTCAAACTCAAATATTAAAGTCACATATTCCATTCAGTGTGTTTCACCGCCGTTTAGCAGCCTATTCTGTGTACTCTGTACAGTTGCAGAATAATAAGAAATACTGTTAAGTTTTCAAACTCAAATATTAAAGTCACATATTCCATTCAGTGTGTTTCACCGCCGTTTAGCAGCCTATTCTGTGTACTCTGTACAGTTGCAGAATAATAAGAAATACTGTTAAGTTTTCAAACTCAAATATTAAAGTCACATATTCCATTCAGTGTGCTTCGCCGCAGTTTAGCAGCCTATTCTGTGTACTGTGCAGAGTTGCAGAATAGGAAGAAATACTGTTAAGTTTTCAAACTAAAATATCAAAGTCACATATTCCATTCAGTGTGTTTCACCGCCGTTTAGCAGCCTATTCTGTGTACTGTGCAGAGTTGCAGAATAATAAGAAATACTGTTAAGTTTTTAAACTAAAATATCAAAGTCACATATTCCATTCAGTGTGTTTCACCGCCGTTTAGCAGCCTATTCTGTGTACTGTGCAGAGTTGCAGAATAATAAGAAATACTGTTAAGTTTTCAAACTAAAATATCAAAGTCACATATTCCATTCAGTGTGTTTCACCGCCGTTTAGCAGCCTATTCTGTGTACTGTGCAGAGTTGCAGAATAATAAGAAATACTGTTAAGTTTTCAAACTCAAATATTAAAGTCACATATTCCATTCAGTGTGTTTCACCGCCGTTTAGCAGCCTATTCTGTGTACTCTGTACAGTTGCAGAATAATAAGAAATACTGTTAAGTTTTCAAACTCAAATATTAAAGTCACATATTCCATTCAGTGTGTTTCACCGCCGTTTAGCAGCCTATTCTGTGTACTCTGCAGAGTTGCAGAATAGGAAGAAATACTGTTAAGTTTTCAAACTCAAATATCAAAGTCACATATTCCATTCAGTGTGTTTCACTGCCGTTTAACAGCCTATTCTGTGTACTCTGTACAGTTGCAGAATAATAAGAAATACTGTTAAGTTTTCAAACTCAAATATTAAAGTCACATATTCTGTGTAAGATGAAGAAGGCGGGTAAAAAGGGACGGGGAAGTGGACGTGATCCTGAAAGTTCAGGGCGCGGGTCAGGACGCGGAGAAACTGTGCCTGGTGCCAGAGCACAAGAAAGAAAGACATCCACCATACCTAGCTTCATGTGTAATTTTACAGGGCGTCGCAGGACATCACTCTCGAGGTCCGACCACTGCGAACAGGTGGTCGGTTGGATGACAGCTGATACTGCTTCCAGTCGGTTAAGCACCACCCTGTCTTCCACCAAGTCCACTCTCAGTAGCCAAGAGTCTGGTCAACATAATCCTCACTCTGATCATCCTTCCTCCCACCATACACGGTCTGGTCAAAGAAGTGATCCCACACTGGGATATAGTGAGGAGCTCGTCTCATCACCAATCCTTCATTTGACCCTCTCTCCAAGCACGCTTGCAGAGGAACATGACATCTTGTGCCCTGATTCACAACCTCTAGAGGCTACCCAATCACAAGAAGATGACAGATGTGAACGGCATTTAAGGTCAAAGGAAGTAGTGGATGATGATGATGATGATGAGACACAGTTGCCATTAAATCAACCACTATTTCCGTCTCAAGACCTTGTTGAGGAGAATGTTATACAGTTGTCAATGACTGAGTATGTGGTGGGATCAAGACTTGAGGAGGATGATCAGAGTGAGGAAGTGGAGGAGGACTTGGTGGACGATGAGGTGACTGACCCCACCTGGGAAGGTGTAGAGCCGAGCGATGACAGCAGTCCTGAGGGTGAGCCATCTGCAGCACCGCAACAGGCTGGAAGAGGCAGTGGTGTGGCTACAGAAAGAAGGCGGACCGCACCAAACCGGCCCGCAAATGTTCCACGGAGCACCCCCTTGCGTAAATCTACCTTGCCAAGGGGTAGGTGTTCCGCGGTATGGCGTTTTTTTAAGGAAAGTGCGGACGACAAAAGAATTGTAGTTTGCAACCTGTGCCACACCAGAATGAGCCGAGGTATGAACACTAGAAACCTCACCACCACCAGCATGATCCGACACATGGCATCCAAGCACCGTAGTAAGTGGGAGGAACGCCTGGATCGCCCATCTGTGTCTGCAGGCCACACCACTGCCTCCTCTTCCCCTGTTTTCGGTGCCGGCCAATCGCCTGTCGAAGGCGCAGGCCCGCATACCTCCCGCCCTGCACCTGTACCATCTGAAGCACCATCAGCGACCACATCCACTTCCCTGTCCCAGCACAGCGTCCAAATGTCGTTACCCCAGGCATTTGAGCGCAAGAGAAAGTACCCAGCCACCCACCCACAGGCCATAGCACTAACCTCACACCTTTCAAAATTACTGGCCATCGAAATGCTGCCATTTAGGCTTGTGGACACTGAGTCCTTCCGCAGCCTGATGGCAGCAGCTGTCCCTCGGTACGCGGTCCCCAGCCGCCACTACTTTTCCCGGTGTGCCATCCCCGCATTACACCACCATGTGTCCCGTAACATCACCCGTGCCCTGACCAACGCAGTTACTGGGAAGGTCCACTTAACGACTGACACATGGACAAGTGCTTGTGGCCAGGGACGCTACATTTCCCTGACGGCACACTGGGTGAATGTCGTGGAGGCTGGGAGCGACTCGGACCCTGGGATGGCACGGGTGCTACCCACGCCGAGGATTGCGGGCCCTACCTCCATCAGGGTTTCCACCAGCACCTACGTTATTGGCTCCTCCTCCTCCGTTTCCACCTCCGAATTCTCTACACACAGCGCCACTCCCCCATCAGCCAGTAGCTGGAAGCAGTGTAGCACTGCAGTGGGGAAGCGTCAACAGGCCGTGCTGAAGCTGATCTGCCTTGGGGACAAACAGCACACGGCCTCAGAGCTGTTGCAGGGGATTAGTCACCAGACCGAGCAGTGGCTCTCGCCACTCAACCTGCAAGCAGGCATGGTTGTGTGTGATAATGGGCGTAACTTGGTGGCGGCTTTGGAGCTCGGCAAGCTCACACACGTACCATGCCTAGCGCATGTATTTAATTTAGTGGTGCAGCGATTTCTAAAAACCTACCCCAATGTGCATGATCTCTTGACCAAGGTGCGCCGCGTGTGTGCACATTTCCGTAAGTCATCAACAGCTTCGGCCGGCCTGTTGAAGCTGCAGCAGCGCTTACAATTGCCAGCTCACCGGCTGCTGTGTGACGTGAGCACGCGCTGGAACTCCACCTTCCACATGTTGGCCCGGCTTTGTGAGCAGCAGAGGGCAGTAGTGGAGTACCAGCTGTTACACGGTCGTCGCCTCTCCGTTCAACTTCCTGTAATCAGAAGTGAGGAGTGGGAATGGATGTCAGACCTCTGCGAGGTTTTACGCAATTTTGAGGAATCGACACAGATGGTGAGCGGCGATAACGCTATTATCAGTGTAACCATCCCACTTCTGTGTCTGCTGAAACGCTCGCTGCTCACAATTAAAACCGACGCTTTGCATGTGGAAGAGGTGGAAATGGGGGAGGAAGAGCTTACACAAGGTGATAGCCAGAGCACCCTCACTTCGTCTTCTCAGCGACAATTGGAGGAGGCGGAGGAGGAGGAGGAGGAGGAGGAGGAAGACACGGTTGCCTCCGCTACAGAGGGTAGCCATGGAACTTTAGTTCCATCTCTTCAGCGTGGGTGGGCAGAAGAGGAGGAAGAGGATGAGGATATTGAGAGTCATCCTCCTGGTGAGGACAGCGAAATCTTGACTGTTGGTACTCTGGCACACATGGCTGACTTTATGTTAGGCTGCCTTTCCCGTGACCTACGCGTTGTACGCATTTTAGACAACACGGATTACTGGGTGTTCACCCTTCTGGACCCCCGCTACAAAGAGAATTTCTCATCTCTCATTCCTCCGGTGGAGAGGACAAGCAAAATGTTGCAATACCAGAAGGTTCTTGTCGAAAAATTGCTCCAAAATTTTCCATCTGACAACGCTGGCGGCAGAGTACGTGCTACCTTGGCCAACCGAGAAGGGGAGAAAAGGGGAGCACACAGCAGTTCCGAGAAAGGCAGGGCAACACTCTCCAAGGCGTGGGACACCTTCATGACACCCCGCCAGCACCCTCACCCTGATGCGCAGCCTAGTGTCACAAGGAGGGAAAAGTTTTGGAAGATGGTGAAGGAGTACGTAGCAGACCGTGTCAGCGTCCTCAATGATCCCTCTGTGCCTTACAACTACTGGGTGTCCAAGCTGGACACGTGGTATGAACTGGCACTCTACGCCTTGGAGGTGCTGGCCTGCCCTGCCGCCAGCGTTCTGTCTGAGCGGGTATTTAGTGCTGCTGGTGGCATCATAACAGATAAGCGTATCCGCCTTTCCACCGACAATGCTGATAGGTTGACACTTATAAAAATGAACAAGGCCTGGATTTCCCCTGACTTCTCCACTCCACTGGAGGAAAGCCCCGGGGGAACATAAACTCAACTCACTTTATATATGTTATTTACAATGATGGGAATACTCTGTATTCCCATTCACCCCTTCCACCCAAAAAACGGGTATATGGTTGACTCTTAATCTTCTCATCCTCCTCCTCCTCTTCCATATGCCCTGGGATATAATTTTTATATAGGGCCAGCTCACCAGCGGGCCCTGTGATATAATTTTTATATAGGGTCAGCTCACCAGCGGGCCCTGTTTGACAATTTTTATATAGGTCAGCTCACCAGCGGGCCTTCTCATATAATGTTTTATTGGGTCAGCTCTCTAGCGGGCCCTCTCATATAATGTTTTATAGCGTCAGCTCACTAGCGGGCCTTCGCATATAATGTTTAGGATGGTCAGCTCTGCAGCAGACCCTCACCCATAATGTTTTAGATGGTCAGCTCAGCGCACGTTTCCATCTTAATCATGGCCTCAGTTCTGAAAATCAAGGAAATTTTTGGGAGAATTTGCCTCTGCGCACGTTTCCCTCTTAATCATGGCCTCAGTTCTGAAAATCAAGGAAATTTTTGGGAGAATTTGCCTCTGCGCACGTTTCCCTCTTAATCATGGCCTCAGTTCTGAAAATCAAGGAAATTTTTGGGAGAATTTGCAGATGATATACAAGTAAATATACAGCAAATATTGTTTGGTAACAATTTTTCGCCTAAAGTCGTTTTTATTTTCCTTTTTGTGTGTTTTATGGTCAGTCTGTAAAAATGGCGTACTACGGGCGAAAGATCGTTCCCAGCAGCGATGTTGGAGTCCAAGGTGCATCCAGACATCCTCCCTATGCTGTCCCTGAACCATTTCTGTAGTGTTTCCATCTTTTTCTGCCCTTTTCCTATGGACCAGGCACCCTCCCCTCATCAGAGCAGGGGGTGCCTGGTGTAATGCTCGAGTCCTCCCATTGACTTCAATGGGGCTCGGGTGCTCGGCCGAGCACTCGAGCCTCAGGGGGTGCTCGGTCAGAGCACCCGAACACCCGAGCATTGGGGTGCTCGCTCATCACTAGTGACCACCCTTCGCCTTCAAAACAGCATTAATTCTTCTAGGTACACTTGCACACAGTTTGTTAAGGAACTTGTCAAGTAGGTGGTTCCAAACATCTTGGAGAACTAACCACAGTTCTGCTGTGAAATTAGACATCCTCAGATGCTTCTCTTTTTGTTTTTGTGCATAGTTGAATTGCTTGGTCTTATTTCCACATTGGAGGTATGGCTTTTTGGTCACAAGTCTTCCATGAAGACCACTTCTGACCAGACTTCTCCGGACAGTAGATGGGTGTACCAGGGTCCCTCTGTTTTGTGCCAATTCTGAGCTGATGGCACTGCTGGACATCTTCTGATTGTGAAGGGAAGTAAGCATGATGTGTCTTTCACCTGCTTCACTAAGTGTCCTTGGCCGACCACTGCATCTACAGTCCTCTATGTTGCCTGTTTCTTTGTGTTTTTTTCAAAAGAGCTTGGACAGCACATCTAGAAACCTATGTCTGCATTTACATTTCTGTCTGGGAGAAACCTTGCTGATGCAGTATAACTGCCTTGCGCCTTGTTTCTATGTTCAGTCTTGCCATGGTATATGAATTTTGACATTATAGTGTCTTCAGCAACCTCACCTTGTTAGCTCAGTTGTTCCCTCACCCAGTTTTAATCCTCCTACACAGCTGTTTCTTTCAGTTAATGATTGTATTTCGACTTACATATTAAACTGATGATCATTAGCACCTGTTTGATATTATTGTTTAATCACACATTTGACTACAAAATCCCCGAATTTGTGCAAGTGTACCTAGAAGAATTAATGCTGTTTTGAAGGCAAAGGGTAGTTACACCAAATATTGATTTAAGGTAGTTTTTTCTTCTGTTCACTTACTATCATTTTGTTAATTGATAAAAATAAACTATTAACATGTCTATTTTTGAAATCATTCTTACTTTACAGCATTTTTCACACCTGCCAGAGACTTTTGCACTGTACTGTGTGCACTAACCAACCTTGATTAGTAATTAGAGATCGATTAGTTATTTTATTAGCTCTTATCTGGTTTGAATGGACCAATGTGATACTCCTATATAAACGCTAATTGAGAGGTCCTTCCTTTTCTTTTTTGATGTCCTCCTGATGAAATGGTCTAATTGATCATGAAACAAGTTGAGGGTTTTAATTGTGTTCCTGAATATGTATCCATTTTTATTTCTGTTCATTAATTCATTTAGACTTTTTAGAATTGAAACTCTGCTCATTGATTGATATTCCTGACTGGTGGATTAAAACTGAAGATATCTCTTTTGGTCCCATCCCAGGGAAGACCAGCACTACAAATCTTTGTATGCTTTTTCCTGGCTTTGTGATCTATCGCCGGTCAGTACCATAAAAGTGAGCTTCTTCTAACATTTTATCACAAAAATCACACACTTATTATTCACCATACTGGGATAGTGCAACGTGCTCACCTGTCCCTTACGTTTGTGTGTTGCAAGAATGCATCACGCAACCTTGTCCAGTTTTAATTATGCTTTGAACTCTTTAAGCCCTGGGTTTCTCACATTTGTTCACCTTAGACAATGGTCTCCATGTCCAAAAGAAAATGAGTCATTCTGGAGCAAACCAATTGCACCATAGAGGACAATTACAAATTCCCAATGATTTCAATGGGGCTTTTAACCCTTTGAGTGACAGAGAGGTATCCAAAGCATTTCACTGCATTTCAATGCTTTGGATACCTTACTGGTACTCAAAGGGTTTATTATTTGAATTTACAAAACATCTCCAATGCATTGTGAAAATGTGTTGGATAATTTTCTAGGATTTAAGGGGTTAATGGCCTCAATTTAACCACTGGACATCTCTAGCGCTCAAGGGAATAAAAACTCCTTTTAACCCTTTGAGTGCCAGAGGGGTTATGCCATACCTCCCAACATTTCAAATGGCAAAGAGGGACACGTGTTTTAGGTGGTGTTTCTAGGGGATTGGCTGGTGAGCGGGGCATTACTGAGAATGTTTAGGTTATTTCATTACCTATTGACACCTCTTTATGTACTTGAATAAATGATTTAGAAAGTCATCAAATTATTTCATTTACACAGACTCATTTATAAACATAGATAATGACATATGAAGTTTATTCAGTCATTAATGTGAGTTTTATTGTTGTGGAACAGTGTGCTACTTATACACACACCACACAATCTGATCTCCTAAGAAGAAGGATGCCAGGGTGGGAAGAGGGACAGAGAGATTAGGGTCTCAAAGAGACACTGTCCCTCTTAAAGAGGGACACTTGGGAGGTGTGGTATCCAATGCATTATACGCTGCTGGCACCCATAGGTTTAAATGTAAGGGGAATTTTTATTTGTACCCTATAGTGTAATTGGTTTGCTACTTGTTTCCTTTTGAGCAAAACGCCCTCAGAAACAGACAAGATTGTCATTTTTATTGCAGGGAGAAAATGGTCTGTATTCTAGTAAATGTCAATTCGTTATCCCTGGATCTTATCTCCAAAATTACTACTATAGTCTATGTGGAGGTTATGAGTGCTAATATTTTCACAGGTAATTGAATATGGCCAAAGTTCCACGGAAATACTTATCTTACCATTCACATCGAATTTCTTTAGCATATCCAGAAACAGACGCCTCTTCAACGGTGGAAGACGAACCTGACCAACATTCTCTCGAAGTGAAATATATGGAGGCGTGGGATAAGTGATGTCTTTAGGTTCCAGCCATTTTGACATAAGGTGAGTGACGGTCATCAGTGGGAAATTATCTGTGGAATTCTGTGCATACCATAAAATGATGGATATTTTAATCTGTAGTTTGAGTTAAGCAAGTTAAAAACATGTATATATATTATATTACAGTATATATTTCAATTGTGCCTGAATGCAGTATCTGCCAGAGAAGGCCACTGCCTAGGGTCCCAAATTCTGATGGATGCTCAGCCTTGCTGACCACACCCACTGAGATGAGCTGTAGGATAGGCCAACACTCCCGAACCAGAGATCCACTCCTGATTATGTTGATTGGCTTATTTATTATTTTATATGTTGTTGTAAAGTTGAGTTTATATACAGTTTTTGCCAGTTTACATAACATTGTACTGACACATTTATTTAAAATGGAACTAACACAATTACTTGGGTGGTTTTGCAAGAACTTTCCAAAACACCTATATTTATGTTAGTCATTCTTTATTTAAAACTATATGTTAATACATATTTGGCTTTATTTATTTGTCAGTTTATGCAAATAAGGCTGTACTGTCTGACACAGCCTGTTGTGTCAGATACTAACATGCCACTCTCCCTCCTAACTGCAACTTTCTACTGGATAATTTGCATAAACTAAAAGCTAAATATATCAAAAACTTTTATGTAGCGCGAGGTTCTTATGTCTCCATTTTAAACAATTCGACCTGGTTAATGTGGCTTTTAACCACTTGACATTTAATTTGCGAAGTTTCAAAAGAATTCCAAAACTGAATGGGTCATAAGTGCTGTAGCTTTGCTGAAGTACCCAATCTATCCAATTGTGCACATCCCCGACATTACAGAATGAATATATAAATAAGCTGTTTTAAAAGTGAGCAATTGTAAGTGTACAAGGAGATATTCTGGAGATAATCTGGAGGTGATCTGTGGTGATTGAAGTCAGAAAACAACTGCAAAATCTGAAGATATTTTCTCTTTGTCCCCTCATTACATTAGTGCTGTGAACATGTTAGGCATGTTGCAGTGCAATGGATTTGTTTTTCTCTCCCTGGAATCCTTTTGGAAGGTCAGAAGTTGTCCAATTTGTCAGCAATTTTCTGTTTGATATTGATAATTTGAAGGCAGAAATCTACAAGATGTCTGTGAACTCCTCACAGATACAAAAGAAACAAGTGCCACTGCCTCAAAGACTTCCAAGAAATGGTAGATGGACTACAGTTGCTTCTGGAAGGGTAAGAGTTGTATTTAAGAGGCATGTCCCACAGTCTGTGCCTCTTCATAATACTTTTGCTGCACTTTCAGAACAGTGACTTAATATTGGAACAACTATGGAAGCAGAGACTACTGGTTCACCAGCCTGTAATCCACAGGTAAATCACACTGCAGCCACTGACCAACTCTCAAAGGTAAGAAGTGAAAACTGCTTTGAGAGGAAGCATTTATTATTGGGGGATTCCATATTAAGTGGCATGACTCTGGAGGATAGTCATGGTGCTGGCAAAGAAGTCAGATGTCTTCCTGGAGCTACAGCTCACAGAGATAGAAGACACATTTTAAAAATTGTTAAGGAAGCAACAGAGAATGGAGAGTTGGATGTCATAGTCCATTTAGGGACAACTGATTTGGCTTGTTATGAGGTGAGTGTGGTAAAAAATGTTTTTAAGAAGCTATGTAAGACTCTGCAACAAGTTGCTTCCACTGTATCTGTTTCAGAGGTTCTTCCAGTGTAGGGCTGCAACTAACGATTATTTTGATAATCGATTAGTTGGCCGATTATTTTTTCGATTAATCGATTAATCGGATAAAAAAATGCTAATTTTTCATTATTTAAACTGATTTAATGAACAGTGTTAAAAACAAACAGCAGAATAAAAAACTTTACACATTAACATGTGTCATTGTTATTATTTTACTATGGGGTCTATGCACCTCTTTCTCCCCCCTTGTACTTCTCTCTCCCCCCTTGTGCCTCTATTTCTCCCCCCTTGTACTTCTCTCTCTCCCCCCCTTGTGCCTCTATTTCTCCCCCCTTGTACTTCTCTCTCTCCCCCACTTGTGCCTCTATTTCTCCCCCCTTGTACTTCTCTCCCCCCCTTGTGCCTCTATTTCTCCCCCCTTGTACTTCTCTCCCCCCCTTGTGCCTCTATTTCTCCCCCCTTGTACTTCTCTCCCCCCCTTGTGCCTCTATTTCTCCCCCTTGTACCTCTTTCTCCCCCTTGTACTTCTCTCCCATGTACTTCTCTCTCTCTCCCCCTTGTGCCTCTTTCACCCCCATGTACTTATCTCTCTCCCCCTTTTGCCTTTCACCCCCATGTACTTATCTCTCTCCCCCTTTTGCCTTTCACCCCCATGTACTTATCTCTCTCCTCCTTTTGCCTTTCACCCCCATGTACTTATCTCTCTCCCCCTTTTGCCTTTCACCCCCATGTACTTATCTCTCTCCCCCTTTTGCCTTTCACCCCCATGTACTTATCTCTCTCCCCCTTTTGCCTTTCACCCCCATGTACTTATCTCTCTTTCTCCCCTTGTGCCTCTCTCCCCCATGTACTTCTCTCCCCCTTGTGCCTCTCTCTCCCCCGTCCCTCTTTTTCACTTTCCTGCACTGATGACATCCGGAGCGCAACCACTCCAAACGCGGAGACGCCGCATGAAGCGTGCAGGGGTTTTCTTCCTCTGTCTGGGCACCAGTTTTAAACTGGCCTCAGAACAGAGGAAGAAAATACCTGCACGCTCCACGTGGCGTCTCCGCGTTTGGAGTGGTTGCGCTTCGGATGTCATCAGTGCAGGAAGTAAGACAGCAGTATCCGGCGGCTGTGGGGCTGCTGGGCGGCACAACTAATCGCTGCGCAACGAATCGATAATGAGAATCGTTGACAACGATTCTCATTATAGATTTTTATCGATTTCATCGATCCGTTGTTGCAGCCCTATTCCAGTGTATAAGGAAGATTATGGTAGGATGCAGCGAATTAGAGGCTTTAATTCATAGCTAGGGAAGCTGGGCCAAAAACATGGATTTGGCCTTGTTTCTCACACCAACTTTATTTAGTGTAACAAGGAATTTTACAAAAAGTATGGCTTGTATCTTTCTCAAAAGGGAAAAGAGGTTCTCAACAAGCAATTCAGAAGTTTTGTTAACAGGTATTTAAACTAGCAGAGGGAGCAATGGAATGATACAGGAGATAACCAATTGCCCCCCAGAGCATTGTACAGATGAATTTGATGAAGGTATGTCTGTGGCATATAGGTCAAAAACCAGTAGACTTCGAGCAATGTGTACAAATGCCCGCAGTTTAGGGAATAAGATCCCTGAACTCATTGCAATAATAACCAGTGAAGATGTGGACTTAGTGGGGATTACCGAGACCTGGTACAACTAATAAAATGACTGGGATGTAGAAATACCAGGGTATTCTCTATTTAGAGAAGACAGGAAAGGCAAAAAATGAGATGGTGTTGCCATTTATGTCAAAAATAGCTTAAAGGTTAATCTTATACAGGGTATGGAGGAGAATACAGAGACTGTATAGGTGTGCTCTATGGACCCCCAGGACAAGCAGAGGAGTTGGATCAACTGCTGGTCAAGGAACTGACTAAGATGACTGAGAAAGGTGAGGTTATTATTATGGAGGACTTTAATCTTCCTGATGTGGACTGGAAAAACCAAGCAGCAGGTTCAGCCAGGAGTAAAGATAGCCTAAATTCTTTACAAGGATTAGCTCTTAGTCAGTTAGTAGAAGAGCCAACTAGGAAGGAAGCCACACTAGATTTATTATTTACTAATGGAGATGTATCAGATGTAGCTGTAGGAGAGTGTTTGGGCTCCAGTGATCATCAATCTGTGTGGTTTAATATAAAGACAGAAGTGGACTTGTGCCACACAAAAACAAAGGTTCTAGACTTTAGAAAGGCTGATTTTTCTAAAATGGAAACATTTTTATGTCAGTCTTTAACAATTGCACTAGGCATGTCAGCAAGAATAAAAGAAAAAGAAAACCACTGTGGTACTCCACAGAAGTAGCAACTATAGTAGAGAAGAAAAAAGAAGCATTTAAGAAATATAAACAGATGCAGAAGGAAGAAGATAGGTATCGGTACAAAACTAGGCTGAAGGAGGCCAAATGCATTATTAGATGTGCCAAAGCACACACAGAGGAAAAAATTGCCCAGTCAATAAAAAAGGGGGATAAAACATTCTTAGATATATAAGTGAATGAAGGAAAATTAAACAAGGAATAGTCAGACTGAAAACATAAAAAGGAAACTGAGAATAAAGGGCTAGCTGACTGACTCAATATTTTAGTTCATTTCTTTACAGAAGAAGATGAAGGGAAAGGACCTCTGTTAGAAAAAAGAAATGGCAAGACAGGGGAAACATGCATGTTTATCGAGGAAGAAGTTCTACTTCAACTTTCTAATTTTAAAACAGATAAATCAATGGGACCGAAGGCATACACCCAAAGTTGTTAAAACAACTTAAGTGTGTTCTGGCAACACCTTTAACAGAATTATTCAATCAGTTGCTATTGACAGGAGCAGTTCCAGAAGATTGGAAGATAGTAAATGTAGTACCGCTTCACAAAAAATGTAGCAGGGAAGAGTCTGGTAACTACAGACCAGTAAGTCTTACATCAGTAGTGGGAAAATTAATGGAAACTATGCTAAAGGAAAGAATTGTTGAATATCAGAATTTGAATGGCTTGCAAGATACCAAACAGCATGGGTTTACAGCAGGAAGATCTTGTCAAACTAACCTTGCCTGCCTACCTTTAAGTCATTAGAAATAATTACTCCCAAATCTCTTTCCTCTGTTGTCTCTGACAGCACAGTGCCCATAACAGTATATTTTTCCTTCGGATTTTTATGTCCCAAGTGCATTATTTTACATTTATCAACATTAAACTGCAGCTGCCACACTCTTGTCCATTCTTCTAATTTACCTAAATAATTTGTCATTTGGCTTATTCCCCCTGGAATGTTTACCCTTTTACAGATCTTTGTATAATCTGCAAAAAGGCATACCTTACCTTGAAGACCTTTTCAATATCACTAATAAAAATATTAAAAATAATGGGCCCCAGTACAGTTCCCTGAGATACCCCACTAGTAACACTCCTTTAGTCCAAATATTCTCCATTGACTACCACCCTCTGTCTCCTGTCACTCAGCCATTGCCTTATCCATTTAGCTATTTTTGCATCCAAACCCAAACACTGAAATTTATTAATGAGTCTTCTGTGAGGGATAGTGTCAAATGCTTTACTGAAATCTAGATAAGCTATATCTACTGCTCCCCTTTGGTCTATTATTTTAGTTACCCAGTCAAAAAAATCTATTAGGTTAGTTTGACAAGATTTCCCTGTTGTAAACGCATGCTGTTTGGTATCTTGCAAGCCATTCAAATTCAGATATTCAATAATTCTTTCCTTTAGCATAGTCTCCATTAATTTTCCCATTACTGATGTAAGACTTACTGGTCTGTAGTTACCAGACTCTCCCCTGCTAACTTTTTTTAAAAATATATTATTATTCTTTATTTATGTAGCACCAACCTATTACACAGAGCTGTATAAATAGAAGTAATCTGCAAATCAGATGCGAAAAGAATAAAAAGAAAAAAGGAAGCAAGAGTCCTTATTACACGATATTGTTCAAGATGACAAACACAGAAAATAGTCACACACCTGTGTCTTATCCCACAGGGCCACCCTGGCCTGCAATTTCTTTGACACAGCAAGCAGTTTTTAAAAGCACTTTCTGCATATGTGATGGAAGTACAGTATTTTATGGGCAGTTCTACAAAAATTGTATTCTTACCCATTTAGTTGCCCTAACAGATCACTTATGTAAGAGGTAATCTTGGAAGCACTTAGCGCTTGATTCTATTACCAGAGCTAAAATTGGTGTTACAAGAAAAACAAGCAATGTGTATTTTACATACATGTGTTACGTTGGTATTCTATTGCAGAACCACAGTAAAACAAAACTGGCGTAAAGACAGCACATTTCAGAGTACTAACAAAATTGTCGCTGTCTGCTTCTATTCAACTACCGCCTAAAATACCGCTCAAAATGTCAAAGTCCAAGGAAATAGGCGTATGACGACAGAAAGATCAAGTTTAGTGTTAGATGTGTTCCCCACATTATAAAAATCCGACATAGAGTGCCCCTCTTTGACATTTTAACCCCCCCCTTTAAAATTCTACTTACAGTGCTTTCTTTCACCACTTTAATTCGACAATTTTTTTTGTATAATAGTTTCACTTATTGTTAGGTAAATTGAGTCACACTTATTCAGTAACCTTCTATCACGGTGCCCGTGATTCGTTCTGCTCTGTGTCTGTCACTTGCTGAGTATTCGTGATTGGCTGTCTGTCATTAGCCCTCCTCACACAGCCTTTTTAAACCCAGGGTGAGCACTTCCAGGTGGCCCTTTCGTACTGTCACGGTTTTTGAAGACTCTCAGACTTAAGGTTTGGTAAAATAACTTAACTTTATTAAAAGTTAAAGGCAGTCCCTGTAGGGTAAACATACATAACAATACAACAGTAATAGAAAATACAATAGGTTCTACCGGCCTTGCCTAAATACCGGGCAAGGCAACCCAAGTGACAGTTTTAATGACAGGCTCTACCGGCCGTGCCTATACCGGGTAAGGCAACCGTGAGATGACGTATAGGTGTTTCTGACTCCACTCTGCCTGACCTGCTTGTCAGATCTCTGGGCCTGTTTCCAGTGTTCCTTTATGCTATGTTCCAGTGTTCCTGTACGTTTATGTTCCGGTGCTTCAGTGTTCCAGTATGCTAACGTCCCGGTGTTCCAGTGTTCCAGCGTTCCTGTGTGCCTGTATTCCGGGGTTCCTGTGCTCCAGCACCGTGCGGGTTAACTGTACGAGTTCCTGAGTCTCGCGCTCCAGCTGTCGCTCCGGCGACCTTGTTCTCCTCGTTATTGCATACACATTGTTGGTTCCAGCGTGCGGACGCTGGTTTACTCCACTAAACCTGGTTGCAATATACATTGTTGGTTCCAGCGTGCGGACGCTGGTTTACTCCACTAAACCTGGTTGCAATATACATTGTTGGTTCCAGCGTGCGGACGCTGGTTTACTCCACTAACTGGTTGCGAGATACATTGTTGGTTCCAGCGTGCGAACGCTGGTTTGCTCCACTAAACCTGGTTGCCATACACATTGATGGTTCCAGCGTGCGGACGCTGGTTTACTCCACTAAACCTGGTTGCGGTATACATTGTTGGTTCCAGCGTGCGGACGCTGGTTTACTCCACTAAACCTGGTTGCGCTATACATTGTTGGTCCCAGCATGCGGATGCTGGTTTACTACACTAGACTGGTTGCCAGATACTTGGTTGGCTCCAGCATGCGGACGCTGGTTGGCTCCGCTAAACCTGATTGTGATATACATTGTTGGTCCCAGCGTGTGGACGCTGGTTTACTCCACTAGACTGGTTGCGAGATACTTTGTTGGCTCCAGCGTGTGGACGCTGGTTTGCTCCACTAAACCTGGTTGCGATAAGACATTGTTGGTTCCAGCGTGCGGACGCTGGTTTGCTCCACTAAACCTGGTTGCGATAAACATTGTTGGTTCCAGTGTGCGAACGTTGGTTTTCTCCACTAAACCTGGTTGCGATATACATTGTTGGTTCCAGCGTACGGTCGCTGGTTTGCTCCATTAAACCTGGTGGCGCTATCAACCATGAGTCCCAACGTGCGGACGTTGGTTTGCTCCTGAACATCCAGTACTGTGGTCAGTCGCTGTCCACTTCCTTGCAGTTGTCTGATTATCTATGGCAATAGACTTCTGCTGATTTAGACCTCTATACTTATGCTCTCTGCTGTCTTAGTCACCTGACAGCTGGTCTACTTGCTCAGGCTGCCCTGCCCGGTATTGGTGAGGCCGGTAGAACCTTGACGTTATCCATCCTGTAGGTTGCCTCACCCGGTATTGGCAGGGCCGGTAGAGCCGGTAGAACCTTGTAATTCACCATCTTTAAGGTTGCCTTAC
This sequence comes from Rhinophrynus dorsalis, assembly GCA_037306005.1. Taxonomy (NCBI): domain Eukaryota; kingdom Metazoa; phylum Chordata; class Amphibia; order Anura; family Rhinophrynidae; genus Rhinophrynus; species Rhinophrynus dorsalis. The sequence goes on along the minus strand of CM074721.1, from coordinate 481,473,117 downwards.
CCGGTATTGGCAGGGCCGGTAGAGCCTACTTTCAGCATTCCATTGGGTTGCCTTGCCCGGTATTGGTAAGGCCGGTAGAACCGGTATACGTCATCTCACGGTTGCCTTACCCGGTATAGGCAAGGCCGGTAGAGCCTGTCATTAAAACTGTCACTTGGATTGCCTTGCCCGGTATTTAGGCAAGGCCGGTAGAACCTATTGTATGTTCTATTACTGTTGTATTGTTATGTATGTTTACCCTACGGGGACTGCCTTTAACTTTTAATAAAGTTAAGTTATTTTACCAAACCTTAAGTCTGAGAGTCTTCAAAAACCGTGACACCTTCCTCACAACAGTAAAGGAGGGGTTAGTATCACTTCTTACTGTAGCATTAACACATCAAATGGTAATTGTTGGCTAACAACAATTAGTAGGAGTGAGAGGTCTTTCACACTTAGCACAGCAAGTTATACATTGTTGCACAGGAATCACTGTGACACATAAAGAGTCTGTATTTGCAGTAAAATTGGAGAATAAACAATGTTGAATGGGAGCAATATTATTCAAATTAAAATGGAGAAAGAAGGTCATGGGAGCAATCTAAGTCGAATTTTAAAGGGGAAGGGTAAAAATTTGAATGTGAACATTATTTGTTGAATTAAAGTGGTGAAAGAAAGCATTGTAAGTCGAATTTTAAAAGGGGGGTTAAAATGTTGAATGTGAACAATGATTGTCAAATTAAAGTGGTGAAAGAAAGCACTGTAAGTCGAATTAAAAGGGGGGGTTAATATGTCGAAGGAGGCACTCTATATCGGATTTTTATACTGTATAATGTATTCTGCACTGCTTGTGTTTGAACAACGATGGTTTTGAAACTGTTGTTGTGGCTTCTACTCCTCAACCTCTGAGGCACAGAATTCCCGACTTAAAATGTAAACACATAACAGGCGCTAATACTGAGCCTGGGTAATAGAATGCTACTTGCACACTGTTTTTAATTGTTTCCTATAGGCTTTTTTTTGACTGGAGGTATGTTTAATTACTGCTGATTTTGTTTTCACAAGTCGGGTAATAGGATACTAAAACCTGAGTTAAAAAAACACAACGCCTGTTTTTTTTTAGGACTGGTAATAGAATCAAGTCCTTATTCTGTTGTCTGTTTGGTATCCCAAACCCTGTCTTGTTTTTATTGTAATTATCACTGATCTGGTTTTATTTGCAGGTCAATAATTCTCAGTCCATGATATGTAACATTATGTAACCATATGAGCTATGATGGGGAATTACATAAGGTCATCTGCAATAAGCAGCATTCTACCCCCTTTCCTTTCACACGTTGGGTTGAAGTTCATGATTTTTGGTCCATCTATGGATCTATCCTATACAATCTGGAATTCTACTTTTCCTCATTCTGTATCAGAGAGTTTGGTCCAGAATGATAATATGGTTTTCTATAGTTTTATCATCTGGAACCATATCATGTGATAAGGAATTTTGCTTTATTTTCTCTTTGCATTTGATTTGCCAATGTATTTTGCCTATTGGTATATATTTATAAGATGATTTCATCCTAATAAATAGAGTTGGGCTTCATTGCCACGGTTCTGCATTCCATCAGTACATATTAAAGGGGAACATTCACATCGGAAAAACTTTTGAGCACTTGTTTAATCAGCTAAGAAGCATTAGGAAATGTGCTCTCTTTTTTTTAACTTACTTTTTAAAATCTTCAACTTCAAAGTTATCCACTGCCGCATACTGTGACACGATGTAGCTGTGGCACGGCTCTCAGGACTTCCCAGCAGTCTGTCATTCTCCTTCCAGCTGCCCCTGGGAGTGTGTTCACGCTTCACTTCGGTGTGAACAGCTCCTAGCGTTACAGGAAGCGGCGATTAGCATTATACGGAGGTTGCAACCTCCATATAATGCTAATCGCCGCTTCCTGTAACACTAGGAGCTGTTCACACCACACTGAAGTGAAGCGTGAACTCGCTCCCGGGGGCAGCTGGAAGGAGAATGACAGACTGCTGGGAAGTCCTGAGAGCTGTGCCACAGCTACATCGTGTCACAGTATGCGGAAGTGGATAACTTTGAAGTTGAATATCTTAAAACGTAAGTTAAAAAAAAAAGAGAGCATGTTTCCTAATGCTTAGCTGATTAAACAAGTGCTCAAAAGTTTTTCCGATTTGAATGTTCCCCTTTAAGTACATGATAAGACATGGTTAATTTTTATTATATGAAATATTATTTGTATGTCTGGCTCTGGAATTTCAGGGATCTGCACAATTGTACATGCTTGTACATGGTGCGGCAGTGACACAGGCTCCCAGGCTCTCCAGGCAATGGGTTGGGCAAGGCTTTCTTATGGCAGCAACGACGTTTAATACGGCGACATGAGAATCTCACGCTTTTCATGCAGGGCAAGATTCTTATGTCGCCCTTTTCATCAAGGTGACTGATAAACGCGGTGTTAAGTTGCATGCTCTTTTGTGTGCAACGTTTTAAAAGTGAACCAATATCTTCAATGTATTGTCAAGTAATTCATTTAAGATGTATCTAGCAATCAACGGGTTAAAAGATCAGTACACATTACTATAAATGGTGACATTCCAGAAATAATTATAGGTTTTCCCTACCTCAAACTGTGAAGAGAAGAGACGTCTTTGGAACAAACCTTCATTTCCACTGCAATGAAACAACGATTTGCTGTGTTAATTAGTGTTTGCTTTATTATTGTATTTACATAAAACTGAGTTTAGGTATAAGAACCAAAAGGGATGCACCTTACTTTAATGTAGGCTGACTGGGCCTAAACTGTAATCAAGGACAAAGCAAAATTGCATACTGCAAGGTTGCTTTCATTTCGGTGCAGCCCTGAAATATGCATATTTCCTCTTTGTGCTCAGTAAACGCAACCCCTGGAGCCACAGGGAATGTAGGAGAAAGGAGGCATATCGGAGGAAGGGTTAGGAAGGTTAGGTGAGTGGTGCGTAAGAAGGTTCCTGTGTAGAACCGGATGTTTGGCACATTCGCCTTAAGCAGACAAGGAACAGCATCCCACTGTACCTGTTTGTTAGCATTTTAAATCCCCCCTTTTTCCATCAATTCAAGGACAGTTTTTTTGCATTTTCTGTGAATGGTCCTTGCCTTGTTTTCTAAAGGGTTGGGTGAACTCATACTTAAGGGTGGAATAGTTTGATTCCCCAGGGAGACAACCCTGGGGAAGTGTGCCCCTGGATTTATGTTCTGGGTGTTTACTTGACTCAGTTGGGGAAGTATGGATAGCTTGGTAAATATTTCATTTTCAGCATTAGCATGCATCCAGACACTAGCCAGTGCTAAATGTTTGACATAGAGTCAAACATGGACAGTGAGCTGACCGTGCGCTGGTAACACAGTTATCCTCCCCCACCCTTATAGAAGCTAACCCTAAAACTACTCACCCTGGCCCTACACTACACCTAACATTAACAATATTGTTAAATAAAATCCTAGCCCTAACACTGTCCAATGGCCCATTCCCCACAGCTGTAACAATAAACACTTACACCCTGGTCTTCCTTTGTCTTAGTTATGATTCCTTTTTTTAACTCACTGAATTCCATACTTGCTCTATTGGGGCTGGGATTCCAATGGTCTATTTATACCCTCAGCCTATCCTTTGGTGCCCGATTATCGAGTCTGTTTTGTGAGTTCCTGTTTATTGAGTTATTCTTAATCTTACCTCGGCTTGTACTTCACCATCTGCCTATCTCCAGTACTGACCATCTCTTGTATTTGACATTCTCCAGTGTCCAGGACTGACCACGGCCTGTTCCTGACCATCCTCCTTCTTGCCCATCCATCTCTCTCCAATCATGACCTCAGCTTGTTTCTAGCATCTGCTGGCATTCATTCACCTGATCAACTTTAGAGTGGATTTGCCATTCTGTGTAAACTCACAGGATTGTCCTCTTTCATCACCATCTCCCTTCCTCATCTGGATAGACTCATTTGTTTGTGCAAGCTCACCAGGCCTTCATGATTGAATAGCTGGAGAGATTACAAAACTCACATTCATGACCCCTACAGGTAGAAGAGGATTGGCTGGGAAGTGATGTTACTGCATGGCACATTCCATGCCCTGCGTAATCTCACATACCAGCCAATGGGTGCATCGGAACCAATCTGAAAAGAGATTGGCCATATAAAAGCCAATGTCTTTTCATATTTCCCTCACTCTGGCTCAGGCAAAGACCAGAGCAGGAACAGCTATATGGTATTTTTTTTCATTTTGTCTTCCTAATGGCCGTGGTGGTGGCAGAGATGGAAGAAAATGGGAGGTTATAATTTAAATTTATTAGACTTTAGAAGGAAAGAAGAATTACAGAAGAATAATGAAGACTTAAAGAGTAATTAAAGGAGAAGTGAAGAAGACAAAGGATGACTAGGACCTCTGAATTCAAGGTGTTACAGCTGTTGAGTGGGAAATAGGCCACAGGATAGCGTTAGTATTTTTTTTTTGGGGGGGGGATAAATTCTTTGAGTATGCAATGCTTTGCCATGTTTTGCATACCCCTCTGGCACTCAAAGGGTTATTTGTTTTGTTTCACTTAAGTTTTTGCTAACTTGGATGCTTTGATGCGGGTCACTAGTGTGGGGATACCTAGTTGCGCATGTGTGTATGCTATTTTTCCATTTTTCAGCTACACATTGATGTTTTTTTTACATAAATTAAGGACTCAATACCTACATTTGTTAGGGGCTAAAATCCCAGCAGAAAGGAGAGTCCATGAACGTATGCTAATAGCCAGCGCATGTAATTGAGTAGCAAACGGGCGTGCTGTTTCATTGCTTTCAATGGGAGTTAAATTTGTGCACGTTGGGGTTTTTTATCTGTTGGTAGTTTGTCACAGAGCAGATAATAGAATACCTGTGACTTAAAACTACCAACGTTAGTTTTATTTCCCTGACGTTACTAATAGAATCAAGCAGGAGATTGGTCACCTTTATCTTAGGCAGGGTAAGTCAATTGCTGGAAGTTCACGTGTTGTGGACTACAACAGCTGGAGGTCCAGTGATTGACCACCCCTGCTCTAGGGGCCATATGTTCAAAAGGAAACTGGAGGATTTCTGGGGTAAACCATTTGCACTATAGGAGAGAGCTAAAAATTCCATTAAACTCTCATTGATTTAAAAGGGGGTTTAAAGCAATGTGTTGAATACCTCTATAGCATTCAAGGGGTTAAAATCCCCATTTAAAGCAATGGGAATGTTTTGTTCTCCCCTATAGTACAATTGGTTTGCCCCAGAAAGCCTCCAATTTTCTTTTGAACATACAGCTCAAAGTCCTAGGTCACATGGGCAGCTTTGTTGCATCAACACATGTAAGTTACCCTCATAGAAAACAAAGATAGTTACTTTTTGCAACATGTGAGGTAGGCCTAAATGTAAAGGAATCCAAAAACATCAAAAGCATCATGGAACATCTGTATCTTAAAGTGACAGAACCATATGCACAAAAGAATACAGGAACAATTCTAAAACAATTCAGCTGTATTATAGAGAAGAAATAAACTTTCTACAAATTCCCATATACTTAAAAGTGGTCCTTAACTCCATAAATTCTAGACAAGTCTCCATTGCATTGCCTCTTGGGACCTCTGCAGCATACAAGATCATTAAAAGGCCCATTTAAATCAATGGTAACTTTTATTTCAGTAGTTAAGACAAAAGAAGAGTGGGCTATCTAAGTGCAATAAATGGCATTAAAGAGATTGAACCTTAATTTATCATGAGAAATTTCTATCATTCCATATACTTTGTCAATGGTGCAGAGCATTATTACAATGTTTATGTGTAATTATATTATAAAGTTTCCCCCTCCTGCCCTTTTTACAGATGTCAGTCTTCTTCCATCCAATCTGAAATCCAGTCGATTGACCGGACAGTAACATAGTAAATTAGGTTGAAAAAAGACCATCAAGTCTATGAAGTTTAACCTTTGCCCAGAATTATATAGCTTTCCTACTACCAAATAAGTTAGTCTTATTAGACCTTCCTGATTTGCCTACTAATATACCGTATAAGCATGTAAGTTTGTTTTTGAAAGAACTGTATCTAATCTTCTCTTAAATGTTTTCATTGTATCTGCCATAACCACATCCTTGGGCAAGGAATCCCATAAATTAAAAGACCTTACTGTAAAAAAAACCCTTCCTGTGCTGAAGTCTAAACCTTCTTTCCTCTAATCTCAAGAGGTGCCCTTCTGGTTATTTGATCAGGCCTTGGAATGAATAGTTCACCACAGAGATACTTGTATTGACCTCTCATATACTTGTACAGTGTGATAAGATCTCCTCTTAGTCGTCTTTTCTCTAGAGTAAATAAACCAGAGTAAATGTCGCAACAAGGGACAATTCTGTCTGTCTGTATAAGTAAAAGCCTGCCCCCCTTGATGAAGGATTGCAGGTTTTTCCTTATACTGATATAAGATTGTCCCTTGCCGCGATCCATCCAGACCGGCTTTCTGATCTGAAGACAGAATAGTGATGTCTGTATAAGGGACAGGTTTAGGAACTTTATAATATAATTATACAGAAACTAGACCGATTAGAACATTGTGAAGAGCCTCTGCACCATTGCCAAAGTATAAGGAATGACTGAACCTTACTTTATCATAAAACACTACTATCACTTTAAATTAAAATATTGCTAAAATAACAATCTATATGACATATACTCACAACTAGGATCAAACAATGAATACTAGCTTGCTGACATCACCCTACAAATTTTGTAGCATCATGGGATATTTTATCAGAGGTAGAAACCTTCACTAGGAAATACCTATATTTATAGGAAAAAGAGGAAATTGGAGTCTTGTCAGATATACCCAATCAGTATAAATAAATGTGATATCAGCGATCAGCCTTCTGGAGACAGGAATATAACCCACGCCGTGAGAGATCGCCACTATGGTTAGATATGTTTCTAACTATTATTTCTTCCCAATAATGCTGTTGACTTGCCCTGGAATTGTTCTTCCTTTTCTTTTTTTTTTTTGGATAATCCTTAGTCCCCTGTCCCTGAAGAACTAATAAGGGCCGTAGTGAGAATGCAAAAATGACTCATTTTGTGCCATAATGTAGGTGAGAGTCTAGAGTGGATGACTAGAGTAAGGAAAGTGGGTAGGCAGGGACTGACTGATTCGAAAGCGAACAGAGCCCTTTGGGAGGTGGGTAGAATGAGGCAGAAAGTGGGTGAGATTATTTGAGAACTTGCAGATTCAGAAAAAGTGGCTCATTCCCCAAAGTCACAGTAGTAAACACTGAAATGTGAAGATTCTAGATCAGATGAGGAGAATTCACAAATATGTTGATAAATGTCTCAGAAGTGATTGATAGTACAGTAATGTCCTATGCCTCCTTCCTTCTCTAATCATTAGAAGAAAGATTTCCCTAAACGTTCTTTCCTCAGTCAGCAATAAACAGCTGCAAGTCCACGTTGATGGTGGTTCCTCATGCCCTCTCCCCCTTTAGCAATATGTGTCCACTGCCAATTGTACAACAGAGAAACAATGAGATCCTTAACACCTCTATGACTAAAGCTAATGTCTGAGCCTGTGTAATTGGTGACCCTGACCTATGTTATATATACATTGCTTTCAATGTGAGTTAAATTTATGCACTTTGGGGTTTTTTATCTGTTGGTAGTTTGTCACAGAGCAGATAATAAAACAACTGTGACTTAAAACTAACAACGTTAGTTTTATTTCCCTGACGGTACTAATATAATCAAGCAGGAGATTGGTCACCTTTATCTAAGGCAGGGCAAGTCAATTGCTGGAAGTTCACGTGTTGTGGACTACAACAGCTGGAGGTCCAGTGATTGACCACCCCTGCTCTAGGGGCCGTATGTTCAAAAGGAAACTGGAGGATTTCTGGGGTAAACCATTTGCACTATAGGAGAGAAATAAAAATTCCATAAAACTCTCATTGATTTAAAAGGGGATTTAAAGCAACGCGTTGAAGATCTCTATAGCGTTCAAGGGGTTAAAATCCCCATTTAAAGCAATGGGAATGTTTTGTTGTCCCTATAGTACAATTGGTTTGCCCCAGAAAGCCTCCAATTTTCTTTTGAACATACAGCTCTAAGTCCTAGGTCATATGGGCAGCTTTGTTGCATCAACACATGTAAGTTACCCTCATAGAAAACAAAGATAGTTACTTGTTGCAACTTGTGAGGTAGGCCTAAATGTAAAGGAATCCAAAAACATCAAAAGCATCATGGAACATCTGTATCTTAAAGTGACAGAACCATATGCACAAAAGAATACAGCAACAATTCTAGAACAATCCAACTGTATTATAGAGAAGAAATAAACTTTCTACAAATTCCCATATACTTAAAAGTGGTCCTTAACTCCCTGAATTCTAGACAAGTCTCCATTGCATTGCCTCTTGGGACCTCTGCAGCATACAAGATCATTAAAAGGCCCATTTAAATCAATGGTAACTTTTATTTCAGTAGTTAAGACAAAAGAAGAGTGGGCTATCTAAGTGCAATAAATGGCATTAAAGAGAGAGAAATTTCTCATGATAAATTAAGGTTCAATCATTCCTTATACTTTGTCAATGGTGCAGAGCATTATTACAATGTTTATGTGTAATTATATTATAAAGTTTCCCCCTCCCGCCCCTTTTACAGATGTCAGTCTTCTTCCATCCAATCTGAAATCCAGTCGATTGACCGGACAGTAACATAGTAACATAGCAAATTAGGTTGTAAAAAAAGACCATCAAGTCTATGAAGTTTAACCTTTGCCCAGAATTATATAGCTTTCCTACTACCAAATAAGTTAGTCTTATTAGACCTTCCTGATTTGCCTACTAATATACCGTATAAGCATGTAAGTTTGTTTTTGAAAGAACTGTATCTAATCTTCTCTTAAATGTTTTCATTGTATCTGCCATAACCACATCCTTGGGCAAGGAATCCCATAAATTAAAAGACCTTACTGTAAAAAAAACCCTTCCTGTGCTGAAGTCTAAACCTCCTTTCCTCTAATCTCAAGAGGTGCCCTTCTGGTTATTTGATCAGGCCTTGGAATGAATAGTTCACCACAGAGATACTTGTATTGACCTCTCATATACTTGTACAATGTGATAAGATCTCCTCTTAGTCGTCTTTTCTCTAGAGTAAATAAACCAGAGTAAATGTCGCAACAAGGGACAATTCTGTCTGTCTGTATAAGTAAAAGCCTGCCCCCCTTGATGAAGGATTGCAGGTTTTTCCTTATACTGATATAAGATTGTCCCTTGCCGCGATCCATCCAGACCGGCTTTCTGATCTGAAGACAGAATAGTGATGTCTGTATAAGGGACAGGTTTAGGAACTTTATAATATAATTATACAGAAACTAGACCGATTAGAACATTGTGAAGAGCCTCTGCACCATTGCCAAAGTATAAGGAATGACTGAACCTTACTTTATCATAAAACACTACTATCACTTTAAATTAAAATATTGCTAAAATAACAATCTATATGACATATACTCACAACTAGGATCAAACAATGAATACTAGCTTGCTGACATCACCCTACAAATTTTGTAGCATCATGGGATATTTTATCAGAGGTAGAAACCTTCACTAGGAAATACCTATATTTATAGGAAAAAGAGGAAATTGGAGTCTTGTCAGATATACCCAATCAGTATAAATAAATGTGATATCAGCGATCAGCCTTCTGGAGACAGGAATATAACCCACGCCGTGAGAGATCGCCACTATGGTTAGATATGTTTCTAACTATTATTTCTTCCCAATAATGCTGTTGACTTGCCCTGGAATTGTTCTTCCTTTTCTTTTTTTTTTTTTTGGATAATCCTTAGTCCCCTGTCCCTGAAGAACTAATAAGGGCCGTAGTGAGAATGCAAAAATGACTCATTTTGTGCCATAATGTAGGTGAGAGTCTAGAGTGGATGACTAGAGTAAGGAAAGTGGGTAGGCAGGGACTGACTGATTCGAAAGCGAACAGAGCCCTTTGGGAGGTGGGTAGAATGAGGCAGAAAGTGGGTGAGATTATTTGAGAACTTGCAGATTCAGAAAAAGTGGCTCAGTCCCCAAAGTCACAGTAGTAAACACTGAAATGTGAAGATTCTAGATCAGATGAGGAGAATTCACAAATATGTTGATAAATGTCTCAGAAGTGATTGATAGTACAGTAATGTCCTATGCCTCCTTCCTTCTCTAATCATTAGAAGAAAGATTTCCCTAAACGTTCTTTCCTCAGTCAGCAATAAACAGCTGCAAGTCCACGTTGATGGTGGTTCCTCATGCCCTCTCCCCCTTTAGCAATATGTGTCCACTGCCAATTGTACAACAGAGAAACAATGAGATCCTTAACACCTCTATGACTAAAGCTAATGTCTGAGCCTGTGTAATTGGTGACCCTGACCTATGTTATATATATATATATATATATATATATATATATATATATATATACGGTCTTGTGCCCAAAATGCAGTAATTCTGGAGCAAGCCAACTGAACCTAGGGAAGAAATAAAAATTCCCCAAATCCCATTGATTTAAATGGAACTTTTAACTCATTGAATGCTTGCCTTTCTATTATTCAACAGATTCAAAACATCAGTTGCTTACCCACTGATTGCTCTAGAATTGCAAAACTTGTAAAATATATATTTTACCTTGTATAATCTGGCACTGAAGTTACTGGTGGAAAAAACAGCTGTTCAAGCAAGGTTGCTAGGTTGGTCTCCAGTACATTATAAAGCAAGCAGTTGGTGACCACTCTAGCATCCAAGAGGTAAAACAAGCTGGTAAGTAATCTGGGATCGATTAAGGGTTTTTTTAGCTCCACTAAGAGAGAGAGTTGCTAGACAAAATCCCTTCTGTAAGTGACAGCAGAGACCTTTTAAATGTAGCACTACCTTAATAGGGAAACATCCAATATAATAATTCGCTAGGATGTTTGTCAGAAGCCATCATGCACAGTAGAGACTGCGCTCACTTGGTCCCAGGAAGGAGAGCAGAGAGGACTATGGTCTAAATTCGGAACGCCCCGCTCCGTATCAACCGCAGTGTGTTTAGGCACTCTGTACTGCGCATGACTGCAGTGCAGGCAGTGAGCAAAGAGGCTCCGGGCACCAGCTGAGGCACTGGGTGGCACTGTGGCCCATGCACATGGGCTTTTAAACTAGTTATCTCATATGTCAAAAACTGCACTTCCTCCTCTACCTGTCTGTGTCTGTATGTCACCCATCCTATACTCACCTGGTGTTCCCCTTATGACTGTCTACATAAGTAGTTAATTACTGCACTTATTGTACCCCTTCTATACTAAATGTAAACTGTACAGTGCCAGGTACACATGTTGGTGCTATATAAATAAAAATGTACATACATACATACATGTCTGAAGATGAGAATACTTACCAGTATCTTCTCATAGCTTCATTCATGGTGTTACCCGAATGGTACTCTATCTGAATTGGCTGCAGACACAAACCACTGCAAATTAATAATGAAACCATCTCAGCTCCTATTTAGTACTGTTCTATTTTAGTATGTTTTTATCCTTTTAACCCTTTTGTGTACCAGAGATGTATCCAACGCATTGCATTGCAATGCATTGGGCACCTCTCTGGCACTTACAGGGTATTAAATATCACCACTAGGAAAATACAGCTCATAACAAAATCAATCTGAAATAGACCCACCATAATAAGGAGACTAGAGGCGATGCCATACGTATCCCTGTTAGACTGGCAGGCTGTGGAAGTTAAGAAAGAGTACTGCGGTATAACTAATGGGGAGGGAGGCTTCAACCCCTATTTTGTCTCATAGATTTCTAATAAAACTTCTCATGTTGATTAAATAAATTATCTTTTACCTCCATTAGGACATGTAACTTACTCTGCTATAGCAATGTATTGCAGACTAATGCATTCCAGCCATATTGGTGGCAAAGGGGTTACTTGAATAAAGAGAAAACATCTGGATTCCGCTTTCTTACAAGTAAAACACTCCCTCATGGTCCTGAGTAGTGATGAGCGAGCACCCCAATGCTCGGATGTTCGGGTGCTCTGACCGAGCACCCCCTGAGGCTCGAGTGCTCGGCCGAGCATCCGAGCCCCATTGAAGTCAATGGGAGGACTCGAGCATTACACCAGGCACCCCCTGCTCTGATGAGGGGAGGGTGCCTGGTCCATAGGAAAAGGGCAGAAAAAGATGGAAACACTACAGAAATGGTTCAGGGACAGCATAGGGAGGATGTCTGGATGCACCTTGGACTCCAACATCGCTGCTGGGAACGATCTTTCGCCCGTAGTACGCCATTTTTACAGACTGACCGTAAAACACACAAAAAGGAAAATAAAAACGACTTTAGGCGAAAAATTGTTACCAAACAGTATTTGCTGTATATTTACTTGTATATCATCTGCAAATTCTCCCAAAAATTTCATCGATTTTCTGAAGTGAGGCCATGATTAAGAGGGAAACGTGCGCAGAGGCAAATTATCCCAAAAATTTCCTTGATTTTCAGAACTGAGGCCATGATTAAGATGGAAACGTGCGCTGAGCTGACCATCTAAAACATTATGGGTGAGGGTCTGCTGCAGAGCTGACCATCCTAAACATTATATGCGAAGGCCCGCTAGTGAGCTGACGCTATAAAACATTATATGAGAAGGCCCGCTGGTGAGCTGACCTATATAAAAATTGGCAAACAGGGCCCGCTGGTGAGCTGGCCCTATATAAAAATTATATCACAGGGCCCGCTGGTGAGCTGGCCCTATATAAAAATTATAGCACAGGGCATATGGAAGAGGAGGAGGAGGATGAGAAGATTAAGAGTCAACCATATACCCGTTTTTTGGGTGGAAGGGGTGAATGGGAATACAGAGTATTCCCATCATTGTAAATAACATATATAAAGTGAGTTTATGTTCCCCCGGGGCTTTCCTCCAGTGGAGTGGAGAAGTCAGGGGAAATCCAGGCCTTGTTCATTTTTATAAGTGTCAACCTATCAGCATTGTCGGTGGAAAGGCGGATACGCTTATCTGTTATGATGCCACCAGCAGCACTAAATACCCGCTCAGACAGAACGCTGGCGGCAGGGCAGGCCAGCACCTCCAAGGCGTAGAGTGACAGTTCATACCACGTGTCCAGCTTGGACACCCAGTAGTTGTAAGGCACAGAGGGATCATTGAGGACGCTGACACGGTCTGCTACGTACTCCTTCACCATCTTCCAAAACTTTTCCCTCCTTGTGACACTAGGCTGCGCATCAGGGTGAGGGTGCTGGCGGGGTGTCATGAAGGTGTCCCACGCCTTGGAGAGTGTTGCCCTGCCTTTGTCGGAACTGCTGTGTGCTCCCCTTTTCTCCCCTTCTCGGTTGGCCAAGGTAGCACGTACTCTGCCGCCAGCGTTGTCAGATGGAAAATTTTGGAGCAATTTTTCAACAAGAACCTTCTGGTATTGCACCATTTTGCTTGTCCTCTCCACCGGAGGAATGAGAGATGAGAAATTCTCTTTGTAGCGGGGGTCCAGAAGGGTGAACACCCAGTAATCCGTGTTGTCTAAAATGCGTACAACGCGTGGGTCACGGGAAAGGCAGCCTAACATAAAGTCAGCCATGTGTGCCAGAGTACCAACAGTCAAGATTTCGCTGTCCTCACCAGGAGGCTGACTCTCAATATCCTCATCCTCTTCCTCCTCTTCTGCCCACCCACGCTGAAGAGATGGAACTAAAGTTCCATGGCTACCCTCTGTAGCGGAGGCAACCGTGTCTTCCTCCTCCTCCTCCTCCTCCTCCTCCTCCTCCGCCTCCTCCAATTGTCGCTGAGAAGACGAAGTGAGCGTGCTCTGGCTATCACCTTGTGTAAGCTCTTCCTCCCCCATTTCCACCTCTTCCACATGCAAAGCGTCGGTTTTAATTGTGAGCAGCGAGCGTTTCAGTAGACACAGAAGTGGGATGGTTACACTGATAATAGCGTTATCGCCGCTCACCATCTGTGTCGATTCCTCAAAATTGCGTAAAACCTCGCAGAGGTCTGACATCCATTCCCACTCCTCACTTCTGATTACAGGAAGTTGAATGGAGAGGCGACGACCGTGTAACAGCTGGTACTCCACTACTGCCCTCTGCTGCTCACAAAGCCGGGCCAACATGTGGAAGGTGGAGTTCCAGCGCGTGCTCACGTCACACAGCAGCCGGTGAGCTGGCAATTGTAAGCGCTGCTGCAGCTTCAACAGGCCGGCCGAAGCTGTAGATGACTTACGGAAATGTGCACACACGCGGCGCACCTTGGTCAAGAGATCATGCACATTGGGGTAGGTTTTTAGAAATCGCTGCACCACTAAATTAAATACATGCGCTAGGCATGGTACGTGTGTGAGCTTGCCGAGCTCCAAAGCCGCCACCAAGTTACGCCCATTATCACACACAACCATGCCTGGTTGCAGGTTGAGTGGCGAGAGCCACTGCTCGGTCTGGTGACTAATCCCCTGCAACAGCTCTGAGGCCGTGTGCTGTTTGTCCCCAAGGCAGATCAGCTTCAGCACGGCCTGTTGACGCTTCCCCACTGCAGTGCTACACTGCTTCCAGCTACTGGCTGATGGGGGAGTGGCGGTGTGTGTAGAGAATTCGGAGGTGGAAACGGAGGAGGAGGAGCCAATAACATAGGTGCTGGTGGAAACCCTGATGGAGGTAGGGCCCGCAATCCTCGGCGTGGGTAGCACCCGTGCCATCCCAGGGTCCGAGTCGCTCCCAGCCTCCACGACATTCACCCAGTGTGCCGTCAGGGAAATGTAGCGTCCCTGGCCACAAGCACTTGTCCATGTGTCAGTCGTTAAGTGGACCTTCCCAGTAACTGCGTTGGTCAGGGCACGGGTGATGTTACGGGACACATGGTGGTGTAATGCGGGGATGGCACACCGGGAAAAGTAGTGGCGGCTGGGGACCGCGTACCGAGGGACAGCTGCTGCCATCAGGCTGCGGAAGGACTCAGTGTCCACAAGCCTAAATGGCAGCATTTCGATGGCCAGTAATTTTGAAAGGTGTGAGGTTAGTGCTATGGCCTGTGGGTGGGTGGCTGGGTACTTTCTCTTGCGCTCAAATGCCTGGGGTAACGACATTTGGACGCTGTGCTGGGACAGGGAAGTGGATGTGGTCGCTGATGGTGCTTCAGATGCTACAGGTGCAGGGCGGGAGGTATGCGGGCCTGCGCCTTCGACAGGCGATTGGCCGGCACCGAAAACAGGGGAAGAGGAGGCAGTGGTGTGGCCTGCAGACACAGATGGGCGATCCAGGCGTTCCTCCCACTTACTACGGTGCTTGGATGCCATGTGTCGGATCATGCTGGTGGTGGTGAGGTTTCTAGTGTTCATGCCTCGGCTCATTCTGGTGTGGCACAGGTTGCAAACTACAATTCTTTTGTCGTCCGCACTTTCCTTAAAAAAACGCCATACCGCGGAACACCTACCCTTTGGCAAGGTAGATTTACGCAAGGGGGTGCTCCGTGGAACATTTGCGGGCCGGTTTGGTGCGGTCCGCCTTCTTTCTGTTGCCACACCACTGCCTCTTCCAGCCTGTTGCGGTGCTGCAGATGGCTCACCCTCAGGACTGCTGTCATCGCTCGGCTCTACACCTTCCCAGGTGGGGTCAGTCACCTCATCGTCCACCAAGTCCTCCTCCACTTCCTCACTCTGATCATCCTCCTCAAGTCTTGATCCCACCACATACTCAGTCATTGACAACTGTATAACATTCTCCTCAACAAGGTCTTGAGACGGAAATAGTGGTTGATTTAATGGCAACTGTGTCTCATCATCATCATCATCATCCACTACTTCCTTTGACCTTAAATGCCGTTCACATCTGTCATCTTCTTGTGATTGGGTAGCCTCTAGAGGTTGTGAATCAGGGCACAAGATGTCATGTTCCTCTGCAAGCGTGCTTGGAGAGAGGGTCAAATGAAGGATTGGTGATGAGACGAGCTCATCACTATATCCCAGTGTGGGATCACTTCTTTGACCAGACCGTGTATGGTGGGAGGAAGGATGATCAGAGTGAGGATTATGTTGACCAGACTCTTGGCTACTGAGAGTGGACTTGGTGGAAGACAGGGTGGTGCTTAACCGACTGGAAGCAGTATCAGCTGTCATCCAACCGACCACCTGTTCGCACTGGTCGGACCTCGAGAGTGATGTCCTGCGACGCCCTGTGAAATCAGACATGAAGCTAGGTATGGTGGATGTCTTTCTTTCTTGTGCTCTGGCACCAGGCACAGTTTCTCCGCGTCCTGACCCGCGCCCTGAACTTTCAGGATCACGTCCACTTCCCCGTCCCTTTTTACCCGCCTTCTTCATCTTACACGATATATATGACTTTAATATATATGAGTTTGAAAACTTAACAGTATTTCTTCCTATTCTGCAACTGTGCAGAGTACACAGAATAGGCTGTTAAACGGCGTTGAAACACACTGAATGGAATATGTGACTTTAATATTTGAGTTTGAAAACTTAACAGTATTTCTTCCTATTCTGCAACTGTGCAGAGTACACAGAATAGGCTGCTAAACTGCGGTGACACACACTGAATGGAATAAGTGACTTTAATATTTGAGTTTGAAAACTTAACAGTATTTCTTCCTATTCTGCAACTGTGCAGAGTACACAGAATAGGCTGTTAAACGGCGGTGAAAGACACTGAATGGAATATGTGACTTTAATATTTGAGTTTGAAAACTTAACAGTATTTCTTCCTATTCTGCAACTGTGCAGAGTACACAGAATAGGCTGTTAAACGGCGTTGAAACACACTGAATGGAATATGTGACTTTAATATTTGAGTTTGAAAACTTAACAGTATTTCTTACTATTCTGCAACTCTGCAGAGTACACAGAATAGGCTGTTAAACGGCGGTGAAAGACACTGAATGGAATATGTGACTTTAATATTTGAGTTTGAAAACTTAACAGTATTTCTTATAATTCTGGAACTGTACAGAGTACACAGAATAGGCTGTTAAACGGCGGTGAAAGACACTGAATGGAATATGTGACTTTAATATTTGAGTTTGAAAACTTAACAGTATTTCTTCCTATTCTGCAACTGTGCAGAGTACACAGAATAGGCTGTTAAACGGCGGTGAAAGACACTGAATGGAATATGTGACTTTAATATTTGAGTTTGAAAACTTAACAGTATTTCTTCCTATTCTGCAACTGTGCAGAGTACACAGAATAGGCTGTTAAACGGCGTTGAAACACACTGAATGGAATAAGTGACTTTAATATTTGAGTTTGAAAACTTAACAGTATTTCTTATAATTCTGGAACTGTACAGAGTACACAGAATAGGCTGTTAAACGGCGTTGAAACACACTGAATGGAATATGTGACTTTGATATTTTAGTTTGAAGACTTAACAGTATTTCTTCCTATTCTGCAACTGTGCACAGTACACAGAATGTGCTGCTACACTGCGGCGAAGCACACTGAATGGAATATGTGACTTTTAAATTTTAGTTTGAAGACTTAACAGTATTTCTTCCTATTCTGCAACTCTGCACAGTACACAGAATGTGCTGCTAAACTGCGGCGAAGCACACTGAATGGAATATGTGACTTTGATATTTTAGTTTGAAGACTTAACAGTATTTCTTCCTATTCTGCAACTGTGCACAGTACACAGAATGTGCTGCTACACTGCGGCGAAGCACACTGAATGGAATATGTGACTTTTAAATTTTAGTTTGAAGACTTAACAGTATTTCTTCCTATTCTGCAACTCTGCACAGTACACAGAATGTGCTGCTACACTGCGGCGAAGCACACTGAATGGAATATGTGACTTTAATATTTGAGTTTGAAAACTTAACAGTATTTCTTCCTATTCTGCAACTGTGCAGAGTACACAGAATAGGCTGTTAAACGGCGGTGAAAGACACTGAATGGAATATGTGACTTTAATATTTGAGTTTGAAAACTTAACAGTATTTCTTCCTATTCTGCAACTGTGCAGAGTACACAGAATAGGCTGTTAAACGGCGTTGAAACACACTGAATGGAATATGTGACTTTAATATTTGAGTTTGAAAACTTAACAGTATTTCTTACTATTCTGCAACTCTGCAGAGTACACAGAATAGGCTGTTAAACGGCGGTGAAAGACACTGAATGGAATATGTGACTTTAATATTTGAGTTTGAAAACTTAACAGTATTTCTTATAATTCTGGAACTGTACAGAGTACACAGAATAGGCTGTTAAACGGCGGTGAAAGACACTGAATGGAATATGTGACTTTAATATTTGAGTTTGAAGACTTAACAGTATTTCTTCCTATTCTGCAACTCTGCACAGTACACAGAATGTGCTGCTAAACTGCGGCGAAGCACACTGAATGGAATATGTGACTTTGATATTTTAGTTTGAAGACTTAACAGTATTTCTTCCTATTCTGCAACTCTGCACAGTACTCAGAATGTGCTGCTACACTGCGGCGAAGCACACTGAATGGAATATGTGACTTTTAAATTTTAGTTTTAAAAACTTAACAGTATTTCTTCCTATTCTGCAACTCTGCACAGTACACAGAATGTGCTGCTACACTGCGGCGAAGCACACTGAATGGAATATGTGACTTTGATATTTTAGTTTGAAGACTTAACAGTATTTCTTCCTATTCTGCAACTCTGCACAGTACACAGAATGTGCTGCTACACTGCGGCGAAGCACACTGAATGGAATATGTGACTTTGATATTTTAGTTTGAAGACTTAACAGTATTTCTTCCTATTCTGCAACTCTGCACAGTACACAGAATGTGCTGCTAAACTGCGGCGAAGCACACTGAATGGAATATGTGACTTTGATATTTTAGTTTGAAGACTTAACAGTATTTCTTCCTATTCTGCAACTCTGCACAGTACTCAGAATGTGCTGCTAAACTGCGGCGACGCACACTGAATGGAATACGTGACTTTGATATTTTAGTTTGAAGACTTAACAGAATGTGCTCTAATCTGCAACTTTGCACACTAAACAGAATGTGCTCTAATCTGCAACTTTGCACACTAAACAGAATGTGCTCTAATCTGCAACTTTGCACACTAAACAGAATGTGCTCTAATCTGCAACTGTGCACACTAAACAGAATGTGCTCTAATCTGCAACTTTGCACACTACACAGAATATATATATATTTTTTTTTTTTTTTTGTTTTTTTCCCCCCACACCAAATAACCTGCTGCCCCCACACACAGTAGTCCTAAAAAGGACTTTTGGTTCTTTTTTTTTCACAATTTTTGTTTTTTTCCTCCCTACACTGCCTTTCCCTTCCTATCCTCAGCTCTCCCTGGCTCAGACTGAGCCGAACTCGATGGTCAGGTGCTATACAGCACCTGACCACGGGTTCTGGCCAGCCAATCAGTGTAATGCCAGCAGCCAACATGGCTGCTGGCATTACACCGATGTCAGAGCCTCCCTGCACGTTTATTGGCTGCGCAGCAGGCGCAAAACGTGCGGGGAGGAGACACGAACATGGCGGGCGAGCACATGCGGTACTCGTACGAGTACCGCCATGTGCCGAGCAGAGCGATGCTCGTGCCGATCCGAGCATCGGCCGAGCATGCTCGCTCAACACTAGTCCTGAGATCAAGTCCCTGTACAGCTCAAAGGAACATTCTGACCTTTCAAAGATACTTTAACCCTTTGAGTGCCAGAGTGGTACGCAATGCATTGCAAAGCAGTGCGTTGTGTACCACTCTGGCACTCAGAGGGTTAAGGCCATTGTTGCTGGATCAGGCAGGGATAACTATGAGAGGCAATAATCCTCCCCAGCCCCTGTCTGACCCTACAGTGACTTCCCTCCCTACACCTACACTTACAATGCTTTCCAGTTGCACTAGCAATGGTGGAGTTATTTGAATACATGGAATTTAGTTTTTAATTAAGATCAAAATGACATTAAATAATATTATCCTTATGTTCTTTTGATCCTATCAAGATGAGGAATATTAATAAATAAGGTCAATTTATTTATTTTTCATCAAAGGAGGGGACATTTGCTCCCTCCTTAAATTAACTGGATGAAATAAAATGATATGGCATCCATCTACCCCACATAATTTTTTTATAAATAAATAAAGGGTTCAAGCCCCTAAATGTATTATTATTATCCCCACAAGTGAAACAGATTACTACATGATCCATAGACCCCATTTTATTTACATAAACCTAGACAAAGGTCCTTCAGCTTCTTCCTGTACTCTCCAGCTGAGAGTGGAAAGTGTTAATAAAATTAATATGATGTCAATAAACCTCAGATTAATAAACTATCCAAAGAAAGGTCTCCCAGTTCCCTCTTCTACTCCACCACCTGAAGTAAAAACAAGTAAATCTTTAATATGGGGTCTATGGACCCCATATTTACAAATATTTTTGCTCAAGAAAGGATCTTCTAAGGGATTAAAACCTCAACTAAAGGGGATTTTTACTTGTCCCCTATGTTGCAGTTGGATTACTCCACTTTTGATTTAAAATGTATTCCTCAATTAATACTAACATTTCGGGCCTATGCAGGGGGATGCAGCTGGGAATTATGCATTGGAGTACTCACTGCTATGTCATCTATGCTATCGGACAGGACTAAACAGAATCCCTTAACAATGCAGCTTTCTCAGTTTCACCAAGCCCTAAATAAAGGAAACCGTACTTGATTTCAGTACATCATTTTGGCAGTTAAATGTCAGTTTCTTGATTCAAAAACGTATTTCCCTTTAACTGCAGCAGCAACAGTTCCCTAACCTCTCACAAACATGGATACAGAATCAAGTACGGGGGATGAGGGTCAGAGACAAAGCAGAAACAAGGAAAAGAGTCAATATGAGAGACGCAGGCTAGCATAAATGTGTGCTGGTCTATCGATTTATACTGTATGATTTACTTCAATAAAGTAGAAACTCTAATAAAACTAGGAAACATACTGGATATCTTAATAGCAGTGTGGGAAACAATCACACTTACCTGTACTGGTGAGCACTTGTTGCTTCTTTTTTTGTCTGTTTCTTTAAACTGACTTCCTTATTTTTATAGCAAGAAAATCTGGGTTGGAGGTGGTAACAATGAGTATAACCAGATACAATCATTCCAAATAAACATTCCGAGTGATGTAATATGATGCACCTCCCATTTTTGATGGGAGGCACCCAAATATTTCTGCTGTCATTATACCTGTTCTTCTGCTGTCTAGGTATCTGGTGACTCACATGACATGTAATTGCTAATGATGGAGAGGCACATCCTAATGATGTGTTTTTGTTACTATAAGTTTAGTTTGTTTTACAGAGATTAAAATCTTCCTATGTGTTTATTAGCTATTCTTCTGAAAATTAAACCATTTTTTGAGATATTAACTTTTAGCGTTTTGGTGGCACAGTACAATAATTCGTTTTGCTGTAGACCAAGCTTACCTCTGGCTGTGCTATTAGAAATGCCAGCAGTTTGTAGGTCCAGTCTGGATTCATTCATAGCACAGTGTTCATCAACACCTTAGTGACGTTTGATGGGCCAGGACCGCCATGCCAGGCTGGATGTTATGGACTGGTGACAGTCTTGGTATGTCATGGAATTCTGGCATGGCAGTGCCGCTGAACAACGCTTTGCCATTCCAGAATTCATCTCAATGAAAAAAAAATGTGCATTCGTCTTTAAAGTCCGCCACCTGCCAGATCAGGTGGTCACTAAGGGGTTAATATTGGCCTAGCTCAGAAATAAATTCACATAAAGTGTCACCAGTAATTTATCAAAAACATTATATTACATACAAATGTCTAGCACAACATTTAGGAAGTTGTTAATTCTTCTAAAATGAATAAAACATTTCTTAGCTTGACAGGTGAACTTTAAATTTGCAATTAATTATATTCTTTAACCCTTAGAGTGCCAGATGGGTATGCAACACATTGTGAAGCAATGGCACTCAGAGGGTTAAGGAGTTGCACACTCCTTGCATAACAGAGACATCTCTGATATATTTCAAAGCAAGGAGGCTAATGTACTAAGAAGAACGGGCTTAATCCTAAGGTAAGTGCAAACCATAGGAGGCCTTCCTGTTGCCCAGAAACCCCATTTGCAGTTCTATAAAGTAAGAGAGAGACAAATCCTCAGTAATGAAAACATTTAGTGCTGGTTGTGTATAGGTCTGTTCCACAGGTGGCTAATCTGCTCCCCTACAGCTGTTGTTGGCAAATTCAACCATAGTCCTCAGCCAGCCAATGGAAATTATGGGAATTGTAACCAAAATATCGGAATGGCTGTAGGCTGCCCACCTTTTCTTGAAGCACAAGCCGACAACATTGATTTTGGATGCATAATTACACAGAACAAATGTGTAATTTCTTATAGTTATTGAATTGTTTTAACCCTTTGAATTCTAGAGGGTTAGGCAACCACCCCCTGGCACTTAAAGGGTTAAACCACTTTCTGTAAATCTTACGTTTACCTCTGTCATAGGAGACAACAATCCCCATTCATTTAACAAAGAAACATAGCATCTGATGGCAGATAAGAACCATTCGGCCCATCTAGTCTGCCCATTTTCCTACTGTAAAAACCTCAAACCTTTTTTTTTTTAGGTCCTTGGTGTTTTCTTATGTTAAGGACCATCTTATGCCTATCCCATGCATGCTTATGTTCTGTCACTGTATTAACTTCTACCACTTCTGCCGGTAGGAGATTCCACTTATCTACTACTCTCTCATTGAAGTAAAACTTTCTTACATTACATCTAAACCTGTGTCCCTCTAGTTTTAGACCATTTTTACTCCTTTGAAATGTACTTCCCTCCTGCACTTTGTTGAATCCCTTCATGTATATGAATGTTTCTATCATATCCCCTCTCTCTCTTCTCTCCTCCAAGCTATACATGTTCAGATCCTTTAGTCTATCCTGATATTTCTTTTCTTGTAAACCAGTCACCATTTTAGTAGCCCTTCTCTGAATTTTCTCTTGAGTATCTATATCCTTCTGGAGATGGGGTCTCCAGTACTATACACAATACTCTAGATGAGGTCTAACTAGAGATCTGTAGAGTGGCATGACCACTTCCCTTTTTCTGCTACTAATGCCCCTAGTTATACAACCCAGCATCCTGTTTGCATTCCTCAATGCTTTGTTACATTGCCTGACCATATAAATGTTTTTTTCACCCTTTGAGCGCCCGAAGGGGAGTGCAACGCGTTGCAGAGAGTAAATCATTCTGTGCCCCTTTACCACATTCAGTTCTAGAAATATCTCCAAAACATTGCTTTACAATACATAGAATACTTCTATATCAAAGAAAGGGTTTGCTGCCCCTTATAAATCAATAGGGATTTGGGAAAATTTTATTTCATTTCTGTATCACTGAAAGGGTTAACAGCACCTGAAAAATCATTGGGAGTTTGGTGAATCTGGGCAGTTTGTTTCCTCTAGAATTACTCCAGTTCTTCTTAGTAAATCAGCCTCAGTGTATTTGTAGGCATGTGTATAACAACCCAATTGAATTGTTACAATGCCATTTTAATACTCTGTATGTGAAATAAAGTTTAGGTCTGTATATCTTTAATATGCCCAAGTCTAACATCTGCCAGTTGCTAGTTTTGAAGTCCTTTTAGAAGTTAACCCTTTGAGTGCCAGAGGGGTAAGCAACGCATTGCAAAGCAATGCGTTGAGTACTCCTCTGGCACTCAAAGGGTTTAGTACTATGAGCTGTTTGTTCAAAAGAAAAGTTATGAAGTTCTGGGGCAAACCATTGGCACTGTTGGAGAGAACTAAAAAATTGCCATTGATTTAAAAAGGTTTGTTTTTATACCCTTGAATGTAGAGAGGCATTCAATGCATTTCTTTGCAATACAATGGAGACCATTCTAGCATTCAAAGGGTTAAAATACCCCATTTAAATCAATGTAAATGTTTAGAATTTTTAGTTCTCCCCTATAGTGCAAATGGTTTGCCCCAGAACTGCTCCACTATACTTTTGAACATACGGCCTTAAAGATATTTTTAGAACTGCCGTTCTGAGAAGTCAAAAAATGTACAGTGCATAGTGCCCCCCTCTGATCTTTAACCCCATCGCAACGATGGACTTACCAGGTACGTCATGCAAAAATGTTACTTAGTGATAGATGACGTACCTGGTAAGTCCAGGAAGTCATTCGCTAGAATAGGAAAAAAAAAAAAACCCCCATCGTTATGTGCTGACCGCGTGCAAGTGCAGCCGGTCACTAAGGGGTTAAAGTATTAAACTATAATTACACACACGTAACATTATCTTGTTATATATGTCCAAATGGCTCATAGGAAATTAGATCTGTGAAAGATCTGAGTTGATGTAATGAAGAATTATTCCTAATGCCAAACCATTGTGAGACAAATAATGTGTTGACCTTGTGTATAGAGAGTAATCCGTTCATAACCGCACTCAGATTAAATATGTACATAGTGAAAAAGACAGCAGTACTGTAGCCTAATACTTGCAAAATCTTTCATGTTGTGGGTTTTCCACTTAACTTTAAGATTACAGTGTTATGTACCAAGGTGTGATAAAGCGGTGATAAAGCGGGGATGACTTCTCCAGTGATATAATTTCTCCAATTCCCATGTTATTCTATAGAGAGTGGTGATTACATGTCTCTGATTGCCCAGGACAGTCCCAATTTTTAAATTTGTGTCCCAGGTCCCGGGCAGCCCCCTTCTGGGACATTACAATGTCCCAGAATGAAGACTTCAGAGCACAGAGTTTTATTTACTAGAAGGAGAACTGTCTATTGCCATTGTGACAGAAAAGTGATGCCTCTGCTGGACTTCAAAAATGTATTCCAGACAGAGCTCTAAACATTGGAGAGAGCGAGAAATAAGAGCGAGGAGCAAGTAGTACAAAACTGTTGTAGTGTAATACTAGTCTAAGGCTAAGGGTGATGTACATTTTCTTGTAGCCCATCACAGGCATTACTGACACACAGCAGCCATTGAGAAGTTTTCCCTCTAGTGTTTAGAACTCTGTAGTGTGCCAGAGCAAGAGCAGGTTGCCCACTGATGTCCAGTGATGCATAGTGAGCACTCCCTCATAGCTGCACTAGAGCTGAGGACAAGTACTCTACAGCTCTAAACTCCGAAGCAGTCCCTGAATGGCAGAATGGAAATGTGGTCACTCTACTATACACTCAGATCTCCAAAGCAGGAGAAATCTTAGTGCATCTGCTCTATAGAATAACATAGGAACTGGAGAAGTGAAATCACTGGAGAAGTCATCTCCACTTTATCTCCTTTATACCACACCTTAATACATAACCCCCTTATCTCCTTGTTTTGTTTTATAAGTCTAAACATTCTTTCCACCTCACATCTACACGTCACAGCTACTGATCTTGGGCTGGATTCAAATGCAGGTGTTAATTTTATCTCCGCTTTTATCTCCAGGTATCCCCATAGACTTCAATAGGAAAATATTTGATAAAACAGGAGGTAACATTTATCTCTTGCATTTGAATCCAGCCCCTTGTGTGTTCATTTTATTTCATTTTATCTTTGTTCAACACTTTAATGAATTCCTTAAACCCTTTGCGTGTTAGGGGTATTCATTGCATTGCAGTGCAGTGGATACCCCTCTGGCGATCAAAAGCTTAATACTGTGTAGTTCCACTAAAATAATAAATCTACCATCTATATTATAGACCCAGAGCTTCACAAGTCTCCCATATTAATCCAGTGAATCACTTCTCATTGCTACCACTGAAATAGTTATGGCATAGAATATTTTAAGGGGCAAGAGATAAGAGTGGAAAAGGATCCCAGCATAAGTTTTAAAAATGTGTTGTATGAAAATTCAGGAAATAGGTAACATAAACCTGGAAGATATATATATGTGTATATATAATCACTCTCATGGGTCGATGCCTTATCGTGGCGGGAGTGTTTGCGTGTGTTAATGAAGCCAAGAATCATGCCATTGGAAGCACATACTCCTGGCAGGGTCACCCAAGGTGGACAGATCAAAGCTAAGACACCAGAATAAATCGATACAAAATCGGCCAACCCATACTGGCCACCGCTGAAAATTACAGTCCATTCCCTCAGCATGGCTTCACAACCAAAACAATGGCTCTCATTCCCCAGAGGCTTGAGGGCTACTTCCTACAGCAAATGGAAGTCCAGCTCAATGTCAGAGAGGGCTAAAAATTATTGGGTTCTATCAGGCTGTCTTTGGTCTTTAGACATTGGAACACTTAACATTCGATCTATGAGTACGGTTTCACACTTAGAGGAGCTAGTAGAAGATCTAAAATAACTAAAATTGGGACATTATTTGCTTATGTGAGACTCATAAAAATGATGAAGATTTAGTCAAATTAGAAGTTGAACACTGGCTATACTATATAAATTTACCAATGATGGACGATGTAGATGAATTGGATTCTTGATTGTCAAAAGACTGACAGACTCCTAAAAGTAGAAAGTATTTCTGAAACCATTTCTTCCTGTGCTCTGTTCTTCAAACCATTCAAATGTATGCCCCACAGCGATGATGAAGTTGAAGAATTTTATGATGATTTATTACGCCTCTACAAACAGGACAATTACCACTACAAATTTATGGTGGGAGATTTAAATGCGAGAATTTGTAAGATCCAAAATGATGAAAAATCAATTGGACCACATGGAAATGAAAAAAAGAGGTGATAGAGGAAAACCAAAGTAACATATTAACATACCTGATGAGGCTGAAAACAGACATGCATCAGTCAAGTCCAATCCATGCCTAAACACCCCGTTGATCCAGTGGAAGGCAAAAAAACACAGCTGAGCTTTTCCCAATAAAGCCCCAAGTGGGTAAAAAATTCCTTCCTGATTCCAAATGGCAGTCGGAAAGTTCCCTGGATCAACAACCTATCTGCATTGAAGACATCTGTCATAATCCACAATATTGTTCTGTACTAGATAGGTATCCAATGCTTTTTTGAAAGCAGTTACAGTATCTGCAAGCACAATATCCCAAGGCAAAGAATTCCATAGCTTCTTCCCTTACTGTAAAAAATCCCTGCCTTTATTTAAGTCGAAAGAGCCTTTCCGCTAGTCTTAATGGATGACCTCTCGTTGTTGGCTCAGCTCTTTGGGTAAACAATTAATTGACTAGTTCTTTGTATTGACATTGAAAATATTTGTAAATGGTAATCATATCAACCCTTAGATGTTTCTTCTCTAATGTAAACAAACCCAGTTTGGCCAGTCTCTCTTTATAACTCAGATCCTCAAATCTCTTTATCAGTTTTGTTCTATATCTCTGCACTTATTCCAGTTCAATAATGTATTTTTTAGGAACTAGAGCCCAAAACTGTACTCCATATTCTACATAAGGCCTAACAAATGATTTATATAGAGGTAGGATAATATTAGCATCCCTTGCATCTACACCTCTTTTTATGCAGGCTATGAGGCTAGTACTCTATTTGCTCTTGCAGCAGCTGAGTCACTGCTGTGAAGTCTATTGTCTATCAGTACCCCTAAATCTTTCTCTAATGAGGATTCCCCAAGTTGTTTCCCATTTAGATTATATGTAGCAAGTTTATTTCTATAGCCCAAATGTTTAACCTTACATTTATCTACATTAAATGTCATCTGCCATTTTTCCACCCATTCACTCAGTTTATCTAAATCCTTCTGCAGAGAAAAAACATCCAGCTCTGTATGTATTTTCTCAGAGAATTATTTGTTTTGGCTTCAAATATATTTGTAAATGGTAATCATATCACCCTTTCTACATATCTACTATAATACAAACAAACCTAGTTTGGCTAGTCTCTCTTTTATAACTCCAATCCTTTAGTCTCTTTATCACTTTTGTTGCTCATATCTGCACTTAGTTTAGTTTAGAACAGCAACACTGTTTTTATTTATCCTCAGAACCGCTCACACACGTTGTCTTGTCTTTTGAAAAAAACGTAGGGTGTCTCTCTAAGACTAAAGGATAATCCACGCATGGACCCCTTAATGCTCTGTATATATTTCTTTGCTTGGTTTAGTGTCATTAAAACAGAGATATTGCTGCTAGCATAAAGCCTTCCAAGCGTAACACATCCCTTTATAACAAATCAGATGAAGACGGGATAAAATGAATGATATTTATTGAATAATCAGACACATAGCATAAAAATAGCAGCAAAACAGGACTTACATACACAAATGACAGTCCATTCCTTTTTAACGCGTTTCAGAGACACATGGCCTCCTTCATAAGAGGATAGGACCGCCCTCCTCAAATGAACTTTATATAGACACACATCCCATGACATCACATTATCTCCGGAGCAGCCGCAGGGCCCCTCAATATACCACCAGGGATGCCTCTCTCCAGGTAAAAAACCTGAGGAGAACCAAAAAGGCATGCCGGGCAGCAACAAAGTTCCCCACGACTGCCACACAGATATACAAAAATACAAAAATGTAATTTTACAATACAGTGTTATATAAAACTACAAAACACTGATTATAATAAAAACAGAATGTAAAATAATGTGTTACAAAACCAACAAGGGAGGTGAGAGGACTTGCAGCTTTATCCAACATAACTGTCTAAATCCCATTCCACATTGAGACCAAAGGGTCTCCTAGTCTGGAGCTGGAAAATCCAAAAAACTTCTCTCCTATTTAATATTGCAAGCCTATCACCTCCTCTCGGTGGGATTGTACACTTCTCTATTCCCTGAAAAGAAAAGAACGATCTGTCAGCATCATGTTCCTTCACTATATGGTTAGCAACTTGTGATCTGCCATCCTTTCTATCTAAAGAATTCAAATGTTCTCTAATTCTTGTTTTTAAGGGACGTATAGTGCGGCCCACATATTGCTTACCGCACTTACATGTTACCAAATACACAACGAATCTTGAGTTACAGTTAATAAAATCATTTACATGATATACCTTTCCTGCAACCTTTGACTCAAATGTGTCTGATTTCACCACATAAGCACAGCACATACATCTATTTTGTGCACAACAAAACATTCCTTTTGTCCTTAACCATTGTACTGGTTTTTTAGATTGAAACATACTGGGAGAAACTATATTAGCTATACTCCTCCCTTTCTTAAAAACCACTTTAGGAAAACAATATTTCAAATGTACCAATTTCTCATCTTGGCACAATACTCGCCAATGTTTCTTAATAATACTCTGAATCTGTCGTGCATTATTGCTGTACTTCGTGATAAAACCAGGCACATCTTGTTTGCCACTCAGATTACGAGAATGTCTACCTCTAGGTTTCTTAGATGTTAACAAATCCTGTCTGGGTGTATATTTTGCTCTCTCATATGCTCGTTCAATGTCACCCAATGAATAGCCTCTGTTCTTCAATTTATTCCTTAAAACATCTGCATGAATTTCAAAATCATCAACAGTAGAGCAATTACGTCTAACACGCAGAAACTGCCCCACTGGTAAATTAACAATCAGACTTCGGGGATGACATGAAGTAGCATATAAGAGAGCATTTCCTGCATTCGGCTTATAATACATAGTAGTTCTAACCATACCATCCTCTCCAACATACAAATTAAGGTCTAAGAAATGTATATTTAACTTATGAAAATTCAACGTAAAAGTCAAATTATAAGAATTTTCATTAAGAGCCTTCACAAAATGCAGCAAATCATCCTCTGTACCATCCCAAACCATTAATATATCATCCACATATCTCAAATACTTCTTAATACACCTCTGATGGGACCCCTCCCCAAAAACGTGGCACCGCTCCCACCAACCCATGACAAGGTTGGCATATGAGGGCGCAAAACGCGCCACCATAGAGGTGCCACGCTTCTGAAGAAAGAACATCCCATCAAAAGTGAAAAAATTATGATGTAACAAATACTTGACACAGTCAAGAAGATAGATCTGCTGCACTCGAGGAAGAACTCCCAAAATAGTAAACCAATAATCTAATGCTCCTAGACCTACAGTATGCAAAATGGATGAATAAAGAGCCACCACATCTAGCGTTACCCACAAATACGTATCCTTCCATAAAAAACCATCAAAGGCCCTCAAAACATCTCTAGTATCCTGCAAATATGATGGCAACTCCAAAACCATAGGAAATAAGAACTCGTCAACGTATCCGGATAGGCCCTCGTTCAGAGAACCAATCCCTGAAACGATGGGCCTACCCGGAGGGTCGACAAGTGTCCTATGAACTTTAGGCAACATATGAAAAATCGGAATAACCGGCTCTTCACAATATAAATACTCAAATTCTTCCTTGGATAAAATATCCAAGTCTACACCTTGTTGCAAAAGTTGTCTCAAAATTACCTGAAAACGCTTAGTAGGATCACAGGTCAACTCCTCATAATCTTCAGGACTGGTGAGTTGCCTCATTGCCTCATCCCTATATATCTCCGCACGTCCAAAACAACAACTGAGCCTCCCTTATCAGAATTCCTGACTACTATATCCCTGTTGTCAGAAATAGATTTCAGAGCTTGACGATGCATAAAACTCATATTGCTGTACATGGACGTGCGAGAGACCTTACGGGACAACTCCACGAGATCACACTCCACCAGTCTCTGATATAGATCAATATAAGGGCCTCTCTGTTGTATAGGATAGAAGGCGGACTTGGACTTGAACCCAGTATGTACAACACTAGATTCTGCCCCCTTCCGCCTCATATCCAACAAATCCATCAAACAACATTGTTCATCATAGTCAAGTAAGACATTATCAACTCTAGAGAGACCTGTAGATATATAGTGGTGTTCGGGCTCAGAATTAACACTACAATCAACTGAGCTCGACCCACCACTATTGTGAAAAGCATCCTCATCTAGAGGTAGTGAATTACGTGAAAAAAATTTGTGCAAAGTGAGTTTACGAATAAACCTATTTAAATCCACAATTGTATCAAACAAAGAAAAATTATTAGAAGGTACAAAAGACAACCCTCTACTTAAAACATAAATCTGTGCCTCTGTGAGTATAGTGTTAGAAAGATTAATAACATTTAAATTCATCTCCTTATCCGTGTACTGGTGTTGATAACTTGATGTCTTCCTACGTCTACGTCGTCGTCTCTTCTTGACCTTTTGTTCTGTGATTTTATCCTTCTCGAAGTATTTATTATTTGCCTTGTCCTGTACACAGAAGGCTCCACTTCTCCCTGCACAGTTCGTGATCTCTTGTATCTCCCCTGGTTTCTCCGTGGATACATAAGAGGAGTATGCTCCAAATCTTCCAAAAGGTTCATATTTCTTGAACCCAAAAAAGAAACAGATCTTGCCTCCCCATCTGTATATTCCACATCCGTAGAGGTCTGAAATGATCTCTGTCCCTCTCTCTTTAATATTGATTTGGGACGTGATTTTTTATTTTGCATAAAATCATGTTGTCTTGCAGGCCAAAGGTAAACATTCCCACTCTCATAATCTCCCCCGTCCCTCTGGAACTTCCGTTGTTTATTACTAGAGATCTGATTCTCTAATCTCGCTATTTGAATTTTCAATTTGTCATCCATTTCCTTAAATGGGACAGTAGCTTGATGTAATCGAATCTTCTCTTGCAGATCCTTAATTTGTACTATAACCGTCTCCAATTCCATGTTCTTATGGTTTATTACCAATTGCATGAGCTTCAAAGAACAGTCCGTAAGCTCTTTATTCCAGGTCTGTTTGAAAGTCTCATCATATGTTCTAAAAGTTGGAAACTTTTTTATACGTAGCCCTCTAGGTACACGAGATACCTTAATATAGTTCTGCAAAGATGCAATATCCCACCATAATCGGACTTCTATTGATAACAGACGCTTGAGCTCTTTAAAGCAAATCTTCAAATCATGCGTGTCAATACAAATGTATTGTGTGTTTAGTGAAAATATAGAATCCACATTTCTTCTCTTTTCAGTAGCTGAAAAGACATCATGTAAAGAATAAGTAATGCCTGTTTGCTCTATATGTTCAATATCAATGCTAGTGTCATTTTCAAACACATCCTCGATACATTCAATTTCTTCTATTTCATCCATATTATCAACAGGGAGTATTGAACTTACGTTCTAATAGGAGATCACTGTATCCACACCAAGCCGATCCATCTGTGTGATATAGTACAGCAACTGCGACACAAACAACCGGTTCAGGCTCGAGTGTCCATATACAAACAATACACTTCCGGACTCC
Source organism: Rhinophrynus dorsalis (assembly GCA_037306005.1). Lineage (NCBI taxonomy): Eukaryota > Metazoa > Chordata > Amphibia > Anura > Rhinophrynidae > Rhinophrynus > Rhinophrynus dorsalis. The sequence goes on along the minus strand of CM074721.1, from coordinate 481,440,899 downwards.
ACATATGTAGAAATAAAGTTTCGCTGAGGCCTAGCAGCGTGGCGTCACCCACAGCGCCACCTTTCAAATCGGCAAAACAGAGATATTGCTGCTAGCATAAAGCCTTCCAAGCGTAACACATCCCTTTATAACAAATCGGATGAAGACGGGATAAAATGAATGATATTTATTGAATAATCAGACACATAGCATAAAAATAGCAGCAAAACAGGACTTACATACACAAATGACAGTCCATTCCTCCACATATGTGGAGTCCGGAAGTGTATTGTTTGTATATGGACACTCGAGCCTGAACCGGTTGTTTGTGTCGCAGTTGGTTTAGTGTCATTAGCAAAGATTGAGACACTACTTTCAATAGCTACTTCAAGAATATTAACAAATTAAAAAGCATTGGGCCCAGGCCTGAACCTTGTGATACTTCACATAAACCTTAGACCAACTTGAACATTCTTTATTTACAACTCTATCATTTAACGAGTTCTCTGTCCATTCACTAATATCACTTCCCAAGCTAAAGAGTTGTAATTTATGTAGTAACCTGTTGTGAGGCACTGTATCAAAGGTTTTTGCAAAATCCAAGTATATTACATCAACAGCAATTCCCTTGTCCAAATTACTACTTACACTTTCATAGAATTCAAGTACATTTTTTTTCACGTGATTTATCCTTCATGAAAACCATGCTGACTCCTACTATGTTTTGGTTGGTCCATAGTCCTGAAAACTATTGTATTATAATTATTCTAATATCTTACCCACTATGGAAACCAAACCCACGTACGTGTGCACTGCAATTGATATTATAGACCATAATACATCCTCTAGTACATCTGTGGACTACTTCCATGGCTCCAGCATATCCTTCATATTGCATCCACCAGACAATATAGCTGTGGCCACCACTTTCTAAATAGAAAATCCAAAAGAAAAATGGAAATATCCCTTCCAGAGTTTGTATACACCTTCTAATCCAGTGCAGAAATGTTAATGGGATGTTCCATTACAAATGACAAATTGTGCAATGGAAGACAAGCATAGTAATTATTCCCATTCTTCCCTATATCAGAAGCACTGGTGAACTCCATGGTATCCTATCAAAATGTTGCCCTCAATTTGGTGACCAACCCAGGAGAGCATTTAATACGTTGCCATGTTGAAAATGGCATCATAAGAATCTTGCCCTCATGATAAGGGCAACATGCCTAAGAAAGCGGGTAAAAGGTCTTCCAAGCTGAGCCGAATGAGCAGAGGAGCAAGCATGTCTGTGATGCACCATCAACCTGATTGCTGGTGCTGTGATGCGGCACTCAAAGGGTTAATTGATGGAATGGCACTGCTACATTCTTCCTACACTGACCTTACCCGCACACAGTCCCTGCTATCACGCTAATGGGGCATCACAGTTACTCTTGTTCCTCTGCTCATTCAACTTAGCTTGGTAGACTTTTTCCCCACTTTCTGCTGCATATAAAGTGGGGAAAACGTATACCAGGCTGAGCCGAATAAGCAAAGAGGAGCGTTTGCTTTACATGCAGCTGTGATACCCCATCGGTATGATTGAAGGGCTGTCCGTGAGTAGGATAATTGTAGCGGGAACATAACAGCTCCATTCCGTCAATTAACTCTTCCAGTGCCACATCACAGCCCCTGCAATCAGGTCGATGGGGCATCACAATCACGCTTGCTCCACTGCTCATTCAGCTCAGCTTCTTAAACTTTTCCCCCTATTTCTTAGGCATGTCGCCCTTGTCATGCTGGCAACTTGGCGACATATTTAATGCACCCCTGGGTTGGTCACCAAATTTAGGGCAACATTTTGAGGGTGAACTGAACTCAATGGTGACATTTTCTTGTGGGAAGTCTACTAAGAGACAAAATAAATTCTCCATCCATGGTTCAAAATACCATGAACATTAGAATTACTATTCTTAAAAAGGTTAATCCAGGACAGAGGCCAGTTATAATGACAGACCAGCTGATATATGTGATTGCTAAGCAGATTCAGTGGATGTATCCCAAAACATAGGTGTGAAGGCAATCTATTATTCATTGTAGAAGGCCTACATGTAGAAATGGCTTCAATGACTGGTACATGATTAGAAGGTAGTAGGTGGACTGACAACCTAAGAGAAGCTGGTATTACAGCATCAGGAAGAGCAGATTGTGTAGTCATCACATGTAAGAAGCAGGTACTCACATGAGATTAGCATTATTCTTCAGATGGAAACCTATAACACATAATAACCAGGCAGAAATCTTCGTACAGTGGGCTGCAGGCAACAGGAATTTGATTTTGACGGCAGATATGAACCAACTGGACCATCCAGTCTGGATATACATCTAATTAAAACACTCACTTTTACATTCTTCTTAAAATAGCCATGTCTGTCCCAGGCATTTTTGAATTCTCTTACAGTATTAGTCCTTACCATCTCTGCTGGGAGCCTGTTCCTTGAGTCTATTAGCCTTTCTGTAAAGTGGTAAACACCTCACTTCTGAATATTCAACAATCTAACTTTAGATCATAATGCTTCCCTCCTGAACTATATTAAGTATCTAAAGGTTTCTATCACATCACTCCTCTCTTTCCTTTCTTACACGCTGTACATATTTACTTCATTGAATCTATCCTGTCATGAAGACCCTGCACCAATTTACTGGCTCTTCTTTGAACTGCCTTCAATTTATTAACATCTTTCTGGCAATGTGGAATGTACACAGTATTCCAGGTGAGGCCTTACCTGAGGTGTGCATGGCATTAGTACCTCTCTCTTCCTACTGCTACTGCCTCTTCCTATAAAACCAAGAATCCCCACTTGTTTACTGCACTGATTGCTGACCTCCAAGTAATCTGAAATAATAACTCCAAAGTCCCTATCCTCTGATGTGTTTGTCAACACCGTACCATTAAGCTTCTATCCTACTTCCATATTTCTGTGTGCTGAAGGCATTATCTTGAAGTTTACAGCATTAAATATTAAATCCCATATTCTTGTCCATTCCTCCAGCTTTCCTAAATCCTTATTCATTCAATGAATCAATGAGCAGAGGAGCAAGTGTGACTGTGATGCCCCATCGAACTGATTGCAGGTGCTGTGATGAGACAGTCAAAGGGTTAATTGATGGAATGGCACTGCTATGTTCTCCCTAAACTGATCCTACTAGCACACAGCCCCTGCAATCACACTGATGGGGCATCACAATTACGCCTGCTCCTCTGCTCATTCGGCTCAGCTTGGTAGACTTTTTCCCTGCTTTCTTAAGAATGTCGCCCTTGTCATGCGGACTAGAGTCTTATGTCACCATTTTCAACCTGGCAACATATTTAATGCTCCCCTGGGTTGGTCGCCAAATTGAGGGAGACATTATGATAGTGAACCGAAGTCCATGGTGAAATTATCTTGTGGGAAGTCTTCAGTTCCAGTAAAGAGAATTCCAAAGTCCACAAAGTAAAATGCTCATTAATTAATTTCTGCTTCCTCTGCTAAGAGAGGAAATGGTTTCTCCATCCATGGTTCGCCATACCATGAACGTTAGAATTACTATTCTTAAAAAGGTTAATCCGAGACAGAGGCCATGACACACCAGCTGATATAGGCGATTGCTAAGCAGATTCAGTGGATGTACCCAGAAACATAGGGGGAAGACAAACTATTATTCATGCTTGAAGGCCTACATGTAGAAATGGCTTCAATGTCTGGTACATGCTTAGAAGGTAGTGGGTGGACTGACAACCTAATAGAAGCTGGTATTACAGCATCAGGAAGAGCAGATAGTATTCTGTAGTCATCATGTGTAAGAAGCAGGTACTCACAGAAATCTTCTTACAGTGGGCTGCAGGCAACAGGAATTTTATTTTGAAGGCAGATATGAAGCAACTGGACCATCCAGTCTGGATGGACCATACATCTAATTAAAATACTCACTTTTACATTCTTCTTAGAATAGGCATTCTTGAATTGCCTTAGAGTATTAGTCCTTACCACCTCTGCAGGGAGCCTGTTTTTTGAATCTATTACCCTTTTTGTAAATTGGTAAACACCTCGCTTCTGAATACTCCACAATCTATCTTTAGATCATAATGCTTCCCTCCTGAACTATATTAAGTCACTTAAAAGGATAGTAATACTTCACAATTACCTATCCCTGTTATGTAGCCATTAAATAAAGAAGAAAAATGCTCCAGTGGCATCTCTGAAACCCTTATGGTTTAAGAGATAATCGCTCGCAAAGTCCCCCCCCCTTTCCCTGAAGTCAGCGTTCTAGCTGACTGCAGGTAAATCCTGTCGTACGACGATCCAGCGGCTCTGTAGCACAGCCGAGATCACATTAATAAAAAAATCCTTAACTTAAAAGGTCTTGTACGTGTACTTGCAAACCAAGCACACGTAGAAGACCTTTTTAGTGAAGGATTTCTTTCTTTATTAACACGATCTTGGCTCTGCTGCAGAGCCGCCGAATGGTCCCAGGAGCGGATTTCCCTGTAGTCAGCTACAACGCTGATTTTAGAGAAAGGAGAGGGAGAGGGAACTATAACAGACTCCCTTGGGCTATCCTGTGCTTCCTTACCTCTGTATGGTCACCGGCCAGGATGGCCTCAGGCCATTTCCTCATTGCTACATCGGGTAACAGGCACTAGCACGGATGCCTGTTTATGGGCCTATTCTGGGTGGCCTGATTGGGTCCCACCTCCTTCTGCTCCTTTATAAACCTCCCTGGGCATAGGAGTCATTGCCCTTACGTGGTGTTGCTGCTGTTGTGTTTTGTGCTCTGTTGTGACCCGTGCCTTATCTGAGAATCCGCTCTGTGTATGACCCCGGCTTGTCTGACTACCCGCATTGTTTCTGACCTGTGGCTCTGGCTGACTACTCACTCTGTGTATGACCCAGCTTGTCTGACTACCCACATCAGTTCTGACCTGTGGCTCTGGCTGACTACTCGCTCTGTGTATGACCCAGGCTTGCCTGACCAGTGGCCCTGGCTACTACCCGCTCAGTGTAGCCTCCGGTTGCCTTCCCTGTGGGCCTGGTTACTTTTGCTCCTTGTAGTCCTTGGTTTGCCTAACCAGTGGCTCTGGCTCCTACTCACTCAGCATAGTCTCTGGTTGTCTGACCAGTGGCCTGGTTACTCTTGCTCCATGTAGTCCCCGGCTTGTCTGACCTGTGACTCTGGCTGCCTACTCGCTCCCTACACTACCTGCTTGCCTGACCTCTAGTCTCGGTGCCTCCTGGCTCTGGTCATCTTTTCTTCTCTGTTGCCTCTGTTCGCAGACCAAGTGGTAACTTACACATATTCTACCATTCTCTGTTGTCCCACTTGAGCAGTGCAGTGCACAGCACAGTGTGCAGCTCCAGAGGGACCTTGGGTCCTATTTCCGTGTCTGTGGGCTATACTATTATTGCTGTACATATTTCATACAATTGTGTCTGTCCTTCTTTTGCCTGCACACCGTGACAGGAAATTTGCGAGTGATTATCTCTCAAAGCATTAGGGTTTGAGAGATGGCACTGGGGGCATTTTTCTTCTTTATTTAATGGCTACAAAATAGGGATAAGTAATTCTGAAGTATTACTATCCCTTTAATGTATTTCAAGGTTTCTATCACATCAACCCTCTCTCTCCTTTCTTACACACCGTACATATTTAGTTCATTGAATCTATCCTGGTACCAAGTGTCATGAAGACCCTGCACCAATTTACTGGATTTTCTTTGAGCTGCCTCCAATTTATTAACATCTTTCTAGCGATGTGGAATGTTCCCAGTACTCCAGGTGAGGCCTTACCAGAGGTGTGTAGCGTGGCATTAGTACCTCTTTCTTCCTACTGCTACTGCCTCTTCCTATAAAACCAAGAAGCTCCACTGCTTTACTGCACTGCTTGCCTACCTCCAAGTAATCAGAAATAATAACTCCAAAGTCCCTTTTCTCTGACGTTTTTGTCAACACGGTACCATTAAGCTGGTATTCTACTTCCATATTGCTGTGTCCTAAATGCATTATCTTGAACTTTAAAGCATTAAAGCAGAACTACCACAGCAAAAAAACTTGTGCTCCAATAATTCCTTATCTGGCGACTAGCTGCTCAGTAGCACTATACACCAGAATTATTACCTTATTAAGGAGAGTTATCCATTGTTCCCCGGCTGACAGGCAGGCCGAAGAGCAGACATCTTCCTATAGTGACGTCTGCAAACCTGTGCTGTCAGTCCCAGCCTGCTCTAGGAGGCATTGCTAGGAGCCGTTTGGCTCCAAAAGGGACTGACAGAGCAGGCGGGCAGACATCACTATTAATAAGGTAATAATTCTGGTGACTAGCGCTACTGAGCAGCTAGTCACCAGATGAGGAATTATTGGAGCACAAGTTTTTTTGCGGTGGTAGTTCCGATTTAAATGTTAAATCCCACATACTTGTCCATTCCTCCAGCTTTCCTAAATCCTTATGCATTTGGAGAATCAGCCCCTGTTACAAAGATAGTTGCCTAGTAGTGATGAGCGAGCACCCCAATGCTCGGGTGTTCGGGTGCTCTGACCGAGCACCCCCTGAGGCTCCAGTGCTCGGCCGAGCACCCGAGCCCCATTGAAGTCAATGGGAGGACTCGAGCATTACACCAGGCACCCCCTGCTCTGATGAGGGGAGGGTGCCTGGTCCATAGGAAAAGGGCAGAAAAGGATGGAAACACCACAGAAATGGTTCAGGGACAGCATAGGGAGGATGTCTGGATGCATCTTGGACTCCAACATCGCTGCTGGGAACGATCTTTCGCCCGTAGTACGCCATTTTTACAGACTGACCGTAAAACACACAAAAAGGAAAATAAAAACGACTTTAGGCGAAAAATTGTTACCAAACAATATTTGCTGTATATTTACTTGTATATCATCTGCAAATTCTCCCAAAAATTTCCTTGATTTTCTGAAGTGAGGCCATGATTAAGAGGGAAACGTGCGCAGAGGTAAATTATCCCAAAAATGTCCTTGATTTTCTGAAGTGAGGCCATGATTAAGAGGGAAACGTGCGCAGAGGCAAATTCTCCCAAAAATTTCCTTGATTTTCTGAAGTGAGGCCATGATTAAGAGGGAAACGTGCGCAGAGGCAAATTATCCCAAAAATTTCCTTGATTTTATTGAACTGAGGCCATGATTAAGAGGGAAACGTGCGCTGAGCTGACCATCTAAAACATTATGGGTGAGGGTCTGCTGCAGAGCTGACCATCCTAAACATTATATGCGAAGGCCCGCTAGTGAGCTGACGCTATAAAACATTATATGCGAAGGCCCGCTAGTGAGCTGACGCTATAAAACATTATATGAGAGGGCCCGCTAGAGAGCTGACCCAATAAAACATTATATGAGAAGGCCCGCTGGTGAGCTGACCTATATAAAAATTGGCAAACAGGGCCAGCTGGTGAGCTGGCCCTATATAAAAATTATAGCACAGGGCATATGGAAGAGGAGGAGGAGGATGAGAAGATTAAGAGTCAACCATATACCCGTTTTTTGGGTGGAAGGGGTGAATGGGAAGAGTATTCCCATCATTGTAAATAATATATGTAAAGTGAGTTTATGTTCCCCCGGGGCTTTCCTCCAGTGGAGTGGAGAAGTCAGGGGAAATCCAGGCCTTGTTCATTTTTATAAGTGTCAACCTATCAGCATTGTCGGTGGAAAGGCGGATACGCTTATCTGTTATGATGCCACCAGCAGCACTAAATACCCGCTCAGACAGAACGCTGGCGGCAGGGCAGGCCAGCACCTCCAAGGCGTAGAGTGACAGTTCATACCACGTGTCCAGCTTGGACACCCAGTAGTTGTAAGAGGGATCATTGAGGACGCTGACACGGTCTGCTACGTACTCCTTCACCATCTTCCAAAACTTTTCCCTCCTTGTGACACTAGGCTGCGCATCAGGGTGAGGGTACTGGCGGGGTGTCATGAAGGTGTCCCACGCCTTGGAGAGTGTTGCCCTGCCTTTGTCGGAACTGCTGTGTGCTCCCCTTTTCTCCCCTTCTCGGTTGGCCAAGGTAGCACGTACTCTGCCGCCAGCGTTGTCAGATGGAAAATTTTGGAGCAATTTTTCAACAAGAACCTTCTGGTATTGCACCATTTTGCTTGTCCTCTCCACCGGAGGAATGAGAGATGAGAAATTCTCTTTGTAGCGGGGGTCCAGAAGGGTGAACACCCAGTAATCCGTGTTGTCTAAAATGCGTACAACGCGTGGGTCACGGGAAAGGCAGCCTAACATAAAGTCAGCCATGTGTGCCAGAGTACCAACAGTCAAGATTTCGCTGTCCTCACCAGGAGGATGACTCTCAATATCCTCATCCTCTTCCTCCTCTTCTGCCCACCCACGCTGAAGAGATGGAACTAAAGTTCCATGGCTACCCTCTGTAGCGGAGGCAACCGTGTCTTCCTCCTCCTCCTCCTCCTCCTCCTCCGCCTCCTCCAATTGTCGCTGAGAAGACGAAGTGAGGGTGCTCTGGCTATCACCTTGTGTAAGCTCTTCCTCCCCCATTTCCACCTCTTCCACATGCAAAGCGTCGGTTTTAATTGTGAGCAGCGAGCGTTTCAGTAGACACAGAAGTGGGATGGTTACACTGATAATAGCGTTATCGCCGCTCACCATCTGTGTCGATTCCTCAAAATTGCGTAAAACCTCGCAGAGGTCTGACATCCATTCCCACTCCTCACTTCTGATTACAGGAAGTTGAACGGAGAGGCGACGACCGTGTAACAGCTGGTACTCCACTACTGCCCTCTGCTGCTCACAAAGCCGGGCCAACATGTGGAAGGTGGAGTTCCAGCGCGTGCTCACGTCACACAGCAGCCGGTGAGCTGGCAATTGTAAGCGCTGCTGCAGCTTCAACAGGCCGGCCGAAGCTGTAGATGACTTACGGAAATGTGCACACACGCGGCGCACCTTGGTCAAGAGATCATGCACATTGGGGTAGGTTTTTAGAAATCGCTGAACCACTAAATTAAATACATGCGCTAGGCATGGTACGTGTGTGAGCTTGCCGAGCTCCAAAGCCGCCACCAAGTTACGCCCATTATCACACACAACCATGCCTGGTTGCAGGTTGAGTGGCGAGAGCCATTGCTCGGTCTGGTGACTAATCCCCTGCAACAGCTCTGAGGCCGTGTGCTGTTTGTCCCCAAGGCAGATCAGCTTCAGCACGGCCTGTTGACGCTTCCCCACTGCAGTGCTACACTGCTTCCAGCTACTGGCTGATGGGGGAGTGGCGCTGCGTGTAGAGAATTCGGAGGTGGAAACGGAGGAGGAGGAGCCAATAACGTAGGTGCTGGCGGAAACCCTGATGGAGGTAGGGCCCGCAATCCTCGGCGTGGGTAGCACCCGTGCCATCCCAGGGTCCGAGTCGCTCCCAGCCTCCACGACATTCACCCAGTGTGCCGTCAGGGAAATGTAGCGTCCCTGGCCACAAGCACTTGTCCATGTGTCAGTCGTTAAGTGGACCTTCCCAGTAACTGCGTTGGTCAGGGCACGGGTGATGTTACGGGACACATGGTGGTGTAATGCGGGGATGGCACACCGGGAAAAGTAGTGGCGGCTGGGGACCGCGTACCGAGGGACAGCTGCTGCCATCAGGCTGCGGAAGGACTCAGTGTCCACAAGCCTAAATGGCAGCATTTCGATGGCCAGTAATTTGGAAAGGTGTGAGGTTAGTGCTATGGCCTGTGGGTGGGTGGCTGGGTATTTTCTCTTGCGCTCAAATGCCTGGGGTAACGACATTTGGACGCTGTGCTGGGACAGGGAAGTGGATGTGGTCGCTGATGGTGCTTCAGATGGTACAGGTGCAGGGCGGGAGGTATGCGGGCCTGCGCCTTTGACAGGCGATTGGCCGGCACCGAAAACAGGGGAAGAGGAGGCAGTGGTGTGGCCTGCAGACACAGATGGGCGATCCAGGCGTTCCTCCCACTTACTACGGTGCTTGGATGCCATGTGTCGGATCATGCTGGTGGTGGTGAGGTTTCTAGTGTTCATGCCTCGGCTCATTCTGGTGTGGCACAGGTTGCAAACTACAATTCTTTTGTCGTCCGCACTTTCCTTAAAAAAACGCCATACCGCGGAACACCTACCCTTTGGCAAGGTAGATTTACGCAAGGGGGTGCTCCGTGGAACATTTGCGGGCCGGTTTGGTGCGGTCCGCCTTCTTTCTGTAGCCACACCACTGCCTCTTCCAGCCTGTTGCGGTGCTGCAGATGGCTCACCCTCAGGACTGCTGTCATCGCTCGGCTCTACACCTTCCCAGGTGGGGTCAGTCACCTCATCGTCCACCAAGTCCTCCTCCACTTCCTCACTCTGATCATCCTCCTCATGTCTTGATCCCACCACATACTCAGTCATTGACAACTGTATAACATTCTCCTCAACAAGGTCTTGAGACGGAAATAGTGGTTGATTTAATGGCAACTGTGTCTCATCATCATCCACTACTTCCTTTGACCTTAAATGCCGTTCACATCTGTCATCTTCTTGTGATTGGGTACCCTCTAGAGGTTGTGAATCAGGGCACAAGATGTCATGTTCCTCTGCAAGCGTGCTTGGAGAGAGGGTCAAATGAAGGATTGGTGATGAGACGAGCTCCTCACCATATCCCAGTGTGGGATCACTTCTTTGACCAGACCGTGTATGGTGGGAGGAAGGATGATCAGAGTGAGGATTATGTTGACCAGACTCTTGGCTACTGAGAGTGGACTTGGTGGAAGACAGGGTGGTGCTTAACCGACTGGAAGCAGTATCAGCTGACATCCAACCGACCACCTGTTCGCAGTGGTCGGACCTCGAGAGTGATGTCCTGCGATGCCCTGTGAAATGAGACATGAAGCTAGGTATGGTGGATGTCTTTCTTTCTTGTGCTCTGGCACCAGGCACAGTTTCTCCGCGTCCTGACCCGCGCCCTGAACTATCAGGATCACGTCCACTTCCCCGTCCCTTTTTACCCGCCTTCTTCATCTTACACGGAATATGTGACTTTAATATTTGAGTTTGAAAACTTAACAGTATTTCTTCCTATTCTGCAACTGTGCAGAGTACACAGAATAGGCTGCTAAACTGCGGTGACACACACTGAATGGAATATGTGACTTTAATATTTGAGTTTGAAAACTTAACAGTATTTCTTCCTATTCTGCAACTGTGCAGAGTACACAGAATAGGCTGCTAAACTGCGGTGACACACACTGAATGGAATATGTGACTTTAATATTTGAGTTTGAAAACTTAACAGTATTTCTTCCTATTCTGCAACTGTGCAGAGTACACAGAATAGGCTGCTAAACGGCGGTGACACACACTGAATGGAATATGTGACTTTAATATTTGAGTTTGAAAACTTAACAGTATTTCTTCCTATTCTGCAACTGTGCAGAGTACACAGAATAGGCTGCTAAACGGCGGTGACACACACTGAATGGAATATGTGACTTTAATATTTGAGTTTGAAAACTTAACAGTATTTCTTCCTATTCTGCAACTGTGCAGAGTACACAGAATAGGCTGCTAAACGGCGGTGACACACACTGAATGGAATATGTGACTTTAATATTTGAGTTTGAAAACTTAACAGTATTTCTTCCTATTCTGCAACTGTGCAGAGTACACAGAATAGGCTGCTAAACGGCGGTGACACACACTGAATGGAATATGTGACTTTAATATTTGAGTTTGAAAACTTAACAGTATTTCTTCCTATTCTGCAACTGTGCAGAGTACACAGAATAGGCTGCTAAACGGCGGTGACACACACTGAATGGAATATGTGACTTTAATATTTGAGTTTGAAAACTTAACAGTATTTCTTCCTATTCTGCAACTGTGCAGAGTACACAGAATAGGCTGCTAAACTGCGGTGACACACACTGAATGGAATATGTGACTTTAATATTTGAGTTTGAAAACTTAACAGTATTTCTTCCTATTCTGCAACTGTGCAGAGTACACAGAATAGGCTGCTAAACGGCGGTGACACACACTGAATGGAATATGTGACTTTAATATTTGAGTTTGAAAACTTAACAGTATTTCTTCCTATTCTGCAACTGTGCAGAGTACACAGAATAGGCTGCTAAACGGCGGTGACACACACTGAATGGAATATGTGACTTTAATATTTGAGTTTGAAAACTTAACAGTATTTCTTCCTATTCTGCAACTGTGCAGAGTACACAGAATAGGCTGCTAAACGGCGGTGACACACACTGAATGGAATATGTGACTTTAATATTTGAGTTTGAAAACTTAACAGTATTTCTTCCTATTCTGCAACTGTGCAGAGTACACAGAATAGGCTGCTAAACGGCGGTGACACACACTGAATGGAATATGTGACTTTAATATTTGAGTTTGAAAACTTAACAGTATTTCTTCCTATTCTGCAACTCTGCACAGTACACAGAATGTGCTGCTAAACTGCGGCGAAGCACACTGAATGGAATATGTGACTTTGATATTTTAGTTTGAAGACTTAACAGTAGTTCTTCCTATTCTGCAACTCTGCACAGTACACAGAATGTGCTGCTAAACTGCGGCGAAGCAAACTGAATGGAATATGTGACTTTGATATTTTAGTTTGAAGACTTAACAGTATTTCTTCCTATTCTGCAACTCTGCACAGTACACAGAATGTGCTGCTAAACTGCGGCGAAGCACACTGAATGGAATATGTGACTTTGATATTTTAGTTTGAAGACTTAACAGTATTTCTTCCTATTCTGCAACTCTGCACAGTACACAGAATGTGCTGCTAAACTGCGGCGAAGCAAACTGAATGGAATATGTGACTGATATTTTAGTTTGAAGACTTAACAGTATTTCTTCCTATTCTGCAACTCTGCACAGTACACAGAATGTGCTGCTAAACTGCGGCGACGCACACTGAATGGAATATGTGACTTTGATATTTTAGTTTGAAGACTTAACAGTATTTCTTCCTATTCTGCAACTCTGCACAGTACACAGAATGTGCTGCTAAACTGCGGCGAAGCAAACTGAATGGAATATGTGACTTTGATATTTTAGTTTGAAGACTTAACAGTATTTCTTCCTATTCTGCAACTCTGCACAGTACACAGAATGTGCTGCTAAACTGCGGCGACGCACACTGAATGGAATATGTGACTTTGATATTTTAGTTTGAAGACTTAACAGAATGTGCTCTAATCTGCAACTTTGCACACTAAACAGAATGTGCTCTAATCTGCAACTTTGCACACTAAACAGAATGTGCTCTAATCTGCAACTTTGCACACTAAACAGAATGTGCTCTAATCTGCAACTGTGCACACTAAACAGAATGTGCTCTAATCTGCAACTTTGCACACTAAACAGAATATATTTTTTGTTTTTTTTGGTTTTTTTTTCCCCCCACACAAAATAACCTGCTGCCCCCACACACAGTAGTCCTAAAAAGGACTTTTGGTTCTTTTTTTTTAACAATTTTGCTTTTTTTCCTCCCTACACTGACTTTCCCTTCCTATCCTCAGCTCTCCTTGGCTAAGACTGAGCCGAACTCGCTGGTCAGGTGCTATACAGCACCCGACCACGGGTTCTGGCCAGCCAATCAGTGTAATGCCAGCAGCCAACATGGCTGCTGGCATTACACCGATGTCAGAGCCTCCCTGCACGTTTATTGGCTGCGCAGCAGCCGCAAAACGTGCGGGGAGGAGACCCGAACATGGCGGGCGAGCACATGCGGTACTCGTACGAGTACCGCCATGTGCCGAGCAGAGCGATGCTCGAGCCGATCCGAGCATCGGCCGAGCATGCTCGCTCAACACTATTGCCTAGATATGAATGTGACATGTGAATGTATAAAAGTAACTGCAACATTTCTATTGATTAGTTGCTTTGCTCCATCTTTAGACCATGTTACACTGGTGTATGATTTGGGAACAAATTTGCTATAATTTATGGTACAATTTGCATAATAAACGTTTCCTACGCCTTTAATTCTTGTTAGAATCTTGTCACAAATACAGGCTGATGTACTGATAAAAGTGGTGCAATTCTAGCACAAACCAAGTGCACAGTAAGGAATAATAATTTAACCCTTTGAGTGTCAGAGGGAAGTGCAATGCATTGCTAAGCAATGAATGGCATGCACCTCTTCCTTTCAGAGGGTTAAACAGGCTTTTAACCACCATAGCATCACAAAGCTATGTGTTATAGACCTTTCTAGCATCCAAAGGGTTAAAGGGACAGTAAAACTCCTTTTTTAAATACATATTCTCCAAGTGCCTAATATGTCAAATTACATATGTCAAAACTAGTTGTGTGAGGTTGCAGTCTCCCTTAGGTCTGAGTGAGCTTTTTGCAGGATTCTCTACATTGTTTCACTGTGTTTTTTTTACACTCTCTGCTTTAACAGTCCCTGACAGAAAACTTTCTAGAAAAAATTTCAGCAAGCTCCTGGAAAGTGAAAATGAAAAATCAATAAATAAATAAAAATAAAGTAAATAGTATGGGTACTTGGCATGATATATTATACACCTGTAAACAGGTGTATAATATATAATTCAAACATGTTAAGTGCGTCATTTAAATCAGTTCAGATTTTTATGCACCCACCACCACCATGGTGCAATTTGTTTGCTCCATAATTGCACATCAACCTCATAGAATAAACCATAGATAGGCAACTTGCAGCCCTCCAGCTGTTGTTCAACTACAAAGCATAAAAGGAAAATAAAAAATGCACTTCAGAAATATTGTTGTTTTGTACTCACTGCAGTGGTAAACTGTGGCTGTTTATGCTAAGGATCTGCAGTAGCTGGGCAGGCTGTATTCCACTTCCCGGACTCCTGTTTCACCTCCTCTAATGCTGCTTGTTGTCTGCATGATCACAGTTGGATGCTTCCATGTTAATAACAAAGGTATGACTCATATTTTACAGCAGGGATAAGAAAGATGGGGGGGTGTACTGCAATCACATTTCTTAACCTCCTGGGTGCTACAGAGCGGAGATGAGTAGAAACTTGCTTTGTGAATCAGTTAGAAACATCTAGAGAAAATACTGGATCCAAAATTATTCAGAATGGGTCTTGGAATTGCAAGGGGAAGACATGAACAGAGGACATGGGGTTCACCAACAGGGCTGGGAGCAGCGACTACATTAGAAGGGTGGGAAGCATGCCAGAAACAAGAGGCAGCAGGGAGGAATTTGGCCAGAAAGGAGGAGACAACAGATACACTGGGGAGACAGTTGGAGGCAGTAGGGTCCATGTCAATAGAGAAATTGGGAACTTGGATCCTAGGAAGAGATGTGGCGGGGGACAGGGTGGAGCATGGAACATTGAGGAGAAAGAAAGAGGCTGTGTGGAGAGAGGAGGCATCAGTGGTGAGCCTGTGGCAAGAGAAGGAGGCAGTGAGGAGCTTGGGAAGAAAGGAAGCAGTGTTAGGGGACTTTTTTCAGAGAGGAGGTGTCAATGGGAAACCTGGGGAGAAACAAGGTAGCAGCAGCAAGCATGGGGAAATAGGTGGAGACAGAAGGACATCTCTGGAGAGAGGAGGTGGCAATGGAAATCCTTGGGAAGAAGGAGGCAGCAGTAGGAGTATGGGAAGCTAGGAAGTGGCAGAGAAGGAGAGATGAACACATAGAGGGAGCCTTGGGAGGGAGGCAGTGGTGGTGGTTGCGAGCCTGGATGGAGGCAGCAGAGAGTATGTGGAAAGAGGAGTTGGCAGCAAGTAGCCTGGGGAGAGAGAAGGGGGCAGCGGTAAGCTTTAGGAGGGAGTAAATGGCAGTAGGGAGCAGGTAGAGAGGGAATGCGGCGGGGCAACATAAGGAGTCTGGGTGAGATTGAAGGAGAGAGTCGTCCAGCATCCCTGCCACCCACCAAAGAAGTTCTCATTAATTGACCAGACAAGTGACCAGGGCTGGAACCACTTTGACGTCTGAAAGTAATTGACACGTTATCTGCTACATGACTGGTGAAAGCAGTAAACAAAATGCAAGAAATCTTTTGTGTATTAAAAATAAACTTACAGAATAATTTTACACAGCCCTACTTTGGCACCCAAATGGTTAAGAAAAGCACTTATTCACCCCGAAGGCTGACACACCAAGTAAAAAGAGGAGTAATTCAGGAGCAAACCAACTGCACTACAGAGGGGAAAAAAAGTCTCATTAATTAAACATGAAGCAATGCACTGGAGAATGGAAAGAGAGTAATGAAGGCTTGGGAACACACAGCCTCAGACCAAGGCCTCAGAGGTTTGCTTTTTGGCAGGCAGCAAGCCCATAACATCAGGTTGTCATCCCTGGACCCCCTTCTGGCACTCAGCTTGTCGCAATGCATTGCACACCCCTTAAGGGACTTAAAGAAGCGTAAACACAATGAGTATACAGATCATTTTTCTAACCTCCCCATTAACCATTTGAATGCCAGTGGGTAGTACACATTACTTTGCAGTGCATTGTGCAGCTCTCTGGCAGTCAAATGGCTAAAAAGATATCCTTCTTGGCACAGGCATACTGGCTTATTGAGGCCTCGGTACACAACCCATTGATGATCATCTCTATTTCTCTCCTGCCATTGCCCATCTCTATCCCATTTATCCTCCCATTGCCCCTACCTCTCAATATTATCTGCTCTTTGTCTTTATACATCTACTTGACTTTCTTCCCCAATTCTGCCCTCTCCTCTTCCTTTCCTCTCCCCCTTTGCCCTTTCTTCTCCTTTCTGCCCTCTTGTACCCCCCTTGACTGTCTCTTCTCCTTTTGCCCTCTATCTCTCTTTAGACATCACAACACACATACTCTGTCTAGTATTCCAGCCTAGTTTCTCCGTCCCACTCTCCATGTAGCAAATTATTGTTCAGCATTGCAAATGGGGGTTGAAAATTGTAGATTAACCCCATGCATGCTAGGCCACACAAGGGATTCAAGTGCAGTAGTGTAAGCATAATAGCCACCTGCTGCCTACCACTGATTTCATTTGTGTTTGCTTTTCTTCTGAATATAGATTGTATGTATGTACTCATACCTCCCAACATTTCAAATTGCCAAAGAGGGACACGTGTTTTAGGGGGTGTTGCTGGGGGCGTGGCTGGTAGGCGGGGCATTACCGGGGATTTTTAGGCTATTTCATGACCTATTCATACCTCTTTGTGTAACCTAATAAATGACATAACAAGACCAAAGTATTTTATTTCAACAGACTAATTTATAAACACATATACTGATGTTTATACAAACAATAATGTGAGTTATATTGCTGTAGAACAATATGATACACTTATCTACACACCACTCAGTCTGATCTCTTAAAAAGAGGGACATCAGAGTGGGAAAGAGGGACAGAGGGATTTGGGTCTAAAAGAGGGACTGTCCGTCCTAAAGAGGGACACTTGGGAGGTATGTGTACTTCTACAGTATGAATAAATGACTTAACCCCATTGCAGAGCAATGCGTTGAGTACCTCTCTGGCACTCAAAGGGTTAAATATTATGCAAAAAAAATAAATTTAGCTATATGAAGACTTGAGGACTACATTTTATTACCTGGCAAAAGTATACTAAAGGGTTGATTATAAATCTGAACATTTTGGAGCAATATAATGGCAGCTTATTAAATAAACAGTAAACACTCTATTGGACAGATGTTTCTAGTTTCTTGCCAAGAGAGCATGCTTTTGCTTTTTTTTTTTTTTTTTTTTTTTTAAATAAAACAGAGATATGTGATTTATCAAGAAAACAACACATTTCCTGCCAAGTGTCTAAACATTTTTTTTTATAAATAAGAATCAATATAAAATTGGGTACAGGCTGCTATTACAAAAGATACTTTTCCCATGAGAAATAAAATGAACATATATTGTATGTGTATGTGTGTTTCTGAAGCACCAACTTGTCCACATTTGTTATATTGGCAATGGGAAAATATCTACTACAAGTTTATCACCAAAATTGTTATATAATCTTTATTAAAAATACTACACACTAATTCAGTGGTTCTCAACTCCTGTCCTCAGGACCCACTAACAGTCCAGGACTTAGGGATTTCTCTGCTAGAGCACAGGTGTGGTGATCAGAGGCTCATTCACATTGATTAAGTCACCTGTGCTCTAACAAGGAAATCATGTGATCAGAGGCTCATTCACATTGATTAAGTCACCTGTGCTCTAACAAGGAAATCATCAAATCCTGGCCTGTTAGTGGGAGCTGAGAAACACTGCACTAATTAAACCTAAATGGCAAACCAATATATTCTAAATAAAAACATATAACACAAAAAAAGGTAAAAATAATGGTATAATACTATGCTAGCCTCAAATGATTTGTCAACCAATCTACAAAATTGTATATAATCTAACATCACATAACTTTAATTAAACATTCATAGATGATGATGATTAAAGTCCCCTAACAGAATAATGGTATGAATGTGAAACAATAATCATTTATGACATATATGTGTTTACAAATAATCCAGTGATCATATGAATTGTGGCATCCGCTAATCAACTATATAATGCTTTGGTGTCTGTAACTAAATAGTTCCAAGGGATTACATCTGTTCTATACCCATGGTCATGAAAGGAAATAGATTAATTTGTTGTATTCATAAACACAAGGGGAGAGATTCAATCAGATGTGATAAAGTGGAGATGACATCTCCAGTGATATCATTTCTCTAATTCCTATGTTATTCTATGTAGCATATGCAGGGGAGGGCTGGTCTGGGGGGCAGAGAGGCAATTGCCCCCTGGGCTGGTCACAGGTCTGGGCTGGTGGGCCAATGCCTCATCAATATCCTTCTAGCTGCTGTAAATGGAGCTACACTAGTGATTCCACAGAGCTTACAACTAAAATGAATCTACACTAAAGAAACCACAGAGCTTACAACTAAATGGAGCTACCCTTGTGGTACCACAGAGCTCATAACTGTGATGGAGCTACACTAGTAGCATAACCAATTCCCCCTTGTAAGCTCTATGGTATAGCTTTAAATTGTAAGCTCTGTGGTATCACTAGTCTAGCTTCCATTTCAACTGTAAGCTCTATAGTATCACTAGTCTAGCTTCCATTTCAACTGTAAGCTCTATAGTATCACTAGTGTAGCCCCATTTAAATTGTAAGCATTGTGGTATCACTAGTCTAGCTTCCAGTTCAGTTGTAAGCTCTATAATATCACTAGTGTAGCACCATTTAAATTGTAAGCTCTGTAGTATGATTTGCCTTCACAACATTAAAGACAAGTTTAAAATGTACAAAAGGGGGTAAAGTGGGACAGTGGGCTGGAACGATAGTGGAAATGGGCCACTTGGTTGTATTTGCCCTCCAGGCCACTAGTTGCCAGCCCTCCCCTGAGCCTATGCACTAAACTTTCTTCAACTTTGGTGATGTTAGTACCTAGGCTCTATAGAATAACATAGGAATTGGAGAAGTGATAAACTGGAGAAGTCATATGCACTTTATCACCACTTAGTGAATCTCCCCCAATTCATGGTAATGAATTTCATATAAGTGAAAAATACTGGATGAAAAGCAATTAATCAATGACAATGGAATAAGGAGAATTGATTGTCATTGGTGGAAAAAGGGACGGAATAATAAAGATGTACCAGATGAAAATATTCAATAAAAGTTAATATTAATGAAATCTATAATCTTAAAGAGCATAACTGTGATGATCAAGTTGGTATAAGTGATCACTGCAGAATAGTTTACACTTCATATATCGCAGACTATATTTCTACCAATTACATATCCAGCTAACACAGGGAGTGCCTGCCTGGCATGCCTTAATTAACTATCATTATATCTAAAAAATGCAACAACTAGTTTTCTAAATAAAAACATAACATTCAAGGTTATTTTTAGGTTAGTATCCAATGAGAGGTACACTTTAAGGTTGGGCGCACTAATCATGTTGATTACTGTCCACAATTATATTTCATACTTTTGTCATTCTGGGCCTTATGTATAAATGCATAGTAGTGTAATTACATAGTAACATAGTTGATGAGGCTGAAAAAAGAAATGCGTCCATTAAGTCTAGCCCATGCCAAACACACCCCCTGTTGATCCAGAGGAAGGCAAAAAAAACACTGAAGAAACTTCAAATTAAGCCCCAAGTAGGTAAAAAAATCCTTCTTGACTCCAAGTGGCAGTCAGATAGATCCCTGAATCAGCAACTTATTGGCATTGATGCCATATGTCATAATTTCAATATTGTTCTGTGCTAGATAGGTATCCATTGCTTTTTTGAAAGCAGTTAAAGTATCTGCAAGTGCAACATCCCGAGGCAAAGAATTCCATAGCTTTACCTCCCTTACTTTAAAAAATCCCATGGCAAGAAAACTGCATGATCAGTTAAATTAAAATACATGTTTATTTAAAGGAAGTTATTAATCCCTTGAATGCTACATAGGCTTCCAATGCATTTGTGTTACTCCCTATCATTCAAGGGGTTAAATGCCATTTAAATCAATTGGAATTTAGGGAATTTTTAGTTCTCCCCTACAACGCCATTTGTTTGTCCCAAAACCGCACGCCTTTGATTTTATATGTAAGTGATGTCACCAAGGGAACGAGAGGAAGCTGGGCAAAGAAAAGTGTGGAAATAACCAAATTAGCTTGCACAATGGTATGAACATTTTTTCTTTACTATACATCAAGTTGTTTTAAGGATTAGTGTCACTTAGAAAATCACTATTTCCTCTTTAGCTAACTTTTACATTCTGTAAACAGGAAGTCTGTATTTTTCTCCTGGAAAGTTTGTTAGTTTTTTCATAGTTGCTCAAGTGGAAATCTAGGTATTGCAAGAATATAGCATCAGCATTGTGAAATCTTCTTCGAATCAGACATGCAATGAAAAAATAGAAATGTGTCATATTTCAGGGCTAGCCAACTTTTGTCTCTCCATCTTTTGGAAACTGCGACTCCCATCATTGGACATGACAAGAGTTGTAATCCATAACAGCTGGAGAGCCAAATGTTGCTTACCACTGTTAATTTACTTGTTTCTGTCTTTGAGAAGTCATGCTAAAATAAAGCCCTGAATTTAAAAGGACAGCAACTCTTTATTTTAACAGTATATATTCTGAAAGTGTATAATATGTAATGTCAACAGGGTTGCCACCCAGCTGGTATTTTACCAGCAGACCGGTAAAAAAATTGGCTTCTGTCCAATGTTAAGTCTATGGAGAGAATGCCATGGCTGGTATTTTTTTTAAGAAAAGGTGGCAACCCTAAATGTCAATTTGCCGATATTTTCATTATTTATTTTTTTATCTTCGTCTATTTTTATTTTTTTACTGTTTTTTGCCCCTAGCATAAGTAGATCTATTGGTTGAACATCATAACAGAACTATACTCAGACTTTTTAAATTATATCACTGTTCCTGACAGAAAGCTCTCTGGAAAGTATAGGCAATTTGAACTTACATATTATGTACTTGCAGATTTGCATATAGTAAAAATCATGGGTTACTATCATTTAAAAAGGAGAATATACCCTATAAATCCGTTTATCTTAATGTAGTTAACAGATTAAATTAACTAGGCAGGTATATCTATTTATTTTCTCATTATCTTTGAATTTTCCTGTATATAGTGATATATGTTGAAGCCTGCATCTAGGTCACACCTCATTACAGAAAACAATAGGCTTGAATGGCATTTCTTGTTCAAGAAAAACTGGAAATTGCTGATATTTTTTTTCTTTTATAAAAACTTTATTGAGAAAATACCAAACATACAAGATGATATATAACAAGCAATAAAATGCATAAGCAAGGCAATGACATGACAGCCACAAGCATAAGTCACAGATAATGATAGTCTGTAGCTGTTAATGACATATAAACAACATTCGTTATTCAGTAAATTGGGATTAGTAAACCAGACGCTACTCCAGTTGAAATATAAACTGCAGCAGTCTATTACTAACAAGAGGAGACAGTTACAGAAAGGGAAAGGAAGAAGTAGAAAGAAATGTAGAGGAGAAGAGAAGAAGAAGGAAAGGGGGGAGGGTGAGGAGGGGGGATTTAGGGGGGATGAAGGAATTGCTGATATTTGTTTTTGTGCAGGCACCCCTGTTATATTAGGGAACAACAGTCCTAACATATCTGAATAGAGGTGTGTCTTTATAGATGTCATTATGGCTGCACAATGCTTGTTAGGTCGGACACGTCACCTTGAATTTTATATCTATCTATCTATCTATCTATCTATCTATCTATCTATCTATCTATCTATCTATCTATCTATCTATCTATCTATCTTTCTGTCTGCCTGTCTATCTATCTATCTATCTATCTATCTATCTATCTATCTATCTATCTATCTATCTATCTATCTATCTATCTATCTATCTATCTATCTTTCTGTCTGTCTGTCTATCTATCTATCTATCTATCTATCTATCTATCTATCTATCTATCTGTCTGTCTGTCTGTCTGTCTGTCTGTCTGTCTGTCTGTCTCTCTATCTATCTATCTATCTATCTATCTATCTATCTATCTATCTATCTATCTATCTCTCTTTCTCTCTAGATATTATATATAAAGCTAGCCCTATTTTGGCTGCCTCAAAAAAAGTTAATGGATTTGTGGCAGCCATACCCCGGGACGGGCTTACTGCCAGTGGCCAGCCAATGGGATGTGTGGGGCTGGGTTTGAGATGGCTGAGGAAGAGGAGCGAAAATGACAATATCTGCCTTTTCAATCTCCTCCTACTCCCTTCCATTCTCCTCCGTCTCCCTTCATTTCACAGCTTCATCCCCCTCCTTTCCATTCTTGTTTTTCCCCACCCACAAAAAAAAAAAAAATAGACCTCATGGTGGGGCATCAAGAACCCTCCTGCTGCCCCCCAGCTACTGACCTCCCAGCCAGATTGGCTGGGAGATCAATAGAGGTGATACAGAGGAGCATGGGAGCTCTCTTGCTCCCCTGCATTGCCTCTTGTGTTCTCCCAGCTGAATCGAATGGGAGATCAGTAGCTGGGGGGCAGCAGGAGGGTTCCTGTTGCCCCATCATGAGGTCTGACTTTTAATAAAATGTAACCCTTTGAGTGCCACAGTGGCATCAAACACATTGAATTGCAATGTATTGGATACCTCTTTGGCACTCGAAGGGTAAAAAAAAAACCCACAAGGTTCACGGCAGGGATGAAGCCGTGCACATGGCTGCTAGTATTTACATATTTGCAGGTCAAACATGTATCATTTTAGTCAAGGAGAAGCCACACAAAGAAAGGGGTGCTCTTATATTAAAGACTAGTTGAAGAGACCATTACACAGGCCACAGTGCCACTGCCAGCCGGTCGTGGGGCAGTCATGCACAGTAGAGACTGCCCACGCCGTGGCTGATACAGTGCCAGCCGGTTGTGGTGCAGTCATGCTCAGTAGAAACTGCCAGCGCCGCGGCTGATACAGAGTGGGATGCTCCTTCGGAGTGCCCCGCTCTGTATCAGCCTTGTCACGGGCAGTCTCTACTGTGCATGACTGCATCGTTACAAACTTTCTAGCAAATTATTAGATAGGATAATTGTTGAAAATATCAAATAAAACATTTCCTCACATTTGCAATCTAAGCTGGTTGACAGCTGTGAAATTCTATGTTTCTATATCGTTATTATATCCATATTGAGAGCACAAATTATTGTTTATTATTCAAATATTCATTAAATAGATCAAAAGATCCTTTATAGCATTACAAATAAATTAGAAATCAATGTATGCAATCTAGAATGTTCAAAATCTAAATAAATAAAAATGTTAAAAAATATAAAATGTGTGTCAATGTGCAAATAAATATGGGACGATGATGGAGAATGAAATATGCGTGTAATAGTGAAAGAATATGGGATTTGTGTCTCTGTGTAAATAAATATAGGCTGATGATGGTGAATGAAAATATGTTTGTACTATTACAATGGTGTAAAATGTTTGTGAAATTATAATGACATGAAATGTTTGTGAAATTATTCCATCAAGTTCAACCTTTGCCTCATACCCTAGTGACATGAGAATTATATAGCTTTCCTGCTAGCAAATAAGTTAGTCTTTATCAGACCATCCTGTTTTGCCTACTAATACACAGTATAACCCTGTATGTTCCCTTTTGAAAGAAATGTTATCTAAACTTCTCTTAAATGTATCCATTGTATCTGCCATAACCACATACTTGGGCAAGGAATTCCATAATTTAACAGACCTTAGTGCAAAAAACCTTTCCTCTGCTGAAGTCAAAACCTCCTTTCCTTTAATCTCAAGGTGTGCCCCCTGGTTATTTGATCAGGCCTTGGAATAAATAGCGAGAGAGATCCTTGTATTGATCTCTCATATACTTTTAAATTGTGATAAGATTTCCTCTTAATCGTCTTTTCTCTACAGTAAATAAACTAAGTCTGTCTAGTCGTTCCTCATACATCAAGTCCTCCATTCCCATAATTCATTTTGTTGTTCTTCTCTGTACTCTCTCTAGTTCTACAATATCCTTCTTCAGAACTGGTGCCCAAAACTGCTCTGTATATTCAACATGAGGTCTTACCAATGATTTGTACAATGGCAAAAAGATCTTATCCACTCTTGCTTCAATACCCCTTTTTATGCAAGACAGGACTTTGCTTTTGCTACTGCTGTTTGACACTGATCACTGTTTCCAAGTTTGTAGTTTACAAGGATTCTCACTCAGGTCTTTCTATACCAACGAGCTGGGATGGGGGAAAACTCAAACCAAAATTGGCAAAAAATGCCACTTTCTGCTTTGCAAAATATTTCCCGCAAAAAGTCAAATTTTCTCACTTTTTTTGCCTAGCTCATTGCATTGAAATCAATGGGAAGAAAAATGTTTCTTCACCACATGAAAGTTTTCTCTGCTTTTCTACAGCCATATAAAAGGGTGTCAGGCTCTCACAGCAGCCATTCTGTGTTTGTGAAAGGAGAAAGCAGCAAGTTTTTGAGCTAGAGAATATAGGCAAATAAAGGGGAATTTAAGCTTAGTTTAGGGAGTCTTTAGGTAGTACATTTTTCTCTGTATTAGGGGAGTCTTGTGACTAACTTTCAGTCTTGTGACTGACTGTCAAGACACAGGCAGCTGGGGTCCAAATTGCTTGCTGATTTTGCTTTTGCTGTCTCTGTTCTGGGGGAGTCTGGGGAAAGAAGTTGTTGATATATATATATATATATATATATATATATATATATATATATATATATTATGCTTCAATCAGTTTTCTAACCAATTGCAAAGGTGATCCCCTGGCCACAATTTCCTTATTTAATACCTCAGCCTTCTGTGTGGCACTGTATTAAGTGCCTTTGCAAAATTTAGACATCTACAACACCTGCCTTACCATTATCTAGGTTGCTATTTACTACATCATAGAAGCTGAAAAGATTAGTGTGGCATGATCTATTCCTCATACAACCATGTTAATTCCTGCTAATAATCTTATGTTTTGCTGTGTAACCCTGAATATAATCTCTTATTATCCCTTCTAGCAGTTTTCCTACTACAGAGGTCAAGAGCACAGGTCTATAATTCCCAGGCTCAGTTTTAGTTCCCTAGAGTCACTAAGTTGGCTCTACACCAATCTTGTGGCACTGGGCCTGTGGGGAGAGAATATTTAAAGAGTAAAAAGATGGGTCTTGCTAACACTGCCCTGAGTTCCTGAAAAACCCTGGGATGTATATCATCAGGACCTGGTGTTTGTCGGTCTTAATTTTGTTCAGTCTTCCCATGACCTTTTTTGTGTTAAACCAATATCTGATAATTGTATTGTTTTATTTGTTACTTGATGAGGCTCTTCTACCATTCCTTGTTTCCTTGTATATACTGATGCAAAGAAAGTGTTTAGACCTTATCCTCTCTAATCAACTCAACCATCTAATTTTTGAAGGGTCCAATGCATTCCCACTTAAGTTTTTTGCTCTCCCTTGCAATTCGAGTTTTATTATGTATTTTTGCTACACTAACTGACTATTTGAAATCTTTGTTGCATTCCCTGTATTTTAAGAAAGAATGTTCTGTTCATTCAAATTTAAATAGTTTAAATGCTTTTTTCCTTGTCATTTCCTTATTTACATTTGAAGTTAACCACATTGGATGTGATATACTTCTTTTGCATTTGTTCCCCACTGGTGTATACTGTTGGGTTCATTTCTGCAACCTAAATTTGAATTCTGACCATTTTTCTTAATATATTTGCCTTTAAATAATTTGTTCCATTGAAGCTCTTAACAATTTGAAGTTACCTTTTTAAAATTAAGAGTTTTGGTTGAACCTATACAGTTTTGTTTTGTCAAACTGACCTCAAGTGTAACCATGTTCTGATCACTGTTTCCCAAATGTACACTTACCATATTGGATACCAGTATTGTGCCCTCCCTCTTATCCTTGAATGGTTAATATACAGTTTATCCATGCTGTTCTTCAATTACCAATAACAGTTCATGTCAGTGATGTAAATACAGTTGTGACAGAGAACACAAACCAAGAGGCCCATTGGCCCATTGGCCTGCCACCCCATACAACCATATCGGTTTCCCATTTTGGCTGGCAGATGCTGACATCATCATTTTGGGGCAATGCAACCCAGTAAGAATAGTGTTAGTGAGGTCCTTCCAATTTTTTCATTATCTCTTATGGCACAACAGAAGTGCAAATTGCAAAGCAATATTTGGTTGACCAGGGCATTGATTACTTTTTCACTAAGTCAAAGGCCTTTTCATGACAAAGCAAGCAATAATTGATGCCCTGATCAACCAAGAACTAGACAGAGCTTACATCAATATCCTCCAATCAATATATGAAAATGCAACTGCATCTATACAGGTTAACAATGATAAAGTTCAGAAAGAAAAGACTTACATTTTGCAGACAATATCATACTCTTTGCCAGTAGTCCTTTTGAACTACAAGAAAGCATTTAAGAGGTCCAACAGGAAAGCAAAACTTTTGGTCTGAAGATCAATATCAACAAAACGCTAGTCATTAGTGATGAGCGAGTATGCTCGGCCGAAGCTCGGTTCGGCTCGAGCATCGCTCTGCTCGGCACATGGCGGTACTCGTACGAGTACCGCATGTGCTCGCCCGCCATGTTCGGGTCTCCTCCCCGCACGTTTCGCGGCTGCTGGCATTACACTGATTGGCTGGCCAGAACCCGTGATCGGGTGCTGTATAGCACCTGACCAGCGAGTTCGGCTCAGTCTTAGCCAGGGAGAGATGAGGATAGGAAGGGAAAGTCAGTGTAGGGAGAAGAAAAGTGTGTTTGAACAACATAAAGACCCAAAAGTCCTTTTTAGGACTATTGTGTGTGGGGGCAGCAGTTATATTTTGTTTGGGGGGGCAGAGATTTAAAAAAAAAACGTCACATATTCCGTTCACTGTGCCTAGCCGCAGATTAGCAGCACATTCTGTTTAGTGTGCAAAGTTGCAGATTAGCAGCACATTCTGTTTAGTGTGCAAAGTTGCAGATTAGCAGCACATTCTGGTTAGTGTGCAAAGTTGCAGATTAGCAGCACATTCTTTTTAGTGTGCAAAGCTGCAGATTAGCAGCACATTCTGGTTAGTGTGCAAAGTTGCAGATTAGCAGCACATTCTTTTTAGTGTGCAAAGTTGCAGATTAGCAGCACATTCTGTTTAGTGTGCAAAGTTGCAGATTAGCAGCACATTCTTTTTAGTGTGCAAAGTTGCAGATTAGCAGCACATTCTGTTTAGTGTGCAAAGTGTAAAAAATAAAAGTCACATATTCCGTTCACTGTGCCTAGCCGCAGCTTAGCAGCACATTCTGTTTAGTGTGCAAAGTTGCAGATTAGCAGCACATTCTGTTTAGTGTGCAAAGTGTAAAAAATAAAAGTCACATATTCCGTTCACTGTGCCTAGCCGCAGATAAGCAGCACATTCTGTTTAGTGTGCAAAGTTGCAGATTAGCAGCACATTCTGGTTAGTGTGCAAAGTTGCAGATTAGCAGCACATTCTTTTTAGTGTGCAAAGTTGCAGATTAGCAGCACATTCTGTTTAGTGTGCAAAGTTGCAGATTAGCAGCACATTCTTTTTAGTGTGCAAAGTTGCAGATTAGCAGCACATTCTGTTTAGTGTGCAAAGTGTAAAAAATAAAAGTCACATATTCCGTTCACTGTGCCTAGCCGCAGATTAGCAGCACATTCTGTTTAGTGTGCAAAGTTGCAGATTAGCAGCACATTCTGTTTAGTGTGCAAAGTGTAAAAAATAAAAGTCACATATTCCGTTCACTGTGCCTAGCCGCAGATAAGCAGCACATTCTGTTTAGTGTGCAAAGTTGCAGATTAGCAGCACATTCTGTTTAGTGTGCAAAGTGTAAAAAATAAAAGTCACATATTCCGTTCACTGTGCCTAGCCGCAGATAAGCAGCACATTCTGTTTAGTGTGCAAAGTTGCAGATTAGCAGCACATTCTGTTTAGTGTGCAAAGTGTAAAAAATAAAAGTCACATATTCCGTTCACTGTGCCTAGCCGCAGATAAGCAGCACATTCTGTTTAGTGTGCAAAGTTGCAGATTAGCAGCACATTCTGTTTAGTGTGCAAAGTGTAAAAAATAAAAGTCACATATTCCGTTCACTGTGCCTAGCCGCAGATAAGCAGCACATTCTGTTTAGTGTGCAAAGTTGCAGATTAGCAGCACATTCTGTTTAGTGTGCAAAGTGTAAAAAATAAAAGTCACATATTCCGTTCACTGTGCCTAGCCGCAGATAAGCAGCACATTCTGTTTAGTGTGCAAAGTTGCAGATTAGCAGCACATTCTGTTTAGTGTGCAAAGTGTAAAAAATAAAAGTCACATATTCCGTTCACTGTGCCTAGCCGCAGATAAGCAGCACATTCTGTTTAGTGTGCAAAGTTGCAGATTAGCAGCACATTCTGTTTAGTGTGGAAAGTGTAAAAAATAAACGTCACATATTCCTTTCACTGTGCCTAGCCGCAGATTAGCAGCACATTCTGTTTAGTGTGCAAAGTTCCAGATTAGCAGCACATATTCCGTGTAATATGAAGAAGGCGGGTAAAAAGGGACGGGGAAGTGGACGTGATCCT
The DNA here is from genome assembly GCA_037306005.1 of Rhinophrynus dorsalis. Lineage (NCBI taxonomy): Eukaryota > Metazoa > Chordata > Amphibia > Anura > Rhinophrynidae > Rhinophrynus > Rhinophrynus dorsalis. The sequence continues at coordinate 481,411,873 of CM074721.1, read as the reverse complement.
GATAGTTCAGGGCGCGGGTCAGGACGCGTAGAAACTGTGCCTGGTGCCAGAGCACAAGACAGAAAGACATCCACCATACCTAGCTTCATGTCTCAGTTTACAGGGCGTCGCAGGACATCACTCTCGAGGTCAGACCACTGCGAACAGGTGGTCGGTTGGATTTCAGCTGATACTGCTTCCAGTCGGTTAAGCACCACCCTGTCTTCCACCAAGTCCACTCTCAGTAGCCAAGAGTCTGGTCAACATAATCCTCACCCTGATCATCCTTCCTCCCACCATAGAGGGTCTGGCCAAAGAAGTGATCCCACACTGGGATATAGTGAGGAGCTTGTCTCATCACCAATCCTTCATTTGAACCTCTCTCCAAGCACGCTTGCAGAGGAACATGAGATCTTGTGCCCTGATTCACAACCTCTAGAGGGTACCCAATCACAAGAAGATGACAGAGGGGAACGGCATTTAAGGTCAAAGGAAGTGGATGATGATGATGAGACACAGTTGCCATCAAATCAACCACTATTACTGTCTCAAGACCTTGATGAGGAGGATGATACACAGTTGTCAATGACTGAGTATGTGGTGGGATCAAGAAATGAGGAGGATGATCAGAGTGAGGAAGTGGAGGAGGACTTGGTGGACGATGAGGTGACTGACTCCACCTGGGAAGGTGGAGAGCCGAGCGATGACAGCAGTCCTGAGGGTGAGCCATCTGCAGCACCGCAACAGGCTGGAAGAGGCAGTGGTGTGGCTACAGAAAGAAGGCGGACCGCACCAAACCGGCCCGCAAATGTTCCACGGAGCACCCCCTTGCATAAATCTCCCTTGCCAAGGGGTAGGTGTTCCGCGGTATGGCGTTTTTTTAAGGAAAGTGCGGACGACAAAAGAATTGTAGTTTGCAACCTGTGCCACACCAGAATGAGCCGAGGCATGAACACTAGAAACCTCACCACCACCAGCATGATCCGACACATGGCATCCAAGCACCGTAATAAGTGGGAGGAACGCCCGGATCGCCAATCTGTGTCTGCAGGCCACACCACTGCCTCCTCTTCCCCTGTTTTCGGTGCCGGCCAATCGCCTGTCGAAGGCGCAGGCCCGCATACCTCCCGCCCTGCACCTGTACCATCTGAAGCACCATCAGCGACCACATCCACTTCCCTGTCCCAGCGCAGCGTCCAAATGTCGTTACCCCAGGCATTTGAGCGCAAGCGAAAATACCCAGCCACCCACCCACAGGCCATAGCACTAACCTCACACCTTTCCAAATGCTGCCATTTAGGCTTGTGGAGACTCAGTCCTTCCGCAGCCTGATGGCAGCAGCTGTCCCTTGGTACGCAGTCCCCAGCCGCCACTACTTTTCCCGGTGTGCCGTCCCCGCCTTACACCACCATGTGTCCCGTAACATCACCCGTGCCCTGACCAACGCAGTTACTGGGAAGGTCCACTTAACGACTGACACATGGACAAGTGCTTGTGGCCAGGGACGCTACATTTCCCTGACGGCACACTGGGTGAATGTCGTGGAGGCTGGGAGCGACTCGGACCCTGGGATGGCACAGGTGCTACCCACGCCGAGGATTGCGGGCCCTACCTCCATCAGGGTTTCCGCCAGCACCTACGTTATTGGCTCCTCCTCCTCCGTTTCCACCTCCGAATTCTCTGCGCGCAGCGCCACTCACCCATCAGCCGGTAGCTGGAAGCAGTGTAGCACTGCAGTGGGGAAGCGTCAACAGGCCGTGCTGAAGCTGATCTGCCTTGGGGACAAACAGCACACGGCCTCAGAGCTGTTGCAGGGGATTAGTCACCAGACCGAGCAGTGGCTCTCGCCACTCAACCTGCAACCAGGCATGGTTGTGTGTGATAATGGGCGTAACTTGGTGGCGGCTTTGGAGCTCGGCAAGCTCACACACGTACCATGCCTAGCGCATGTATTTAATTTAGTGGTTCAGCGATTTCTAAAAACCTACCCCAATTTGCATGATCTCTTGACCAAGGTGCGCCGCGTGTGTGCACATTTCCGTAAGTCATCAACAGCTTCAGCCGGCCTGTTGAAGCTGCAGCAGCGTTTACAATTGCCAGCTCACCGGCTGCTGTGTGACGTGAGCACGCGCTGGAACTCCACCTTCCACATGTTGGCCCGGCTTTGTGAGCAGCAGAGGGCAGTAGTGGAGTACCAGCTGTTACACGGTCGTCGCCTCTCCGTTCAACTTCCTCTAATCAGAAGTGAGGAGTGGGAATGGATGTCAGACCTCTGTGAGGTTTTACGCAATTTTGAGGAATCGACACAGATGGTGAGCGGCGATAACGCTATTATCAGTGTAACCATCCCACTTCTGTGTCTACTGAAACGCTCGCTGCTCACAATTAAACCCGACGCTTTGCATGTGGAAGAGGTGGAAATGCGGGAGGAAGAGCTTACACAAGGTGATAGCCAGAGCACCCTCACTTCGTCTTCTCAGCGACAATTGGAGGAGGCGGAGGAGGAGGAGGAGGAGGAGGAAGACACGGTTGCCTCCGCTACAGAGGGTAGCCATGGAACTTTATTTCCATCTCTTCAGCGTGGGTGGGCAGAAGAGGAGGAAGAGGATGAGGAGATTGAGAGTCATCCTCCTGGTGAGGACAGCGAAATCTTGCCTGTTGGTACTCTGGCACACATGGCTGACTTTATGTTAGGCTGCCTTTCCCGTGACCCACGCGTTATACGCATTTTAGACAACACGGATTACTGGGTGTTCACCCTTCTGTACCCCCGCTACAAAGAGAATTTCTCATCTCTCATTCCTCCGGTGGAGAGGACAAGCAAAATGGTGCAATACCAGAAGGTTCTTGTTGAAAAATTGCTCCAAAATTTTCCATCTGACAACGCTGGCGGCAGAGTACGTGCTACCTTGGCCAACCGAGAAGGGGAGAAAAGGGGAGCACACAGCAGTTCCGACAAAGGCAGGGCAACACTCTCCAAGGTGTGGGACACCTTCATGACACCCCGCCAGCACCCTCACCCTGATGCGCAGCCTAGTGTCACAAGGAGGGAAACGTTTTGGAAGATGGTGAAGGAGTACATAGCAGACCGTGTCAGCGTCCTCAATGATCCCTCTGTGCCTTACAACTACTGGGTGTCCAAGCTGGACACGTGGTATGAACTGGCACTCTACACCTTGGAGGTGCTGGCCTGCCCTGCTGCCAGCGTTCTGTCTGAGCGGGTATTTAGTGCTGCTGGTGGCATCATAACAGATAAGCGTATCCGCCTTTCCACCGAAAATGCTGATAGGTTGACACTTATAAAAATGAACAAGGCCTGGATTTCCCCTGACTTCTCCACTCCACTGGAGGAAAGCCCCGGGTGAACATAAAGTGACTTTATATATGTTATTTACAATGATGGGAATACTCTGTATTCCCATTCACCCCTTCCACCCAAAAAACGGGTATATGGTTGACTCTCTTCCATATACCCTGTGATATAATTTTTATATAGGGCCAGCTCACCAGCGGGCCCTGTGATATAATTTTTATATAGGGCCAGCTCACCAGCGGGCCCTGTTTGACAACTTTTTGTATAGGTCAGCTCACCAGCGGGCCTTCTTATATAATGTTTTATTGGGTCAGCTCTCTAGCGGGCCCTCTCATATAATGTTTTATAGCGTCAGCTCACTAGCGGGCCTTCGCATATAATGTTTAGGATGGTCAGCTCCGCAGCAGACCCTCACCCATAATGTTTTAGATGGTCGGCTCAGCGCACATTTCCCTCTTAATCATGGCCCCAGTTCAGAAAAATCGAGGAAATTTTTTGCAGAATTTGCCTCTGCGCACGTTTCCCTCTTAATGATGGCCCCAGTTCAGAAAAATCTAGGACATTTTTTGCAGAATTTGCCTCTGCGCACGTTTCCCTCTTAATCATGGCCCCAGTTCAGAAAAATCGAGGAAATTTTTTGCAGAATTTGCCTCTGCGCACGTTTCCCTCTTAATCATGGCCCCAGTTCAGAAAAATCGAGGAAATTTTTGCAGAATTTGCCTCTGCGCACGTTTCCCTCTTAATCATGGCCCCAGTTCAGAAAAATCGATGAAATTTTTTGCAGAATTTGCAGATGATATACAAGTAAATATACAGCAAATACTGTTTGGTAACAATTTTTCGCCTAAAGTCGTTTTTATCTTCCTTTTTGTGTGTTTTACGGTCAGTCTGTAAAAATGGCGTACTACGGGTGAAACATCGTTCCCAGCAGCGATGTTGGAGTCCAAGATGCATCCAGACATCCTCCCTATGCTGTCCCTGAACCATTTCTGTGGTGTTTCCATCATTTTCTGCCCTTTTCCTATGGACCAGGCACCCTCCCCTCATCAGAGCAGGGGGTGCCTGGTGTAATGCTCGAGTCCTCCCATTGACTTCAATGGGGCTCGGGTGCTCGGCCGAGCACTCGAGCCTCTGGGGGCGCTCGGCCAGAGCACCCGAACACCCGAGCATTGGGGTGCTCGATCATCACTACTAGTCATGTTTAAGAAACTTACCATACCAAGGAAATTCACAGTAGATGGACAAGAACTAGAAGAAGCTGACAAGTATATTTACCTTGGATAAGATATATACATATAATTATACAGGTTCTAGTCCCAGGAAGGGTCAAATATCTGCCAACCAGCACTGGACCAGCGTGGTAGATTATGGACCATGCCCTCAACTTGCATTGCTATGGTGGCCTTCATCCTGCAGCTTTAGACATATGTATATCATCATCATCATCATCTTCAGCCATTGTCAATCCATTGCAGGATGAAGGTGTCCTCGGAAAGGCTCCAACAACTTCAGTCCTGTGCATTTTGTTGCCACTGTTTACAGACAAATTTGGTAATTTCATCTACCCATCTTGTCAATTGTCTTATTCTTGGAAGTTTAGTATCAAGTGGAATCGGTTCCAAGACTAATTTGATCCATCTACCATCAGGTCTTCTTGCTATGCGACCTACCCATTTCCATTTTAGGCCCTTTACTCTTTCAGTGACTTCATAGACCTTTGTTTGTTGGCTAATCCATGCACATGGTTTTTGGTCTCTTATGTTTTTGTATGGCTTTGGAACTCAGTGCCCATGTTTCTCAGCCATATATAAGGACTGGGAGTTCTCACTGGTCAAAAACCTTTGCTTGAGGCACAGTGGGAAATTTGTGTTAATGACAGTGCTACTAAGTTTTCCAAATGCTTGCCATCCCAATTTTATTTTACTCTCAGTGTCTATCATTGTGTTTCCATCTGTTAACATTTCCTGTCTAAGGTAAATATACTTGTCCACTTCTTCTTGTTCTTGTCCACCTACTGTGATTATCCATGGCATAGTAAGTTTGTTAAACATGACTTGCATTTTGTTTATATTCACCTTCAGTGCAACATTTTTGCTTCCCTGTTGTAGCTTTTCAAAGTGTCCTTGAAGTTCTTCAGGGCTACTGGCAAAGTATCATGGTGCCCGTGATCTTCTCCTGTGGCGTTACCTGTCTTTCCCCACGTGTGCTCAGCAGCAGCATGTCTGGTTGCTGCCTGACTTCCTGGTAGCATCGCGTGTCACTATAGAGCTTGCTATTTTGTAGTTACGGTCTTATTGACCGAGAGTTGCTCCGCCTCTCCGATAGTCTTTATATGAAGCCTTCAAACATTGCTTCAGTGCCCTTTCGTGGTGTTTCTGAGCTTTGCTTGTATTCCTCGTTGTGACCCGTTCTTGGCTGCTGATTCCGATCCGTGTATGACCCTTGGCTCCATCTAAGTTCCCTATTTGTGCCTGATCCTCTGGCCTTGTCTGACTACCCTATCCGTCTGGCTACCTGATCTGTGTATGACCCCTGGCCTGGCTGACTACCCGCTCCGTGCTGATACTGTGGCTCCGTCTGACTACCTGATACGTGTATGACCTTGGCTTTGTCTGACTCTGCTTGCGCTATCCCTGGGCCTGGCTCTCTCTCCAGGCAGGTCCCTGGGCCTGGTCTCTGCTATCGTACTGCTCCGGGTTTGTCTATATCTATAGGCCTTGTATCGCGCTGGTCTTACTGAGTACCTTTCCTGAACCCTAGCATTCTAGGATGTGGTGTCTGGCTGCTGTGGACCCTAGCGTTTTAGGGTATTGTGTCACATTAGACCTTAGTGTTCTAAGGTATTTAGCCTCCACTGACCCTAGGGTAGATATTGGCTGCTTGCCACCCTTCTCCATCTCAGGTGGTACCCAGAACCGTAGGTTTGGTTCTCTGCCCTGTTCCTGTTTCCAGTATCTCGGGCTAAGTTCAGTGACAGTTTGTCACGGTTTGTTAAGACTCTCAGACGTAAGGTTTAGGTAAAAACATAACTTTATTGAAAAGTTAAAGGCAATCCCATAGGGTTTTCATACACATGCAAACAATACATAGAAGATAATGACAATAGCAAATAGGTTCTACAGGCCTTGCCAATATACCCGGCAAAGCAACCCAGGCGAGTCTGGAACAAGAGGCTCTACCGGCCCTGCCAATATACCAGGCTGGGCAGCCTAACGGGATACCAGTGTAGTAGGCTCTACCGGCCTTGCCAATACCGGGTAAGGCAACCTTAAGATGGAATAGTAAGCGGTTCTACCGGCCTTACCAATATACCGGGCAAGGCAGCCTGACGGAATACCAATGAGTAGGCTCTACCGGCCTTACCAATACCGGGTAAGGCAACCGTAAGGTGGCAACGTAAAAGGTTCTACCGGCCTTACCAATATACCGGGCAAGGCATCCTGACGGAATACCAATGAGTAGGCTCTACCGGCCTTGCCAATACCGGGTAAGGCAACCTTAAGGTGGCAAAGTGAAAGGTTCTACCGGCCTTACCAATATACCGGGCAAGGCAGCCCGAGGGAAGGTGACAACCACAGTGATCTAATGACTGTCAGATGGTAATGACAGTAAGATGGAATATTGAGATTACCAGGTCAAGTGGTTTCACTGTAATCAGAAATTCTCGTGCCCATATACTGTAGGAATCAATGCTGTTAGGACTGGACAGCGCACTCGGAACCATCAAGTACATGACTGCAAGTCAGGGAGTAAACCAGCACCCTACGTTAGGAACATACAGGCAGAATGAGAGCCGCAAGGCTTAGTGGAGCAAACCAGTGTCGCACGCTGGGACTAACAGGCTGTAATGTGAGCCGCAAGGCTAATGGAGCAAACCAGCGTCCGCACGCTGGGACCAACAGACTGTAATGTGAGCCGCAAGGCTAATGGAGCAAACCAGCGTCCGCACGCTGGGACCAACAGACTGTAATGTGAGCCGTAAGGCTAATGGAGAAAACCAGCATCCGCACGCTGGGACCAACAGACTGTAATGTGAGCCGCAAGGCTAATGGAGCAAACCAGCGACCGCAGGCTGGAACCTACAGGCTGAATGTGAGCCGCAAGGCTTAGTGAAGCAAACCAGCGTCCGCATGCTGGGACCAACAGGCTGAATGTTAACCACAAGGCTTAGTGGAGCAACCAGCGTACGCACGCTGGGACCAACAGGCTGAATATGAGCCGCAAGGCTAATGGAGCAAACCAGCGTCCGCACGCTGGGACCAACTGGAGGAAATGTCGCCGAAGCGAATGAAGAATAATGTCACCACAGATGCAGGAACTGGAAGCAGGAAACAACAGGAACCAGCAGAGAAGATCAACCGGATCAAGCATGGCCAAGCAGACTGGCAGCAGGAACATCAGCTACTGATAAGAACAACCGGAACCGGACTGGAACTGACAAAGCAGGCAGGAACTCAGGAACAGGTAGACTCAGGAACTCAGCAACAGGCCCAATCAGCTACTGTAGTATGGAGGAAGTGGATGCTGTCAAAGACACCACGAAAGGGCAACCAGAGGGTGCCCAGACTGAGTTTAAAAAGGCAATGTGAGGCGGGCTGAGGGCAGACAGCCAATGGGAGCCCCCTACAGGTGATAGACACTGAATTGCAGCAATCACGGGCACCGTGATACAGTTCCTGGGTAGTGGACTGTAGCACTGTCTCCACACCTGACCCCGGGGAAGGTTGGGGAAATGCTTATTTGCTATTCATTTGTATTATATCTTTCAATAAAGTGGTGTTGATCTTAACTGTACCTGTCAGAGTCTTTCTATGTCTAAGCTACCGTGACAGTACGAAAGAGCCAATGACAACTGAAGGTACAGGCAACCCACAGGCGCCTAGCATTTCATCCAGAATAAACATACAAAATCAACAAATTAATCAGCTTTCCTGGGCTATGCAGACCCTCCTTAATCGCACAGCACACCTTAACAGGGCTGCGTGACAACCGGTGGCCTCCTCTGACTCAGCACCGGCGGTGATTGCAAACTCTGAGAGTGGTACGTTCCGAGGGCTGTCAGGATCCGCTCCGCTCACTCCACTCTATGATGGGGAACCTACACTCTGCCATGGGTTCATCAACCAATTTGGCATTTTTCTGGAATTGGTGCCGAATGCCTTTCCAAGTGAAAGAAGCAAAGTTGGCTTCATGATTTCCCTCCTGTCAGGTAAAGCATTGGCTTGGGCCAACCCGTTATGGGAAACAGAGAAGCCCATAATTTCGAATTTCACAGAATTCGTGACCGCATTCCACAGAGTCTTTGATGTTCCAACCCGGGCAATGCCTGCTGCAAAACAACTCATGACTATCTGCCAGTGCGCACCCACGGTAACTGAGTACACAATTGAATTTCATTCTTTGGCGGTGGAGGTGGGCTGGAACAATGGGGCTCTAGTAGCCGCTTTCTAGCAAGGGCTTAACAACTTGATCAAGGATGAGATGGCAGCCCGTGAGCTGTCGGAGGATCTAGATGAACTCATCACCTTTTCAATTCTGATCGATACTAGGATCAGAGAAAGATCCTCTGTCAAAGAACGGATGCTTAAGTCTTCCTCTCGATTGGCACCTAATTTTGCGCTCCCACTCTATCCTCACTCACCTCCCATGCCTCCTAGTGCTGAGCCCGTCAGGACTGAACCTATATAACTGAGATTCACGCGTCTTTCGGGGGAGGAGAGGGCCTTTCGTCAAAGAGAGGGCCTGTGCCTTTACTGTGGTAAGGCGGTCTTGTCCCGTGCAGCCGGGAAACGCTCGCACCTAGGGTTGTGTTGGGGACAGACCCTGGGTGGAGTTTCACAGTCCCCAGACCAGATGCAAGGGAAACCCATCCTTGAAGTGATTATATTGTGTGCTGCATCTTCGGTCATGGCTCCGGCATTGATAGACTCCGGAGCCGCAGGGTATTTCATGGATGCGGAGTTCGCTACCAAACATGCTATTCCGTTGATACCTCGTTCTTCTCCTCTTGCCATTGAGGCCATTGACGGGAGGCCGTTGCAACTGTCACATGTGACACATGAGACCTGTCCACTGTCTTTAAGGGTGGGGGCTCTCCACATGGAGATCCTACAATTTCAGGTCATAAAGTCTCCTCACTGTGCTATCATTCTGGGGTTTCCTTGGCTACAGACACACAACCCCATAATAAATTGGCAAACGTGCGGCATTCTGTCTTGGTCATCCTATTGTGCAGAGTCATGTCTTCAGCAGCCTACCAAGATCCTTTGTACCTCTTCCTCATTACCCTCAGAGTATCAATCTTTCAGTGATGTAATCAATAAGGTAGAGGCCAGTACACTGCCCATGCACAGGGCATATGACTGTACTATTAATTTGATATCAGGTGCCACACCTCCCAAAGGGTGTATATATCCTCTATCAGTGGAGGAGAATTGAGCTATGGAGGAGTATGTGGCCGACACCCTCGCCAGAGGGATTATTCATAAGTCATCCTCACCTGCAGGTGCAGGATTCTTTTTCGTAACGAAAAAGTATGGGGAACTAAGACCCTGCATTGACTATAGAAGACTGAATAAACTTATGGTCAGGAATACTTATGCCATACGTTTGAGTGCCGAGTTGTTCAATCGTATTAAGGGCTCTATGGTGTTCACCAAGGTTGACCTAAGGGCAGCCTATAACCCTTTAAAAATCAAGGAAGGACACAAGTGGAAATCTGCATTTGATACACGTAGCAGACACTACGAATATTTGGTTATGCCTTTTTTGGTTTATGTAATGCTCCGGCGGTCTTCCAAGAATTCATTAACAATGTACTAAGAGATTTACTACAAAAGTGTGTAGTAGTATACTTGGATGATATCCTAACCCATTCCCCGAACCTAGCGGCACATTAGGAGGATGTTGCTTCAGTTTTGCAACTTTTGAGGGAGAACAGGCTGTTCTGTAAGTTGGAAAAGTGTGAATTTTATAAAAGTCAAGTGACCTTCTTGGTTTATGTAATTTCCTCATACGGTCCTCATGGACCCACAAAAGCTCTCGGCTGTTCTGTAATGGCCCCGCCCAGTAGGGTTAAAAGCCATACAGAGATTTTTGGGTTTCAAGAACTATTATAGGAAATTTATAAAGAACTTTTCCACAGTGGTGAAACCACTAACTGACATGACACACAAGGGGGTGAACCCATCTGAGTGGTCCTCCAGGGCTCTTCAAGCATTTGAGGAGTTGAAGTCTGCTTTCGCAAGGGCTCCCATTTTGTCTCATCCCAACCCCGCCCTACCCTTTACGCTGGAGGTCAATACGTCTGAGTCAGGAGTAGGTGCCCTCCTGTCCCAGTGATCAGGGCCTGGTAAAAGCCTACTCCCATGTGGGTTTTTTGTCTAAAAAATTGTCTAAAGCTCGGAGTCTGTATGACATTGGTGATCGCGAGCTCCTGGCCATAATCCTCGCTCTCCGAGAATGGCGTTACCTACTTGAGGGGATGAGTTCCCCAATCCTGATTCTTACTGACCTCAAGAATCTAACATATCTGTCCAAAGCTAAAAGGCTGTCTCCACGACAGGCCAGGTGGGAGTTATTTCTGTCCAGATTCAACTATGTGGTCTCATTCCTTACTGGTACCAAGAATGTTAGAGCAGATGCTCTGTCCAGGCAGTTCAGGCCTGACCTTGAGGCTGAGAATATGCCAGTGCCTATCATTCCGTCCGATCGTATTTTGGCTACTACACGCAGTAGTATCACATCTCCCCTGGGAGAGGAGATTTTGGCCTCCCAAGCCTCTGCTCCTGCGGACAAACCCAGTGGCAAAAGCTTTGTACCCAAGTCGCTTCACACCAGATTATTGGAGACATATCAATCCTCGAAGGCATTTTGACATATTGGCCATGAACAATTGATTTGGTCTGTCTTCCAGTTCTTTTGGTGGCCCAGTCTGAGGGCAGATTGCTCAGCTTTCATAGCAGCATGTTCCGTTTGTGCTTTTGCCAAGAAAGCGAAATATCTTCCGGTGGGCCTCCTTCAAGCAGTTCCCAATGGCAAGCGTCCTTGGTCTTACTTGTCCATAGACTTTATGGTGGAACTGCCAGCATCCAAGGGGTACACGGTCATTTTGATGATAGTTGACCGGTTTTCCAAAATGGCCCACTTTGTCCCTCTGAAGGGACTTCCTTCCTCAATGGAACTGGCTGAGGTCTTCACTAAAGAGGTGTTTCGACTCCACAGAGTGCCCAAGATGTAGGTCTCGGATCAAGGAAGCCAGTTTGTGTCCCATTTCTGGAGGTCTTTCTGTAATCAGATGGGTATCCAACTCTAATTCTCCTCTGCCTACCACCCCCAGTCGAACGGTGCTGCTGAAAGATCCAACCAAGGGTTAGAACAGTTTCTACGCTGCTTCATTTTGGACGATCACGACTGGGCAACCTTGTTACCATGGCTGAGTTTGCCAGGAACTGTGCAGTGAACTCTTTCTCCCAGAGTTCTCCTTTCCTGATCAACTATGGCTTCCAGCCATCATTGCTTTCTGACTCATTCAGGGCACAAGACATTCTGGCTCTGGATGAGCATTTTCAGCAACTCCACTCTACTTGGGTACGCGTCCAGAGAGCCTTAGAGAGGTCCATGCAGAGCTATCAGAGACACGCGGACCGTAGGAGACTCCTGGCTCCAGTTTTTCAAGTAGGGGAGAGAGTATGGTATGCTTTGCAGCAGCATGTCTGGTCACTGCCTGACTGTAACGGTTTACACTCAGAGGCAGGCAATTTGGTAAAACACAGTTTTATTGAATAAGCAAACTGAATTAACCCTCGCGGGTCCAGTAATGGAATAAACAGAGCTGACACAGGACAGGTTCATAAATTACATTTTCCCACACGGGTCCAGTATACATATATATCACGTAATAAATATACTGACGCAGGTCGGGAACAGTTCGTGTGATACTGTGAGACTGGGAGGCCCTAATAGCGAGGCCTAGGAAGCACTCAAATGCTGATAAGTGCAAAAATGGCGACTAGCCCAGGAAGGTTGAACGAGGCCCTTGAGGGAACACAGACTACAGTAATACTGCAACCGGAGGAACCACGGCACACCCTGTATATACACAAACTGCGACCCACGGTAACGGTACCGGGTATTATCGTTGTTGGCAACTGTCAGGGGACAGAGCCGATAGAGGTGCCCAGAGACCAACCTCGATAATGGTGAATTGACAAAGCCAGCGTAATAGTGCCACAGTAAAACTCCTACCCGGGTGTATAACCAGAAGGCCCTGAATGGGTGCTTGGCTTGTAGAATGACAGAACAGGAGCGGCGACTAACTGAGGCGCCCGGGAGACCAACCCCAGTGACAACTGAACAAGCCAAGCGTATACGGAGCAACAAGCTGAGCAACAACCCTGGGTATGGAGTAAGGAGGCAGCAAGGCACTAGTGGGTCGCAGTACAGAATGGTAGTGCAGTATACGAAGCAACCAACTGGGCTAGTACACTAGAGACAGAGCACTGTATCAACTCTCTACCGGATCCGGTAGTACAGGAATCACAGGTGTGGAACGGACTCCACTACAGTCAATAAACGGAGCAGGAACATCAGCCAGGCCGGGTCGGTACATGAAGCAGGAACGTCAGCCAATCCAAGTCGATTCACGGAGCAGGAATGTCAACCAGGCCGGGTCGGTACACGGAGCAGGAACAGGAACCGATAGAGAGTAGTCAGGCAGTCCAGGTCATACACAGGAAATCACACGATAACGGCAGCAAGGCACAAAGCAACGGTACACCACGAAAGGGCCCTGTAATAGTGACAGAGCACAGTACTTAAAGGCTACCACTGGGTGGAGCCATAACACTAGCCAATAGGAAAGCATCAGATCTCTAGTGTCAAAATGTCGCCAGAATACACGGGCACCGTGATACTGACTTCCTGGTTGCATTGCGCTGCACTACAGTGTGCTCACTATTTTGTAGTCACGGCCTAATTGACCGAGTGTTGCTCTGCCTCTCCGATAGGCCTTATATGCGGCCTTCAAACAGTGCTTCAGTGCCCTTTCGTGGTGTTTCTGAGCTTTGCTTGTATTCCTCGTTGTGACCCGTTCATGACTGCTGATTCTGATCCATGTATGACAATTGGCTCTGTCTGACTACCCAATTTGTGCCTGATCCTCTGACCTTGTCTGAGTACCTGATCCGTGCTTGATTCCTGGTTCAGTCTGACTATCTGATCCGTGTATGACCCCTGGTCTGGCTGACTACCTGCTCCGTGCTGATACTGTGGCTCCGTCTGACTACCCGATAAGTGTATGACCTTGGCTTTGTCTGACTCCGCTTGCACTATCCCTGGGCCTGGCTCTCTCTCTATGCAGGTCCCTGGGCCTGGTCTCTGCCATCGTACTGCTCCGGGTTTGTCTATACCTATAGGCCTTGTATCGCTCTGGTCTTACCGAGTACCTTTCCTGAACCCTAGCATTCTAGGATGTGGTGTCTGGTGATTGAATAAAACTTAGGAATAAGACTAAATATGTGAAATCGGCTCTTTCAAAAGCCTTTCAATATATTATTATAAATTATAGTTCTATGTGACTACACTGTGTGTAAATGTGAGTCTAAGTGACAATAATCGCATTTGTTGACAAAAACAAATGCTAAAAGAACTAACCTATATTGTGGTTTATATATATTTTGACTTTGTTAAGGCTTGTTTTGAAAATGCGGCTTTACGTTAGCGTTTATAGCCCGTCATTTGTTTTTATTGTTTTATACAATATTGAATTTTAAACATTGTATGAGTGTCCGCCTATTCTATCCATCTGAGGATCAAAAACATGTCCCAGAAGAAGAGAGACCCGAATGGAGACGGTTTTATTCTACGAATGCCTTTATAGTCAGTTGACTTTGATAACAGAGTCCTGACAACATGCAAATGTGAGTGCAATTTTATCACTTTTGTATACATATTTGTGATTACATACTTCACTATTGGCGCCCCTATCTTTGTTGGGGGTTTTTTCGTTACATTACATTAACCTATTTTGTGAAACCCATCCTATATAAGTGTGTGTAAAAATGTAATACTGTGTTCAGAAATATCCTATAACAACCTTATGAATCCTCTAAAATAGTGTACTTATATAATACTGGAATCCTATGAGCTCCCTTTCTATAAATATGGATACAAATATTATAAATATGAACTCATAAATTCGAGTCTATCATTGTTGTTATACTCATCTCGGCAGTTCAATTAATTCATTCAACCCTAACGGAGACAGAGTTGACAATCTATAAATCCAATAAGACTCTCTATTATTGAGTCGCTGTTCCCTATTATATGAAGGTAAAGCTGCAATGTACTCTATGGGTATCACCTTCAAGTCATGGAAATCCTTATTATGGAACCTCAAAAAATGTTTAGAAACACCATGTTTCAAATAACCATTACTTATATTTCTTTGATGTTGTCCCATCCTCTCTCTAAATTTTTGAGTTGTATGGCCTACATATTGCAAATTTCATGTACATGTCAGAAGATAGACGACATGACTTGTATAGCAATTCATCATACATTGGATGGGAAAGACTTCAATTGTAACACTAGAAGTGACGTTTTTATTTTTATCTATAATCATAGAGCATGTTTGGCATCTGGCGCTGCAACACTTGAAGGCACCTCTAACTAACTTTCTCTGATATAAATTAGTATCTAAATTTCCATCTAATGGAGATTCAAATAAAACACTTTGCTTTAAGTTCATCTCATTTTTTTCCCATTAAATTTACTCGGTGCTATTATATTTTTCAGAGTCCTTGCTTGCCTATAAATAATTCTTGGAAAGGGTCTTCTTAAGTAAAGGATCATTGTACAATATCCCCCAATGTCTATTAAGGATTCTTTGGATTTCCTTTGAGTCTGTACTAAATTTTGTAATGAACTTTGGTTCTTGGTCCATCTTGAGATCCTTCTCTTTTTTCTTTCCTCCACTAACCACAAAGTTTCTAGCCCTCACATAACCTTTATCTAAAAAACATTTCTCAAGAATTTTTGATTGTACATCATAATTTACCAAATCCGAACAATTTCTCCGAATCGTATGAAATTGTCCATATGGGACATTGCATATCCATTTCTTATGATGGCAGCTGTTAAACTGGAGAAAACTGTTCTTATGTACAGAACAAGATACATTCTGCCTCTCTCAGATAATCAGCAACATCCTGGATCACGACAGTGCCTCCATTATCTGCTTTTTTAACCACAATATGTTTATTTCTTTTCAGATCTTCCAACGATTTCCTCTCTATTCCACTCAGATTGCTCCATTGACGATCTCTATTCTTTCTGAGCTTTCTAAGATCTTCCATAACCGAAACAGAAAAGGACCTCTAGATTGTACTGGAAAAAAGGTTGACTTGGGTTTCAACCCAGTTGGTACACTCACGTTTAACAAAAAATCTGTGTCTCTCGCTATAAATAG
The DNA here is from genome assembly GCA_037306005.1 of Rhinophrynus dorsalis. Lineage (NCBI taxonomy): Eukaryota > Metazoa > Chordata > Amphibia > Anura > Rhinophrynidae > Rhinophrynus > Rhinophrynus dorsalis. The sequence continues at coordinate 481,396,112 of CM074721.1, read as the reverse complement.
TACCACTTCTCTACCTACTTCATCAAGAAGGGTCTCTTCAGTGACTACTGGAGGGGCAAAATGATAAACCTCTAGAAAGAAGACTCCTTTCTCCTACTGTTAGATCATAACTTAAGTGATTAATAACATTAGGTGCTTTCTCTTTCTTTAACTCTCTTGAGTGTCCACTTTTGGTTTTTTGGAGATGTTCCCTCCTACCTCTGGAGCCCCTGTACCTGGTCCTCTTAAAGGCTCATGTAGTCCCAGAGAGAGGAACCTGCTGGGTTGGTTGCTCCACTTCATGAGACCACTGTTCGTACTTCTGCCAAAAAAATGCCCCTGTCCCTGGGAGGCAAAGGTGGAAGGTATTGCTAGATTCTCCTTTATTTCCATCTTCTCTGGATTAGAAGTTTGTCTAGAAGGAGCCAAACAGAAGGATGATGCCGATTCCTCATGCTCTACAGTCACATTTTCTGTCAAATTATCTCCAGCTTAAATATGGTTGGAAATTTCTCTTACATCATTATTAATATTAATCACTTGACCTATACTATTATCAGTCAAAATAGTTTTAACCTGAGTTTCTTGTGTCAAGATATTATTTCTTGGAGTGGTTTTAGTGGATGCACTAGAAGATCTTCCACTCTCTCTATTCTTTGGTTGATCAGGGCAATTATTGCTTGTTTTTTCACTGGGTCAAAGGCCTTTTCGTAGTTCATGAAAGCTATGCATAATGGAAGGTTATATTCTTTATGCTGCTCTTGTTGCACTGTCTGGATGTGGTCCATTGTACTGAAACTGCTCCTGAAAACTGTTTGTTCCTTAGGTTGTGACATGTTAAAGGGATAGTAATGTTTCATAATAAAAGCAGCTCTTATTAATCATCATAGTATTTGGACTTTGGAGAGTGTTATTTCAATACTGTCAGAGTTATAGTTCAAGAGTAATTCAATGACAAAGTATCCACCTCCTGCCCCTTTTACTGATGTAACACTCTTCAGCCACAGCAGAAGGGAGGTGCCCAGGTAGGCTGCAGAGAGGGACAATCTTCAATTAAGATAAGGGAAAACCCTGAAAAACTTGTCAAGGGCAGGGCTTTCATTGTTCTCATAGGAAGAAGATTGTCCCCTGCTGTTATCTGTCTGGTCTATGGACTGCATTCCACATCTGAGAAGAGATGGCTTACACTAGGTAAAAGGGGTGGGAGGGGGAAACTTTGCTTGTGAATATCTCTCAAACCATAAAGGTTTGAGAGATAAGACTTATATCGTTCCTCATGTTTTTTAATGCCTACAAAATAAAGTAAAGATGAAACAAAGTATTACTATCCCTTTAAGTATTGTGTCCATTCTTCTTGATAGCACCTTTGTGAAAATCTTACAGACCACTGGCAATAAGCTTATTTTTTTAGTGTCCATCTTATCACCTTTTGTGAGCAATAACTTGTACTACCATATTCAGGGAGTGACAGGAACCAGCTGTGATCAAAGTTTGAAGGTAAAACTAACCTGTTTTTTTTAAATTGGTTTTCCATCTATTTGATTGGATGAAATGGCAAAACAAAACAGCTGTTTCTCACAAATATCAAGTTTGTAGAGCATCTCCCTCATTCCTGTTTATAATGCTGCTTCTCAAAAATATGTGCACCGGTGACTAACTAGTATAACCTATCTCTCTAATATCCAAGGGGTTAATTTACATTTTCAGTTCCATATTTCAAATTCTTAACTATATTGTGCAACCCATTTTATTGAGAAGGATCTGCCTGTGTTAACCCTTTAAGAGCTTGTGCAACACATTGCAAAGGGTTTATGATATTCTTCTTTGTTCAGCTGAGGATATCCTGAACATCTGCACTGTTGTGTGGGCCTGAGGACAGGTTTGGGCAGAGCAGGATTTATAACCCAGGTGCCCTTAGGCTAGACACACTAGGCTCCCTAAGCCTTGTTCATGGTCACATCCCCATTCCCCACATAACTCCACCTTCAATCCCGTTTACTGTTTCCTGGCACAGGAAAATACCTTTGGCCTATAAAAAACAAGAATAAAACTACGTTTTAATCTCTTGGTTTCTTGAGAGATCTGTCTAGCACCCAAGTGGTTATATAATAGCCTGTACAGGGACATTGCGATTGCTCTGACCACACCCACAATTCAGATTGTGTGGGTGTGGCAAACACAGCCTTTGCACCCCTACAAAATTTGGTGCTCTAGGCAGTTGCCTACTCTACCTATTGGGAAAACAGCCTTGGGTTTGTTTGGGGTTGGGTTTTAAGACCAGTCATGGTTCCCAAACTCTGTGTAATAGCTTCCACTGAACAAATGTTTGTGATGGTGCATAATGGAACAAGCCTGCAGTGGCAGACATTGATACTGATGTACTAAGAAAAGAGGAGCACTTTTGGAGCAAACTAGCTGCACCATAGGGAATAAATATTCCCATTGATTCAAATAGTAGTTCAACCACTCAAATGCTAGAGATGTATTCAAATCATTGGTAGCTAATGTGTCAGAGTCCTCTTTAGCATTCAAGGAGCTAAAAGCCCATTTTAAATTAGTTACAAGTTTGGGCATTTTTATTTATTCCTGTGGGACAGTTAATTGGCTGCAGACCTCTCTAGTACCTAGTGTGTTAAAAGGTTTGGTTGTTACAGTTCCTTGGACCTTTTCTGTGAAAACAGTGGGTTCCACTAGTAGAAGAAGTTTAAGAACCTCTGTTCTAGAACCAGGGGTAGGCAACCATCCTCTTCAAGAATATCTGCATAATCACAGATGGATCATCACCGGCTTGGTCCCTTTAATTGATCCACCTGTATACAAGTAGTTATACCCTGAAAACACGCATTGGTGGTTGTTCTTGGGGACCCGAATCAGCTACACCTATTACAGACAATACTAGAAAAAATAATAAGTGCAAAAAGAAAAAACAGAAAAAAACTAAGTGTAGGTTTCTTAACAGAACAGCAACGTATAATAAAAATTTCCCCCACCCCATATACTACTCTGACTCTTATGGATTTATGTGAACTTTTGGATTCTGATTGATTATTCACTTTTTAATATTTCTGTTTGAAGGTTAACAATGTTATATCATTCAGATCATATTGTATTGAGAGTGATATACAAGTTGTTATCATCCTTTTAATACGTAACCTTTTATAAATGAGATTTATATTTGTTGCATTTTACCATCATTTTAATTACATCTCCTATAGTTACATTTTGATTTTATTATATTAATTATTTATACCTTGTAGTATCATCGTTTTAGCCATAATAATAATATTGTTTTGGTGTTTTTATAGACCTGTTCTAGACAAACTGGAAAAAGAACAACACCCCTGTGCTTGAGTTGGCAAAGCAGCTCTCTTCTGCCCCCTAGGGGTCTGTCTTGATAACCATAAATGTTTCACACACAGCTTGTGAACTTTTAGCTCCTTCCTGTCAGTTATATATTCTGTCCACAGAATCAATGAAACAGTAACTGTGTCTACCTAACTTCATAAGCAGCTGTACAAAATAGTTTTTGTTGCAACAAATTGATTATTTTAATGACAAAATAGATTTTTTTTTCACAAATGGAGTTATGTAGAAAAAATAAAAAGGTGAGCACTTCTAGAGCAAATAGGTGGGAGAATAAAACATCCCGTTGATTGTAATGGGACTTTTGACTCCTTGAATGCCAACGAGGTGTCTAGTGCATTACGTCACAATACATTAGCTTCTTTTGCAGTGTTTGAACTGCGCCATTAGTTTTGTTGTTTTAGCTCTCTACTCCAGTATGAGATGAGATGAAACAATGACTAAGAGGATAAGGACCGTCAGCTTTACTTTGAAGGTATTTACAGCTATAAACTAAGGCCTGTGTACGAATTACAGCCCTTTTTATATATTGTTCCTGCATTTTAGGAGTCTAAAGTAATTAGACAAATATCATAATTAAAAAAAAAGTTGTCATATTTAGTACTTTGTTGCAAACTACGTGCATTGGAAGACTGAAGTTCGTGACCCACAGACATCGGGAGTAGACACTGGGGGGTAGATTTAAAGGCAGGCGTTAGGCAAAAAAAAACACTAACGGGTGCGTTAACGTGTTGTAAGCTATTTAAGGGTCCATCTTAAGAACAGCTAACGGCAGTCTGATAATCCTTACGGCAGATAGACTTACGTCATTGAGACGCATGGAACAAGAGTTCCCAGAGCTATTCAAAGGAGCGAGGAACTGTTAATGCCAGAAAAAAAGATACGTTTAACGGAACCCGTGCAATGCCAAATTAACACAAAAAAACATGCCCATGCACCACAAATCACTGTCACACACAACAACCAAGCAACAGCACAGGGACAAGGCCTTCCAATAAAAAAAAAATACAATAGGGCACGGAACAAGGGGGTTATCACACAACACGGACACCTGCCAGTACAAAACAAGCTCACCTGTGCCACATCACCAGAAGATCCAGACACAACCTGCACCCCACAACTCCACACCCACATCTGACAAAGACACAGCAATCAGAAAACAGCACATTTTAAAATGCAAACACACCTGCAAACACTTAACAGGACAATAAACACCTTCCCATTGGTCAGCATTCACCGCATCACCACACTTACACAACGCCCTGCCACGTGATTAAAGGGACAGCGCACCACACTCACTTGTGGCTTGTTTTCCACTCAGGGAGAGAGATAGAGAGAGAGATAGAGAGAGATAGTTGGATCTGAGTAGTTATGATGTTTCGATGTTTCTGTACACTTCAATCAGCAATCACATCATCAATAATGAAAAATGATCCAGTCACAGTGGCAGTCATACATGACCAAGCCATAACACTAGCACCACAAGGGGGTTATGTACTAAGGTGCACTGACTTCCCCAGCGATAACAATTATCCAGTTCCTCTGTTATTCCATGGAACCTATGCCCTAAGATCTCCAAAGTTGGAGAAATCTTAGTGCATTGACTTCATAAAATAGCATAGGACCTGGAGAAGTGATATCACTTGAGAAGTTATCTCCGCTTTATCATCTCTTTATCACCTCTTTATCATACCTTAGCACATAACCCCCCTTGTTACACAGATGAGGTGGTATGATTTGGATTTTTGCAGTTCCTTTCTTTGTCTACACTTTTCTTTTTCCATCACTCTTGTAAAGGTTAACCTTTGACTCATCTGTCCAAAATAATTTGTTCCGCAACTCTATAAGTTTTTAAGTAGTTTTATCAAACTGAAAATTGGCCTTTCTGTTCTTAATGCTTTCCAGTGGCTTGCATCTTGTGGTAAACCCCTTGTGGTTATGCTGGTACAGTCTTATTTTTATGTTACTCTTGACACTGTGCTTACATTCTGGAGAGTGTTCTTGATCTGTGGGATATTTGAAAATGGTTTTCCTTCAGGCATGATTTTTCAGGCATATAATGGCCTGCTTTACTGGCATTGACAGGTCTTTGCTCCTCCTGTTCAGTGACAACAGCAACAGATTCCAAATGCAAGTGTCACACCTAGAATCACCTCTAAGGCTTTTGCTATCGCTCTTGCACATGAACTAATTATGCAATTACACACACATGGGCAAGAAACAACTGAAGAGCTAATTGTCCAATTACTTTTGGTCTCCTAAAATGAAAGGACTATGTATAACGAGGGCTGCAATTCCTATATAGTTCACCGTTTATGTATGTAAATATCCTCAGATTAAAGTTGTCAGTCTGTAATTTATCCTCTTAATCGCTGTTTCAGTTCAAATCCAATGTGCTGCAGTACTGAGCCAGAACAACAAAACTTGTGTCACTGTCCAAATACTTAAGGACTGCACGGTACACTTAGATACCCTATACTCCATGCTAGCATCTGTAAAACATCTATGCTTTTGTTTTCTGTTGTCTAAAATCTAAATCTAAAAACTTGAGGGGTTATTCAGGATTTTCTGTAAATAGGATAAGATTAAAAAAAAAACAGCCAGTGGGAGCGAATCACAAGGCAGAAATAAATCAGTTCCAGCACCCAGTTTAGCCTGGAATCATATTAGTGCCCCCTTTGTAGTTTTCACTCTAATTCTGTGTGATGTATAAATACACTTGCAGATCTACATTTGAATTCTGTTCACTTGTTCTTGAAATACACAATAGTCTCTGAGGGGAATGTACTAAAAAGAAGTGGAGTAATTATCAGGTAAATCAATTTCACTGTAGGCCAGGGATTCCCACCCTATTCTTCAGGGGGTACTTAAAAGGCCATGTATTTCCCCAATTGTGAACAGATGAGTTATTTAAATAATTGAGCTATACCTGGGAACTTTGTACTTTGCTCTTCCTAGAGGGGAGTCCTCTGGTGCCGGTGGGGGGAGAAAAATGACGCAATTTGCTTCAAAAGGGGTGGAACTGAGTGGGGGCGGAACTAAATCAGCTAGAAAAAAATGGTCTGAGAAAGGAGGCGAAGTCGCAGGGAGTAGGAGTAAAGACTTGAAAAGAGCAGGAGTGGGTGAAGTTTCAATAGAAACTCCCCACATTCGGAGACTCAGCCCCTGCCCCAGAGACCCGGTAATGCAGTGTGAAAACCGGAGTCTCCGGGGCAAATCCGGAGAGTTCCCAGCTATGAATTGAGCCCACTGATTTCTCACCTGTACTCAAGCAGGAAACACAGGGCCAGATTTATATCGCTAGGCAAGGCACTCTCGGTGCCCTCAACATCACCCATGGCTACACCCCTACTACTCACATGTCTGCTCCCCCATTCCCATCCACTGTTTTGTGGCACAAAAATTCCTTTGGCCTAGCAAGGAAAACAAAAGCTCTAACACCTTGGTTGCTACAGAGATCTCTTCATGCACTGCATAGTTACAATATAACCTGTAAAGGGGTATATAAACTGGTGTAGGGACATTGAGATTACTATGGCCATACCCACAATTCAGAATGTGTGTGAAGCCAGAGGAGTTGAGGATCCCCTCAAAATCTGGAACTCTAGACAGTTTCCCACTCTACCTAATGGAAAATCCAGTCATGAGGAAAATCCTAGAACATACCACTCATATGGTTCAAGCTGAAAAGCTTTCTTTGCTTTTAAGCTTTTAATCATTTGAGTGGCATGTTCTAGATTTATGTTTACCAAGTGCAGCTGCCAGGACTAAACTATTGTGACAACATGGAGGATTGAGGACAGTCCCCACAAACCAGCAAGCTATGTTGGTGTGAGCCCAGTGTCCTTTGGGGTTTCATTAATATGGTATTTTTTCTACTCTGTCTGGGCATATTTTGATAAAGAGAAATTCCAATGAAATGGCCTGTTTTGGGTCTCCATCACATTCAAGAGTTTAAAAATCCTTTCAAAACAATGGGGATTTGTATTTCTCCCCTATGAAGATGTAAGTTTGCTTCAGAATTACTTCAGGGCCTATATTCACTAAAGGTCAATGCTGTGGCAATATGATTTTGTCGATGTGTTGAGATGCAAGAGGAGGGGTGCAGAAGATCCCTATTAGCACACAGGATTGTTGAAGTGCTGTCGATGTGGAAGGGATGTCCTCCCTTCACACATCACTAACACTACGACAATTCTGAAGTTTAACAGCATTCTCTCTGCTTCCCTACTTGGCCAGTTGGGGAGTGAACAGAATGCTTTCAGCACTATGGACAGCATCACTCCCTTTTACCTTTGAGTTCCATAGGGATGTGCATTGCTCACCCTTGTGGCACTCAAAGGGTTAAAAAAGTACCCCTTAGCTCTGTATCATATATGATACATGTTGTGCACTCCCAGGGGAACAAGACTGGAGGTCATGCAGCATCTATGGGGATTTGTGGCTACCACTTGCCCCCCAGCCTTGTTCCCGGCAGTGTATTTGGGGCTAACACACAATGGTGGTGTTCTCCATGATGCCCAACATACTATAAATCTAACATACACCACCCCCCTCCGACATACTACCCCCCCCTTTTTCGTCTGTCATGCTGGCCTCCTCTGACATACTAGTCCCCCCTTTTTTAATTCAGCATGCCCCCCCATTCAAAATATTAGTGGCAACAACAGCAGCCAGAGCCCTTCCTATTGCAATGGGCCCTAGACAGTAGCCAAGTTGCCATAATGGATGATCTGGCTCTGGAATGAAGAGAAAAGTTTGGATTTACCCAAACTGCTTTGGAAGAATTGCATATGGATAGTGTGTCTGTTTTGGAGGGTTGAAAGGGACAAGGGGAGCACAGAAAGAATGGGTGCAGGAACACTGTCAAGCATGATAGAGATTCAACGGAGAGATAGGGCAAGAGAGAGGAGACATGGAGGGGGTGACTCAGAGCAAGGTTGAATAGGAGAGATGAAGGGTGGGAAAGAGATGGGAGACCACTGGGAAGTGTCCCTGAAGTGTCATGCTTTTCAGCTGGAACAAAGGCTACAAATATCCATCCTTTTGGAGCTCCTTTTGTCCTCTTTGTTACAAAGGATACAGAAATTTAAACCAGGAGTCCCTTCTGGTTAAAGTAGAAGAGCAAAGGTGAAAGATGGAAATTCACCACAAGTGTTGAACTTGCTGGCCTCTGGAAAGCCATGGTTAATAGGGCTGGTGTCAGTACAAGACTCACTTTGGGAAGCAAATGAAGGAGGGACCCACGTGCCCTGTCAGATGGATAAAGGCTTCTGGTATTCTGTAAGTGAAAATGCAGGAGACTGGTAGAGTACAAAATGATACCTTTATTAGCTAAATGAGTGTCTTTGGATGCAAGCATTTTCTATGGCTAACATGGTACCACACTTAAGCTATGCATAAAGGAGGATGGAAGAGGACATATCCCAGCTTATGAACAGGATGCCTGCCTGTCCTTTCTCTCCGCATATTAATCCCCTTGTCTGTCTCCCTTTTACACATTGTTTGCTTACTTCAGGTTCAGGTCCAGGTCTCATTTATACTTTCTCTAACACACAGTGCTATATTTTAACACTTACAGTTTTGTAGTTCAAGTGCAATTCAATAGGAAAGGATCCCCCTTATAACTGGAATGAGGTCATGGGTCTGGACGGATACAGCGAGTGACAATCTTCATTTAGTAAATATACGGAAAACTCTGCCCCTTGACAAAGGAGGGCAGGATTTTTCTTTTGCTTACTGAAGATCGTCCCTCACCGCGATCCATTGGTACCAGACTGAGGCAGCGTGACACAGGGGAAGGGGGCTGGAGGGGGATACTTTCCGAATTAATAGCAATTGAACTCCTGTAAGTGTTCAAACATAGCGATATGTGTTTAAAAAAATATAGAGGACTCAGACCTGAACTTTAATTCAAGTATTACTATCCCTTTAAAGGGTTAGTAATTGCTTAAAATAATACAAGTAATATTGTAGATAATGCAAAAAGAAATACATTGGTGCAAGTCCTATCGCTCAGACCTTTGAGTGATAGAATGTTTTAAAGTTCTCCTCTCCCTCTCCTTTCCCTGACGTCAGCATCTAGCTGACATCAGAAGATCCTGGGCCAGGAACTGTCCTACGGCTCTTCAGCAGAGCCGTGATACCGAAATCTAAAAATAAATACTTCATTGGAATGGCCTACACAGTGTGTTTGCAAACCAGGCACACTTTGTAGACCTTTCAAATGAAGTATTTATTTTTAGATTTCAGTATCTCTGCTTTGCTGAAGAGCCGCTTCGAGTCGGCCGACTCGAATCTTCTGCTGTCAGCTTTACAGCTTACAGCAAGGAGAGGGGAACTTTAAAACGTTCTATCTCTCAAACCATAAAGGTCTGAGAGATAGGACTTGCATATATCTATTTCTTTTTGCATTATCTACAATATCTTATTGTATTATTATTATTATTATATTATTATTATTTTAAGCCATTTACTATCCCTTTAAGTGACTGGGCCACTAATAAATTCCCCTGTATTCGAAAAGGGAAACTTTAAAGACACAGCCTGTTAGGCATCCCTGAGGAGAGGGCTCAGAAACATATGTGCATGCACCCCAACAATTCTGGGGGGCATAGAATTTTAAAAAGTCAAAACCTCTGTGTCACCAGTGATATCTCCAAGTTGTAGCATTTTATAGGGGCGATTGGAGCATCTTGTATTAGAGCAAACAGGGACAAATAAACTAGAATATTTATTCTGGGGAATGTTAAAGCAACAATAACTCCTCAAATTGAACTTCAAAGGGAACTGACCCTGATATCTTTGAATTATTAACTCTTAAAGGGATACTAATGTTTCACAAAAACAGCAGCTCTAACTGATCTTCACTCAGTTGTAGTTCAAGAGTAATTGAATGAGAAAGTATCCCCCTTCCACCCCTTTTACCTAGTGTAAGATGCCTCCCCTCAGAAGTGCAATCTGGTCCTGGGACCAGAAAGCTCACAGCAAGGGACAATCATCTTACTGTGATCATAAGGAAAACCCTGCCCCCCTTGACAGGTTTTTCCTTATGCTCACTGAAGATTGTCCCTCTCTGCAATCCATCCAGACAGTCTTGCTGCTCTGAGGTGAGCAGTGTTACATCAGTAAAAGGGGCGGGAGGGGGATACTTTATCATTCAATTACTCTTGAACTGCAACTCTGACAGTATTGAAATAATACTCTTCATGGCCCAAATGCTATGAAGATTAATTGGAGCTGCTTTTATTGGGAAACATTACTATCCCTATAAAGTTCCCCATAACAGATTCTGGTGATATGTCCCGGCATGCTGCAACCCTGAGGTAATTCAATCAGTCTACAATGATCCCTTAATAAATATGCTGCAATGAATGTTGATTTTCCCCAGAATTGCTCTAGTACACACATCTTAAATTAATGCATGAATTATTTAGTTTGATAATACTTATACTGAAGACTTTTTTTTAAAGGGATAGTAATTAGTGTTGAGCGAGCACCCCGATGCTCGGGTGCTTGGGTGCTCTGACCGAGCACCCCCTGAGGCTCGAGTGCTCGGCCGAGCACCCGAGCCCCATTGAAATGCATGGGGCGACACGAGCATTACACCAGGCACCCCCTGCTCTGATGAGGGGAGGGTGCCTGGTCAATGCCCCCCTTCATCTCCGCTATGCCCCCTTCATCTCCGAATGCCCCCTTCATCTCCGCAATGTCCCCCTTCATCTCCGCTATGCCCCCTTCATCTCCGCTATGCCCCTCTTCCACAATGTCCCCCTTCATCTCCGCTATGCCCCTCTTCCACAATGTCCCCCTTCATCTCCTCTATGCCATAGAGGAGATGAAGGGGGACATTGTGGAAGAGGGGCATAGCGGAGATGAAGGGGGACATTGTGGAAGAGGGGCATAGAGGAGATGAAGGGGGACATTGTGGAAGAGGGGCATAGCGGAGATGAAGGGGGACATTGTGGAAGAGGGGCATAGAGTCTATGCCCCTCTTCCACAATGTCCCCCTTCATCTCCGCAATGCTCCCTTCATCTCCGCAATGCCCCCGTACCTCCAGTCCCTGGTGGTCCAGCGGAGCGTCTTCAGATCTGTGCCTCTTCCGGCACAGATCCCCGCCACCCGAACATGGCGGGCGAGCACATGGCGGTACTCGACGAGTACCGCCATGTGCCGAGCAGAGCGATGCTCGAGCCGATCCGAGCATCGGCCGAGCACGCTCGCTCAACACTAATAGTAATACTTCAAGTAAACTGCAGTTCCAAGTATTCTTTATATATTTTTAAACATGCCGCTTGATAGTTAGTTACATACAATGTTTCAGTTCGAAAACACCATTCCTGCAGAAAGGATCCCCCTCCCGCACCTTCTGGCCATGTCACTGATCCTCTCTGTCAGGTCTGGATGGAGAGCGGTGAGGGACAATCTTCAGTAAGCAAGGGAAAATCCTGCCCTTCATCAAGGGGGTAAGGTTTTCTTATACTATAAGATTGTCCCTCGCTGTATCCGTCAAGTCCCACAACCAGATTCAAAATCTTAGGGGAGGCAGACAGAAGGAGCAGGAGGGGGAACCTTTCTGCAGGAATAGCATTTGAACTACAACATTGTAAGTAACTAAATATAGCACTATGTGTTTAAAAATATAGAGACGACTCTGAGCTGCGATTTAATTGAAGTATTACTATCCCTTTAAATATTAAGTTGATTATACCTTTAATATTTATTGATATGCTTCTTTTTGTTTTGGTAACAGGATCCTTTTGGCACTGGATACCATTTTGTCATTAAAGAGGAATAAATCCCTTCAGGATCCGTCAAGGGGGTAACAAATTTTAACAACTGGTGGCTGATTTATGTTAGTCATTTCTTATTTAGAATCCTAGCTTAGGAGATATTTTGCTGCATTATTTTGTAAGTTTATAAAAATTAGATCATGCTGTCCTGGGCCGTCGTTCCAGGTTTCTCCCCCTGGATGCGGCTACAAGTGGGTAGCCTGTCCAGTTTTCACAGCTCCTATGAATGGGCGTCAGGAATAAAGACAACAGGACGCTTCTTAGTTCTAAATGACTAACTCTTTTATTGTGGAAACAGGGACAATTTATACAGAAAACGTAAAGAATACACAGTAGTTCAGATACAATACACAATGGGAGTGTAAACAACTTGGACAATGGGGTCAGTGGTGGAAGGGCACATAAAACAATGGACACTGTTTGGGTGTAAACAGAGGGACAAAGCAAACTGTGTACACTGAGGTACTTTACATAATTCAATCTTGCAGCTCTAATTCCTAGTCAATAGGAATTGAAGCGGCAAGAAACAGCAGCCAATCCAAACTGGATACGTCACACCGGGTGGCGACCAATCCGAAGAGTGCCTACCTGCCAAGTAACACAATACACTAAAAAACCTTTCGACACTATGTACTGTGCAGGGAGACCCCTTCTGGTCGAACCCGGCATTACCTATCAACACTACCTCGAACAGTGTCGACATAATTCCCCATAGAGGATAGGCAATCAGATGGCCGCCTACTTTCTAACATGAACGACAGGGAATTTGACCTGCCCGGCCATATGTCTTTGCTTGCCCACCCGGTAGGCGCTGGGACTTCCCTTAGTGTTCTCCAGTCTTTCAGGATTTCTTTCCTGGCTCTGACAAGAGCCCATAGTAACGGCCCAGAGTCCGTTACAGTACTGTTAGGCATGCCAGACAGATATTAACCCTTTGAGTGCCAGAGGGGAACACAATGCATTGCTTTGCAATGCATTGCATACTCCTCTGGCACTCAAAGGGTTAACATTTTACCCTGCTCTCTTCCCACTTCCCATTTTCTGCCAGCCAGTATTGGCTCATTTGCATAAATTGAAAAAGTGACAGTCAAGTGAATCATGTAATGATGGATGATTCCACTGAGGAGAGAATGTGGACAGGTTAGTGTTCCACTTTAATGATTAGACTGGCTGTTTCCTTGCATTGCTATTCACCATTTGGCTATAATGAACAACCCTTTATAATTGTCAGCCACACCTTGAAGAAAAGGTCCACCAAAAGTATCTACAAATTCAAAGTTTATGATATAATTCTGCGTAGAAACAGGTTGGACAGTTACAGGTTGATTGGTCTTTGTTGAGGTGGAGATACACATCTTACTGTTTGTAACTGGCTGTAGTAAATAGCTGGTTGTCCTGATTGTTGTCGGGATGAAAAAATATTGAGAGTCACTTGGATCACTGAGTGAAGGTTCTCTAGATAATTCCTAAATAAGAAAAAATAAACAATATTTTAGCACTGGTGTTGAAGATACTTACACCTTATACAACCGTTCTTCCCAATTGTCCCATTTTAAGTGGGACCATCCCAGTTTTGGGACCAAGAGCCATATTCAAGGAGCTAAAGATAAGCTCTTCTTAGAAACATTTATTATCTGCCCTGAATTGGCTATTAACCCTTTAAATGCTAGGCGTTTGTTCCCAGTTTGTCGGAGACCTGTCTAGTAGTCAGGGGGTTAAAATACCAAATTAAATAATTGGGAATTGTAATTTGTCCATCCATCGTGCAATTGATTGGCTTCACAATTAATCCACTTGGCTGAGTATAGCCCTAAATCAAGCATCTCAGACTAAAATACAGTTGAGGGCCATGGAATCAACATTTTCCTCCAAGGAGGAATGCAGCAGTAACTTCTAGATCCATGTGTTTGATACACACACACACACACACACACACACACACACACACACACACACACACACATATATATATATATATATATAGCAAGAGAGAGAGAGAGAGAAAAGGTAAAGTAGCCATTGTTTATCCATTGAAGCATGAAGGCCTCCACATCAAGGCAAGCTGAGGGTATAGTCCATAATCTGAAACAATGGTCCAGTGCAGGTTGGCAGATATTTGAGCCAGATATATCTATATCTATATCACAATCTATCTATCTATAAATACTTTCATCAATGATCAGCTGTGCACTCCCGGACTTAAATAATGAATCATTCAATATGTAAAAACCAACGTTTCAGTCCACATCTTGGATCTTTGTAAAGCCAACACAAACAACAAGTAAAGCGAGAATAAATAGGGAACTCACCCAGAGAAGTCCAATGCCAGGAAACGTGACATCATTGAGGACAGACAGAACCCACAAGGCAAAACCCATGGAGATCTCAAAGACACCAGCAAGAACAAAAGAAACACACCATTGCCAGTGATAAGGTAACAGTTTCTACTATGTAGCATATAGAACAGAAGAAAGGAACTGCAACAGATAACAAAGGCTGGAACCTTGAAACAGATCTAGCAATAATCTTGCAGCAAACAAACTCCCCCAAAAAAACCCAAAATAAAACCAAATAAAAATAAATCATATAAAAAATGAAAAATAAAATAAAAGTAAATAGACAACAATAAAACAAAATAAAGTAAAATAAGGTGAAATGAAACAAAATGAAAAACTAAAAATATTAAAATAATATAAATCTGCATGAATATCTCATTTGTCAGGTAGAAACAGCTCAGTGGATTGCTTTCATTCAGTCCATGTGGATTGCAAGTATTTAATTTCCAAATCCAGTAAAACTCTCTTTGAAGCAATAGTTTGGCTCTATTGCCCCTTTGGCAGAGGAGTAGAATACCATCAATTGCCACAAAGCTGAAGTTAGTTGGATGACGTCCCATAAAGAGATAATGTTTTGCCAGTGGTTTGTCTGATTTGTTATCTATGAAGGCAGTATTGATGGCAGAGCGATGCCCTGCAATTCTTTCTCTCATTGTGCATTCAGTCTTCCCCACATAGGATAACCCGCAGGGGCATGTAATCATATATATTACGAAACTGGACGTACATGTGATACTATGCAGGATCTTATATATTTTATTACTATGAGGGTGAGAAAGTATTGTTGTCTTGCACATAGTAGCTCCGTATGTAGTACACCCATTACAATGATAGAATCCAGGTGGTCCAGTGGATAGCCAATTAGTTCTCTTTTTCTAATAACTAGCTACAGGTCTGTTCCCATTAATAGATTGCATAGGTTAGAGCAACCGTTTAAACCCAATCAAGGGTTTTTCATGAAAAATAGTTGGTAGAGCCACCACTTTCAAATAATTATGGACACTTTTTGTAGATGTTGAGCTGCTACAGTGTATTTAGTCCGTTTCACTGTGTTGATACAGTCTTCATGTGGGATAATCGTGCATAAACTGACCACATCCATGAGACTAGAAGGACATCATCAGGTAGAACAACTTGTTATACTGCTTTGATCAACTTCGGAGTATCCTCCAGGTATTACCAAGTCCCAATTCGAATGCAGATGGCATGGCCATCTCTTAGTATTTTAATAGCTTTGCGTTCATCAATTGAGTTGGATCTCCTCCATGTCATTCTTTATTAATGTATCAAATGTTTGTATGGATGGGCTGCAGGTTCGTGATATGTATCTGCTTTTAAGCTTGAAGGAGGTTTTTTTAGGAGTTACAGGGGTATCTAGTGCACCATAGTGTTCCTTAAGTTGCATAAGACGATTCATTTTAAATCGATCCACTTCACCCTCAAAACCATCATATTTAGTTGTAGGAATAAATGATAATCCTTTATCTAGGAGTAATTGTTCACAAGGAGACAATGTATGTTAGAAAGATTATGGATGACAGAGGTTACTTGGTCTTGGCCCCTTTTTTTGAGCCTCTGGCTCCAGTGCTAGCCTCCTTTCTGGCCTCTTCTGATGCAGTTTCTCCTTCTTCTTCACTCCTGGTAAGGATTTTCAGAATTGTTCCTGCTGGTTCCTCATCATAGAGTGGGCTTTTTAATTATGGGTCAATTAGCCCGTAGTCTAGTGATAACATTCACTTAGCCACATTCACTTAGCCACTCTGCACTGTTCACAGTCATCGTTGACGAATTGTAATTTAGCCTTTCTAAATCTCAAGAGCTCCTGACAGTGTTTCTCAATCTGATTCTTTAGACTATTCAGATCCTCCAGACTTCATTCGGCTTTCAGAGTCTCTTCATGGTCCCTAGTTTTCGATAATTCAGAGCCAACTTCCTCTATCACTAAAAAACATGAGGTTTAATATAAGAAATCACTAAATGATCTTCATTTGTTTGATACTTGGTGCCTTCTGTATCCAACAGCTAGAGATTATAGTTACTATTCTCCGAGTCTTGCCTGTTATTCGCACATTGATTTTATTTAGATGGAACATAAATTGCACACTTTGAAAGATGCTTTTGTGGACCAGATTACATGGTCAGATCACGTGCCAATTGGAATGGAATTCCAATTAAATGAGAGACTTCAGGGTACTAATGCGTGGAGACTGAACAAATTATTACTTTTAGGACTGGAGGTGCATACACAAATATGGAAGTGGATTTCTGACTATTTTGAGTTGAATGCTGGCTTGGTAGCCTCCGATGTTTCATTGTGGGAGGTGCACAAATGCGCCAAACGAGGACACCTCATGGCCATGGGTACGAATCATAAGAAACAACGACAAGCCTTTCTTAATGGGTTGATTTCACTTCTGACAACCCTAACGGATCAACATAAATGTTCCAGTGACCCGTTGACTTATCAAGCCATAGCGGATGTTAGAAAATAAATTGCAGGTTATTATTCAGCAGTTTCTTCTAAATCTTTTATGTGGTCCCGTTACTCCCACTATATACAGGGTAACAAATGCAGTCTATTTTTGGCTCGTATTGTGAAGAACAAACGCAGAGACAATTACATTCTGCAAGTGAAAGACGCCACGGGCAAAATGTGCTATACTTTTACGGCAATATCGGAGGCATTTCTGAGATTTTTTGAAGATCTGTACAATCTGAAGCAGCCTCTCAGTAATTCAGAACGAATGACGATGAAACATCAAATTGTGGATTTCCTAACGAAAGCGGACATCAGTAGGATTCCAACAGATGTTTCAGACCTTTTAGATTCCCCCTTCACCCAGAAAGAACTGGAAGATGTGATACGTGGAGCTAAGAGAGGCAAGTGTCTCGGACCGGACATTTTTCCGGTCTCGTACTACAAAAGTTGCTCTGATATCTTTACTCCTTACATGCTACAATCCTTAAATGCAATCTTGAATGGAGAACATTTTGGGCCTTCCGCTATGGAAGCTCACATCACCCTTATCCCAAACCAGACAAGGATCCGTACATATGTGAGAACTACGGTCCTATCTCTCTGCTGAACAATGATATCAAGTTTTCCGCAAAATTAATTGCTGAAAGATTGAAACCCTGTCTTCCTCAAATTATTCACCCTAACCAGTCGGGTTTTGTACCCGGGAGAGAAACTAGGGATAATATTTCTAAGGCTTTGGCATTACTACATACGGCTCTGGCCCAGAAAGTCCCTTCTCTGATGCTCACTGTGAATGCCAAAAAGGCGTTCGATGGAGTGAGATGGTTATACGTGGATGTCCTTCTTGATCAGCTGGGATTGAGCTCTAAGAGTTAGCACAGCATTATGTGCCTTTACTCCTCACCAACGGCACCTTTGAAAATCAGCGGTTACCTTTCCTTCTCCTTTCCCATAACCAGTGGGATGAGACAGGGATGTCTACTGTCTCCCTTGATTTTTATACTATCTCTGGAGCCTTTGCTCCAGTCGATCCGCAAGCACACTAATATATTTGGTCTCCCGTATCTAGGAGGTGAGACTAAGATGTCAGCATTTCCAGATGATGTTTTACTATTTTTATCTAGGCCAGATGAATCTTTGACAGCTTTAATGGCTTTATTTGAAGAGTTTAGTGGTATTTCAAACTATAAAGTGAACACCCATAAATCAGAAATCCTCAATATAAATTTGCCCACTTTGCAGTGTAGGTCTCTAACAAGCAAATTCCCGTTGAGGTGGCCTACAGAGAAAATTAAATACTTAGGTATATTTTTAGCCTCTGACATAAGGTCCACTGCGACCCTCAATTACGAACACATTTGCAATACCCTCTTGGGGGACCTCCAGAGATGGAATAAGCTCTTTGTGTCCTGGTTCGGGAGGGTGAATCTAGTTAAAATGATTACACTGTCAAAACTTTTGTGCCTCTTTAAGACCATGCCTCTTGACTTCAACAGAACCCAACTGCATAAATTGCAATCTTCAATCAATGCTTTTATATGGGCTTATAAGAAACCCAGAGCACCTGCAAGTCGACTGTATCTACCGGTGAATAAAGGAGGGATCGCTCTCCCTAAAGTAACCTTCTACTACACAGCAGCTGCAGTCTCACTTCTGATTGACCTTGTTTCCCACCCTGATAAGGATTGGGTGCGAGCGGTGTGTCTTCAATTTCCTAATACTGTAACTCCCAACTTGATGTGGTTATCCCCTAAGGACAGACCGGCTATATGTTCTTCGCACCCTGTTCTCCTCCATTTGTTGAAGCAATGGGACTCATTGCACCCTTCCCTTCTCCCTTGCTATTGATTGTTGGTAACCCTGGATTTCCACTGGGGGTTCCGGGACAGCCTTTCTTAGTTTGGCAAAGGAAGGGGATTCATACCTTACGATCTTTGCTGTCGACTTCGGGCATTATACCTTTTGATTCCCTAGCTTCTGCTCATTCTCTTCCGACCTCGCATCAGTGGGGCTATCAGCAGGTCAGACACTACCTGAATACACTGGTTGGAAAAGGATGTACTGTTAGAGACCTAATTGCATTTGAGAAAACCTTTTTCTCGGCCATTCCACTCTCCAAACCTCTTGCCAGACTTTATCGTTTCCTACTCCTTCCCACTTTTATCATTCATACCAAGCCTTCTTACATACAGGGATGGGAAACAGATTTGAAGATCTCTTACCCTCTGGATCACTGGTATGCAATATTGCGCGAAACTCTCAGATGTACTCCACATACCTTGACAAAGGAATCCAGCTATAAACTTTTCACAAGACAGTACTACACCCCAGTGGTCCTTCATAGGTTCAATTCAGTGGTCTCATCGTCATGCTGTAGGTGTTCAGACGCAGATGGCTCTATATGCCACCCGTGGTGGACCTGCCCTGTCATTAAGGACTTCTGGGCTGAGGTGATTTCTAGCATTAATTCTATACTTTCGCTCACCTTGACCTCTGATCCCCTACTTTGTTTGCTTCTTCTCATACCCGCACCTCCCATGGTTCCTTCTTCTTCCAAAGTCCTGCTTTTGTTTACGTTACATCAGGCGAGACACCTGATCCCGAAAACTGGAGATCAGCACAGGCTCCATCATTTCAGGCGTGGCTGG
The DNA here is from genome assembly GCA_037306005.1 of Rhinophrynus dorsalis. Classification (NCBI taxonomy): domain Eukaryota; kingdom Metazoa; phylum Chordata; class Amphibia; order Anura; family Rhinophrynidae; genus Rhinophrynus; species Rhinophrynus dorsalis. The sequence continues at coordinate 481,376,514 of CM074721.1, read as the reverse complement.
CTGGGGTGCAGGGAATTTTTGACATGGAATGGCTGCACGCCATATCTAATGGCGAAATTAAATCTTTTCGTCCCACATGGGCCCCTTGGCAGTCCTTTTGGAGGACAAGGGGAAAACCATGAGTCTCCTGGACTATTGTCTGTTTCTCTCATCCATCATTTCTGACCATGTTCTATTTCTGAGTATCCATACCTGCTGTTTGAATAGCTTAGCCGTAGCCCATCCACAGGCTAAACTCTTGGGGGACACCCACTTGCCTCTGGCAAACATATTAACCCTTTGAGTGCCAGAGGGGTACAGAACGCATTGCTGTGGCACTCAAAGGGTTAAACAAGAACTGTTATTTTAGTAGATTGTAAGTCATATGTACAAAGAAAAAGAAGAGACATTTTGGAGCTAACCAAATGCACCATAAAGGGGAGCACATGAAAATTCCCATTGAAGCGAAAGGTGGGTTTTTAACCCTTTGAGTGCCAGAGGGGTGTGCAACACATTGCTTCGCAATGCATTGAGTACCCTTCTGGTATTCAAAGGGTTAAAAAATGGAATACTAGCATAGTCTCCAGCACACTCCAAAGCATTCACATCAATGTGAAATTCAGTAATGTTTACTTGTCCCCTTTGGTCCAGTTGTTTTGCTCCAGAATATTTTTTAACCAAGTTAAATTGTTCAATAGAAAAGAGGAGAAAATCTGGAGCAAACCAAATGCCCCATAGCGAACAAATGGAAATAATTAAAATTCACACAGATTTAAAAGCTAGATAAACTTTTAACCATTTGAGCGCAAGAAAAGTATCTCTCTGGCACTCAAAGGGTTAACTCATTAAGAAGTAATGCATTGGAGACCCCTCTAGCATTCAAACGGTTAGAAGTCCCATTTCAATTACTGGCCCCATTCATTCCCCTCTGTGGTGCAGGTGGTTTTTCCCCAGAATTTCACCTGCAACACCTAAATCAGGGGGGATCTTTATTTGTCTCCTATGGTTTATTTCGTGTGCACCAGAATTTCATCACTTTTCTACGTTATTGGAAAATGTAAAGAAGCAGTAAACTTTAAAAAAAAATAAATATATATATATATACATATATAACATGATAATATAAACTATGACATGATAAACAATACGCAGGTACAAAAACCTTTAGGCAGTAGTGAACACAGTATGGTATCCACTGAAATTTGTTATGGGTATTCAATAGCAAGGGTATAACCAAAACATTAAAAGGGGATCTATCACCCCTATAAGTGTTGGTGCAAATAGTTTATATTTATTTTAAATAAAATCGTTGTTTTGCTGAATTTCATCAAGTAAATATTGCCCTGCGCCCTACTTCCGGACAGACTGTGGTTACCAGTTCTGTACTGCAGTCTGTCACTCTGTCTTTGCTCCCCCCCCTCAATCCAGCCTCCTCAGATGATGGAGGCTTTCTGCGTGTAAGCTGGAGCGGTCTCTGGCCAATGAGAGTGCTCCAGCTAACGTACAGAAAGCCTCTATCATCGGAGGAGGCTAGATCGAGGGAGGGGAGCAGAGGAAGAGTAACAGATTACAGAGATGGTAACCACAGTCTGAAAATATTATAACATCTAGTCACTACATAAGCTATTTGCGCCAACATTTATAGGTGTGATAGATCCCCTTTAAATTATAAAAACGCCAATTTTACAAATCTAAAAGTCGTATTAAAGGATATTCAGTGGGATGTAATAGTCAAAGATAAAAAAATACAAAAGAATCATGGAATTTGTTTTAAATGATCTTAGACAAATATACTCATCAATATATACCATTGGGGAAGAAGCACAAAAAGAGCAAATTGAGACCAATGTGGCTTAAGAGTGAGGTTTGCAGGGAAATGAGAAATAAGAAGTAGGCTTTTATAATGTTTAAGTCAGACATGTCAGATGCATCATTTATAAAAATAAAGTATGTAATAAAATCTGCAAACAAGCAATTAGGCTAGCTAAAATTGAAAATAAGAGAAATATTGCAAATGAGAGCAAGCCAAATCCTAAAACAATTCTAAAAGTATATTAATTACAAAAAGGTTACGATTGATATTGATCTTCTTAAGGATGAGACAGGTGAATTGATTAGTGAGGATAAGGCTATGGCTGACACCCTAAATACATTCTTTGCTTCAGTATATACAAAGGAAAAAACAATGACAGGCTATGGGCAAATAGTCATAATCACAGAATTTACTCCATCATGTATATGGCTTACTGAGGACAAAGTCTAAAAGAGATTGGAAAATGTTATGGTGAATAAAGTACCTGGACCTGATAGTATACACCCAAGGGTACTTAAGGACCTTAGTTCAGTAATAGCAAGACCAGTATACTTAATATTTATTGATTCAGGTGAATTGATTAGTGAGGATAAGGCTATGGCTGACACCCTAAATACATTCTTTGCTTCAGTATATACAAAGGAAAAAACAATGACAGGCTATGGGCAAATAGTCATAATCACAGAATTTACTCCATCATGTATATGGCTTACTGAGGACAAAGTCTAAAAGAGATTGGAAAATGTTATGGTGAATAAAGTACCTGGACCTGATAGTATACACCCAAGGGTACTTAAGGACCTTAGTTCAGTAATAGCAAGACCAGTATACTTAATATTTATTGATTCACTTTCACGAGGCATAGTGCCCTGTGACTGGAGGAAAGCTGATGTACTTCCATTGTTCAAAAAGGGGGCAAGATCCAAACCAAGAAATTATAGACCTGTGAGCTTGACTTCCATAGTGGGTAAGATATTAGAAGGGTTACTAACTGACTATATTCAGAACTAAGTGAAGCAGGAGTCAGCATTGTTTTATGAAGAATAGGTCATGTCAGACTAATTAACTTGCATTTTATGAAAGAGTAAGTAGTAATTTGGACAATGGACTTGCTGTTGACGTAGCTTCAGTTTGGGAAGTGATATCTGTACATAGATTGAGTACTAGTTAAATGATAGATGGCAGAGAGTAGTTGTAAATAGAACCTTTTCAAGTTGGTCTAAAGTTGTAATTGGGTTTCTGCAGTCCTGGGCCCACTGATTTTAATTTGTTTATTAATGATCTACAAGTGGGAATTTAAAGTAGCTTCTTAGTCTTTGCTGATGACACTTAGCTGTGCAAGGAAATATATACAGAGCTGGATGTTTTTTCTCTGCAGAAGGATTTAGCTGTACTGAGTGAATGGGCAGAAAGGTGGCAGATGACATTTAATGTAGATTAATGTAAGATTATGCATTTGTGCCGTAGAAACAAGCATGCTACATTTACACTAAATGGGAAACAACTTGGGAAAACCTCATAGAGAAACATTTAGGAGTACTGATGGACAATAGACTTCACAGCAGTGTGTAGAGTCACTCAGATGCTGCAAGAGCAAACACAGTACTATCCTGCATAAAAAGAGGCATAGATGCATGGGATGCTAATATAATTCTACCTCTATATAAATCCTTGGTTAGTCCTCATCTAGAATATGGAAATTTAATTTTATGAAATGAAATGACCTCAGTGCCATCTCTCAAACCTTTATGGTTTGAGAGATATTTGCTTTCAAAGTTCCCCCTCCCTGATGTCAGTGCTCTATCTGACTGCAGGGAAATCCGGTCCCAGGACCGGCGGAGGCTCTTCAGCAAACCAAGAGCACGTAGAAGACCGTTCCAGTGAAGGATTTCTTTTGCAATAACATGATCTCGGCTCTGCTGAAGAGCCTCCACCGGTCCCGGGACCGGATTCCCCTGCAGTCAGTGGAAATCAAGGCGGGGGGAACTTTGAAAGCAAATATCTCGCAAACTATAAAGGTTTGAGAGATGGCACTGGGGGCATTTAATTTCTTTTTTTAAGGGTTACAAGATGCAGAGTTGTAAAATTTAAGTATTATTATCCCTTTAAATTTCCCACATATTGTGATCATAACAGCATGCCAGTTCATATCTGTGTCGTCTCCCAACCCTGTGACCACAGTAAAAAAAGGATGTCACCTTTAGCTGAAGTTGGTCAGACTGGCAGGCGATGTAGAGGTTAGTGTTTTGAACTTTCAAAGTGATTTTGTTGATGTAGTAAGATATGGTGAACTTTGCTGTGGAAGTAATAGAACAAATGTCAATGGCTGAAAACAGTTACGATTCATTAATAGATCATCTTCCTTATTCACTGAAGGCCACAATATGAATTCATCAGTCTATAACAATATACAACTAGCTGCCAGCATAGACTAATACTAAGAGCCACACTCACAAACAAAAACAGGGACAATTTTGGAGGAAACCAACTGCCCCATAGGGGATATATGAAAAGTGTCATTGATGTCCATAGGGCTTTTCACCCTTTTGAATGCTAAATGTTATAGGGAACTTTGAGGGTAATATTTCAAACATAACAGGGTCATCTCAATATGAAAGTTCCCAGGTATGGTTAGTAAGGAACAGGTGAGCAATAAATGAGCTCTGCTTAGATGTACTCTCGCAAATGCAGCACTTATATTTATGTACATGCATTATTTCTTTATGAATAACAACTCCTCTAGCACACACCTTCTAAGGCAGCATCCCCTGAATCCTACCCTTAGAGCTGGTCTAAGACAAAGGGAGAAGTGTGTCCTAATCCCCTCTGGACTCAGTTCATACTTCGAGGCAGAGTTGATGTTCTTACAAGAAAGGCAACCTTATTCTTGGACAAAGTGCCAGAAAATGGGTATCCTTTTCAAATGTTTACCACTGTTGGGCGACTAACAATTAAACATGTTGCTGGCATGGAAAGGACAACATGAAAATCTCGCCCGCGTCAAAAGCATGAGATTCTCATGTTGCTGCCTTAAGCTTTGCACATATGTTCCCACTTGTTTCATTCTCTCTGCCTCCTGTCTTAACCCTTTGAATGCAAGGGGGTATGCAAGGCATTCCTCTGGCACTCAAAGGGTTAAGATCGGCTGTATCGGTACAGACTTTTGACTAGTAGCGGGTAAGAACACAGGAACACAGATCACTTGCGTGGTTGCTCCTTTGTAGCCTGCTACAATGGGTGACGCTTCATATGTTTCATTCTCTGCCTCCTGTCTTAACCTTTTGAGTGCCAGGGGGTACACAACACATTGTGTTGTGTACCCCTCTGCAAAATAAAAGGGTTAATGTTTCATACATTCCCCTTATACATGCCAGGACATAGTGTATTCTTCCATATGAAGCATCACCCATGGTAGCAGGTAAGAACACAGGAACAACCATGCAAGTGATTCACCTACGCTGAATTTGAGGACACCAAGAGTGCTTTTTAAGCCTTTGCCATTGTAGGAGGTAATTTTGTAATTGACAGCCTTGTTAAGTGGTTCCGGAGCAAGCGTACGCCTCTCGCGCTCAAATGTGTGACACTTAAGCCCGCAACATGACAATCCTACCCTTTTGATGCGGGTGAGATTCTCATGTCTCCATTTTCATGCCGGTGACATTTAATTCGCCGTTAGTTTAGTCCAATAGTGGGCGACATTTTCATAGTGAACCCAAAGTCACTGATAAAAGGTAATAGGTCACCTACAAAGGGTACAGGGTTATGAACTGGCTGAAAATGAGATCTGCTTCTGGGCCATATTCAATAAGCTAAATAGGATTACTCTGAAGCAAACCAACTGCGTCATAGGGGACAAGTCAAACATTCCATTGATTTAAATGGGTCATTTAACTCCTTGAATACTGAAGAGGTCTCAAATGCATGTATCACCTGTTATTCCTGCAATCCTATAGCCTGAAAGAATGGCTAATCCCAAAATGAGCCATTTTTGTGTTTGCAAATTGTTTAGTCTTAAATGGACCAGTTAGATGTATTTGAACCTGGGGTTAACCCCTCCGAAGAAATGCATTGGAGACATCTCTAGCAATCAAGGGGTTAAAAAAATCAGTTAATTAATCTGTAATCTTATTGTATTTATAAAGTTTAAAAGTTATAAAGTTAAAAATAAACAATGCATATAGAATTAACCCTTTGCTACACCTGTTGGCACTCAAAGAGTTGAATAAGCAACCACCTGAGTTTGTAGCTCCCTTATACTACATATTGTAACTCCTTTATTGCCAGCTGTGTGTGTACAACACATTTAACTCACTGTGTACCCCTAAGGTGCAGCTGGTTTGATGCCAAATTGCACCTCTTCATCTTACTGAGTACGGCCCCTAGTGTGCACCAGAAAAAGCCCATACACTAACTTGAAAACTTCCCTTTCACCCTTAGAGTGTCAGAGGGGTACAATGCGTTGCGTACCCCAATGGTACTCAAAGGGTTAATAGATGAGGCTCAAAGCAGACCATTTCTAGCAAAAAAGCTTAATATACATTTTTTTCTGCATGAAATTCCCCCTTAGACCCTCACTTGCTCTTATCACAGGAAAATAAGTTTCTCTCTTAATACCAGCACCCTCGTTTTATGTTACTACTAGTGTAAAATCCTGTGAACATGGGCCAAGGTCTGGGTAATGTTAACCCTTTGAGTGCCAGAGGGGTACGCATTGCTTTGCAATGCGTTGCATACCCCTCTGGCACTCAAAGGGTTAAGAGGCCACTACCTCACTGCTCCATGCAATGCAGTTTTGTGTCACCTCACTCACGCGATGCAATCACGTGCAATAGAGACTGCCAGAACGAGGGCAGTTTCTACTGAGCATGACTTCATTGTGACGGGCAGTCTCTACTGAGCATGATTGCATTGTGACAAACATCCTAGCTAATTATTATATAGGATGGCCTGAAAATCCCAGTGATCCCTATAAATTTAGTCTGTGTGTCTTTGTTCAAGCAATAACATATTTAGGCAGGGATTCATCAAACTGCGGGAAAAGCAGCGTATCAAATACACTGCTCTTCGCCATGATCATTGATGGATACCTTCGAGTATTCATCAAAGATTTTGCGTGTTTCCCTGCTTTGCATACGCAAAGCAAGGAAAATTGTGTAAAATGGTCAGTCATGGGGAAAACACACGTATACACATAAGCAAAAAATGTGTAAGCGTGTATTCTCCCCATGCATTCAAATGGGATCTGCCAGCTTGAAGGTAGCAGATCACATTTGCGGATCTATCTGGCCCTCACATTTGAAGACATCTTGTGCTGTCTCTCTCGTGCAAAGAGCATTTGCCTGACATTTCTCAGTTGGTCTGTCTATGGACAGGACCAGTCTGACATGGGAATTTCCTCTCCACGATGGCACATAGGAGTGCGGCATGTGACTGAGAGGCCACTTTGCCTTAGAAGAAAACCCGTTATTTTGTTAATTCTCGGTGGCTGCTCGTCATATTCTTTGTATGTAGGTCACCTTTATAAATGCCCCAAGTGCGTGGGCACTGATCTAGAGTCATTCACAGTACAGTGGGTGGTAATACTGAATTAATTAGCATAAAGTGTCATTCTGTGCCACCAACAAATAAAGGTTAATTGCTAGAGAGATGTCCATTATATTGCATAGCAATGTGTTGGAGATCTCTCTCGTAACCAATGGGTTAAATCTATTTTTTGTTCTTGCTTGTTATAGGCCAAGGGTATTTCTGTGGCAGGAAATAGTGGTCGGGACTGGGGGTGGGGTCATGGTTTGGGGCTAAGAGCACCTAGAGTGCCATGCCTAGGGGCATCTGGGATGTAAATCCATCCCTGAGCCTTACATTACCTATGTACTCACAAACCTCCCAAGTGTCCCTCTTTGAGACTCAAATCCTTCTTTTTAGGAGATCAGAATGTTTATAAATGTATCCCATTGCTCCATAACAATAAAACGCACATTAGTGTTTGTTAAACTTAAGTATATGTATTTCTAAATTAGTCTGTGTAATTCTAAATTATTCATTCATTTACGTTAAGGGCTCTAAGTGGGTCATAAAGTAACCTAAAACGTATTAGTAATGCCCTGCCCACCAGCAGCTCCACCAGCAACACCACCTAAAACAGCAGTGTCCCTCTTTAGCCATTAAATGTTTAGAGGAATGCTCCATTGTAGGGGTGGTGGGCCTGTATTGTGCTGATGAATGTCCCTTTGCTCTAAACTACTTTCACTCCACATTTGTACAAGACCTTTATTGTGTATAAATGAGAACTTACCTCTGGAAGGTAACTGTCCTTGTAGCAGGGTTTTTGCAATAAGTCTATAATTATCCTGAACAAACCATTTGTTATAGGTATCTCGAATTGCAACATTAATCCTTATTAACACATCACCTTCCTTTACTGTTGTTGATGTTAAATCAAAAGCCAAGTATGCGGTATCTGAAACATAGAAAAATTATTTGTAAACACGTGGCTGTTGTATTTACCCTTTGAGTACCAGAGTGGTATTGTTGGTTAAAAAAAAACTTCCCCCAAATCCCTGTTGATTTGAATCAAGCTTTTAACCCCTTGAATACTAATACATTTGTAGATGTTTCTAGCATTCAAGAGATTAAAAGCATTGTTTAAGTCAATGGGAATTTACATTTGGCCCATATGGTGCTAATGGTTCACTCCAAAATTGTATCGACTTTGGCCCAAATCCATCACTTTGTTTAAATCTAGTTGGCTTTGCCATCTTAACCTCTGTCACATTTACATTGTTTCAGTGATACCTTAACCCCTTAATGACCGGTCACGCGGCCGGCATTTCTAAAAGCATTCAGGGGTTCCCGAGCAGCATGCAGCTGCACATGGACCCCTGCATTCCATGGTGTGCTATGGACATCATGTGTCCTTGATGCAATTTTACCCATGACAGTTATAGCATGCCATGGGTCCTTAAGGGGTTAACCAATAGCTTATTTCCACATTGAAACTTAACTTAATGGGACATTTTTGTATTCCAAGGACATATTTATATGTTACAGTGGCTATTTACCATATGCACTAAGAGTTGATAAATGGTGATTCCATCAGAGCTCACAGAAACAAATTCACCTCTCTGAGACTGGAGAATTGTGCACCACCACATATGTCACGTTACTATGTTGGAGTAAAGTTCGCCATATTTCACAGTTCTTAAAGGGACAGTACTATCCTATAAAAAATATTCTTGCTTTGTAGAGGTTTAAAAAATAAATTATTTGGCACAAATCCTATCTCTCAAACCTTAATGTTTGAGAGATATTCTCACTGAAAATTCCCCCCTTCCTCTACCTCTTCCTCTTCCTGTAAAGCTGACAGCAGGAGATTTGCATTGGTCGACTCGATGAGGCTCTTCAGCAGAGCTGGAATCGCGTTATTTAAAAAGAATTCTTCATGGGAACTGTCTACAAAGTGTTCTTGCAAACCAGGCACACTTTGTAGACCTTTCCTATTAAGTAATTGGAAAGCCGCAGTCTGTACGGAAGTAAGGGCACAGATCATTTTACACATTTAATTTTAGCCAAACCAAGATTTAAAAATAAAAATTACATTGGGCACTCCACTGGTACGCAAAAGGTTAATATTAGACTGCTATGGAGAACTTTGTAATATGCTGCTACTGAATAGTTTGGCATTATCCTACAAAGTGAACTTAGGCTAACATCATATTCTTATGGCCAATGTCTTGACCCCACCCCTTTGCGTATCTAGTGCATATGGCAAAGTGTGTATTATTTGCCAAGGTAAAATGCTCACATTGCCAAAAAAACAATTTGCCGTTATCTAGAACCTTAGTGTATTTCTATCCTGCTCTTCTTAGTACATCACATTTATTATATACTAGTGTAAAAGCCCATATACATGGGTAAATGTCCAGAACCCTTTGAGTGCCAGAGGGGAACGCAACACATTGCTTTTCAATGCGTTGCATGCCCCTCTGGCACTCAAAGGGTTACGAGGCTGCTACCTCACTGCTCCACCCGATGCAGTCTCGCGTCGCCTCACTCACGCGATGCAATCATGCGCAGTAGAGACTGCCCGAACGTGCTCAGTCTCTACTGCACATGACGGCTTCTGACAAACATCCTAGCAAATTATTATATAGGATTGCACCATTCTAGAAACCTATTTTATCCTTTTCAGTGCTACACATTGTAGCAGAATGTTCTGCCTCGTCTCCAGTTGGACTTGCCACCTCATCTTTTTAACCATTTTAAAGGCCAGAGGGTGTGCAACACACTGATTTGCTTTGCTAGCTTCTTAAAAGACCTGGGGTTTGTGCCATCCTAATACATTATTATTAAAAGGGCAGTACACTTTTTTAAATTGAAATATATGCAATATGATGCTTTTCCTTATTTGTTAAATAAAGATATTCCCACTGCTGCAAAATGTTTAATTCAAAAACTATTGCAGAGCAAACTTATTTTTATTTCTATAAAGCTGTGTCCAAAAGGCAATTTCTTTTTCTCTGTGTGATAGTGTGGAGGAAGCACAATACCTGTCAAGGGACCACTGTGGGTTCTGGTTTCTGCATCACTCTGTGGAATCTGTACAACCAGACTTTATTCATTGGAACATGAACATGGGGCATCGGAGCACTATTTAAACATGAAACCCTCCCCCCGCAAGAACAATTGAAACAGATACCACTGGTTGTGGCATGGATCCAATCTGTATACCCTAAGTACTGTAAACTCTCACCTGACCCCAGTACTGAAGATCCCCCCACCACCAGGCTCTGAAGGTCCTGCGACCAATCCAGAGTCAAGACTACACCCAAGAGATACAAATTAGCCAACCTGGTAGCCACCAACATTTTCTGTTCTTTGTGTTGACAAGTGGGAACTGTGTCAGCTGTCTCCCCTGCCCTGGCCGTGTTTGATCTCCAACGCATTGCAAAGAAATGCAGTGGAGATTTATCTAGCAACCAAGGGGTTAAAGCTTTTTTTGTCCTTGCTTTTTTTGTCCTTGCTTCTTACAGACTATGATAGGAAATAGTGGCTGTGCCTGGGCACATGGTCATGCAAGGACTGGGGGTGTGGCCATGGGTGAAGCTAAGGGCACCTACAAAGCTTTGCGTATTGGAGACTGGGATGTAAATTCAGCCCTGCTCGTGGCTAACAATGACAGCTTATGAAAGATGTATATACTAGACTAGAATACGGATACCAATTATAGCTCCCAACATTTTAATTTTCAGAACAATTATCGTTCTATTTAAAATTGTCTGCTGTTATAAAAAAACGTTAATGAATTTTTGCACGAAAAAAGTAAAACAATTCCACTATTGGCAACAAAAAATATTCTTTTAATTCCCATTGAATAAAACTGAGTTTTTAACCCTTGCAATGGTAGTGAAGTATCCAATGCATCTCAAAGCAATGCACTGAAGATCTGAAGTGAACAAATAATGAAAAGCACAAAGAAAGAGACACAAGGGAGAAGAACTATCTCTAAGTGTAATATCCAATATAAAGTGATAAGTAATAAAAACAGCCCTACTTGGGCTTTGTGCATCTCGGGGTCCCCCCCCCTTTAACCACCATAATGCTGTGTCCTCCTTCATTTGTTCCTACCTAAACTGTAGCTTATTGAGTGTCCTCTGATTTTCAGTTGGCACCAAAAATACGATTTTAGTCTTACATTGATAAATCCTTTTATCTTAGTCCATAAGGAACACAGGTACCATTGGGTAGATCTTTTTTTTGCGAGGCGGAAGACATCAGAAAAGACGTGGTCTTGAGGGTGGAGTCTTCCCTCCCCTTCTGTAGGCCAACCCTTCCCCACCTCCAGTTTTATGATGTGAGAGAAGAAGAAGAAAGCTCCTGAGAAAAGACCTTAGAAGGACTCCAACCCCCAGACAGGCAAGACCAAAGGAGATACCTTTCTCTGGGTGGGAGCGCTGTGTTCCATAAGGACTGATAGAAAAGAATTTAACGAGGTAAGACTAAAATCCTATTTTCTCTATTGTCCAATATGGAACACAGGTAACATGGGGATATACCAACAGTAGGTTCCAGGGGTGGGAAGAACGAGAAAGGACCTCACACCTGTCCCCATGATACCAGAGTTCCCTAGGACTACCAAGAATAGGAACAGCCCAAACAGAAACTAAGTGTCAACGTACACTAAAAAGTAGCACAGCACACAAAACTAAGAGCCAACCGGGCTCAAACAGTTGTACAACATTAAGGCATAGGGAAAAAGGCATCCTTAGACAGGCAAAGCTGGCTTCAGTTGAAGCCAGAGCAGCCACACGATAGTGCTTGGGGAAGGTTTGCAAGGAGGACCTAGTTGCAGCCTTGCACAATTCCTCAGCTGAGGCCTGATTCTTGTAGATCCAGGAGGCCCCAACAGAACTGGTGGAATGTGCTGTAACTCAGAAGGGAACTGGTTTCTTCCTGAGCTCGTACACCCTATGAATGGTAGACTTGATCCAAGAGGCAATAGTGACCTTGTAAGCAGCCTGACCTGCCCTGGGACCCTCAGGAATAGCAAACAAGGAATCAGTTTTACGAAAAGACTCCGTAAGGTGCACATAAAACTTAAGCAGCGAACCACATCCAATGGGTAGATCCTTGTCAGACTTTTGGTCAGGACAAAACGAAGGCACACCAATCTCCTAACTGTTGTGGAACTCAAAAACCACCTTAGGAAGAAATTCCTGAGAGGTTTGGAGAATAGCCTTGTCCTTGTGAAAAAACAGGAAAGGCAGCTTGCAAGACAAAGCCTGCAACTCAGCAGCCCTATTGACCGAGACCACAGGTGGAAAAAAAGCCATCTTCCATGTCAATACACACAAAGGAATGGTAGCAAGGGGCTCAAAAGGAGGCAGCTGTAAAACTCCCAGAACCAAATTAAAGTCCCACGGAGGTGTGGGAGCCTTGAAGACAGGGAAAGAATGGGCTACCCCCTGAATGAATACCTTGACATTGGGCAAAATGGTAATACGCCTCTGAAAAAACACAAAAAGAGCAGAAATCTGAACCCTCAAAGAACACAAGCTGAGTCCTTTTTTCACACCATCTTGTAGAAAAGACAGAACCACCAGCAGGTCAAAGTTCTGTGAAGACAGGTCTTTGTCCAGACGCCGAAAGTGAAAAATGGACCAAACCCTATGGTAGACCTTAGAGGAAACAAGATTCCTTGCCTGGATCATAGTAGAAATGACCTAAGGAGAGAAACCCTTCCCTCCCCAAATGTGGGCTTCAGCAGCCATGCCATCAAAGCCAGCTTCTCCATGTCCTCTTTCCAAAGGTATCCCTGAAGAAGGAAAAACATAAGCGAGGTGGAAGCACAATGGAATTGCCATTTCGTCCATGGTGAAGGCCAGAGGATCCCCATGATGGGAGAGAAACATCAGAGCCTCCCTGTTGTCCCTCGTGGCCATTAGATCTGTGGCAGTCCCTAGTGTTCCACAATCAGGTTGAACACTCTCCCGGATCTATATCCTAGCTACTTAGAAAGTCTGTCAAAATGTTTTCTATTCCTGGAATGTGAATGGCAGAGATGGCTGGAACCTGGGTTTCTGCTCAGCCTAGAATGTACATCACCTCATACCAGGTGGTGGTACTTTGAGTGCCACCCCCCCCAATGGTTGATGTAAGCCACAGCCGTGGCACTGTTCAATTGGACTTGAACTGGAAAACCCTTTAGCTGAGAGGTCCAGTTTACCAGAGCGAGACAGATTGTCCTGAGCTCCAGAACTTTGATGATTGAAGAGACACCTCTGCAGTACACACCTCAGCTGCTCAGGCCATGATCATAGTCCATTCCTGGATCACAAATGGCTTCCCCAGGTCCAGGTTGTGCCGCTGCAACCATCATTGCAAATCCCGTCTGGCTTCCAGAGAACGGGAGAGCTGCCGATCAAGGAGATCTGGATTCCCATGCCACATCTGGATGACAAGTCTTTGGAGTTCCCTGGTGTGCAGATGAGAATAAGGTACTGCTTGTAGGGTTGACACTAGGAGGCCTAGAACCATCACTTACTCCCTGACCAAGGCCACGCCAGATCCTGGGACACATTCTGCATGTTCAGCAGGATCTTGTCATCCAGTAAGAAGACTTTCCCCAGGTTGGTGTCGAACCTCATGCCGAGGAACACCAGCTGCTGGGATGGTACTGGCGAGGATTTCAATACGTTCAGTATCCACCCATGGTGGAGTCAAGCACATTCTTGGACCTGCTGAGTCATGAGTTCCTCCGAAGGAGCCTTGAGCAAAAGATTGTCTAGATAAAGGGTCATATGAATGCCCCTTTGTGTGGATGAAGATTGACAAGGCCCACATGACCCTGGTAAACACCAAGGCCCAGAGGCAGAGTGGTGAACTGGTAGTGCTCCGAGTCAAAGGCTACATGCAGGTAACGTTGACTGTCTGGGTGGATCGGTAAGTATAGGTACGCATCCTGAAGGTCGAGGGACGCCAAAAACAGATCCAGGCATAGTACTGTGATGAGAGAGAGCAAGTACTTCATCTTGAAGTGAGCAGTCTCCACATAGAGGTTGAGACACTTGAGGTCCAGGATGGGACAGCAGCCACCATCCTTCTATGGGACTACAAACAGGTTGGAATAGAAACCTGAACCTTTCTCCTGGGGAGGTGCTGGAACCAAAACCTTCTTGTCCAACAGGTATTGCACTGCTTCCCTTAACAGCTGCAATTTGGCAGGAGCTTCAGGGACAAAACAAAAAGGAGGAAGGGACTTGAAACCAATTCTGTACCCTTCCTAGATCACCAGCAAAACCCATTGGTCTGCGATAGAGCTTTCCCGGGCTCCCAAAAAAAGGGAAGACACCCTCCTATGGGAAGTCACGCCGAAGCTGGCTTGACAGATTTAGGACTTGAAGCTGTTCTCTTGGGCTGCCAATGCTGTCTGGGCTTGGCAGGGAAGGGGATACTAGGTGGAGGCCTGCGAAGCTTGCTTCCTTTCCTCTTGCCCCCAGTTCCATCACTGATGATATGCTTCAACTCAGGTCCAAATAGATACTTACATAATAACATAGTAACATAGTAAATTAGGCTGAAAAAAGACACACTTGCATCAAGTTCAACCATTGCCTCAAGTCATAACCCTGAGACATGAGGATTATATAGCTTTCCTGCTGCCAAATAACTTAGTCTTTATCAGACCTTCCTGTTTTGCCTTCTAATACACAGTATAACCCTGTATGTTCCTTTTTGACAAATAATGTATCTAATCTTCTCTTAAAAGTACCCATTGTATCTGCCATAAACACATCCTTGGGCAAGGAATTCCATAATTTAACAGACCTTACTGTAAAAAACCCATTCCTCTGCTGAAGTTGAAACCTCCTTTCCTCTAATCTCAAGGGGTGTCCCCTGGTTATTTGATCAGGCCTTGGAATACATAGCTCACCAGAGAGATCCTTGTATTTACCTCTCATATACTTGTACATTTTGATAAGATCTCCTCTTAGTCTTCTTTTCTATACAGTAAATAAACCAGTTTGCTTCAGGACTTTCTTTGCTTTTGCTGCTGCTATTTGACACTGATCACTGTTTCCAAGTTTATAGTTTACAAACATTCTCTAGCAACGAGCCTCCTAAAATAATTCCATTAAGTTTATATGTAGTATTGTGATTTTTTCTTCCCAAATGCATGATATTACACTTTCCCACATTAAACTTCATATTCCATTTGGTTGGCCAATGTGCCATTTTTTATAAATCCCTCTGTAAAGAACAAATATCCTGTTATGAATGTATTACCCTGCATAATTTAGTGTCATCTGCAAATATTGTCGTTTTGCTTTCTATATCTATTTCCAGGTCATTTATAAACATGTTAAAAAGCAGTGGACCAAGTAATGAGGTACTCCACTCTCAACTTTAATTGTATTGGAGACTTATCCATTTACAACCACGCACTGTTCCCTATTCTTCAACCAGTTTTCTATCCAATTGCAAAGATTATCTCCTAGCCCCAATTTCCTTATTTTATACCCCAGGCTCTTGTGTGGCACTGTATCAAATGCCTTTGAAAAACCTAGAAATACTACATCAAATGCCTTACCATTATAGAAGCTGAAAAGTTTAGTTTGGCATGATCTATGCCTCATAAAACTATTTGATTCCTGCTAGTTAATCTTATTTTTTTGTAGTGTAATCCTGAATATAAACCCTTATTATCCCTTCTAGCAGTTTTCCCACTAAAGAGGTCACACTCACAGGTCTATAATTCCCAGGTTCTGTTTTAGTTCCCTTCTTAAATACACCAATCTTGTGGCACTGAGCCTATGGTGAGAGAAATGGTAAGTAAACCAGTGACTTCTGGGAAGATTGGTCTGCAGCCCAAATCTTAAGCCACAATGTGTGTTGTGCAGTAAAAGAGAAAGCCAAGGCTTTGGCAGAAAGCCTGACTACCTCAAATAGGGCATCTGAAACATATGTGTTAGCCTCCATCATGTTGGCCAGAAAAACCAACATATCCTCCTAGGAAGCATCCTCACAGACAGATTCCATCATCTGTTCGCCCCAGACCACAGCAGCTCTGTGGACCCAGGCAGAGGCAAAAAAATAGGCCTCAACACAGCCCCAGTGGCTGCAAAATTAGACCTGAGGATAGAATCAAGCTTCTTATCCACCACATCTTTAAGTCCCACAGCATCCACCAATGGCAGAGCAGAGGACTTGGCTAGCCTGGAAATCGGGGAATCCACAGAAGGAGGAGGGGTCCACTGTGATAAAGCTGCTTCAGAAAAGGGTTACAGCTTAGAAAACTTCTTAGAGATAGACAACTTCTTATCTGATATTTTCCATTCATCCAAAAGGATCTGATCAAGAGTGGCATTAGGGGGAATATAGAAGAAGATTTCCTACACATATGAAAAACATCTGTAGAGGACGTACCCTCGTCAGGGGTGTCAGAGACCTGAAGGATCCTCAAAACAGCCCTGATAAGCCCCTCAGCAGAGCGTAGGGGGTCAGCCTCATAAGAGTCCCCATAGGAGTAAGAAGAATCTATATTTTCATATTCTCCTCCTCAGAACAGTACTCCTCGGAGGAGGACCCTATGAGCTCAGGCATACCCTGAGCCCTTGGGGCCACATATCTAAAAGTGGTAGGGGGCTCCCAGGACTGAAGAACCCCTTGAATGTAGAGATAAAATTGGGCCACAGGGGACAACAATGTCTCAATCCAAAATGTATCTTGCTCAGTGGTGGAGGGGCCCAGCAGAGTAGTAGGGAAGTTTACGATCATTATTTACACATTTTGGGGCAGCAGTGATAGAATTTCTAGTTTTTTAGGGAATGCTATCCCTGTTCTTTACTGTTCCTCTATTTTCTTTAACTTTTTTCCAAAATTTTTAATATAATTGTTGGTTCTGACCTACAGTTAGATAATAAATCTTAAGTTTTAATGTAGCAGAATAAGCTGAAATGTGTCTACACCTAGGTTATATTAATGGGCTTATATTAGTGTGCTTTTGTGAGTAGTTTCTTTCCTTTTCCCTATTTTTTATTTTGTCCTTTACCAGTTTTGTTGCACGTCTCTGCACTTTTTCCACTACAATAATGTCTTTTTTTAAGAACTTGTGCCCATGACTGTACTTCATATTGTAGTCCCAGTAGTTGTAGTAGTAGCTCCTCAGGAACCCGTCAGTATCTGCAGTATGGAGATATTTCACTCATAATTCAGAAGCTAAATATGTTGTTATCTATTGTCTGTGTAAAAGACATGCAAGCAGGACTAAAGCGGGATCTCATCTAGGCACATCCTCATTGAGATCCCACCTGAAATACAACCTCAGGTCTGACTGGGAGACACATCAGCAGTACGTAAAGGGTGCCAGGATTATAAGCACTAGAAGCACTCCTAAAAGTGCATAGGGCCAAATGGTACATGATAGTAGTATTAAAGATGTCTCAGGAGTGGGACAATCTCTTTCTCTGTAACAGTAACACCCATGACTCCAAATTAGTTGGAGGAAACAAGAACCGTGTAGTCCTCACCCCAACTGCAGCCACCACCTCTACCAACACTAGTCTTACTCTTAAAATATCAAGTTACATAGTTGTTCTTCTATATGATGCAAGTTGCCAACCCACATTTACTGAGTTCTTAGAAAGGAGTCAGAAACTGCAGAATCCAAAAGTGTGCCTTTGGAATTGAGAACTTGCCAAAATGCTGGTGGTTGACATGCTGCAATTTTCTTTTGTTGAAAACAGAGGTTTTAAAGAACTGATGTCATGTGTTGCACCCCACTGGCTTATTCCAAGGCACAGTTATTTTTCAAGGATGACTGTGCCAGAGTTGTACATGCTGGTGCTTTGTGTCTTTGCCAAAGACACTCACCTTGCCAAAATTTGTTGCTGTAGGATTTACCTTGCTAACAACTTTTACTTAGAGTTATTGATTTCTCCTCTTCAGAGCTTAGAGCAGTAGTATTGTGGTGGAAAATCTTGAAGTCACAGAAAGCATAGGCGAAAAACTGCAGCGTTATCATGGGAAATGTATTACTGAGAAGTTTGTTTCAAAGCAGATAGGATGTTGATCCAGGGAAATAACTGCCTTTTGAAGTCAGGAATTTTTTGACAGGGATAATATGGCATTAGCTGAACTTGATGATGGATGCACAGATTTTTTCAGCCTCATCTACTAGGTTACTATGTATGTATTTTATATATTTTCTATGGGCAGGGATTTTTCCACGAAATTCCAGTGGTAAAAAAATGTTTACTCTTCACTTCTTATTAATCACGAGTTTGAGCAGGAGGTAGCTTGTCCTTACTTAGACACTGTAAGGCTGGTCACTGATCAAGAGAGACGAGAAGAGGGCCTTCACCCAACCATTCAGAATTCAGAGAGGGAGCAAATGAGTATGGCATTTAAACCCTTTGAGTGCCAGAGAGGTACGCAATGCATTGCTCTGCAATATGTTGCATACACCTCTGGCACCCAAGGGCTTAAAGGGTCCCTATCACTAAAAACATCTTATTATCTGGTTATTTTGAAAGTACATACAAAATCGCCTGTATGTTGTAGTAATCATTTTATTTAGAAACCTAGTTTTTTAGTTAATTAGATTTATAAATTATGCTAATTAAGCCATGTCATGCAGGCGTCTTCTGTCGGCTATAGAAAACATAGAAATATAGACTTTGACAACAGATAAGAACCAACTGGCCCATGCCATCTGCCAGTTTCCTTATCTAGTTAGTTCAGACTTATTTCATTATCACAAAAGCCATATGTCTTTCCCATGAGTTCTTAAATTCATTTTCATTTTCTGTTTTCCCTCAGCCATTTCTAATGGGAGGCTATTCCATTTATCTATCAACCTGTTCGTAAAATCACTGTTTGCAATGCGATACACACACCCCTAGCCCTTAAATGGTTAAACCTTATGATGTACACCACTTTTCTCATAGCATACACTCTTTAGATTAAAGGGATAGTAATGTTTCACAAAAAAAGCAGCTCCAATTAATCTTTATAGTATTTGGGCCATGGAGAGTGTTATTTCAATACTGTCAGAGTTGTAGTTGAAGAGTAATTGAATGATAAAGTTTCCCCCTCCCGTCCCTTTTACCTAGTGTAACCCACCTCCCCTCAGATGTGGAATCTGGACACTTGACTGGACAGGTCGCAGCAAGGGACACTCTTCTTACTGTGAGCATAAGGAAAACCCTGCCCCCCCTAACAGGTTTTTCCTTATGGTCACTGAAGATTGTCCCTCTCTGCGATCCATCCAGACAGTCTTGCTGCTCTGAGGTGAGCAGTGTTACATCATTAAAGTGGTGGGAGGGGGATATTTTATCATTCAATTACTTTTGAACTACAACTCTGACAGTACTGAAATAACACTCTCCATGGCCCAAATACTAGGAAGCTTAAAGGGATAGTATTACTTCAAAATTACTATCCCTCATATTGTAGCCCTTAATAAACGGAGTTAAATGACATCAGCGGCACCTCTCAAACCTTTATGGTTTAAGAGATAGCCGCTTTCAAAGTTTCCTCTCCCCTGCTGTCAGCGTTCTGCTGCCAGCAAGGGAATCCGGTCCCGGGACAGGAAGAGGCTCTTAAACAGAGCCGATATCTCGTTATGGAAGGAAAAATGATTAATTGAAACAGTCTTCTATGTGTGCTTGGTTACCAAGCACACGTAAAAGACTGTTTCAATGAATCATTTTCCTTCCATAACGAGATATCGTCTCTGCTGAAGAGCCTCCGCTTGATTCAGAGACCAGATTCTCCTGCTGGCAGCAGAATGCTGACAGCAGGGGAGAGGAAACTTTGAAAGCGGCTATCTCTTAAACCATAAAGGTTTGAGAGGTGCCGCTGATGTCATTTAACTCAGTTTATTAAGGGCTACAATATGATGGATAGTAATTTTGAAGTAATACAATCCCTTTAAATAGAGCTGCTTTTATTGTGAAATATTACTATCCCTTTAAGCTCTTTGTTTCACACTGTTGAGTATACCCTTATCTTTGCAATGTCACAAACAATGTGATTGTGATCATCATGTGCTTAAAAGCAAGATCACTATCAGTGAATGATCTTACCCTTTGGTTGGAAGACCTTAATCTTTTCCAGAAATTCTACTGGCAAAACAGATATGTCTGAAGAAAAAGTGAACAATGCAGATGGAGGCCAATAGGAGATAGTTTTGTCATCATCTCGTGGCTTTGATTTTTTGTCATTCTGTGGTTAAAATAAGAAAAAATGTGAAGTTGTAGTAGAAATGACAGCAGCTAAGAATACATTGGTGGTATATTTCAGTGGAATATTTAGTCTTCCTCTGTCTATCGAGGGCATGTAGTCCCTCGCACACACTTTATCTCACCCTCACATACAGTCCCTTTCACTGGACACATCAGCTACTTCCATTTAAGATTTAGGAGCACTAATATCAAACTGCATTTGGGCATGTACCCTTTGCAAAATAGATGCCAGTGAGGAAGCTTTTATCCAGGAGATGGCAACATGAGGCTCTTCAGCTGTTGTGGGTTACAATTATCATCATCCCCTGCCTGCCAAAGGTTAGAGGTGGATGGTTGTCCACCTCTGCTATAAACCTGAGCCTTAGAGTTGCAAAATTGCTGGCCTAGGATTTTAACCTGGTGAATGCTAATGAGGTCTCCAAACTGGGTTAAAAAGGGGTTTGTAAGATTTTAACTTTTAACTTTGTGCATGTGAAACTATATTTGATCTTCAGTTTTATTCAGGATGGCTTTATCCTTATCCCAAATCAGACTGAAAGGGATAGTAATGTTTAATTTTAATATTATTTAATATTGTAGATATTTAAAAAAGAATTACGTTGATGTATGTCCTGTCTCTCAAATCTATATAGTTTGAGAGGTATAACCAGCTAAAGTTCCCCACTCCAGGGTTTTCACAGAAGTTAGATCTCTAGCTGACAGCTTCAGATTCTGGTAATTGTACTGTCCGGCGGCTCTTCAGCAGAGCTGAAATAGCTCTATTTAGAAATAAATACTTCATTGGAATGCTCTACAAAGTATACCTGGTTTGCAAGAACACTTTGTAGACCATTCCAGTGATGTATTTATTTCTTGATAGCACTATTTCGGCGTTGTTGATGAGCAGCCGGATGGTCAAATGACCAGCTGCTGTCAGCTAGAGCGCTGACGTCTGTGAAACGGCCTGGAGGGGGGAAAGTTTAGCTGGTTATATCTCTCAAACAGGACTTCAATGTAATTCTTTTTTTTAATACTTACAATATTAAAGGATATTAAAATTAAACATTACTATCCCTTTAAAAGAGCTGTAATAATATGTTATGGAAAAAAATAATAATAATGAAATAAAATAAAAATCCCAAAAATAATAGACTCTCTATTAGGTAGGATGGCTCAGTTGGTTAATATACCAGCAATAGAATCTGTTCAAGCTACAAGGTTGCAGGTTCTAGTGTTTACAAAGTCAGCTCAACCTTTCATACGTCTGAGGTAGATAAAATGAGTACCCAGGACATATACATGTATATATATAATCATGTATTGATTACTGTTACTTGTGTATTAAAAGGTGTGAGCAAGTATCCTCCCTGGAAGCTCATGTTGGAGATCTGGAGAGGCAGGTTACGACACTGAGGGAGATGGACAATCATCAGAGAGGTTTTCTGATCACTGAGCAGTGGGCAGATGGCAAAGGATATAGTGGGCTTGTGACTGTGCAAAGGAGGCATAGGTAAATAGGTTACTTTCTGTAAAACTGGGACTGTATAAGATACTCTAAAAAAGGAGGCCCCAGTGAATGTTGGGTATGCCACAGTATTAAAATGCTCCTTCCATCTTCTACCCAACGGAAGGGACAACTGGAGTGAGCGAGAGGGAGTGTAAATTTTGGTATGCTCCTGTGATTTATTTATTCACACCTCAGCTGGGGCCTGTTTTTTCCCATATTACTTCCGTAATACTCAGCTGTCCATTGTCTTGATGATAGGATCTGTAGTCCAAAGGCCACTGGACAGCCAGAGATTGATTGCCCCTGCTTCACTGCTTCAGGAGAAAATAAGATATAATGGTAGGGATCAAGGAAACATGAATATGGGCATGCCTATGTGTGCCCAATACTCATATGGCAGTGAATGTGAGCAGAGGCATAACTAGAAGCCACGGGGCCCTGGTGCAAGAATTGCCATGGGCCCCCCGACCACATTGGCCAGCCTCAACCACAATGGAAAACTCCACATTGCCCCACAATGCCCCCATCTCTACAATGCCCCTCAATCTGCACATTGCTCCTCAATCTCCACATTGTCCCTCAATCTCCACATTGCCCCTCAATCTCCTACCTCCCTGGTGGTCCAGTGGCATGGCAGAGGACAGGTCTGTGCCTCCATTTGCACAGACCTCTT
The DNA here is from genome assembly GCA_037306005.1 of Rhinophrynus dorsalis. Lineage (NCBI taxonomy): Eukaryota > Metazoa > Chordata > Amphibia > Anura > Rhinophrynidae > Rhinophrynus > Rhinophrynus dorsalis. The sequence goes on along the minus strand of CM074721.1, from coordinate 481,353,820 downwards.
CTTCTGCGCGGTCCTCTTCAGTAATGCAGAGCGCTGGGAGATGATGTAATCTCCCAGTGCTCTGCATTACGAGAGTGCCGGTCTGCCAGAGGGAGATCAGCATATTGCGGGCATTGCGGGCGCCAGGCCCGGTCGCAGGTACGACCCCTATAGTTACGCCACTGAATGGGAGCGTGTTTGCACTAGGCCAGGTTTCATTCATATTTCAGGTGTGATTAACTGTTAACCCTCTAACTCCTGGGGACTATAGCTCTCACAGTCTTCAACCACACAACTAGAATGTGATCATTTCACACAGTGAAGGTGATGTACTAAGAGGAATTGGGGCAATACTGGAGTAAATGTCTCAGTGATTTAAATGACGCTTTTAACCCACTGAATGTTACAGAGGTCTCCAATGTACTCAAGGGCTTAAAACCCCATTAATACCAATGCGAATATATATTTGTCCCCCACAATGCCGTTTGTTTTTTCCAGAATTGCCACAATTCTTCTTAAAGGGATAGTAATACTTAGTTTTAACTTTATTTTATTTTGTAGGCATTAAAAAAACATGAAGAACGATATAAGTCTTATCTCTCAAACCTTTATGGTTTAAGAGATATTCACAAGTAAAGTTTCCCCTCCCCGCCCCTTTTACCTAGTGTAAGCCATCTCTTCTCAGATGTGAATCTGGTTGTAAGACCAGACAGATAACAGCAGGGGACAATCTTCTTTATATGAAAACAATGAAAGCCCTGCCCCCCTTGACAAGCTTTTCAGGTTTTTCCCTTATCTTAATTGAAGATTGTCCCTCTGTGCAATCTACCTGGGCACCTCCCTTCTGCTCTGACTGAGCAGTGTTACATCAGTAAAAGGGGCGGGAGGGGGACACTTTGTCATTGAATTACTCTGGAATTACAACTCTGACAGAACTGAAATAACACTCTCCAAAGTCCAAATACTATGATGATTAATTAGAGCTGCTTTTCTTATGAAACGTTACTATCCCTTTAAACCTTTGAGTGCCAGAGAGGTATCCAATGCATTCTGTTGCAATGCACTGGATACCTCTCTGACACTCAGAGGGTTAACCCTTTGACTGCCAGAGGGGTACGCAACGCATTGTATTGTATTGCGTACCCCTCTGGCATTAAAAGGGTTAATAAATCAGCCTTACTGTGTCCGGGTACAGGTTGTTCTATGATTGCATGTAATACAATAGAATAAATCTTTCTTACCTTAATATACACCATAAGCATCTGTTCTGGGTTAGATTCATTTTGTTTTCTGAAACAATGGAATTGTGTAGTGTTATGCATTGATATCTATATGAACGCTGCCAGACTACTTTCCAAAATGGCTAAAACAGTGCAGTTTTAAATCTCATACCTGGACACAACTGAAGAAAATAATTAGTAGGAATAATTTAAAGAACTGATAAGTTTACCACTTTAAGGATAAGAAGGGTGCACATAGCATTTTGAAGCATTGCAATCACTTGTCTTGTCTTTAATGGGTTGTACAAAAGCTAACACCTAAAACTGGAATGTGGGTTTTTCCATATTTAAATGTCATTTCCCAGTAGGCAAAGTAGGCAACAATATAGAGCTCCAAATTTAGATGGAAGCCTCAGCTATGCTGGCCACACCCAGATTCTGAAGTGTGTGTGTGCGCGTGTGTGTGTGCGCGTGTGTGTGAGCATGCATGCATCTGTGTGTGTGAGCGCACTTGTGTATGTATGTGTGCGGCTATCTGCATCAGTTTTATACACCTTTACAGGCTATTAGTTAACCTCATGAATGCTAGAGAGATCTCAAATGCGTTATGGATCGACTAGTGTAAAAGCCTGTGTACACGGACCAAGGTCTGGGTAATGTTAACCCTTTGAGTGCCAGAGGGGTAGGCAAAGCATTGCTTTGTAATGCTTTGCGTAACCTTCTGGCACTCAAAGGGTTAAGAGGCCACTACCTCACTGATCCACATGATGCAGTCTTGCATCGCCTCACTCACGCGATGCAATCATGCTCAGTAGAGACTGCCCGAACGCGGGCAGTCTCTACTGCGCATGACTGCATCATGACAAACATCCTAGCAAATTATTGTATAGGATGTGTGGTAGATCTGTCTAGTTGTTATAGGGTATTTTCTGTGCCAGGAAACAGTGGATGGGACTGAGATCCAAGTCATGGGAGGAGTGTTGATGTGGCCATGGGCAGAGGTAAGAGCTCCTAGAATGCCTTGTCTAGGGGTGCCTGGGATGTAAATCTAGCCCTGAATGTCATATACTCCATGCTAGCATCTGTAAAAACTCCTTTGTGTCTCTGGATCGTGTACAGGAAGATGTATGAAGTGTGCCCTACAAGTCGTTCTGCATTTGTTTAATAGATGGATTTACCTACATAAGTGACCTTCATACAGGGCTCTTTAAAACAAGCAACTTTGTAACATGACTTTTTTGTAGCATTACTATTTTGTAGTAACTGAAAATGTTGGCGTAATTCTATTGCTATGGTGTAGAAGCCTGTTACCAGCATACTATTCTCTCAATGGAAACAGAAGTGATAAAATCACACCTACCTTGAACACTGTGATTTTAATGTTATATTAATACAGTTCCATTAAGATCATTAGTAGAAATGTTTAGCTTCATTACTGCACTTTTAGATACGTTTTTACATTTTGGGGAGATTTAAACCTTTTTGTTTTCTGAGTTGCTGTAGATCTAATCTGTGATATATAGGGGGGTGATTCACTAAGGCATGATAAACAGGTGATAAAGTGGAGATGACTTCTCAAGTGATATCACCTCCAATTCCTATGTTATTCTATGGAGCCTATGCACTAAGTTTTGGAGATCTTAGTGCATATGCTCCATAGAATAACATAGGAATTGGAGAAGTGATATCACTGGAGAAGTCATCTCCACTTTATCACCTATTTATCATGCCTTAGTGCACAACTCCCTATATATCACAGATTAGATCTACAGCAGCTCAGAAAACAAAAAGGTTTAAATCTCCCCAAAATGTAAAAACATATCTAAAAGTCTCATCTAAGCACTTGTAGAGCTAATACAAATGTCAGATAATGACTATAAAATATCTAGTTTAATTTGGATATATTCCAATATAAATAAAATGGGATAAAAAATGTCTCAGTTATTCACTTATCATCTCCTCCCTGAAAACTATATCTATTTGGAAATAAACATACCTACACAGGTATATAAATGTAGTCGAGGTAGTTGGATTCTATCCTCAACCTCCTCACATCAGACAAGCAGGATAACTACTACCTGTCCCCAATGGATATCCACGTCCATAGGCAAACAGCCCCACTATCTAATAAGGGCTGGCAACAGCACATAAGCTAAAACATTCAATACCCACTACAACGTAACATGTCTACAGATACATGTAGATTCTTAATTGAACCAAAGTACAAAATGGCAAACAAACAAACAATGGCGATAAACTTTCAAATATAGTCAACCTGCATCCCAAAAGTTATATATCAAAGGTGAACTACCACCCGACACAATCTTTACGTTCACTTAGTCCCCATCTGGCGACCAACTGCTTAGTAGCGCTAGTCGCCAGAATAATTACCTTATTTAATAGATTTCTCCTCTCTTCCATGGGTGACAGGCAGGACAGAACACGGACATCTTGCCATTGTGACGTCCGCGCACCTGCGCTGTCACTCCCAGCCGGGTCTTGAAGGTGTTGCTAGGAGCCATTTGGCTCCGGCTGGGACTGACAGCACAGGCGCACGGATGTCACAATTGCAAGATGACCGTGCTCTGTCCTGCCTGTCACCCATGGAACAGAGGAGAAATCTATTAAATAAGGTTATTATTCTGGCGACTAGCGCTACTAAGCAGCTAGTCGCAGATGGGGACTAAGTGAAGGTAAAGATTGTGTTGGGTGGTAGTTCCCCTTTAATGAAGTACATATTATAAAATAGAGCAAGTGTGCCCCAATGGAGAAAAAAAACAAGATGCACCTGGGCTACTATAAGTGCATACGAGTAATAAATATACACAATGCAACCAGTAATACTAATATATATCCATTAATAATAAGGCATCAAATGGCATATAAGGATAGTTAATAAATACACACAATGGAACTAAATCTAAATTTGTATCCATTAACAACAAACAGACAAATATGTGACACACACAAATACTAGAGTACGATTATATAAGTATATTAAAATTATTAGAGGAGAGTCTATCACAAAATTATAATAAAAAGATATAAAGTTATCTCTTCCTCAAAGTTCACGTCTGTATTATCTTCTTATGTGGAATCTAGAGTCTTCAGTCTTTATTTATCAACATTTAATATATGGGACCCCAAAACTATCACATTTCCAAACAATGCATACTATACCAAGGGTACATATACATATCTTATCATGAACTGCAATCCTCTGTACCAGGGAATAATACAATTTTACATATACTGCATAGTCAATACTCTGTAAGTTATGGATTAAGGTATATAGCAATGTCACAAAGACATATTGCCAAAATCATCAGCGCTCGTGGATCTTGCATCCCCTAGTTCTCAACTCTGACTCCTTATTCTGTAGCCACTAACTTGTTCATTAATGTTCATGCTACATTCCCCCAAAAACAATGGGGAATAAGTAAAAGTATCTCCAGGTGGACATTTTACAATCTGAGACAATAAACCCAGATAGATTCAAAAGGGAGAAGCAATTCAACTGGATATGCGTAAACATTTATGAGAAACCAGGAGTGTTTGCTGGTTCAACAGGAGCCAAAGTCTGATCTCTAACGATAAGCAACGTCCATATTAGAACCATTAAATAAAAACAAATTATACAAGAATAGAAATTGATTAAATATATTGCAACAAAATCATGCATGATCTGCATATCTTGATGGGTAACCTTTATCTTTGATTGATATAGATACAAACTAGATCATTTAACCCTTTGAGTGCCAGAGGGGTACGCAACGCATTGCTTTGCAATGCGTTGCGTACCCCTCTGGCACTCAAAGGGAAATAGATAAAATTTTAATTTGATTTTGTATAAGGGCATGTATCTGTCATTTATGCATGTAAGTGAGATGGATAAATTATATATATAACTAACCTGTCTTTGGTTAAAGAATTAAAGAGATAGTAATGTTTCATAATAAAAGAAGCTCTAATTAATCATCATAGTATTTGGGCCTTGGAGAGTGTTATTTCAGTTCTGTCAGAGTTGTAGTTCAAGAGTAATTGAATGATAAAGTATCCCCCTCCCGCCCCTTTTACTGATGTAACACTGCTCACCTCAGAGCAGCAGGATGTGTTCAAATGGATTGCAGAGAGAGACAATCTTCAATTAAGATAAGGGAAAAAGATGGAAAACCAGTCAAGGGGGCAGAGTTTTTCATTGTTCTCACAGTAAGAAGATTGTCCACTACTGTGAGCTGTCTGGTATATGGACCATATTCCACATCTGAGGAGAGATGGCTTACACTAGGTAAAAGGGGCTGGATGGGGAAACTTTATCATTCAATTACTGTTGAACCACAAATCTGATAGTATTGAAATAACACTCTCTACGGTTCATTTACTATGAAGATTAATTGGAGCTGCTATTTTTGTGAAATATTACTATCCCTTTAATTTTACCAAAGAAGGATATTTTAAGTGTGATTTAGACAGACACCAGTATATGTTAATCAAAGGTCAATTCATTTAATCCATAGGATAATCAATGTTTTATTTAAGGTCTTCTACCTGGAAAAAGGGTGTCATCTACTGGTCAGAGTCCCCAGGGGCCAATTTAATTATTGAATCCTAAGATAAGTCCATAACCAATGAACAGCCAGCTTTTAACCCCAGATACTTCCCATTTACAACCAAGTGGCAGGAACTGATACAGGAAAAATTATGGTTAAATAGCAAGAAACTTAGAGAAGGGGGAGGAATCCAAAAAGAGAAGAAGGAGACTGACTTATCAATTGATAGACTGAGATGCAGACCAGATTGCCCAGAGAGTGGAACCCCAATTGATTTCAAAAGCCATAAAGTTTTGGTAATGTAATAAGGTTTCCTTTTATTTTCAATATAAAATAACTTTACTGTAATTTTTTTCCTCTTATATATTATGAACTGTACCTATCTCATTGGAGAGGTAATAGAATACTTCTATCGTATTCTATCTGACTGAGACAAGGAATATTATTGATTCCTATTTTATATATATATCAGTTCAATATAATATAAATATTATATGTGTGTGTGTGTGCATAAATATATAGATGTAACCAATCCATATCATTTTAAGAAGCAAAACAATTCTAGCTCTGCATTGAGTCCACGTGGTTGTAGCGTATTCATTTTGGTTTCCTCAATATTTCAGAAAAAAAAGGTTGTATTCCTTATGTACCTCCCAATATATCTTAACTATTTTCTTAAATTTTCCATGCCCATTAGTAAATAGGCAGCTTATCATAACTTCAATATTTTTCTTTTTCAGATTTTTTTCTTGAAACAATTCTTTCATTCTGTATTCCTGATTTGATTTAATTCCCTGTTCCAGCTCTTCTATTTCATAATTATTATCTAGGAAACCTATCAAAATGGATGTTTGCATTTGAAAAGTTCCTACATATGTACAATTTCTTCTGTGTAGGAATTCTCCTCCTGGAATATTGGGGGAAGTGACAGCTGTCAAGATATATGTAGCTGTTGATAGCTATTGATTTATAATATGCTCAGTTCTTAATCCTGTTTTTCTCAGTGTATATTGTCACATCCAGAAAATGAACCTCAATAAACCTGTACATAGATGTGAAATTTAAATGATAATTATTGTGTTCATATATAATGCAAGAACAAGTGCAAAGAATCCACTGACCCATTATTTTCAGATAAATTGGCTAATAAACTATTTTTCATATATCTGATTTTAATAATATATCTATGTTCCTTTATTTGGCCCCTAACTCTTCTCTTGGTCCTACCTATGCGCTGCTTTTGACATGTGAAAATAATCATATAAATACCTAATTTCGTATTGCAAGTTATCATATTATTTATCTCATATCTTTTTCCTGTAACTACTGACAAAAATTGTTTTATGCTGCATTCTGCCCCACAACTCTTACAGCCAACAAATTCTCCACAACAATACAAACCTTTATTTTTGTGTAACCGTGTAATTTAGATTGTTGGTGTGTATGTAGTATTCCTGTTTTCCTCAATGTACCTCATTAAAGCTATATATAGATGTGAAATATAAATTATAATTATTCATGTTCATATATTTCAAGAAAAAGTGCAAAGAATTGATCCATGCTAAATCAATAAAATATCATCTATATACCTTCACAACGTCACCAGGATTGGGCCAAATGGATTTTTATGACAGACTAGTGTAAAAGCCCATGTACATGGGCCTATCCTATAATATATAAGGCCAGCGCAGTAGAGACTGGACGAACGCAGCACTACACCTCCCAGCATTCTGTGCGTTTGAGCAGTCTCTACTGCGTATGACCACATCGGACAAACATACATCTGGCCTTTTATATTATAGGATATATGGGTCTTTCCAAAATCCCATAACAGATCTGCATAACTGGGAACGAACCTAGCTCAAATGACTGCGGCCTGCAACCTCATTTAAAATCACCATCAAACCAAAAATAAATGTGATAAGAGTGATAATGTACTCAACTGTGTCTTGCTCATACTACTTTCCTTTACCAAAAATAATTTAATGGCTTCATAACTTTTAGCATGATCAGTGACAGTGTACAGAGAGAAAGCATCAGCTATGCCCCGAACAAACCCTCTCGCCATTCAATCTAATTTAGAAAGATAATTATATGAGTGGTATTTTTCAAAAATGCAGTGGTATTTTTCAAATATTTTTTACTGGTTCCTTTAATTTGTATTTGTATTGGAATATATCCTAATTAAATTATTCAATTTAGAATAGCTGTGTTAGTTCAGTGGCGTAGATGCCAATTGAATGAGTATAGCAGTATGTAATAATACCTTTTTTATTGAACAAACATTCAGTTTTAGGGACATGTTTTTGAGAGCAATGATTTCTTTATAAAGTCGGAAGCATACTGGTTTTAAAACTGAAACATACATTGCAAGCCTCACTAAGGAAAGCACAAGCTGATAAGCAACAAATCACATAACGTTCATAACACTTGGAATGCAGGTGGTGGGGAAGGGATGGGAACAGACAGAGAGAGAGAAACAGATAGACAGGCAGACAGATCCATGTTACTTAGAAATAAATGGAAGAATCACATGAGGAACATGGGTAAATATAAACTAAAAAACTAAAGCAAAAAAATAGAAGGAAATATTATGTAAAGTTTTGGTAATGTATGAGGAAGCCTAAGTCTTTATTTAATCCAGTGTGGTTGATGTTGGAAAAGCTAATCATCTTAATTTCAGTAATTAAATTATATTAATTAAACTATAAATTAATATAACTAATTAAACTATGTATTTTATATAGCTCTAAGCCAGAGGAAAGTTGCAGCATCATGCATCTCGTGGAGACAACCACAGAGCATGTTGACGAAATGTGACACAATGATTGTGAACTCTCATATTTTTTCACAATTTATTCACAATTTTCTGTCGCTGTGACAATGTCACCCATGTGAAAAGGCCATGAACTGATCTCTGTTGAAGTCTGCCTCTAGTCATACCTCCTCACAATAAATGATCAGCTTAAATAGACCTGCACGATTCAAAAGGGAAACTAGTCTTTATCAGATTGTAAACTAAAACAACTAAAAGTAGATTACAAGGCGATATATTCCATTGTCCATCCTCCTGCATCTCAATGGAATAAGAAAAAGAAATACTAACCCCTGCTGTTCTTTAGGGAGCGCGTCATGCAGAGTGGTCGCCATAATTGCCTGTAAATGTAAAAAAAAGTATTGATTGTGATGGCTCTTGTTAACTAAACACCAGTACAGAGACAGAGCATGTGACTGATCTGTGCTGCTATGGTTGAGGGGGCAAATTCAGAAAGTGAGTCTGTCAACCCATGATAGGTTTAGCTAGGTTTAAACAGAAAGGAAAACTGTCTATCGATTTGTTTGGAATATAATACATTTTGAAAGCATACATCAGTGCACATACTTCGGTGCGCATACTCAGGTGCGCATACTCTGGTGCGCATACTCTGGTGCGCATACTCCGGTGCGCATACGCATACATCAGTATGCATACATCAGTGTGCATACTCCGGTGTGCATACATCAGTGTGCATACTCCGGTGTGCATACATCAGTGTGCATACTCCGGTCTGCATACATCAGTGTACATACATCAGTGTGCATACTCCGGTGTGCATACATCAGTGTGCATACTCCAGTGTGCATACATCAGTGTGCATACTCCGGTGTGCATACATCAGTGTGCATACATCAGTGTACATACATCAGTGTACATACATCAGAGTATGAATGCTCTAGTATATGCCGGCAGACACACTCCTCCAGCAAACCCTGTAAAAAAGCACCGTAGCACGCCATTTAATTTACACCTTACTTAGTACATTGAGCAACTCAAGGTATAGAGTAAAAGACCACACAGAAATGTCCCTATGTCCTTCCCTTGGTGCAAGCAGTGTTAATGAGAGAAAACCTGGCATACATAGCTGAGTAAACTGATGTTAGACAGGTGTGGGACGTAAAATCTATTGCTTCCCTTGATTTAGAGTGGAATCAGTTTTGTACATTCACCTCACAGTGCTAACAATGAATCTCAGCAAAGCCCACACACTGGATGTTTCTATAGACAACATTTTTCCCAAAGGTGTGCCTGCTAGAGGGAGCTGCATTTTTTGAGTGTTTGGCCAAAGATGATATCACTTTTTGTACTTGCCAGACCAGTCCTTGACCTACATTCTGTTGTCAGTTAAAATTTTACTAGATTTTATCTTTAAAAAAAAAACATAAAAATATTTTTATTACTAAATACATAATTGGGGAGCTTTTCCCTGATAATCCTAAGTGGCCTCACAAGCAAATGTTTTTGATATTACCATAATTTTTTTAATTTCTCCAGGTCTGCTAAAATCAGAAGTTTTTAATTCTGTCCCCTTTCCCTTTAAATCTCCCACTAATGACAGAATCCCAGCTCCACTTACGGAAATGTGAAGGAGTATTATAAGCCAACAGTGCAGAGTGGGATCTGAGCAGAGTAAGAGATATTTAGAGCAAAGTTTCTACCAGTTTCAATAGCAACACAGGAAGCTTGTTAAACTGTAGGTTTTTATGTAAATAAGTATAATATCTGTACAAACATAAAAACCAAATATCTGATGTATTTTCTCCCTTTAACATGTTATTGTACATATCTAATTTTTCCTAGAGGGCACTGCCTCTTTAAAAACACCTTTCAGCAGTGGGAGTACCCTTGGGGATAAATTGTACAATATGTATATTTTTATATATTAAGTATTACTATCCCTTTAAAGGGATACTATCACAGAAAAACTATCTTGGAGCAGGGGTAGTCAATTGTTGGACCTCCAGCTGCTGGAGACTTCAACTCCTACCATCCCCAAACAGCCAACAGGAGATGATGGGAGTTGTAGTCCCCAACAGCTGGAGGTTTAAAGTGGCTTTAAAATATTTTGCAGTGGTGGAATGCTTTGGTTTAACAACCAAACTCTTTAAGCCATAAGATCCTGTAGAAGTCTTCAACACATTATCAGACCATAGAATGTAAGGACTTATATTAACATCAATATCCAATATTTATTGGAATACTTATGTCTAGCAGGATGAGCATGAAAATGAACTTATTAGGCTAAAGGGCCACATACACATTACCATAATCTTCCACACATCCAATGGTAGTCACAGAGCTGAGTCTGATGTGCTAATGAAAAAGGATTATATAGAACATTTCCAAACATTCAGTTGATTTAAATGGGCCTTTTAACCATTGCATTGCTAGAGAGGTCTCTAATACATTGCTTTGCAATGCGTTGGAGACATCTCTAGCACTGAAGGGGTTAAATCAACAGAAATTTTGATTTGTCCCCTACAGGGCAGTAGGTTTCGTTCTACAGCTGTTCCCCTTTGGTACATCAGCTTCAATGCCTGCCATCCCAGTCTCGTTCCATTGTCTGCCATTCCACAAATGTATTCCGTGGAACCATTGTACTTCTTCATAGAACCAGAGATGGATTAAGGCTCCACAGGGCACTAGGCAAGATAGCAATTTGGGGCCCCACATCTTATGATCCACTGACACAGAATGCTGCTAGCAGGTACTGGCACTGCGGCTCTAATTTAAAGCGGAACTTTCATGCTAATAAAATTGTGCCCAAATATATTACTAACCTAGCAATGTGCAAAGTTATACTATCCTTAAGCTCAATAAATCAGTGGTATTGAAGAAAAATACACATCTTTGGCAGGAACCAGAGGACAGACAGCGCAGACATTTTAGAGGAAATATACCTCTGAGTCTGCCATGTCTGTCCCGTTCTCTACCAGCACTGGTGAGTGGCATTCCTTGGTGCATTAAGGCACCGGAAGGGACTGATCGCGCATAGAGCTTCTCTTGTAAGCTCTGTGCAGCCCTATGCCTACAGAAGATGTGTTTTTTCTTCAATACCCTTGACTTATTGAACTTAAGGATAGTATAATTTTGCATAATGTGAGGTTAGTAGTATATAGGGGGAGCAATTTTATTAGCATGAAAGTTGCTCTTTAAGTGGGAGAAACTGGATGATGCAGTCTTTTAAAAAAAAAAAAAAAAAAAGGCATCTGACGCAAGATTTTAGCAGCAGCACCAACAAGTCATTTGTCTGTGACCCATCATTTGCATCCAGGGCCCCTCATATTGCCATGGGCCCTTGGCAGCAGCCTAGGCTGCCATAGTGTATTATCCAGCACTGCATGGAACTCTGGGGTTCCACTGAACGCAGGGCTGGATTATTTTGCAGTTGATAGCTTCATCAAGGATTTTAGCTATAAAGTACTCCATAAACTTCATATAAGAGTCAGTTAGATAAAACAATTGATAACCCTTATCAACTGCAATGTAATCTAGGCTACAGTTTGATAACCACCACCTTATTGTAATTAAATACAGTATGGTGTAACATACCTTTAGTTGTTCGGATTCCTTTAGTGCTGGTGAATTTACAGGAAACAAGCACTTGCTGTTCAGCCCTGGGTTATTTTGGAATCTTTCACCTCCACCTTCTTAAAGCTGCACTACTCTATGGTTTAGTTGTTAGACAGCTAGCTTATATATACACCTTCCCTCCCTAATGTCTCCTTATGCTCTAAGTGGCCTGCCATAACAAAACAACTTTCACCGCAAAAAAAATTGTGGGCTGTCTAAAAAAAACACAGGTAAAGGAAATGCAAATGAGATGCTGGGTTTTTACAAATAACTGAAAGTACTTAAAGTTTCCAGGATTCTATTAGTCAATTTTGAACCCAAGTAAAGTATTCTTTTACGTCATGAATCAGTACATACCTATATAATCAATACATCTAAAAATTACATTTTTGACAATTTCCTTTAAAGGGACATTAAGCTTTTACTTAGCTTTATGTATTCTGTAAACTTGCCAGTACTATTTGTCAATACTATTTTCTTCACTTATTTTTACAAATTTATATCCCTGCCATTGAGCTCCCTGAATCTTTTTCCAGAGAGCTTTCATTCAGGGAACAGAGAGAGGAATACAATATAAAAAGATACAATATAAAACCAATAGCCCTCCCTGCTGAATAATTAAAATGTGGTACTGCCTACATATTTTTTTCCTAACTTCACCTATTTTTTAAGATTATTTTTGCCCCTGACAGTAAGCTGACTGAATTTCTTTTTCCAAAGTGTTCTGTTCAGTTAACCATAAAAGTAGGACAGTGAAAAGTGATAACCTTTATTGGATAGCTGAGTAGCTGTATCATCAAGATTTCAAGACAACTTAGGTCTCTTCTTTAGGTGTATTTAGAATGAAGACTGAATACAAAATATATGAAAAGCTATACATTCATGCAAATTCTTTTTACATTTAAATTCCACTGGATATGAATCTCTTATAGCCTTTGTATGTGTAAATTAATCCTTAGACTCCAGCAGAAGCATCTCTACTAGACACCATGTTTGAAACCCTCCTCTAAAGGAACACTATCACTAAAAACAAGTTTGTTGATTTTGAAAGCTTCTTTAAAATTACCTGTAGGTTGCATTGGCCATTTTATTTTTTTATTTATTTAAATGTATAGCTTGTTCTAATTAAGACATGCCACATAGGCAGTTCAGGTCTTAGCCCTACGTTACCTCCTCCAGTAACTAACACTTAAGCATCTCAGTGCTAGGAGAGATGGGTAATGCATTGTTGGCACCAGGCATGGTGGTTCCAGCATCTCAGAATCAGCTGACCTCCTGGGATTTTTCACACATTACAATCACTAGATTTTACAAACAATGGTGCGATAAACAAAAAACATCTAGTGAGAGGCAATTCTGTGAGCAATAATACCTTGTTAAAGTTGAACTATCACCCTATATCAAGTCCCCCGACAATAATTAGGCATATGGCGATTAGCGTCTTATCAGGCAGAAGTACCACATTCTGAAGTAATCCTTGTTTTTCTGAGATCAGTGGCCAGGCTTGCACGCAGACATCTTGGCTCAGAGACATCTGTGAGCCTGTGCTGTACGTCCTAGTCTCCCTAAGAGGCATTGCATGGTGCCTTAAGGTACCAGAAGGGACTGATGGTGCACAGACAGCTCTAAAGCAAGATCTTGGCCATCAGTCTCAGAAAAACAAGGATTACTTCAGAAAGTGGTACTTCTGCCCGATAATATCACTGTTAAGAAGCTAATCGCCATATGCCAAATTATTGTGGAGGGACTTGATACAGGGTGATAGTTCCGCTTTGATGGGAAAGATCATAGGAGAATGAGTAGACTCCTTCAAGCCACAAGGTCCCAAATACTTTAATAACCACTCTTTACAACAGTGGTGTGCAGAAGGGAATCTCTGAAGGCACAACTCATTGAAACTTGCAGCGGATAGTCTATATCAGCAGAAGACCCTGCCAGGTTCCACTCCTCCCAGATAAGAACAGGATGATGAAGCTACACTGGGTGTGTGATAGCCAACTGGACAATTGTAGATTGGAAAAACAGTGCCCAGCCTGACAAATCTTGATTTCTCCTATGGCATACAGATAGTAGGCTCAGAACTTGGCATAAACTGAATTAGCTCCTGGGTCCAGCCTGCATTCTGGCAATGGTGCAGGCTGGTGTAGGTGACGAAATGGTGTGGGGAATGTTTTATTGGCACACATTAGGCCTCTTAATACCAAACCATTTTCTGAATGTCACTGTACCTAAGCATTGTTGCTGACAATGTACATCCCTTTATGGCCCCAGTCTACCATTTTCAAATAGATATTTTGAGCATGATAATGCACCCAAAGCATGCATCAGCTCAGGCTGGTTCCACAAACATGACAGTGACTGTGGTTTACTTCAATGGCCTGCACAGTCCCTGGATCTCAGTCTAATAGAACACCTTTGGGATGAGGTGGAATGGAAGGCTTGAGTATGAATATGTAGCTTGCAAATCCTTGGAGGGAGAAGCTAGAGGTGGAAAGGGAGGAAAAAGCTGAAAGTAGAGAGGGAAGAATATGGAGTGACATGGGGCAGAACTTGTGGTGAGAACTAGTGATGATCGAGCACCCCAATGCTCGGGTGTTGGTGCTCTGGCCGAGCACCCCCGGAGGCTCGAGTGCTCGGCCGAGCACCCGAGCCCCATTGAAGTCAATGGGAGGACTCGAGCATTACACCAGGCACCCCCTGCTCTGATGACGGGAGGGTGCCTGGTCCATAGGAAAAGGGCAGAAAATGATGGAAACACCACAGAAATGGTTCAGGGACAGCATAGGGAGGATGTCTGGATGCATCTCCAACGTCGCTGCTGGGAACGATGTTTCGCCCGTAGTACGCCATTTTTACAGACTGACCGTAAAACACACAAAAAGGAAGATAAAAACGACTTTAGGCGAAAAATTGTTACCAAACAGTATTTGCTGTATATTTACTTGTATATCATCTGCAAATTCTGCAAACATTTCATCGATTTTTCTGAACTGGGGCCATAATTAAGAGGGAAACGTGCGCAGAGGCAAATTCTGCAAAAAATTTCATCGATTTTTCTGAACTGGGGCCATGATTAAGAGGGAAACGTGCGCAGAGGCAAATTCTGCACAAAATTTCCTCGATTTTTCTGAACTGGGGCCATGATTAAGAGGGAAACGTGCGCAGAGGCAAATTCTGCACAAAATTTCCTCGATTTTTCTGAACTGGGGCCATGATTAAGAGGGAAACGTGCGCAGAGGCAAATTCTGCACAAAATTTCCTCGATTTTTCTGAACTGGGGCCATGATTAAGAGGGAAACGTGCGCAGAGGCAAATTCTGCAAAAAATTTCATAGATTTTTCTGAACTGGGGCCATGATTAAGAGGGAAACGTGCGCTGAGCCGACCATCTAAAACATTATGGGTGAGGGTCTGCTGCGGAGCTGACCATCCTAAACATTATATGCGAAGGCCCGCTAGTGAGCTGACGCTATAAAACATTATATGAGAGGGCCCGCTAGAGAGCTGACCCAATAAAACATTATATAAGAAGGCCCGCTGGTGAGCTGACCTATACAAAAAGTTGTCAAACAGGGCCCCGCTGGTGAGCTGGCCCTATATAAAAATTATATCACAGGGCCCGCTGGTGAGCTGGCCCTATATAAAAATTATATCACAGGGTATATGGAAGAGAGTCAACCATATACCCGTTTTTTGGGTGGAAGGGGTGAATGGGAATACAGAGTATTCCCATCATTGTAAATAACATATATAAAGTGACTTTATATTCACCCGGGGCTTTCCTCCAGTGGAGTGGAGAAGTCAGGGGAAATCCAGGCCTTGTTCATTTTTATAAGTGTCAACCTATCAGCATTTTCGGTGGAAAGGCGGATACGCTTATCTGTTATGATGCCACCAGCAGCACTAAATACCCGCTCAGTAGTTGTAAGGCACAGAGGGATCATTGAGGACGCTGACACGGTCTGCTACGTACTCCTTCACCATCTTCCAAAACTTTTCCCTCCTTGTGACACTAGGCTGCGCATCAGGGTGAGGGTGCTAGCGGGGTGTCATGAAGGTGTCCCACGCCTTGGAGAGTGTTGCCCTGCCTTTGTCGGAACTGCTGTGTGCTCCCCTTTTCTCCCCTTCTCGGTTGGCCAAGGTAGCACGTACTCTGCCGCCAGCGTTGTCAGATGGAAAATTTTGGAGCAATTTTTCGACAAGAACCTTCTGGTATTGCACCATTTTGCTTGTCCTCTCCACCGGAGGAATGAGAGATGAGAAATTCTCTTTGTAGCGGGGGTCCAGAAGGGTGAACACCCAGTAATCCGTGTTGTCTAAAATGCGTATAACGCGTGGGTCACGGGAAAGGCAGCCTAACATAAAGTCAGCCATGTGTGCCAGAGTACCAACAGGCAAGATTTCGCTGTCCTCACCAGGAGGATGACTCTCAATCTCCTCATCCTCTTCCTCCTCTTCTGCCCACCCACGCTGAAGAGATGGAACTAAAGTTCCATGGCTACCCTCTGTAGCGGAGGCAACCGTATCTTCCTCCTCCTCCTCCTCCGCCTCCTCCAATTGTCGCTGAGAAGACGAAGTGAGGGTGCTCTGGCTATCACCTTGTGTAAGCTCTTCCTCCCGCATTTCCACCTCTTCCACATGCAAAGCGTAGGTTTTAATTGTGAGCAGCGAGCGTTTCAGTAGACACAGAAGTGGGATGGTTACACTGATAATAGCGTTATCGCCGCTCACCATCTGTGTCGATTCCTCAAAATTGCGTAAAACCTCACAGAGGTCTGACATCCATTCCCACTCCTCACTTCTGATTACAGGAAGTTGAACGGAGAGGCGACGACCGTGTAACAGCTGGTACTCCACTACTGCCCTCTGCTGCTCACAAAGCCGGGCCAACATGTGGAAGGTGGAGTTCCAGCGCGTGCTCACGTCACACAGCAGCCTGTGAGCTGGCAATTGTAAGCACTGCTGCAGCTTCAACAGGCCGGCTGAAGCTGTTGATGACTTACGGAAATGTGCACACACGCGGCGCACCTTGGTCAAGAGATCATGCAAATTGGGGTAGGTTTTTAGAAATCGCTGAACCACTAAATTAAATACATGCGCTAGGCATGGTACGTGTGTGAGCTTGCCGAGCTCCAAAGCCGCCACCAAGTTACGCCCATTATCACACACAACCATGCCTGGTTCCAGGTTGAGTGGCGAGAGCCACTGCTCGGTCTGGTGACTAATCCCCTGCAACAGCTCTGAGGCCGTGTGCTGTTTGTCCCCAAGGCAGATCAGCTTCAGCACGGCCTGTTGACGCTTCCCCACTGCAGTGCTACACTGCTTCCAGCTACCGGGTGATGGGTGAGTGGCGCTGCGCGCAGAGAATTCGGAGGTGGAAACGGAGGAGGAGGAGCCAATAACGTAGGTGCTGGCGGAAACCCTGATGGAGGTAGGGCCCGCAATCCTCGGCGTGGGTAGCACCTGTGCCATCCCAGGGTCCGAGTCGCTCCCAGCCTCCACGACATTCACCCAGTGTGCCGTCAGGGAAATGTAGCGTCCCTGGCCACAAGCACTTGTCCATGTGTCAGTCGTTAAGTGGACCTTCCCAGTCACTGCGTTGGTCAGGGCACGGGTGATGTTACGGGACACATGGTGGTGTATGGCGGGGACGGCACACCGGGAAAAGTAGTGGCGGCTGGGGACTGCGTACCGAGGGACAGCTGCTGCCATCAGGCTGCAGAAGGACTCAGTCTCCACAAGCCTAAATGGCAGCATTTCGATGGCCAGTAATTTGGAAAGGTGTGAGGTTAGTGCTATGGCCTGTGGGTGGGTGGCTGGGTATTTTCGCTTGCGCTCAAATGCCTGGGGTAACGACATTTGGATGCTGCGCTGGGACAGGGAAGTGGATGTGGTCGCTGATGGTGCTTCAGATGGTACAGGTGCAGGGCGGGAGGTATGCGGGCCTGCGCCTTCGACAGGCGATTGGCCGGCACCGAAAACAGGGGAAGAGGAGGCAGTGGTGTGGCCTGCAGACACAGATTGGCGATCCGGGCGTTCCTCCCACTTATTACGGTGCTTGGATGCCATGTGTCGGATCATGCTGGTGGTGGTGAGGTTTCTAGTGTTCATGCCTCGGCTCATTCTGGTGTGGCACAGGTTGCAAACTACAATTTTTTTGTCGTACGCACTTTCCTTAAAAAAACGCCATACCGCGGAACACCTAGCCCTTGGCAAGGGAGATTTACGCAAGGGGTGCTCCGTGGAACATTTGCGGGCCGGTTTGGTGCGGTCCACCTTCTTTCTTTAGCCACACCACTGCCTCTTCCAGCCTGTTGCGGTGCTGCAGATGGCTCACCCTCAGGACTGCTGTCATCGCTCGGCTCTCCACCTTCCCAGGTGGGGTCAGTCACCTCATCGTCCACCAAGTCCTCCTCCACTTCCTCACTCTGATCATCCTCCTCATTTCTTGATCCCACCACATACTCAGTCATTGACAACTGTGTATCATCCTCCTCATCAAGGTCTTGAGACAGTAATAGTGGTTGATTTGATGGCAACTGTGTCTCATCATCATCATCCACTTCCTTTGACCTTAAATGCCGTTCCCCTCTGTCATCTTCTTGTGATTGGGTACCCTCTAGAGGTTGTGAATCAGGGCACAAGATGTCATGTTCCTCTGCAAGCGTGCTTGGAGAGAGGTTCAAATGAAGGATTGGTGATGAGACGAGCTCCTCACTATATCCCAGTGTGGGATCACTTCTTTGGCCAGACCCTCTATGGTGGGAGGAAGGATGATCAGGGTGAGGATTATGTTGACCAGACTCTTGGCTACTGAGAGTGGACTTGGTGGAAGACAGGGTGGTGCTTAACCGACTGGAAGCAGTATCAGCTGAAATCCAACCGACCACCTGTTCGCAGTGGTCTGACCTCGAGAGTGATGTCCTGCGACGCCCTGTAAACTGAGACATGAAGCTAGGTATGGTGGATGTCTTTCTTTTTGTGCTCTGGCACCAGGCACAGTTTCTACGTGTCCTGACCCGCGCCCTGAACTATCAGGATCACGTCCACTTCCCCGTCCCTTTTTACCCGCCTTCTTCATATTACACGGAATATGTGCTGCTAATCTGCAACTTTGCACACTAAACAGAATGTGCTGCTAATCTGCGGCTAGGCACAGTGAAAGGAATATGTGACGTTTATTTTTTACACTTTCCACACTAAACAGAATGTGCTGCTAATCTGCAACTTTGCACACTAAACAGAATGTGCTGCTAATCTGCGGCTAGGCACAGTGAAAGGAATATGTGACGTTTATTTTTTACACTTTCCACACTAAACAGAATGTGCTGCTAATCTGCAACTTTGCACACTAAACAGAATGTGCTGCTTATCTGCGGCTAGGCACAGTGAACAGAATATGTCACTTTTATTTTTTACACTTTGCACACTAAACAGAATGTGCTGCTAATCTGCAACTTTGCACACTAAACAGAATGTGCTGCTTATCTGCGGCTAGGCACAGTGAACGGAATATGTGACTTTTATTTTTTACACTTTGCACACTAAACAGAATGTGCTGCTAATCTGCAACTTTGCACACTAAACAGAATGTGCTGCTTATCTGCGGCTAGGCACAGTGAACGGAATATGTGACTTTTATTTTTTACACTTTGCACACTAAACAGAATGTGCTGCTAATCTGCAACTTTGCACACTAAACAGAATGTGCTGCTAATCTGCAACTTTGCACACTAAACAGAATGTGCTGCTTATCTGCGGCTAGGCACAGTGAACGGAATATGTGACTTTTATTTTTTACACTTTGCACACTAAACAGAATGTGCTGCTAATCTGCAACTTTGCACACTAAACAGAATGTGCTGCTTATCTGCAGCTAGGCACAGTGAACGGAATATGTGACTTTTATTTTTTACACTTTGCACACTAAACAGAATGTGCTGCTAATCTGCAACTTTGCACACTAAAAAGAATGTGCTGCTTATCTGCGGCTAGGCACAGTGAACGGAATATGTGACTTTTATTTTTTACACTTTGCACACTAAACAGAATGTGCTGCTAATCTGCAACTTTGCACACTAAACAGAATGTGCTGCTTATCTGCGGCTAGGCACAGTGAACGGAATATGTGACTTTTATTTTTTACACTTTGCACACTAAACAGAATGTGCTGCTAATCTGCAACTTTGCACACTAAATAGAATGTGCTGCTTATCTGCGGCTAGGCACAGTGAACGGAATATGTGACTTTTATTTTTTACACTTTGCACACTAAACAGAATGTGCTGCTAATCTGCAACTTTGCACACTAAACAGAATGTGCTGCTTATCTGCGGCTAGGCACAGTGAACGGAATATGTGACTTTTATTTTTTACACTTTGCACACTAAACAGAATGTGCTGCTAATCTGCAACTTTGCACACTAAACAGAATGTGCTGCTTATCTGCGGCTAGGCACAGTGAACGGAATATGTGACTTTTATTTTTTACACTTTGCACACTAAACAGAATGTGCTGCTAATCTGCAACTTTGCACACTAAACAGAATGTGCTGCTTATCTGCGGCTAGGCACAGTGAACGGAATATGTGACTTTTATTTTTTACACTTTGCACACTAAACAGAATATGCTGCTAATCTGCAACTTTGCACACTAAACAGAATGTGCTGCTAATCTGCGGCTAGGCACAGTGAACGGAATATGTGACTTTTATTTTTTACACTTTGCACACTAAACAGAATGTGCTGCTAATCTGCAACTTTGCACACTAAACAGAATGTGCTGCTTATCTGCGGCTAGGCACAGTGAACGGAATATGTGACTTTTATTTTTTACACTTTGCACACTAAACAGAATGTGCTGCTAATCTGCAACTTTGCACACTAAACAGAATGTGCTGCTTATCTGCGGCTAGGCACAGTGAACGGAATATGTGACTTTTATTTTTTACACTTTGCACACTAAACAGAATGTGCTGCTAATCTGCAACTTTGCACACTAAACAGAATGTGCTGCTAATCTGCAACTTTGCACACTAAACTGAATGTGCTGCTAATCTGCAACTTTGCACACTAACCAGAATGTGCTGCTAATCCTGCAACTTTGCACACTAAACAGAATGTGCTGCTAATCTGCGGCTAGGCACAGTGAACGGAATATGTGACGTTTTTTTTTTTAAATCTCTGCCTCCCCAAACAAAATATAACTGCTGCCCCCACACACAATAGTCCTAAAAAGGACTTTTGGGTCTTTATGTTGTTCAAACACACTTTTCTTCTCCCTACACTGACTTTCCCTTCCTATCCTCATCTCTCCCTGGCTAAGACTGAGCCGAACTCGCTGGTCAGGTGCTATACAGCACCCGATCACGGGTTCTGGCCAGCCAATCAGTGTAATGCCAGCAGCCAACATGGCTGCTGGCATTACACTGATGTCAGAGCCTCCCCGCACATTTATTGGCTGCGCAGCAGCCGCGAAACGTGCGGGGAGGAGACCCGAACATGGCGGGCGAGCACATGCGGTACTCGTACGAGTACCGCCATGTGCCGAGCAGAGCGATGCTCGAGCCGAACCGAGCTTCGGCCGAGCATGCTCGCTCATCACTAGTGAGAACATATAAAGACATATAACAAGGATGGGCTTCTAAAAGGAAGGAAGATAGTAGATAGTGGTCTACAGAACCCATGTTTGAGACTCTGCCCTCAAGGGGCACCTAAAAAACATCTTTGGTGAGGCTGAACTTACTTTCAAAATTGTCTATATGTTGTATGGCCATTTTATGTTTTGAAAACTGTTTTTGAGTTATTTACATTTATTGCTTGTACATATGAAGGCAGGCTGTGCAGACACTTCCTGTCCTAACCCTACATTACTTCCCCCAATGACTGACACCTAGTCCTTTTTATTTCTAGTGGAGGTGGGCAATGAATTGGGGAGCAGTATGTCAGGGGAAGCAACATAGGACTAAGATAGAAATTGCCTACATGCAGTGTCTTCATTAACACAATCAATACATCTAAAACTCAAAAACTAGTTAGGTGAAGAAAATAGTATAGGCAAATAGTATTGGCAAGTTTTCAGAATACATAAAGTAAAAGCTTAATGTCCCTTTAAAGGAAATTGTCAAAATGTAATTTTAGATGTATTGATTATACAGGTATGCACTGATTCATGAGGTAAAAATACTTTACTTGGGGCAAAATTGACTAATAGTGTCCTGTAAACTTTAATTTTGCCCCAGCCTCTCCACTGCCTGAGCCAGAATGAGCAAAAAATGAACAGGGATTGGCTTGTATATGGTCATTCACATTCAAAATAGCTCCCACTCTCCCATTGGCTGGGATTTGGTATTAGGCAGACCACTAAGTGTGCCCTGGAGTAACCTCACCTCTTGCTGCTCTAAGGTGAGCAGTGTTACATCAGTAAAAGGGGCAGGAGGAAGATACTTTATCATTCAATTACTCTTGAACTACAACTCTGAAATAACACTCTCCACGGCCCAAATACTATGAAGATTAATTGGAGCTGCTTTTATTGTGAAACAATACTATCCCTTTAAGGCATTAAACATCCAATAATCAAAGAAAGGGACAAATGAGGAATAAATAAAATGTACTTTACTAAATGCCAACATACAAATAAAAAAATGTTAAATATAAAAATACTATATCATATAATAACCATATACATAATCTGATGTAATCAGTCCATTTAAGTCCGAAGAATAATGAATGGAGAATAATGAGAAAGTGTTTACTATTGCTGGATAAAATTAATTCTTATATACACCATTATTAAATGAGAAATGTCATCTGAAGATATAAATATAAAAATGAAATCAATTACCTCTCCTGTACAGTGGTACTCTCCTCTCTCTTTCCTCTGTCCACTAATGGATGTTCATGATAGTAATGCTAATAACAAGAGGAAACAATCTGCTGATCAATGGGAATTCTCTTGTATTGTGAATCACAGCCAGATCTCAGCTCAGTGGACAATGCTTCAAATAGGTGTATGAAAACTGGGGTAGAAGTTAGCTCCACTCACCACACTAATCATGAAGTAGACTGCTAGCGGGCAGAGGTCTCCTGAAATAAAACTTTGTAGATCCTGATGGTGGTTGCTTGACTACTTCACGGAGTATACTCTAAAGTCCTCCATTGATAAAACAGTTCTCCAGAGGGACGCACTTGAATATCTCAGGACAAATAATATTAAATTATGATATTGTATTGATGATGACAATCTCTCCAATGCATTTTGCATTTTACTGACACTTCATCAGGGAATGAATCTTGGCACTCATGTTAACCTATTTTTAAATTGACCACTTCCTGTGAAATTACCAATTAATGTCTAATACGAATGTCTTTCAGCTGAATGTTGACTAGTGCTCATGAACATTAGTCAACTAAATGCTGACTAGTGCATGATAGTACATGATTTAACTGACTTAATACAGATACGTTCTCGAGTTTCACACTCCTTTTAGAGCTCTTCACTTATATAGTAGGGGGTGCAAATAGATTATATGTTTTAGCTAAGCGTATTTCGACACTCAAAGATATTATATGTTAGGGTGCTTATGTATGTTTATAATGCAGTTGTAAATATTTTTATCTATAACTTATACATATAGCAGGGTGATAAGGAGCAATATCTTACACTAGTAATGGCAAGTTTCAATAGCTAAGGAGGGTTTGTCTGATCATGAGAACAGTGACGTTGACAATACATACATAAAATAGTTTTTGTGTATAGCTCAATACTAAATTTATAATATATTTATACGTTTTCATTTAGTGAAGGGCTCTAAAAGGAGTTTTGGGAGGATGGGCAGCAGAAGAGTAGTCAGAGTCAGAAGCATGGTCAAGCCGGAGGATCAAACTGAGGTAGACGACAAGCTGAGTCGAAGAGTAAAGCCGAGCAACAACGGGAGTTCCATAGCACAAGACTAAAGTGGAGGTCAGGGACAAAGAGTAAAAACACAAGCAAACACAAGGAGGCGCCCTAGTGCAATAAATTCTTGGCTTGTGTGGAGACCAAAACTCCAGACCATGGGAGGTCAACAGGCAACAGCGGCGATTGGAGTTCCCCAGGAGGCAGCTATCTAGGCTTAGAGGCTGGCCTCTAACCCCTGTCGTTTCCTGGACGATCCGGGCATAAACAGAGCAAATGGCCTTTCTGACCACAGTAAATGCAAAGTCCCATAGATCTTCTCCTGTTCTTCTCAGCCTCTGACAGCCTGGAAGAGCATTAACCTTCATAGGCTCAGCATCTTTGAGGCACTCATTAAGCCCTCTATGGAAGGGTGCCTTTAAAGCCCCTGGATTCCAGTCTGTCTCATGAGCCAGAGTCCTGAACTACAATGGAGCTTACGTCACTTATCCGAAGTTGGAGGCTGCCTTCATGAGAGGCACTATCTGTCTGTCCCAGAAGCAGAAATGAATGCGTAGTCTGCAGAGCCACAGGTCCTCACCTGGAGGATACCAGACTATATGGAAAGGTAATCAGGAAGGATAACTGTCTGAACCCCAGGTCCGCACCAGTAGGGAAACCAGACGTAATCGATAGGCAGCAGTAGTAAGGAATGTCTGAGCCTAGGTCTGCACCTAGAGGATCACCAGACAAACCTAAAGTGAACAAGGAATGGATAGTCAACCAGAGCCCCAGGTCTGCACCAGATTGGATGTCGGACAAGCCTAGGGTCATACACGGAGCGGGTAGTCGGACAGAGCCAGAGATCAGCACCACAACAGGTAGTCGGACAAGCCAGAGGTCATGCATGGAACAGGTAGTCAGCCAGTGCCGCAGGTCTGCACCAGATTGGTTGTCTGACAAGCCTAGGGTCATACACAGAGCGGGTAGTTGAACAGAGCCACAGGTCAGCACCAGATCAGGTTGTCAGACAAACCAAGTAATACACAGAGCTCAGGAAATGCAACTGCACTGGAACACCACAAAAGGCAACTGATGTGGTGTCCAGGCAGTTTAATTACCAATTGCTCCACCTCCAGAAGGTGGAGCAATAGGGTACTATGCTTTTAAGGGCAGGGTCGCGACATCACAGGGTTTTCCCTTGACGCACGCCCGCAGACTGCCGGAAGCAGAAGCAAGAAGCTGGCTGCCCTCCAGGAAACCAGGGCGGCCAGCTACCGGGAAAAGACATGGCAAGGAGCTGCGAGGCAGCACAAACGAGACCGACCATCACAGATGCCCAGCAGCCATCTCCACAGGTAAGCGGAATATTTTATTTGTATATTAGGGTTAGGATTTAGTAAAGTACATTTTATTATACCTCATTTGTCCCTTTGTTTTATTATTGTATGTTTTATGCCTCAATGCTTTATAGATTACCCTTTTAGATGCGTAATTTAACATAGTGCTCTGCTATTGTTCTAGTTTTTGTTTGTCATCTTATAGATTTATGCAAACTAATCTTCTTTGAATTGTACCTTGCTTACATTTGGGGGCTGAGTGCATACTGGGACATTGTACAAATATTTTAACTGAGCACCCATTTTTCCACTATCCAATCTGGGTTATCCCCCATCTGTTGAACAGTTGTAGAGTGTTGGGTGATCACTAGAGCAGCCTACATACACACTATTATCCTTTGAGTGCCAGAGGACCTAGCAGCAATACATTGTGAGATGCCTGCCTTCCATTAAAGGACACCCTATAATTTTTATAGACCAAGAAGAGGTGGGTTAGGGGCTCTTTAAGAGCCCCCGACCCTTCTTATCTTACACTATACGTATTTTGTTCATGAACTCTTTCAAACAATGTTAGCCCCAAAACTGTAGGTTCAGGGAGGGTGAGACTGAAGATCCTTCATGAGCACCTACCTCCCCCCAACCTACACTGCATTAATGTTGGATAATAGAGACATCACCAGCCAATATAATATAGTACTCTCCTGTGTGATGTAATTTATTCAGTGGGATTCCCCCAGTAAGAGACTACCCTCAGAGACTGAGGACTAAAGGTAAGCATTAGTGTTGAGCGAGCATGCTCGGCCGATGCTCGGATCGGCTCGAGCATCGCTCTGCTCGGCACATGGCGGTACTCGTACGAGTACCGCATGTGCTCGCCCGCCATGTTCGGGTCTCCTCCCCGCACGTTTTGCGGCTGCTGCGCAGCCAATAAACGTGCAGGGAGGCTCTGACATCAGTGTAATGCCAGCAGCCATGTTGGCTGCTGGCATTACACTGATTGGCTGGCCAGAACCCGTGGTCGGGTGCTGTATAGCACCTGACCAGCGAATTCGGCTCAGTCTTAGCCAGGGAGAGATGAGGATAGGAAGGGAAAGTCAGTGTAGGGAGAAAAAAAGCAAATTTGTGAAAAAAAAAGAACCAAAAGTCCTTTTTAGGACTACTGTGTGTGGGGGCAGCAGTTTATTTTGTGTGTGTGTGTGTGTGGGGGGGGGGGGGGGAATTCATATATTCTGTTTAGTGTGCAAAGTTGCAGATTAGAGCACATTCTGTTTAGTGTGCAAAGTTGCAGATTAGAGCACATTCTGTTTAGTGTGCAAAGTTGCAGATTAGAGCACATTCTGTTTAGTGTGCAAAGTTGCAGATTAGAGCACATTCTGTTAAGTCTTCAAACTAAAATATCAAAGTCACATATTCCATTCAGTGTGCGTCACCGCAGTTTAGCAGCATATTCTGTGTACTCTGCACAGTTGCAGAATAGGAAGAAATACTGTTAAGTCTTCAAACTAAAATATCAAAGTCACATATTCCATTCAGTGTGCTTCGCCGCAGTTTAGCAGCCTATTCTGTGTACTCTGCACAGTTGCAGAATAGGAAGAAATACTGTTAAGTCTTCAAACTAAAATATCAAAGTCACATATTCCATTCAGTGTGCTTCGCCGCAGTTTAGCAGCCTATTCTGTGTACTCTGCACAGTTGCAGAATAGGAAGAAATACTGTTAAGTCTTCAAACTCAAATATCAAAGTCACATATTCCATTCAGTGTGCTTCGCCGCAGTTTAGCAGCCTATTCTGTGTACTCTGCACAGTTGCAGAATAGGAAGAAATACTGTTAAGTCTTCAAACTAAAATATCAAAGTCACATATTCCATTCAGTGTGCTTCGCCGCAGTTTAGCAGCCTATTCTGTGTACTCTGCACAGTTGCAGAATAGGAAGAAATACTGTTAAGTCTTCAAACTCAAATATCAAAGTCACATATTCCATTCAGTGTGCGTCACCGCAGTTTAGCAGCCTATTCTGTGTACTCTGCACAGTTGCAGAATAGGAAGAAATACTGTTAAGTCTTCAAACTCAAATATCAAAGTCACATATTCCATTCAGTGTGCGTCACCGCAGTTTAGCAGCCTATTCTGTGTACTCTGCACAGTTGCAGAATAGGAAGAAATACTGTTAAGTCTTCAAACTAAAATATCAAAGTCACATATTCCATTCAGTGTGCGTCACCGCAGTTTAGCAGCCTATTCTGTGTACTCTGCACAGTTGCAGAATAGGAAGAAATACTGTTAAGTCTTCAAACTCAAATATCAAAGTCACATATTCCGTGTAAGATGAAGAAGGCACGGGGTAAAAAGGGACGGGGAAGTGGACGTGATCCTGATAGTTCAGGGCGCGGGTCAGGACGCGGAGAAACTGTGCCTGGTGCCAGAGCACAAGAAAGAAAGACATCCACCATACCTAGCTTCATGTCTCATTTTACAGGGCGTCGCAGGACATCACTCTCGAGGTCCGACCACTGCGAACAGGTGGTCGGTTGGATGTCAGCTGATACTGCTTCCAGTCGGTTAAGCACCACCCTGTCTTCCACCAAGTCCACTCTCAGTAGCCAAGAGTCTGGTCAACAGAATCCTCACTCTGATCATCCTTCCTCCCACCATACACGGTCTGGTCAAAGAAGTGATCCCACACTGGGATATAGTGAGGAGCTCGTCTCATCACCAATCCTTCATTTGACCCTCTCTCCAAGCACGCTTGCAGAGGAACATGACATCTTGTGCCCTGATTCACAACCTCTAGAGGGTACCCAATCACAAGAAGATGACAGATGTGAACGGCATTTAAGGTCAAAGGAAGTAGTGCATGATGATGATGATGATGAGACACAGTTGCCATTAAATCAACCACTATTACTGTCTCAAGACCTTGTTGAGGAGAATGTTATACAGTTGTCAATGACTGAGTATGTGGTGGGATCAAGACATGAGGAGGATGATCAGAGTGAGGAAGTGGAGGAGGACTTGGTGGACGATGAGGTGACTGACCCCACCTGGGAAGGTGTAGAGCCGAGCGATGACAGCAGTCCTGAGGGTGAGCCATCTGCACCACCGCAACAGGCTGGAAGAGGCAGTGGTGTGGCTACAGAAAGAAGGCGGACCGCACCAAACCGGCCCGCAAATGTTCCACGGAGCACCCCCTTGCGTAAATCTCCCTTGCCAAGGGGTAGGTGTTCCGCGGTATGGCGTTTTTTTAAGGAAAGTGCGGACGACAAAAGAATTGTAGTTTGCAACCTGTGCCACACCAGAATGAGCCGAGGCATGAACACTAGAAACCTCACCACCACCAGCATGATCCGACACATGGCATCCAAGCACCGTAATAAGTGGGAGGAACGCCTGGATCGCCCATCTGTGTCTGCAGGCCACACCACTGCCTCCTCTTCCCCTGTTTTCGGTGCCGGCCAATCGCCTGTCGAAGGCGCAGGCCCGCATACCTCCCGCCCTGCACCTGTACCATCTGAAGCACCATCAGTGACCACATCCACTTCCCTGTCCCAGCACAGCGTCCAAATGTCGTTACCCCAGGCATTTGAGCGCAAGCGAAAATACCCAGCCACCCACCCACAGGCCATAGCACTAACCTCACACCTTTCCAAATTACTGGCCATCGAAATGCTGCCATTTAGGCTTGTGGACACTGAGTCTTTCCGCAGCCTGATGGCAGCAGCTGTCCCTCGGTACGCGGTCCCCAGCCGCCACTACTTTTCCCGGTGTGCCATCCCCGCATTACACCACCATGTGTCCCGTAACATCACCCGTGCCCTGACCAACGCAGTTACTGGGAAGGTCCACTTAACGACTGACACATGGACAAGTGCTTGTGGCCAGGGACGCTACATTTCCCTGACGGCACACTGGGTGAATGTCGTGGAGGCTGGGAGCGACTCGGACCCTGGGATGGCACGGGTGATACCCACGCCGAGGATTGCGGGCCCTACCTCCATCAGGGTTTCCGCCAGCACCTACGTTATTGGCTCCTCCTCCTCCGTTTCCACCTCCGAATTCTCTACACGCAGCGCCACTCCCCCATCAGCCAGTAGCTTGAAGCAGTGTAGCACTGCAGTGGGGAAGCGTCAACAGGCCGTGCTGAAGCTGATCTGCCTTGGGGACAAACAGCACACGGCCTCAGAGCTGTTGCAGGGGATTAGTCACCAGACCGAGCAGTGGCTCTCGCCACTCAACCTGCAACCAGGCATGGTTGTGTGTGATAATAGGCGTAACTTGGTGGCGGCTTTGGAGCTCGGCAAGCTCACACACGTACCATGCCTAGTGCATGTATTTAATTTAGTGGTTCAGCGATTTCTAAAAACCTACCCCAATGTGCATGATCTCTTGTGTGCACATTTCCGTAAGTCATCTACAGCTTCGGCCGGCCTGTTGAAGCTGCAGCAGCGCTTACAATTGCCAGCTCACCGGCTGCTGTGTGACGTGAGCACGCGCTGGAACTCCACCTTCCACATGTTGGCCCGGCTTTGTGAGCAGCAGAGGGCAGTAGTGGAGTACCAGCTGTTACACGGTCGTCGCCTCTCCGTTCAACTTCCTGTAATCAGAAGTGAGGAGTGGGAATGGATGTCAGACCTCTGTGAGGTTTTACGCAATTTTGAGGAATCGACACAGATGGTGAGCGGCGATAACGCTATTATCAGTGTAACCATCCCACTTCTGTGTCTACTGAAACGCTCGCTGCTCACAATTAAAACTGACGCTTTGCATGTGGAAGAGGTGGAAATGCGGGAGGAAGAGCTTACACAAGGTGATAGCCAGAGCACCCTCACTTCGTCTTCTCAGCGACAATTGGAGGAGGCGGAGGAGGAGGAGGAGGAGGAGGAAGACACGGTTGCCTCCGCTACAGAGGGTAGCCATGGAACTTTAGTTCCATCTCTTCAGCGTGGGTGGGCAGAAGAGGAGGAAGAGGATGAGGAGATTGAGAGTCATCCTCCTGGTGAGGACAGCGAAATCTTGACTGTTGGTACTCTGGCACACATGGCTGACTTTATGTTAGGCTGCCTTTCCCGTGACCCACGCGTTATACGCATTTTAGACAACACGGATTACTGGGTGTTCACTAGTGTTGAGCGAGCACCCGGATGCTCGGGTGCTCGGGTGCTCGGGTGCTCTGACCGAGCACCCCCTGAGGCTCGAGTGCTCGGCCGAGCACCCGAGCCCCATTGGAATGAATGGGGCGACACCAGGCACCCCCTGCTCTGATGAGGGGAGGGTGCCTGGTCAATGCCCCCTTCATCTCCGCTATGCCCCCTTCATCTCCGAATGCCCCCTTCAGCTCCGCAATGTCCCCCTTCAGCTCCGCTATGCCCGTCTTCCACAATGTGCCCCTTCATCTCCGCTATGCCCCTCTTCCACAATGTGCCCCTTCATCTCCGCTATGCCCCTCTTCCACAATGTCCCCCTTCATCTCCTCTATGCCATAGAGGAGATGAAGGGGGACATTGTGGAAGAGGGGCATAGCGGAGATGAAGGGGCACATTGTGGAAGAGGGGCATAGCGGAGATGAAGGGGCACATTGTGGAAGACGGGCATAGCGGAGATGAAGGGGGACATTGTGGAAGAGGGGCATAGAGTCTATGCCCCTCTTCCACAATGTCCCCCTTCATCTCCGCAATGCCCCCTTCATCTCCGCAATGCCCCCGTACCTCAAGTCCCTGGTGGTCCAGCGGAGCGTCTTGTGATCTGTGCCTCTTCCGGCACAGATCCCCGCCACCCGAACATGGCGGGAGAGCACATGGCGGTACTCGACGAGTACCGACATGTGCCGAGCAGAGCGATGCTCGAGCCGATCCGAGCATCGGCCGAGCACGCTCGCTCATCACTAGTGTTCACCCTTCTGGACCCCCGCTACAAAGAGAATTTCTCATCTCTCATTCCTCCGGTGGAGAGGACAAGCAAAATGGTGCAATACCAGAAGGTTCTTGTCGAAAAATTGCTCCAAAATTTTCCATCTGACAACGCTGGCGGCAGAGTACGTGCTACCTTGGCCAACCGAGAAGGGGAGAAAAGGGGAGCACACAGCAGTTCCGAGAAAGGCAGGGCAACACTCTCCAAGGCGTGGGACACCTTCATGACACCCCGCCAGCACCCTCACCCTGATGCGCAGCCTAGTGTCACAAGGAGGGAAAAGTTTTGGAAGATGGTGAAGGAGTATGTAGCAGACCGTGTCAGCGTCCTCAATGATCCCTCTGTGCCTTACAACTACTGGGTGTCCAAGCTGGACACGTGGTATGAACTGGCACTCTACGCCTTGGAGGTGCTGGCCTGCCCTGCCGCCAGCGTTCTGTCTGAGCGGGTATTTAGTGCTGCTGGTGGCATCATAACAGATAAGCGTATCCGCCTTTCCACCGACAATGCTGATAGGTTGACACTTATAAAAATGAACAAGGCCTGGATTTCCCCTGACTTCTCCACTCCACTGGAGGAAAGCCCCGGGGGAACATAAACTCACTTTATATATGTTATTTACAATGATGGGAATACTCTGTATTCCCATTCACCCCTTCCACCCAAAAAACGGGTATATGGTTGACTCTTAATCTTCTCATCCTCCTCCTCCTCTTCCATATGCCCTGTGATATAATTTTTATATAGGGCCAGCTCACCAGCGGGCCCTGTGATATAATTTTTATATAGGGCCAGCTCACCAGCGGGCCCTGTTTGACAACTTTTTGTATAGGTCAGCTCACCAGCGGGCCTTCTCATATAATGTTTTATTGGGTCAGCTCTCTAGCGGGCCCTCTCATATAATGTTTTATAGCGTCAGCTCACTAGCGGGCCTTCGCATATAATGTTTAGGATGGTCAGCTCCGCAGCAGACCCTCACCCATAATGTTTTAGATGGTCGGCTCAGCGCACGTTTCCCTCTTAATCATGGCCCCAGTTCAGAAAAATCGAGGAAATTTTTGGGAGAATTTGCCTTTGCGCACGTTTCCCTCTTAATCATGGCCTCAGTTCAGAAAAATCTAGGAAATTTTTGGGAGAATTTGCCTCTGCGCACGTTTCCCTCTTAATCATGGCCTCAGTTCAGAAAAATCGAGGAAATTTTTGGGAGAATTTGCAGATGATATACAAGTAAATATACAGCAAATACTGTTTGGTAACAATTTTTCGCCTAAAGTCGTTTTTATTTTCCTTTTTGTGTGTTTTACGGTCAGTCTGTAGAAATGGCGTACTACGGGTGAAAGATCGTTCCCAGCAGCGATGTTGGAGTCCAAGATGCATCCAGACATCCTCCCTATGCTGTCCCTGAACCATTTCTGTGGTGTTTCCATCCTTTTCTGCCCTTTTCCTATGGACCAGGCACCCTCCCCTCATCAGAGCAGGGGGTGCCTGGTGTAATGCTCGAGTCCTCCCATTGACTTCAATGGGGCTCGGGTGCTCGGCCGAGCACTCGAGCCTCCGGGGGCGCTCGGTCAGAGCACCCGAACACCCGAGCATTGGGGTGCTCGCTCATCACTAGTAAGCATCAGTCCGCTGTAGTAACTCTTTCATGGCGGGATTTCAGAGGATGCCTAGCAGTTTCAGACAATCTTCTAAAGATATTGGCATCCATGTCCTTAGCAGCAAAGTAGTTGAAACTGAAGGAGGACAGAGTCCAAAAAGAGGACATATGTAACCTTGTGTTAATGCCAGAAGATATTTACTAGAAATGTTTGCTATTTGTCAGTGGAGTGTAGCACACTGTATGCATATTGCCTAATACTTTGATGACTGCAGTCTTGGGTTGGATTCTGCTGCACGGTATATTTTTATGACTGGATTTTATCTAATAGATTCCCATTGTAATCTATTGGTGATAAGTTTATCATCTGCAATTGAATCCAGCCATTTTCAGGAAAAAGTCATAAGATACTCCTCAGCCAAGATTAACACGCACTTGGAGGCTGGAGCTGAACGAACAGGAGGAATTCTGGAGCAACCCAACTGCACCATAGGTGACATAAGAATTCCCCTAATTCCCATTGACTTATTTGGGGCTTTTAACCCATTTAAAACTGGAGTTTTTAAGGTGCAATTGATTGGCTCCAGAATTACTCCAACACATCAGCCTCACTATGAAGCAATGCTTTTCACACACCTTTGGTACTCTCCTGAAGAAGGGAAAAGTAAACCCTACTTGAACTAAAAAATTGGTATTTGTCCCGAGTAAGTTGCTCAGGGGTTAATAGTCACTCTGTCACAAGGCCAATCCCACACTGCCCTGCTGTCTATTGGAAAGTTGCCTCCATTATCTGCCTTTGATTCGCAGCTTGTGCTATGGGATCTGGGACTGACATCTCAAGCCTCCATCAACCCGTGAGCCTGCTGAGATCCAATATTACATTGGGGTAAGTATTAACCTCTGAGCTACCGGAGCAACTTAGAATTAAACAGGGACCCATGGCCAATCTTTTAGCTAAATTAGGGTTTTAGGGTTTACTTTTTCTTTAATAGGCTCCTACTGTCATAATGGATACAGCTTGAAATAATGGCTGAAGAGAGCAGACCGCATCACAGGCAACAAATAAACAATCCCATTGATTTAAATGGGGATTTTTTACCTACTGAATGCTACAGAGGTTTCCCTGAGCAATCAAGGGGTTAAAAGAGTCATTTAAATCAATTAATATTTTTATTTATTCCTTATGGTGTGGTTAGTTTGCTTCAGTATTTGCACCTTTCTTACTTATAGAATATGGCCCATAATTCTGCTTTTCCATAACATTTTACGGAACTTGCTCAAGTTCTTCATATACCCGCAGGCTCATTGTGTAACCAGTCCACCTGCAGAATTCATACAGATCTCACACTGCCAACTCTTCTTTTGGCCTCTTTTTAAACGTATTATTTTTTCCAGCAGTTACGCAAGTTCTGTGATGCAGTGAAGGTTCAGTTACTACATTCCATTTCCCTGAGAAGCATGGAAAGGAGATGTAAAATGCACAGACTCTCCTTCCTTAAAGTGGATCTATCACACATAGATATCTAATGCTCATCAGATGAGCATTTAGCGAAAAAGTTTAATATATTAGTCATTTTTGAAAAAAAACATTATCTATGCAAAAATTAAAGTTTAAAAGGTGCCCAGCAGCCTACTTACGCTTGCCACTGCGGCAAGCTGCTTGCTGCAAAGATGCTGCTCCTGTCCCACTACCCAGCATCCTCCGATGACAGAGGATGTCTGTCTCTAAACTGGAGCAATCTCATTGACTAGATATCGATCTCTGCCAATGAGATCGCTCCAGCTTAGAGAAAGAAAGCCTCCATCATTGGAGGATGCTGGGTAGTGGGATGGGAGCAGAGGCAGTGCTGCAAGCAGGAAGTAGGCTTTTGGGCACGTTTTAAACTTGAATTTTTGTGCAGATAACATTTTTTTTTTTCAAAAATGACTAACATATTAAACTTTTTCACTAAATGCTCTGTCTAATGAGCATTAGATATCTATATGTGATAGATCCACTTTAAAGGAGCAATAACACAAAAAAAATTATGTGAAATATGCACAAATACCCTGTACTTCATGCTAACATCTGTAAAACAATGAGGCCTAAATGTAGTCTCACATGAGCTCTGTAGTGACAGCCATTCTTTGCATTTTCCAGGGCTCCCTGATACCCATTACCTAACAATCCTGAGTCAAGATAGGTATCTCAGAATAGATAGTGTCTTATATTGTCTTTAAATGACCTGAGATAAGATAACAACCTTTCTGAATAATAAATAAATAAATGCACGAATTAATTCATTAACATAATTAGCTCTTGCTTTCCTCTTATTACAAACAGCATAAACTATCCATCTACACGTATTAAATAAAGCAAGATAAGGATTTGATTTCAGGAATCTAACACATACAAGTTCTTCTCAGTACTTGAGGCTCATTGTGTAACCAGTCCATCCACGGAATCCATACAGATCTCACACTGTCACCTCTTCTTTGTGTCTCTTTTTACTTCCTTGTTATTACTTTGTCTAACAGTTACACAAGTTTCGTCTATACAGTGAAGGTACAATTACTACATTATCATTTCCTTGAGAAACATGAAAAGTGATGCAGTTCGGATATGTAACATGCACAGAGTCTCTTTCCTTAAAGGAACACAAAAACCTATGATCTGGGATTAAACTTAAAGGGATAGTAATGTTCACAAAAAAGCAGCTCCAATTAAAGGGTTAGTAATTTCTTGTATTAATAAAAAGTATTATAGTAATAATGGACTTGATGGACACGTCTTTTTTCAGCCTCATCAACTATGTTACTATGTATGTATGTAAGTCCAGCCCATGCCAAATACACCCCTGTTGATCCAGAAGATGCCAAAAAACCCTCTGGAGCAATTTCTAATTTAACCCCAAGTGGGTAAATTTCAAGGCTCCAAATGGCAGTCAGATAGTTCCCTGGATCAACATCCTATCTGCTTTGAAGCCATCTGTCATAATTGCAATATTGTTCTGTGCTAGATAGGCATCCATTGCTTTTTAGAAAGCAGTTGCATTATCTGCAAGTACAATATGCCAAGGCAAAGAATTCTATAGCTTTACCACCCTTACTGTAAAGCAGTGGTTCTCAATCCGTGCCCTCAGTGGCCACTAACAGACCAGGATTTGAGGATTTCTTTGTGAAAGCACAGATGACTTAATCAATGTGAATGAGCCTCTGATCAACACACTTGTGCTCTAGCAGGGGAATTCCTAAGTCCTGGCTTGTTAGTGGCCACTGAGAGCACGGGTTGAGAACCCCTGCTGTAAAGAATCCCTGCACTTGTTTTCGTTGAAAGCGCCTTTCCTCTAGCCTTAATGGATGACCTCTTGTTCTTAGCTCAGGTCTTTGCGTAAATAATTAATTGGCTAGTTCTTTGTATTGACCTTGAATGTAATTGTAAATGGTAATCATATCACCCCTTAGACGTCTCTTCTCTAGTGTAAACAAACCCAGTTTGGCTAGTCTCTCTTTATAACTCAGATCCTCCAATCCCTTTATCAGTTTTGCAACATGTCTCTGTATCTTTTCCAGTTCAACAATGTGTTTTTTAAGAACTGGAGCCCAAAATTGTACTCTATATTCTAGATAAGGCCTAACCAAGGATTTATGCAGCCTAGTACCCTATTTGTTCATTCAGTAGCTGAGTGACTCTGCACACTGCTGTGAAGTCTATTGTCTATCAGCACTCCTAAAATTTTCTCTAATAAGGATTCCCCAAGTTGTTTCCCATTTAGTGTATATGTAGTAAGTTTGTTTCTACAGCCCAAATGTATAACCTTACATTAATCTACATTAAATGTCATCTGCCACTTTTCTGCCCATTCACTCAGTTCAGCTAAATCCTTCAGCAGAGAAAAAAACATCCAGCTCTGTATGTATTTCCTTGCACAGCTAAGTGTCATTAGCAAAGACTAAGAAGCTACTTTCAATTCCCACTTATAGATCATTAATAAACAAATTAAAAAGAAATGGGTCCAGGACCGAACTCTGCGGAAACCCAATTATAACTTTAGACCAGCTTGAAAAGGTTCCATTTACAACAACTCTCTGCCATCTATCATTTAACTAGTAATCTAGTAATCTATGTACAGATATCACCTCTCAAACCGAAGCTACATCAACAGCAAGTCCATTGTCCAAATTACTACTTACTCTTTCATAAAATGCAAGTTAATTAGTCTGACATAACCTATTCTTCATAAAACAATGCTAACTCCTACTTATAATATTGTCTTCACTTAGTTCTGAATAGTCGGTTAGTAGCCCTTCTAATATCTTACCCACTATGGAAGTCAAGCTCACAGGTCTATAATTTCTTGGTTTGTGCAGCCTAGTACCCTTGCAGCAGCTGAGTGACTCTGCACACTGCTGTAAAGTCTATTGTCTATCAGCACTCCTAAAACTTTCTCTAATGAGGATTCCCCGAGTTGTTTCCCATTTAGTGTACATGTAGCAAGTTTGTTTCTACAGCCCAAATGCATAACCTTAAATTTATCTACATTAAATGTCATCTGCCACTTTACTGCCCATTCACTCAGTTTATCTAAATCATTCTACAGTGAAAAAACATCCAGCTCTTTACGTATTTCCTTACATAACTTAGTGTCATCAGCAAAGATTGAGATGCTACTTTCAATTCCCAATTCTAGATAATTAATAAACAAATTAAAAAGCAATGGGCCCAGGACTGAACCCTGCAGAACCCCACTTATAAATTTAGACCAATTTGAAAAGGTTCCATTTACAACAACTCTCTGCCATCTATCATTTAACCAGTTCTCAATCCACGTACAGATAACACCGCCCAAACCGAAGCCTTTTAATTTATGCAATAACCTGTTGTGAGGCACTGTATCAAAGGTTTTTGCAAAATCCAAGTATACTACATCTACATCGATTCCCCTGTCCAAATTACTACTTACTCTTTCATAAAATACAAGTAAATTAGTCTGAAATTATCTATTCTTCATGAAACCATGCTGATTTCTACTAATAATAGTGTTTAACTTCACATAGTTCTGAATAGTGTCAGTTAGTAACCCTTCTAGTATCTTACCCACTATGGAAGTCAAGCTCACAGGTCTATAATTTCCTGGTTTGGATCTTGCTCCCTTTTTAAACAATAGAACTACATCAGCTTTCCTCCAATCACAGGGCACTATGCTTGATAAAAATGAATCAATAAATATTAAGTATTATGGTCTTGCTATTACTGAGCTAAGTTCCTTAAGTACTCATAATTGTAGCTTTCTTTGTATATACTGAAGCAAATAATGTATTTGGGGTGTGAGCCATAGCCTTATCCTTACTAATCAGTTCACCTGTCTCAGTCCTATGAGGACAAATATCAGCCTTAACTTTTTTTATTAATATACGTGTAGAATTGTTTAGGGTTTTTCCTTGCTCTCCTTAGCAATATTTCTCTCATTTTCAATTTTAGCTAGCTTAATTGCTTTGCAGATTTTATTACATTTTTTATATTTTTTTAAAATGGTGCATCTGACCGGTTGACTTAAACACTTTGAAAGCCTGTTTTTTATTTCTCATTTCTCTGCAAACCTCATTATTAAGCCAGATTGGTTTCCCTTTACTCCTCTTGTGCTTCTTCCCCAATGGTATATATTGACGTGTATATTTGTCTAAGAGCATTTTAAATACATTCCATGATTATTGTGCATTTTTATCTTTGAAAATTACATCCCACTGAATATCCTTTAATACTTCTTCTAGCTTTGAAGGATTAGCCTTTTTAAAATTGAATATTTTAGTTAAACCCTTGCTATTGGGTTTCTCATAACAAATTTCAAAGGATACCATATTGTGGTCACTGCTACCCAAATGTTCCCTTACTTGTACATTGTTTATCATGTCAGAATTGTTTGAGAGCACTGGGTCAAGCAAGGCCTCTTTTCTAGTTGCTTCCTCTACTAGCTGGGAAATAAAATTATCATTTATTATACGTAAAAAAATGAATTCCCTTTGTTGTGCCAGAAGTCATATTGCTCCAGTCAATTTCAGGATAATTGAAATCTCCCATTGCTGACCTAGAAGCCTTTTCCATTTGCAGTAAAAGTGGGGCTTCCTCCAACTCCCCAATATTAGGTGGCTTGTAGCAAATCCCCACTAACATTGTTTTATTATGTGTGCCCTCAGTGTGTATTTCAACCCACAAGGCCTCTGCCTTTTCATTGGACCCTTAATTTATATATTCCCTTAATCTAGGTTTTAAGGCATGCTTTACATATAGACATACCCCTCCTCCCCTTTTATTAACCCTATCCCTCCTAAAAAGTGAATAACCCTCTAGATTGACTGCTAAGTCATATGTATCATCTAACCAGGTTTCAAACACACCAATCAGATCATACTGCTCATGTGTTGCAATCATTTCTAGTTCCCCCATCTTACCAGCCAGAGTATGAGCATTTGCATGGATACATTTCCTTCTTTGTCAAATGTATCTGCCTTTAATCAGGCTATAACAATGGCAACTCCCTATTAGATGATCTAGCCCATTCCCCCTCTCCACCCCCAAGTCCATTCTCTAATCCCATTTCCTCAATTATACTGCCTTCCCCATCCTGTGTTGCAGCACCCTCCCCCCCTTTCTAGTTTAAAGATTCCTCCAGCCCTTTAACCATCCTAACACCCATATCACGGTGCCCATGATTGGTGCTGTTCAGTGTCAGTCACTTGCTGAGTATCATGATTGGCTGTCTGTGATTAGCCCTCCTCACACAGCCTTCTTAAACCCAGGCTGAGCACTTCCAGGTTGCCCTTTCGTGGTGTTTCTGACTCCACTCTGCCTGACCTGCTTGTCAGGCTTCTGGGCCTGTACCTGCTGTACTTGCTGATCCTGTGTTCCAGTGTTCCTGTATGCTAGTGTTCCTGTGTTCCAGAGTTCCAGTGTTCCTGTGTTCCAGCACCTCGCGGGTTAATCTTACTGCGTTCCAGTGTTCCTGTGTTCCAGCACCTCGCGGGTTAATCTTACTGTGTTCCTGAATCTCCGGCTCCAGCCGTCGCTCTGGCGACATTGTTCTTCTCGCTGCTGATCATACTTTGTTGGTTTACTCCACTAAACCTGGTTGCAATATACATTGTTGGTCTCAGCGTGCAGACGCTGGTTTACTCCACTAAACCTGGTTGCAATATACATTGTTGGTCTCAGCGTGCGGACGCTGGTTTACTCCACTAAACCTGGTTGCGATATACATTGTTGGTCTCAGCGTGCGGACGCTGGGTTACTCCACTAAACCTGGTGGCGATATACATTGTTGGTCCCAGCGTGCGGACGCTGGTTTACTCCACTAAGCCTGGTTGCGATATACATTGTTGGTCCCAGCGTGCGGACGCTGGTTTACTCCACTAAATCTGGTTGCTATATACATTGTTGGTCCCAGCGTGCGTACGCTGGTTTACTCCACTAAACTGGTTGCGAGATACATTATTGGCTCCAGCGTGCAGACGCTGGTTTGCTCCACTAAACCTGGTTGCGATATACATTGTTGGTTCCAGCGTGCGGTCGCTGGTTTGCTCCATTAAACCTGGTGGCGCTATTACCATTAGTCCCAACGTGCGGACCTTGGTTTGCTCCTGAACATCCAGTACTGTGGTCAGTCGCTGTCCATTTCCTTGCAGTTGTCTGAGTATCCCTAGCAATAGACTCCTGCAGAGTAAGACCTCTATACTTATGCTCTATGCTGTCTTACTCACCTGACAGCTGGTCTACTCGCTCAGGCTGCCCTGCCCGGTATTGGTGAGGCCGGTAGAACCTTGACGATACCATCCTGTAGGTTGCCTCACCCGGTATTGCCAGGGCCGGTAGAGCCTACTCCAGTACTCCTTTGGGCTGCCCTGCCCGGTATTGGTAAGGCCGGTAGAACCTTGTAATTCACCATCTTTAAGGTTGCCTTACCCGGTATTGGCAGGGCCGGTAGAGCCTACATTCAGCATTCCGTGGGGGCTGCCTTGCCCGGTATTGGTAAGGCCGGTAGAACCAGTATATGTCATCTCACGGTTGCCTTACCCGGTATAGGCAAGGCCGGTAGAGCCTGTCATTAAAACTGTCACTTGGGTTGCCTTGCCCGGTATTTAGGCAAGGCCGGTAGAACCTATTATATGTTATATTACTGTTGTATTGTTATGTATGTTTACCCTACGGGACTGCCTTTAACTTTTAATAAAGTTAAGTTATTTTACCAAACCTTAAGTCTGAGAGTCTTCAAATCCGTGACAGTACGAAAGGGCCATGACCTCAGACACTAAGAGTGACGGTAACGCACAGAATATCCATTGGACGATGGATATGCACAAGCAACGTTTGGATCAGCTAGCGGTTGCTATCCAAACTATTCTTGAACGCACGGTACTTGCGGATAAGTCCGGTGCTAACCCGGTGGTCCCGCCAATTCCGACACCGGAGAATGAGTCTAAGCCCTCAGGAGCCGCAGTCAAAGCGTTAACAGCTTCTGCACCCTTGCCGCTGAGATATGACGGGGACCCTCAATAATGCAGAGGGTTTATTAATCAACTTGAAATATTTATGGAATTGACGGCACACGCATTTCCTAGTGATCGCAGCAAGGTTGGGTTCATGATATCCCTGCTGACTGGCAGAGCATTGGCCTGGGCCAACCCACTTTGGGAAAACGCTAAACCTTGCACAAAGAATTTCTGTGATTTTGTGCAATCCTTTCGGAGAGTATTTGAGCCTCCTGGTAGAACTACCTCTGCTGCTAAACGTCTCATGGAGATACAACAGGGCAGGCGCACGGTTGGCGATTATGCCATTGAATTCCGCACCTTGGCAGCAGAGGTAGGGTGGAATAATGAGGCCCTGTTGGCAGCCTTTGCTGAAGGATTGAGTGACCAGATTAAAGATGAGATTGCAGCAAAAGAGTTACCTACTGACCTAGACGATTATATTGAATACGTGATTCTAATTGACTCCAGAATACGTGAAAGATTAACCGCCAAAGAGCGACGAGTACGGTTAAAGAATAATGGGTCCAGTAGCATATTTTGCCCACCCAACCCTCCCTCTGCATCCAAACCTAGTGAACCTATTTCGGAACCAAGTGAACCTATGCAGGTGGGTTTCACTAGGTTAACTAAGGAGCAGAGAAGGTATCGCAAGACACAAGGATTATGTCTGTACTGCGGTAAAGATGGTCACCTGTTAAGATCTTGTCCGGTACGTCTGGGAAACGAACACACCTAGGGTACCTTGGGGGACAGGCCCTAGGTGGTGTCCAATCGTCCCCATTGTTGGACACACTTAAACCCACCATACAGGTGGTATTGTCATGGGCACAACGCTCGGTTGAGGTTTTGGCCTTGGTTGATTCTGGTGCAGCTGGGTATTTTATGGACAATACCTTTGCTGAATTGCATGGGGTACCACGGATTCAGAGAGAAACCCCTCTTGCTATTGAAGCAATTGATGGCAGACCTTTGGAACCCGCCCAAGTTACTTTTGAAACAATGCCCTTGTCCATGACTACTGGGGCTCTTCACAAGGAAGAGCAGCAGTTCCAATTGATTAATTCTCCTCACCATGCTGTGATTTTGGGCTTTCCTTGGTTACAGTTGCACAACCCACAATTTGATTGGCAGAAATGTGAGATTGCTGCTTGGTCTCAGTTCTGTATGGATAAGTGCGTTACCCATCCTGTTAAGGTCTTGTGCACCTCCCCTTCACTACCTGATGCCTACCAGCAGTTTAGCGACGTTTTCAGTAAGGGACAGGCTGGCACCCTACCTCAGCACAGACCATACGATTGTCGCATAGAACTGAGTCCTGGAGCAGTACCACCGAGGGGACGCACGTATCCATTGTCTTGTGAGGAGAACCAAGCTATGGAGGAATACATAGCAGATGCCCTCAGTAGAGGGATCATAAGGAAATCTACTTCTCCGGCCGGTGCCGGGTTCTTTTTTGTTAAGAAAAACAGTGGCGAACTGCGACCTTGCATAGACTATCGTGGGCTGAATAAGCTGAAGGCAAAAAATGCCTACCCAATACCACTCATCACCGAGCTGTTTGATAGACTTAAGGGGTCCTCGATTTTCACCAAATTGGACCTAAGGGCAGCCTACAATTTGATACATATCAGAGCCGGTGATGAGTGGAAAACTGCCTTCAATACGAGATCTGGGCATTATGAATACCTAGTCATGCCATTTGGTCTATGTAATGCTCCTGCAGTATTTCAGGAACTGATCAATGACGTTCTTAGAGATATGTTACAATGTTGTAGTCTATCTTGACGACATACTTATCCACTCCAAAGACCTGTTACAACACATCAAGGATGTGTCTGAAGTCTTGCTGCACTTACGAAAAAATAAATTATTCTGTAAACTGGAGAAATGCGAGTTCCACAAAACCAGTGTACCGTTTCTGGGGTTTATAATTGGCAAAGACAGCATTGCCATGGATAAAGAGAAATTGACGGCAGTCTTACAATGGCCTAAACCCAAGAGCCTCAAAGCCATCCAATGATTTCTGTGCTTCGCCAATTATTACAGGAAGTTTATTAAAAACTTCTCCTCTATTGTGAAACCTCTGTCTGACCTCACGCACAAGGGCGCTAACCCATCCCTCTGGCCGGTGGCTGCTGAAGAGGCCTTTGAGAAGTTGAAGGTAGCCTTTGCTGAAGCGCCTGTGTTGTCCCACCCTAATCCAATACTCCCCTTTACTTTGGAAGTTGATGCCTCAGATATTGGGGTCGGGGCGGTGCTCTCTCAGCGACAGGTTAAAGGCGGTACACTCAGACC
The DNA here is from genome assembly GCA_037306005.1 of Rhinophrynus dorsalis. Taxonomy (NCBI): domain Eukaryota; kingdom Metazoa; phylum Chordata; class Amphibia; order Anura; family Rhinophrynidae; genus Rhinophrynus; species Rhinophrynus dorsalis. Next base: position 481,310,162 of record CM074721.1, on the reverse strand, counting down.
CTGTGGATTCTTTTAAAAAAACTGACTAGTGCTCAAAGTCATTACGAGATTGGTGATCGAGAATTACTGGCCATTATCCTCGCTCTCAAAGAATGGCGTAATTTACTTGAAGGCACAAAAAAAAACCATTTTGATTCTAACTGATCACAAGAATCTGACGTATCTTTCTGAGGCCAAGAGATTGTCTTCTCGCCAGGCCAGATGGGCACTGTTTCTATCCCGATTCAATTTCATTGTATCATACCTGCCAGGATCAAAGAATGTTAGGGCTGTTGTTCTGTCTAGACAATTTGAAGCAGAAGTTGACAGAGAAGAGGTACCAGCCCCTATCATTCAACCCGATCGAATATTGGCTACCATACGTACTAGTATTACTTCACCACTAGGGGAGGAGATTTTGGCATCCCAAGCCTCTGCTCCTCATGAAACTCCAGTGGGCAAATGTTTTGTTGCTGAGCCATTCTGTACTCGATTACTTGAGACCTACCAGTCCTCTAAGGCTGCGGGACATATTGGTAGGGATCAATTGTTCTGGTCTCTCTCTCAGCTATTTTGGTGGCCTTCTATGAGAGCAGATTGTGCCAATTTTACGAATGCCTGTGCCACCTGTGCCCGTGCCAAAACTCTTAGACATCTCCCTGTGGGCTTGCTTCAGCCGGTGCCTAATGGTGAACGCCCTTGGTCTCACGTCTCTATCGACTTTATGGGAGAATTGCCCAGGTCTAGAGGGTACTCCTTCATATTGATGGTGGTAGACAGGTTCTCTAAAATGGCACACTTCGTACCCCTCCGTGGCCTTCCTTCAGCCAAGGAACTGGCAATGGTATTCGCTCGAGAAGTATTTCGGTTACATGGAGTACCCAGGGTGCTGGTGTCTGACAGGGGGAGCCAGTTTGTGTCCAGATTCTGGAGGGCATTTTGCGAACAGATGGGCATACAGCTATCATTTTCCTCGGCATATCATCCCCAGACTAACGGGGCCGCTGAGAGGGCCAATCAAGGATTGGAACAGTTTCTGCGATGTTTTGTGACTGACCATCATGATAATTGGGCCGACTTGTTGCCTTGGGCAGAGTTCACCAGGAACTGCGCAGTTAATTCTTCCTCCGGGAGCTCTGCGTTTTTGATCAATTATGGGTTCCAACCCTGTCTGCTCCCGGATTCCTTTCAATCACAGCAGATTCCAGCTCTGGATGAGCATATAGAGCAACTCTGTTCCACATGGGCACAAGTTCAGAGGGCATTGGGCCAGTCTTTTCAGCTACATCAGCGTCATGCCAATCGCAGAAGGCTTCCAGCGGTTTCCTTCCGAGTCGGGGATAGAGTATGGCTGTCCTCCAAGAATCTAAAGCTCAAGGTCCCATCTAATAAGCTGGCACTTCGGTTCATTGGTCCGTACAAGATCATTCGCAAAATTAACCCTGTTTCCAATGCCTTGGAATTACCTGCTTCTATGCGCATTCATAATGTATTCCATGTGTCTCTCCTTAAACCTCTGGTTTGTAACCATTATACTATCACACCTGCGAGGCCAGGTCCTGTTGAAGTCGAGAGGCAGGAGGAGTATGAAGTACAAAACATTATTGATTCCCGCAGAGGTAGAGGAGGGGTACAGTATCTGGTGCATTGGAAAGGTTATGGTCCTGAGGATCATTCCTGGGTAGACAGTAAGGACCTTCATGCACCCAAGTTACTACGAATATTTCATGCCAAATAGCCTCAGAAGCCTAGACCCTACTCTGGGAGAGGGGGTCTTTGAAAGGGGGGTACTATCACGGTGCCCGTGATTGGTGCTGTTCAGTGTCAGTCACTTGCTGAGTATCATGATTGGCTGTCTGTGATTAGCCCTCCTCACACAGCCTTTTTAAACCCAGGCTGAGCACTTCCAGGTTGCCCTTTCATGGTGTTTCTGACTCCACTCTGCCTGACCTGCTTGTCAGGCTTCTGGGCCTGTACCTGCTGTACTTGCTGATCCTGTGTTCCAGTGTTCCTGTATGCTAGTGTTCCTGTGTTCCAGAGATCCAGTGTTCCTGTGTTCCAGCACCTCGCGGGTTAATCTTACTGAGTTCCAGTGTTCCAGCACCTCGCGGGTTAATCTTACTGTGTTCCTGAATCTCCGGCTCCAGCCGTCGCTCTGGCGACATTGTTCTTCTCGCTGCTGATCATACTTTGTTGGTTTACTCCACTAAACCTGGTTGCGATATACATTGTTGGTCCCAGCGTGCGGACGCTGGTTTACTCCACTAAACCTGGTTGTGATATACATTGTTGGTCCCAGCGTGCGGACGCTGGTTTACTCCACTAAACCTGGTTGCGATATACATTGTTGGTCTCAGCGTGCGGACGCTGGTTTACTCCACTAAACCTGGTTGCGATATACATTGTTGGTCTCAGCGTGTGGACGCTGGGTTACTCCACTAAACCTGGTGGCATTATACATTGTTGGTCCCAGCGTGCGGACGCTGGGTTACTCCACTAAGCCTGGTTGCGATATACATTGTTGGTCCCAGCGTGCGGATGCTGGTTTACTCCACTAAACCTGGTTGCTATATACATTGTTGGTCCCAGCGTGCGTACGCTGGTTTACTCCACTAAACTGGTTGCGAGATACATTATTGGCTCCAGCATGCGGACGCTGGTTTGCTCCACTAAACCTGGTTGCGATATACGTTGTTGGTTCCAGCGTGCGGTCGCTGGTTTGCTCCATTAAACCTGGTGGCGCTATTACCATTAGTCCCAACGTGCGGACCTTGGTTTGCTCCTGAACATCCAGTACTGTGGTCAGTCGCTGTCCACTTCCTTGCAGTTGTCTGAGTATCCCTAGCAATAGACTCCTGCTGAGTAAGACCTCTATACTTATGCTCTATGCTGCCTTAGTCACCTGACAGCTGGTCTACTCGCTCAGGCTGCCCTGCCCGGTATTGGTGAGGCCGGTAGAACCTTGACGATACCATCCTGTAGGTTGCCTCACCCGGTATTGGCAGGGCCGGTAAAGCCTACTCCAGTACTCCTTTGGGCTGCCCTGCCTGGTATTGGTAAGGCCGGTAGAACCTTGTAATTCACCATCTTTAAGGTTGCCTTACCCGGTATTGGCAGGGCCAGTAGAGCCTACATTCAGCATTCCGTGGGGGCTGCCTTGCCCGGTATTGGTAAGGCCGGTAGAACCGGTATATGTCATCTCACGGTTGCCTTACCCGGTATAGGCAAGGCCGGTAGAGCCTGTCATTAAAACTGTCACTTGGGTTGGCTTGCCCGGTATTTAGGCAAGGCCGGTAGAACCTATTATATGTTATATTACTGTTGTATTGTTATGTATGTTTACCCTACGGGGACTGCCTTTAACTTTTAATAAAATTAAGTTATTTTACCAAACCTTAAGTCTGAGAGTCTTCAAATCCGTGACAACCCAGCACCGTGGCCCCCTTCCACTAAGGTGCAATCCATCATGACTATAAAGATTGTCCCCAAGTGAAAAGGCTGCCCAGTGTTCTAGGAAACCAAACCCCTCCTGCTTACACCAAGTCTTTAGCCACACATTTAACTCCCTAATTTCCTGTTGCCTTTCTAATGTAGCATGTGGCACAGGTAGTATTTCAGAAAATACTACCTTAGAGGTCCTCTGCTTAAGCTTATATCCCAAGTCCCTGAAATCCTTCTTAATGGACCTCCATTTTCCACTGACTGTCATTAGTAACAACATGTACCATGACAACCGAGTCATGCCCAGCCCCTCCAAACAATCTATCAACCCGATTACCCACATGTCGGATCTGAGCTCCCGGGAGACAGCAAACTGTACGATTCTAGCAATCCTGGAGACAGATTACCCTGTCTGTCTTCCTAATGATAGAATCCCCTACCACCACCATCTGTCTAGGTCTGTCTGAGTCCCGGATCCCAACCGTGCCAGAGGGGCTGTTCTACCGGCTGTTAGAGAGAACAGTCCTCTCTAGCAAAGGCACTCCTGTGTCAACATACCCAACATCATTACTCAAAGCAGAAAATCTGTTAAGGTTAGTAATATTGTAGATATTCAAAAATAAATAAATTGATGCCAGTCTGATCTCTCAAACCTTTATGGTTTCAGAGATATACGATGATAAAGTTCTCCCCTCCCTCCCCTTTCACCAATGTCAGCTGTAAAGCTGAGAGAAGGAGATTCGAGTTATGCGACTCGAAGTGACTGTTCAGCAAGCTGAAATACCACAATCTAAAAAGAAATACTTCATTGGAATGGTCTACAAAGGGTGCCTGGTTTGCAAGCACACTTTTTAGACTGCGGTATTTCAGCTCTGCTGAAGAGTCATCTGCCAGTCCCTGGACCAGGATCTTCTTCTGTCAGCTAAAGGATGACGTCAGTGAAAGGGAAGGAAGGAACTTTATCATCGTATATCTCTCAAACTATAAAGATTTGAGAGATCGGACTGGCAACAATTGATTTATTTTTTGAATATCTACAATATTAATTTTTATTAATTTAAGACATTACTAATCCTTTAATCTTCATAGTATTTGTGCCATGGAGAGTGTTTTTTCAATACTGTCCAAGTTGTAGTTAAAGACTAATTGCATGTTAACATATTCCCATCCCGCCCCTTTTACCTAGTGTAAGCCACCTCCCCTCAGATGTGGAATCTGGTCCTTTGACCAGACAGATAACAGCAAGAGACAATCTTCTTACTGTGAGAACAATTAAACCCCTGCCCCCCTGAGGTTTTTCAGGTTTTTCCTTATACACATTTAAGATTGCCCCTCAGAATATATTTTTTTATCCAAGTTGGACATCTAGTTATAAATAGAGGCATATTTATATTGGAGCTAACAGTAATACATTGTTTAAAGGGACAGTAACCCCCCCAACAACTTGACACCAAAATACAGCAATCAAAGAAACATACTGAACGCATTTAGTCCCATCTCTCAAACCTTTATGGTTTGAGAGATGTAAGGCAAGACAGACCTCCGCTCCCTCCTCCTCATACGTCCGCTGTATAGCGGACGTCATGAGATCCGACTTCCAGCACCAGACGGCGGCTCTGCAGGAGCGCTGTCATCTAGATATCTCCGTATTATTACTTCATGGGTATGGTCTAAAACATGTGCCTGGCTTCAAGCACATGTTGTAGACCATTCCTATGAAGTAATTATACGGAGATATCTAGATGTTAGAACTCCTGCAGAACCGCCGAAAGTCGGCCGACCGGATTCTGCCTCTGACAGCTTTACAGCTTGTCAGGCAGAAGGGGGAGGGACCGGAGGACTGTCTTGCCTTACATCTCTCAAACCATATGTTTGAGTATGTTTGTATGATTGCTGTATTTTGTTGTCAATTTGTTGGGGGGGGTTACTATCCCTTTAAGTCTTTGAGCCCATGGGGGCACGCAAAGCATTGCAAAGCAAAACCTCTGGCACTCAAGTGGTTAAACTATGTATTAGTGTCACAAACACTTGTATTAATACAAGGAAGATAGGAGGAGACATACAGTGGATAACAGGTAAGTGTAACACATACATATAAGTTACCGATCAGTGCTTGGCAGTATGTCAGGCACCGATAGCTTTTTAACTGTGAAGTTCCCAATATTGCTGCTATTTAGCGATGTTTTGAGAACTTAATGCACAAAACGGATGTTTGGCCATAAGACCATTTCTGTGGCTTAATGTCTGTTATGCTTTCAGCTGGTAAGGTAATTGAATACCTCATTAGCACTTTTTGCCAACAGGCCGGTATCCAATTTTGCCCTACTGGTTGTTTTACCGGTAACTATTGAATCAAGGCCTTACTGTGTATTTCCTGAGGCCTAAATATAACCTTACATGAGCTCTGTAGTGACAGCCATTCTTTGCCTATTCCAGGGCTCCCTGATTCCCATTATCCTAGCAATCATGGTGGCTATTTGAGAATATATTAGATAATGCCTTATGGAGCTCAATGTAAAGCAGTGCACAAAAATATGCAGTAGGGCCAAAGTGAGTACCGACCGACATAATCAAATGTCTAAGTCGGTATTTAAAGGTCCTACCAGCTAAAAGCATAACGGATGTTGGGCCACAGAAATGGTCTTGAGTAGTGTTGAGCGAGCATGCTCGGCCGATGCTCGGATCGGCTCGAGCATCGCTCTGCTCGGCACATGGCGGTACTCGTACGAGTACCGCATGTGCTCGCCCGCCATGTTCGGATCTCCTCCCCGCACGTTTTGCGGCTGCTGCGCAGCCAATAAACGTGCAGGGAGGCTCTGACATCAGTGTAATGCCAGCAGCCATGTTGGCTGCTGGCATTACACTGATTGGCTGGCCAGAACCCGTGGTCGGGTGCTGTATAGCACCTGACCAGCGAGTTCGGCTCAGTCTTAGCCAGGGAGAGCTGAGGATAGGAAGGGAAAGTCAGTGTAGGGAGGAAAAAAAGCAAAATTGTGAAAAAAAAGAACCAAAAGTCCTTTTTAGGACTACTGTGTGTGGGGGCAGCAGGTTATTTTGTGTGTGTGGGGGGGGGGAACATATATTCTGTTTAGTGTGCAAAGTTGCAGATTAGAGCACATTCTGTTTAGTTTGCACAGTTGCAGATTAGAGCACATTCTGTTTAGTGTGCAAAGTTGCAGATTAGAGCACATTCTGTTTAGTGTGCAAAGTTGCAGATTAGAGCACATTCTGTTAAGTCTTCAAACTAAAATATCAAAGTCACATATTCCATTCAGTGTGCGTCGCCGCAGTTTAGCAGCACATTCTGTGTACTGTGCAGAGTTGCAGAATAGGAAGAAATACTGTTAAGTCTTCAAACTAAAATATCAAAGTCACATATTCCATTCAGTGTGCTTCGCCGCAGTTTAGCAGCACATTCTGTGTACTGTGCAGAGTTGCAGAATAGGAAGAAATACTGTTAAGTCTTCAAACTAAAATATCAAAGTCACATATTCCATTCAGTGTGCTTCGCCGCAGTTTAGCAGCACATTCTGTGTACTCTGCACAGTTGCAGAATAGGAAGAAATACTGTTAAGTCTTCAAACTAAAATATCAAAGTCACATATTCCATTCAGTGTGCTTCGCCGCAGTTTAGCAGCCTATTCTGTGTACTCTGTACAGTTGCAGAATAGGAAGAAATACTGTTAAGTTTTCAAACTCAAATATTAAAGTCACATATTCCATTCAGTGTGTGTCACCGCAGTTTAGCAGCCTATTCTGTGTACTCTGCACAGTTGCAGAATAGGAAGAAATACTGTTAAGTTTTCAAACTCAAATATTAAAGTCACATATTCCATTCAGTGTGTGTCACCGCAGTTTAGCAGCCTATTCTGTGTACTCTGCACAGTTGCAGAATAGGAAGAAATACTGTTAAGTTTTCAAACTCAAATATTAAAGTCACATATTCCATTCTGTGTGTGTCACCGCAGTTTAGCAGCCTATTCTGTGTACTCTGCACAGTTGCAGAATAGGAAGAAATACTGTTAAGTTTTCAAACTCAAATATTAAAGTCACATATTCTATTCTGTGTTCGTCACCGCAGTTTAGCAGCCTATTCTGTGTACTCTGCACAGTTGCAGAATAGGAAGAAATACTGTTAAGTTTTCAAACTCAAATATTAAAGTCACATTTTCCATTCAGTGTGTTTCGCCGCAGTTTAGCAGCCTATTCTGTGTACTCTGCACAGTTGCAGAATAGGAAGAAATACTGTTAAGTTTTCAAACTCAAATATTAAAGTCACATTTTCCATTCAGTGTGTGTCACCGCAGTTTAGCAGCCTATTCTGTGTACTCTGCACAGTTGCAGAATAGGAAGAAATACTGTTAAGTTTTCAAACTCAAATATTAAAGTCACATTTTCCATTCAGTGTGTTTCGCCGCAGTTTAGCAGCCTATTCTGTGTACTCTGCACAGTTGCAGAATAGGAAGAAATACTGTTAAGTTTTCAAACTCAAATATTAAAGTCACATATTCTATTCTGTGTTCGTCACCGCAGTTTAGCAGCCTATTCTGTGTACTCTGCACAGTTGCAGAATAGGAAGAAATACTGTTAAGTTTTCAAACTCAAATATTAAAGTCACATTTTCTATTCTGTGTTCGTCACCGCAGTTTAGCAGCCTATTCTGTGTACTCTGCACAGTTGCAGAATAGGAAGAAATACTGTTAAGTTTTCAAACTCAAATATTAAAGTCACATTTTCCATTCAGTGTGTGTCACCGCAGTTTAGCAGCCTATTCTGTGTACTCTGCACAGTTGCAGAATAGGAAGAAATACTGTTAAGTTTTCAAACTCAAATATTAAAGTCACATTTTCCATTCAGTGTGTGTCACCGCAGTTTAGCAGCCTATTCTGTGTACTCTGCACAGTTGTAGAATAGGAAGAAATACTGTTAAGTTTTCAAACTCAAATATTAAAGTCACATTTTCCATTCAGTGTGTGTCACCGCAGTTTAGCAGCCTATTCTGTGTACTCTGCACAGTTGCAGAATAGGAAGAAATACTGTTAAGTTTTCAAACTCAAATATTAAAGTCACATTTTCCATTCAGTGTGTTTCGCCGCAGTTTAGCAGCCTATTCTGTGTACTCTGCACAGTTGCAGAATAGGAAGAAATACTGTTAAGTTTTCAAACTCAAATATTAAAGTCACATATTCCGTGTAAGATGAAGAAGGCGGGTAAAAAGGGACGGGGAAGTGGACGTGATCCTGATAGTTCAGGGCGCGGGTCAGGACGCGGAGAAACTGTGCCTGGTGCCAGAGCACAAGAAAGAAAGACATCCACCATACCTAGCTTCATGTCTCATTTCACAGGACGTCGCAGGACATCACTCTCGAGGTCCGACCACTGCGAACAGGTGGTCGGTTGGATGTCAGCTGATACTGCTTCCAGTCGGTTAAGCACCACCCTGTCTTCCACCAAGTCCACTCTCAGTAGCCAAGAGTCTGGTCAACATAATCCTCACTCTGATCATCCTTCCTCCCACCATACACGGTCTGGTCAAAGAAGTGATCCCACACTGGGATATAGTGAGGAGCTCGTCTCATCACCAATCCTTCATTTGACCCTCTCTCCAAGCACGCTTGCAGAGGAACATGACATCTTGTGCCCTGATTCACAACCTCTAGAGGGTACCCAATCACAAGAAGATGACAGATGTGAACGGCATTTAAGGTCAAAGGAAGTAGTGGATGATGATGGTGATGATGAGACACAGTTGCCATTAAATCAACCACTATTTCCGTCTCAAGACCTTGTTGAGGAGAATGTTATACAGTTGTCAATGACTGAGTATGTGGTGGGATCAAGACATGAGGAGGATGATCAGAGTGAGGAAGTGGAGGAGGACTTGGTGGACGATGAGGTGACTGACCCCACCTGGGAAGGTGTAGAGCCGAGCGATGACAGCAGTCCTGAGGGTGAGCCATCTGCAGCACCGCAACAGGCTGGAAGAGGCAGTGGTGTGGCTACAGAAAGAAGGCGGACCGCACCAAACCGGCCCGCAAATGTTCCACGGAGCACCCCCTTGCGTAAATCTACCTTGCCAAAGGGTAGGTGTTCCGCGGTATGGCGTTTTTTTAAGGAAAGTGCGGACGACAAAAGAATTGTAGTTTGCAACCTGTGCCACACCAGAATGAGCCGAGGCATGAACACTAGAAACCTCACCACCACCAGCATGATCTGACACATGGCATCCAAGCACCGTAGTAAGTGGGAGGAACGCCTGGATCGCCAATCTGTGTCTGCAGGCCACACCACTGCCTCCTCTTCCCCTGTTTTCGGTGCCGGCCAATCGCCTGTCGAAGGCGCAGGCCCGCATACCTCCCGCCCTGCACCTGTACCATCTGAAGCACCATCAGCGACCACATCCACTTCCCTGTCCCAGCACAGCGTCCAAATGTCGTTACCCCAGGCATTTGAGCGCAAGAGAAAATACCCAGCCACCCACCCACAGGCCATAGCACTAACCTCACACCTTTCCAAATTACTGGCCATCGAAATGCTGCCATTTAGGCTTGTGGACACTGAGTCCTTCCGCAGCCTGATGGCAGCAGCTGTCCCTCGGTACGCGGTCCCCAGCCGCCACTACTTTTCCCGGTGTGCCATCCCCGCATTACACCACCATGTGTCCCGTAACATCACCCGTGCCCTGACCAACGCAGTTACTGGGAAGGTCCACTTAATGACTGACACATGGACAAGTGCTTGTGGCCAGGGACGCTACATTTCCCTGACGGCACACTGGGTGAATGTCGTGGAGGCTGGGAGCGACTCGGACCCTGGGATGGCACGGGTGATACCCACGCCGAGGATTGCGGGCCCTACCTCCATCAGGGTTTCCGCCAGCACCTACGTTATTGGCTCCTCCTCCTCCGTTTCCACCTCCGAATTCTCTACACGCAGCGCCACTCCCCCATCAGCCAGTAGCTGGAAGCAGTGTAGCACTGCAGTGGGGAAGCGTCAACAGGCCGTGCTGAAGCTGATCTGCCTTGGGGACAAACAGCACACGGCCTCAGAGCTGTTGCAGGGGATTAGTCACCAGACCGAGCAGTGGCTCTCGCCACTCAACCTGCAACCAGGCATGGTTGTGTGTGATAATGGGCGTAACTTGGTGGCGGCTTTGGAGCTCGGCAAGCTCACACACGTACCATGCCTAGCGCATGTATTTAATTTAGTGGTTCAGCGATTTCTAAAAACCTACCCCAATGTGCATGATCTCTTGACCAAGGTGCGCCGCGTGTGTGCACATTTCCGTAAGTCATCTACAGCTTCGGCCGGCCTGTTGAAGCTGCAGCAGCGCTTACAATTGCCAGCTCACCGGCTGCTGTGTGACGTGAGCACGCGCTGGAACTCCACCTTCCACATGTTGGCCCGGCTTTGTGAGCAGCAGAGGGCAGTAGTGGAGTACCAGCTGTTACACGGTCGTCGCCTCTCCGTTCAACTTCCTGTAATCAGAAGTGAGGAGTGGGAATGGATGTCAGACCTCTGCGAGGTTTTACGCAATTTTGAGGAATCGACACAGATGGTGAGCGGCGATAACGCTATTATCAGTGTAACCATCCCACTTCTGTGTCTACTGAAACGCTCGCTGCTCACAATTAAAACCGACGCTTTGCATGTGGAAGAGGTGGAAATGGGGGAGGAAGAGCTTACACAAGGTGATAGCCAGAGCACCCTCACTTCGTCTTCTCAGCGACAATTGGAGGAGGCGGAGGAGGAGGAGGAGGAGGAAGACACGGTTGTCTCCGCTACAGAGGGTAGCCATGGAACTTTAGTTCCATCTCTTCAGCGTGGGTGGGCAGAAGAGGAGGAAGAGGATGAGGATATTGAGAGTCATCCTCCTGGTGAGGACAGCGAAATCTTGACTGTTGGTACTCTGGCACACATGGCTGACTTTATGTTAGGCTGCCTTTCCCGTGACCCACGCGTTGTACGCATTTTAGACAACACGGATTACTGGGTGTTCACCCTTCTGGACCCCCGCTACAAAGAGAATTTCTCATCTCTCATTCCTCCGGTGGAGAGGACAAGCAAAATGGTGCAATACCAGAAGGTTCTTGTTGAAAAATTGCTCCAAAATTTTCCATCTGACAACGCTGGCGGCAGAGTACGTGCTACCTTGGCCAACCGAGAAGGGGAGAAAAGGGGAGCACACAGCAGTTCCGACAAAGGCAGGGCAACACTCTCCAAGGCGTGGGACACCTTCATGACACCCCGCCAGCACCCTCACCCTGATGCGCAGCCTAGTGTCACAAGAAGGGAAAAGTTTTGGAAGATGGTGAAGGAGTACGTAGCAGACCGTGTCAGCGTCCTCAATGATCCCTCTGTGCCTTACAACTACTGGGTGTCCAAGCTGGACACGTGGTATGAACTGGCACTCTACGCCTTGGAGGTGCTGGCCTGCCCTGCCGCCAGCGTTCTGTCTGAGCGGGTATTTAGTGCTGCTGGTGGCATCATAACAGATAAGCGTATCCGCCTTTCCACCGACAATGCTGATAGGTTGACACTTATAAAAATGAACAAGGCCTGGATTTCCCCTGACTTCTCCACTCCACTGGAGGAAAGCCCCGGGGGAACATAAACTCACTTTATATATGTTATTTACAATGATGGGAATACTCTGTATTCCCATTCACCCCTTCCACCCAAAAAACGGGTATATGGTTGACTCTTAATCTTCTCATCCTCCTCCTCCTCTTCCATATGCCCTGTGCTATAATTTTTATATAGGGCCAGCTAACCAGCGGGCCCTGTGATATAATTTTTATATAGGGCCAGCTCACCAGCGGGCCCTGTTTGACAATTTTTATATAGGTCAGCTCACCAGCGGGCCTTCTCATATAATGTTTTATTGGGTCAGCTCTCTAACGGGCCCTCTCATATAATGTTTTATAGCGTCAGCTCACTAGCGGGCCTTCGCATATAATGTTTAGGATGGTCAGCTCTGCAGCAGACCCTCACCCATAATGTTTTAGATGGTCAGCTCAGCGCACGTTTCCCTCTTAATCATGGCCTCAGTTCAATAAAATCAAGGACATTTTTGGGAGAATTTGCTTCTGCGCACGTTTCCCTCTTAATCATGGCCTCACTTCAGAAAATCAAGGAAATTTTTGGGAGAATTTGCCTCTGCGCACGTTTCCCTCTTAATCATGGCCTCACTTCAGAAAATCAAGGAAAATTTTGGGAGAATTTGCCTCTGCGCACGTTTCCCTCTTAATCATGGCCTCACTTCAGAAAATCAAGGAAATTTTTGGGAGAATTTGCCTCTGCGCACGTTTCCCTCTTAATCATGGCCTCACTTCAGAAAATCAAGGAAATTTTTGGGAGAATTTGCAGATGATATACAAGTAAATATACAGCAAATATTGTTTGGTAACAATTTTTCACCTAAAGTCGTTTTTATTTTCCTTTTTGTGTGTTTTATGGTCAGTCTGTAAAAATGGCGTACTACGGGCGAAAGATCGTTCCCAGCAGCGATGTTGGAGTCCAAGATGCATCCAGACATCCTCCCTATGCTGTCCCTGAACCATTTCTGTGGTGTTTCCATCCTTTTCTTCCCTTTTCCTATGGACCAGGCACCCTCCCCTCATCAGAGCAGGGGGTGCCTGGTGTAATGCTCGAGTCCTCCCATTGACTTCAATGGGGCTCGGGTGCTCGGCCGAGCACTCGAGCCTCCGGGGGCGCTCGGTCAGAGCACCCGAACACCCGAGCATTGGGGTGCTCGCTCATCACTAGTCTTGTGTCCAAACGTCCGTTTTGTGCTTTAAATTCCCATGACGTCACTAAACAGCAACGATACTGAGAACACCTGTTATCTACTGTCTCTGTCTTCCGAATTATCTTCTCTTCTTTCTTGTACCTTCTTTCGTCTCTTCACCTTTCTTTCTTCTAGCTGTAAAGAAAAGAAAAGCAAATATTAATATAAGTTTGCAGAAATATCGCGGACAGTAATACATTGTTTAACCTCTTAATTGCCAGAGGGGTACGCAAAGCATTGCTGGGACTCAAACAGTTAAACAATGTATTATTGTCTGGTTCCATAAAAATATGCCGCCATTATTTTAGTTCTAAATAAGTCAATAAGCCAGGTGAAAGTTAAGCCATTATAGTAGGTCAAAGTTGCTCAGTATAATATGTCCGAAAAAGAATTAGTTAAATACTTAGCTTAACAAACTGTCTCCACCACTGTGTGCAAGCACATCTCAGCCAATGGCTGTGTGGGAATTTGAACATAAACTGCCCATATAAAAAGGCAGTCTCTGTTCAAATTCCCTCAGGCATCGGCCCATGAGGGACTGGATGGGGGGGCCTGTGGCAAACAGTAATGTCTCCACTGGCACCACCTCAGTGGCACACATCCCTGCCAATCAGATTTGAGTGGCTGTGCTTTAAACTGATTGGCTGGGACGTGCATACGCACATATCAGCCAGTGGCTGTGAGGGAATTTGAACATAGACTGCCCATATATAAAGGCAGTTTCTGTTCAAATTCCCTCAGTGTCGAATGGGCATTGGCCCGTGAGAGACTGGACAGGGGGCCTGTGGCACAAAGTACTGTCTCTGCTGCTGCCGAGGTGCCCTCACAGCGGCGGAGACAGATTAGTTTATTTAATTTCTGGACAAATTGTACTGCGCAACTTTGACCTACTATAATGGCTTATTTGGAACTAAAATAATGGTGGCATATTATTATGGAACTGAACAAAAATACACCGTTTAACCCTTTGAGCCCTAGAGAGGTCCACAACATATTGATTTGCAATGCATTGTGTACCCCTCTGGCACTCAAGGGGATTAAACAATGTATTAATGTCCACAATATTTCTGCAAGCTTATATTAATATTATTTTTTTACAGCTAGAAGAAAGAAAGATGAAGAGATGATACAAGAAAGAAGGACAGAAGATGACCAGCATGCTGAGGACTCCGTTGGACATCAGGATTAATGGTAAGTGTTTCTTGTAATGTAATGTTGCTTTGTTACTTAGTCAGGTTAACCCTGTGAGTGCCAGTAATTATACCCAACAGGCACTCATAGGGTTAATTCCACTAACACTGAACACTTTTTAGGAGGAAAATAATGTTTTTGACACCTTTATTGACTAACTAAGCAGATTTAGGATGCAAGCTTTCAAGACCTCTTAGGTCTCTTCCTCAGGCATGTTATACAGATAAATATGAAAACATCTCTCTTATATACCAGTACACATTGGAAATCAGATCAGAAAGCTCAGTCCAGACCCAGATACATTGATCAGTCAATGGTAAACTGCGGTCTTCCTCTGATGAGTTAGAGGTATTTACGATCCCAGTGGGAGTGCTGGAAAGGTTATTCCACAATGTGATAATGTGACAGGAATTCTCTGTCTTTATCCAAACCTTTTTAGGCACTTTGGATGTATTGATGTGGGGCTTAGGGTCCCATATCAATACATCCACTGGGGACTTAGGGTTTTGGTTTTTTTTTCTTTTAATAGCTACGTAGGCTGACTAAAGATCCGATAAGGGACTTTAGTAAAAAAAAGGAAACTGGGTCTTAAATTCTATGCGCTAAACTGAATACCTTTTCGGATCTTTAGGGCTAATGCAGTCTTGTAGTGTTTTTGTTTATTTTTAAATGGGCCAAAACTCATTTAAATTTAGTGGCCTGCAGGGTTTTTTTTGCCAGCATCTTTGCATAGAACAGGTCTTTTAATCACTTACAGTGCTTGAAAAAATGCTGTCATCTGGTTTTTTGGAGTCGGCTGCCTATAAATGTAGCCCATAGTGTCTTTAAATGGCCTGAGATAAGATAACAGTCTTTCTGAATAGAAGAGGGTTATAAGCTTAAAGGGATAGTAATACTTTGTTTTAACTTTATTTTGTAGGCATTAAAAAAACATGAAGAATGATATAAGCCTTATCTCTCAAACCTTTATGGTTTAAGAGATATTCACAAGCAAAGTATCCCCCTCCCTCCCCTTTTACTGATGTAACACTGTTCAGCCAGATCAGAAGGGAGGTGCCCAGGTAGACTGCAGAGAGGGACAATCTTCAATTAAGATAAGGGAAAAACCTGAAAAGCTTGTCAAGGGGGGCAGGGCTTTCATTGTTTTCATAGAAAGAAGATTGTCCCCTGCTGTTATCTGTCTGGTCTTACAACCAGATTCATATCTGAGAAGAGATGGCTTACACTAGGTAAAAGGGGCAGGGAGGGGAAACTTTGCTTGTGAATATCTCATAAACCATAAAGGTTTGAGAGATAAGACTTATATCATTCTTCATGTTTTTTAATGCCTACAAAATAAAATAAAGTTAAAACGAAGTATTGCTATCCCTTTAAGGCTTGTTGCATAACCAGTCCACCCACAGAAATCATACAGATCTCACACTGCCGCTTCTTGTTTGTGTCTCTTTTTACTTCCTTGTTATTCATTTTCCACCAGATATACAAGTGGAAAGTGATGCAATGAGGATATGTAACATGCACAGACTCTACTTCAAGGAACACTAACACTTACAAATGTTATATGTACTTAAATATCATGTACTCCATGCTATCATCTGTGAAACATCTATTTTTGTTTCCTGAGTCCTAAATGTAGTCTTGCATGAGCTTTGTTGTGGCAGCCATTCTTTGACTTTTCCAGGGCTCCCTGATCTTATAGAGAAAAGAAGAAAGAAGCTAAAAAAAAAAACATACTGATAGGTGAATTTAGATTGTGAGCCCCAATGGGGACAGGGACCAACACGACCAATATGAGTGTAAAGCGCTGCGTAATCTGTGTGCGCTATTAAAAAAAAAAAAAAAAAAAGCCCTTGAGAGTAGCATCTGAAAATGTATGTTCAGGCCGCTCCTATCTAGAGTGCTTATACTCACACAAGAAATAGTAAAATCAGGCTCCAACAGTTTGATATGGCTGTCAACTCTCAGAGAAGTCTCCAAAGGGACGAACCTTATTCCTCAGAGGAATTTTCCAATATGCTTTTTGTAGTCAGATTCTTTTGTATGTGGTGAGTTTTAACACACCATAAGATTTTACATTTTCTGTCATTTATTCTGTGCCAACAAAACCCAAAAATAGTGCTCCCAAAGCATGTTAAAAACCACAAAAGAACAAAAGAAGCATCAGAAACTCACACACTCATGGTCAACGAGGCATCCCTACACCAGATACTCAAAGATGAATTGATATGGGTGCCAAAGCCCCCATATCAATTCATATAAAGCAAAAGGGACACTCTCCCCAAAACAAAAATAAAGGAGTGAGGACCCCTTCCATCCCCTCCACTAAACGCAACACTAATAATAGTCCCCATTCCCCCTACACACGTGTTTCCAATGTGAAGCAATAACTCGATGTCAGAGGCCCAACGATGTCCTCAATGCCCTGGTCCTCCACTTCATGCACCTCCACACTTGGATAATAAATAAAAAAGAACCCTATAAACCTATAGACACTGTCACCACCACAGCTATTGAAAAGTTTAAAAGAAAATGGTATCCTCTTAAAAGGTTACATTTAAAAGGACGTGCAGCTGCACGCCACATTCAACATGTCGCCTGGATGAAAAGGGGCAATATGAGACTCTCTCCCTGCATATAAGTGTGAGATTCTCACTAAGCACACTAAGCTCTGCTCTGAGGCAGCATTATCCCATTCTACAGGGCTCTCCTCTGCTCTTTTCTACGTGGCTACCTCCTTCTTCACCACTGTTAAGAAGATTATTGTAAGCTATTTAATCCCATCGTATTCATCCTGCAAAAATGAATTATGAAAGTAGTTGCTAAGAGATAGTTTAAACGTTTGAATGCCAGAGGGGTATGCAATGGATTGCAAAGTAATGTGTTGCGTACCCCTCTGGCACTCAAAGGGTTAACCAGCAATGCAAAATTGCCCTCATGCCCCTCTGGTCCTCAAGATACAGGTCCAAAATGATACAGGTCTGATCATGAAAGACATCCCCCTCAGGTTTGCCCACAGAAGTCTTTTCCCTCTGGCTTGTATGCGGCGTTTAAAGAGGCGACATGAGAATCTCTCGCTTATATGCAGGACGAGATTCTCATGTCGCCCTTTTCATCCAAGTGCCATGTTTAATGCGGCGTTCAGCCACACGATCATTTAATTGCGATGTTTTAAAAGTGATCCAAAGAAAATAACCTCCATTGTTGTCGAAGTCAGTGTGAGAAAAAAATGAACCTTTATATGGCCAATCCCTGTTCAAATTATTTTCCAAGTACCCATTACCTGGGAGGGGTTTACTTTTAAAATGGTGCACTTAAAATATCGCGTCTTAAAGTGTCACATTTTTTTCTCTGCATCATTCCAAATGGCACATTCACCATGTTGCACTTTAAAGAGTCGCAAATTCTACATGTTGCGTCATTCCAAATGGCACATTTACCATGCCACGCATTGAAGAGTCGCATAAGGATGCATTAAGGACGCAATATGGGGGCAATAAGGACGCATAAAGGACGCAATATCACGGTGCCTGTGCTCCTTTGTTGTTTTCTGTCAGTCTAATCCTATGCCTTGTTCCCATTGGCTACCGTGTGTTTGTCCCGCCCAGTATGACCTTTATATACTGGGCTTTGGCACCCCTCCGGTGCCCTTTCGTGGTGTTCCTGTGCCAGTGCTTGTTTCTGCTCAGTGTTTCCCTGTGTACCGACCTGGCTTGGCTGACGTTCCTGCTCCGTGATCCGACCCGGCTTGGCTGAAGTTCCTGCTCCGTGATCCGACCCGGCTTGGCTGACGTTCCTGCTCCGTGATTCGACCCGGCTTGGTTGGCATTCCTGCGCTGTGTCGCCTTGGCGATATTCTGATTGTCAGGGAATTGTGTCTCTATTTCCTCCTGCAGAGTACCTGTGGCCAGTCCCGTTACTGCTCCGGCAGTGAGCCACCGGTTTGCCTCCATTACTGCTTCTGCAGAGTGCAAGTGTCTGCCTCCGTTACTGCTCCGGCAGTGAGCCACCGGTTTGCCTCCGTTACTGCTTCTGCAGAGTGCAAGTGTCTGCCTCAGTTACTGCTACGGCAGTTTGCCTTGGGCCTAGTCTCCGTTACTGCTTCTGCAGAGTGCAAGTGTCTGCCTCCGTTACTGCTACGGCAGTGAGCCACAGGTTTGTCTCCGTTACTGCTACGGCAGTGCCTTATGTGTCTCTATTCCCATTATTACCTTGGCAGTTCAAGTTTGTTCTGCTAATCTGTGTCTGGGCAATACGAATCCTTCAACTGTCTTTATGCAGAGAGCCCCATCACAGACCTCTCTGCACATGGGACTGTTTACACTCAAAGAAGACCATTAACCCATGCAGTACCTTGCTCCTGGGAATCCATCATATTCTGCCTGACCTGTGTCAGTATAGACTGTTGTGGACTTTATGTTTATACTGGACCTGTGTAGGCATATGTATATGTAACCTGTTGTGTGTCTGTATTATTCAGCTTATATACTACAGGACCTGTGAGGGTTATTTTGTTACTGTGATTTCAATAAAACTGTGTTTTATCCTAAACCACTGTGTCTGTGTGTCAAACCATTACAGCAATATGGGTGTGATAAGGACGCAATATGGGTGCAATAAGGACGCATTAAAGGGATAGTAATACTTCGTTTTAACTTTATTTTATTTTGTAGGCATTAAAAAAACATGAAGAATGATATACGTCTTATTTCTCAAACATTTATGGTTTAAGAGATATTCACAAGCAAAGTGTCCCCCTCCCGCCCCTTTTCCTGATGTAACACTTCTCAGCCAGGGCAGAAGGGAGCTGCCCAGGTAGACTGCAGAGAGGGACAATCTTCAATTAAGATAAGGGAAAAACCTGAAAAGCTTGTCAAGGGGGGCAGGGATTTCATTGTTTTCATAGGAATAAGAGTGTCCCCTTCTGTTATCTGTCCAGTCTATGGACTGCATTCCACATCTGAGAAGAGATTGTTTACAGTAGGTAAAAGGGGCGGGAGGGGGAAACTTTGCTTGTGAATATCTCATAAACCATAAAGGTTTGAGAGATAAGACTTATATCATTCTTCATGTTTTTTTAATGCCTACAAAATAAAATAAAGTTAAAATGAAGTATTACTATCCCTTTAAAGGGGAATATTCACATCGGGAAAACTTTTGAGCACTTGTTTAATCAGCTAAGAAGCATTAGGAAACATGCTCTCTCTATTTTTTGGAACTTACTTTTTAAGATATTCAACTTCAAAGTTATCCACTTCCGCATACTGCGGCACGGCTCTCAGGACTTCCCAGCAGTCTGTCATTCTCCTCCCTGCTGCCCCCGGGAGCACGTTCACGCTTCACCTCGGTGTGGTGTGAACGTCTCCTAGCATTACAGGAAGAGGCGATTAGCATTATACTGAGGTTGCAACCTCAGTATAATGCTAATCGCTGCTTCCTGTAACACTAGGAGCCGTTCACACCACACTGAAGTGACGCGTGAATGAGCTCCCGGGGACAGCTGGGAGGGAGGTGGGAGGAGAATAACAGACTGCTGGGAAGTCCTGAGAGCCATGCCGCAGCTACATTATGTGGAAGTGGATAACTTTTACATTGAATATCTTAAAAAGTAAGTTACAAAAAAAAAGAGAGAGCACATTTCCTAATGCTTCTTAGCTGATTAAACAAGTGCTCAAAAGTTTTCCCAATGTGAATGTTCCCCACTAAAATCAACCCAAAACCAACACTAAGTACACTAAAACCAACCCAAAACACACTAAAACCCAACAAAACACACTAAAACCAACCCAAAACCAACCCTAAGCACACTAAAACCCAACCCAAAACCTAAGGATGCAATATGGGTGCATTAAGGACGATATGGGTGCAATAAGGAAGCATTAAGGACCAGGGCCGGCGCTACCATTAAGGCAGCACAGGCAGCTGCCTTAGGGCGCCGCATCGGAGGGGCGCCGGAAAGGGAGAAGCTGAGAAATATTTTTTATTTTTTTTAACTATATCTGCCACGAGGGAGCGCTCGTTTACACGACCAAGCGCTCCCTCGCGGCGTCTATGGGACGCTCACAACGCAGAGCGACCCAGGCTCTGTAGTAATACAGAGCGCTGGGAGATGACATCATCTCCCAGCGCTCTGCATTACTGAGAACAGCGCTGGGAGGCTGAGCTCTGTGCCGAAGGAGGCACAGAGCTCTCTTAGAGCTAGACCACCAGGGACTCAAGGTAGGGAGCATTGTGGAAATGAAGGGGCATAAAGGAAGGAGCAATGTGGAGCTGAGGGGGCATTATGGAAGGGGCAGATGAAGGGGCATTATGGAAGGGCAGTGTGGAGCTGAAGGGGCATAAAGGAAGGGGCAATGTGGAGCTGAGGGGGCATTATGGAAGGGGCAGATGAAGGGGCATTATGGAAGGGCAGTGTGTAGCTGAAGGGGCATAAAGGAAGGAGCAGTGTGGAGCTGAGGGGGCATTATGGAAGGGCAGTGTGGAGCTGAAGGGGCATAAAGGAAGGGGCAATGTGGAGCTGAGGGGGCATTATGGAAGGGGCAGATGAAGGGGCATTATGAAAGGGCAGTGTGTAGCTGAAGGGGCATAAAGGAAGGAGCAGTGTGGAGCTGAGGGGGCATTATGGAAGGGGCAGATGAAGGGGCATTATGGAAGGGCAGTGTGGAGCTGAAGGGGCATAAAGGAAGGAGCAATGTGGAGATGAAGGGGCATAAAGGAGGGAGCAATGTGGAGATGAAGGGGCATAAAGGAGGGAGCTGAGGGGGCATTATGGAAGGGGCAGATGAAGGGGCATTATGGAAGGGCAATGTGGAGATGAAGGGGCATAAAGGAAGGAGCAATGTGGAGATGAAGGGGCATAAAGGAGGGAGCAATGTGGAGATGAAGGGGCATAAAGGAGGGAGCTGAGGGGGCATTATGGAAGGGGCAGATGAAGGGGCATTATGGAAGGGCAATGTGGAGATGAAGGGGCATAAAGGAGGGAGCTGAGGGGGCATTATGGAAGGGGCAGATGAAGGGGCATTATGGAAGGGCAATGTGGAGATGAAGGGGCATAAAGGAAGGAGCAATGTGGAGATGAAGGGGCATTATGGAAGGGCAATGTGGAGATGAAGGGGCACAAAGGAAGGAGCAATGTGGAGATGAAGGGGCATTATGGAAGGGCAATGTGGAGATGAAGGGGCACAAAGGAAGGAGCAATGTGGAGATGAAGGGGCATTGTGGAAGGGGCAATGCTGAGATGAAGGGGGCATTGTGGAAGGTGCAATGTGGAGATGAAGGGAGCATTGTGGAGGTGAATATGTGGGCGGGGGCAGGGGACTGTGGTAAGGTCAGGGGGGGCAGGTGGATTGTGTCGGGGGGGGCATCAAAATGCACCTTCGCCTGTGTATATAAAAATCCTTGCACCGGCCCTGTTAAGGACACAATATGGGTGCAACAACCCCACACATTAAAACCAACCCAAAACCCAACCTTAAACACATTAAAACCAACTCAAAACCGACCATAAGCACACTAAAACCAACCCAAAACACTCTAAAATCAACCCAAAACACACTAAAACCAACCCTAAGTACACTAAAACCAACCCAAAACACTACAAAGCTAACCCAAAACTAACCCTAAGCACACTAAAACCCACCCAAAAAAAAACCCAAAACACACTAAAACCCAACCCAAAACATATTGCAATAATGCTCCCATATTGTGTCCTTAATGCGTCCTTATTGCACCCACATTGTTTCATATGCACTCATATTACGTCCTTAATGTGTCCTTATTGCACCCATATTGTGTCCTTAACCCCTTAACAACATGTGCCGTACTATGACCATCATGGTCCTTGAAATACTCAAGGACCGATGACGGTCATAGTACGTCACGTACTTTTTACTTACAGCGCTCTACCGGGAGCGCTGTAAGTAAAAATAGGGCCAGAAATTGACCGCTCCAAGATCGGAGCGATCTCTATCAGGCCCCATAGTGACGCGCCGATACACGCAACAGGTCACGTGTACCGGCGCGTCCACGTGGTTCAATGCGGTCCTTATGGGACGGAAACCTCCCAGGACCGCCGGTCGCTAAGGGGTTAATGCACCCATATTGCGTCCTTATTGCACCCATATTGCGTGCTTAATGCAGCCATATTGCACCCATATTGCGTCCTTAATGCACCCATATTGGGTCCTTAATGGGTCCTTATTGCACCCATATTGCGTCCTTATTGCACCCATACTGCACCCATATCGTGTGCTTAATGTACCCATATTGCGTCTATAATACGTCCTTATTGCACCCATATTGCGTCCTTAATTCATCCTTATTGCACCCATATTGCACCCTTATTGCACCCATATTGCACCCATATTGCGTCCTTAATGCACCCATATTGGGTCCTTAATGCGTCCTTATTGCACCCATAATGCGTCCTTATTGCACCCATATTGCGTGCTTAATGCACCCATATTGCACCCATATTGCGTGCTTAATGCACCCATATTGCGTCTATAATACGTCCTTATTGCACCCATATTGCATCCTTAATTCATCCTTATTGCGCCCATATTGCATCCTTAATGCACCCATATTGCATCCTTATTGCACCCATTTTGTGTCCTTAATGTGTCCTTATTGTGCCCATATTGCATCCTTATGCGACTCTAACACGCAACATGGTGCATGGGCCATTAGGAATGACGCAACCAAACAAATGCGACACTTTAAGATACAACATTTTAAGTGCACCATTTCAAAAGGATACCCCTGGGAGGTGGGGACACACAGAGTGACGTTACATGCATGTGTGACCCCTTCTTCTGGATGGTGATTGGCTAATAAGTGAGGTTACTCCAGGACAAGTTCTGATCCCGTGTAACTCCACGCCTCAGTCAATGTGAGCATGGGAAAGGATCTGAACAGGGATTGGTCACATAAATGCAAATCAATGTTCATTTCTTTTGCTCACGATAGCTTGGCCAATGGCCCGAGCAGGATTAACAGGGGGTTATTTTGATTTAAACTTTTTATTGGTGGTGACAATGGCTGTGGGTTGATAGGGTTTTTTATTTTACTAGTGTGGAGGTGCATGAACACAGGATCAGGGCTTCGAGAACACCACTGGATCTCCAACTCCAAGATAAGGGCTTCACATGGCAAGCACGTGGGGAGGGGGATTAGAATCTAGTGTTAGTGTTGGGTCTAGGGGGCAGTACATTATTGTTAGTGTTAAGCCTACTGCGAGGGGGGGGCTTCATTTTCATCTGAGTGTCGGTAGTGTTTGGGAGAGTGGGCATACCTTACTTGAAATATTGGTTCTGTTTGGTAGTGTTGGAGGAGGGTGATTGTGGAATTAGCTTACAGCATTTGCTAGTTTTCTATGATGTTCCTGCTTCCCTCGCTATTTAGCGTGAGCTAGGGGAACAGAGCACCGCGACAAGCATTGGGCCACAAGTCAGATTTGTGTTGCCTACGCTCATTATTGTATCTGCAGGGCACTTATTTTACTGGCACTAATAGAATGGTGCCCCTGATGTCTAAAACTGAATATTACATTTGCACTGTAGTAGTATCCATCACTGGTTTATATCTGGCTACCTGACTCCATTGACATAAGTAAACTTGATTCTCAGAAGAGATAGTACAGTATCAACTGTAAACTTCCAGAGGTAAAAAAAAACATTTTGAATAGAGATGCACAATAACAACATCAATAAATTAAATGCATTAGAAGCTTAACCAAACAATGTAAAACTAATTGTTCTCCTGTTCTTTGATGTACCCATATCAGCTCTTGTGTCAGTAAAACAATCTTAATATTAGATTATATTTTAAAACATACCAACTTGGAGCACATGAATAATATTTAATGTAACCATCAACCTCCTTTATGTATTCTGCAAGTGTATAATATGTAATGTCAGTTTACCTATACTTTGTTTTTTTCTTTTTTCTTTCATCTGCATAGATTTTTATATTTTCTTTTTACAGCTTTATGTCATTGACATTGTGCTCACTAGACGTATGTGCATTCTGTCAGCGACTGTGGGAGCAAGGATAGGTATACAACATAACATTATCCCGGCAGAACAGAGTGCTCGCTGTGTGTGAGAGGTGGGTAATGTGAGGCCCTCCATCTGTTGATGGACTCCAACTCCTATTCTCCAGCTGTTTGAGGAAAGTGGGAGTTGTGGTCTTGCAACAGCTGATGGGATCCATGTTGCCAAGCTGAGTTGTAGGGGTAAGCTTTTATACATTGTTTCACTATTGTTTTTTTACATTTTAATTATATCACTATCCTTGCTTCTGCAGTCCCTGACAGAAAGCTTTCTGGAAAAATTTCAGTGAGCTCCCTGTTGTGGACATGAACCTGTAAAAAAATAGGTTACGATTAAAACAAATAAAATAAAAATAATAGTAATAATAATAATAAAACATACATGCAATTTTATTTTACAGATATTATGTAAAGTCAATAAGGAGGTTGACTACCACGTCAAATATATATAACCACATTTCATTTTTATGTGATAGTGTTCATTTAAAGGGATAGTAATGTTTCATAATAAAAGCAGCTCTAATTAATCATCTTCATATTTGGACCTTGGAGAGTGTTATTTCAATTCTGTCAGAGTTGTAGTTCAAGAGCAATTCAATGACAAGTTATCCCCCTCCCGCCCCTTTTACTGATGTAACACTACTCAGCCAGAGCAGAAGGGAGGTGCCCAGGTAGATTGCAGAGAGTGACAATCTTCAATTAAGATAAGAGAAAAACCTGAAAAAGTTGTCAAGTGGGGCAGGGCTTTCATTGTTCTCATAGGAAGAAGATTGTCCCCTGCTGTTATCTGTCTGGTCTAGCAACCAGATTCCACATCTGAGAAGAGATGGCTTACACTAGGTAAAAGAGGGGAGGGGGAAATATGCTTCAATTACTCTTGAACCACAACTCTGACAGTATTGAAATAACACTCTCTATGGCTCAAATACTATGATGATTAATTGGAGCTGCTGTTTTTGTGAAACATTACTATCCCTTTAAGGCATCACCTTTTTTGTTAGAAACATGAACTGTACACCACCATAAGAAATGTATTTACACTATTCTCATAGTTTCTGCATTTTTGATTATGTGGCAATAAGGGAATCCGGTCACACAGTATGAAATATATGAGGAACAATAATAATCGGATGTCAGCGGTTAAGTACTTTTTTTTTTTTTTTTTTACAGTTTTACTGACTACAAAGTTCTCCCTTCATTCCATAGACTATTCTCTTCTTAGAACACCAGCAAAATAAAACTTCGGGAAATTAAAAATGCAAAAAGGACAAGATCATGGGCAAATTAACTGTACCACAGTTCACAAAAATTTCCATTGATTTTGTGAAGCAATTCGATGGAGACCTCTCTAGCATTCAAGGGGTTAAAAAACCCCATTTAGATCAATGAAGAACAGGAAATTTGTTTTTGTCCCCTTAAGCAGTAGTTGGCTTGTCTGACATTGCTTCAATTTCATTTTATCAACCCCGCCTCCCCGGTGGCCATATGTACAAACCAAAACTAGACTAAGTCTGGACCAAAACTGCACCATAGGGAAGAAATTTAAGATCTCAAAATTTACTAAAATGGCATATTTATCAAGCTCCATCTGGCAACTTACACTACTGGATTCACCTTTCAAGAGCCTCGTTCATCCCTGTTCTCCATCGCCAAATGTCTCCATTGAAAAGGCATTAAACAATTCCATCTGTCTCAGCAGAGCATGGTAGATCTGGGTTCTACTCATTAAAAGTTTTATATGTGTTTTGGGGGTAAAATATTTCTGGAGACAGAGCTCTGGAAGCCACCCCATATGATACATATATCCCTCCCACCCCAGTACAAGTAATGGCCTTAACAATCTCCACCATCTAACTAGATTGTAATATATTGTTTTTCAACAATCTTACGTTTAAGTCCATGGCTGCAGATGGCTTTACTACAGTAAAAATATATTAACCCACCACCCTACATTTTAACCCCTCCATTGACAGAGATGATCACCATGCACTGCTTCTTTTTAGGTGATGATAGGGGACTTTAAATTTTAGAGAGAGACCTGCTTATATTTGGGGTGAATATGAGAAGCAAGGACATAACTGATCGCTGAAAGACTTTAGGATGAGTCCAACATCCTAAGCCATAGAGGCTTCAGGTAAAGAGTGGACCCCTTCAGCCCACAGTGCAAAGCTTTTTGGTTTCAGAAGCTCTGCCCCTCCACCATGACAAGAGGAGGAGATGGGTAACCAAACCTCTTGTTAATATTTATTTATTCCTTCTCCCCACTAGGGACTAGGGTTGCCACCTAGCCGGTATTTTACAGACAGGCCGGAAAAAAATTGGCTTCTGTCCAATGTTAAGTTTATGGAGGGCATGCCATGGCCGGTATATTTTTGAAGAAAAGGTGGCAACCCTACTAGGGAGAAGAAGAGTGGATTAGAAGAGCAATTATTTGCAAGTATGTTATTTAATGATTTTAATTATTTTTATTTGCAAGAATGTGGCCTATTGACACTTTACTTTTTAATTATTTCACCTCACCAACGACAATGGACATAACTGGGAATTCTCAGGGTTTTGACCCAGATCTCAGGGTTTTAGGGTGAAGAGCCAAATTCTCAGGGTGAAAAAGCCCAGTGTTAACTACTATCTCAACCAAACTGCTGACATTTCTATCAGAAAGACAGTGGGAGACACCCTATTTATCTTGTGTATGTTCAGGCAGTGAAAACTCAAAGTTACTGCACCTTAAGGTCCTTGAGGACCAATAACAGCACCTCCTGGTTAGAGCAAGTGGAGAGGCAATGTCTGAAATATAAGTTCTGGGTAATTTTATGGGTTAACCCTTTGAGTGCCAGAGGGATACGCAACAAATTGCTTTGCAATGCGTTGCGTACCCCTCTGGCACTCAAAGGGTTAATATTTTAATGATATTTCAAAGATCTCAAGGTTGGCTCATTTTGAAACTTCCCAGGTATGATAATGAATAGAGAAAAAGGGGGGTCCATTGATCCCCCCATCTTAACCCCTTAAAGACCGGCACGCACACGCGCAGCTGGCACTTGAGGACCACAGGGCATTTTTTTTTAATTTTTAGTTCCGATTCAGGGCTGGCAGCCCTGAACTCCATGACGTGCCAGGACCATCACTGGTCCTTAAATGCCGGCCAGCCATGACGGTCCTGGCATGGCAGTGGTCGTTAAAGGGTTAATGAATGTATTCTGAAGACGCTCTGTCTTAAGACAAATTTAAAGTGGAACTGTCACCATGATTCAAGTTTGTATAAATGAAATCTTCATTAAAAACGCCTCCATATCAAGCTGATATGATATCATATCAAGTTAGCCAAAAAAAAATAGTATTTTAGAAGATACCCATACGTTTATTTCAGTATGGAGAGCTATGCTACAATGTTTTCATAACAAAATGTTACTGCTGCTTTAAAGGAACATTAAACTTTTTCTTTGGAAAAATATATATATTGTAGGGATTTTCATGTTGAGTAAAATAAGGGTACTCCCACTGCAGATAGATGCATACTTCTAGAGTTATGACAGTTTAAACACTTTTTTAAATTAGTAGTGCCCTCTAGTGGTCAAAGCCCTCATTTTTTTCTCTTTTCTTGAAAATTCCCAAGGATAAAAAAATCCATTAAAATTTCTGCCTTTTTGCTGCCTCCAATGCCTGTGGTGGAGCTCCAGTTTGATGTCAAGATCAAGGCTGAGCTTTCTCTCTAGTTCCTAGAGCTCTGTGTGAAAGCCATTTTCTTGTAGCCCAGCAGTGGCATCACTTTCTGTCACAGTAGGCAATAGGTAGTTCTCCAAGGAACAAAATTAAATAACACAACATAAGTGCAGGAGTTATGTAGAACTCCAGAAAGACCCCTGTGCGGAGGGGAACCGTGGGATTTGTGGACCATGGCACTCAAAGGGTTGCTCACCTTTTTTGAAGGTCTTTTCTCTTCAGATTACCATTGAAATGGAAGAAGCCTCAGAGAGATTTCTGAGTCTGAGAGAGAAACATAAACATAAAAGAAAATAACAAAATAACTAAAAACTAAGCAGAACTGTTCTCAGCCTTCCTACTAGATGATGGAACAAGTCTTATCTGGAAAGGGGAGTAGCTAGGTAGCCTGCTATGGAGGAGGGGGGAGGCTCCACCCTGCACTTCTTGAAGAATTGTTCCAGCCTACTGGGAGGAGCTGTCGCCTCCCCATGATACCTGTAAGCTATATTGGAAAACAGAGAAAGTACATTAGCACCACATAATGGGTCTATAGGACAATCATAGATTCCATGAAGGGACAACTTGTCTGGACATTTCTTGTTGAATATATCAGCAAACTCCCTGTAGTGTACTGGGAAAGTGTGGCCATCGGGAGTGGAAGACAGTGAACAGTGGGTCTTGTGGAATACAGACGCAAATGACAGTTCTTCGACAGACGATTTGATGGTAGGATTACAGTCCTTGAAATAGTGTAAACCCAAAGTAACTGGGAATATGGGTGAGTATATGATATCAGAAGAAAGGAAATCCAGATGATCAGGTTCAATTAGGTTAGGTAGAGGACCTGTGTCTTGAGTAACTGGGACCTATGTGACAGAAGATCCATACATTTTATACTAGTATAAAAATAGGAAAGGTTTTGATTCGGCAAGGAGATTTCAGCATTACAGCAATTTGAGTCAGAATCAAACATTGTTACAAGAGGCATATGTGTAGTTCTGTGACTAGCACTAGACAATAGAACAATGCTAGGGTGTCAGACAGTGTATTTGTGGTCCTGTTACTGTTAGTGAACAGTGGAACAAGGCTGAGGTGGCAAACATTGCATGTGTGGGTCTGTGTCCACCAGTAGGAACAAGGCTTGGGCTTCATACATTGTATATGAGCTTCTATAGCTATAAGTGGACATAGAAACCAGACTGGGGTGGCAAACATGGTATTTGTGGTTCTATGAAAACCAGTGGGACAGTGGAACATGGCTGGCATGTCTGACAGTGTCTGTGGCGTTCTGTAGTTACCGGTAGACAGTGGGACAAGGCTGGCATTTCAGATAGTGTATGTGTTGGAGAGAGGAATGCAGATTGGCTATATAAATATATAACTTGCTATTGAAGAGTGCAGGTTCTTGGCATTTCATCCAGTTTCTCTAGCTGTTTACTTTCTGATCCTCTGTTGCCTCACCTGTGCAGCCCAGGAACAGAGCGCTGCTAAATATAAAATGTCTAACATAGCATAAAGGTGATTGCGCTTTCAAACTCACATATTATAAGGTGACCATATGAATAAAATCATTAAACGTCTTCTTTTGACTCTATAGTCTGTCTCATTATGTCAGAACTGTAAATAAAATAGAACTGACATCTTAGGATTTCGATGGGAAACAGCTTTAGCCGGCATAGAAAAATTGATTTTTATCATCAAAAAAGCATCTAGAATATTATAGGGACATTTTTTTATATCCTCTTTCTAGCTGGTTAGATCCTCAGATAACAATAAAAATGTTTACTGGAAGTATAACTCTAGCGAGAGTTTGCATAAAAATAAGAATTTGTGCCAGAATCAACTCTGTAAATTTTATGCAATATCAGCCAGCGGTTGACCACATCTCAGACAGTAGTTATTATTGGAATAAACTTGTTCCTCATCAATGGGATATATCTGTTCTGTTGCATATAGTTACTTGCATTTCTTGGTAGTATACAGCTATGATCTTATACGGACACTTGTTTGGCTAATAATAAAAAGTTCAAAGTTAGACCTTTGAAATGTGATGGAGTTTTTGCCACTAAGTTACCACCCTGTTCAAGAGAATGTTACCATCTCCTAGTATACAAGTATAAATGTAGGGTAAAAGCAAGCCTTAAAGGGATAGTAATGTTTCATAATAAAATCAGCTCTAATTAATCATCATAGTATTTGGACTTTAGAGAGTGTTATTTCAATACTGTCAGAGTTGTGGTTCAAGAGTAATTCAATGACAAAGTATCCCTCTCCCGCCCCCTTTACTGATGTAACACTGTTCAGCCAGATCAAAAGGGAGGTGCCCAGGTAGATTGCAGAGAGGGACAATCTTCAATTAAGATAAGGGAAAAACCTGAAAAACTTGTCAAAGGGGGCAGGGCTTTCATTGTTCTCACAGGATGAAGATTGTCCCCTGCTGTAATCTATCTGGCCTATGGACTGCATTCCACATCTGAGGAGAGATGGCTTACACTAGGTAAAAGGGGTGGGAGGGGAAACTTTGCTTGTGAATATCTCTCAAACCATAAAGGTTTCCGAGATAAGACTTATGTAATTCTTTATATTGTTTTAATGCCTACAAAATAAAATAAAGATAAAACAAAGTATTACTATCCCTTTAATTTTATGACAAGACATAGCATCATAATTGACCTATAATATGCAGATTTATTTTTTTTATCTCAGTCTAGTTTTAAAGTTTAAACTTAACCTGTATTTCTCTACTTTTATAAGAACTTAACTGTGGCTTTAATGAAAGTACTTTGCCATTTAATTTACATTTTTTTTTCCAAATTATTATTCATTTTGTGTTTGTGACTAGCTATATGTTTCTAGGACTTGGTATGAGGGAAAGCTGTTGTCATATTTTTTTACACATATATATTTTGGTTTAGATCTTTGATCTTATGTTTATTCGGTACTGAATCTCATGTGTTTACATTTATCAGTTGTTAGGATTATCTTGACATTTTGTGTTTCATCAAATCTCATTTGTTGTCTTGCAGCGCCATCAATTGACAATAGCCAGTACTACATCTAGAGTGATTACTGTTACATTGGGAGCTAATATCTATCTTTTTACTGATCCTATTTGCTAGTTTAAAAAAAAAGCAAACAGTGCTCATCATGGCCCTACTCCCTGCAACTTCTGGTGAGAAACCGGTTTTGCCTATTAACAGGGATAGGTAAAAAACATAACTTTTGAAGAAAACCTGCAGTGCTGTGGGACAAGTCAGGGGGTCAGTAGGTATGGTTATATGGCTACCAATGTAGTAAGACGAGGCTGTGGGTGTCAGTATGTGTGATTCTATGACTATGATGGGACAAGCCTAGGGATCAGTATGTGTGGTTCTATGGATACCAATGCAGTGACATAAATCTAAGGGTCAGTGTGCACAGTGGTAAAAGCAAGTACATTGCATTTTGTACAAGAATTCATATGGACAGTAAAAAGTGCTGTTTTTTAAAGGAGTAGTAAACTTTTTTTACGAAAAAATATATATTGTAGGGATTTTCCTATTGGGTAAGATAAGGGTACTCCCACTACTGAGAGATTTATATTTCTAGAGTTATTACAGTTTAAACCCATGTTTTTTTACATTAGCAGTGCCCTCTAGTGGTCAAATTCTAATTATATTTTCTGTTAGATTCTAATGTAGAGGAAAGTCAGGAAAGTCAGAGACATACAGTTCTCCACAGAATGTGATAGAAACTGCCTGTCACTTCCTGTCAGTTAGAACTATCAGGAAGTAAACATAGTAAATTCACTTCCTGATTATATAAACTGCTATAATTTTGAATAAAACATCTCACAGCGATGGGAGAGACCTTGTTTTATTCAGCAGGAAAAGCTCTATAAAATATGTGTTTTCATAAATAAAAATGTACTGCTCCTTTAAACTTTTCTGTTTTAGGTGAATGTTTTTGCCCATCCCTACCTATTAATTAAAAATGAAAAGTTTAATTTTTATTTGCTTTGTACTGTGCGCCGTTCTCTTTATGTCTTACGGAAGACAGCATCCTTCCAAGTCCTCCCCTTGGTAGCTTCCATCTTGAAAGGATTTGCATGATTATTGCTCTTTTTCAATGTATTCCACCCTTCTAGTGGAAGTTGGTATTCTCTCGCAGCCTAATAAGGTGGAAACAGCAATTACTACACATATGAGTAATTCATTCTGCAGCTTAATCTGATCAAGTGAGCGAGCAAAGCTCTGCTGAGATTAGATTCCTCAAATAATATATCTAAAATCTATTGACTTTTTTGCAAAAAAAGTACAAGTTATAGACAGTTTAAAGGGATAGTAATGTCAGCAAAAAAAGTATTAACTATATGGTAGATACAATTAAAAGAGAGTACTTGCACTTATACGTATCTCTCAAACCTTTATGG
Source organism: Rhinophrynus dorsalis (assembly GCA_037306005.1). NCBI lineage: Eukaryota > Metazoa > Chordata > Amphibia > Anura > Rhinophrynidae > Rhinophrynus > Rhinophrynus dorsalis. The sequence goes on along the minus strand of CM074721.1, from coordinate 481,277,597 downwards.
TTTGAGAGATATAGGAAAATAAAGTTCTCCGCTCCCTCCCCTTTCTGCTTGATGAGCTGTAAAGCTGTCAGACTCAGATTCTGGTTCCTGGATCAGATGGCGGCTCTTCAGCAGCACTGATACAGAGATTCCTAAAAATAAATACTTTATTGGAACGGTCTACAACGTGTGCCTGGTTTGCAAGCACGTGATGTAGACCATTTTGATAAAGTATTTATCTTTACATATTGTTATGTCGGCACTGCTGAAGAGCCTTATGTGGTCAAGTGACCAGAATCTTCTGACAGTCTTACAGCTTGTCAAGCAGAAAGGGGAGGGAGCGCAGAACTTTATTTTCCTATATCTCTCATACCATAATGGTTTGAGAGATACGAATAAGTGCAAGTACTCTCTTTTAACTGTATCTACCAAATAGTTAATCCTTTTTTTCTGACATTACTATTCCTTTAAATCAGTGCTTCTCATCCCAAGTTCCTTGACCCATTGGTGCGCCTCAGTCACCCACTTAGGGCGCTCCTCAGATTTATATAGGTGGAGGGTATGCTCTTTATTCTTGTTCTGATTATAGGACCTAAGAATAACTATGAATATATTTTACTCTTGAATATGCTTTTGTCAAACTACCTACAAAATGTTAGGGGTAGCTTGAAAATTCCAGACTCTGTGTTAAGGGTGCCACACGCAAATAACGATTGAGAACCAATGGGTTAAACAGGTAAATGTAGTGAAAGTATAAGCTATGTATGTAACATGTCCACTTTAAGACAGATAATAACTGTGTGGGGCAATAATGAGAACTGATGTTGCTCAAGGCAAGTGATTGTGGTTTTACTTACACATCTATGGTAAAATGGAACAGTACTGTCTACTTCCTCATTCACTTTAACCTTTTGAGTGCCAGAGGGCACAGAGCAATATGTTGCATATCCCACTGGTGCTCAGATGGTTAAAGATTCTAAACGTTTTGATTTAACACAGAGACTCAAAGCATCAATAGCCACTCGGATGCTAGAGGTGCAATCTGCTAGATAAATCTTTAGCATAAAAAAATGTATAGAGCACACTTATAAGCTGAGAATGATAGATGTATTCCAGGAACAGCAGCAGAGCCACAGGTTTCACAGCCCACATATTTGCCTAGAATGGATGTACTGTTTGCTGGACTTTGGATACTCTTTAGCTTTGGGAATATTGCTCATAAACTGGAATGAGTCCAGATGCAAACAGTATGTAATTTCAAGTGGACAGGGTCCATTTTCTCTTAGGGAATGAGCCCATCCTAGCGTAGAAAGATTGGGGCATATGAATTTATAACAGGCGCATTGAGCCCGGGTGCATTATAGGTGCATCGTTCCACCTGTACTATGTGCCATGTCCTTTGTGTGCCTACGTACTAAAGGCTCCATGGAGCCTCATTAAACAGGCTTATATACCATCAAGACTGGATGTGCCTCCTCAGTTGAGGAGCAGACAGCACTACTTTAGTGAATCAGGTGCATGGGAAGCAGGAAGACTATACTCCTGCTCCCGTGCACTTGGATCAGGCATGGGTAACCGAGAGGGCAAGAGCCCTCCCAGGTCCCTGTCTGAAACTACATTGACCTACTTACCTAAACATCCTCCACAAACATACACAGTTTAACTGCTCAGTTGCTGGATAGGCTCATATTAGCCGAATCAGCAACAGACAGGTTAATGGTTAAAATAAAAGCATGCATTTCATTTCATTTAAAGCCAAACAGTCTTCAATAAAATATGGAGGTATAACATTATCCCACCATCTCCTCACCCCGATCAGATCAGAATGAGTTTGTTTAAAATAATACGTCTGTTTTTTTTTCAGTAAAGGAAGGGCACTTTTGTCCCAGTTTGCAAAAAAAAAATTTGTGGATGCCAGGTCTTAAGCTTATTAAGTGCAACAGAACAAGGCTGGACAATAAGTAAACAACAGAAAGCCCTCTACCCCACAAATAGGAACTGGAACAGTAGGGTTGTGTAGCCCCCTCTGGTAGACAGGTGTAGAGCAGCAAGACTTGTATATTACATTGAAATAAAAAACAACATTAACTTGTAAGTTCTCAGACAAATAGACTCCCATGTCAGGCAGACATAAGGATATTTACTGAAGTATATAAACTGCCCAACGATTTCCTCAAGCAATCAGGTGGCTCACAGATGACTTAAACAGGACCGACAAGCTAACAGACTAAAAAACTGAATGGAGCTGGCAGTTGGGTTTTCTGACTACACAAAACAGCAGATGACAACTGAAGGAAAACTGATTGAGGCTGCATAGATATACATTGGCCAGGACACTGAAAGGCTAGATGAAGATCATTGATTAGTACAGCAACTGCTCACAGGCTGACCACAATATAGAGGCTTCAGACTAGAGGGAATAAATGGCATCACTCAATGTTTCACTGAAGATGCATGAACCAATGGTCCAATGATCTGAACTCAAAAATAATGGAAAGTCAGTTCTTTCCAGTACCTACCAGGCATAATTGTGGTTGGCATCAATAAACAGAGTCCAGCCATAATCAGCAGTGGAAGCAGGGAGTGAGATCAAACAGCAAGCTGGAGTCTGCTAAGCAGGTGAGGTCATGAAATAGTAGTTAACCCAATATGGACCATAGGGGTGTGCAACATATTGTGAAACTATATGTTGTATATCCCGCTGGTGCATAAAAGGGTTAAGCTGATGTCAAGGGAAAATGCCAGGAATGCAGATTATAAATAACTAGTGTAAAAGCCTGTGTACAGGAGCCAAGGTCCAGGGAATGTTAACCGTTTGAGTACCAGAGAGGTACGCAACGAATGCGTTGCATACCCCTCTGGCACTCAAAGGGTTAAGAGGCTGCTACCTCACTGCTCCACGCAATGCAGTCTTGCGTCTCCTCATTCACACAATGCAATCATGCACAGTAGAGACTGCCTGAACACGAGTAGTCTCTACTGCGCATGACTGCACCGTGACAAACATCCTAGCGAATTATTATATAGGATAGGATTAGCGAAGCCAGGATTAAACTAAGGAGGTCAAACAGGTCAGGAGAAAAGTTGGATCTAGTAGCACACAATAATCTGGTAAAGCAGGACAAGGGAATTTTGCTTAAAAAAAGAGGCCATCCTCTGAAACGGTAGCACTAATATCTGGGTGGAAGCAGCTGTCCTCATGATAATTCCCTCTGAATAGAGTGACGCAGTTTTGCAAGAGTCAGTGACATGGGAGAAAGGACTACAAGGACAGAAATGGGACTTTGCTCCATAGGCACACAAGGCGCAAATTTGGGCTGAACCAACTGCACAATAGACAACAATGCAGTAGGTTTGTCCCAAACATTATCTGCTTTTATCTTTCTATGACCCTTACAGACATATTTATGAAGGCTCATATAGAGACTGATGGCCAAACACACACCTATACCTGGGGGTAATTTGTTTCACCCATCTATGAATGGGAAGGTTCAGATGCTTGTAGATAAAAAAAGGCCCCTGTGGGAATAATAGTATTAAAACAATGAACCCAGCCTCTTCTATAGCCCCACCCATCACTGCACATCCCACACGACTCCACCCCATGCAGTGTTGATTGGTGCAGAAAATGCATTTAGTCTGCAACGTACAAGCACAAAAAACAGTCCTTACAATGCATTGGAGACGTCTCCAGTATTCAAGAAGTTAAAGATGGTCAGTAAAGGGGTTGCCTAAGCTGACAACTAAACCTGATACCATAACCAAAGTGCATGGGGGCTGTAGGGTCACTAGGACTGTTATGACCACACTCACAACAGGCGCTCCTTCTGGGACAAATGTATGAATTTGCACTTCAACTCCACCGGAGTTAACCAATAAAACCAGTGGCGGTGCTTTTGGGGTACGTACAGCGCATGGTCGATCTAGTGCATAACAGGGGACATAATCCAACAAAGTTAAGGCTTTAATTCCAGAGCCTGATTTCCCAATAAGCAAAGTAGACAATTGCCTTGAACTCCAAATTATGAGAGACATCTCAGCTGTGCTGACCCCACCCATATTCTGCATTGTGGGTGTGGCCTGAGCAATCTCAATATCCCTGCACCAGCTGTATACCCCCTTCACAGGTTATTATTTAGCCTCTCTGATGCTGGATAGATCTCAAATGCATTGCTTTGAAATGCGTTCAAGATCTCTCTAGCAACCAAGGGGTTAAAGCTTTTTTTGTTCTTGCCTTTTATAGGCCAAGGGTATTTTCAGTGCCAGTAAACAGTTCATGTCAGAATTGGGTGTGTGACCCTCGGAAGAGTAAAGGGCACCTAGAGTGCTTTGCCTAGCGGCACATGTGATGTAAATCCAGACCTGATGCCAGAAATCCCTGTAACCAGCCCCATAGCCTGCACTGGAAAATGGTGAACATTCACATCATTAGTTTAACAGAAGAACTTACCTAAATAGGTGTCCTATAACCCTTTGAGTGCCAATGCAAAATCTCATTGTGAGGAGAGTCCAGCGCTTCTTCGGTTTCTAAATTATCTTCCAGAAAAGCAAATAAAGAACCCCTGTTTGTCTTGTGTATATCCAAGCAGTGGAATCTCTAAGTTGTAGCATGTTAAAGGGTTCTTATGGACTGAAGATGACCTCTGGCTTATAGGTAGCGTGGAAACATTACCCAAGGATCTGCGTTCTGGGGAACATTACAGATTACAATTATCTCTGGGTCAGTCTATATATATATATATATATATATATATATATATATATATATATATATATATATATACAGTATTGTGCAAAAGTTTTAAGCAGGTGTGAAATAATGCTGTAAAGTAAAAATGTTTTAAAAAAATAGACGTTAATACTTTATTATTATAAATTAACAAAATGCATACTGAGTGAATAGAAGAAAAATCTAAATCAAATCAATATTTGGTGTGACCACCCTTTGCCTTCAAAACAGCATCAATTTTCTAGGTACACTTGCATTTTTGAGGCATATAGTCAGGTGTATGATTAAACAGTTATACCAAACAGGTGCTAATGATCATCAGTTTAATATATAGGTTGAAACACAATCATTAACTGAAACAGAAACAGCTGTGCAGGAGGAATAAAACTTGGTGAGGAACAGCAAAATGCAGCTAACAAGATGAGGTTGCTGAAGATGGTCTACAAAGTGTGCTTGCAAACTAGACACCCTTTGTAGACCGTTCCAATGAAGTATTAATGTTGATATTGTGCGTTTTCCCCTCTGCTGAAGAGCATCCATCCAGGCAAATGACTGGTTTCTGCAGCTGTCTGCTAGAGCTCTGACTTCTTTCAAACAGGCAAGGAAAGGTAACTTTAGTGAGGTATATCTCCAACCACAAAGGTTTGAGAGATAAGCCTTACATCGTTTTTCACAGTTTTTTTTAGGTCTACAATATGGAGTACACTTAAAAATAAGTATTACTATCCCTTTAAGTCTACAAGGGTAGGGGGGGTTCATTCATTAGCATGAAGGGTTGTTGTACTGCTGGTGATGTGCAAGGGATGGCCTCCCTTACACATTGTCAGGAGATTAAGGACCCTGAAGCCTGAGTGCATTCTCTCTCTTTGCTCCCCCACTGCATAGAGATGAGATCTGCTCTGACCTCAGCACCACAAGCAGCATCTATAGGGATGTGCATTTCTCAGTAACAGACATTGCCAGCACTCATGTATCATTGATTGAATGACTAAGAAGCTGTAACATATAACAGATTCTGTGCCCTTCTGTACTGACCAAACCAGCTGAGTGTGCTATCCATCAATCAGCTGACTCAGTCAAACACAGGACTCACAAAGCACTCTGTTGTACATTGTCTTACATCTACCATTCAATTTATTTTAAGCATAAAATACAATTAAAATAAGAAAAAATCAAACTATAGTTCTTTGGTACAGAAATGTGCGTGCCTGCGTGATCAGATAAGAATTGAGTATTTCTGTGTCAAATATAATTCACAGAATCTTGCTTGAATTGCTGAATTATTTTGATGGTATATGACACCTTCTCCTGTCCAGGCAATCTTGTGGATGTCTGATACTTCTCTATTGTCTGTGTTAACGCACTGAGTGCCAGAGAGGTATTCAGTGAATGCAATGCTTTGGATACTCTCTGGCACTCATAGGGTTAGCACAAAACATTCAAAAACATTGCACCGGAGACATCTCTAGCATTCAAAGTGTTAACGCATTAACTCTTTAAAACCTCTAGACTGTAAGCTCTCACGAGCAGGGCCCTCTGATCCTCCTGTTCTCCACATCTGATTGTACTATTTAATACCTCTGTATGTCTATTCCCAATTGTACAGCGCTGCGGAATTAGTTGGCGCTATATAAATAAAGAATAATAAATAATAATAATAATAAGTGCCAGGGATGACAGTTGAATTACATTGTAATGCAATGGACACCTCTCTGGCATGCAGATGGTTAAACTTTAGGCACTGGGTTTCAAAACAGTTATGTACAAGCACTATATTTAGCAACCCTGTTAGTGAAAGCATGGAAGGAAGAGATGTACATGGGTTAAGCCTACAAATCCAACCAAATGCGTGCAGCATGTCCAAAGAACGTGTCAAGCTGCCTCATCCATTTAGTTCTTACTGCATACTATAGTATGTGGTCTTTAGTGCCATCTAGTGGACATTGTTAAAAGCTGCCTTCCAAGAAGTCTAAAAATATATGTACCAAGCCATGGAAAAGGGGTATTTATTTGTATTTAATTGGAAACCATTTTCTCACAGTGGGCCAGCCAGACATGCAGTGGTCTAGCCAGCAAAATACTATTTTATAGTCCAAAGCTAGGGTATATACAGAATTAAGTATTTGAAGCTAATTTGGCTTTTCTTGATTGCTATAATAGCATAGTCACACTTCTGTAACTGTTACAGAAACACTGAACTGTTTGCGCTAAAAGTATGGTAAAGCAACAAAACTGGTTGGAACTGCACAGGAAAGGCATTTGTTTTTGAGTCACATTAGTGTTTTTACCTGTGTATAGAATATAGAAGATAAATGATCAGCGCTAACCAGTTTTAAGTCTGTTGCAGAGTGCCTTGTAAGTCCTGTGTTTACCTGAATCAGCTGATCAGTGGATAACCTGCTCAGCTGGTTTAGTCAGTACAGAACAACAAAGAATTTGTTACTTGTTACAGCTTCTCTGACAGTTCTCTCATTGTATGAATCAATTGTCTCAATGGGTTTTACTGTTGCAACCCTTTCAATGCTACAGGTGTCTGCAACACACTTCCATATGGCAGTGAAAGGTTTACAGGAGGGCATCTGATGTTTTTGCTCTTTAGCAGAGAAAGCAAACTGTCCTCTGGCTCCATAGAGATCTATCTGGAGATCCCATCATCACCATCCTCAGGATGGCACTGTTAAGACTGTGAACTCTGACAGCAAAGGCTGCGATTGGAGCTTAGTGCATGTGGAAAACAGTCACATTAACATATAAATACACCCCCAGAATATGACAATGGCTCATTAAACTGCATTTCCCTTATGCAAATGAGCTATTGTCATGCAAAATCATAAATCTGTCATGGAGGATTTCTGTCGGATTCACAGGGATATGATGACAAAGATATCTCAGTGCATACTGATGACATGTCTTTGGTACACGTTTGCCAACATATCAACATCTTGGCCTCTTATCCTCCTTAGTGCATCCCCCCTGGTCCCCAGGACAGGGTGTGATTCTCCAGGTAAGTGAATTCCTTGGTAACCCTGCTCTCTCCCTGACCTGGTTCCCCCATCCCCCCCCATTCGTCCCCCTTTAAGGACAAACCCTACCACTCTTCTGTCCAATTACAACCACATCTGTTAAGCCCCACACACATTATGTTGCAAATCATGCCACCTCCAGCTCAGCTGTTACTTTTGGGGCTATGGATATTAATGTTCCCAGGAATTACCATAACCAAGCCTCAATGTGGCATGCTGTATCACTGCAGTGTTACATGAAAAACACAGTCAAATTGCAGCAGAGTGGGCCATTGTGATGGCCTATGGGGCTGCAATGAAGATTATTCACGCAAGCGATTGTATTGTTGCAATGCTTATCACAACAATCCAATCAACGGTGGCTCAGGTGAGCATCAGCCAATCACTGTCTTCCATTGTTCACACCTTCTGTATATCCCCTAGCAGTGGGATTGGCAGAGGAGTGCAAGAACAAGGTAAGATGGGTGCCTTGAACATCACTACAACACAGTGTTGTCAAGCAGTCCATGTGAACATTTCAATTAAATGCAAAACACTTTATTTAAAGCCAATATTAATTTCTTGCTTAAATGGGAAATTTATATGGTAAATTTAGAGTTAGATGTTCACACACATTAAATCACCTCATGAATGTTATTGATGACATAAAACATGACATTAAAACTGACATAATAAATGACGTCACAAAACAGCTTTTATCTGCAAAATATGGCAAGGGGCAGTGAGGTTAATATCTGTGGCAAGTTAACTCAGATTTCCTGGCCTATGTTAATTTGCGTGAAAACGTAACAATAGGTTTTTTTGCATTTTTATTTTCATATTTTTTGCCACATTTAGCAACACTATCACTTCCAACTGTGTTTGAGCGATATAACTCCAACACAGTGGAAATAGATCAGTTAAATACATGGGATCCATTGTGTTATGCCTTGCCATGTAGTTATTCTCTAACAAACACAGAAGAATAATGTACAAATCTGCCAGCACAATGCATTTTCTGTGCTTACCTGAAAAATCAAGTGACTGCATTTTGGGATATGAAGTCTTATGACCCATTTAGTGCAAACAATTCACCATTGCTTACTCTTTAACACATTGATGACAAGGGTTTTTTTTTACTAGAGGACAAATGCAATTTTGGCCTTTTTAGCATGCCTTTGTTCAACCTTATGTTTCTTTTAATTAGTTTAGTGCACCCACACAAATTATATACCAGTGTTTTAAGCATATGTAGGGCTTTCTTTTGATGCCGCATTTATATATATATATAACTCACCATTTAATTTGATAATAATAAAAAATGAAAAAACAAAATGTATTGGGTTTCCTGTGATAATTTGTGCTTAATTAATTATTCTTCTTTTAGGAGATCAGACTGTGTGGTATGTTTATAAAATACTTTTGATCTTGCTCTAAATCTTTATTCAATAACGCAAAGAGGTGGCAATAGGTCATCAAGTGACCAATCCTGCTCTAACTCTAGTCCTGCCCCCAGCACCACCAATTAAAATCAAAGTGCTCCCCTCTTTGGCCGTTTTAACTGTTGAGAGCTCTGTTCTCTGCTTCTCTCTACCTCATGATTACTTAGAGGAAGAGAGAGGCAGAGAACATTAGAAAGTCAATGTATATTAACATTGCTTTTGTCATGTGGCTCCATTGGCATGTGATTGCAGTAGCACGATCACATGTGGAGAGTAGGGTGACCACATTTACTTTCTTCCATTCCGGGACACTATTAAATCGGCAGTGTACTCACGTGACGTCACATGACCCCTGCACTAAAATCTATGCCTCCTGCTTTTCCAGTCATTCTATTCCTTTCCATCCATCCATCAGTCACAAAATTACAGTGATATAATAACTATAAGGTATGGTAAATACAAAAAGAATAGACAGTGGTGAGGATGTTCCCTTACATTAAAGATAATCTTCTAGTCACATATAATACAGAATTATGATCAGAAAGTAATCAGCAGAACAGCACAGTATAATCAGTGGTACAGATGTACCCATACTTGATGGATTATTTGTATTGAGCCTGTTGCACAGGGGAAGTGTGGATCTCACTTGAATCTGAAGTCCTGCAAAGTCCTCTGCCAAGTCACTGGAAGTAGAATTGGCCTGTGCTCATTGTTATTCACATAAACTTGTGTGCTGCGATGCCTTGCAGTGTAGACTGCAGTTCTGATCATGTGCCCGATGAATCAGTGTTCCTCAATTAGTTCCTCCAATACAGGAGCACTGAGGATGGATATGTCACAACACCGGTATACTCGTTTCCAACCAGCAGTCCGCAATGTGGTGGAGTCCGGGGAATGGTATGGTGCCTACAGGGTCGGCACTGAGTAGTCAAATCAGTCAATGCCCTTCTGTGGTGTTATTCAGCACTACCACTATTGTTGAATGATCGGGCAAATGTGTCAGCAATTAGTCTTGTGCATCCAACGCTAAATTCTCGTGCCTTTCACCAGGATCCATTTCATTGGCTGGTGGTGGTGTGCGTGCTGCGCTAGGTAGGCTGTGTCATCACTGATGTTGAGTGAGCCACTGTGGAGCAGAGTAGAAATTGCAAAGGGCCCACTGAGGGCAGAGATTGTTTTTGCTGGGGGTGCCAGCTTTGTTGCTCCATTCCGGGACTCTTTGTTGTCCCAGTGGGTGGTGACGCAGGACGCAGGACATAGACCTCCATTAAGGGACAGTCTCGGGCATTCCGGGACGCATGGTCACCCTAGTGGGGAGCTGCTGGGGAAAGGCTGACACTGACTGTTCTAGCCCTGGAGCAGACAGTTATAGCCTTCCAGACATGATCACAGCAATCTCTGAGGTGCACTGTGTTCATTAAGCCTTGATGTGGCAAGACCATGATCCGTCCTTAAATGGCGGCATTAATGGATTGGAGAAGCACTGAATAATGGGTACAGTAATGTTATTAGAAACCATTATATCCAGTGTGAATTAATTATGTCAAGTTTTGATATATCTCTGTTTCTTTATCTATATTCTTTCATGTGACAGAATGTAATCCAGTGGGAGTCAAGCGGAATATTTAAATGTTCAAAAACTTGCTGCTGCTCTGTTTGTTTGTTCATTTTTAAATTTGTTGGCAAGTGGATTAGAAGAAGTGACTGGGAAAGTCACGAAACGCATCAGCACGCCTCATTTTAATTAAATGCATTTTTGAATAAGTTATTAAAGAACTAGTTGAAGAGCCCGTTACACGGACCACAGTGCCACTGCCAGCCAGTTGTGGGGCAGTCATGCGCAGTAGAGACTGCCCGTGCCTCGGCTAGTACAGAGCAGGACGCTCCTTCGGAGCGTCCAGCTCTGTATCAGCCGCGGCACAGGCAGTCTCTACTGTGCATGACTGCAGCACGTTATCACGGCGCCTGTGCTCTTTTTGTTTGTTTTTCTGTCAGTTTAGCCTGTGCTTGCTCCCATTGGCTACCGTGCGTTAGTCCCGCACAGTATGACCTTTATATACTGGGCTGGGGGCACCCCTCCGGTGCCCTTTCGTGGTGTTCCTGTGCCAGTGCTTATTTCTGCTCAATGTTTCCCAGTGTACCGACTTGGCCTGCCTGACTTCTCTGCATATTGTCTACTGCCATTGTGTGTACCAACCCGGATTGCCTGACTATTCTTCTGACGTTCCTGCTCCGTGAGTCAACCCGGCTTGGCTGACGTTCCTGCTCCGTGATCTGACCCGGCTTGGCTGACGTTCCTGCTCTGTGATTCGACCCGGCTTGGCTGATGTTCCTGCTCCGTGATCCGACCCGGCTTGGCTGACGTTCCTTCTCCGTGAATCTACCCGGCTTGATTGGCGTTCCTGTGCTGTGTCGCCTAGGCGACATTCTGATTGTCTGGTAATTAGGTTATTTCCTCCTGCAGAGTACCAGTGGCCAGTCTCCGTAACTGCTCCGGCAGTTGAGCCACCGGTTGTCTCCGGTTATACTTCTGCAGAGTGTAAGTGTTGTCTCCATTACTGCTACGGCAGGTTACCTTGGGCCTAGTCTCCGTTATTGCCTCTGCTCAGTGCAAGTGTCTGCCTCCGTTACCACTCCGGCTGTTGAGCCACCGGTTGCTTCCGCTTATACTTCTGCAGAGTGCAAGTGTTGTCGCCGTTACTGCTACGGCAGGTTACCTTGGGCCTAGTCTCCATTATTGCCTCTGCTCAGTGCAAGTGTCTGCCTCTGTTACTGCTCCGGCAGTTGAGACACTGGTTGCCTCCGGTAGACTTCAGCAGTGTGCATGTGTTGTCTCCGTTACAACTATGGCGGTACCTCACGTGTCTCTGTTCCCAGTGTTGCCTAAGCAGCTCATGCTAGTTCTGCTTATCTGGTTGTTGGCGATACGAATTTCACAGCTGTCTATATGCAGGGAGCCCCATCACTGACCTCTCTGCACATGGGACTGTTTACACTCTGAAGATCTTTAACCCATGCAAGACCTTGCTCCTGGGAATCCATCATATCTGCCTGACCTGTGTCAGTATAGACTGTTGTGGACTTTTTGTTTATGCTGGACTTGTGTAGGCACATGTATCTATAACCTGTTGAGTGTCTGTACTATTCTGCTGATATACTACAGGACCTGTGAAGGTTATTTAATTACTGTGATTTCAATAAAACTGTGTTTTATCCTAAACCACTGTGTCTTTGTGTCAAACAAACCGTTACACACGTGCAGCAGTCTTTACTGTTTATTAGTGATGATCGAGCACCCCAATGCTCGGGTGTTCGGGTGCTCTGACCGAACGCCCCCGGAGGCTCGAGTGCTCGGCCGAGCACCCGAGCCCCATTGAAGTCAATGGGAGGACTCGAGCATTACACCAGGCACCCCCTGCTCTGATGAGGGGAGGGTGCCTGGTCCATAGGAAAAGGGCAGAAAATGATGGAAACACCACAGAAATGGTTCAGGGACAGCATAGGGAGGATGTCTGGATGCATCTTGGACTCCAACGTCGCTGCTGGGAACGATCTTTCGCCCGTAGTACGCCATTTTTACAGACTGACTGTAAAACACACAAAAAGGAAGATAAAAACGACTTTAGGCGAAAAATTGTTACCAAACAGTATTTGCTGTATATTTACTTGTATATCATCTGCAAATTCTGCAAAAAATTTCATCGATTTTTCGGAACTGGGGCCATGATTAAGAGGGAAACGTGCGCAGAGGCAAATTCTGCAAAAAATTTCCTCGATTTTTCTGAACTGGGGCCATGATTAAGAGGGAAACGTGCGCAGAAGCAAATTCTCCCAAAAATTTCCTCGATTTTTCTGAACTGGGGCCATGATTAAGAGGGAAACGTGCGCTGAGCCGACCATCTAAAACATTATGGGTGAGGGTCTGCTGCGGAGCTGACCATCCTAAACATTATATGCGAAGGCCCGCTAGTGAGCTGACGCTATAAAACATTATATGAGAGGGCCCGCTAGAGAGCTGACCCAATAAAACATTATATGAGAAGGCCCGCTGGTGAGCTGACCTATACAAAAATTGTCAAACAGCGCCCGCTGGTGAGCTGGCCCTATATAAAAATTATATCACAGGGCCCGCTGGTGAGCTGGCCCTATATAAAAATTATATCACTGGGCCCGCTGGTGAGCGGGCCCTATATAAAAATTATATCACAGGGTATATGGAAGAGAGTCAACCATATACCCGTTTTTTGGGTGGAAGGGGTGAATGGGAATACAGAGTATTCCCATCATTGTAAATAACATATATAAAGTGACTTTATGTTCCCCCGGGGCTTTCCTCCAGTGGAGTGGAGAAGTCAGGGGAAATCCAGGCCTTGTTCATTTTTATAAGTGTCAACCTATCAGCATTTTCGGTGGAAAGGTGGATACGCTTATCTGTTATGATGCCACCAGCAGCACTAAATACCCGCTCAGACAGAACGCTGGCGGCAGGGCAGGCCAGCACCTCCAAGGCGTAGAGTGCCAGTTCATACCACGTGTCCAGCTTGGACACCCAGTAGTTGTAAGGCACAGCGGGATCATTGAGGACGCTGACACGGTCTGCTACGTACTCCTTCAACATCTTCCAAAACTTTTCCCTCCTTGTGACACTAGGCTGCGCATCAGGGTGAGGGTGCTGGCGGGGTGTCATGAAGGTGTCCCACGCCTTGGAGAGTGTTGCCCTGCCTTTATCGGAACTGCTGTGTGCTCCCCTTTTCTCCCCTTCTCGGTTGGCCAAGGTAGCACGTACTCTGCCGCCAGCGTTGTCAGATGGAAAATTTTGGAGCAATTTTTCAACAAGAACCTTCTGGTATTGCACCATTTTGCTTGTCCTCTCCACCGGAGGAATGAGAGATGAGAAATTCTCTTTGTAGCGGGGGTCCAGAAGGGTGAACACCCAGTAATCCGTGTTGTCTAAAATGCGTGTAACGCGTGGGTCACGGGAAAGGCAGCCTAACATAAAGTCAGCCATGTGTGCCAGAGTACCAACAGGCAAGATTTCGCTGTCCTCAACAGGAGGATGACTCTCAATCTCCTCATCCTCTTCCTCCTCTTCTGCCCACCCACGCTGAAGAGATGGAACTAAAGTTCCATGGCTACCCTCTGTAGCGGAGGCAACCGTGTCTTCCTCCTCCTCCTCCGCCTCCTCCAATTGTCGCTGAGAAGACGAAGTGAGGGTGCTCTGGCTATCACCTTGTGTAAGCTCTTCCTCCCGCATTTCCACCTCTTCCACATGCAAAGCGTCGGTTTTAATTGTGAGCAGCGAGCGTTTCAGTAGACACAGAAGTGGGATGGTTACACTGATAATAGCGTTATCGCCGCTCACCATCTGTGTCGATTCCTCAAAATTGCGTAAAACCTCACAGAGGTCTGACATCCATTCCCACTCCTCACTTCTGATTACAGGAAGTTGAACGGAGAGGCGACGACCGTGTAACAGCTGGTACTCCACTACTGCCCTCTGCTGCTCACAAAGCCGGGCCAACATGTGGAAGGTGGAGTTCCAGCGCGTGCTCACGTCACACAGCAGCCGGTGAGCTGGCAATTGTAAGCGCTGCTGCAGCTTCAACAGGCCGGCTGAAGCTGTAGATGACTTACAGAAATGTGCACACACGCGGCGCACCTTGGTCAAGAGATCATGCAAATTGGGGTAGGTTTTTAGAAATCGCTGAACCACTAAATTAAATACATGCGCTAGGCATGGTACGTGTGTGAGCTTGCCGAGCTCCAAAGCCGCCACCAAGTTACGCCCATTATCACACACAACCATGCCTGGTTGCAGGTTGAGTGGCGAGAGCCACTGCTCGGTCTGGTGACTAATCCCCTGCAACAGCTCTGAGGCCGTGTGCTGTTTGTCCCCAAGGCAGATCAGCTTCAGCACGGCCTGTTGACGCTTCCCCACTGCAGTGCTACACTGCTTCCAGCTACCGGCTGATGGGTGAGTGGCGCTGCGCGCAGAGAATTCGGAGGTGGAAACGGAGGAGGAGGAGCCAATAACGTAGGTGCTGGCGGAAACCCTGATGGAGGTAGGGCCCGCAATCCTCGGCGTGGGTAGCACCTGTGCCATCCCAGGGTCCGAGTCGCTCCCAGCCTCCACGACATTCACCCAGTGTGCCGTCAGGGAAATGTAGCGTCCCTGGCCACAAGCACTTGTCCATGTGTCAGTCGTTAAGTGGACCTTCCCAGTAACTGCGTTGGTCAGGGCACGGGTGATGTTACGGGACACATGGTGGTGTAAGGCGGGGACGGCACACCGGGAAAAGTAGTGGCGGCTGGGGACTGCGTACCGAGGGACAGCTGCTGCCATCAGGCTGCGGAAGGACTCAGTCTCCACAAGCCTAAATGGCAGCATTTCGATGGCCAGTAATTTGGAAAGGTGTGAGGTTAGTGCTATGGCCTGTGGGTGGGTGGCTGGGTATTTTCGCTTGCGCTCAAATGCCTGGGGTAACGACATTTGGACGCTGCGCTGGGACAGGGAAGTGGATGTGGTCGCTGATGGTGCTTCAGATGGTACAGGTGCAGGGCGGGAGGTATGCGGGCCTGCGCCTTCGACAGGCGATTGGCCGGCACCGAAAACAGGGGAAGAGGAGGCAGTGGTGTGGCCTGCAGACACAGATTGGCGATCCGGGCGTTCCTCCCACTTATTACGGTGCTTGGATGCCATGTGTCGGATCATGCTGGTGGTGGTGAGGTTTCTAGTGTTCATGCCTCGGCTCATTCTGGTGTGGCACAGGTTGCAAACTACAATTCTTTTGTCGTCTGCACTTTCCTTAAAAAAACGCCATACCGCGGAACACCTACCCCTTGGCAAGGGAGATTTACGCAAGGGGGTGCTCCGTTGAACATTTGCGGGCCGGTTTGGTGCGGTCCACCTTCTTTCTGTAGCCACACCACTGCCTCTTCCAGCCTGTTGCGGTGCTGCAGATGGCTCACCCTCAGGACTGCTGTCATCGCTCGGCTCTCCACCTTCCCAGGTGGGGTCAGTCACCTCATCGTCCACCAAGTCCTCCTCCACTTCCTCACTCTGATCATCCTCCTCATTTCTTGATCCCACCACATACTCAGTCATTGACAACTGTATATCATCCTCCTCATCAAGGTCTTGAGACAGTAAAAGTGGTTGATTTGATGGCAACTGTGTCTCATCATCATCATCATCCACTTCCTTTGACCTTAAATGCCGTTCACCTCTGTCATCTTCTTGTGATTGGGTACCCTCTAGAGGTTGTGAATCAGGGCACAAGATTTCATGTTCCTCTGCAAGCGTGCTTGGAGAGAGGTTCAAATGAAGGATTGGTGATGAGACGAGCTCCTCACTATATCCCAGTGTGGGATCACTTCTTTGACCAGACCCTCTATGGTGGGAGGAAGGATGATCAGGGTGAGGATTATGTTGACCAGACTCTTGGCTACTGAGAGTGGACTTGGTGGAAGACAGGGTGGTGCTTAACCGACTGGAAGCAGTATCAGCTGAAATCCAACCGACCACCTGTTCGCAGTGGTCTGACCTCAAGAGAGATGTACTGCGACGCCCTGTAAACTGAGACATGAAGCTAGGTATGGTGGATGTCTTTCTGTCTTGTGCTCTGGCTCCAGGCACAGTTTCTACGCGTCCTGACCCGCGCCCTGAACTATCAGGATCACGTCCACTTCCCCGTCCCTTTTTACCCGCCTTCTTCATATTACACGGAATATGTGCTGCAAATCTGCAACTTTGCACACTAAACAGAATGTGCTACTTATCTGCGGCTAGGCACAGTGAATGGAATATGTGACTTTGATATTTTACACTTTGCACACTAAACAGAATGTTCTGCTAATCTGCAACTTTGCACACTGAACAGAATGTTCTGCTAATCTGCAACTTTGCACACTAAACAGAATGTTCTGCTAATCTGCAATTTTGCACACTAAACAGAATGTTCTGCTAATCTGCAACTTTGCACACTAAACAGAATGTGCTGCTTATCTGCGGCTCGGCACAGTGAATGGAATATGTGACTTTGATATTTTACACTTTGCACACTAAACAGAATGTTCTCCTAATCTGCAACTTTGCACACTAAACAGAATGTGCTGCTTATCTGCGGCTCGGCACAGTGAATGGAATATGTGACTTTGATATTTTACACTTTGCACACTAAACAGAATGTTCTCCTAATCTGCAACTTTGCACACTAAACAGAATGTGCTGCTTATCTGTGGCTAGACACAGTGAATGGAATATGTGACTTTGATATTTTACACTTTGCACACTAAACAGAATGTTCTCCTAATCTGCAACTTTGCACACTAAACAGAATGTGCTGCTTATCTGCGGCTAGACACAGTGAATGGAATATGTGACTTTGATATTTTACACTTTGCACACTAAACAGAATGTTCTCCTAATCTGAAACTTTGCACACTAAACAGAATATGCTGCTTATCTGCGGCTAGGCACAGTGAATGGAATATGTGACTTTGATATTTTACACTTTGCACACTAAACAGAATGTTCTCCTAATCTGCAACTTTGCACACTAAACAGAATGTGCTGCTTATCTGCGGCTCGGCACAGTGAACGGAATAAGTGACTTTGATATTTTACACTTTGCACACTAAACAGAATGTTCTCCTAATCTGAAACTTTGCACACTAAACAGAATGTGCTGCTTATCTGCGGCTCGGCACAGTGAACGGAATAAGTGACTTTGATATTTTACACTTTCCACACTAAACAGAATGTTCTCCTAATCTGAAACTTTGCACACTAAACAGAATATGCTGCTTATCTGCGGCTAGGCACAGTGAATGGAATATGTGACTTTGATATTTTACACTTTGCACACTAAACAGAATGTTCTCCTAATCTGCAACTTTGCACACTAAACAGAATGTGCTGCTTATCTGCGGCTACGCACAGTGAATGGAATATGTGACTTTGATATTTTACACTTTGCACACTAAACAGAATGTTCTCCTAATCTGAAACTTTGCACACTAAACAGAATATGCTGCTTATCTGCGGCTAGGCACAGTGAATGGAATATGTGACTTTGATATTTTACACTTTGCACACTAAACAGAATGTTCTCCTAATCTGCAACTTTGCACACTAAACAGAATGTGCTGCTTATCTGCGGCTAGGCACAGTGAATGGAATATGTGACTTTGATATTTTACACTTTGCACACTAAACAGAATGTTCTCCTAATCTGAAACTTTGCACACTAAACAGAATATGCTGCTTATCTGCGGCTAGGCACAGTGAATGGAATATGTGACTTTGATATTTTACACTTTGCACACTAAACAGAATGTTCTCCTAATCTGCAACTTTGCACACTAAACAGAATGTGCTGCTTATCTGCGGCTAGGCACAGTGAATGGAATATGTGACTTTGATATTTTACACTTTGCACACTAAACAGAATGTTCTCCTAATCTGGAACTTTGCACACTAAACAGAATGTGCTGCTAATCTGCAACTTTGCACACTAAAATGAATGTGCTGCTAATCTCCAACTTTGCACACTAAACAGAATGTTCTCCTAATCTGAAACTTTGCACAATAAACAGAATGTGCTGCTAATCTGCGGCTAGGCACAGTGAATGGAATATGTGACGTTTTTTTTTTAATCTCTGCCCCCCAAAACAAAATATATCTGCTGCCCCCACACACAGTAGTCCTAAAAAGGACTTTTGGGTCTTTTTTTTTTTCAAACTCGCTTTTCTTCTCCCTACACTGACTTTCCCTTCCTATCCTCATCTCTCCCTGGCTAAGACTGAGCCGAACTCGCTGGTCAGGTGCTATACAGCACCCGATCACGGGTTCTGGCCAGCCAATCAGTGTAATGCCAGCAGCCAACATGGCTGCTGGCATTACACTGATGCCAGAGCCTCCCCGCACGTTTATTGGCTGTGCAGCAGCCGCGAAACGTGCGGGGAGGAGACCCGAACATGGCGGGCGAGCACATGCGGTACTCGTACGAGTACCGCCATGTGCCGAGCAGAGCGATGCTCGAGCCGAACCGAGCTTCGGCTGAGCATGCTCGCTCATCACTACTGTTTATGACTGAGGCGTTACACACATTTTAGCGAATCATTATATAGGATTTATATTGTTGATATACATCTGGAGCAGCGAAGATCTTTAAAGAGAGTATCTGAAT
This sequence comes from Rhinophrynus dorsalis, assembly GCA_037306005.1. Lineage (NCBI taxonomy): Eukaryota > Metazoa > Chordata > Amphibia > Anura > Rhinophrynidae > Rhinophrynus > Rhinophrynus dorsalis. Next base: position 481,258,255 of record CM074721.1, on the reverse strand, counting down.
ACCTGCTTGGGGACAGGTTTGTGATTCCCACATGCTCATGAGGTTGGGGTGAAACTCTAACCCATTTGGATTATGAGTATATTATTGATCATCTATAAGTTTTGCTAATTATATTGAACGTATTATACCATTGGGCGCCCTCTTCCTTTTGCTTTGAGTGCTAATCTTCTGGATCGTGGAAGGAGACGTATCAGAGGAGCATCCCTTTGAAGTGGAAGTGCGGTCAGTGCTATTGAGAAAAGCTTTATGTGCTGTGGATTATATATGTAATTCCTCAGGATGTACACTTGTGACTATACTACCATCAGGTGTATTGTGGTGGAAGCTGTTTATTTTTTGAAGATACCACACAAGGGGCGCCCCCTGCTTTGTTCCCTTTTTGTCTTCCCGAGATCCATGGAGCTCACCAGCAGGAAACTAGAATCCTAAAGTTTAGGCAAATCAATAATTCTATTTGAAAAGTACAAGTGTTTAAAAATGTTTTATTTAATTATACCATAAAGGAGCATTTAAGCTTTATTATGAACGATTTGTTATAGGGATTTTTACTGCTGAGTAAAACAAATGCATTCCCACTGCTGATGTTTCATTCAAAAGTTATAACAGTTTAAACACAGTAGGTCCTATTCACACTATTTATTTTCAGTTTCCTGGCACAGTGCACTGTACATCACGTAAAAATCACTCTCGTCTGATAAATAATAGAAACCTCAATAGAAATCAGGCCATATGATATATTGATTTGTTATAGGATTACTAGTAGAGAGTTGTAGAATCTAGAACTGTTTCTGCTATTTACACACTAAAGAGACACAAGTCCATTCAGTTCAACCTTTGTCTCATAACCCAGAAAAATGAGAATTATATAAGACTTCTTGCCACCAAAACGAGTATTAGTCTATTTAATGGAACTTCCTGTTTTACCTACTAATACACAGTATAACCCTGTATGTTCCCTCTTGAAAAAAATGCATCTAATCTTCTCTTAAATGTATCTATTAGATCTGCCATTACCACATCTGTGGACAAAGAATTCCACAATTTAACAGTACTTTAACAAAACCCTTCCTCTGCCAAAGCTGATTCCTCCTTTCCTCTAATCTTAAGGGGTGGCCCCTTGTTATTTGATCAGGCCTTGGCATAGAAACCTCACCAGAGAGGTCTTTGTATTGGCCTTGCATATTCTTATAGATTGTTATGGATATCCTCTTAGTATCTTTTCTCTAGAGTAAATAAACCAGGTTTGTCTTGACGTTCATAATATGTCAAGTCCTCCATTCGCTTAATGAATCTTTTAGCTCTTCACTATACTCTCTGCAGTTCTAGAATATCCTTTTTCAGAGCTGGTGCCCAAAACTACACTGCATGTTCGAGGTGATGTCTTACCAATACAATGGCAAACTGATGTTATTCATTCTTGTTTCAATACCCCTTTTATGCAAGACAAGACTTTGTTTGCTTTTGCTACCGCTATTTGAGAGTAGTCACTGTTTTTAAGTTTGTATTTTACAAGGATTCCCAGGTTTTTCTCTAGGAACGAGTCTCCTAAAATGATTCCATTAAGTTCATAAGTAGCATTAGGATTTTTTTCCTCCCAAATGCATAACTTTACATTTTCCCACATTCAACTTCATAATCTAGTTGTTTGCCCAATCTTCTATTTTATGTAAACCCCTATGAAGAGAACAAACATCCTGAATTTATTACACTACATAATTTAGAGTCATCTGCAAATATTGAAATATTGCTGTCTATACCTATTTCTAAGTCATTTATAAACCAAGTACTGAAATCTGAGGTCCTCCACTCTTAACTTTAACCGTATTGGAGAATATTTCATTTACAACAACACACTGTTCCCTATCCTTCACCCAGTTTTCTATTCAGATGCAATGGTTATCCCCTAGCCCCAATTTCCTTATTTTATACACACGCCTCCTGTGTGGCACTGTATCAGATGCCTTTGCAGAACCTAGATATACTACATCTACTGCTTTACCATTATCTAGGTTGCTACTTACTTCTTCATAGAACAGAGCTTTCCAAACTTTTCATGTTGGTGACACACATTTTTAGACATGCATCATTTCGTGACACAGTAATTCAGTTTTGCTAGCAAACCGGAGGTTAAACTAATAATCCCTTATAAGAGATATGGACACATACATAAATTGTAATAAGATGTATGGGGACACAACATATCTCATGAAAACCTTTCAATCATACTGTGGAAGGCATTAAACATGTTGTGTGGTTTTTAAAAGGGCGACATGAGAATGTTGCGCTACATATAAGCACAAGATTCTCATGACGCATTATTAAATAGATAGAGTATAACTGATTTTAGAAGTACTGTCCGTCTTTCCTGTCTCATTGGCACCAGAAGCAGAAGCAGCAGCCATATGACAGGCAGCCTCGGCGCACAGGGACACCTCCAGCCTGGCAGCCCAAAGAGAGGGCAGAGGTATAGAGGAGGTGGCATCTCAAAAGATTTTAACAGCCGAAGCGCCAAAAGATTTGTAACAGCTGGAGTGCCTCCGTGTGCTGCATACATATTGTGTATGCAGCACATGGAGGCACTCCAGCTGTTACATATCTTTTGTGGTGCTCCAGCTGTATGCAGCACACGGAGGCAATCTCGAGCTGTGTAAATGCGACCATTAAGTAGTAATGTTTTATCTCAGCTCCCAGTGTAGCTTGTGCTTGGGTTGAATGACAATCTCACGCTGTGTAAACGGCACCTTTGCCTGTGACACACCTACACACTGCAGCCGACACACCAACGTGTCGGGACACACAGTTTGGAAAGCACTGTCATAGAAGCTCAAAAGATTAGTCTGGCAAAATCTTTTCCTCATAAAACCATGTTAATTCCTGCTGATAATTTTATTTTCTGTGGTATAATCCTGAAAAAAATCACTTATATCCCTTTTAGCAGGTTTCCCACTACAAAGGTCAGACTCACAGGTCTATAGTTTCCAGGTTCTGTTCAACATATAAAATCAAATTGCCTATACATTTTCTTTGTTTACACTTTTAGGTCTCTGACATTGAGCTCCAGAGAGCCAGAGACTGTGAAAACAGAGATATTTATACAATGTTACAGTCTATCTTACAAATAGTTCTCTAATGCATTGCTTTACAATGTGTTGGAGACTTCTCAAACAACTATTTTCCATGAGTGGTCAGGGGGATTCAACCTCCTGGTCATCCTGGCAAAATCACTGCCACACGGAGATTCTCTGTGTGCAAGCGATCTCCAGCCCCTGCTGCCCTGGGGAGTGATGTATAGCAAACCTGAAACAGATTATAATATATATAGACAAGTCATTTCCACTGCTGTAGCACACAAACACACACTCTCTCTCTCTGCCTTCTCCTCATTGGGGGAAATGTATGTATAGAAATGGATCTCATACAGTGCCATAGCAACACACAAGCACCTCCATTATTAAGACTCTAATACCAGAAAGCCCCTTATTCTTATCACTTAGTTATGCCATTTCCTCCTTGTGTAATACATAGCATTCTACAAAAAGCAGAGGAAAGGAACGCCCGGAAATACTCATTATACTGCCAACATGTCACATGCTTGGTGCACTCAGTGTCAAGAGTAGAATTGTTGGTGTAAGTAGCTTATTAAATTGGTACCAGTCAGGTGAAGGGCTGGAAAACTGATTCCACCATATGGTGTAGAACAGAATCCTGTTCATACATCCCTTCCCACACACACTCAAACACACACACACACTGATCCCTACGTTATAACTCCACTTTAATATGTGAAATATAGCCCCTGCTTAGGGGCCTGGTGACCCAGTTCCACAGATACCATGATCCAGTAGTGGTTCTGGATAGACCCATAATTTGGAAACCTATGGGACAGAACAACCATCCCTCTTGGTATAATGTCTATGTGTCCTCTTCTGACACATAGGGACATAAAAGACACACAGGTACTATACCTAAATTACATAGCTCTTTAATCACACATGTAGATACTGATTCTAACAGAGCAAACCAACTACACCTTAGGGGACAGATATAAAAATCCTCAAAAGCCAATTGATTCAAATGTGGTTTTCAAACCCTTGGCTGCTAGAGTGAGGTCTCTACATAATGCACTGGAGACCTCTACAACATTGAAAAGGGTTAAAAATCTCCATTTATTTCAATGGAATTTTCAGTTATCCTTATAGTGCAGTTGGTTTGCTCTAGAATTCTTCTAGTTTTCTTTAAACATCATCCTCTTTAAGTTAGCTTTGACCAAGATCTAACAAAGATATTAGGATCAGAAAATAGGGGAACATAATTCTTTAAACCATGTCATGATCAACCAACAGAACTCACAACAAGCTTCAGACTTTGCCTTTGGTTAAGGCCTTGGTTCTCAATCTTTTTTTTTTTTTTTGCTTGAGGCACCCCTAACACACACTCTGGAACTTTTGGGGCACCCCTAACATATTTACTATAATTTTTCGAGGGGCATAATGAAGGGTTTAATCCTTTGAGTGCCAGAGGGGAACGCAACACATTGCTTTGCAATGCATTGCGTACCCCTCTGGCTCTCAAAGGGAAAATGCATAAATATACAGTTATTATTAGGTCTTACATTCAAAATAACAAATATAAATAAATGGTGCATAACAATTTCCATAAATCTAAATTTAAATGTCATCATTTACATTTCTTTTTCAAAGTCTTCATAAAAAACATGGGGCACCCTATGTTGAAAGCCATGGCACACCCAAGTTCCAAGGCACCCTGGTTGAGAATAACCGAGTTAAGACTATTGACGGTCAATTCCAGAAAAAACTTATGCTCTTTATTCGTTGAGTTAAAAGACCCACTACATCAAGATCTAGGTCTGTGATTCTCAACATTAGTCGTCAGGACACCTCAACAGGTCTACACTATACACAATATAATCTGGATAGCGCAGAAAAGACCCTATGAATGTAGTGTATCTGGATACACTGGAACCATAACTGGTCACCTGTGTTTTACAGAATCAATGTTCTAGGCAAGCTCTAGATGAGTGAGTGATTCTTGTTAGCCCTCAGTACACACCAACAGATCACATTTTCACTATATCCCTGCTTGATCACAGGTGGAAAATCAGTGGTACCTGTGCTTAATTAAAGATATTCTGAAAACCTGACCTGGTGGTGTGTTCCAAGGACTGGAACTGAGAATCACGGATCTAGATGGAAATATGTTTCACTGTTGAGTGAGATCTTGCTGGGCAAAGACAGAAACTAGGACACTGCAAGTCTGTAATATCCCTATCAAAAATACTTTAGTCCTGAGGGAGGAGGGTAACTAGGGCCTCCTGATTATTTGGGAGAGTCTATGATTGGGGCCTTCCACATAAACACATGATCTGAAGTAAGTTTGACTAACACACCAACAGACACAAGATGCAATTCACCCCAGGAGGATCTTAGAATGTCTTCTTGTGACAAGAAAAAAAGAGAAGAAAAGCAATTTGTTTGCAGTGACACCATGATTCATGACTTAAATGCGGACATGCATTGGACACATATGGTTCTCAAAGAATCAATGAAGAAAAAAAGGAAGGGTTTTACTGACAACTTCAAATCCAAGCTAAAAAAGTAACTTTTAAACGTGTCACTATTGTACTATGTGAACATTATTTAATTTTGTAAAAAATTGCACTTCTTGCTCTATCTGCCTGTATCTGTATGTCTCCCATCCTATACTTAGATTGTAAGCTGTACGGGGCAGGGACCTCCTATCCTAATGTATAATCACCTGGTGTTCCCCTTATGTTTGTCTATATAAGCACTTAATTACTGCACTTATTTTACCGCTTCCATACAAAACGTGAACTGTAAAGTGCTAAGTATGCTTGTTGGCACTATATAAGTAAAAACATACATGCATACATCTTGTTGGCTGGCAGAAGCCATACGTGATGATCTCTACAGATACCATACATACCATTGATAAGGGTCACAGAATAATGCAGAGAAAAAGGACCCACGTTGGAGGCCAGGCCCCATGACAACTGCACCCATCTGTATTTACTCCACTGAAATGAGGAACATGTGGCTCTCCAGCTGCTAGACTACAATTCACTCATTCATTTCTGAATATTAGCTGGCTTGATACAGAGCAACAGCTGGAGAGTCACCGCTTACCAACCCTTTATTTGCAGGTATAAGTTCTGGCAGTGTGTTCTATTTACAGTCTGGGATGTCTCCAGAATTAAAACATATATTGCTACATTCTCCTGGACATAAAGCCAAGTTTAAGACATGAATGTAATATTTTTTGTTGGGACTTAGAGTTGTGACAGAAGAGCACAGCCTAGTGAAGCAGGATTACATATCCCAGCATGCATTACTCCGCTAATGACACAGAACCAGAAATAGTCATGTGACTTTTCATTTATATGGGGGGAATAGACAGGCTTGGATGAACTCCAAGTTCACATTTAATTACTCTGTATATGTGCAATAGCTGCAGTTATGCCTATTAACCCTTTTGAATCAAAGAAGGAGTGTGCAATGTATCGTACTAAAATACCCATAATATACTGCACACCCTATGATACTCCAAGTGTTAATAAGATTTCTCAAATAAACATGGTGAGCCTTAATTTGGCTCTGTACTACATTTTACACCCCTCTGCCACTCAAAGGGTTTCACGCTGTTCCTCAGTTGGACATGGGAAGCTGTGATGTTCTGTGTATAATTGTGCAGAGGTCAATCATTGCTATTCTGCTCTGGGAAACCACAAGTTGTTCTGTCCTTGAAGCTAGGAAATGGTCAGCCAGGGAAGGCCTCATGTGGTTCCTAAAGTTACAGTTATGGTGCTAAGTTACTAGGCCAGAGGTTGTTCTTCTATGTAAGTTGACATGTCTATAATGTATTTCTTCCACAGGAAACTTCAATATTATATACATCTGTATTCAGTCACACAGAGTAACTTTTTTCAGCACAGTATTATTTTAAAGGAGCAGTAAGCTTTTTTTTTAAAGAAAAACAAACGTATAAGGCTTTTCCTACAGAGAACACAAGAGTATTTCCATTTCTAATAGATTTATAATTAAAAAGTTATTAAAGCATACCTCCCAAGTGTCCGTCTTTGAGACCCAAATGCCTCTGTCCCTCTTTCCCACCCTGGTGTCACTCTGTTTAGGAGATCAGACTGTGGGGTGTGTATATATAAGTGTATCACACTGCTCCACAGCAATAAAACTCACATTAATGTTTGTGTAAACGTCAGTATATGTGTTTATACATGAGTCTGTTTAAATAAAACACTTGTTCTAAATCAGTTATTCAGTAACACAATGTGTCAATAGGTCATGAAATACTCCAATCAAAACCATAGTAGAAGAATTCTATATATTCTACATATTCATTTTGGGACTACAAATTGTTTATTATTTGTATAGGCCCAATATTTTGCACAGATCACGCTATGTGTTGTATTTTCTTTATCTTACATGTTACTTTGCACAATTAAATTTAATCGAGGAAACACAGACTTTTTCTTCACCTGAACATATACTTATATTTCAAAATGTAGAATTTGCACTTCCATACATTATTGTGAGTATTACGATTATTATACATTGTTTTTTATTGCAAATCATATGTTTTTATAATGTATGTTTTATAATATTTTTGTGCAATGGTCACATTATAGCGCTCTTCTATTGTGTATTTATAGGTGATTTTGAAAGAGCTTTCAAAAGAGAACTATATTTATGTTAGGCATTATTTTATTTAAAACAATAGTTTATACAATATTTAGCTTTATTTATTAATCAGTGCAAGTCCTCCAGGAATGCCTGCAGGACTCAAACATACCACATAGCTCTGTATTACCAACTGTCACTTTGTACCAGGAAGTATTAGCTCAGCTATATAAACTGACAAACAAAGCTAAATGTTTCAGAAACTATTGTGTGAATTTAACCCCTTAGTGACCGACCGCATGCGCACGTGGCCGACACTTAATGACAATGGTTTTTTTTTTTTTCCATTATAGTGAATGACTTCCTTGACTTACCAGGTAAGTCGTCTGTCACTAACTGACATTTTTTCGTGACTTACCTGGTAAGTCATTTGTCACTAAGGGGTTAAAAAAGAACTGATATAATTAAGGGGGATTTTGGACACTATTTTAAAAACCTCCTATTTGTTGTGAATTGATAGTTCCACACATATATAATTAACATAACATATAGGCAATTTTGAAAGCTGTTTCTAAATTACCTAAACTATGATAAGCTGTTAGTTCCCCTTTAACTTATCCTCAGCGACTTTCTCCCATAGCTGCAGAAAACTAAGCTCCACTTTATGCTGAGATCTGCAGATGTTGCACAATGCTCTTTGTTATGATGACATGCGGGAAATGACTACATTCTACCTGATCCCTATGAGAAAGAGGCTTTACTGAACCAACCAATTTCTATTAACTCCTTGGATGCCAGAGGCATCTCCAACATAAATGTATTTCTTAAATGAGTGCTATACCATAATATTGAAATACATATTGTGGCACTGCTGCTGCATCCATCTATGGGAAGCTTGTGTCTGCTACGTTTGTCACAGGGAGCAATAGCAACAGTGCCACCTGGCTGCAAATCATAACTTAACTCAGAAAAATGCAAAGTAATCTCATTAAAGGTGTTTAAAAGAAACAACTTCAAGCACTGGGAGTTTCTGAGTTACTGTATAGGAAAAGCCCTTCAGTATATTTTTGTTTCACAATTAGTGTATACTGCCTCTTTAAAAAAAAAAAATAAACATAAAAAAAAAAAATATATATATATATATATATATATATATATATATATATATATAATTTTTATATTTATTTATTTATTGCAGTACCATTTTGTCTTTGTAAACTGAACTGGGTCTTATGTGCAAAAGCAAACTGGAGGAACTCTGGGGCAAAACAAGTGCACCATAGGGGGATATAAACATTCCCCAAATATCAACTGATTTAAATGGGGATGGAGATCTCATTAACCTTCAAGGGATTAAAAATCCCATTGTGATCAAGGATAATTTGTTTGCCCCAGAATTGCTTCCTCTTCCTATTACACATTCAGCCCTAAGGACCTAATTCATCAAAGCTGATGAGGTGCAATTCTAGAACAAACCAACTGCATCCAAGGGGGAAACAGTGAAAATCCCCCATTTTCCCTGTTGGTTCAATTGAGGTGTTTAATGCTAATGAATGCTAGAGAAATTTTAATGCTAGGGAAATTTTAATTTCCCCCTTATGGTGCAGTTGGTTTGCTCCAGAATTACACCTTCTTAGCTCAATGAATAAAGCTCTAAGACAGTGGTTTTCAACCTTTCTAGTGCCGCGACCCTTTGATAAAATTTCCTAAGTTGTGGCGGCCCCTAACAGTAAAATTATTTTCGTTGCTCCTTCATCGCTGTACATTGCTACTGTTATGAATCAAAATATACATATCTGATGGTTCTAGGCGACCCCCTGGAAAATCGTCATTCAACCCCCAAAGGGGTCCCGACCCACAGGTTGAGAACCACTGCCCTAAGATCATTGCTGTAGTCTGTGGTTACCGCACACAGAATTCCTCCCTTTGCATGAAAGTATATGTGTGGACTGTGCCACAAACAGGTGACTACAATTCCATGCTGGATCAGCAGCAGTAATCAGCTTTCTAGCCCTAGACCTGATTAATATCAATCTGCTAATCTACGTACTCCAAAACTTCTCCTCTTAACGCCACTTGCCCCACTATGGGTGCTTTGGAGTGTTCCTTTCCCCCATGCCTTGTTAAACATTAATTTAATAAACAAGATATACAGTACATGGAGTTATTGTAAAGATAAAGGGAAAAATCAGGAGCGCTACTATAGCCATGTGACTAATACAAACATCGAAAATGTTGAACTCACCAAGGTCCTCCAGCCCACAGATCCAGAGTAACTCCCTACAGTCTCGGCCACGGACTCTGACATACAAGATGACACAGAGAGTGTTTCAACGGACCTGCTGTTCACCAACAGCCACTCTCTCCAAGGAATTTCAATAAAAATCCATTTTATTGTATACAATTTAAAAACAAAACTTTGTCAGATGTATAGACACATGGGAGCAGTTGTACATAGTGCACGTTAGCCGCCTAATGCGTTTCGTGAATCTCTCACTTATTCATAGGACCTATGGATTATGGATTTTTATTGAAATTCCTTGGAGCGAGTGGCTATTGGTGATCAGCGGGTCCGTTGAAGCACTCCCTTTCTATGTCGTCTTGTACAGGGAGTGATTGTGTGCTGTTTTCCTGTGCATGCTATGCAGGGCAGGATTTCCAAATTGGCAGAGTAGATAGCTGCCTAGCGCTCCAAATTTTGAGGGGCACAATAACGGTGCTGGACAAACCCATATTCTGAATTGTGTGTGGCCAGAGCAATCTCAGTGTCCCTGTATAGGTTATTATATAACTCATTTGATGCTAGCCACATGCTTTACAATGTGTTGGACATCTCTCTAGGAGGAGCTAAGGGAGCCCAGAGTGCCCTGCCTAGGGGCACGTGGGATATAAATCTGGTCCTGATGTTATGGCACAGATATAAGGAGCTTGCAGGCATCCAAGTCCTAACATGTGATATGTGCTACAGTGATCATATGCTTAGTGCACACCCTGAAGACCAGCCAGCGCTGTTGAAGGCTAACACCAGTGGGGCTAAGCCGCTGGATTCATGCAGTCATCCTGTAGTCTGGTACTGCAGGCTTGTACAGAACAGATTCCAACTGTCACAATGTTACAGTTATAAAGTGAGGCTGCAGTTGGAAACAACAGAAAGATTGAATTGCACTGAGGACTGAAAGACAGGCATACAGGTTGGATTTATTACATAATATACTTCATTTTTACTGGTGATTACCAAACTAGGGGACTTACCTTTCTGGTATGTGAGAGACTCTTTCAGATGGGCCTGTGGCTTTGATTCAATACCAAAAATCTGCTTTGCTATACAACATAACAATATGTGGAAAATCAGTCGCATCCATACATTTGGGAAAGGCTTGTCTGCCATGTTTTTACATATGACATTCACATACATGCATTTATTTTGGTTTGTAGAATTGTCTGTGTATGAATGCTGAATTGGTTTCTTCAACATATGTCACAAAATAAATACAATGTAAATTAATAATGTAAATAGGTGTGCAAAGGGTTATGTTTAAAAAACAAAAGGTGAGTATCTTGTTAAAAATTTGGTAACTACTGATTTAGAGACATAAACCTGAGGAAGGGCTGAAACTGAAACTTTAGTGTTAAAATTATGATTCTTCAGTCTCATCTTCTACAGTATTTATCCTCTTCCACACCTTCACCTGCAAAGATTAAGGTGGCAGCAAGTGTGAGGTAAGAATGCCGGCCCGAGATGGAGAGGGCGGAGTGGAGAATGCAATCATTGTACACACGCTGACTGAAATGCATTGCAAGCCCTAAAGAATTGACTGGAGAGCATGATAGGAGAATAAAGAAGGCTTGGGGAGGCTCAACTGACCCAAACCTAAATTCTTGCTTTAGTGCTGTTATGTGTAATATTTGTGCCATTTTGAGTCAGTATGAAGCATGTAAACATTGGTTTAATAAGCCCCTTCTCCACTCAAACACCATGCAGCACTGAATTTGGATCAGCTCTCTTAACCCTTTCAGTGCCAAAGGGGTGTGCAATGCACATCCCTACGACACTGAAAGATTACAGGAGGGCAACTGTTGTCTCTGCTTCATAGTGACCCATAGGATGATCCCAATATTACCAACCTCTGGTTGGCATTGTTAAGACTGTTAACTCCAACAGCAAAGGCTGCTATCTGAGCTTAGTACATGTACCGAACAGTCACATTAACATATAAACACACCCACATTAATATGATAATGGCTCATTAACCTGCATTTCCATATGCAAATGAGTAATTGTTAAATTAGTTTGTGCAAAATCATAAACCTGTTGAAGGTATAGCGGATTCATGGTGATGTCGACATTATGGTGAAGACATCTTAGTGCATGCTGTTAATATGACATCAACAAGAATTTGCCACTTGTATCGCCATCCAGGCCCCTTATTGCCCTTTAGTGCATCCCCCCTGGTGTCTTGATGGCATTTGGTTTTTTACTGTATTCTACGGGGAAGCTTGAATCTCCATAGAAAGTGATAGTAATCGTTCCACCTTGTCATGACAGATTTACCTGCTATAACTTTTGAAGGAAAGATGTCAACTGGCAAACCAGCTTTTGACAATGAAGACAGCTAGAAAAGTATTTCTGCTGTAGATTGCTTCATGTCGCGCCTAAGGTGACAAAGGACAATCAAGAGATGGACAGGATCATTGAACTGCAGCAGGTTGACCATGATATCCCATTGGGGTTGAGAATGGTAAAATACTCAAAGGCCAAGAAATGTCTCACAATGACTTACCACAGTGTAGAAGAATGACATTGCACAATGTCTTCTCAACAGTGAGTATTCTCCAAGGTGACTCTCAGAGAGCGCTGGTTCAGATGTATTGACCTAAACTACTTGACGGTACTTACACAACAGGAACAGAATCAAGCGGGGATACAAAGGGTCCAAGAATCAAGCTCAGACAACCGCCAGATAATTCATCTATCTAAATTTTCCCTAAAAAGTACACATCTTTCCCACAAAAAAAAAGGCTGTCATTTTCACCATGTCATCAGATGGATATTTTTGAATAGATCAAGTACATTAGCCTTTCTGGCAGAAAACAAATATTCTGTCAACAACCAAAGATGGGTAAGGCTTCTAAGGATGATCAGAATAATTTAGAGACCCTACTGGGGATATGACCACATATCCCTTTAAACAAATCTAAAATGTATCCCTCTTATGAAAATATTGCCACATTTACAGATATTATTGGAACAAGTCATTAAAGGGATAGTAATGGTTCTTTTAACCCATTTTAATCCTGTAGACATTAAAAATATGAATAGAATGCTTTATGTCCCATGTCTCAAACCTTTATAGTTTGAGCGATAGAAACATCTAAAGATCCCCCTCCCGCCCCTTTCAGAGACATCAGCGCTCTATTGGACAGAAGCAGATCCTGGTCATTTGAACGGCCAGCGGCTCTTCAGCAGAGCCAAGATAGCGCTATATAGAATTAACTACTGCATTGGAACAGTCTACAAAGTGTGCTTGCAAACCAGGCACCTTGATTTTTTTTACATATTTGAAAACTTAATTCAAAACTACCTATGTGTCATGTTATTCAAAATGTCAGCAGATATATCGTTTACAAGATATTCACACTTTTATTTCTGGGAACAGTAAACATAAAAATGTATGGGTCAGCACAGAGCTTCATTAACATATGAAATGTCACTGAAAACCTTAATTATCATATGACACATCACTGAAAAGGTTTAATCAGTATATAAAATGACACTTAAATGCTTAATTAGCATATGGAATGTCACTGGTACCACACTAGTGTAGCCACAAGTAGTATAAATTAGCATATGGTAACAAGTAGCATATGGTAATAAGTATGAATATCTCCTGCACATTTGCTGGTCTTCTGGCTACCATGACATATAGGCAGTTTTTATTGCAAACTTGAATTAAGGTGTGTGACGGTACTAGTGGACAACCCAAATGGGTGTCCCCGTCAGTCATAGCTTCCTTCTATCAAGCTCACAAAAACTCCACCAGTATATCACAGATTACCCCAAACACCAGTCAAGACCAGTGTAAGGGCAAAATAAGAACTGTTTATTGTCAGGCACAGTGGACATTTTATACAGCACTTGGGGACAAAGATATAATGGGAACAAACATCCTGTGTGATGAAACAATGGGAGGATGGCAACATGATGCAATGGGACCAGGCATGAGTGAGTTACTAGGGGACAGTATACAATGGAACAGTAGGTGTGTACATATGGGATACAAAGGGCTGGGGCCTATACAAGGGGAAGGGTAACCATGTGCACAAATGGATCTGGTCACACTAGAAGCATGTTTTGCATGATTCAGTCTTGCCTTTTGGAGGTCTGGGGTCCCCAGGCCTGATAAGGCTGGGAAAAGTGTTCACTGGGGAAACAGAGGAACCAGGGGAAAGGGGACTCCACAGGTAAAATCCAAACGTGGTTCCACACAGTCAGGATGGCCCTGTTCCCGTGATAGGGCTCCCCCCTGACCCATAGTCTGGCAGACCCGGCTAGATCCTAACGGGTCAGACTGGGGCTGTACGGGAGACTCCTTTCAGGGCTCCAAATCTGCCTGCCGGGACAGACCATCCGCATTACCATTTTGGTTCCCAGGACGGTATTGCACTGTAAAGTTGCAGGGTTGTAATGCGAGGCTCCACCACAGTAAATGGCCATTGTCCCAGGATACTCTGTTGTGCCATATTAGAGGATTGTGGTCAGTGAGCACTGTGAAGGACCACCCGTACAGGTATGGTTGCAGTTTCTTCAAGGCCCATACCAGCGCCAGACACTCCTTTTCAGCTGCGGCGTACCCCCACTTCCCAGTGCAGGAGTTTCCGGCTGATGTAGGCTACGGAATACCTTTGAGTCCTACCAGGCTCAATAGTGCTCCCAACCCAAATATGGAGGGGTCAGGAGCAGCCAATACAGGTGCGGAGATCAGGTCATTTTTTAAACGTTGGAAAACATTGTCACATTCTGGAGAACACAGGACCTGTCGGGAAAGGTTCTTCTTAGTCGGGTCTGTCAGAGTCTTAGCTAGGGTACTGTTGTCGGGGGCAAACCTACGCTGGTACCCTGCCGTACCTAGAAAAGCCAGGGACCTTGGTCTTCATTCTGGGGGTGGGCCAGTTGGTGACAGCTTCCACCTTAGCTGGCTCAGGGCGCTGTTGCCCTCTGCCCACCCGGTGACCAAGATACTGGACTTCTGACATCCCTATGCTACACTTCTTGGGCTTGAGGGTCAGTCCTGCAGCCCTGATGAGATCCAACACAACACTCAGGTGGAGCAGGTGTTCCTCCCAAGTGTTGCTGTATATCGCAGTATCATCCATGTACGCACAGGCATAATCATCCGCTGGAACATTGCCGGAGCATTCTTCATCCCAAATGGCATGACCTTAAACTAGTACAGGCCAAATGGGGTGATGAATGCCAACTTGGGAATTGCTTCCATGTCCAGTGGAATCTGCCAGTATCCCTTTCACAGACCTGTGGTTGTCAGAAAGTTCCCCCGGGTGATGCGATATAACAGTTCATCAATGTAACGGTTTTATGTACACTCAGAGACGGAAAGTTTTGGTAAAACACAGTTGTATTAAACCACACAGAATAATAATAACTCTCGCGGGTCCAGCATATAGATACAATATAATAGTGACACAGGACAGGTTACAGTGATGTCAATAACCCACATGGGTCCAGTATGTGATAATAACAATACTGACACTGGTCAGGTTACAGTTCGTATGATTCAGTGAGACAATGGCAGAATGGTACTATTAGGCCAGGAATAGCTGATAGGCCGTAATAGCGGAAGGCCCACGCAGAGAGTGACACAATAGCGACTGTAGCCACAGAGGAGCAAGCGGAGACCTGGATACGTGACTGGCTACTGGAACAACAGAGGTAGACTGCAACCGGAGGTGCAGTGTAACTCCAAACCGAGACTGCAATAATCTGTGACCCAAGTGCACAGCACCTCCCCGCAGGGGGTTAACGGACGCTCCGACCTGAGAACGAACTGCCAGATCGTATAGACGGACTGAGGCGCCCAAGAGTAACCCAACCTCAGGTAAAGGGCATTAAACAGACTAAGCGTACTGTGGTGCAACCAGAAATATCTCCACACCGGAGTGTGAGAGGACAAGGCACTATGGAGAGACTGGGTCACAGTGAGAACTGCCTGAGCAGTAACCGAGGCAACCGGGGGTCTGTACAAGACAGAGAGAGTGTACCGGACTACAGCCCCAAACCAGATCACCGGAAGGAGTGCGAACCGGGATGAGATACACAGAGCAGGAACGTCAGCCAAGCTGGGTCAGTACATGGAGCAGAAATGTCAGCCAAGCTGGGTCGGTACACGGAGCAGAAATGTCAGCCAATCCGGGTCGGTACACAGAGCAGGAACGTCAGCCAATCCGGGTCGGTAACGGAGCAGAAACGGAAACAGGCAGAGTAGTCAGTCCGGGTCATACACAGGAATCATACGAAAAAAGGTAACAAGCTCTAGCAACGGGAACACCACGAAAGAAATGACAGGGCTGAGTAATTAAAGGCTGTCATAGGGAGGAGCAAAATAACGTTAGCCAATAAAAAGGTATCAGGAAGTAGCGCTTGTCAAAATGTCGCCAGCAAAACACGGGCACTGTGATAGTACCCTCCTCTCAAAGACCCCCTCCCCGAGAAGGGGCCCCCGGCTTCTGTGGATATTTGGCATGATATCTGCGCAGCAATCTGGGAGCATGAAGGTTTTTCTAATTAACCCAGGAACGCTCTTCTGGGCCATAGCCCTTCCAATGAACCAAATATTGCAATCTCCCTCTGAACCTACGGGAGTCAATAATATTTTGGACTTTGTACTCCTTCTGAACTTGCACTTGAATAGGACTGGGGACTGCAGGTGTGGTAGTATAATGGTTGCATACCAAAGGCTTCAAAAGGGATACGTGGAACACATTATGAATCCGCATGGATGCTGGGAGATCCAGGGCATACGAGACTGGGTTAATCTTGCGGATACGTTTAAAGGGGCTGACAAACCGAGGAGCCAATTTATTACATGGAACCTGCAGATTGAGGTTTCTGGAGGATAGCCATACCCTGTCCCCAACCTGGAAGGAGACCTCCGGCAACCGTCTGCGATTTATCGGATCTAGGGACCGCTGAACACCACCTAGGGCCTGTCCCCGAAGGTACCCTAGGTGCGTTCGTTTCCCAGCCGTGTAGGACATGAACGCAGCAAATGCCCAGCTTGACCACAATATAGACAGATGCCTTGTCTGTGGCGAAGAGCCGGTTCCTCCTTAGACAACCTAGTGAACCCTAACTGCATAGGTTCACCACTTTCACAGATAAGTTCAGGAGGCATGGGAGGTGAGGAAGGCATGGGTGGGAAACTTAGTCTTGCTTGTCCCAAATCTCTGGCCCGCTGTCTACAGTCTTTGGTCGCCATTCGCTCTCTAATGTGGACACCGATTAATATCGAGAAATCAATAAACTCATCCAGGTTATTTGGCAAGTCTCTGGCCGTTTCATCTTTAATGCGCTAACAAAGTCCCTGAGCGAATGCTGCCACCAGCGCCTCATCATTCCAGCCTACCTCTGCTGCCATAGTCAATAGCATAGTCAGCAACCGTACAAAACCCCTGCTGGATCTCCATTAATCTTTTGGCAGCAGAGACAGCTCTCCCTGGGACTTCAAATACTCTACAACACGCCCGTAAGAACTCACTGAAGTTCTTAGTACATGGTTTAGCTGCCTCCCATAAGGGATTTGCCCACGCCAATGTTCTGTCTGTTAGCAATGAAATCATGAAGCCCTCCTTACTTCGGTCACTAGGAAAGGCTTGAGGAGTTAAATCTAAGAAGATCTCCAATTGGTTTATGAACCCTCTGCACAGGGTGGGTTCGCCAACGTACCATAATGGTAATGGAGCCGTAGCAGTTAACCCTCTGTTTGAGTTAGTTTGCAACAAAGATTGAGCTCCCGGTGTCATAACAGGGAGGACCACCGAGGCTTGCACTGGTTTATCCAAGTGGGCGGTGTGCTCTAGGATTGTCTGTACGGCCAATGCCAGGGGCACAGGGTAGGCGTCAGAGGTCGTATGATTGTTAAGTTTTCAGTAGTCCATGCAAAAATGGGTCATTCCATCCTACCGGGGAAGCTCAGGGACTACTAGATGGTTTAAATGACTCCCAAGTCCAGCATCTCTCTCAACTCCCTGCACATCACTTACCTGACTGCCACTGGGACCTGGTAAACTGCCTGCTGCAGGGGTGCCTGTCCTGGGGTTTCTACCCAGTGGAGGGCTACGGTGGTGTACCCAAGGAGAGGGGAGAACATTTCCTGGCGATTTCTGAGTACTTGCTTCACCTGTTGTGCCTGTGCTGTCCCTAGTTGCTCCACTAGCCTGACTGCCCTGACCACTGTCTTTGCCTCGCTCAGCCTGGGAAGCTCTAGCATCAGCCGGTCTCTAAAAGTTGGCATGTAGTCTACCATGGAGGTCCCCTCTGCCCCTACTGCCCCTTCCCAGTAGGCTCTAAGGAGATCTAGGGGCCCTCTTACCCGCCTCCTGTATACTAGCTCGATGGGAGAGAACCCTGTGGATTCCTGTGGCCCCCAATTGCCCCTTCCCAGTAGGCTCTAAGGAGATCTAGTGGCCCTCTTATCTGCCTACCTTGAAGGGAGAGAAACCTGTGAATTCCTGCGGCACCTCCCAGTAGGCAAACAGGATGTGCGGCAGGTGCTTCTCACAGATCTTATGAGAGGTAGCAAATGTTCGCAGCAATTGCTTCAACATTCCATTGAACCTCTCACATAGCCCATTAGTCTGGGGTGGTAGGGGGAACTTTGCAGCAGTCTTATGCCGCAGAGCATACATAGCTGCTGGGTAATCTCTGCAGTAAACTGAGTGCCCTGGTCTGAGACAATCTCCCGGGGAAAACCCACCCTGGCAAACCTGGAGCAGGGCATCAGTCACTGTTTAAGCATGGATGTTTGTCAGGAGGATGGCCTCCGGATAGCGGGTGGTATGGTCCACGACCGTCAGTATGTATCTCTTCCCAAGAGGGACTAGGTCGGGGTAAGGGCCCTACCAGGTCTACGTCTATGTGACTGAAGGGCTTTTCAATGATGGGCAGGGGGTGCAGGGAAGCCTTGGGCTGGTAGCCTGTTCTACCCACCCACTGACAGGCATCACAGTGCTGCCTGATGTCCCTCGTAATCCCTGGCCAGAAGAAGGATTGGGTGAGTCGGTTATGGGTTTTAGTTACTCCTAGGTGACCTGCCAAGGGAATGTTGTGCCTAATGCACAGCAGGTCCTGCTGATATTTCTGCAGCCCCACCAGCTGTTGCTTAGGCACCCGGGTCGCCTTCTTCCCCTCTGTGACCCTGTATAGTAACCCCTGATCCCACTCTAAGTGGTCTCCCTCTAGCCCCCCCGGGCTCAGTCCCTGCCCTATATGTTGCCAAAATTGGGTCAGTAAGGGTTTCCTGGGCAAAGTCAGTGGGCGAATCCAAGGAGATTGGAGGGGCTGTTGGGTCAGGGTCTTTGTCAGGGCAAGAGTCAATGTCTGGATATCTTACCTGAGTCTCCTCCTCGTATGTGCTGTCCACTTTTCGCGCTTGCTGCCGGGTGGTCACAGGACAAATCTCTAGGTTTACATCCACGAGGAAGGAGGAAGTCAGGCAACCCAAGTCATTGCCCAGTAGAACTTCCGTGGGGAGGCTTTTCATTACTCCTACCTCCACCTCTTGGCCTCCCCCCCAGTCCAGATGGACCCATGCAGTAGGGATCAGCACAGTACCCCCAGCCACTTGTACCTCAACAGACCGGCCTGTCCATTCTGCTGAAGCCATCAGTTGGGGTTGAACCAGGGTTATGGTAGCCCCGCTGTCCCGAAGACCCTAGGCTGGGCAGCCCTTGACCCATACCGCCTGACGGTGGAGGGGCAGTTATCAGCTGTGGCAGCTTGAACAGGGTCCCCTTCATGGAGCACCCCACAGTCTTCTTCACCCCCTTCCGGTGGCTGTAGTGGGGATCTCAGCTTCCAGGCAGTGGGCAGCTGCCCGGGGGGTTGTCGGACCCAAGTGTCCTGGGGGGGGTTCTTTGGGCAACCTGCCTTTACGTGGCCCACTTGATTGCATCAGTAGCACCTGATTCCCGGACTCCAGGGGACCCAACTGGGCAGAGGTCTGGAGGGCAAAGGTGGAGGGTGATGGAGGCTTGCCGGCCCCATATCTCAGGAAGGTGTCGGGAAGGCTTAAACAGGTAGTCGGGGCTCAGGTTGTCCCAACCTTCTGGAGTCCTGGTACTGGTCCGCCAGTACAGCGGCTTGATCCACCATTTGAGATCATCGGTCCTGCACCCAATCCCGGATTGCTACTGGAAAGTGGTAAGGCATCCTCCAGGGTAACACCCTGACACCCAGTCATCCAGGTCTCTGCTGCCCTCGCCATTATATGGGCCCGGTCCAGGAAACGTTGTCCCTCCTTCCGCCACAGGCTGCAGAACTTTAAGAGATGAGCCTCTAGGGTGATGGCATATCGGCTGAGCAGTCATTCCTTGACTCTCTCATAATCAGTGCAGTCTTCTGTGGGCACAGCCTGATATGCCTCTGCTGCCCTCCCCGATAGTTTACTCACGAGAAGGGTAACCCAGTCCGATTCATTGCGGGCACACTGTCTTTCAAAGGCCTGTAGGTAAACTTCAATTTTGTCCTCCGCGTCATTAAAGGCTTTAAATGAGGAGTACTGCAGTTTCTTTTTGGCGTTTTGGAATTCAGTCATAAACAGGTTGGTGGCTTCACTGAGGATTCTGGTAATCACCTCTTGGGGGAGAAGAGCCATAGAGGGCCAGATGCCACTGGACCTTTCACCGTACCTCCGACATGATGGTGGCCGCAGATGAAGTGTTGCTTGCTTGGTCTCCCTCCATCAAGATGTGCTTTTTCAGCAATGACCTGGATTTATTGTGCTTAAAGACAGTAAGACTTTGCCTATTGCTAGGTTAGAAATATATTGGGGGGCAATGTTATTAACATGAAAGTTCCGCTGTAATGTAAATACGTGTAAAGTTATGAATTTGGGCTGTAGAAACAAACAGGCTACATATAAACTAAATGGGAAATAACTTGCGGAATCCTCATTAGAGAAAGATTTAGGAGTGCTGATAGACGATGGACTTCACAGCAGTGTGGAGAGTCACTCAGCTACTGCAAGAGCAAATAGGGAGCTAGCCTGCACAAAAAGAGTTATAGATTCTTTGTATCAGGATGTTGTGCTTGCAGATACTGTAACTGCTTTCAAAAAAGTAATGGATACATATCTAGCACATAACAATATTAAGAATGATGACAGTTGGCTTCAAAGCAGATAGGTTGTTGATCCAGATAACTATCTGACTGCCATTTGGAGTCAGTAAGAGGTGATTTGGCATGAGCTGAACATGGACGCATGTATTTTTTCAGCCTCATCAACTATGTTAGTAACCCAAACATCAGGTATGTTAAGAAATCCAAACCAGGCAGTAGGTTTGGGGATGATGCTGGAAAGGTAAGATTTAGTGCACTTAAAAAGTGATGTGTAATTGGCTAAATAAATACAACAGGGACATGGAAAATTTATTATAAGAAGGTTTTATGTTAGGTATCTATATCCCCTTTAAGGAAGTTCAGGGTAAAATCAGCAAAGGAACACCGATTGGTTAAAATAGGATAGAAAAGGAGGTCAGGCAATGTAAGATGGCAGGCCCTCTTTCAGATCCACTTTTGGTCAATCTTATACTGTCTCCATTGGGGATGGTCCCAAAGAGAGAAGCAGGAAAATTCAGACTGATTCCCCACCTCTCCAACATCAAGGGTCAGTCTGTAAATGATGACATTAATCTAGACTTGAGCAGAGTTTGTTGCGCGTCATTTTATGTGGCTATTAAGTTAGCTGGAATCTCAGGTTGAGAAGCCCAGATGACAAAAAACAATCATCAAGGTAGCCATTCGATTTCTGCAGTTGCATCCAGAGTTTGCATCTATTATGTTGCAAAATTCATTAAAAAATGTATACGGATAAATGCTTACCAATGGGTTGCGCTATAGTTTGAGATATTTGGTACATTTGTGGAGCGGATGAACAGGACTGAGGCTTGGATTTTGCTTATAATGCACTGTTAGAGTGAATATGCATTGGTCTGGGTAACGTGCTATAGATTTACAAACCAACCAAAGGGTGAAGGACCACACTGGTATTCATCTGGCACCAGATAAAATAGTTGGTCCCACTTATGAGTAACTTTTTTTAGGCACTGAAGTAGATTCTCAGGAAATGGTGTTTAGACTATTGGCAGTTTCATATACTACATGTTGGGGCAAAGAAGATGACTTTGAGGCAACTTCAATCACTTTTATAAAACTGTAATTTTTGCATTCAAAAGTATCCCTATGGTTAGGTTGTTTTAAAGGAGCTTCTCTCTGGCAATGGTGGCAGTCAAAGAACCTCATCGTAATATATTCATTTGAACAGTGAATGCAAGGACAATGTAACCCTTTGAGTTCCAGAAGAGTATGCAATGCATTGCTGTGCAATGTGTTGCATGCACCTTTGGCACTCAAAAGGTTAAATGTCTGGGGTGTGCTTTATGATTTTCTGTTCCAAAACTGACTGACAGGGAAAAGGTTTCAAAGTAGGTTTTCATGGCTTAAGTAATCGTTTGGCATGTGCAGTGTTTTGAACATAAAGGTTCACCCCCAGGTTTGGGTTGTCTGTGTGCAGGCACAGTATATCAGGGTTGCAGTTGGATCCCAGAGTCTACAGTTCCTGTTCTTTTTGTACTGGTGCTGCTACTGAATAGGTGCACTTGGGGATGGTGGAGGGTTCAGTCAAAAGTATTGGCAGGTGGGAATCTCCCAGGTACGACATGTATGTCTGCCCATGTATGTCGGAGATGAAAACTTGCATGGTTTAATATCATAACTTTCTGTTAAACTAATTTTGGTTGTTTTTGTTTCTCTTATCTTAGGCTTCTGTATGGTGTGGATTTTAAGGCACACCTACAGATTCTAGGCATCAAAAAAGGGGGGAAGTTTGACCCAATGGCAGGCAGCTATCAAGGAAGATATTGACATCAGATACATAAGGGTCCCTGGCCAAATATAGTAATTGTTACTTTGATCAATAAATAGTCAAGTATGGGTAATGTTCTGGGAGTCATTTTGCTGCATTTGGGAAGGGAATGATTTGTGGTATCTCCTTGAATAACACTGATAAATGGGATTTGAGGGGACTTATTGCCGTTGTGATCTGTTTTTTTTTTTTAAGATGATTGTAATGTAGTTGAAATTGTTCCAAGAATGAGATAGAGGAATGTGATCTCACATTCTGCTGTAAATAGGACTAGAATCAAGGGAAATAAATCAATTTCCAAACTATAGGAGGTTGGCAGTATGGCACAAGGATCTGGAGGGTCAGGGTTGCATGTTTAGATCCATTGATTGGGCTGTATCTCTTTAACTGGGTCCCGAGGGAGGGAATTTAACAGTCAGTACAGGTGTAGCCTTGTAAGGAACATTATATAATTACTGTTGCATACTTGACAGACCTTGGTCAGAGAATTAAGTGGAGTCTCCTTGGATAAGAATACCAAGGAAACGTAAATTTTGTCAGACTGGGAACATCCAGATTTCATTAAGGGAAGGTTTCCTTGAGAATACTATGGCCACAAAATTTCCAACATATGTCTCACTTTGCCTGAATAGTTCTTTAACCATTTGACTGCCAGAGGGGTACGCAACGCATTGCAAAGCAATGCGTTGCGTACTCTCTGGCACTCAAAGGGTTACGTTTTAGATTATGGGGTTTAAAGAGAACAAAGGGAATTGAGTATGCTGTCAGAGAATCTGACCTATATGAGTAGCACATAGCTAACGGTTAGTGATGAGCGAGCATGCTCGGCCGAAGCTCGGTTCGGCTCGAGCATCGCTCTGCTCGGCACATGTGCTCGCCCGCCATGTTCGGGTCTCCTCCCCGCACGTTTTGCAGCTGCTGCACAGCCAATAAATGTGCGGGGAGGCTCTGACATCAGTGTAATGCCAGCAGCCATGTTGGCTGCTGGCATTACACTGATTGGCTGGCCAGAACCCGTGATCGGGTGCTGTATAGCACCCGACGCGCGAGTTCGGCTCATTCTTAGCCAGGGAGAGATGCGCTTAGGCAGGGAAAGTCAGTGTAGGGAGAATAAAATGGTTGAAACTCTTTCAAGACCCAAAAGTCCTTTTTAGGACTGTTGTGTGTGGGGGCAGCATTTATATTTTGTTTGGGGGGGCACAATTTCCTTTTTTTTGTGGGGGGGATATTTTTAAGGTGACATATAATACTAGATGCACAGGAAGTCAGTGTAGGGAGAATAAAATTGTTGAAACTCTTTCAAGACCCAAAAGTCCTTTTTAGGACTGTTGTGTGTGGGGGCAGCATTTAATTTTTTTTGGGGGTGGCAGAATTTCATTTTTTTGTGGGGGAGGACATGTTGTAAGGTGACATTGTACTAGGTGCACAGGGACAAATATTTCACAGTGCAGTGACAAGCTGACATATTCTGTTAGGTGCACAGGGCCAATGATTTTACAACGCAGCGACAAAAAGGGCCATTTTAAACGTGTGCCTAGCCATAGATTATTGTCACATTCTGTTTAGTGTGCAAATTCACAAATTAACGTCACATATTCCATTCACTGTGCCTAGCCGCAGATTAGCGTCACATTCTGTTTCGTGTGCCTAGCAGCAGATTAGCGTCACATTCTGTTTTGTGTGCCTAGCCGCAGATTAGCGTCACATATTGTTTAGTGTGCCTAGCCGCAGATAAACGTCACATATTGTTTAGTGTGCCTAGCCGCAGATTAGCGTCACATATTGTTTAGTGTGCCTAGCCGCAGATTACCGGCATATATTCCGTTTAATATGAAGAAGGCGGGTAAAAAGGGACGGGGAAGTGGACGTGATCCTGATAGTACAAGTAAATATACAGCAAATACTGTTTGGTAACAATTTTTCGCCTAAAATCGTTTTTATCTTCCTTTTTGTGTGTTTTACGGTCAGTCTGTAAAAATGGCGTACTACGGGCGAAACATCGTTCCCAGCAGCGACGTTGGAGTCCAAGATGCATCCAGACATCCTCCCTATGCTGTCCCTGAACCATTTCTGTGGTGTTTCCATCATTTTCTGACCTTTTCCTATGAACCAGGCACCCTCCCCTCATCAGAGCAGGGGGTGCCTGGTGTAATGCTCGAGTCCTCCCATTGACTTCAATGGGGCTCGGGTGCTCGGCCGAGCACTCGAGCCTCCGGGGGCGCTCGGCCAGAGCACCCGAACACCCGAGCATTGGGGTGCTCGATCATCACTACTAACGGTCTGTTGCAGCCATTTTTGCTTGTCACTTGTCATGGCAAGTTGGGAGCAGTGTAGAATGTTAGTAACTGCCAGGTGTGCCTTACAGATATGCATTAATAAGAGGTATCCAATACATTGTGCATTAATAAGAAGTATCCAACACTTTAAGACAACTTTAGTTAAAGGGACTGTAATGTCCCATAAAAACTTTTTATAGTTTTGGAGAGCTCAAAAAAATAAGAAGAATGGTGCAAACCCCATCTGTCAAACCACTATGGTTTGAGAGATATTTGCACTGAAAGATCGCCCCTCTCTCTTCTTCTCCTGATGTCAGTGTTTAGCTAACAGCAGGAGATTCCGGTCAGGGGACCATCAGGCGGCTCTGCAACAGAGCCGAAATCGAGGTATTGCAAAATAATTACTTCATTGGAAATGTCTACAAAGTGTGCTTGCAAACCAGACACACTTTGTAGACATTTCCAATGATGCTGCAGAGCCTCCTCGAGTCGTATGACTCGAATCTCCTGCTGTCAGCTTTACGGCTGACATCAGGAGCAAGGGAGAGGGGGGCGAACTTTCAGTGACTATATCTCTCAAACCATAGTGGTATGAGAGATAGGGTTTGCACCATTCTTCTTATTTTCTTCAGCTCAGCTTCAGTTTTTATGGGACGTTACTGTCCCTTTAAAACAATTACTGTCCCTTTTAAAACAATTAAATACTATGTATATGTGCTATTAGCCATTTATTTGAAATATAAAGTTTTTGCTATATTAACCTTTATTTGTGGCACAGTGTGGCACTTTATACTAATTAGTCTAAGTGCTGGGCCAGTATTACAACACATTGTGTTTTGAATGAATCTGTGCAGAGCCAACAGCGAGCATTCTGTACAGGGATTAACCGTGAAGTTGCTTTTAAAGGGGCATTTCTGAGAGGTAATAGAAGTATTATGAAGCTAGTCCCCATATGTTTAATTATTCGAGGGCGACTTTATACTAAGTATAAGTTGCGCTTTAAAGGGGAACATTCACATCATATAAACTTGTGCCCATTGTCTTTATTTTGTAAAACTAGATTAGCGCTGGGGTTTTTTTACGCGTTACTAACCTAGTACTGAAGATATGCAGAGTTAAAATACTGCACTTCTGCATCGTGTGGCACCCTCTATGTGCGGTACCAAGGCGCAGGACTTCCCACCTCTGTTCCAGCTGCCCCAGGGAGAAAGTTCACGCTTCCCTTCGAGGTGGCATTAATGTGGTAAACGGAGCTTGTTGTAACGATAGCTCACATTAATGCCACCTCGAAGGGAAGCGTGAACGTGCTCCCTGGGGCAGCTGGGAGGGAGGTGGGAAATCCTGCTTTGCTGCCACACATAGAGGGTGCTGCACAATGCGGAAGTGCATATCTTCAGTAATAGGATAGTAACGCTTAAAAAAAAACAACGTTAATCTAGTTTTACCTAATAAAGACAATGGGCACAAGTTTATATGATGTGAATGTTCCCCTTTAAAGCGGAACTTTCACTTAGTATAAAGTCACCCTCCAATGATTAAACATATGGCGACTAGCTTCATAATACTTCTATTACCTTTCAGAAGTGCCACATTCTAAAATAATCCTCAATCTTCAGAGACTCAAAGCCAGGCATCAGTGCAGACTTCTTGTCTTAGAGACCTCTGTGTGCCTGTGCTGTCAGTCCCAGTCTCCTCTAAGAGGCATTGCACTGTGCCATAAGGCACCAGAACAGAGGCTTAACTTGAAGCCACCGGGCCCTGGTGCAAAAATTGCTATGGGCACCCCCCCGACCATATTGCCCCCCAATGCCCTCTCTCCACACTGCCCACCAATGATCTCTCTCCATTTGCCCCCCAGTGACCTTTCACCACCTCAACATTGCCCCCAATGTCCTTTCCCCACCTCCACATTGCCCCCAATGTCCCACAGTGTCCATCTCCTACCTCCCTGGTGGTCCAGTGGTCTGGCAGGAGAGGTCTGTGCAACTTGGAGCTCCCACGCTGTCCTCTCTCTAGTAATGCAGTGCTCTGTGCATTACTAGAGTGCCGGAGGGAGCTCAGCTGCTAATAGTGGTCTGTGCCCAATAAGGCACAGACCTCAGCTTAATGAGAGTGCCGGGAGGGGGCGGCCGGGTTCCTGGAGTGACGATCCCTATTGTTACGCCACTGCACTGGAAGGGAATGATGGCGCAGCTGCACAGAAGCCACTAGCCTGGCTGTCAGTCTCCGAAGATTAAGGATTACTTTAGAATCTGGCACTTCTGAGGGGTAATAGAAGTATTATGAAGCTAGTCACCATATGGTTAATTACTGGAGGGCGACTTTATACTAAGTGAAAGTTCCGCTTTAATGTGAGTTGTATTACTGTGGAGCACACAGACTGATCTCCTAAACAGAAGGACACAGGGGTGGGAAAGAGGGACAGAGGGATTTGGCTCTCAAAGAGGGACTGTCCTTCCTAAATAAGGACACTTGGGAGGTATGCCAATGCAAAGCAGTTAAAAAAAAATCTGAATGGAATTTTGTGAATATTTATTTCTCCCCTCTGATGCAGGTGGTTTGCCCCAGAGCCGAACAATTTTGTTTGTGCATAAGCCCCTTTACAGTACATGTACAACAGGAGTGAGAAACCTGTGTCCCTCCAGCTCTGGTTGTACTAGACTTCTTTTCATCCTCAGCCATCTGCTGGCCAGCTGAGGATGATAGAAGCTGGAGTCCAACAACAGCTGAAAATATACAGGTTAACCCTATGAGTGCAAAGTGTTGGATACCTCTCTGTCACTCAAAGAGGGACTTGGGAAGTCCTGCATTGCTGCCACACACAGAGGGTGCCTCACAATGCGGAAGTGCAGTATTTTAACTCTGCATATCTTCAGTAATAGGATAGTAACGCTTAACCCCTTAAGGACCCATGACGGTCCTGGACCATCATGGGTTGTTATATCCTTAAAGACCCTAGACGGTCCTGGACCTTCATGGCTTAAATGATAGCAGAGACCGGGGCGTTCAGTCTCAGCCCTTCTTGCTTGTGCTGGGTCATGTGATCACCGTAGCAGCGATCACATGTACCGGCATTCTGAGTGATAGAGGCAGTACGCAAAGCATGCTGCCTCTATGTCTCTCCTCTGCCTCTGTCTCTCTTGCTATCAAAGTAAGGGAGAGAGAAGCAGAGATGAGACACCTAGTGGAACAAGAAAATACAGCAGCTGGGGGTATTAACCCCTTCACTGCTGGAGGCTGGCTAAATGCGGGTCAATTTCTGACCTGCAATGATACACTTTTTTTTTTTTTTTTTTTTAAACACAACACACTTTTTTTTTTTTTTACAAAAAAATATTGTTTTTTTTTAAAAAAAATCTCATTAAACAATATTGGAAGTGTGATTGTTGTGGAGCCATGTAATACACTTATACACACCGCCAAATGTCAGGGATAAAAAGTGACAAAATAGGGTGGGAAAAAGGGATATGGGGATTTTCACCCAGGGGGGACAGTGGCCACTTTAAACTGCACATTTTGTAGGTATGACTGACTGGTCGTACCTTTCATGCAGTCGCCATAAAAATGCAACCCTTTGCGCCTAATTGATCCCAAGAGAAAAAACAAAAATGGTGGGGTTTTTTTACATTTTTTTTTTAATTTTTATAAAGTAAATGGTGGGTTATCCATATAAGTGGGGTATCAAAAGAAAGCCCTATTTGTGCTTAAAAAACAATACATAATTTATGCTGGTGGAATAAAAGACTTAGAGGGAAAACACCATTGAACAAAGACATAGTCAAAAAGGTCAGAATTGCTACGGTCCTTAAAGGGGAACTACCACCCCGCAAAAACTTTACATTAATTAAGTCTTCATCTGGCGACTTAATTAATGTAAAGTTTTTGCGGGGTGGTAGTTCCCCTTTAAGTGAAAACAACCTCAGATTTTCCCGGTCCTTAAAGGGTTAAAAAAAAAACACAGCGCTAATCTAGTTTTACGAAATAAAGACAATGGGCACAAGTTTATATGGTATGAATATTCCCCTTTAATGTTTATTTAAACTTCATTATCTGTGTTTATAAATTAGTCTGTGTAAATAAAATACTTTGGTCTTGTTCTAATTCATTAAGTAAAAGAGGTGTTAATAAGTCATAAGTAACCTAAACATTCTTGGTAATACCCCGCCCACCAGCCACAGCCCAAGGGTCTCTCTATGGCCATTTGAAATATTGGGAGGTATGCATTGAAGATCTCTCTAGCATTTAAGGGGTTAAAAAAACCATAAAAATCCATGAAAGTTTTTACAGCTCCCCATAAAGCAGCTGGTTTTGCCCTGGAACTGAACTGCTTTTAGAAAGAAACAATCATACATAGTATGTAACAGTTATGTATTTTTATTCAAATTAAATCTATTTTTGTAAAGAATTATCATTGCTCTAAACTGGTGAACCTCTACACTTTGTGGACCAGTAATAAGATATAATTATATGCTGGTATTTATTTTATGACGTAAGGTACTGACTCATAAAATAAATATCTTAACTCCAGATAACATTTATATAATGTGATTGGATAGTGAGGCTAACTATTTTGGCAAATTGTTAAAGATAACCATTAACCCTTAAGCACCACAAAGTTCTAGGCACTAGAGGGAGAACTGTCCATTGACTGCTGGGACAGAAAGTGATGCCAGTGGTGGGCTGCAAGATAATGTAAGTCTCACCCAAAGCCTTAAGTGAGTACTACACTAAAACTAAATTGCACTGTAGCGCCTCTTTGATGTCAGGATCAAGACTCAGTTCTCTCTTTAGTGCTTAGAGCTTTGTCTAGAAGCCATTATCTTGTAGTCCATCAGAGTCATCACTTTCTGTCACAGTAGTCAATGGGCTGTGCAGTTCTGTGCCTTGGAATCTTAATTCCAGGAATTGTCCCAGAAGGGGGCTGCCATGGACATGGGATAAACATTTAAAAACCAGGACTACCCTGGGCAATCCAGGACACTTGGTCGCCCTACCTCAAACATGCAGTATGGAAGTTTCGGGGCACACTTAACATCTTAGAGGTCATTTGTCAAGCATGTAATGGAGGGTAAAAATGCATAAATACATAGCACTTTTTGGTCTAACAATCAGTTTAACAAAACTAAACATACTGCATGCTACAATTTGAAACTCATCATTTATTTTTTTGTAAAAAGGCTGTATGTTCAAAAGAGAAGGGGGGTTCTGGGGCAAACCATTTGCACTATAAGGGAGAAATAAAAATTCCTAAAATGCCCATTGATTGGTTTTAACCCCTTCTCTAATGCATTGCAGGCTACAATCCTCATTTAAATTCTGGTGTGTCACGGATGTTCACTTAAAGTGCCACGGCACCCAGGTTAGGAACCTTTGCCCGATAAGATACATTGGTAATTTTTAACTAAGAGGAAGTGTGACTGGAATCTCCTGCTGACTGAGGAGCAAAATGACAGAGAAAAGTATGTGACTCTTACACTAAAACAATGGGATTATGTCATTGCCCTCACTTGGAATAAGAAGCCAATACACAGGATTAGACAAGCAGAGGCTTCTGGGGCAATAAAATGGAGCCTAATATGGTCATAAACTCAAAGAAGAGGTGCAAAAGTCAAGTGCACCATAAAGGAAAAATGGAAATCTCTATTCATATAAATAGGGATTTTAATCACTTTAAGCTGATGGTCTCCAATGCATCGCAGAGCAATGCTCTGAGACTTTTCCAGCATTCATGAGGTTAAAAGTCCCATTCAAATTTGGGTTGTCTTTTGCCTAGTGCGGACTGGGACTTGGCGGTTCGTAACTCGCTTCGTTCTTTGCGTAATGTGTCCGCTATGGAGACTAGTTACAAATTGATTTTGAGATGGCATAGGTCGCCCAGTCTATTGCATTCTTTCTATAGGTCGGTCTCCAACCTTTGTTGGAGATGTGGTGCAGATGTTGGCTCTCTTGGTCATATATGGTGGTCGTGCCCACTTGTGATGCCTTTTTGGTCAGAGGTTGTGCGTTGTATGTCTGCTGTCCTTTCTGTTTCAGTCCCTCCGGACCCGAGACTCCTAATCTTTTCTATGGGTTCTAGAGCCCTTATCCCCTCTGCACCTCTCCATCAGCTTTTTCTTCACCTGCTAGCTGCTGCTCGGATGTGTATTCCCCATACCTGGAAATCTTCCACTCCCCCCTCATTGTTTATGTGGCACAGGCGGTTGTTGGATGTATCTATGTATGAAAAACTTATTTCCCTCACCTCTGGAACGGGACACACCTATGACACAATATGGTCTCCTTGGCTGAACTATTATGTTTCCGTCAGGGCATCCTAGATTTCTTGTCTTCTCTCTGTTTTGACATACCCTTTACATGTCATTACCTATTCTTGTGCAGTGGTACTGTGTATCCGCCCCCCACCTTCTCTTCCCCTTTTTATACCGATTCCGCTTGACTATATCTTCTCCCTTATTTCCTGCAGCTCTCTTCTCGGATTTCCCTTTTCTACTTCTTCTGTTTGCTCTTCTTATTTTTTATTTTGCTCTCTCTTTGAGGATTATATGACAAATTCTTTGTTGTATCTGTTTATTACTCAATGCTTATAATGGACCCCTGTGAGGTCATTGTTTGTACTGATACTAATGCCTTTTCATCTATTGTCATGCTGTATTTTGTCTTATTCTCCAATAAAATACTTAAAAAAAAAAAAAGTCCCATTCAAATCAAATTTCCATTTGTCCCACATGGCAGAGTTTTACATCTACAGTCCACAAATATCCCTAAAGTTGCAGTTTTAACACTTTAAAGGGATAGTGCTGTTTCATACGACATGTAGCTCAGAACATTGATCATGTGTAATAGTGCTGCTCTATGATGTTCACAGGCTTCAACATGTCCTAGTTACCATGTAATAATATGTGGAAGTTGATCCCTCCCACCCCCTTCCCCAATAGTAAGCTACCTCCAGAGCCGGATTTACCACTAGGCAGACTAGGCACCTGCCTAGAGCTCCAAATTTTGAGGGGTGCCTTAGTTGTGCTGGCCACACCCACATTCTGAATTGTGGGTGGGGCCAGAGAAATCTCTGTATCCATGCAGTAGCTTATACACTCCTTTACAGGTTATTATTTAACCCCTTGGATGCTAGGTAGATCTTCAACGCTTCGCGGAGATATCTCGCCAGCAACCAAGGGGTTAAAGCTTTTATGTCCTTGCTTGTTGTAGGCCAATGGTATATTCTGTGCCAGGAAATAATGGATGAGACTGGTGGTGTGGTCATGTGAGGAGTGGGGTGTGGCCATGGGCAGAGCTAAGGGTGCCCAGAGTGCCTTGCCTAGGGGAGCCTGGAATGTAAATCCAGTCCTGGCCACCTCCCCATACACCTGAAGTCTGGTCTCTTGACCAGACAGATCAAAACAAGGGACAATCTTCCCTGGTTCGGTATAAGGAAAACCCTGCACATTCATGAAGGAGGGCAGGTTTTTCCTAATACTGCATGAATATTGTCCCTCGTTGTGATCCGCTGTCAGATCTGGGACAAATATGCTTACGTCTGGGAAAGGGGCGGGAGGGATCATCTTCACCATATTGTTACACTGTAACTTGCACATTTTGAAGCCTTTGAACACCAC
This sequence comes from Rhinophrynus dorsalis, assembly GCA_037306005.1. Taxonomy (NCBI): domain Eukaryota; kingdom Metazoa; phylum Chordata; class Amphibia; order Anura; family Rhinophrynidae; genus Rhinophrynus; species Rhinophrynus dorsalis. The sequence goes on along the minus strand of CM074721.1, from coordinate 481,225,535 downwards.
ACAGCAGCACTATCACATATGTGCATTTTATAGGGTTGCCACCCGGCCGGTATTTTACCGGCACAGCTGGTAATTAGCTCACTGGAGCCGGTGCAGGTATAAGTACTATATCGGCAATTGAAAAGCCGGTATTTGTGTGCTTCCAGGGAGGGGAGAGAGGAGACTGAGCATTGGTGTCACTACTCTCAAGCTGATTGGACAAATAGCTGAGGCTCACCATGCCCGTTACTGAATGAAGCTTGCCAATCACCTCTACTATACTTTTGCATCTCAAGACTTGTTCTGCAGCTATCCAATCAGGATGAGATTTCCAGGTATAGCCCCGACCATTTGTAGTGAGCCATTGATCCAGGCTTCAGCCTCTGCGCTCAGTAGTCCTATCCTGGGTGGGACAATGGTGCTGATGAGCAGAAGAGAGGCGGGACAGCTGACAGTGCTGGCGGCTCCTGCAGGCAGTGTAGAGGGCAGCTCTTCAGACTTCAAGGAGAGGGAGCCCTGAGCGGGGTGGCCGGCCAGCAGCAGAGGAAGTGCTCGTCCCACAGGAATGCCTGGGGAAATATGTCCTATGCGGACCTGATCACCAGGGCAATTGAGAGTTCCCAGTACAAGAAGCTTACCTTGTCTCAGATCTATGACTGGATGGTCAAGGGGGACAGCAACAGCTCTGCTGGTTGGAAGGTGAGTGAAGGAACACAAGCTTGCCTTAAAAGTCATTATGATGCATATATTTCAAAGCAAATAACCATCAGCAAACAATTGCTTCATATATATCAGTAAAACAATACATTTTCATTGATACTTATGGAGCAAATGTAATTGCTTAAAACCTGTCTGTCTATCTCTCAATCTCATATCTATCTGTCTGTCTAGTTATCTATCACATGATGAGAGCCTGACACACTCAAATGGCATATTCAGTGTGTCTATGTGTGTATGTGTGTGTGTGTGTGTGCACTATACCTCAGTGGTGCTGTCATAGCTCAATGATAACAGTTACCAAACCACTTGTGGATGTTCTTTTAGGCTAGTGACTAAATGGCGTTGGACCTCAGAACGCACCCACAGGTCAGGTTTTTATTGCGTCCCTGCTTGATCACAGTAGACTAATAAGTGGATCAGTCATTGTGTTTGATCTACTTTGAGTGAAGCAGAAGAAGAAAAGTGATGGGAACTTACAAGTGTTTTCGAGTGAGTGATCCAATGGGACACATATATATATTTATAAACATAAACTTCCCATTGATTTTAAACAGGTAATTAAATCAATGTGATTAACCCATTAAATCCAGGGGTGTGTGCAACGCATGCACACCTCTGTGGACATTTAAGGCTTAAAGGTACATGTGAACAGTGGTTTAATGTAATCAACTATTTGTCCTTCCCATGGTGCAGCTAGTTTCCTTCCAGATATCTTCACTTTTACTTTATGCAGTGAGGGTTGTCCTCTGGTGAGTGATGCAGTGAGGATTGTCCTCTGGTGAGTGATACAGTGAGTGCCATTCTAGTAATAAACAGTGTCATCGCCTGAATCATTTGGCAGGTTACTGCTTCATTGTTGTGTGTATAACATTCACAGAGCAGTGGGTCTTCTGTATAAAATCAAAATGGAGCAATTATGTTATTATGACTGGAATTATATCAATAGTCTGTACTGCCATGAGGGTTAATTCAATCATTAATCTGGGGGAACACGTGCTGGAGATGGGCAGAAGGGGGCAGACGTCCACTGTAACAAAGCATTTTGGGGAAGATGCTGTAGTTGGGTAGAGGGGGGAGATACCTGCTTTAGCTGGACAGAGGGGGGAGACACTTTCTGGAGCTGGGCAGAGTAAGAGAGATGCCCTTTGGAGCTGGGCAGAGGGGGGAAATGTCTGCTGGAGCTGGGCAGAGGCGGGAGATGCCTGGTGGAGCTGTGCATGGTGGTAAGATACCTGCTGGAGCTGGGCAGGGGGACACCTTCTGGAGCTGGGCAGAGCAGAGGAGATGTCTGCTGGAACTGGACAGAGGAGGGGAGGTGCCTGCTGGAGCTGGGAAGAGGAGGGGAGATGCCCGCTGGAGCTAGGCAGAAGGGGAGGGGGATTTATATTTAAAGGAGCAGTAAACTTTTTCTATGAAAAAATATATATTGTAGGGATTTTCCTATTGAGTAAAATAAGGGTACTCCCACTGCCAATAGATTTATATTTCCAGAGTTATTACAGTTTAAACCCATGTTTTTTTACATTAGCAGTGCCCTCTAGTGGTCAAATTCTTATTAGATTTCCTGTTAGATTCTAATGGAGAGGAAAGTCAGAAAAGTCAGAGACATACAGTTCTCCATAGAATGTGATAGAAACTGCCTGTCACTTCCTGTCAGTTAGAACTATCAGGAAGTAAACACATAAATTCACTTCCTGATTATTTGAACTGTTATAAGTTTTGAATAAAACATCTGACAGCGATGGGAGTGACCTTGTTTTATTCAGCACGAAACGTTCTATAACATATGTGTTTTCATAAAAAAAAGTTTACTGCTCCTTTAACAATGAACTAAGCCAAACAGTTTTTGTTTGAGTTATCCATCTATGACCGTCTATTTTATTTCTAAAGCTTAAGAAGTAATGAATAAGTATGGTTCAAACCACTGTTTGGGCTACTACTACTACTACTGTGCTTCAGGATATCTACTGTGCTTTATGAGAACTGAGCTCCTGGCACCAGGTACCCGTAACGAGGAGCCTGAAGCTCAATTTTGTAGGGTCATGCAACATTGAGTGGTTCTGCCCCTTTTGTGGCTCCTCCCTTTTGTGACTCCTCCCTTTTGTGGCTCCGCCCCCACCGAACCACACCTATGGCCGGTATTTTTTTGAGGAAAAGGTGGCAACCCTAGCATTGTTCTGAGCTATATGTCATATTTCTTACATATAATTAACTCCTAATGAATTGTTAGTATACTGGTAATCATAGAAATAATGTTATAATGTTTGTTAAGTGCTGGCATTATTTGCAAACATAAGTTCATATGGGACTCACCTCAACACAACAGGGCAGACATCTTGGCGAAGTGGGGTCTGTGCACTTGAGCTGTCTGTACCGTACAGTACAAATGCAACTCCCCCCTTTGGCAAATAACCTATCAGTGAGGAGACAGGGACAGGCAGCACAGGCGCACAGATCCCACTTTGCCAAGATGTCTGCTCTCTCATGTTAATGTGAGTCCCATACTAACTTATGATTGCAAATCATTCTTAACAAACATTATAACACTATTTCCATGATTACCAGTATACTAACAATTAGTTTGGGGTCAATTATATGTATGTGATAGTTCTGCTTTAAGTGCCACTCTCATAAAATTCACAACATTACAAAACGGGCAAGGAAGGCCAACCTAGTGAATTTTACATTGTTGTGCTTAGAAACTTCTCTCTATATATCCTGTGCAGGAGACGTTTCAGATTAGCCCTGAGCATAGAGGAGGACTTTCCCTACACTGCAGGGCCAGGTTTTAAAACTATACATGGTCATCTGAACAACCATATTTGCATAAATTAAATATAGTGCAGAATCTAAGAATCCCATGCAATGAAGTACAGTTTAAAAAAATAAATAAATAATGGGACCGGGAAGGCAAACACTGCCTACCCTAACTCCCTCCTCAACAGTGTTCTCAGAACGTCTGGCTTGGGGACTTTAAAGGCTCATCTTGGACCTTAAAGGTCCTCAAGGTCAACCTGGAATTTAGGAGAATGCTGAAATGAGGAAGGAGTAAGAATAGGCAGTGAGTACCTTCCAGGTCATCATATTTGTTGCTTCTCACGATGAGATAGGACATCAGTATGGGATGTGGGGGATGGGGTCTGAAAAAAATTATGAGCCAGACGGTGCTATGCAATGAGTTGGACACTCCTCTGGCACTCACACAAACACTGCTTCACCAGCCTTGTCTGCCTTGTTCAACTGTTCCACTGGTAGACACAGGACCAAAACAGACTCCCTGATTCTCCATTATTGTTCCATTGGTAGCCAAAGAACCAAGCATAAACTTTCTGAAACCCCAGCCTTGTTCCACTGTCCAATGTTAGTCAAAGAGCAACACCAATACTGTCTGCCATCCCACCTTTGTTCCGCTGTCCCACTGGTTGCCACAGAGCCACATATATGCTGTCTGACAGCCCAGCCCTTTTCTACTGCCCAGTGGCAGTCACAGGACCACACACAGACTGTCTGACACAACAGCCTCGTTTCACTGTAGGTACTGAATACTATAGAAAACTTTAAGATTTTCATAACTTTGTGTCTCACAATAAAACATTTACTTTAGCATTTTCTTGTTGCCTTATGTTTAAACTGATTAATAAAAAATAAATATAGTCTTCCATATATAACTCGAAAGTTAGCTATGGAAATTGTACCTAAACGGCTGGATAGCAAAGTAGTGAAAAAGTGACTGGTCGAAGCCTCTGGAACTCAAATGGTTAAGTGTCTGCTGTTTGAGTACAGGAGAACTTATCAGTTTGAAGGATCCACTAATTACACACCTGTGGTCAAGAAGGGAAATCAAGAAAACCTGTACTGAAAAACCACTTTCACATGGGTGATACCAACTCAGCAATGCTGCACTGGACCTGTCATCCATGGTTAAAGGTAACATCCTGGATTATTGTGTGATCATTGCCTGTGTGAATGCATCTAATTTCAGCATGCTGCAACTTTTCCACTATCTTTCAGGAATGCAACAAAGCTGCAGTAAGCAAGGTCTGACCGGGCCATGGGCAAACCTTTAACACAACCTGAGATGGAGGCTGTGAACCCATACCTCCCAACATCTCAAGTTGCCAAAGAGGGACACTTGTGTTTAGGGGGTGTGGCTGGGGGGTGTGGCTGATGGGCGGGGCATTGCCAGGAATTTTTAGGCTATTTCATGACCTATTCATACCTCTGTGTAACCTAATAAATGACTTATAATAAGACCAAAGTGTTTTATTTACACAGACTAATTTATAAACACATATTCTGACATTTAAAAAACAATAATGTAAGTTATATTGCTGTAGAACAATATGATACACTTATCTACACACCACTCAGTCTGACCTCCTAAAAAGAGGGCATCAGAGTAGGAAAGAGGGACAGAGGGATTTGGGTCTACAAGTGGGACTGTCCCTCCTAAAGAGGGACACTTGGAAGGTATGTGAACCTCTAAGTAACCTAGGACCCAGCTGGGAGCCAGCCAGAAATATTTTTCGGCATGCATGTGAGTTGCTAGAAGACACACCTCTCCTGCATTCCAGACTGACAATGGAGCACAGAAGAGAAGTGAGTAAACTACTCTGGCAACTGAACTGTCGGAGTAAACTATGACATTTGTTGTCCTTCTCAAAGAGCCCTTAAGGATAGTCAGGGACCCCCTATGAGAAATCCTGCTGCATGGTGTGCTCCAGAATTTTTCCTCTTTTTTTGTACATTCGGCTTACAGTTTCTGATGTGGAATGTTAAACTTTTAAGAAAGTGATTCCTGTCCTTTGGGTTACTATATTTGAACTTTCAAATAGAGGAAACTTTGGATGCTGCAGGGTTTAGAAATGCATTGCATTTAAATAAGTAGCTATTTTAAAGAGATAGTAATGTTTCAAGATAAATTAAGCTTTAATCATTCTTCATAGTTTTTCAGACTGCACAGCATTATTACAATGCTGTAAACCGTCTAGTTCATATGTAATTAAATTATAAAGTGTCCCCCTCCCACCCCATTTATATATGTAATGCTGACTCTCCTCAGATCTGGAATCCAGTCATTGGATCAGATAGATTGCAGCGATCGACAATCTTCTGGCTGTCGTTATAAGTTCTTTATGTTCATAGGAGACTGTCCCTCTTTGCGATTCATACGGACCGGCTGAGGGGAGGCTGTGTTATGTATGTAAAAAGGGGCGGGAGGGGGGACACTTTATAACATAATTACACATAAACTAGACAGCTTACAGCATTGTAATAATGTTCCGCAGCGTTGAAAAACCATGAAGAATGATCGAAGCTTCATGTATCTTGAAACATTACTATCCATTTAAGACACTAGAAATTTCTCCATTTTTACTCCTGTATGAATGTTAGAATGGATTGTGAAGCAGCAGCAGTAAGAAGCATTGCTAATAATGAGTGGGTAATGAGGCTTGAGGGGAACTGGAGCCCAGGAGCAGGAACATGCACACCCGTATAATTACGCCACTAATTAGGAGGCTGGATGGAACAGACCCCCTGTAGGGTAGGCCACAACACAGGGGCTACCGGAGTTCAGAAGTCCACAAGAACTGCAGGTGGAACTGGAGACCTGAAAGGTCAAAGTAGATGATCAGGGAAGCCCTAGCAAAGTCACTGAATACCTGGGACAAGGGTACTAGAGGTCTAAGAGGTAAAAAGAGAGGCTAAGTCCAGGATGCTAATGGTCAGCGAGGTCAGTGGAAGCCAAGGTCAAGGTAGACAGAAATCATAATGGTCAGGTAGATGTGGAGGTCAAGGATGCCAGAGGTCAGGTAAATACAAAGGTCAAAGATGCCAGAGATCAGAATAGTCAGGGTCAGGAATGCCAGAAATCAGAGTGGTCAGGTAGAAGCCAAGGTTAGGGATGCCAGAGATCAGAGTGGTCAGATAATTGCCAAGGTCAGAGGTACCAGGAATCAATAAACATGAATCAGGAAGATCCAAGGATAAGGTCTGCACATGAGGTAAGCCTACAATAACTGAACCCAGAGCCTACAATAACTGAACCCATCCAGGTCCAGTCAACTACTGATGATGGAGCCAAGGACATACGCAACTTAAGCCGTGTGAGGCACACGTACCTCCATAGCGAGAGGACATATCCCAGAGAGCAGAATCACCCTTAGCAACCGGACCGCTGGAGGTAATGCTGCCGGCCTGGGGCACCAGAGGTGAGTGGCGACATCCCACCATGGGCTTGACAGGGTAATTTACTTACAAATATTGGTCCAATAGAAGCACTGGGCACTAGGGTGACCACATTTCCGTTCTGCCATTCCGGGACATGTGGTCACTCTAGTCCCACTGTGTGCAGGTATGCCCCAGATATTAAGTATGTATTTACCATCCTTTTGGACCCCTACCAGGTATGTACCAACCTCTGGTACAGCTAGCATGTACGCCACAGCTATTCAGTATGCACCATTCTCTGGGAGAGCTAGCAGGTAAATGACAGCCTCTGGAAGAGCTAGTAGGTAAGTGCCAGCCTCTGGACATCTACCAGTTACACAACAACCTCTGGGAGAGCTATCAGGGTTCCCTGCTATCAGGTATGTATGCACCATCCTCTGGGACACTTACCAGGAATGTACCAACCTCTGGGACAGCTAGCAGGTATGCCCCACCTATCAGGTATGTATACACCATCCTCTGGGACACTTAACATGTATGTACCAACCTCTGGGGCAGCTAGCAGGTATGACCCAAATATCAGGTATGCATGCACCATCCTTTTGCACCCCTACCAGGTATGTACCAACCACGGGACAGCTAGCAGGTATGCCCCAGCTACCACGCACCATCTCAAGTGACAACTAGCAGGTAAATGCCAACCTCTTGGGCGCTTTGGCTGTAGAACCTGCCTGTCAGCGTCGGAATCTGCCCAGAAGAAATCCGAGACCTGCCTAGTTTTTTTTTATTTCCGGTAAACACAAGCTCCGGCTGAATAGCAAAAGGGATCCTGCAGCCTTTCACTTTCCACGCTTCACCTCCCGCACACACACAGGAGAAAGTCCTTGACCCTCCGCTGTCAGATTTAGAAAGTACTTCGGTCTGCAGGTTGCAGTCGTGTGCGGAGGTGGGAGACGGGAGAGAAGAAAAGAGTAGGGAGAGAGGAGGAGAGAGCGAAAGAAAGGAATAAGGGGGAGAGGAAGAGGGTTAGGGAGCTGTAAAAAGAGGAAGGGAGGTGAAGAGAGTAAAATAAGAGGAGGAGGTAGAGGAGGGGTGGTACGAGGAAGAGGATAGGGAACGAGAGGGAGAGGAGGAAAGGGGATAGAGAATCAGAAATATAGAAAATGGGAGTTAGATGTATTCACAGACTGGGGGGATAGGGAGCCGGACAAGGGGAGGAAGTGGGGGCTAAAGATTTGGAGGGAGTTATGTGAGAAGAGAGGCAGACGGGTAAATTAACGTGTTTGAGACGAGAACCAAAGAGCCTGCAGTGGACAGCTCAGAATGGGTGAGTAACCAGGCAAGCATCCCAGCTCAGTCCCTCCCCACTGTACATGAGTGTGTCATTGACTGTATGCTTTTGTTTATATAGTGTATGCACATTTGGGCAAACATTCTAGTGGAGTTTTATAATGGGAATTATTCTGAAAAGCTTAAAGTCTAGTGGTATAGTGATAAACTATGCTCCAAGTGCCTTACAATCACGCTGTAAGAAATAGGAAGTCTGAATGGAGCCAGGAGCTTACACTCTAGTACTATAATGGGGGATCTGCTCAAAACAGCTTAGAACTAATGGTGTAATGGGAGACCCTACCCCCAGGGGAGATGAAAGTCTAATGATGTAATAGGAGACCCTGCTCCAAGTAGTTGAGTCTAGTTGTATAATGGGAGACCCTCACTCAAGGATCTTACAACCTAGTGGTGTAGAGATACACTCACCAAAGGAGCTTTTAATCAAATTTTATAACGGGAGATCCTGTAGCAAGGTGTTTATAATTTGTTAGTGCAATCTCAGACCCTGTCCGAGGATTAATATCTACTTATGTCTTGGGAGACTGTGATCCAATGAGTATCTAGTGGTATAATGTGAGACTCTGACCCAAAGAGCTTACAGTTTAGTAATAATGTGATTGACCCAAAGAGCTTACCATTTAGTAGCACAATGTGAGACCTGACCAAAGGAGCTTACAACTTAGTGATATAATGTGAGACGTTGACCCAAGAAACCTACAATCTAGTGGTATATTGGGTTCCCCTGCCTCAGGTAGCATACAATTTAGTTCTATAATGGGAGATTTTATTCCAAGATGCAGACATTTCTGTAGTAAAATAGAAATTCACAGATGAAGTCCAAGACACAACTGGTATTTTACTGAAAGTAATATTACGTTTTATTCAGAATGTCAATGTTTGGGTGTGTCCATTTGTATAGATAAAGCTTAAAGGGATAGTAATACTTCGTTTTAACTTTATTTTATTTTGTAGGCATTAAAAAAACATGAAGAACAATATAAGTCTTATCTCTCAAACCTTTATGGATTAAGAGATATTCACAAGCAAAGTTTCCCCCTCCCGCCCCTTTTTTCCTAGTGTAAGCCATCTCTTCTCAGAGGTGAATCTGGTTGTAAGACCAGACAGATAACAGCAGGGGACACTCTTCTTTGTATGAAAACAATGAAAGCCCTTCCCCTCTTGACAAGTTTTTCAGCTTTTTCCCTTATCTTAATTGAAGATTGTCCCTCTCTGCAGTCTACCTGGGCACCTCCCTTATGATTTGCCTGAACGGGGGGGGGGGGAAGGAATACTTTGCTTGTGAATATCTCTTAAACCATAAAGGTTTGAGAGATAAGACTTATATCGTTGTTCATGTTTTTTTAATGCCTACAAAATAAAATAAAGATAAAATGAAGTATTGCTATCCCTTTAATATTACTTTTGCCAAATTACCATGTGACCTTGGCCTTCAACTGTGATTGCCACTTTGGAAACTGGCAGTGGTTCTTTGTCCATAGATGGGGATAAACATTTAAATGGCAACAATCTTAATTTACTAAATTTACTCCTATGGGAGTAGACTTAGTATAAAGTCTAGGGATACACTGTTTGGAGGGGGCAGTTTTCACCTCAGCTAGAATGCAGACCAGGAAGTATGTGCCTCTCAGATAAACTTTGAATGATGTGCATGTTGTCTTCGTGGACCTTCTGTGTTGGGATTTCAAGCCTGAAGCAGAGGGTTTATAGTTCCTGTGTTTCGCAGACCAAGATGGAACCGGAAGATTTTATCCCTGTAGTTCAAACTTTCCTTTCTGGAATCAATGAGGGAGCCCCCAGTGTCTCTTTTTATTCCCTACTTTTGCTTCACTAGAAGGTCTGCTGTGCTTTAAGCAATGCAGGTACTATCCATAGACTAGAATGTGACACTCAGACATAGTAGCAGTATGTCATTCATTATTGAAGGTCATGTAAAATAAGTAGTGTACCTAAATAAGATAAGAACATGCATGAATGAGTATCGTAGTATGTAATAATACCTTTTTTATTGGACTAACATTACATTTTTAGGACAAGATTTTAAGAGCAGCAAGCTTTTTTATCAATGCTCTGTTTAAAAATGAAACATCCTATATAATAATTCGCTAGGATGTTTGTCAGAAGCTGTCATGAGCAGTAGACAGTAGAGACTGCCCGAACGCACAGCATGCTGGGAGTTCTGTGCTGGGAGCATTCTGTGCTTTTGGGCAGTCTCTACAGTGCATGACTGCATCAGCAGCAGGACGCAGAGCAGGACCGGCCTCTTAACCCTTTGAGTGCCAGGGGGTTATGCAACGCATTGCTTTGCAATGCGTTGCGTACCCCTCTGGCACTCAAAGGGTTAACATCACCTGTACCTTGGCCCGTGTGCATGGGCTTTCACACTACTACAAGTTAAATGACTAACTAAGGAAACCTTAGCTTGTGGGTTTTGGCGCTTGTTTCACATTTCACTGTATATGTTCTTGCTGTCTTAATAAAGGCTCTTTAGGGGGTGTAGATTTGATAAATCACACCTCATTGCAAAGCCCTGAGAGTGCTCATTTATACATGGTCTGCATACCATTTCTGTTGTTGTTTTTATATATATATATATATATATATATATATATAGAAAGTGAGAATCAGAGATGCTCGTCTAGGCAGGACTAGTAACCTTCCCATGGTGCATTCTCTTTTAGCTCACAAGTGCTGTACACAGAGAATAAATCTCATTAAATATGTCATACTGGTCCTGCGCAGATGACAATCCAGCCATGTCATGTGAGGCAATTCCTCTATGAATAGGAGAAGCCGCCAACCGAGTACATTTTGGCCTTCTTGAGCTTCGTCAGTGAGGTGAACCTGATCTCTAGGCAATTATGAACAAGGAGTCAACTCCTGGATTCCCCTATTACCCACCCCTCCACCAAGCCCTAGCATATTCAGAGTGGGGGGGTCACAGATGCTCAACTAGGCAGAACTGGTATCTTACCCAGGGTGCAAGATCTTTTAGCTCACAAGTGCCACACATAGAGAAGATAGCCATATGACAATCCAGCTACAAAATGCCAGGCAACTCCTCTATGAAATAGAGAGGCAACCAACCCCAGACTAAGGGTAATAGGGGAACCCCGACCTGAACTCCTTGATCATGAGTATCTAGAGGGATCATCTGCACCTCACTGATTAGGCCCAAGAAGGCCAAAATGTCTGTCTGGTATTGGCTGCTTCTCTCATTCAGAGTGCAATTGCCTGTCATTTTGTGGCTGGACTGTCATCTGGGCAGCATTTGTATGATACGCTTTGGAATTTTTCTTCTCTGTGTATAGCATGTGTGAACTAAAAGAGACTGAACCTTGGGTAGGATTCCAGTCCTACCTAGATGGGCATCTCTGACTGCCACTTTGTCTATAGAGAGATGAATATTATAACAAAGTCCAATGCAACTGTGCTATCATTATTTATTATCATTATTTATTATTATTGGAAATCACCACAGCAAAGGCATAGGACAATGGGTTTTGTCTGCTGAGTAAAACAAGGTTACATCCAATAATTGGAGATGTTCCATTCAACCTTATTATAGCTCATTCTTTTTTTATTTTTTATGGGTATATTGGGAAAAGTGCAGCCAGGTGGTGATTGTTTTTAATAATTCAGAAATGATAAAAACAGCTATACCTTGTCCTGACAGTCCAATGTGTAATAACTTTTGAATTACCAATCTCCAGTCAGTAGGAATGCCTTTGTTTTTCTCAACAGAAAAATCCCCCCTCTCTCTTTTATATAATGTAATATTAATGCAAATTGAAAATAGCCCTGCTTGTTCCATACAGCTAGGTGATCAGTACATAATTGGTAGAACGAGGTCAAGAGCTATAAACCGCAGTGCAAACACTGACAAACAAGGCCCAGGTTCAGCTGCAGTGACAAACAGAAAGCTGTCACAAGACTGAATGCATGTGCTGAGAGATAGGCTGGTTGTTTAGAGGAAAAGCCGGTGAAGCTGGTAATCTCTGTAAAGATGTGGTTGTCACACTGCCTGACAATGAATGACAGAGTAAACATGCTTTAGGGTCAGAGCAGTACAGTATGTGTCTTGGACCTGTCACCCTAAGACAAGTTTAGTTTCTTTTAAAGAGAATCATAATCTGTCTACCTTTTGTATTAGCCATTTTTCTGTAAAAAAAAAACAAAAAACCTTTTTGTGTTAGTAGTTTAGTCTGGCATTTTATGTTAATTCCCTGCACAGGATTCTAATACGTTCACTTTCAGGCTAAATGTACCACTCACTGTGCTATTAGAAATGGGAAGGCGCTGCCAGGGGAGGGCTGGCAACTTGTGGCCTGGGAGGAAAAATACAGTGAAGTGGCCCATTTCTACTATTGTTAGAGCCCACTGTCTCAGACCACCCCCTCTGGTTAATTTAAAATTGGTATTAATGTTGTGAAGTAAGGCAGGTGATATCACAAAGCTTACAGTTGAAATGGAGCTACACTAGTGATACCACAGATCTTACAAGGGAAATTGGTTATGCTGCTGGTGTAGCTCCTCTTGGATTATAGCTCTGTGGTATCATTTGTGTAGTTTCATTTCAGTTGTCAGCTCTGGGGTATCACTAGTGTACCTCCATTTCAGGTGTAAGCTCTGGAGTATCACTAGTGCAGCTCCATTTCAGTTGTAAGCTCTGGGGTATCACTAGTGTAGCTCCATTTCAGTTGTAAGCTCTTGGGTATCACTATTGTCGCTTCATTTCAGTTGTAAGCTCTGTGGAATCACTAGTGTAGTACCATTTTAGTTGTAAGCTCTGGGGAATCACTAGTGTAGCTCTATTTCAGCTGTAACATCTGGGGTATCACTAGTGTAGCTCCATTTCAGTTGTAAGATCTGGGGTATCACTAGTGTAGCTCCATTTCAGTTGTAAGCTCTGTGTTATCACTAGTGTACCTCCATTTCAGTTGTAAGCGCTGGGCTATCACTAGTGTAGCACCATTTCAGTTGTAAGCTCTGGGGTATCACTAGTGTAGCTCTATTTCAGTTGTAAGCTCTGAGGTATCACTAGTGTAGCTCTAGTTCAGCTGTAAGCTCTGGGCTATCACTAGTTAGCTCCATTTCAGTTGTAAGCTCTGGGGTATCACTAGTGTAGCTCTATTACAGTTGTAAACTCTGGGGTATCACTAGTGTAGCTCTATTTCAGTTGTAAGCTCTGAGGTATCACTAGTGTAGCTGTCCTGCGCCTGTTAATTCTCTTCTCTTCCCCTCCCCAAGTAGTGCCTCGTTCTCACTTCCTACTCTGACCTAGGCTTCCTCCATATGAGCTGTAGCGCTCTAATTGGCAAGAGAGCGCTTCAGGTCACATGGAGAAATCCTCCATCATTGGAGGAGGTGGGAATGAGAAACTACTTGGGGAGGGGAAGAGACAAAGATTGACAGGCTGCGGTACAGAGCTGTCCCGCAGCCTGTCCTGAACTGACGTCACCAGCTCATTTTTAACATGTTAAATCTCGGGATATCCTGCATTAAATTTTAAAAAAGACAGATTATCTCAAAAGGAGCATTACGATGAGGAGAACTTTTATAGAAGTGAGAGTTCCCCTTTAAAGTTTTCCCCTCCCACCCCTTTTCCCTATGTCACTCTTCTTCCCTCAGATATGAAAGCCGGTCCAGACAGATTGCAACGAGACACAATAGTTTGTGAGCATAAGGAAGACCCTGCTTCCCTTCGTCAGGGGGGTCAGGGTTTTCATTCTGACAGAATCAATATTCTCCCTCATTGTAATTGGTCTAGTCAAGCGACCAGATTTCAGATATTAGGAGACTCTGCGTGACATAGGGAAAAGGGGCAGAGGGGGAACTTTAAAATACAATAAGGAGAACACTGCACTGATATGGACATTTACAAAGGTATAGAGTATTATAAAAAGCATAATGACGAATCAGATATGGCTTTTTATAATGCCATTACTGCAGTGGTGTCGCCGGGGGGGGGCCAGTGCCCCCCCTACATTCTACTGTGCCCCCCCCAATTTTGTTCACCTCTCAGTGTTTGGTTTGTTTTTTTTTAAATATATCTGCTGGATTGCCGCCCTGACTGTCAGTCTGTGGACGGTGTGTCACATCATGGACGCCGCGAGGGAGCGCTTGATAGCTTAAATCAGTGCTCCCTCGCGGCGTCCATGATGTGACACATCGTCCACAGACTGACAGGGCGGCAATCCAGCAGATCTCCCGGCGGCAGGCTCTCTAGTAATACAGAGCGCTGGGAGATGACATCATCTCCCAGCGCTCTGCATTAGGGAGTACTGCATGCGGGAGCTTCTATGTCTGTGGCGGAAGAGGCACAGATTACTTGCCACACCGCTAGACCACCAGGGACTCAAGGTAGGGCATCGTGGAGATGAAGGGGCTTTAAGAGGCATTATGGAGATGAAGGGAACATTACGGAGATGAATGGGGTATTGTGGAGGAGGCAATGTGGAGATGAAGAGGCATTGTGGAAGGGCGCATTGTGGAAGGGGCATTGTAGAGATGAAGGGGGCATTGTGGAAGGGAGCAATGGAGAAATGAAGGGGGCATTGTGGAAGGGAGCAATGTGGAGATGAAGGGGGCATTGTGGAAGGGGCATTGGAGATGAAGGGGGCATTGTGGAAGGGGCATTGGAGATGAAGGGGGCACTGTGGAAGGGAGCAATGTGGAGATGAAGGGGGCATTGTGGAAGGGAGCATTGTGGAGATGAAGGGGTCATTGTGAAAGGGAGCATTGTGGAGATGAAGGGGGCATTGTGGAGATGAAGGGGGTATTGTGGAAGGGAGCAATGTGGAGATGAAGGGAGCATTGTTGAAGGGGCAATGTGGAGATGAAGGGAGCATTGTGGAAATGAAGGGGGTATTGTGGAGGAGGCAATGCGGAGATGAATTGCCATTGTGGAATGGGCAATGTGGAGATGAAGGGGCATTATGGAGGGGGCATTGTGGAAGGGAGCAATGTGGAGATGAAGGGGGCACTGTGGAGATGAAGGGGGCATTGTGGAAGGGAGCAATGTGGAGATGAAGGGGGTATTGTGAAAGGGGCAATGTGGAGATGAAGGGGGCATTGTGGAGATGAAGGGAGCATTGTGGAAGGGGCAATATGGAGATGAAGGGAGCAATGTGGAGATGAAGGGGGCATTGTGGAAGGGGCATTGTGGAGATGAAGGGGGTATTGTGGAGATGAAGGGAGCATTGTGGAGATGAAGGGGTCATTGTGGAAGGGGCATTGTGGAGATGAAGGGGGTATTGTGGAGATGGAGGGGGCATTGTGGAGCTATGGGGGGCAATGTGTGTATCCTGTTAAGCTTATTTTTTATTGGTTAAAAGGGAAAAAACTGTGGTTAGGCTTGGGCATCATAAAAATATCATCTCTGCACTAACATTATGTTAGTTCAGAAATGAGATTATGATTGCTCAGCCCTAACCAATATGTTTTTTCCCCTTTTTACTTTTTTTAATGGGTGTTTTTTGGGGTGAGGGCAGCATTTTATCCATGGACCCAGGCAGCATAATTCTTTGGGCTGGCCCTGGCTAGAGAGCTGGGGTCTCTGACAGATCTGGCAGAATGGGGCAGAGAAAACAGTAAGTCTTTTGATTTTAACCTTAGAGGCATTTAGGATGATGTGTAAAGTGATGTCTATGGACCAGACCCCACCTACAGTCAGGAGAAAGGGGAAAACATGTTGTTCTCTTGGTGTAATGGATGGTAATACTACATACTTTCAGATAAGGAAAATTCTTTCCGATTGGCTGGCTGAATATTATGGGATGTGTAGGCCAACGTACAATACAAAAAGGGGGCGCAAGAAGGGAGATAGAAGCAAAAGGAGGGATTAAGAGACAAAAGGGGGAGATGGAGTCAAGAGTGGGAGAATGAGGCAAGACTGGAAGAAAGATGGAAGAGTGGGGATCAAGAGTGGAGAAAGACTTTCTCCTCCTTGCCTGTTTCTCTTTATTCCATATTTAACTCTTTCTCCCTCTTACCCCTTTATCTTTCTCCCCATTTTGCCTCTTTGTCTTCCCTTTCTTTTTTCTCTTTATCTCCCTCTTTATCCCTTTTGCCTCTTTCTCCCCCTCGTTTCCTCTCTTCCTCCCCTTCTCATTTCAACAAAATGGGTTGGGCTGGGACAGTGGGCACGAGTAATTGTAGAAATGGGCCACTTGAAGAAATGTGGGACTGGTATCCAGGGCTGGTTGTTATTCCAAGTCTGGCCCTGCTCCCATGTGTATGACTGAATTTTAGGCCTCAGAAAGGAAACTGAGTTTAGCATGGAGCTATTTAACCTACTGAGTCCCACAGGAGTGTCCAGCAGTGTGTTGGGCAAGTACTCTGGCACTCAAAAGGGTTCAGGTTTGAGTGGCAGAGGATTGAGCAACACAATGCTTCTCAGTGCATTGCATACCCCTCTGACACTCAAGGGGTTAAGTGTATATGACTTCAGAGGTAGTTGAGGGCTATTGTGGAGGGAAAGTGGCTGATGGCTCCTCTGAAATGAGGGTGATGATTATGGTTATTGCATACTCAGTGGGGAGGTTTGATAAGGGATGGGGCTAACTGCCATAACAGGGTCTATAACCGGAAGAGAGACAGTGTGGTGACTGATGGTTATATGATGGCTGAGGGCTGTGCTGTCGGATTTTTGGTGTTAAGGCCCCATATGGGATGTGGTCTGAGGACATGGATGGGGTGAGGATTGCAAAGGACCTAAAGCAGGTTAAAGTGGTGCAATTCTGGGGCAAACCATCTGCACCATAGGGGTAAATGAAAAACCCCCAAATCTCCACTGATTTAAATGGAGCTTTTTAACCTCTTGAATGCTAGAGCTGTTTCTAATGAATTACATTCAAGGGGTTAAAATCTCCATTTGATCCAAGGGACTGTTTATTGGCCTCTTTTGTGTAGTTGGTTTGCTCCAGAATTGCACCACTTCAGCTTGCTGAATTAGTCTTTAGGGTCACCTTATATTCAGGCCTTTTCTTTTTTCCTTCATGAAAATCTCATGTTTGTGTGGGTGGGTGATTGCCTTATATTCAAGCAAATGCAGGACACACCTCTGGCACTTAAAGAGTTCAGTTGCTTTAGTTTTTGTGACAAGTATGGACAATACCACATCAAAATATACCCCTCAACATCAAATATAACACATGCCATAACAAAACTCCCTAATCATCAATCGTCCCCCCTGCAACATCAAAAGCCCCCATCAACATAACACATCTTCCTGCAAATAAAAAGCACCCATCACATCAAATCACCCAAGTAGTAGCAATAGAAATCCTTACAACTTTAAAGGGGAACTTTCACCCCTTAATAACTAAATCTCCCTTTACTGCTGACCTGGCGACTAGCTGCTTAGTAGCGCTAGTCGCCAGAAAACTTACCCCGTTCTCAAGATTTCGCCGTTTGAAAGGATCAGGAAGCACGGACGTCTCTTCACAGTGACGTCCGTGCGCCTGCGCTGTCAGTCCCTTGTGCACCGTATGCACCGTACGGTGCACAAGGGACTGACAAGGGACTGACAGCGCAGGCGCACGGACGTCACTGTGAAGAGACGTCCGTGCTTCCTGATCCTTTCAAACGGCGAAATCTTGAGAACGGGGTAAGTTTTCTGGCGACTAGCGCTACTAAGCAGCTAGTCGCCAGGTCAGCAGTAAAGGGAGATTTAGTTATTAAGGGGTGAAAGTTCCCCTTTAAACGCCTCATCAAATAAAATGCCCAGTGGGATTGGGATCATTTTATACCAGCTATTTTCTTGCACATATTTAAACCAGTAAGCAGCACTGGTCAAAAGGTCCTCTCTCTGTTTCACCCTCCCCCTTTCCTTTCTTCTCCCCTTTGCCCTTTCTCTCGCCACCTTTGCTCTCTCTGTTCACCCAGCTGAAATATAGCTCTGTATTGCTCTGGTGGTGGCATAAAAATCTGTATTGCTCTGGTGGTGGCATCTAACTGTAGTGCTCTGGGGGTGGTGTATTGTTCTGGTGGTGGCATATAACTCTGTATTGCTTTGGTGGTGGCATCTAACTGTAGTGCTCTGGTAGTGGTGTTTTGCTATGGTGGTGACATAGCTCTGTACTAGTCTACCAATGTTTTCCATTGCTATGGTGTGCGTACACACATAACCAGTGGCCTGAATATCATTATTTTAGGTGTAAAGGCTTTGTTACTGCTCATTAAATTGGCCCCCCATTTTTTCTTCTGGCCCCATGTGTGCCCCCCCTAAGTAGAAATCCTAGAGTCGCCACTGCATTACTGTCACTTAAATCTATGAGAACTTGACATCCATCTCTGTAAGTTACTTCTTACACTTGTAAAAACCCAGTTTCTCCTGACTCTTTCTTTCTTGATTAAAGCTGACATCTGATTCTGCCCTTCAGAGTAGACTGGGGCTGCAGGCCCATGTCCACTGAATGAGGCCAGAAACTTTGAAGTCTCTGGCTTCACTTGCCTGAGGGACAGTGTTCTGTCCTCTGAATGGGCTGTTATGCTGCACACACAAGCATCACAATGCACAGGAACAGACTTCAAAGGGTAATGACCTATCAGATTGTACACTTTTACACTCTGTTTTTCTACAAAAGATTGTTAAGAATATCCATGACACCTTATTGTAGTGGTGGGTAACAGGAGTCCCTTGGGGCTGTTTGTCTCTAGGAGACTTCTTTTGTGGCTCCAATCTAATCTTTTGTCGAGTTGGAAGAGAATTTCCCTCTGCTGTATGTTTTCATACCAAAAAAAGAAGCCACTCTATCTTTCTTTTGCCACAGAACATTACCTCTTTTTATACTTACACTTTTCCAGCTTAACTCCTTTGGTGCGAACAAGACTGGTTTCAGGTTTTAATGGGCTTGGAGCTGAAAGTTATTATGGGCCTGTGTTTCTGGACAGTGAGTACACTTTCCTCTCCTCCATAGTGGCACTGGCACCATCCCTGTTTGGCTAAAAACTGGGTTCATTGGACTACACTGTGCAAAATATCACTGCCATTGCAGTGACATTCCTGAGGCCAGACAGCCAATGAGAAAGTAGAAGTGCTCTTTAGTCTTCCCACCGTGTCTCAGGTACCAATCATGGGAGACTCCACGTGGGCTTTACTACTTGCTAGCACAGCTTGCAACCATGACAAGAATAGGCAGAACTTAGCTGATGGTCTCTGAGAAAAGCTGGTCCATTCAGCTACTGTGTTATTGAGTCAGGAATTTGCTAGCAGGCTGAGTAGTGGAATACTGTGGCTCTCTCACTGCTGGTGGGGATGGTCTTGCTGGTTTGGGGCCTGGAGCAGGAGCTCCATCAGGTTTCATTTCTAGACGTGTTCAGCTCATTGTGACGCAAGACACTGGCAATCTCCCTAGCATCAACTGTGTTAATCTATTTTTTCAAACCCCTATTTCGAGTATTTAATGTGTGGCCCCTTGGTGGACTTTACGGGCACATACGTGGCATTTGGGGGTCAATCTGCTTATTAATGCCGTATTAATGGGATAGTAATGCAATAAAAGCAGCTCCAATTAATCCTCATAGTATTTGGGCCATGAAGAGTGTTATTTCAATACTGTCAGAGTTGTAGTTCAAGAGTAATTGAATGATAAAGTATCCCCCCTCCCACCCCTTTTACTGATATAACACTGCTCCCATCAGAGCAGCAAGACTGTCCGAATGGATCACAGAGAGGGACAATCTTCAGTGAGCATAAGGAAAAATCTGTCAAGAGGGGCAGGGTTTTCATTGTTCTTACAGTAAGAAGATTGTCCCTTGCTGTGATCTGTCTGGTCAAGTGACCAAATCCCACATCTGAGGGGAGGTGGTTTACTTTAGGTAAAAGGGGTGGGAGGGGGAAACTTTATCATTCAATTACTCTTGAACTACAACTCTGACAGTATTGAAGTAACACTCTCCATGGCCCAAATACTATGATAATTAATTGGAGCTGCTGTTTTTGTGAAACATTACTATCCCTTTAAATACAAGAGGAGATGAATATCTGATAGATTTCCTGTCCTGGAGCAGCCCTGCAGTGTGCATGATTCATAAGCCTCCTCTTTAATCAAAAGAGTTTAAATGGGAAAAAAAAAGAAACGGGTTAAATGTCTATTGTGTTTTACATGTTTTCTGAAGAAAATTTAATTTGACTTATAATTCCTATTGTAGCCTACATGGTGCCATATAGCAGTCCAACTTCACCATAGTGTAGAAATAAAAATTCACATTGATTTAAAAGGGGCATTTGTCTCCAGTTCATTCAAGGGGTTAAAAGCACCATATAAATCAATAGGCATTCCCTACAGTGTAGTTTGGTTTGTCCCAGAAATGCTCCCCTTTACCTTTGTTCTCTAGTACAGGGGATGACAACCTGTGGCTCTCCAGTTGTTGCTGGATTAATATCAGTTTGGCTATTAGCAGATGATGGGGCTTGTAGTCCAAAAAAGCAGGAGAGCCACTGGTTGGCCACCAATTCTCTACTGTATCTCAGGCTGCCCTTACAGCCAGTGAATATGTGTATTTTAACCCCCTGAGAGCTGAATTTCCAGCATATTGCACTACTGCAATACTAAGGCTACCAAACCTCCATTTTAACCCTTTAAGTACCACTTAGGTGGATGCATTGGACATCCATCTGGCAGGCAAAGTATTAATTCAGGACATTTATGAAAACATTCTGCCGGGCTGCAAACAAACTAGTGCAGCCCTGCAGTATGTGTTTTTCCTGTGCGCATATTAAAGGGATAGCGACACTTGATATTGGAGAAATATATATTTCAGAGTTTATCTTGTGGAATAAAATAAAGGTAACCACACTTCTGAGAGATGTTTTATTCAAAAGTCATTGGCATTTAAACATTTCTTGGGTGGAATCCCTCCATGGCCTGCAATTATACAGCGGTGTTGTTTCTGCAGAATTCTGTAGTGGGAGTACCCACTTATTACTCAGCAGTATAAACCTTGGAATATATATATATATGTGTGTGTGTGTGCTTCCATATTAATCACTACTATCTCTTTAACTGGGCGGTCTGGACACATTAGTAACAACAATTGACAGAAATACCACTTCCTGTGTAGCTCAGTGCTGAGCCAAGGCACATGCACTGCTAACTAAAGCTTCCAGTCTGTGTGTATTGGATCTGTGCCGCCATACTCAGCCGTAACACCACCTGAGCCGTGGATATCAAAAGGAGAATTAGCACCTCCTAATTATAATCCCCTAATTACCTTACTATGGGCAGAGACTCCTAATAGCCCCTAATTTTCTTCTTGCCCCTTGGTTCCAGAGATAACATCTTCAGTCAGTCGTGGATGCCACATCCGTGGAGGTGGACTTGACAGTTGCTAGCAGGCAGGACCGCAGCACTTCATGTATTGGCAGAGAAAATGACATAGTAATAATGCTACTCAATTTCCTTGCATATGCTACAGGGAAAAAGTTCTGTATTCACTCTCATTAAAATCTTAACGATGATTGAGATCAGGATGTCTGAGCTTAATTAGGGACATTCAGAAAACCTGACTTCTGTGTATGTGTGTGTGTGTGCGTGCTTGTGTGTGTCTGTATGTTTGTGTATGTGTGTGTGTGTGCTCGTGTCTGAGTGTGTGCCTGTGTGTCTCTGTGTGTGTATGTCTGCGTGTTTGAGTGTCTGTGTGTGTGTGTCTATGTATGTCTGTGTCTGTTTGTGTGTATGTCTGTGCGTGTGTGTGTATGTCTGCGTGTTTGAGTGTCTGTGTGTGTGTGTCTATGTATGTCTGTGTCTGTTTGTGTGTATGTCTGTGCGTGTGTGTGTATGTCTGCGTGTTTGAGTGTCTGTGTGTGTGTGTCTATGTATGTCTGTGTGTATGTGTGTGTGTGTGTGTGTGTGTGTGTGTGTGTGTGTGCTGCTGTGCCCTAGTTCAGTGTTTCTCAGTGTTGGTCTTTGGGACTCACCAACAGACCAGCTTTTCAGGACATGCCTTCTTAATAGCAGGGGACTAATCAGTGGCTCAGTCATTGAGATAAAAATGCCTGAGCTTATTTAGGGACATCCAGAAAACCAGACCTGCTGTGTATGTATGTCTTTGTCTGTGTGTGTGTGTGTGTGTTTGTGTGTGTGTGTGTGTGTATGTATGTGTGTCTGCGTATGCTTGTCTGTGTGTGTGTGTGTATGTGTGTGTCTGAGTATGTATGTTTATGTGTGTGTATGTACAGTATGTATATGTATCTGTGTGTGCCTGTGCTTGTGTGTGGTATGTGTGTCTGTGTATGTCTGTGTGTGCGTGTCTATGTGTGTCTGTGTATGTCGGTGTGCGTCTGTGCGTATGTCTATGCGTGTGTGTATGTCTGAGTGTGTATGTGTGTGTGTGCCGCTGTGCCCTAATTCAGCGTTTCTCAGTACTGACCCTTGGGACCCACCAACAGACCAGCTTTTCAGGACATGCTTTCTTAATAGCAGGGGACTAATCAGTTTAAATGCTGCAAACACAAAAATTATGAAGTTTTGAGACATGGGAAGTAGCTTATTCTAATTCTATTATTAATATCTACAATTTTATAGATTTTTATAACAAAGTATTACTATCCCTTTAAGGACATCCAGAAAACCTAACCTGCTGCCATGAGGACTGTAGCTGAGCATCACTGCAGTAAAGCCATCATATGCTGTAGTAGAGGGGTGGGCAACTGCTGGCAATGATAGGAGTTGTAGTCTGAAAGCAACTGGAGGACCTCACATTGCCCACCACTGTTCTATTACCTACTCCATATAGCAGGAGTTGGATCTGATTGCAGGTGGAGCTGTGTGTTCCCCTACCCAGTGGATTGAATGCCAGTGACATGACAAGTGTGTAGACTTGCACCTGTACAGACACTTTAGTACATTTCAGAGCTCCTCCAGTGCACAGTATCTAAGTATACAAAGCCTTTAGTGTCAGCACTATCTGAGGCATGAGGAAATGCAAGATTCCTGTGTTTATTTACATACCTGGGAGCTTTCAGAGCTGAGATCTTTGAAATATTAACCCTTAAAGCTCACAGGAATGTAGATTCCAGGCATTAAAGGGATAGTAATGTTTCATAATAAAAGCAGTTCCAGTTAATCTTCATAGTATTTGGGCCATGGAGAGTGTTATTTCAGTACTGTCAGAGTTGTAATAAAAGAGTAATTGAACAATAAAGTATCCTGCTCCCACCCATTTTACTAATGTAACACTGCTCACCACAGAGCACCAAGGTTGTGTTCAAGTGGATTGCAGAGAGGGACAATCTTCAATTAGCACAAGGGAAAAACCTGTCAAGGGTTTTCATTGTTTTCACAGTAAGAGGATTGTCCCTTGCTGTGAGCTGTCTGGTCTGTGGACCAGATTCCACATCTGAGGGGAGGCGGCTTACACTAGGTAAAAGGGACGGGAGGGGGATACTTTATCATTCAATTACTCTTGAACTACAACGCTCACAGTAATGAAATAACACTCTCCATGGCCCAAATACTATGAAGATTAATTGGAGCTGCTGTTTTTGTGAAACATTACTATCCCTTTAAATGGATAGTAGGTGCAATATCACAGTGGCCTGAAATTGTACAGTGGTGCTGTTGCTACACCATCCTATGGACCAGAACTGTCAGGCCAGTATTACTATCCCTTTAAGTTCCTGCTTGCTGTAGCCCAGAGGTTCGCCAACCAGTCCAACCAGGGAGGAGAATTTCTAAAAGTTCAGGGGTTTTCCTCCAAAAGACTTAGGCCAACCTAATTCATTATCAGTGCATTGTGCGGCTCAATTTCACCATTATTTTAACCCCTTAAAGACCAGTAGGGCATTCAAAATTTATTGCACACCCATCTAGTCCTAAAGGGTTTAAGGGAGATTGGCACAATTACATGCTACAAGCTGGCCAAATCCAGGGGTTTAAGCTTGAGACCTGGGGATTTCGTACCCTAAAAATGTCCCTAGCAACACCCCTGCATCAACGATTCCTTAATATGCAAACACTTAGAGATCTCACTGATTCAAGACGTACAAGACAAGCAGGACTTCCTCTTCCTTTCTAGTAGGCATGGCACCAGTTTAGAGACTAATAAAATAGCCAATTAATGCAAATCATATAGAAGGCAACATTGCATTGTCTGCCTCTGAAAATCTGACCATTTACCTTGAGATGCTGAGATCTGGGTCACAAACTCTGAGAGTCTCTGGTATATTTATTTAATCTGCAATCAGCTTTTACATATCTTGGGTGCAGAGGAATGGCACACTAAACTGCTTACTGCCTCCCTAACTGCCAAGCCCTTGGCACTAGGTGCACAAAACAGCCATTTTGTCATTCAAAAAACTTTGTATATAGGCATTAAACGTAATGTAATATGTAATGGTTCCCCGAATGTAGTCTATGCAGAATGCGCAAGTGCCCAGTATGAAGTCTGCATATCTTAACCCCTTAAGAACCGGCCATGCGCACACGTGGTTGGCACTTAAGGACCACGGACCATTTTGTTTAATTTTAACATCTGGTTCCGGGCTTCCTGCGCGGCTGCACGAATTCCATGACGGTCCTGGCACGTCATGGGTCCTTAACGCAAAACAACCCATGACGTGCCAGGACCGTCAAGGGTCGTTAAGAGGTTAAGAAATACGTAAGTGAAATAAAAAAACACAAATCCTAATATAGTTTTTAATAACTTAATCACCTGGCCAAAAGTTTTTAACGTGTGAAAGTTCCCCTTTAAATGAAGTTCTAATTCTCCCCTATAGTGCAATTGGTTTGCTCTTTTGAGCATACAACCCTTTATTTTTTTCTGTATATTCTTTATTTATTCATGAATTCTGGTATAGGTTATGTTGTATTCTTCTATTAATTTGCAGTGATTAAATTGGGTAGTTTTTCCTGTCTGTTTTGTTGATGGTATATCATTGTAATATGTATATTGTTTGGATTTCAATCTGACCCCCTGTTTTAGTTTTAATTATATGTTTTTATTTTCTTCTTTTGCTGTGTATTTTGTCTGTAATAGGTACATGTGAATAAGCCTGACTGTTTGCACTTGTGGGTTTGGATTGAGTGACGTACATTATGGGATTACTTGTCTAGTCTCTTCCCCCATCTCTATGGTGGGAGTAGGTTCTGAATAACGTGGCTTTATCATAAAAGACTGAGACACTACTTTTTCAGTATCTGCTTTGTGATCATAACCCTTGAGATATCCAATGCATTGTGTCGCAATGCATCAGATACCTCTCTGACACTCAGAGGGCTAGAAAACAAGTTAAAAAGCAGTGGTCTAGGTTTGAACCCTGAGGCAATCCACTTACAACATTAGGCAGATTTGGAAAGGGAGAGTACAGAGGACCATTGATAGAAGCAGCTTGGCAAATAGGCATTAGGCTCTGCTAAATCAGTTCCAGGATATAGTTTAGTGTGGAATCATATTCCTGATCCCCAATAACAATAAGCTGTCTCTAAGTATTTACTTGGCTAGAGTTGCCATCTCATCTCTATTGGCCTTCTTCGGCACAGACCTGTATGCTGTTGCTCCCTCATCGGCTCTTTAGTAATGCAGAGCGCTGGGAGATGACATTGTCTCTCAGCACTCTGCATTATTGAAGAGAAGACCGCGTGGGAGCAAAATCATACAGTCTGTGCCAAAGGAGGGCAGACCTCTCCTGTCGCTGGACCACCAGGGAGGTAGGAAACGGATACGGGGAGGCAATGTGCAGATGATGGGGGCAGTGTGGAGATGATTGGGGCAATGTGATGGCAAGTTGGATCTGATTGGAGCAATGTGAGAGCAAGTAGGAGCTGATGGGGGAAAGCTGGAGCTTATGGGGGCAATGGGCAATGGAGATGATGGGGCAGTGTAGCTGATGGGGGCAAGTTGGAGATGATGGAGACAATGTGGAGGCAAGTTGGAGCTGATGAGGCAAGTTGGAGCTGATAGGGCAAGTTGGAGCTGATGGGGGCAATGTGAGGGCAATATGGAGCTGATGGGGGCAATATGGAGCTGATGGGGGCAATGTGAGGGCAATATGGTTATGTGGGGGGTAATGTGGAGATTTGGAGCGTTGTGTAGGTGTCCAGTGGGGGGGTGGCGCTTCAGATTTCTGTGCCTACAGTCTCCTGAGATGTAAATCCGGCCCCGATTGCATTGTACCTTAAAGCGGAACTTTCACCTATTAATAAGTCGCCATGCAATCATTAATTCCTTAACAACCCTTGACGGTCCTGGCACGTCATGGGTTGTTTTGCGTTAAGGACCCATGACGTGCCAGGATCGTCATGGAATTCCGGCCTCCCTGCATGACTGCACGCTGTTCGTGGAGCCTGGAACCGGAAGCAAAAAAAAAAAAAAAAAATAGTCCATGGTCCTTAAGGTTAAGCATATGGAGACTAGCTTGAAAATACACGTCTTAACTATAAAAAGTGGCAGATTCTAAAGAAAAAAGATATATTCTAATATATTCTAATATAATGGGCTATACAGCTGCTTAGATATAAATCTTCCACTCTGTGGTGTAAAACAAAAATGTAAGTATTCATAAATCAAAGCTCTTGTGTAAGTCCAATAAAATTTACAATACAATGTAAATAAAAATACTTGTTTATTATAAAAAATTCTATTATCAAAACGTAGACACCATGATACCCCAACTACAATGACATATACACCACCACCGATTCCCCCAGTAAACTCGTCATTCCACACGAGGATTCCACGTATACCAGTGCAGAGGACAGTTACTACCCGGCACACATCAATGTTAGACTAAAAAACCAAGGGTAAGACCCAAAACTTCTAATTCCTTACAATATACTAATCACCAAAGACGGGGAAAAATACATACAATCTAACCCGTGAATGTGTATATTAAATATTGAGAAATATAAACCCAAAAGAGATATATGTGATTAAATCTGTAAAAATGCAGCACAGGTAGTTATAATAAAACCACGTGTAGTGAACCTTTAACTATAAACATAAAGTGTAAATAAACATATACTTATATAAATATATACAACATAACCCTTTACTGTGTGTATAGCATAAACAGACACCCACAAACACAAACGAGAAAGGTAAAAACTACCTAACTCGTAGGAGGAGAGACTGAAAGTGCTCTAATAAATAAATATATACAGCAATAGTGTTAAATCCAAACAACACAGTGTGTGGAATTATGTGGACTGTATTCGCCCTACTCACGTTTTTTGGTCCGAATAGAGTCCACATAATTCCACTCACTGTGTTGTTTGGATTTAAAGTGATAGTAATGTTTCACAAAAACACCAGCTCCAATTAATCTTCATAGCAATTGAGCCATAGAGTGTTTTTCAATACTGTCAGAGTTGTAGTTCAAGAGTAATTGAATGATAAAGTTTCCCCCTCCCGCCCCTTTTACCTAGTGTAAGCCACCTCCCCTCAGATGTGGAATCTGGTCCATAGACCAGACAGCTCACATCAAGGGTCAATATTCTACTGTGAGAACAATGAAAGCCCTGCCCCCCTTGACAGGTTTTTCAGCTTTTTTCCTTATCTTAATTGAAGGTTGTCCCTCTCTGCAATCTACCTGGATACCTCCCTGCTGCTCTGAGGTGAGCAGTGTTACATCAGTAAAAGGGGCAGGAGGGGGATGCTTTATCATTCAGTTACTCTTGAACTACAACTCTGACAGAATTGAAATAACACTCTCCATGGCCCAAATACTATGAAGATTAATTAGAGCTGCTTTTATTATGAAACATTACTATCCCTTTAACACTTTTGCTGTATATATTTATTTATTAGAACACTTTTAGACTCTCCTTCTATGAGTTAGGTAGTTTTTACTTTTCTTTTTTAATATACACATTCATGGGTTAGATTGTATGTATTTTTCCCCGTCTTTGGTGATTAGTATATTGTAAGGAATTAGAAGTTTTCGGTCTTACCCTTGGTTTTTTAGTCTAACACTGATGTGTGCCGGGTAGTAACTGTCCTCTGCACAGGGATACATGGAATCCACATGTGGAGTGACGAGTTTACCGGGGGAATCGGTGGTACTGTATATGTCATTGTATTTGGGGTATCATGGTGTCTATGTTTTGATAATGTAATTTTTTATAATAAACTAATATTTTTATTCACATTGTGTTGTAAATTTTATTGGACTTACACAAGCGCTTTGATTTGTGAATATTTGATTCTAAAGGAATCTTTACCCTTTGGGGACCGGAAGCCAGGTAACAGTGTAGACATCTTGTCTGCGCGCCTGCGCCGTCAGTCCTGGTCTCCTGTAAAGCATTGCAGCCTGCCACATGGTAACCGGAAGGGACTGACAGCGCAGGTGCTCAAACTGCACTAACCATCCCGTCCGTCTTCAAAGAGTAAAGATTTCTTTAGAATCTGCCACTTGTGATAGGTAAGACACGTATTTTCAAGCTAGTCGCCATATGCTTAATGATTGCATGGTGACTTATTAACATGTGAAAGTTCCGCTTTAAGGAACAGGAAGGGACTAACAGCGCAGATGCGTCTACAGCAAGCTTCTTGCCTGACCTTCTCAGAACGAGTTGGATTTCTCTATAACGGTGGACTTATTCCAGATAATACTTGTATGGATATGCTTATCGTTATGTGCATAATTATTTGGGGGTAACTTTAATTTGGGTGATAGTTCCACTTTAAAGGGACAAGGTGACCCCACCATACTATGTCCTATTAGCATTCATCCACATGCTAATAAGCTTGCTGCCCACATTTCCTGCTTCTTTAATTTACATAGCCTGAGGGCACATACCACATTGTCGTTTTCACATGAAGATATCTTAGCACCTGCTTCAAACAGTTTTATGTCAAAATTGCTCCCCTGAGCCTCAATACAAGCCCTGCACCGAGTGTTCCTGTACCTGGCTGAATGACGTGCACTGAGCTGCATTTCCCCCTGTGGTGTGCCGTTTCCTGCCTGTTAAGCACTTTGTGCATTGTTTACAGCCTGTCAAGCTTTAAAGGAACACTTACACCAAAAAATTAAATACAATAATATACATTTAAATATCATGTACTTACAGCTAGCATATGTAATATTCATAGTTTACATCCCTAAAATGCAATCCAGACTTGCTTTTAACACATGTGTAAATTTTCCTGTTCAAGAGCATTTATTTAATGTTGCTTGTATTAACCATTTGGGTCCCAGAGGGATGTGCAAGATATCGCAGAGCAATGCGTTGCATATATCCCTGGCACCCAAGAGTTAAGATAAGAGCTAGTCAGTTCATTATTAATTATTCACAAAGGTTTTTAACTTATCTCAGCCCATCATGGATAATCCGTGAGAGTCCTGGAAAAGGCAGGAATGTCTGCTCCCTCTGAGCATATGGAATACTAGATTTTAGGAAGCAAACTGAGAATTTTAGAAGGAGCAAGCATGAAGTACAGGATATTTGCTTGTATATATCCGCAAATAATTTTTAGGTTTTAAGGGTCATATTTTCAAAAGAAAAGTGAAGGAGTTCTTGGGCAAACCATTTGCACTGCATGGGAGAACTAAAAAATCCCATTGATTTAAATGGGGATTTTAACCCCTTGAATGCTAGAGTGGTCTCCAACACATTGCAAAGCAATGCGTTGGCATCCATTCTAGCATTCAAAGTGGTTCAAATCTCCATTTAAATCAACAGAAATGTTTAAAGGGTTAGTAATGCCTTATATTAATAAACAGTAATATCGTATATATTAAAAAAATAAATCAATAGAGACCAGTCCGATCTCTCGAACCTTTATGGCTTGAGAGATATAAGGTAATAAAGTTCCCCCTCCCTCCCCTTGCACTGACGTCAGCCTGTATCTTACAGAAGAAGATCCTGGTCCTGCGACCGGCAGGCGGCTCTTCAGCATAGCTGAAATACCCCAATCTAAAAAGAAATACTTCACTGGAACAGTCTACAAAGTGTGCTTGGAAACCAGGAACACTTTGTAGACCGTTCCAATGAAGTATTTATTTTTAGTTAGTGGTACTTAAGTTGTCTAACTCAAATCTCCTTCTGTCAGCTGTACAGCTGACATCAGTGCAAGGGGAGGAAGAGGGGAAATTTATCACTGTATATCTCTCAAACCATAAAGGTGTGAGAGATCGGACTATCTGTTATTGATTTATTTTTTTAGTATTTACCATATTACTGTTTATTAATATAAGGCATTACTAACTCTTTAATTCTCCCCTACAGTGTAAATGGTTTGCCTCAGAACTGTTTTCAGGGAGTTTTCTGTCAGGAACAGTGAAAGCCAGGATAGTGCAGTATAAGGAGCAAATACATATTAGAAAAGTCCAATTGATTTAAATAGAGATTTTAACCCTTATTTATGCGCAAGGCACTAAAAGCGAACTGTGTCCACAGATCTCACCGGAACTTCAATCAAAGCAATCTCTTCTTATATAGTCAAATATTATGAATCAAGGTCCTTAGAGGGAAAGTCCTCCGCTGCCCAGTGTTCCGATGGTGCCACAACTCGGAATATCCACCACAAAGGAAATGTACAAAATACCACTTCAAGCAAGGAACCTGGAGCTAGGACCTTCCACTCGGCCCTGTAATATATAAATAGAAAATAACACACAGTATCTCTGTCTTCAAAGAATATATCCCCTATTAGTCTAAATTAGACCAAAAAGACTTGCAATATAGCAGGAAACCACAAAACAATAATATGATTAAAAAATTAATATTTTTTATTTAATTCAATATACAAAAAAAAAATGGATAAGATTTCTCCCATGATAGCACGCTAGTGTTCTATTGGTGATTCAAAAGGACATCACCCTTAAACTCCGCTATATTCTTTGAAGACGGAGATACTGTGTGTTATTTTCTACTTATATATTACAGGGCCGAGTGGAAGGTCCTAGCACCAGGTTCTTTGCTTGACGTAGTGTTTTGTAAATCAATGTGTTGGAGAACTCTGTATCATTCAAGGGGTTAAAAGCCTCATTTACATTCATGGGAACAGTTGTCCCCTATATTGAAGGTGGTTTGCACCAGAACTGCTCCTGTTTACTTTCTGGAAAACAGCTCCTAGTTTTTACTCACAAAACAGAATTGCTCAGGGATGTTACACAGTAGCAAAGTTGAGGCTAAAAAAGACATGTGTCCATCAAGTCCAGTCGATGCAAAAAACACCCCTGTTGATCCAGAGGAAGGCAAGAAAAAAAAACATCTGAAGCCTTTTCCAGTTTTGCCCTAAGTGGGTAAAAAACTCCTTCCTGACTCTAAATGGCAGTCAGATACTTCCCTGGATCAACAATCTATCTGCATTGAAGCTGTGCTAGATAGACATCCATTGCTTTTTTTAAAGCACTTGCATTATCTGCAAGTACAACATCCCGAGGCAAAGAATTCCATAGCTTTACCACCCTTACAGTAAAGAATCCCTGCCTTTGTTTTAGTCGAAAGCCCCTTTCCTCTAGTCTTAATGGATGACCTCTTGTTCTTAGCTCAGCTCTTTGTTGGCTAGTTCTTTGTATTGACCTTGAATGTATTTGTAAATGGTAATCATATCACCCCTTAGACGGCTCTTCTCTAATATAAACAAACACAGTTTGGCTAGTCTCTCTGTTTAACTTATTTTATATGAGTTAAACCTGGAAGTGGGCAACATGTGGTTCTCCATCTGTTGGTTGCTGCAATCATTGATTTATTACGCAGGTCCCAATAGGAAAATCAGCCCTAGCATGCACTGCCTGTGGTTGGATACCTCTCTGGCACACACAGGGTTAAAACCTTCTTCAAAGCTGCAACCTGAATACCAAAAAAATAAATGCCTAAAGTAACACAGACAATTATGTACTAAGAGAAGGAAGAAATTCTGGGCCAAACCAACTGCACCATTGGGAACAGAAGGGCCATTGCTATGTACTATAGGAATCAGCAGGCGCTCTATGGAGATACTGATGCTCCTTAAGAGAAAGGAACATTGGTATCTCCATAGAAGCGGCTGCTGATTCCTGTAGTGATGAGATCTGTGTGGAGGTAGTTTTAATATCCTCCATGTGTCTTCTTGCTAGTGTTCCATGTAGCCAGTACTTTTGTGAGTATATTATATATTTTGGATATTGTTTCATATAGCAGACGATATCACCCTATGAGGCACTCTCTTTTTTTCTTCTTTGTATTGCTAGGTACAGGGTTTGCAGAGTTAATCCCCAGTTTTTATAGTTAAACCTCCAGGTCTTGTAGCAAGCTTGGGTCATGTACTGATGCTAATCTCCCTATGAGCTGGGGTGCACAGTGCGCTGATAATGAATTAGTTTGGCCCAAGTACTGGGTCTTTTGTGAATCTTACATTACCTATTAAAACAGTTAAAGAATGTGTTACACAGCCCCTTTGGACTTTAAAGGGATAGTAATACTTCGTTTTAACTTTATTTTATTTTGTAGGCATTAAAAAAACATGAAGAATGATATAAGTCTTATCTCTCAAACCTTTATGGTTTAAGAGATATTCACAAACAAAGTATTCCCCCCCTGTTCAACCAGATCAGAAGGGAGGTGCCCAGGTAGACTGCAGAGAGGGACAATCTTCAAATAAGATAAGGAAAAAAGCTGAAAAACTTGTCAAGGGGGGAAGGGCTTTCATTGTTTTCATACAAAGAAAATTGTCCCCTTCTGTTATCTGTCTGGTCATACAACCTGATCCACAACTGAGAAGAGATGGCTTACACTAGGAAAAAGGGGCGGGGAGGGGAACTTTGCTTGTGAATATCTCATAAACCATAAAGGTTTGAGAGATAAGACTTATATCATTCTTCATATTTTTTTAATACCTACAAAATAAAATAAAGTTAAAACGAAGTATTACTATCCCTTTAAGGATTTAATACTCATGGACATCCTCCAAATTTTTTCGAGGGGTGGGGGGGTATGGGCAAAGTCAAAGTATGACTTCCTTTGCCGTCCAGCCCAGCCCCTGTGCTATTTGGACCGAGGGGAATAATTGCACCCCACGTGGATGCCCATCTTAATGCATCAACCTGTATAGCACCTAAAATCCATTGAGGTTATTGCTTTTTAAATATCATATATTCCTAGCTATATTAACCCTTTGTGTGCCAGACGGGTACGCAACGCATTGCTTTGATTTATTGCAGATTTTAGAACTTTTTACCCAACATTTTATTTGTATAAATCATGGCTCAGAGTAAATGATATTTAAAGTGTTGCCTTACGATTAGGCCCAGCACATTAACTAATGAGCATGATGTGACACACACACACACACACACACACACACACACACACACACACACACACACACTGTACTACAGAAAAATAAAGGTACATTTTTCAAAAACTATATTACAAGTGGTTAGTACAAAATATACAGTAGGCATATTTGAATTCCCTTTAAAACTAACTAAATGTACCTTAGTGTGACTGGTCCAACTTAAAGTGGGACTCTCACCTCATTGGCAAGAGAGCCTGCCAAGTCACATGCAGGATTCCACCGACAGAGGAGGAGGTGGTAATGAGGAACAACCGGGGAGGGGAAGAGGCGAAGATTGACCTGCCCTGAAGTGACGTCAGGAGGGAACATTATAAAGGCTAATTTCTCCGTAAAAAGAGAGATTTAAAATAAACTAAAAAAGAAACAAAACAAAAAAAAACGGTCTGAACATTTATTGGGGAGCCACAATCGAATAAGGATGACTTTAACCCTTTGAGTGCCAGAGGGGTACGCAATGCATTGCAGAGCAATGTGCTGTGTACCCCTGTGGCACTCAAAGGGTTAAAGGAGGTGAGCATTCCCCTTTAAATGGATAGGAACTGTTTACATTTTAACATAGTAAGATAGTAACAGTTGGTGAGAGTGAAAAAAGGCATACATCCGATATATGGCGATATTCTCTCTGATGTTCCTGTCATTTACTATGGAAAGCCGTTGTCTGTGACTCAAGGACTTTACAGAGAGTATTATATTCAATTAAAATGTAAAAAAGCTAAGGCGTGGTCAGCACAGCTAAGTGGCCTGGATATATGGAGCCTGGCGGCTGTCTAGTCTGTTTAACTAGGGAACAAGTCCTGACTGTAAATACTATTATTCCCTGGTGCACAGTGCAGTTGTATTCCAATAACAGCTGGAGAGCCACATGCTACCTTGATTTCTTTTTTAAGGGTGTGCAAAGTACCTACCTCTCTGTTACTTAAAGGGTTAGAAAGTTTTAACACCTTTGCAATGTGTTGGAGACCTCTTTAGCATCCAAGGGGTTAACCTTTCCAGCTAGTGGAACAGTGAATCTGACAGCTATAGAATCTGATCAAGCCACAAGGCCACAGGTTCTAGTCTGAACAAGGTCAGCTCAGCCTTTCACCCCCTCTGAGGTAGATAGAATGAGCCCAGGACATACTTGAAAACGAGAGACAATCTCAATTTCAAAACAATGTTTTACTCAAAAGTTATTAGAGCTCAAACTTGAATTTTTTATGTGCATTATCACAGTGGCCTGAAATTGTACAGTGGCGCTGTTGCTACACCATACTATGGACAGCTTTGGTCAGTTGACCACTAATCTCCATAAGATGGTAAAACAACAATGCCACTGTACAATTTCAGACCACTGTGATACTGCACCTAGAAAATTCAAGTTTGAGCTCTCATAACTTGAATAAAACACTTTTCAGTAGTGGAGTACTCTTGTTTTACTCAGGGGGATAAACCTTACAATGTAGTTTGTTTTACATTTTGTGTTACTATCCCTTTAAAGTGGAACTATCACATATATGTAAGTGCCCCCAATTAATTCTTACTATAGCGGTAAGCATACAAATCCTTTTATAATCCTTATTAAAGGGGAACTACCACCCCGCAATAACTTAACATGCTTTCATTCTTGATCTGGCGACTAGCTGCTTAGTAGCGCTAGTCGTCAGAAATATTACCTGGTTCCAAAGATTTTGCCGTTTTACCGATGCTCACAGGAGCAGGAAGCACGGACATCTCGTCACAGTGACGTCCGTGCACCTGCGCAGTCAGTCCCTTTTGGAGCCACTTGGCTAAGTTCTTACGAGACTCGCTGTGAGACGAAAGTGCAGACATATTGCTGAAGAGGCATCTGTGCATCTGCTCTGTCCTTCCCTGTCTCCTCACTGATTGACAAGTAACCTAAGGGGAGTTGTACTGTACCACACGTACAGACAGGGATGGACAGCGCAGGTGCACAGATGCCTCTTCATCAGGATGTCTGTGCTGTCGTCTGGTGGTGAGTCTCCTAAGAACTTAGATTTCTAAATAATGCTGGACTTAACCCTTTGAGTGCAAAGCAATGCGTTGTGTACTCCTCTGGCACTCACAGGGTTAATAAGCATTATAAATGGTTTTATCTGCTTACCGCTATAGTAAAAATTAATTGGTGGGCACTTACATATATGTGATAGTTCCACTTTAAATATAACCTCTTGGCCCATCTCATTACCAGCAGCAGGCGTCCTCCTCCCTCCTCCACCACAGTAATAACCGTACAGTGACACACAGTGTGAGAGGCGAGAATGAGTTTTCGGGCTGTCCCTCCCACACTGCCTGCACTTGTACGATGCTTCACAGACAGGAAGTGTGCAAGAGCCCAGCAGAATGTAGGGTCTTTATCATGTGTGTTGTAATGCACAGTACAGATCGGCAGTGCCTGTCCCAGTCAGAAGGAAGCCAGGAACAAGTGTCCAGTGTCCAGCAGCAGGGGGTAAGTTGTGTTCAGCTGTGCGTTGGGTCACTCTGGATAGTATTCCGATTCTTAAAGAGAAACTACACCGTAGGTAGCAAGTGAACATTACCAATGATTTAGATGTGGCTTATAACCCCTTGAATGCATTCAAGGTTTTAAAAGTCCCAAATGAATGGGCATTATGGGAATGTTTATTTGTCCCCTATGGTGGAATTGGTTTGCTCCAGACTGGCTTCTCTTTAGCTACCTCAATGCAGACCTATGGGCTGTACTCAATGCACTTAACCCTTTGAGTGCCAGATGGGTATGCAATGCATTGCGTACCCCTCTGGCACTTGAAGGGTTAAGGGGGGCCATTCAGGAACAGACTAACGATACCTTGGGAGACAAAATGACAATGTCCAGTTATTTTAATAGGGCTATTTAACCCCTTGAATTCTAGCTAGGTCTAGCATTGTGTTGGAGACCTCTGTAGCATTCAAGGGATTAAAAGGCCCATTTAATCAAAGATAGAATTTTTAAATGTTCCCCCTATGGTTTAGTTAGTTTGCCCCAAACATGTGCCTCTTTAAAGGGGCAGTATTGACCCATAAAAAAATGTTTTGTAGTGTTTCAAAAAATAAATTATATGGCACAAACCCTATCTCTCAAACCTTTATGGTTTGAGAGATATTCGCTTTCAAAGCCCCCCCCTTCTCCTGACGTCAGCGTCTAGCTGACAGCATGAGATCCCAGTCCTGGGATCAGTCGGCGGCTCTTCAGCAGAGTAGAAATCGCGACATTGGGAAATAATTACTTCATTGGCAAGGTCTACAAAGTGTGCCTGGTTTGCAAGCACACTTTGTAGACTGTTCCAATGAAGTCATTCTTTTCCAATATCGCTATTGCGGCTCTGCTGAAGAGCCTCCTCGTGTCGCCGACACGGATCTCCTGCTGCCAGCTTTACAGCTGACATCAGGAGAAGGGAAACTTTATATGCGAATATCTCTCAAACCATAAAGGTTTGAGAGATGGGATTTGTGCCATTTAATTTACTTTTTTAAACACTACAAAACACATTTTTTTATGGGACAATATTGTCCCTTTAACTTCCTGGATGTATGTGCCATGCCAGTTTGTTTACATGTGTGGTTAGGTTATAATAGGATCACGGTGCTGGTTTGTCTGTTCTCATTGCAGTGTTTATATCTCAGGGGAAGCTGGGTTTAGTTTGCTAATAATGCAGACAAACTCTTATGTGTACGGGGCCATGTCTCCTAGCCAGCGCAGTCGTCTTTCAGTAGAGGAAATGGCTCCTGATGTGATAGACATTAGCTATTTCTTATACGTTGCTGCGGTTTGTGACTATTTTGAAACAAATCAACCAGATGTATTTTGGACAGATTGCTCATTTTCTTAAAACCCTTTGAACATCAGAGGGTTATGCAATGCAATGTGGTGCACCCCCTTTAGTACTCAAAGGGTTAACGTGGACCAGTTACCTTAAGGTATGTTTAGCTAATTTTAACTCTTTGGGTGCCTGAAAGGTATCCAGCTTTGTAATTGGCTCATGTAACCAAACACTGTATCGATGCACATAGTAACTTCCGGTGCCAGATTTACATTACACAGGGCCCTTATCAGGATCCCAAATTACCCTCCCCCCCTCCCATCCTCTTAGTTTGACCATTGTCCTTGTGGTTAGAAGTACTAGAATCAAAATACAAAATAAATGCTTTAAGCCCTTGAATGCCAAAGAAGTCACCAAAGAATTGCAAAGCAATGCACGGGCACCTCCCTGGTATTCAAGAGTTTAAATATATTAAAAATGTACAGCAGAGCTTATAATTGAAATGGGGCTACATAAGTGATACCACAGGCCTTGCAACTGACATGGGGCTACACAAGTGATCCAACCACAGAGCTTGCAAACAACTGAAAAAGTGCTACATAAATGCCCATATATACTATCTGCCTCCCAGCCTGGTTCATCTGGCAGTCACAGGCCTCGTATGCATTGGGGGCAGGTCCCTCATGTTTCCTTGGGCCATAGGCACTCACCTAGGTTACCTTGGGGATAATCCAGCTCTGCCAGAATGCATGGAACCAGTAATCTATTTCATGTGATGAATAGTAAACGCCACAGGAGACTTTTATACACTACTACACTACAGAAAAGTTAAACATAGCAAATGGAAGGTGATCTATTGTTTTATGTAGAAATGATCATGGGTTGGGAAGGAGGAATGTTAAAGGGATAGTAATACTTAAAATGTAAAGGGTACAAGGGTACCACCACTGCTGAAAATTGTTATATTCAAAAGTTATTTCAGCTCAAACTTGAATTTTTTTACGTGCAGTATCTCAGTGGCCTGAAATTGTATAGTGGCGCTGTTGCTACACAGTTATATTGATATTTATGTTCAACTGACCAGAGCTGTCCATAGGATGGTGTAGCAACAGCGCCACTGTACAATTTCAGGCCACTGTGATATTGAACCTAAAAAATTCAACTTTGAGCTGTAATAACTTTTGAATAAAAGACCTTTCCGCCGTGGAAGTACCCTTGTTTTACTCAGGAGGATAAATGCTACAATATATATTTTTTTACATATTAAGTATTACTATCCCTTTAAGGGTATACAGTTTTAGACGGATGCCTTCTGAGCATTAGATCTCCCCAGGTGGTTACATTTGCGGTGACTCCCCAGCAGATATAAATAAAAATAGAGGGCCTCTGGACCACAGTTAGCATTGCCTAGTCCATATGAACCCTTGGGTAACCGGGAGTGGGTGAGCAGGGGTACAAATGGATCACAAGTTATGGCCTTCCATCTGAACTGAAATGCCCTTTGACTGAAGAACAGACAGATAAGCAAGCACGGCTAGAAGAATTACTGACACATTGAAGAGGCGACTTATGGTCCATAAGCGATAACCATTCTGCTAAGCACCGTAAGATGAAAAAGTAGAAACAGACACTGATTCTTTCATCAACTTCATTAGTGACAGTTAGCAAGGCCCCATAAGTGCACTGGACAAGGATGACCCTCATGCCTCAGCATCCGGCACCACGATTCAGAAGCGGTCCAGCTATAGATGGGAAAAAGAATTAGCAATTGAGTTATCAAGCCCAGGAACACGACGAGCCCTAAAAGTAATAGTAAGCTTCAAGCACCTCAAGACCAAGAAACCAAAGGAGAGCTAGACATGAACCTGTTAATAACATGAACCACTCTCATGTTGTCTGTCCAGAGCGACACCTTCTGTTCCTGAAAATGCTCACCCCAGCGCTCCACCACTACTAACATAGGGTACCGATCCAGGAATATGAGGTTACAAATCACCTCACACCAGAACAAACATTCCAGCCAGCTACAATCACCCAGAAAATACGCTCCAAAACCAAATAAGCCTGACACGTCCCTAAACAACTCCAGATCCTGACTACAGATTTCACTTGTCTGCTAGCAAGTATGGCCATTGTATTTTGACAAATAAGATTGCCAAACTTCAAGATCATCCCACAGAGGCAGAGTTATACAAATTAAATGGTACAGTGACCGAACCCTTCTTAGAGGCAAGACATAAGCAAAGACAGAAAGTTCCTCCCAAAAGAATAACCTTGCACGTAAAGACCAAATGGCCGTGAAGGGATTACATCTGTTTTAAATACACCTTCATGGACTATTTAACCTGATCAACCAAAGCACATAACACCTGAATCTTATCCTGGGGCAAACAAAAAACCTTGTCCATAGAATTAATTTCATCTCCAAGGAAAGATATCAGACAGAAGGCCTTCAGTCTTGTACACAACAATAGGAGCACCAAAATGCTCAGCTACCTGTCAAAACCTTGATAGCAGAGTAGCACGTGAATCACTACCAACCAGACCTATAAAGAGACAGTCATCAAGAGTAGTACAGCATAGAATGAAGCCAAACCAATCGAGAAAAGAACTACAATTTTCAAAACAGTAGCATGAGATACAAAAGCCCTTTGGAAGGCACATTGGAAAAATAAACCATCTAAGTAACAACCCAACAAGTGAAAATAATTCAGGAACCATTGCCCCTGGAAAGGTGGAGTGCCTATGAGGGATCATTCAAAACCAGAGGATCACATCCTGGCTGTCAAAACTCAACTGTAGCTGAACAGCCATCCACTGATCTGCATGGTAGCCTACAGGTCCTGCAGCAGATTTTTCATGCAGATTACATTGTAGTTTGTGATGCTTACGTCAGTCTCCTATGAATGGCCAACCCATGTGGATCTCGGGCAGTCATGTTTGTCTGACACTAATGGGGGTTAGCCATCAGCCATACCCATCCAGTGGCAGGATTGTTGGAGTAATGCAGGAAAAGATAAGTTCAAAACACAGGAGATGGGAACTGTAATGGAAGCGAGAGGGGACCACGTCGCCCTCAGCCGTCATTCCCGGGTCTCTCCCTCTTGATGCCGGATAAGCGCCGTCGGATGCACCGGTTGAAGTATGGACGGTCACTGAAAACAGTTGCAGGATCGCTGGAAGCAGGAAAGCACGGGCAGTAGAGAGGGAGGCCTTGACTCTCGGTCAAAGGATCGCTGGAAGATGTCGCAGGAACACAAGGATGAGAAGATGGAGTCCACGTCGCCACCTGACAGCATCCGAAGGTGAGTCGCAGATAACTGGCAGCAGTAACTGGCAGCAGGCTGTCAACAATTCGGGATACTCAGCTCAGATGGGCATCAGAGTGGACGCTTTAGTACCATAAGAACATAAGACACCAGGACTCCTTGTTCACTCAGAATAAATCTAACTTATATTAAACAAACTACACATATTTATACACAAAACCTACATTGAAATACATGAGCAGACAGGATACAATCGGTAAGTCACAAGGATAATATAATCACAACATACAGGACAAAGGACCAACAGAAAATGTTCCAAGCAATTACAATGGCACAGACATGATTACATTACTAATACAAAAGGGTTGATAAACTCAGACAATGGACATAATGACTTGAGGGGTATGATTGAATTAACACACAGCAGGGGGTCTCCATACAGTTCACAAAACAGTGACTTGAGGGACTGCAATACACATTGGACTAATTAACCCCTCACTGCCCATTCCCTTGTTAGCAATCCAGCAGTCTATGGTTGTTAGTCTTATTCTTAACACAGGGCAGTTTTGTGTAATAAAGTCCATTCGCCCCATTCACATAAAGTCTATCCAAAGTCTTTTAGTGCACGACCAGGGCTTGAGAGGTTGTATAACCAGTATAGTTTCTTGTGTGCTGGGCTGATAAGCCTCAGGCCCAGACAAGGGCTCTAGCAACGGTGTAAGATCCGTTACAGGAACATAGCAAGGATGCTGCTTTATTTCTGTCACCTGTGTGAAAGAAACCTTTGGCTAGTTTTACCAGTTTATATACTTCTATACTGGCTAGTTAATTTATGATGTTTTTGTGTTTGCATGTTATAGGCTAAGGATATTTTCTGTGCTAGTGAACAGTAGATGGAGCTGGGGTCAGGGAAGGAGAGTGGAAGTGGTCATGGATGGGGCCAGGGGCACCTAGAGTTTCTTACCTAGAAGCACCAGAGATGTAAATCCTGCTCTTGCACTGACCTCTGTTCTAGAGATGGGGTAAGTACACAGAAATATCTCCACTGAGGAAAAGGTTCTATAGTATGTTTATTATTATTTTGTGAATTCTCAGTATTAAAAGGGGCTATTTGTTGAAGTCATGAAAGCATGATATTCATTTTATTTACATTTGGGTTGCATGCATGCTTTGGTAAAAATCCACAGTTTTCGTCAATGTACATTGGTACAAATTAGAAATGCGTTAGTGTGTGAATATTTGACTGAGAATGTGTGACAGAATGTGGCAGCTAATTCATGAGGAGCCAGGAATACATGTAGAATCGAATCAGGCCTTGGATAAATATTTCACTCATCATAAGTTGACTAACCAATAATACAAGAACTATCACGTGTTATTAATTATGTTCCTAATGGGAGCAGACTTGGTAAATCCTTGAGCTGGATTGTGCAGTCCAAAATGGCTTCTGCACTGTGCAGCCCCAAAATAGCCTCCTGGCTGAGGTGCATTGTATGCAGACCGAAAATTATGCAGTTGCATCCCTATCCCTATATAGATTACTTTGGCCTGGTTAGAAAACTCAGCCATAATAATCTATGGGACTCCTGGGTCAGATACCAAGTGACTCTATACAGTGAGTCCATTAGAACATCAGCAGTAGACACCCATTCGGAGGCTCCCAATACAGCTCTTATTTATCTGCAGCTGATATCCCAGAGGAGCAGACCTGACAGAGGGACAACTGGGTGGAGATGCACTAAGGAGTGATAAAGAGGACATAATGCACAGATAATTTCTCCAGTTCCTGTGTTATTCTATAGAGCCTATGCACTATGATCTCCAAAGCTGGAGAAATATTAGTGCATTGGCTCCATAGAATAACATAGGACTTGGAGAAGTGATATAACTGGAGAAGTCATCTCCACTTTATCACACCTTAGTGCATAACCCCTCTGATCTAGCTGTTCATGCTCATTTCTTACTTCATCACCTCTATAACTGCTGAATCTGATACTACAAATACTAATAGAGTATTGTAACGGAGGTTAAGGACGCCGGGGTGTCCGCCTCCGATGTGCCACTCTCCTTACTCTCGAATCCGGTCAGTCAGCGTGCCTCAGACCGGGGAAACCTCACCGGAGCTCTGTTCGAACCTGCAGGGGCACTGGAGGTCCGTCGAATGCGAACTAATCGAAGGTCCTGGGTCTTCAGTTCACAGCAGGAGCACCGGAGCCGTCGAACATTGCTGGATACCCACGGGGAAAGAGTGAATTCAGCTTCCCGTGGCTCGCCTAAGATGGGAGTCAAAGTGGACTCGTTAGACCATCAAAAGAACGAGACACACACTCCGGAGTTCCACGCAGTAACACACCTTTATTGCCAAAACGCTCCCTTTTTACACACAATTCCAACAATGCAACAATAGAACAGTGACGAAAGCACACTTAACATAATTTGGCTTGACTTTTAACCAATGACCTTTTGGGCTACTAAAACCCTTCAAACCCGACTGGTCACTTGGTTTGACCAATGGAGGCTAAGCCTTCGGGCGTTGGCTCAGTCCCATCTCGCGAGTGACCGCTGGTGATGTCACTCTCCCCTCCGGCCAATCTCCAGGCTGCCTACCCAAACCCATCGCTGTAACTGAGCGTCCGTGCACTCCGGTAGCCTCTACAATGGCGGCCCGCTTCTAAGGGTCCGAATCGCACACATTAGTCCCCCATCCCCTCCTAGTAGACCAGGGAGTCCAAATGAATCGTTCATATTCGAATACCAGTCGAACAGTCCCTTTTAGTCGACTGGTTTTGATTCTCTTACTTAAATCAGCCCTTCCTTAGGGTGCCCGGTGGCCAAGTAAGTCACTGCACAAACAAAGATTCGACAAGGTTCGACAGGGCAGGTTCCCATGCCTGCAGTGACCCCTCCATAGGGTGCCCGGTGGCCAAGTAAGTCCGTGTACAAGAGGGTTCCTGCAACTTTCTCCAGTAATGGCCTATGGTCCGTTACAAGTATCCCTTCAATTAACACATTTTCTGATAAATAGATAAATTGTCGAGTCAGCTGATGGCATGCCATTGTCCTGCTAATCTAGAATTCACCATATAGATGTAGGTGAGAATATATGCATGATTTATGCACATCATTGTGCAAGGTTTCATACAGTGTGACTCTGATGAATCAATCAGTAATAGTTGCCATTAAATGATGGAAATGTGGTGGGTGAATGATACAGCTATTCCAGTATGTGACTTTCTGCTTGTAAATTGGATTAACAGTATACTGTATACTTTCTGAAATATATCTGTGTTTGTATGTGTGAGACAGTGTGTGGCTGGCGGTTTACTGATGGGAATAGATTCATGTGTGTAACAGTGTCTGGAGGCTAAATAAAGTTTATATATGTGTGTGAGTGAGACAGTCCGTACAGGCTGTATACAGTCTGAAATACATGTGCATGTGTGTGAGTGAGACAGTCCGTACAGGCTGTATACAGTCTGAAATACAT
The DNA here is from genome assembly GCA_037306005.1 of Rhinophrynus dorsalis. Taxonomy (NCBI): domain Eukaryota; kingdom Metazoa; phylum Chordata; class Amphibia; order Anura; family Rhinophrynidae; genus Rhinophrynus; species Rhinophrynus dorsalis. Next base: position 481,181,574 of record CM074721.1, on the reverse strand, counting down.
GTGCATGTGTGTGAGACAGTGTGTAGAAGCTGTGGACCTGGTGTAACTAGTCATTGGGGGGCCAGGAGAAAACACTTGTTTTGGGACATTTAACAGAAAATATACTCCAGGAGACCTAACTAGAACCTGTTGGGCCATGGATCCATAGGCCCCCTTGTATGCCCCATAACATGTACACCCCCTGTAGTTCCTCCCCTGACTGTGGGACATACTTAGGAAACTAAAGAGAAGCCATTCTGGGTCATACCAACTGCATCATAGGGGACAAACAAAAATCCCCAATTATTTACATGTGAATTTATAATCACTTGAATACTGGAGAGGTGTTCACATGTTGTGAAGTAATGGATTGGAGACCTCTCTAGCACTCAAGGGGTTAAAAGCCAGATTTAAATCAATGTAGGTTTGGGGGTTATTTGGCCTCTGTGATGCAGTTAGATTGCCCCAGAATTGCTTCCTTTTAGCTTCCTGAATAACGTCATATCTTGGCTGACTGTTGTCACTGTGTGTGACTGTGGGAAGGGAGCAGCTAAGGTGAGAGTAGGAGGAGTATGAATGGGCGAGATGACTGGTATGACAGGCCGTGCAGATTAGATTTCATTGGACAGAAAAGGAGCTCAGATGCAAATAAAGTCATCGATGTAGTGAATTTACATTTACCTTGAGTTTGCACTAATCCTCCCACTGATTGCATATACAGATCAGAGGCCGGGGTGTGTGACAGAGACACTAATCTACTAACGAGAAATTGGGTAATTATGGGGTAAACCAACTGCTGCATAGGGAACAAAGAGAACATTCAATAAAAGAACAAGCAATTTATTGGAGACCTCTAGCATTAAAGGGGTTAAAAGCCATATTTAAAGAGATAGCAATGCTTTTTATTTTATATATATCCTATATAATAATTCGTTAAGATGTTTATCAGAAGCCGTCATGCACAGTAGAGCCTGCCGGCATTCGGGCAGTCTCTACTGCTCATGATTGCATCGCGTGAGTGAGGCAACCCAAGACTGCATGGCGTGGAGCAGTGAGGTAGCAGCCTCTTTTTTTTTTTGATAAACTATTTTATTGAAGTTTTCAAGATACAAATACAAATATTCTTGCACGGTGATGACATATGACAATGATAATGAATAACATAAAGGAGAGCCCAACACCAGCGTGTTAGGGACATAGTTTGGGTTTTCTTCCCATAACAGAAAAATACGTCTCACACTGACTAAATTAGTGAACCTGCGAAAGTAGCTGGGAAGAATATTGAGTGGGTTGGAAAAATGAACAGTGTACTCAAAATGCTACGATATGTAGGATACCCAGTGAAACCGGATAGGCAGCAAATGTCTTATGTAGAAACTTAGGTAGCAGCCTCTTAACTCTTTGAGTGCCAGAGTGGTATGCAACATTACCTGAACCTTGACCTATGTACACAGGATTTTACACTAGTGTGTGCATATATATATATATATATATATATATATATATATATATATATATATATATACAAATACTTCAGGGCTTATAATTTTAAGTCCTTTGCTACTAGCCAGACCTGAAAAGTTACTCGCCACTGCAAGCCATAGCATACCCACCAGGGCTGAATTTCTACTCGCCAGGGCTAAATTTTCACTAGCCATTGGCTAGTGGCGAGTAGAAATTTTGAGCCCTGTACACTTTATTTAAATGTACTGTAAAGGTGCCCATCATATTACAAAACAATGCATTGGATATCTCTCTGGAGCTCAAAGGGTTGAGTATTTGATGTCGGCGACATTCTTCAATAGTTTTGGAGAAACTTAGTTTTTAAAATCCCCCTTTCCTCCTCTTTCTTTTGATATCAGCTGGTTCTCCTGAGAACTGACTAACTGGTCAGCCGACCTGTTGATCTGGCATCATGACTAGTGGTTCACTCACACAGAGACTAAAACTCAATCTCAGACACGGAGGATGATGTCTTGTGAAGAACTGTTTGTGTGCTTCCTCAGTGTGATAAACTGTGATAAAGCCCTATGTTATTCTGTGGGACTAATGCACTTAGATCCCTCAAGCGAGATGATTCTTAGTGCACGGGCTCCATAGAATATCATGGGAGTTGGAGCGTTCACAATGGAGAACTTATCTCCAGAGCAATGTTTTGCATACCCCTCTGGCACTCAAAAGGTTAATACTTTCTAAACAATGCACTTGCAGGCCTTTTAGCTAACATGATGCATAGGAAGATTTGATTTATGTTTCTCTCTTCATCAGTGCCCCATTGTGACCTCAACAGGATCTGCTAGATGTGTTGACATCATTGTGTCATGCTGGTTGAGGTTTTGATGGGGCTCTGAGGAAAAAGAGAAGTGTGATCATGATGACGGGAACTCCACTGGCTGCAATCCTAAAGAAAAACGTGTCTTCTTTCTAAAACATCTGTTCCAGATCCGTTCCAAAGGTTGCATTTTGACCAGCTCTGGGTTAATAGGTCCAAAAATGCCAGCATGAGGGACAAATCTTCAAAAAAACTAGTCAGGGTGGGGTGCCTAAAGGAAATACCCACATTAATGCATGTAATATAGAAAACAAAGAATACGTAGCATGCTCCTTAAAGGGATAGTAAAGTCTATTGCTAATACAAGCTAATATTGTAGCTATTAAAATAATAAACTTAACAATGTAAGTCCTATCTCTCAAACTTTTATGGTTTCAGAGATATAGGAAGATAAAGGTCCTCCTCCCTCCCCATTCTGTGACGTGACCTGTAAAGCTGGTTGCAGGATATCCTGGTCCGAGGACCAGACAGAGGCTCTTCAGCAGAGCTGAAATAGCGTCACTGTTCCAATGAAGTATATGTTTCACAACTGCTCTATTTCAGCTCTGCTGAAGAGCCTCGTCTGGTTGCACGATCAGAATCTCAGGCTGACAGATTTACAGCTCATGTCACAGAAGGAGGAGGGGGGGGACTTTATCTTCCTAAATCTCTCAAATCATAAAAGTTTGATAGGACTTACATTGTTTATTATTTTAATAGCCACAATATTAGCTTTTATTATCAATACACTTTACTATCCCTTTAAAGTGGCAACAATAGCCTACTTCTAACACTGCAGAGTTAATATGTCCAATAATGAAAAAAAATCTGTATTAAAAGGCCACACTAACGCACCCCTGAACGCTGTTACACAAGGGTGCGTTAGTGTGGCCTTTATCATAACAGACTTGGGATCATGGACAGAGGTCTAGTTTTACTCCAGTGTCATTTATTAGTTAACTGTGTGTGAGATTTTATGTACTTTTTAGTTGTTATCCTATATGTAATTTCCTTTTTAATAAATAATATATGTTCTTTATTGTACTGTTTACTCTCCAGTGTTAGCAGTAGGGTGTTTCTGGCACTTTAAGGAGTATCCTATGTAATAATTCGCTAAAATGTGTGTAACGCCGCAACATGCGCAGTAGACACTGCTGCGCGTGCTGAAGTTATGCACGGCTCTGTATCAGCCGTGGCGCGGGCAGTCTCTACTGCACGTGACTACCCCGCGACCGGGTGGCTGTGACACTGTGGCCCTTGTAATGGGCTGTTCAACTAGTATATATATATATATATATATATATATATATATATATATATATATATATAAATATGTTACTTTTAGCAGAATAACCGCCTACGTACTGTCTAGTAAAGCACTCATTCCAGGGACATGATGGTTCTTAAAGCGGAACTACCACATTAGCTAAAGTCGCCCTGCAATACTTAGGCAGGTGGCGACTAGCTTAATTATAGTTATTTTACCTCACAAAAGTACCCCCTTGTAAAGTAATCTTTAATCCTCCGATACTGGAAGCCTGGCATCAGTGCAGACATCTTGTCTGAACGCCTGCGCTGTGAGTTCCGATTTCCCTTCAGAAGCATTGCACTGGCCCAGATGGCACCAGAAGGGACTGACGGTGCAGGCGCAGAGACTGCACTAACCTGGCCGTCAGTGTCAGAAGATTAAGGATTACTTTACAAGGGGGTACATTTGAGAGGTAATATAACTATTATTAAGCAAGTCGCCACCTGCCTAAGTATTGCAGGGAGACTTTCGCGAATGTGGTAGTTCTGCTTTAAGAGGTGCTGCTTGGTGTGTGTATGTGCCCAGACAAGCAGATATTCCAGTGTTGATCTTTTGATATTCAGATGAAATATTTGAAGGGCCTTATGCAGAAAGTTAAAGATAAGCGATTCTGGAACAAACCAACTGCACCATAGGGGAGGGATAAAAATTCCCAGTGATTTAAATGGTGCTTCTAACCCTTGGAGTCCCAGAGGGGTGTGCAACGCATTGGAAAGCAGTGTGCTGGCTACCCCTCTGTCGCACAAAGGGTTAAACCCTTGAATGCTAAAGAGGTCTGCAGTGCATTGTGAAGCATTTTGGACCTCTCCAGCATTCAATGGGTTAAAGGGATAGTAATACTTAAAATGTAAAAAAAATATGTTGTAGGGTTTGTAGCGCCACTGTACAATTTTAGGCCACTGTGATATTGCACCTAAAAAATTAAACTTTGAAAATTAATAACTTTTGAATGAAACACCTTTCAGCAGTGGGAGTACCCTTGTTTTACTCAGGGGGATAAACCCTACAACATATATTTTTTACATGTTAAGTATTACTATCCCTTTAAATGCCCTTTTTAACTCATCAGGGATTTTTATTTCCCCCCATGGTACAGTTGGTTTACCCCAGAATTTATTATCTTTAACCCTTTGAGGCATGCGTTCTGTACCCCTCTGGCACTCAAAGGATTAACTTTGTGCATAACTCCCTATGGGAAGTATTTAGGGACCTATAGTAATGCAACTATGGATTAAACCAACTTCATTATGGGGAGGTGTAAACATTCTCATTTCTGTGCTGCAGGGAGCTTTTAACCCCTTGGATGCTAGAGATGTCTACAAACCAAGGTGAAAACATATGTTGGGGACCTCTCAGTGGGAATATGGTACATTTTTATTTGTTTTCCATGGTGCTGTTGGTTTTCTCCAGAATTGCCCCTCTTTTTCTTTTCTACATAAGGCCCTGTAAATCTTGTTTGTCTGTGGCCTGTGCAGGTCTGTTTAGGACAGAAGTAACCATGTGGGTGATTGCAGCATGTCTGTTATCTGCTGGCAGGACCACAGGACCTGGTAAACCTGTATCTTTGATTGTTATAGGGATGTGCAGTGCAATGCTTTACAATGTGCTGCACATCACTAAGCATACATATTGTGCACTGCACCTGCTTCAGTTTGTAAAATAAAAAATCCAGCACCTGTCATGTTCTCTTCCATCGGTATGACATCCAGGACCAATTGAGGATATTACGTCTTGTAGAAAAGAACAAGGGCAGAAATCCATAGGTACCATTAGGATTTAACAGCCATAGGAAGGGGAGTGTGTCAGGGACTGGTTATTATTAATGTTATTATTAGGGGCTGATAGTACTTTTTGAGTACTGGAGAGGTAGTGTATTGGCTACCTCTTTGGCACTCAGAGGGTTACTGGTGCTAATATTCCTACTAGTTAAGGTACAAGTAGGCCTTACTGTACACTAGTAATGCATTAGGTTAGCTCAGGCCCTGGGTCTCTTGGGATTATAGCAAATCCCCAGTCAGCTGCCATTGGCAGACCCAGTGACTCTCCACAGATAAGACCCAGGATTTTATCTAAGACACTAGTTTTAAAGCCCGTGTACACGGGCCACAAAGGCTGCGATGCAGTCATGCGCAGTACTGACTGCCCGAATGCTCCACGACTGATGACGGAGCCGGGCGCTCAGAATTCATACCGTAGTCCACTCTGTGCATCTACCTGGGACCACTGACTATGGTCTGAATTCGGAGCGCCCCACTCCGTTATCAGCCGCATCGTGTTCAGACAGTCAATATTGCTCATGATTGCAGCGCTCGCAGCCGTCTCTACTGCGCATGATGGCTTCTGACAAACATACTTTTAGCTAATTATTATATAGGATAAGATACACTATAGACCGGAAGAACGTTCAGGCTGCCGGATTAGAAATAAATCCATTTATCCCGGGTGTGAACACATGCAACAAGTTTGGGCGGTACTGAAATCTCCCTTTGGGTAGAAGCTGATAAACAATGTCAAAAGGGGTTTTCTTGGCACAAAATCCCTACCTTGTTGTCACACCTTAGCCAGTCTGTGTGTTACCTAGGATTTTATATACTCAAAGAAATCTTAACCCTGTAGGTGCCACAGCAGTTCTAGGCAGGCTGTACATTAGGAAGTTGTCTTGATGCTCCAGGGGAGTAGGTACCATGGTAATATCTAATGTGGCTGAGACAGAGTCTAGGCACAACAGGGACCTGGCAAACGTAACCCTCTGAGTGCCACAGGGGTACGGAATTGCTTTGCAATGCATTCCGTACCCCTCAGGCACTCAGTGGGTTAACCCCTTGAGGACCAGAGGGGTGTTCAATGCATTGTGTGCTGCAAACCCTTCTGGTGATCAAGGAGTTAACCATTCTCTGCTCATTCTCAAACAATGTAAATGTAAATAAGCCGGTCGATCTGCCTTCAGAGCTCTGAAAGTCTGGAATAACCTGCCTGAAAAAATCCTTAACAATAACTGCTTCTTTATATCTAAAAACAACAGGTAACTGTATATAACATTTTTAGTGTGTGTGTGTATATAATGTCTCTGTATTTGTGCAAGAACGCAACTCTTTGCTGTAAACACTCCAGGACATACTTGAAAACGAGAGACATCTCAATGTATTCTTCCTGGTAAAGCATTCTTCTAAATAGAATGTTCTGAAGTCCTTCACCTGCGTTCCCAAGCTGATCCTATTGTAGAGGTCTTGGCTGACGGCCAGCACACATAAACACCGTGTGAACATTACTGGCTGGTGCTGATGCTTACGTGAATTGGCCGTTTTTTTGGACATTTTAATGAGCATCACTGCCTCCAACGTAGCTCATACTAAATGTCTGCCATCAGCCTCATACTCCACTGTTCTGATTAGCTCTGCTGCAGTTCTACTGAGCTCCTGCATGAAGTAGTAAAGTTGCAGTTTGCTGGACTTTGGTGCATCCATGCAAACGCATTAATCACCCATATGAAAAGCACCATAGCCTAGGACAGTCATGGCGAACCTATGGCATGGGTGACACCACTGTGGTGGCACGTGGCCAGGTGTCATGCAGCGGCATTGTGATTTGTCACATGAGAAAGCTGCTCACATGACAAAGGAAGCATAGAACAGAGTGCCGCTCCTCCCCTTGTCACACACTTCCTATCTTGAAGTGAACTGCGTGCTTAAAGTGAGAGGAAATGTGTGACAAGGGGAGGAGCGGCCCACTGCTGTAACATTCCGATACTAGCCTGGTAAGGTAACATTGAACAGCCTACCCTTGGTTAATTTTCAGTGGCCATTAAAGGGATAGTAATACTTTGTTTTAACTTTATTTTATTTTGTAGGCATTAAAAAAACATGAAGAATGATATGTCTTATCTCTCAAACCTTTATGGTTTAAGAGATATTCACAAGCAAAGTTTCCCCTCCCGCCCCTTTTACCTAGTGTAAGCCATCTCTTCTCAGATGTGGAATCCAGTCCATAGACCAGACAGATAACAGCAGGGGACAATCTTCTTCCTATCAGAACTAGGGCTGCAACAACTAATCGATATTATCGATAAAAATCGATTATGAGAATCGTTGTCAACGATTCTCATAATCGATTAGTTGCAGCCCCAGACTGCCGCCGCCAGCGTCAATATGACAAGATCCATCCGCCCGCATCATCACGCGCCCCTGCGGGCAGTGATGACATACAGACAGAGAAGAGGAAGAGGGCAGAGGCACCGGAAGAGAAGCGCTTGTTGCCAGCAGACTGATCGTTACTGTCTGGCAGCAAGCGCTTCTCTTCTGGTGCCTCTTCCCCTTCTCTGTATGTATGTCATTGCGGCCCGCAGGGGCGTGTGATGATGTGGGCGGGCAGGAGGGAACTCAGAGCCAGCCAGCCACAGGGGACCGGATGCCACTCAGATTACCCCCCAGTCCGCCAACTCAACGCAGCAGTGAGATGGAGAGCAACAGTGACAGTCTAGAGGTACAAAGGGGAGAAAGAGAGGTGCAAGGGGGGAGAAAGAAGTACAAGGGAGGAGAAAGAGACACATGGGGGAGAAAGTACATGGAGGAGAAAGAGATGCACAAGTGGGAGAAAGAGAGGCACAAGGGGGAGAAAGAAGTACAAGGGGGAGAAAGTGAGACACAAGGGAGAGAAAAAAGTACAAGGGGGAGAAATAAGTAGATAGGGGAGAAAGTGAGGCACAAGGGAGATAAAGAAGCACAAGGGGGAGAAAGTGAGGCACAAGGGGGAGAAAGAAGTACATAGGGGAGAAAGTGAGGCACAAGGGGGAGAAAGAAGTACATAGGGGAGAAAGTGAGGCACAAGGGGGAGAAAGTGAGACACAAGGGAGATAAAGAAGCACAAGGGGGAGAAAGAAGTACATGGGGGAGAAATAGAGGCACAACGGGGAGAAAGAAGTACATGGGGGAGAAAGAGAGGCACAAGGGGGAGAAAGAAGTACAAGTGGGAGAAAGAAGTACATAGGGGAGAAAGTGAGGCACAAGGGGGAGAAAGTGAGACACAAGGGAGATAAAGAAGCACAAGGGGGAGAAAGTGAGGCACAAGGGGGAGAAAGTGAGACACAAGGGAGATAAAGAAGCACAAGGGGGAGAAAGTGAGGCACAAGGGGGAGAAAGAAGTACATGGGGGAGAAAGAGAGGCACAAGGGGGAGAAAGAAGTACATGGGGGAGAAAGAGAGGCACAAGGGGGAGAAAGAAGTACATGGGGGAGAAAGAGAGGTGCAAGGTGGAGAAAGAGAGGTGCATAGACCCCATAGTAAAATAATAACAATGACACATGTTAAATGTGTAAAGTTTTTTATTCTGCTGTTTGTTTTTAACACTCAGTTTGTTCATTTAATCATTTTAAATAATGAAAAATAAGCATATTGTTTTTTTATCCGATTAATCGAAAAAATAATCGGACAACTAATCGATTATCAAAATAATCGTTAGTTGCAGCCCTAATCAGAACAATGAAAGCCCTTCCCCCCTTGACAAGCTTTTCAGCCTTTTCCCTTATCTTAATTGAAGATTGTACCTCTCTGCTGTCTACCTGGGCACCTCCCTTCTGCTCTGGCTGAGCAGTGTTACATCAGTAAAAGGGGCAGGAGGGGGACAATTTGTCATTGAATTAGTCTTGAACTAAAACTCTGACAGAATTGAAATAACACTCTCCAAAGTCCAAATACTATGATGATTAATTAGAGCTGCTTTTATTATGAAACATTACTATCTCTTTAAAGAATAAGTATGGTCATCCCTACTAAGAATAAGGTTAAAGAAAATACTACTGTTTCTAATATTTATGTATATATTTATATTTGAGTTTATGGAACTCAAAGTTTACTTTTTTAAGTGTAAACAAATGTATCTTCTGATTCCATTGTGAAAACCTTCAGGGATGCCCATGGGGTTTACTGTTTGCAGTCTCCTCAACTTTCAGAATTCCTTCTGCTGAAGGTTATTCAAATGTATCATGATTCCAGCTCCACTGCAGATATAAGCTCTGTGGTATCACTCATGTAGCTCCATTTTAGTTATAATCTCTGTGGTATCACAACATTAGTACCAGTTTGAAGAAGTTTGTTTCATGTGTTTTTATTCTTAGAAGAAAGTACAGATTGCATCTGTCTGACAAAATAATCAAGTACACAATTGTATATAGTTGTCTTCATATATGTATTCACCACATAAACCTCCTTTTGGTAAATTTTCAGTACTGGCACTTTGATAACTCCAATCTAGTCTCCCAACTGACAACTGGGCACTTGGGCCAAAAAATGTTTGCCATCATTGGCCTAGGAGCTTGCCATATATATCCAAAACACCATGCTGATATTGCCTGTATAAAAGAAGCCAGACTTGAATAATCTGAAGATAAAGCAGTATCGCCACTTACACGGTGTCAGTCTGAGTTATATGAAATAGCAGGCACTCCCATACACAGGCTGATCTATCTTACTAGTGCATACGGAAATGTATGGTGTGTTTAGATCTCATATATAGTAGCAGGAGTACAGGACCTGCAACAGTTGTTGGAATACAACTTCCATCATCCTCAGCTAGGCATGTATATTAGGAGATGGAGTCCAGCAATGAGGAGAGGGGCTCAATGTTTCCCATCCCTGCATTGGAGGGTTGATTAATAATCAGGGTTGTGGATTGTGCTGCTTGAGGTCATAATTTGCAGATGTTCATGTGCCAGCTTGTTACATACAAACACATGTTTATCAGATAAAAATAGATTCTCAGTCATACAGTTGTGCATAGACTGTACTAGAGTAGTAATTAGGCAGCCCCCCCTTGACTTACACATGGTCTAGGCCATTCCTTGAAGATTACACACTAACCATTTTAAAAACAGTTTCAAGAAACATCACAGCACTGCAGGAATGGATCTGAAAAAGCCACAGCAGATTTATTACTAAACAAAACAAAAAAATCAATACAAACCAACAATTATCCCTTAACCTATTCAGTGCCAGACAAGTACACTGTGTTGTGTACCCCTCTGGCATTGAAAGGGTTAAGCAAATGTATATTGTAACTAACAAAGATAAGAACCACCTGTTATGATCACTATGAAGAATACCAGATACAATGGATACATTTAAGACAAGATTAGATACATTTCTTTCAAAAGGGAACATACAGAGTTATACTGTTTATCAGTAGGCTGATCAGGAAGGTCTGATAAAGACTAACTTAATTGGTAGCAGGAACGCTATACAATTCTCAGTTACTGGGTATGAGGAGAAGGTTGAACTTGATGGACTTGTGTCTTTATTCAACCTAATTTACTATGTTACTACGCTGGTACCACATAGCAGTAACAGTATTCAATTGTAGGTCAAGCGTCACCCCCAGATGCATGAGACCAAGGTTGATGAGTCACTTACCAAAAAGAGCCTCATAACATTTAGAGACCCAGCCTCCATCCCATTATCAAGTATAAACCCCCGTACACACACACACCTCCACTACCAAAAGCAATGCTATGTGACACATCATGTTAGCAGAGCACCCCCACACCACTTAGACACAGCCTGTTCTTGTTCAACAAGAAAACATCCAAACTTACATTATCTAAGTGAACCCCTGTCTTCCAGCTGGTAAGACTGAAGGTTCTCTTCCAACCTCAAAAAAAGACTTTTCACAAAATGCAGACTGCCTTATTCACACACAGTGTCTGTATAATTCAAGGAATACATAGTTCTTGCATACTGCCAGTCAAGCAGAGAGGCCATTTCAGACCACACAGTACATGCCAACAAACTACCAGTGTCATGTTGTATTGTCCTTATCATTTCCTTCTGAGAAAGCGTGCCTTAGTTGTTCCCTTCATAACCACTAAAACATCAGGAGGATGACTAATCCTCATAGCTGGGAACAATCCAGATTTGCCCCGGAGACTCCGATTTTCACTGTGCATTACTGGTTCTCAGGGGCAGAGGCTGATTCCTCCGGATGTGGGAGTTTCTATTGAAACTCTGCCTACGTCTGCTCTTGCCCTGTATGTTCCTCCCATTTCCCTCCCACTTCTCCTTCGTTCCCAGTCTATTTGACCTACATTTCTACTGTTTCCTAAGCCCCACCCCCACTCACGATTAATCCCCGCCCACTTTTGACGCAAATTGAGTAATTTATGACACCCAACAGCACCACAGGACTCCCCCTCTGGGGAGTCCAGAAGAAAAACTTCCCAGCTATGCTAATCCTGGCAAAACCAGTCACACTGAAGAACATCCATTACCAGGTTAAGCCTTTGGCACTCTACATCTGACATTCCCCTGCTTCTGTTACCACCCTGAATCAAAAAGAATGAGAACCAAACTCTAGTGGCTGCGAACGCAACACTGCCAAACTTTCCTTAAAACTCACACAAACTGGTAATGGAGTCCCATCCTCATGAATCATCAACAACCCCCTATAACCAAACCCTAAAGTGCTCTCTCAAAGTACGAACAGGACAACCAGCACTGTCACTAATAGCCCTTTCTTGTTAGCCTAAGCATAAACCCACATTGACCCAATCATCACTTAAGGACACATACAAAATAAGCAAGCCTCCAAAATCCTTCTTATTCCCACTCACCCACCCTGAAATCTCAAAAAAAAAAAAAAAAAGGCAACCGAAAAAGAAATTGAGAACAGCCAAACCACAGATTCATTTGAACACAAACATCCAGCCAAACCACTAAAGATTTTAAAATACACTGGACTCCGTGCATCACCAGATTTAACATGAGTCCTCTAAAAACTCTTCACCGCTTGCTGAACAAGAAAATACTTAATTACATCCTGAAAAGCTAATATGCTAAATAAAAATCATCAACCACCTGGCCCACATTCGCATTAGGTACCAGAGTAACACATCATATCTGACCCTCTTACAAAACACCCCACTAGCCTGATTCTCCAATTCTTGTCAAACTTTGGTATGGGCCACCCAAGGTGTTGGAGCTACTGGTAATTTCACCCACTCTCCTCCTCTTTTTGAATCAGTATTAAACAGGAACACTGGACATTGATAGCCCAGCACCGCATCCTGGATCTAGTCTCACTGAAACTGAGAGAGCATTAGCTATCAAATTCAATTGTCTTGCATGTACTTAATGCTTCTGTCTACAAATCCAAAGTTGGTATTTCAAGGTCTTCACTGGCCATTAAAATTATCTTTAACTCCAAACCTGAGTCATTTGATCGTGTTGATGCATTTTTTCATCCCAGCTGTCGTCAAAGACAGGCAATGAACAGAAACCCTCCACATTGCAAAATTCAGCTTGCCAATTAAAGATTGAAGCAACTACAACTTAAATTGTTTTGTCTGAAAGGAAAAAGTCCAACATCTGATGAAAATTCAACAGCAACACTCCAAATAATCAATTTCAATGCACAGAAATGTCAAGCAAGACGTAGAATTATCTATCTTATCACTCAGCAATGGAACACTAAAAATGCTAGCAACCCATTTCAGAGTCTCCTAGACAGGCAAACAAAGACCCAGATCTGTAGGGCTAACACATAAAAAATCATCCAAGTAATGCACAATATCACTAGAGCCAAGACTCCTGGTGAAGCACCCTCTCTAGAATGGTACTGAACAACTCTAAGTATGTACATGAAGTGAAGAGACCCATCGAGAGTCATAAGTCCACGTAAAAATTTCCTTCAAAGTGGCAGCCCTACAGATTATGAAAACTGCAGGTTGAATAGTAGAAGGAGTCAGACATTTTAGTGAGAATGGGCCAGAAGCACCTTTTTGTGACGGTAATCTTTGTTTTGTAATCAGAGTCCACTTTAGATTTGGTCACCATCCAAAAGCTGGTTTTAAATAGTGACTCTTAATCTTTAAGAGGATTGCAATGTTCCTCATTCAAATATGTGCTTCAAGTCCTTCCTTGCAGAATTGCTTTGTGAGGTGTTGTTTCTCCAGTGATCCTGATTCCTCTCTTCTGCCCAACTCCAATGGATCCTACTTCCTCTGTTCTGCCTAACTCCAGTGGACCCTGCTTCTTCTCTCATGCCCAACACCTGCTCAAGTCCTGTTTAAGTCCTCCTTCACTTGGAATAGCTCACTTTGAATGGTGAGTCAAGGGTAGCCACCTTAGACTGAGTCTTTTTAATAGTAATCTTAGACACATGAGGCAAGTTCAGACTGGATAATTAACAAATCAGGTGCTGACCAAATGTCTGATCAAAGCTGATTAGCAAGTTACTTCGTGCCTATGTGCAAGAATTACCAATGCAGGCCACAGTCAAGAGAAAAGATGCAGAGGGAAAATTGATAGCAGGAGTAAAATTATTAATAAGGAGTGGAGACAGACAGTTGAGGCAGGATATGAAGGGTTAAACATACCCCTTTCACAGGAGTGGAATTATCAGTAAGAAATTCTTTGGTTCAGGTGACCACCTTTCCTCCTTACTTCTTGTTCTGGTCTTTGCTATATGTTAATACTGAGTCTCTACCTCCAGAGAGCTCTGTTATGGAAGTGCTCTGCCATCTAATGGAAGGGTCCTTTACCCCATGGTAAAGAAAAGGTTGTATCCGTAAATACACAAAAATCCCCTTTTCTTGGTCTGAGGAGCTGACTGTAACTACGCATTACCGTCCTTTGCTTTGTTTTTCTTTAACATATGTGTTTATGTTAAGATTTAATTTGTAACCAAGAGTTTAGAAAAACATTGCTGGATATTATATAGCCTTCTGTTATAGTCATTCACAGGTCAGACATATTTCAACCAGCACCCAACCCTCACTGGTCCTAACCTACACCCTCCCCCAATATTCAGTTCTAACTAACGTATTCCAAAGGAACAGTAAGGTTTTAACTTGCAAATAAATTGATAAATCAATTTATATACATATATTTGTGTGTATATAGATACAAGCACTGCATAGGACTTTTTTTGCAGAAAAAAAATATTCTTAACAGGACAGTAAATAGTTCCAAGTACTGTGTGTGTATTCATATGTTGTAAATGTTTTATACTTATTTAACCCTTTGAATGCCAGAGTGGTACGCAATGCATTGCGTACCACTCTGGAACTCAAAGGGTTAATTCCTTGAATGCTAGTGATGTCTGTTGCTCTCAAGAAACCACTACTTTGCAATGTGTTGAGCATACCTCTGGTCTTCAAGCGGTTAAACCTTTACTCAAAATATTAGGTAGAAGCTCCCTGAATAAAATTCCCCATGATTTTTCCAAAACATTGTCATTTTCTGACCCTCAATAAACTACATTTTCTAATCGAGAACTCCCCTGTACAGTGGATAACAGGTCAAACCACCCTTTGCGTGCCAGAAGGGTGCCCAATGCTTTGCAATGTGTTGGACACCCATTTGGTGCCCGAAGGATTAAAAGGACCAGTGTCATCTAACAACGGAATGGGATTATAAAAACAAGCTGAAAGGCCCGTTTACACAGGCCACAATTCCACCTCTGTAGGCATGAGCAGTAGAGAGTGGCTGTAGCGTGGCTGATACGGAGCGAAGCGCTCCGATTTAAGACCGGAGTCCTCTCTGTGTAAGTGCAGTCTGAATTCAGAGAGCCCCGCTCCATAACAGCCACGGCGCGGGCAGTCTGTACCGCGCATGATGGCTTCTGACAAACCTTAGTGAATTATTATATAGGAATAGATATACCGTACCCCGTGCTGGTATCTTTAACCCCTTATTCCGGGCTCCTCGTGCGGCTGTTCGGGGAGTCCGGAATCGAATAGTGAAAAAAAAAGGTCCCTGGTCCTTAAGTGACCGCACCGTGCATGCCCGGTTGGTCCTTAAGGGGTTAATAATGTTTTCATTGCCAAGGTGTAAAATCTAGTCTTAAAGGGATAGTAATGTTTCAAAATAAAAGCAGCTCCAGTTAATCTTCATAGTATTTGGGCCATGGAGAGTGTTATTTCAATACTGTCAGAGTTGTAGTTCAAGAGTAATTGAATGATAAAGTTCCCCCCTCCCACCCCCTTTCACCTAGTGTAAACCACTTCCCCTCAGATGTGGACTCTGCTACACCTATCATCTATAAAGAATATTTATTTCATGTTAAATCCCTAAAATATAATCCTAAACTTGCTTTTATAAATGCACATGTAGTTTGCCACTGCAGCAATAGTACTTCAGACACCAGTCAGGACTGCTGTGTTACTGGGGATCAAAGAACCCTGTGAAAAGCAACAGCAGGCCCTCCCTTAGCACTTATGTAAGACTGGACTCCAAAAACAAATAGGTCTTTTTACTGATACTATTTAAAGAAGGAACGCCTCCTAGTAATAACCCCACACACATACTTAGTGTACTATGGCTAGAAAATCCTGTGGATTTTGTCCTTGTGCATTTGGTCAAAAAGTAACATTTACAGTCAGTCCTGGGTGTCATGTCTGTGGAGGTGGACATGACAGTTTTTAACAGGACCACAGGACACAAACTCCACCCAGTGCACATGGTAATTTTAAAAATGTAACCCTCTGAGTGCCATAAGGGGTACACAGAGCATTGCAAAGGGTTATCAGAGGAGTTTGTAGTGTGTATTGCATTGTTTCACATTGAGCACCACTTTGGTCCTTAACGGGTTAAAGGGATAGTAATACTTCATTTTAACTTTATTTTATTTTGTAGGCATTAAAAAAACATGAAGAATGATATAATTCTTATCTCTGAAACCTTTATGGTTTAAGAGATATTCACAAACAAAGTTTCCCCCCCCTGTTCGACCAGATCAGATGGGAGATGCCCAGATAGACTGCAGAGAGGGACAATCTTCAATTAAGATAATGGAAAAAGCTGAAAACCTTGTCAAGGGGGGAAGGGCTTTCATTGTTTTCATACAAAGAAAATTGTCCCCTTCTGTTATCTGTACTGTCATACAACCAGACTCACATCTGAGAAGAGATGGCTTACACTAGGTAAAAGGGGCGGGGAGGGGAACTTTGCTTGTGAATATCTCATAAACCATAAAGGTTTGAGAGATAAGACTTATATCATTCTTCATGTTTTTTTAATGCCTACAAAATAAAATAAAGTTAAAACGAAGTGTTACTATCCCTTTAAGGAGGCTCATACACTCTGCTTCAGTGTGACGACACTCCCGGCAACAGTCATGTCCACCTCTATGGACGTGACATCCACCAGTGATTGAAGCGGTTATCTCTTCAACAAAGAGCAAATTCATACGGGTCATTAGGATTTTCTGGACAGAGCAAGTTAAGTGTAGGTTGTTATAAGAAGGTGTTCAATTTCCTTTAAAGGGATAGTAATATTTACAATGTAAATAAATATATATTGTAGTGTTTATCCCCTGATTAAAACTAGGGTACTCCCAGTGCTGAAAAGTGTTTTATTCAAAAGTTATTTCAGCTCAAATCTAAAATTTTTAGGTGCAGTATCTCACTGATCTGAAATTGTACAGTGGCGCTGTTGCTACACCATCCTATGGACAGCTCTGGTCAGTTGACCATAAATCTCCATAGGATGGTGTAGCAACAGCGCCACTGTACAATTTAAGGTCACTGTGATATTGCACCTAATAATTTCAGCTTTGAGCTGTAATAACTTTTGAATAAAACACCTCTCAGCAGCGGGGGTTCCCTTGTTTTACTCAGAGGGATAAACCCTACAACATAGTTTTTTTTTTACATTTTAAGCATTACTATCCCTTTAAGTGTATCTAACCCCAGGTTCATTTTTAGGATTCAGTGTTCTGTTCTTCCCTGTTTAGTAAGACATTAACCCACTGGGTGCCAGGATGTTGCACACCCATCTGGCACTCAGAGGGTTAAGGGCAGGATTCAGTAAGCTGAAGAGGATCAATTATGGAGCTAATCGAGTGCACCAGAAAGGACAATAAACTATCCAAAAATGTCCATTGATTTAAGTGGATCGTTTAACCCTTTGAATGTTTGGTTTTCAAGGGGCTAAAAGCCCCTTTTAAATCAATGGGAATATTTAATTATCTCTTATGGTGCAGTTGGTTTGCTCCGGAATTGCTCCTATTTAGCTGTATACACAAGGCCCTACAATTCCACCACTGTACTGACAGGAAAGAACTTACAATGAGTGACCAGGCGTATAGAGAAGGACTATAATACTATATAAATCAAGTGCTGAATGTACTAACCAGTGGTTGGGATAACTTAAAAAAACTACTGGACATTTTACACACTTTGATGTCCCAAGATTAACCATTAACTTGTTCCTTCTGTTTGCTTTATCTCATGCATTGCAGGGCAGATATTAGAGCCGGCGAAACTTTCTCTGCAGTCCCAGAGTTTGTCAGTCCATAGAAACATGAATATAACGTCAGGAGCGGTTTAAAAGACCTTGTTTTCCCTACTGGAACCGAGAATACAGAGACAAATGAGCATCAGGCACAGCGTGAAATGGAAAAATTGCAGCTTGATCTAGATGATGATCCCTTTCCTATTTATATACCTCATAATGAAATAAAGACAGAATTATTTCCCAGGCATATTCAGGAAGACAAGACTAAGCCATCTGCACTCCTCTTCCACCATAAAACATCAGAACAAAACAACTTAGACCCTTATTGCAGTGCCAGGACAGAGTTGTGTAACCAGGGTAATGATCAAAACTCACCTCAAGATGGTTATGTGTCAAGTATTTTTAATGAGGAGTCTGTGTCCTGCCAAAGTAGAGATGATTTATGTGTTGATGTCATGCAACATGGGGGAGAATTTCCACTTCTTCTAAAACCCAACACTGTAAGGACTCAAGATCTTCTAAAACCCAACACTGTAAGGACTCAAGATGAAGCAGAACAAAAAGGCAAAGGAGCACAGGATTTATTTTGGGCGAGCATGCTTCAGGCCCAGCTGTGTGTAATGGAACTTCAGGATGAGATTGATAAACAAGAGAAGCCAGATGATATTTTAGGGTGTTTTGATCTTGAAACAAGGGCAGCAAAGTCATACCTGAACCCTTCTACTGGGGACCTGGAGGATCGTGGAGAGGAGGAGGAGGATCATGGAGAGGAGGAGGAGGAGGACCTAGTTTTGGAGGAGGGACAAGAAATTGATGAGAACTTTACCTCAGAGGAGGAATTAGAAGATGAGAGCTCATTTTTTGTTAATCCTTTATTTAGGGACTCACATTCCTCGCAGCCTATGGGCCCCAGTTCACCAACAACCCTTCATCTGAGGACTAATAAGAATGACCTTATCTCCAGTGAGGAGGGAAAGAGTCAGACAGAAGGGGTTCTCTATGATCAGTCTTTACCAGTTCAGGATATTAAATCATCGGGTATGAACGCACATTTGGGACATGAAATAACAAGGGCAGAATCACTGGAAATTCTTCAGATATATGAAGAGGAATGGGAGGAAAACAACACCTTGCCTGACAGAGTGAAGGCTGACACGTGGCTTTCTTCTGGAGAACAGAACAGTATTCAGCAGGTAAGTAAAACCCTTCAAACATTCTAAAGCTGACACTTAGCACTGTATGGGCCTTAGGCAAGACAATAGATATATGCAACTACCGTACCATAGGGAGGAAATAAAAATTCCCATTGAATTGCATGGTGCTTTTTAACCACTTAAATGCTGGAAAGGTCTCCAACACATAAAGCAACGCTCTAGAGACCTCTCTAGCACTCAGTGGGTTGGGCAAAAACTACCCTTACATCAATGGAATTTTTTTTACATTTCTCTTTGTCCCCCCCTTGTATAATTGGTATGCCCCAGAATTGTACTTCATTAGCTGCCTGCATTAAATCAAATTGGGGAAATTATGGGACAAACCAACTGCATTATAGGGTCTAATAAAATGTCCCATACATTTAAAAGTAGCTTTTAACCCCTCGAATGAAAGTGAGGTCTTGCGCTGGAGACCTTGGGGTTAAAAAGCTCTAATTAAATCAAGGGAAATTTGGGGCATTTTTTTAGTTCCCTATTGTAGTTAGTTTGCACCAGAGTCACTTTATTTTGCTTCTTATACATAAGGTCCTTTATTATAATGAAAAGTGGAGTCATTTCAGGACAAACCAACTGTGCCGTACTGGATAAATAAACATTCCCTCTCTAGTATTCAAGGAGTTAAAAGCTCCATTTAAATCAATATCCATTTTGGGAATTTGTATTTTCCCCTGTGGTGCAGTTGGTTTGCCCCAGAATGATTCCGTTGGGGTTATGCCTTAAGGTGTGATAAAGAGGAGATAAGGAGGAGATCATGTCCCCTGTGCTATACACTATTAGGCGGATCTTTCCTGTTATCTCCCCTCCACTAATGTCACTGATAATTTAAAGGGATAGTAATACTTCGTTTTAACTTTATTTTATTTTGTAGGCATTAAAGAAACATGAAGAACGATATAAGTCTTATCTCTCAAACCTTTATGGTTTCAGAGATATTCACAAGTAAAGTTTTCCCTCCCCGCCCCTTTTACCTAGTGTAAGCAATCTCTTCTCAGATGTGGAATCCAGTCTATAGACCAGACAGATAACAGCAGGGGCAATCTTCTTCCTATGAGAACAATGAAAGCCCTGCCCCCCTTGACAAGTTTTTCAGGTTTTTCCCTTATCTTAATTGAAGATTGTCGTTCTCTGCAGTCTACCGGGGCAGGGGGGGATACTTTGTCATTGAATTACTCTTGAACTACAACTCTGACAGAATTGAAATAACACTCTCCAAAGTCCAAATACTATGATGATTAATTAGAGCTGCTTTTATTATGAAACATTACTATCCCTTTAAATTGAACTGCCACTTTGTTGTGTGTCAGTGTGTATGTGTACCCAGGGCTCAAAATTTCCACTCGCCACTAGCCAATGGCGAGTGAAAATTTTAGCCCTGGTGAGTAGAAAGTCAGCCCTGGTGGGTATAAAATTATAAGCCCTGTGTGTACCCATATAATCTGTTGTGATGAATTTCATTCATTTATCAGTAACTGTTAGAGACCGAGAAATGACCATACATTTCCTACAAGAGAAAGGAGTTTTACATTACAAAAGAAATTGCTCTTCAGGTCATGAGATGACATTCGCATTAACTGGAAGAAAGAGATGGAGATGTTATAAACGAGACTGCAGAGAAGAAATACCTTTACGTTCTAATACGTGGGTCAATGTATAAATGTATAAAATGTTATAAGAATAACAAGAAGTCATTCAGTTACAGATCAGAACACAGAACCCTGCAAGTAGTGGAGAGAATAGTGGAGGGCAGAAAACAGGAAAGATCCTGTTCAGCTCTTATGTATTCCATAGAACCTAGGCACTAAGATCTCCCAGGTTGGAGACATGTGAGTCATTAGTGTAGAAGTGCCACAGAATAACATAGGAACTGGAGAGTTTATCTCACAGGAACATTGGTCACATTTCTATCACACCTTAGTGCATCTCTCCACCACTTTTTTCTTTGAAAATAGTTCCCTTCCCCGGGTAATGTAGGAATTCATCAGCGCATTGCACTTGCTGCACTTATTTCGAAGCTTGAAAACCCTGCGCTTGCCCCGTGAAAAGCGGAGTAATTTGGGAGCAACCAGCTACATCAAAGGACACATTTCTGTTGACTTAAATGGAGTTTTTTATCCCCTTGATTGCTTGCCAGGTCTCCAGTGCAATTGTAAAGCAAAGCAATATTTTGGAGACCACTCTACTCATTTAAATTAATGAGTATCTTTGGATTTTGCATTTGCCTCCTGTGGTCACACCTAGGAACCTTCTTGCTCCAAAGCCTCATAGAAACACTGTAGTTCTATAAGGACTGAAGTGTCCAAATGACGGGTTTTACGTCATATTGCGGACGAGGTTTAATCAGGTGGGTGAGGGTGGAGAGTTGAAAGGAGAAGGCATGGGAAGAGGAGGTTTTATGCTGATCCTCTTCCTTTTTCAGTGTGGACTTCATGAGATTGGTCTCTATTTCTTGCATGTTACATTCACCCTTTCCTTCCAATAAGTACTTTTATTTTACTTTTACTGTCCTGTAACATATTTTAAGGGGTGTTCGAGCTATACCTGCACCTAAGGAAAATATGGCAAGCTATCAAGGTTTTGGGGGTCCCCTTCTCCTTAACATCTTTAACCCATTGCACCTCATGCCAGATGTATCCTACTAAGTATTTCTCTGGTACTTTCACCTAAGCAGGGACAGGTAAAGTACCCTGAATGCGTATTCAGTTGGTGACAGGCATATGCCTGATTATCAGCAGCTTGTAAATGTAAGTTGATCTATCGTATGCCTACTTGCGGTTCACCTACTAGTTTGGTATAACACTATAGGTGCCCCTTCCTGTTGTTTTCTTTCTATTTTCTACATACTCTGGTTCTTTATGTTCCTTTTTCTCTGTGGCCCCTCACAGCTTCCGTGGCCCTCTTCTAATGAAAGATGCCTTCATGGGTTAATGCCTTCCTCTATTCAAGGTATTAGAGACGCTTGGTCTCAGGACTGTCCGGCCCCCCCTCCCAAAAAAAAAAAAAAAAGGCATTGTAGCCACTTCATAGATTTTCTAATGGTTGGGGATTACTTAGTTGAGAAATTATGAAAATGATTTGGACTTGTCCTTCACTACTGTGAGTTCTGTTGAGGAAGATCACTGTTTTCCTGCTGAAGGTCTGTGCTCTGGTTTAACCCCTTAACGACCGGGGAATCCGGCCGCAGACGCGACTCAACGACCACGGAGCAAACATTTTTTTTTGCTCCGTTGCGTTCCGGACTCCCCGAACGGCGTGCAGCCGCGGGGGGAGCCCGGAACTCGATGACGGTCATAGTACGTCATCGGTCGTTAAGTCAAATCGACCCTTGACATACTATGACCGTCAAGGGTCGTTAAGGGGTTAAACCTGCAATGGAGGCCAGAGAAAGGAGCTCACCTAATGTGGGATTACAAAGCCACAACCTACAAAACAAAAAAAAAAACATAAAAGAAGGCTAACTAAAGAGAGAATCTTTGCTTTTAAACTGGATTAGACCAGTTTACACTGCTGGGGTTAGGTGAAGCAAGGATAGAGTCTCTTCCTCTTTAAAACCAGATGCAGAGTATTAGGACATCCCTATTCACCTATACATTTCCACACCGCTCACCTCTTGCAAATCGGCCATTTTGTTTAATTCAAAATAAACAGGCATTAGGCAGGAGCAGCACTTTGATATTAGCTTGTATGTTATCCCAGAGGTGCATTTGTTCATTGTGCGATATTCATTTGCACGGGTATTCTGACAGGAATGTTACTGTGTTTTGCACACCCCTGTGGTCTATACAGAGGTAAGCAGGCTTTTTTGCACTCTTCCTGTTCATTGAGATATAAACTGCTAGCAACTGTCATGTCCTCCTCCATGGACATGGCATCCAGGACTGATTGAAGATGTTTTTTAAAGTGGAACTTTCATCCGCTATAAAGTCACCCTGCTATAATTAAGCAGGTAGCGACTAGCTTCAGAATATATATTTTACCTTTGACATACTGGCCATTCTAAAGAAATCCATCATTGTAGGTGACTGACGGCCAGGTTAGCGCAGTCCATGTGGTATGCTGCAATGCTTCTTACAGGAGACCAGGACTGACAGCGCAGGCACACAGACAAGATGTCTGCGCTGTAGCCTGGGTTCCGGTCTCCTACAATGGTGGATTTCTTTAGAATGGCCTACATTTCAAAGGTAAAATATATATTCTAAAGCTAGTCGTTACCTGCTTAATTATAGCAAGGTGGCTTTATAGAGGATGAAAGTTCCGCCTTAAAGTGATAGTAATGTTTGTAATAAAGTAGATCACAGAGTCTTTTTTATAGTAAATGTAACACATTGCGGTATGTTTAGCTACTTACATTTGTGTAGTTCAAAAGGTATGCAATGTAGAAAGTTCCCACACCCACCTAGGGTTGCCACCCAGCCAGTATTTTACTGGCAGGCCGGTAAAAAATTGGCTCCTGTCCAATGTTAAGTCTATGGAGGGAATGCCATGGCCGGTATTTTTCTGAAGAATAGGTGGCAACCCTACGCCCACCCCTTCTGGCCACCTTCCACTGAATCTGAAATCTGTTCCCAGGGCCGGACAGATGCAGCGAGGGACAAACTTCAGTGAAGTGTAAGGAAAACCCTACCGCCTTGTTGAAGGAGGGTAGGATTTTCCTTTGCTTACTGAAGATTGTCCCTTTCTGCATCCATCCAGACCAGATTGCAGATTCAGAATGATGTGGCCAGAAGAGGTAGGAGAGGGATCCAACATTTAATATCTTTTAAGTAGCTAAACCTAGCCCAGTGTGTTACATTTACTATAAAGAAGACTCAGCAATCTAATGTATTGCTAAGATTACCATCCCTTTAAACAAAAGCACAAGGGCAAAATTCATAGGGGCCTTTAGGATTTTCTGGCCATAGTATGGTAAGGGCAGTTATAATTAGGAGGTTTAATGCAATGTTGTTACTGATATCTAATCAAATGGTGACAGTACAAGAAGGAAACCACATCCCTTTCCTTTCAGTGCTCACTGCCACATCCTGTTCTTGCTATGTTATGTTCTTTAAAGATCAGTAAAGTTTTATTATGAAGAAAGAACATAGTGGGGCATTTCCTGCTGTTGGTTTGAGATGCTTTGTTCAAACATTATATCAGTTCAAACTATCACAAAGTTGTGGAACTGCTACTATCTTATTCAGTGGATAATGCAAGTCAGTAACGTCTGTAATGTCAGTAACGTCTGGACCATAGGGATAAGATTCATTAAACGTTTAGTAATGTCTTCAGTAAATAAAAAGTAATATTGTAGATATTCAAAAAATGAATCCATTGCTGCCATTCCGATCTCTCAAACCTTTATGGTTTGAGAGATATACTGTGATAAAGCCCCCCCCAACCGATGTCAGCAGTATAGCTGACAGCAGGAGATTTGTGTTAGCTGACTCGAGGCGGCTCTTCAGCAGAGCTGAAATACCGAAATCTAAAAAGAAATACTTAATTGGAAAGGTCTACAAAGTGTGCCTGGTTTGCAAGCACACTTTGTAGACCATTCCAATTAAGTATTTGTTTTTAGATTGTGGTATTTTGGCTCTGCTGAAGAGCCGCGTAGAGTCAGCCAACACAAATCTCCTTCTGTCAGCTATAGGCTGACGTCAGGGAAAGGGGAGGGACGGAAGAACTTTATCATCGTATATCTCTCAAACTATAAAGGTTTGAGGGATCGGACTGGCAGTGATGGATTTATTTTTGGAATATCTACAATATTACTTTTTATTTATTCAAGACATTACTAACCCTATAAGGTGTGATTAAGAGGTGATCAAACGGAGTTGACTTCTCCAGTGTGATAAACTCTCAAAGTCACATGTTATTCTATGGAGCCAATGCACTAAGAGTTCTCCAGCTTGAGCGATCATAATGCATAGAATAACACAGGAACTGAAGAGTTTGTCACACTGGAGAAGTCACTTCTACTTTATCACCTTATTATTACACCTTAGTGCATAACTTCCAGGTGAACTGTCATGACACCAGATGACACTCTTAATATCAAAAAAGGAACTTTAACAACTTTTGAATAAAGCAACTCCCAGCCATAGACGTACTCTTGATTTACTTTATAGTAAAAGCCCTATGATATGTTTTTCATAATATAAGTTTACTTCTCCTTTAATTATAATCCTATATAATAATTTGCTAGGATGTTTGTCAGAAGCCGTCATGTGCAGTAGAGACTGCCCAAACTCAAAGAGTGCTGGGAGTTCTTTGCTTTCGGGCAGTCTCTACAGTGCATGACTGCGTTGGTGGCAGGAAACAGAGCAGGACTGGCCACTTAACCCTTTGAGTGCCAGAGGGTTAACATCACCAGGACCTTGGCTCGTGTACACTGGCTTTTACACTAGATGTAATATATTTCCCTAAGGTTATTTCAGAGATTTTTGAATCATTGTGGTTTGAAAATATCTAGCACTAGACAGGAACAAAACTACCAAGTACCTTTGACACAGGGGGTGGGAAGCCTGTCATTCTTCAGCTGTTGTTTCACTATATCTCCCATCATGCTGTGCCTGCCATTGGCTGGCAGAGCATGATGGGAATTGTTGTCCAGGAACAGTCAGAGAAAAAAGACCTCCGCTGACTCCCTTACTGTGCCCAGTTCCCCCACACGTTGCATTTCAATCTTCCTTTCCTCTCTTCTCTCATTGTTTTGATCACCAGTCCACCAGCTGGCAGCCAACTTTGACCTCCATCATTTTGATAAGTTCGTCAGAGTTGAAAACTGTCCAGGAGGCTGCGAGTCCAAGTTCTTGAAATGTTAGTTCTAGCATCTAAATTCTAGAGAAAAGTTTATATACATCTGTATACATTCACATATTCACTGGCTCCTAACACCCTGTCCACCTCTGCTGTTCATTGTTAATTTTTTTTTTTTTTTTTTTTTAAAGGAGCAGTAAACTTTTTTTATGAAAAAAATATATTTTGCAGGGTGTCTCCTGTTGAGCAAAATAATGGTACTCTTACTGCTGAGAGGTGCATATTTCCAAAATTATTACTGTTTAACCCCATGTTTTTTTACATTAGCAGTGTCCTCTAGTGGTCAAATTCTAATTAGTTATTCTGTTAGATTCTAATGGAGAGTAAAGTCAGTGACATACAGGTCTCCATAGAATGTGGTAGAAACTGCTGAGTCACTTCCTGTCAGTTAGAACAATCAGGATGTAAACACAGTAAATTCACTTCCTGATTATTTGAACTGTTATAACATTTGAATAAAAGAACTGACAACAGTGGGAGTTATTTTGTTTTACTCAGCAGGAAAAGCTCTAGAATATATAGGTTTTCATAAAAAAGTTTACTGCTTCTTTAAGGTTAAATTCCATTGATGATTTCACTTGCTGTTAAAGTGGACTCATACTATCAGAAAAGTGCCAAATAATAACTTTTGGAAAAAAAAAAACATCTCCAAGCATTGGGAGTACTTTGTTTTTTTCTATAGGAAAAGCTCTACAACATATATATTTTTCAAAATTAGGGTATACTGCCCCTTTATGTTTAGAGAATCATCCCACTGATTAGTATTGTATTGGGATTCTTTCATAATTTAAAGGGGAACTACCACCCCGCAAAAATTTTATCTTAATTAAGTCTTCATCTGGCGACTAGTAGCGCTAGTCGCCAGAAATATTACCTGGTTTAAAAGAGTTACGATTTATTCGGAGGCAGACAGTAGCAGGAAGCATGGACATCTTGCCATAGTGACGTCCGTGCGCCTGCGCTGTCAGTCCGTTTTGGAGCCGTCCGGCTCCAAAGTAGTTCCCCTTTAAGCATAGTACTAATTTTGCAAGCAGTTAGTGATTTCAGAAGAAGGGATTGTAAACGTGACTGTCATCAATTCTTGCATTGCAGAATCATTTCCAGCCAGACAATACGTCATTCAGCACTTTAGAAGGTTGTGACACTGAGTCCGCTTCTGGAGAGGGTAAGTAAAGATTTCCTGGATTGGTCTCTGTACAGCAAGTGCGGGCTGTTGGGCTTCAATTCCCATTGTACTTTGTTGGTCAAGGGGAAGGGGAAGAGTGTTTGACTTGTAGATGTTGGGGACTGCAACTCCCATCATCTCCAACTTAGGGCGACCACATTTCAATTCTGCGGAGAGAAGAGCGCACCACAGATTTCTAAACACTGGAAGCAGAACTGTCCGGTGACTGCAGTGACAAAAAGCGAAGCCTGTGTTGGACTGTACATTATGCCCAAAGCCTTAGACTAGCATTATACTACATCACATTTGCATTGTAGGTCCTAACAGGTCCAAAAAGCTAGTGATGGGGAGGAAGTTATGCCTCCTCCGGCACAGACTTCTGTCACTGATCCCTCCTGGTTCACTTGTGATTTGATAAAGCAGAGCCTCGGGATATGATGTCATTGCCATTTCTCAGGTCCTATACTATTAAGTCATGTGAGGACCACAAGGAAGAACTGGTATTTATTTATTTTATTTGATTTTGAAAATGTTTTACCAGGAAGAATACATTGTGATATTTCACATTTTTCAAGTGTGTCCTGGAGAGCTTTTATTGTAAGATGTTACATATTAATACAAAATAGGGAAACAATAACAATATAAACACACATACAAAAAATACATGCAGTTACATATTGTTTTTAGATACAAAGAAGCAGTTATTTTTAGTGTAGATTATAAAGTCATCTGTATACATGTGCACAGAAGATATTTGCAAATTGTGGACAGATAGTTTTTAATTAGACAAAAAGAGGGCCAAGAGGGAACCCCACTTGTTACTTTGAGCTGAAGGGAAATATTGTCAGCAATAGACACATATTGTGTTTTGTCTGATAAATAGGATTAGAACCAGATGAGAGAATGATTACCCAATCCCGAGCGTTTCAGCCTACTTATCACAATATTATGGTCTAGTGTATCAAAGGCCTTTGCAAAATCAAGGAAACAGAGGCGTAACTAGAAGCCTCCGGGCCCTGGTGCAAGAAATGCCACGCCCCCCCCATTGGCCCCCCTCGACCACACTGCCCCCCTCTACAATGCCCCTCAATCTTCACAATGCCCCCATCTCCTACCTCCCTAGAGCTCCTGTGCGGTCCTCTTAGTAATGCAGAGCGCTGGGAGATGATGTAATCTCCCAGCGCTCTGCATTACTAGAGCGCCGGAGGGAGATTGCGGGCGCCAGACCGAGGGGTCGCAGGGGGCGGCTGGGCCCATGGAGTGACGGGCCCAGTCACATGTGCAACTCTTGCGACCCCTATAGTTACGCCACTGCAAGGAAAATACCTCCAGTAAGTTCACCATTTTCCATGCCAGTCTGGATATCAGTGCTTACTTTTGGAGGGCTATAACTGTTGAGTGATTTCGATGACACAGTTGGAATACTTATAGAGTTAAATGTAGACACATGTTTCCAGGACTTTAGATAATGCAGAGGGTAGGGAAATTGGTCTGCAATCTGATACTACATTTTTATGCCCTCTTTTGTGGATAGGCACAACTCTAGCCACTTTGCAGGCTTTAGGCATATACCCAGATGACAAGGAGGCATTCGTTAGTGATGCAATGGCATGGGCAGTGACCAGTGAGCTTTATTAACTTTGCTGGCAGTTGGTCAGGCCCAGATTGTGACTTCATTTTTGGGTTGAGGAGGTGGTCATATATTTCACTATCTTCTACTTCTTCATTACTTCTGTTTTGTGTAATCAGAGAAGTGGTACATCGAACAATATAGTTGTTGAATGAATTGGCTATTGATATCGGCCACTGTATTATTTCAATGCTTATTTTTATAGCCGAGGGGTGAAATTGGTTAGAGGGGTTGTAGACCTTTTAATAACCTTCCAAAAGTTGGTTTATTCTGATATGTTACTGTTCAAGTTGTCAGTAAAATATTGAGTTTGTCTAATTTTGTTTAGTTTTTGTAGGTATTCCACATTTTTCTGTAAGCAGTGTGATCATAAGTAGAACCAGTTTATTTAACGTTTGTCCATAAGGCATCTCTAAAACTGTATAACTCAAGTTAGTCAGCAGTGATCCAGTGTAGATGTACCAGAGGAGGCACATATTTCAGGCCCAAACAGTGGAACACTAGGCATGACATCCTCTCCTGTACCAGGAATGGTAGGCAAGTGGGAGAAAGAGCCTAATGTTTCTACCACTGGAGGAGAGAGATTGGGTGGGAGGGACACTGAGGGATAAAATACTGGGAAGAGAAAGGGGAGGGGGATACTATGGACGAGTGGGGGGCATGGGGGAAAGAGAAAGGGGGCTAATGGAGGAAAAATGGGGGACTTGGGAGAGAGGGGATGAACACAGATACTCTGGCCATGCAGAGATGCACACAGATACTTTGGGCATGCAGAGATGCACACAGATACTCTAGGCATGCAGAGACTAACACAGATACTCTAGGCATGCAGAGATGCACACAGATACTCTAGGCATGCAGAGACTAACACAGATACTCTAGGCATGCAGAGATGCACACAGATACTCTGGCCATGCAGAGACTAACACAGATACTCTAGGCATGCAGAGATGCACACAGATACTCTAGGCATGCAGAGATGCACACAGATACTCTGGGCATGCAGAGACGAACACAGATACTCTGGGCATGCAGAGACTCACACAGATACTCTGGGCATGCAGAGGCAAACACAGATACTCTAGGCATACAGAGACTAACACAGATACTCTGGGCATGCAGAGACGAACACAGATACTCTGGGCATACAGAGATGAACACAGATACTCTGGGCATGCAGAGACTAACACAGATACTCTGGGCATGCAGAGATGCACACAGATAGTCTGGGCATGCAGAGACTAACACAGATACTCTGGGCATGCAGAGATGAACACAGATACTCTGGGCATGCAGAGATGAACACAGATACTCTGGGCATGCAGAGACGAACACATACTCTGGGCATGCAGAGACGAACACAGATACTCTAGGCATACAGAGACTAACACAGATAGTCTGGGCATGCAGAGACTAACACAGATACTCTGGGCATACAGAGATGCACACAGATACTCTGGGCATGCAGAGACGAACACAGATACTCTGGGCATACAGAGACGAACACAGATACTCTAGGCATACAGAGACTAACACAGATACTCTGGGCATGCAGAGACGAACACAGATACTCTGGGCATACAGAGATGAACACAGATACTCTGGGCATGCAGAGATGCACACAGATAGTCTGGGCATGCAGAGACTAACACAGATACTCTGGGCATGCAGAGATGAACACAGATACTCTGGGCATGCAGAGACGAACACATACTCTGGGCATGCAGAGATGCACACAGATACTCTGGGCATGCAGAGATGCACACAGATACTCTGGGCATGCAGAGATGCACACAGATACTCTGGGCATGCAGAGATGCACACAGATACTCTGGGCATGCAGAGACTAACACAGATACTCTGGGCATACAGAGACTAACACAGATACTCTAGGCATACAGAGACTAACACAGATACTCTGGGCATGCAGAGACGAACACAGATACTCTGGGCATACAGAGACTAACACAGATACTCTAGGCATACAGAGACTAACACAGATACTCTAGGCATGCAGAGACTAACACAGATACTCTGGGCATGCAGAGACGAACACAGATACTCTGGGCATGCAGAGACGAACACAGATACTCTAGGCATACAGAGACTAACACAGATACTCTGGGCATGCAGAGACGAACACAGATACTCTAGGCATACAGAGACTAACACAGATACTCTAGGCATACAGAGACTAACACAGATACTCTGGGCATGCAGAGACTAACACAGATACTCTGGGCATGCAGAGATGCACACAGATAGTCTGGGCATGCAGAGACTAACACAGATACTCTGGGCATGCAGAGATGAACACAGATACTCTGGGCATGCAGAGACGAACACAAATACTCTGGGCATGCAGAGATGCACACAGATACTCTAGGCATGCAGAGACTAACACAGATACTCTGGGCATGCAGAGATGCACACAGATACTCTGGGCATGCAGAGATGCACACAGATACTCTGGGCATGCAGAGATGCACACAGATACTCTGGGCATGCAGAGATGCACACAGATACTCTGGGCATGCAGAGATGCACACAGATACTCTGGGCATGCAGAGACTAACACAGATACTCTGGGCATGCAGAGATGCACACAGATACTCTGGGCATGCAGAAACTCATACAGACACTCTGGGCATGCATAAACACACTAAGACACACTCTGGACATGAGAGAGATCCAGACACTCTGGTCATGCAAATACACACATAAACAAACACTCTAGGGTTGCAGAGAGTCTTATACACACACAGAGTCACTCTGCGCACACTCATGGGTGTCTGCAGAAATTTTTCCAGGGGGAGGTAAAGCCACAAAAGGAACCCCATGCCAGCCCACCCAGCCCCTATGTTTATCTGGAGGGGCCCCCTCCCTCCTTACACACATGGACACACGTACACACACACACTTTGAGAATGCAGACACCCACACACACATACTGGAGATGCAGAGACGCATAAACTCAGACACTCTGGACAGGTAGAGACACACTCTAGGCATGCATACACACAAACACACACACACACACACACACACACAGGGGATGCACAGATAACACATCTGGAATGTAGTTACACATGCAAACAAAGCATACAAACACACTCACACACAGCATAGGGACCAGCACTGTTAGGGAATTAAAAAATGCCTGGGATAGACATACGCTGTTCTAAGACTGTGCATTCATTCCAGTGGAATGGAAATTCGCCTGGTCAACGTGTAGGAAAAAAAAAACTTTTTTTCCTACTTCTGCCATCATATTCTGGCCAGAATGTGTTCTGAATCTGTCAGTTCTGCATATGTACAAAAATAAAAAATATGGCACAAAATAGCATTGCAACTACATACTAGTAGACTTGCCTTTACATGGCTCCTTTGTCCAGCTTGATAGGATTTGCCAGATTTGGTAGCTCAGCAGAATTTTACAGAGACTGTTCATCTTAGGTTCTAGTGTTCCTTTAAATAAATATAATGAATATGGGGTATGGAGCCCCCATATTAATTAACACAAAAATCTGTAAGACTTTTGGGGGAACCCTTACACCTTCGCAATGTGTTGCACACCTCTCTGGTCCTTAAAGGTAAATTAGACTTGCGCAATCTGCCTGCTGCTGTTTTAACCCTTTCAGTGCCAAAAAACGCATCCATGAACAGGACTGATGGTGTTAATTTATGCACAAAGGCAAAATTCATGGGGGTCATTAGGATTTTCTGTCCAACAGTAAGGAAACTGGTGGGTTATTGTTAAGAGGTTTAATTAAAGTGATAGTAACACTTAACCCTTTTCATGCCAGAGGGGTACGCAAAGCATTAAGAGAGAAATGTGTTGTGTACCTCTCTGGCACTCAAAGGGTCAAAATGTAAAAATAAATATGTTGTAGGGTTTATCACTGAGTAAATCAAGAGCACTCCCACTGCTGAACGGTGTTTTATTCAAAATGTATTATAGTTCAAGCTTGAATATTTTAGGTGCAGTATCACGGTGGCCTGAAATTGTACAGTGGCGCTGTTGCTACACCATCCTATGGGGATTTATGGTCAACTGACGAGAGCTGTCCATAGGATGGTGTAGCGACAGCACCACTGTACAATTTCAGGCCACTTTGATACTGCAT
This sequence comes from Rhinophrynus dorsalis, assembly GCA_037306005.1. Lineage (NCBI taxonomy): Eukaryota > Metazoa > Chordata > Amphibia > Anura > Rhinophrynidae > Rhinophrynus > Rhinophrynus dorsalis. The sequence continues at coordinate 481,148,825 of CM074721.1, read as the reverse complement.
CAAAAAAAATATAGTTGGAGCTATAATAACTTTTGATTAAAACAAGTCTCAACAGTGGGGTACCCATGTTTTACTAAGGAGAATAAACCCTACAATATATATTTACATTAAGTATTACTATCCCTTTAATTTGTAGACCTGTGAGGAGGATACTGGATATGTATGTATATATATATATATATATATATATATATATATATATATATACACTGCAGTGCTTACTGTTGTGTGTCTTCTGTTTAGATTAAAATAAATACCTACAGTTATTGGACGGATGCCTGTGTGTGTTTGTGTATACATCTCCATGTCCATCTAGTGTTACAGCTGTGTCTCTGCAGTGTACATTACTATACCTCGACATAATAAATATCCCATGGAAGTAAATATTTGCTCCTTGTTACATTTCAGCTCCTTGCAGCGAAGACCAAGCTGTAGAAGAGGGTTTGCTCTTTTCTGCTTCCAGTTTCTCCCTGGTATCTGCACTGTTGTTGGAACATGAATCGGATCTCAGTCTCCCTCCATCCAAGAGTGATTTGACCACTCCATGTGCCCAGGAAATGCTATCAGAAGAGAGGATACCCCTTCTATGCCACGACTCAGAGGCACATCCAGTATGCCAGGGATGCCAAGGCAAGGAGCAGACTTGTGGAAGATCAGCATCAGGGGAGAGGACAGAAATGGAGGGGGATGAGCTAGAAATGCCCAGGATGGACCAGGAATGTCCTGAAATTGTTATAGAGGATATGAGTGATGTACCCAGGGACAGAGACCTGGAAACATCAGGGTAAGTTACCACTGTCCTGCTACAGCTCTGAACACTCTGAGCCTTATGTGTAAGAACAACCTGGAGTAATTATGGGGCAAACCATCTGCACTATAGGGGGAAAACAAAAGAATCTCAGTTATCTACATGGGGCTGTTAGCCACATCAAAGCTAGAGAGACCTCCACAGTATTGTGAAGAGATTCACTGTCCTCGATAGTATTCAAGGGATTAAAAGACCCATTTAAGTATTTGGGGATTTTGCAAATGTTTATTTCTCCTCTGTGGTGCAGTTGGTTTCCCCCACAATTGCTCCAATAATGATTGTATGTCTGATGGGGATTTAGCCTGCAGGTGGCAGTGTGAGCTCCTTGCCTAGAGAGTAACCTGCAGCTGAGCACCCTAAGTATGTTTCATACAATAAACACCACTAAATCCATCACATGCCTTTATTACAGGGGTCAACAGTATCATAGAGCTATTGTTGGACTATAATTCCCATCATCCTCTCCTGGGGGTTGTAATCCAACATCAGTTTGAGGGCCTCTGTTGCACATCCTTGCTTTATTTCATACCTTATCATTACTCCACCATTAAAATCTTCCTAAAGGGAAATTAACATGTTATATAAAGTCGGCTTCTATAGGAGCACACTTAATAAAAAGTCCAGGGCTGTGCTTTGCAGACCCAAAATGGCTCCTGTCCGCCATCTGGAAGGGGGATTACGTAACTGAACTCTCGGCTGGTATAACACAACCCTAATGTTTATGGCTCACAGGCACAATGTTGTGACCACTCTCTAGAAGTCTATGGGACCGTAGAGTTTATACTATGTAACTCTTAAAGGGCTAGTAATGTTTCACAAAACAGCAGCTCCAATTAATCTTCATAGTATTTGGGCCATAGAGAGTGTTATTTCAGTACTGTCAGAGTTGTAGTTCAAGAGTAATTGAATAATAAAATATCCCACTCCCTCTCCTTTTACCTAGTGTAAACCACCTCCCCTCAGATGTGGAATCTGGTCCATAGACCAGACAGCTCACAGCAAGGGACAATCTTCTTACTGTGAGAACAATGAAAACCCTGCCCCTCTTGACAGGTTTTTCAGGTTTTTTCTTATGCTAATTGAAGATTGTCCCTCTCTGCAAGGGACACCACCCTTCTACTCTGAGGTGAGCAGTGTTACATCAGTAAAAGGGGAGGGAGGGGGGTACTTTATCATTCAATTACTCTTGAACTACAACTCCCAAATACTATGATGATTAATTGGAGCTGCTTTTATTGTGAAACATTACTATCCCTTTGACTGCAAACCTGGAAGTATTGCAGTTCAAAGACCATTGCTGGATCAGCAAGAGAGGACATGGGGCGGCCATTTTCAGACCCCCCGGGGCTCACTAGGCAGTTCTGACTTCATGGATACATTGCTCCCGGAGAAGAAGACCTGTCAGGGGGTATGGGCACGATCATATTTGTAGTTGCTGTTTAATTTAAACAATTTCAAGCTCCAGAATTCTACATTTTGAGACTTGTTTATAAACTCCCTTCTGCTTTGCTTCCTCCTTGGATTTTTCCTTTGTCCCATGAGATGGAATTTTGGAAAAGTTGAGTTTTGGGGCAAACCAAGTACATTATAGGGGAGAACTAAAAAATTCCAAAATATGCAATTGATTTAAATGGGAATTTTAAACCCTTGAATGCTAGAGAGGTTTCCAACACATTAGCATTCAAGGGGTTAAAATCCCAGTTTTAAATCAATGGGAATTTTTAGTCCTCCCCTGTAGTGCATGTGGTTTTCCCCAGAACTCTTCTTTTCTTTTGAACATACGGCCCTAAATGTTTAGTTGTGAAAATGACTTCCATTTCTTCTGTAACATGGTCCCCTCACCACACACCTCTCCACTTTGTTAACTTGCCAGCTCTGAGGAGGTAACGTACGTAGAAACTGTCCCAAATGGAAACAGTCAGGACTGGGAGGCCGCGAGGCGTTTGGCAATGAGACTGTTTCAGCTGGATGGATTTGAAAGATCCCAGGTTGCTCCTTATCTGCAGAAAAAGTAAGTATTGAATGGGTGGGAGTGGAAGAATAGAAATGTACCTATAGGCATATGATGCTCTTAATCTTATTAATAGGAAAGTACTGCATAATACAAAGAAAATATATATTAAACTTGGATTTTTGTGAGTGCAGTACTTTCCATGGCCTGAAATGTTATGGTAGCGCTGTTGCTGCACCAAACAATGGACAGCTATTGTCAGTGACAATATCCCAGTATAGGCCTCTGTAGCAACAACACATTGTTGTGTGTAAAACATGTCTCATCATTGAGAGTATCCTTGTGTTGCGCAACAGCATAAAGTCTGCAATATTTATTTTTCATCTTTCCCAGCACTCTCCCTTCAAAGGGCAGCTAACATTTAAAAAATCTTATGTTAAAGCTCATGGTTGTGCTAGTTAATCACAGGAACATCCACATTCATTGGTTCTAGTACCCCTCTCACCCCCAGGTACAAATACAATGATTGTCCTTTGGGCACTATAAAAAGCAAGGCCCTTGACAAAGTCATCAAGCAATACCCAGCCAGCAACCACGTCTAGCGTTTTTGGCTATTGCTTCCCATCCAAGTATTAGTTCATATATACCTACTGCCGTCTCTTTATTATTTTTTTAGTACTATTATCACTTATGCAGAACAGATTCTGCAGCACTGTAAAATAGTTAAACACAACAATAGAACAATGTACAATGGGGTTCACAATGTAAGGATACTTGCAATCAACATTAATAGGCATTGAGAAAAGAGAGCCCTGCTCACTAGGGGCTTGATTCTATTACCAGCACCAAAAAAAAAAGGCGTTGTGTTTTTTTAAGTCAGGTTTTTGTATCCTATTACCCAACTAGTGAAAACAAAATCAGTGGTAATTATACATACCACCAGTAAAAAAAAGCCCATAGGAAACAATTAAAAACAATGTGCAAGTAGCATTCTATTACCCACGCTCAGTATTACCATCTGTTTTGTGTTTACATTTTAAGTCAGGAATCCTGCGCCTCAGAGGTTGAGGAGTAATAGCCACAACGAGAGTTTCAAAACCATTGTTGTTCAAACAAAACCAGTGCAGAATACAGTATACAGTATAGAATTCCAACACAGAGTGCCCCCCTTCGACATATTAACCCCCCCTTTAAAATTCGACTTACAGTGCTTTCTTTCACCACTTTAATTTGATGAATAATGTTCAAATTCAACATTTTAACCCTTCCTCTTGAAAATTCGACTTACAGTGCTCCCATGATTTTTTTCTCCTTTGAAATTCAACATTGTTCTTCTCCTATTTTTTACGACATGCCCTCATTGTATTTGTATTTTATAATTAACTCTATGAGTACCAGAGAGGTAGCAACGCATTGCAATGTGTTTGCTACCTCTCTGGTACTCATAGGTATAATAGGCAAGTTATGCGGCTGCATACCTTGCCTGTATATGTGTATTAATATATTTTTTATATTTTATTTCAAATAAATATGTGTATTCATTTTTTATTTTTTTTTTACTTTATTACAAATAAGTAGTTCAGACCTTAAGATGTCAGGACCCATTGGGATAGGTTATCCATGCAGGCCAACACTGCCTTTTTTTAAATAAAGAGCATATAACCTATGTGGACCATAGGATATATGCACTTTTATTGTAATATAAATAAACATTTCAGACCTCGAGGGGTTCACCAGGACCCCTTCTGAAACCCCCCTAACATGGATCATCTATCCAAAAGTATAGATGATCCATGTGGCGACTTTTGTAATAAAGAGCATATAACCTATGTTATTCATAGGTTATATACTCTTTTTAAGCATAAATATAACTTTCAGACCTCGAGGGGAAACCAGGACCCCTCCAGATATCCCCCTATCATGGATCATCTATCCAAAAGGATAGATGATCCATGGGGCGACCCCAAGGCATTTTCTGCCTTCTTGAGGAATGGAGCGGCTGTATAAGCCGTTTCCAGTAGAAGCACTTGTTTAATGAATGAACCTTGTCACCGGGTCATTCTTAGAAAGCGCACATTGCAATGCGTTGCTACCTTTCTGGTACTCGATACAAATACAACGAAGGCATGTCGTAAAAAATAGGAGAAGGACAATGTCGAATTTCAATTGATAAAAAAGTCATGGGAGCACTGTAAATCGAATTTTCAAGGGTGGGGGGTTAAAATGTCGAATGTGAACAATATGTGTCGAATTAAAATGATGAAAGTAAGCACTATAATTCAAACTTCAAATGGGGGGGTTAATATGTAGAAAGTGGCACTCTATGTCGGATTTTGATAATGTGGGGAACACATCTAACACTGAACTTGATCTTTCTGTTGTCAAACGTATGCCTATTTCCTTGGACTTTTGCGTGGTTTTTTTAGGCGGTAGTTGAATAAAAGCAGACAACGCCAATTTTGTTAGTTTGTAGAAATGTGCTGTCTACACCAGTTTTGTTTTACCGTGGTTCTGCAATAGAATACCGGCATAACACGTTTGCAAAATACATGTTACTTGTTTTTAATGTAACGTCGGTTTTAGCGAGGCTAATAGAATCGAGCCATGGATCTTACAAACTATATGAATTGAGGAACTGATAAAAAAACATCTAAGTAAGGGATGGGCAACTTGAGGCTCTCCAGCTGCGGCAACATTTCAACTACCATCTTTCGGGAATGTTGTGAGTTGTACTCTGGCAGCAGCTGAAGGCCCTTATGTTGTCTACCACCAGTCAAGCCACAGACTGTGACTATAGGCAGAACAAAGTGACAAGTGCTATAAAGACCTTTAACCCTTTTGAGTGCAAGAGGGTTACACAAAGCATTGCGTCGCAATGACACTCTGACACTCAAAGGGTTTATCTCCTTTTCACCAGCAGTGTTTACATTATGTATTTCTACATGGAAGCTTTTTCTTATAGTGTAGGCACAACTGATGTGTTTTGTCCTGGCTACTTGTGATTTTTTGCTTGTCAATTTATTTATTTTTCCCACTAACATGTTGCACTTTATTTTATAGTAGGGACAATCATATATATATCCTATATAATAATTCGCTAATTCGTGTGTAACGCACGACATGCAGAATAGACACTGCTGCGCGTGCTGCAGTCATGCGCAGTAGAGACTGCCCGCGCCGCGGCTGATACAGAGCTGGGCACTCCGAAGGAGCTGTCAGCTCTGTATCAGCCGCGGCGCGGGCAGTCTCCACTGCGCGTGACTGCCCCGCGACCGGGTGACTGTGGCCCGTGTAACGGGCTGTTCAACTAGTATATATATATATATATATATATATATATAGATAGATAGATAGATATATATGTTTGACTCAGCAGTCCAGCATGTTAGATTTGAAATGAAACAATAAAGTGCAGGCTGTCACCTTTATATTGAGGGTATTTAGGTCCATAAACCATGAACCTTGTAGGAATTATAGCCATTTTTATACACCATTCTTCCATTTTAGAGAAACAAAAGTAATTTAACAATTGGCTGCTCAGCTGTGTCTTGGCCAGGTGTGTGTTGATGCATCTTCAGTTCATGCACAAGAGAGCTAATGAAAGGTCTAAAGGCGATTATAGAAATGGCATTTACATTTGGAGTCTGTTGCTGTTGTCTCTCAACAAAAAATGTGTCAATGCCATGAAAGCAGGCCATCAAGAGGTTGAAAAATCAGAATATATCTCTCAGAGTCATAGCCAAAACATTAAGTGTGTCAAAACCAACCGTATAGTACATTGTTAAGAAGCAAGAACGCACAGGTGAACTGAGCAATAGCAAAAACCATTGTAGACTGCCGATGACCCTGGAAGTGGATTACCGATTAATGCTTGCAATTCTGAAGATAACCCCTTTTTCAGTTGTCAGATGTAGGCATAGACGTATTGAAGAGTACCATAAGGAGAAGACTACACCATCATAACCACAGGGTTTAACACAAGATGCCTCGAGAAAGGCCAGGTTACCGTTTGCTAAGACCTGCATAAAAACTGTAGTGGTCTGGAGTAAAGTCTTATGGACAGGTGATAGAGTGATAGAGGAAAAAGAAAGAAACTACATATGATCCAAGGTATACCAGCTCATTTGTGAAACATGATGGAGGCAGTATTATGGCTTGGGCATGTATGGTTGTCACTGGAGGTGGCCCACTTGTCTTTACTGATGATGTAACTGCTGATGGCAACAGCAGGATGGATTTTGAAGTTTGTGGAAACATCTCATTTGCTCAGATCCAGCCAAATGCCACAGACCTCTTTGGAAAGCACTTCACCTTGCAGCTGGACAGTGAACCCAAACATACTGATAAAGTAAAGAAGGAGTTTTCAGTGTTAAAAGTGGAATGTTCTTGATGGCCAAATCAGTCATCCAAACTAAATCCAGTTGCTGAAGACAAGACGTAAGGGAAAAATGCCCAAAAACAAACAGAAACTGAAGATGGTTGCAGTACAGGCGTGGCAGAGCATCACCAGGGAAGATACCCAGCATCTGGTGATGAGTATGGTTCACAGACTTCAGACAGTCACCAAATGCAAGAGATGTTCAACAAAGTATTAAATATGATGACTGTTTAACCCCTTAGTGACCTGTGACATGCTAGGACCTTCATTAGTAAACTTCTCTAAAGGACCGATGACGGTCCTAGTACGTCACATATTTTTTGCTCACAGTGCTCCCGCAGGGCCTGAAACTGACCTCTCCAGGGCCGGAGAGGTCATTGTCACACTTTTATTCAGTGACTCGACACGTGATCAGTCACTAGTGCCAGCACACAGAATGAGATCAAAAAGGTACTTGAGGGGAATAGACTCCCTGGAACGCTGGTCGTTAAGGGGTTAAGATTATGTTATTTGTCCAGTTACTCTGGGTCCTCTGCAGTGGAGGGACTATGTATAAAAAGGCCTGAAATACATGCACTGTTCACAGTTTATAGATGTAAATATCGTCAAGTTAAAGGGATAGTAATACTTAAGATGTAAAAAAATATATATGTTGTAGGGTTTATGTCCCCGAATAAAACAAGGGTTCTTCCACTGCTGAGAGATATTTTATTAAAAAATTGTGACAGCTCAAACATTAATTTTTTAAGTGCAATATCACAGTGGCCTGAAAATTTACAGTGGCGCTATTGCTACACCATCCTATGGAGATTTATGGTCTACAGACCAGAGCAGTCCATAAGATGATGTAGCAACAGCGCCACTGTACATTTTCAGGCCATTGTGATATTGCACCTAAAAAGTTCAAGTTTGCGCTGTTATGATTTTTTAATAAAATATCTTTCAGCAGTGGGAATACCCTTGTTTTACTCAGGGGGATAAATCCTACAACATATATTTTTTTACATTTTAAGTATTACTATTCCTTTAAAGACTCTTAGCCATTGTTTCATTTCAAATCAGCTGTTTTGGAGTACAGAGGCAGAACAACAAAACTTGTGTCACTGTCCAAATACCTATGACTTTACATCCATTGGTGGACTACAACAAAAGCCAGCTGGTGATGATGAGAGTTGTAGTACAACAACAGCTGGGGAATCACTGTAGTCCAGGTCACCCACTAATCCTTGTTTTGATGTCCCTTACAGTAACAATTTCAGCACCATGGTGGCAGATCAATATCTCTCCTTCTTTGACTTCACTGGAAAGACACTGGACCTGGCTCTCAGGTGAGAAATCATTAACAAACTGAATTACAGGGACCCTGACACTTAAACACAGCTTTAGTGATTGTGAAAGATCCTCAAATTCACATATATGTTATATTAGTCATTTTTTATTTAGAAAGCAACATTTTGAGTTAGTTTTATTGATAGACTAGTTACAAAGCCCATATACACAGGCTGATCCGGAGCGGGGAGCTCCGGATGGCTCACAGCCTGTCTGTGCTCCCGGCTCCGGGGCAGTTTGTCACCCCGCTGCCTCCGCTGCTGCCCCGGAGCCGGGAGCACAGACAGCCTGTCAGCCTTCCTGAGCTCTCCTCGCTCTGGATCGGCCCGTTCTGCAAGTCCCCACTGCGCATGTTCGGTTATGCACACAGTGAGCGACGCATTCTAGGACTTTATGTTATAAGATTATGCTAATTAAGGTACTTCCTTTATTATTAACTCTAATTTACCTCCCCCACTCACTGGCACCTAACCTTTACAGTGCTAGGGAAGGTGGGCAGTGCAATTCTGAGCAGTGTCAGCATTATCTATCAATCTAAATAACTCAAAGACTAATTTTCTAAATAACAGAATGGCTAATACACATAACTGGGAACTCTCCGGATTTGCCCCGGAGACTCCGGTTCTGACAGAGCTTTACCGGGTCTCCGGGGCAGAGGCGGATTCCTCCAGATGTGGAGAGTTTCTATTGAGACTCTGCCACATCTGCTTTTTCTCCTGCTGTTCCTCCTTCCCCAGCCTTCTGTGTGACACCTTTAACCCTCTGAGTGCCAGAGTGGTAAGGAATGCATTGCTTTGCAATGCATTCCGTACCACTCTGGCACTCAAAGGTTTAAGTCCCCCCCATTTTTGTCCCCCTGTCATTTTTGTCACCCCCTGCTGAACAGAGGACTACCTCCAGGTAGCCCTCAACTGGAAGTTCCCAGGTATGCTAATACAGCTATAGGTGAATGGGAAAACTTTCATGGTATTTGTAGGCGATAGGGTCCCTTTAAGGGTGACTAAAATGTTTCCTCTTTCTTCCTATGAATGTCAATTCTTGTCTGTGATTGTTATCAGTATACTCTGATAGTTTATCCAACTTACTTCATCTTAATGTAAATACTCACACTATTTATCATTAAGAAGAATGTACGAATTCACCAGCACATCTCTGTTTTTTTTCGGCTTACCTAGTAGCTTAAAAATCATGCACTTGCATTTCAAGGTGTGTGCAACTGTGTATGATGAAATTAGTTCACTGTGACACACACATTCTTTCATCATTAACCCCTTAAGGACCATTGACGTGCCAGGACCGTCAAGGCGGTCCGGCACTTAAGGACCAGTGATGGTCCTGGCACGGCATGGAGTTCAGGGCTCCCGGCGTGGCTGCACGCTGAACCGGAACTTAAAAAAAAAAAAAAAAAGTCCCGTGGTCCTCAAGTGCCAGCCGCGCCGTTCCTTAAGGGGTTAACACTGTATAGTGTGCACAAGGAAGAGGATCTTTTTCTCTCGTTACCTCTGTACCTTGTTATATCACATGACTTTAACCCTTTGAGTGCCAGAGGAGTGTCCAAAGCATTGCTTTGTGTTTTATTGAATTATTGACACTGTGTCTGTCTTTTGCATGTGTGCTAAGCTATCTACACCAAAAAGTCTCCCATTCATACATCTTGAGACAAGGGCAATGTGGGAGTTTATAGAATGTATCCCACTGAATCAGATGGGTGTCCAGCGCATTGTTGAACAACCCTCTGGCATTCAGAAGGTTAAATGAGATGTAGAGGAGCAGAATGACTAAAGCATCTATACACTCCCACTTTGCCCTTGTCTCAAGAGGTGTGAATGGGAGACTTTTGGTGTAGATAGCTTAGTACATAGGTGAAAGACAGACACAGTGCCAGTGATTCAGTTCCAGTGTCTGTTTCAGGGTAGACTATTATTAGTACATCCCCCATTGACTCTTGAAGGTGACCTTTTACCACAGTTTTTCTTTCTCTTTGTTACTGACCCTTTCTTCTGTCATTGTCCAACCTCTGTTTGAGTAAGTGGATCTTAATTTGCTTAAAGGAAAAGTAAATCTCCAAAACCTGACCTAACTAAAATCCTCCTGACTACCGCTAACTTGCTCCAGAGCCTCATGGGTTAATACATACCCAATCACATGGCGATCAAGAGATGTCTAATGGAGAATAGGGAGAAGCAGGGCTGTACATCTGTCTCTGATTGTCAGCTGGCTGTGTGGACATTGAGAATCACACTTCAAACCCCCACAGAGCTGATGAACTTGCACCAAGATGAAATCTCACAGGAATTCAGCTCTGTACAAGCACACTAGCTTTTTGGGGATTTCAGCTCCCATAAAACCAGTTGCTGATCAGAGCCAAGAGTGAAGCCTGCTTCTCCCTGCTCTTCATTAGACAGTGTAACCCTGATGTTCCAGAGTAAGTTAATGGCTGTCAGGTGGACATGGCCAATATTTACTTAGTTTAGCTTTTGGAGGTGTGCTTACTTTTTACTGAAAAACGTACCTGTTTAGGGGTACTTCATACTGAGATCGGTTGCATTGATATACATTTTCACTTTGCAATCTGATAAAAATCTTTCACTCTAAAACTCTGAAGTATTTTCCACATGAGTTCTGAAGTCCGGTGTTTATTGTGAGGTTAGTGTATACTAAGTGCAGGCTAGAGATGAAGGAGTCTAGTTAACCCCTTAAGGGCCAGTTTTCCTGCTACCAAATAAGATGGTCTTCATGAGACCTTCTTGATTTGCCTACTAATACACAGTATAACCCTGTATGTTCCCCTTTGATATTCAGTGGATTCTAACATAATGAATCCCCTGCCCCTCTTCATATATCAGTCATAGGTTCAGAGAACTAACAAAACAGATGTTACATGTGACAGCTTCTCTGCTGTTTCTGTTTTTATGTGAATCAGCTGATCAGCTGTGCCCACAGCATACAATCCACAGATCAGCTGATTAATGTAAACACAAGATTCTACTACACTCTGTAAGGCACTCTGCAATGCACTGGAGAGCTCTCAAAGTTAAAAGCTCCATTCAAATCATTTACATTTTTATTTGTCCTTTGTGGTGGTTTGGCTTGTTCCAGAATTGCACATTTGTATTTATTGAATATGGCCTCTTTGGACCTTATGCTGGAAACTAAAGTGGTGTCATTCTGGAACATACCAACTTCTCCAGAGTGATAAATAAACATTACTACAAAATCCCCTTTGTTTTAAATGGTACTTTTAAAGGGACAGTAATGTCCCATAAAAAATGTTTAGCGTTTTGTAGAGATTAAAAAAAAATAAGCTAAATGCCACAAATCCTATCTCTCAAACCACGATGGTTTGAGAGATATCCTCTGTTAAAGTTCCCCTCTCCCTCCTCTTCTCCTGACATCAGCTATAAGCTGACAGCAGGAGTTCCTGGTCCGGGGACCAACAAATGGCTCTTCTGCAGAGCCGCAATAGCTCTATTTAAAAAGAAATACTTCTTTGGAATTATTATTATTATTATTATTATTATTCTTTATTTATATAGCGCCAACTAATTCCGCAGCGCTGTACAATTGGGGAATAGACATACAGAGGTATTAAATAGTAAATCAGATGTGGAGAACAGGAGGATCAGAGGGCCCTGCTCGTGAGAGCTTACAGTCTAGAGGAAGGTGGGTTGGATACAGAAGGTGTAAGTGCTATTGCGTTTAAGTGCCTCCTGCCACATGAACTGCCAGTCAGTGGGTGGGAGTGAGAAGTGCCATTGAGTGCAGTACTCCGTGCAAGGGGTGAATCTTGGTGATGATGTTTATGGAGGCAGTTGATAGGCCTCCCTGAAGAGGTGAGTCTTCAGGGAGCGTCTGAAGATTTGAAGGCTGGGGGAGAGTCTGATGGGGCGGGGGAGGGAATGGTCTACAAAGTGTGCCTGGTGTGCAAGCACACTTATTAGACCGTGCCGAAGTAATTTTTTTTTTTAAATCGCTCTATTGCGGCTCTGCTGAAGAGCCTCCTCATGTTGGCCAACACGGATCTCCTTCTGTCATCTTTACAGCTGACATCAGGAGAAGAGGAACTTTAGCGGAGGATATCTCTCAAACTGTAGCGGTTTGAGAGATAGGATTTGTGGCATTTAGCTTATTTTTTTAAATCTCTACAAAACTCTAAACATTTTTTATTGGACATTACTGTCCCTTTAAGCCCTTGGATGCTAGAAAGGTCTCAAGGGGTTAAAACCCCACTTAAATTCTGTATGATTCAGCTGGTTTGCCCCAGAATTGTACCTCTTCCACACACTGAATTCTGCCTTTAGGGCCGTATTCAGGAAGAGGAGCAATTCTGGGGCAAATTAACCGCATCTTAGTGTTTGGAGGTTTTTTATTAAATTGATTTAACCCTTTGAGTGCCAGAGGGGTATGCAACACATTGCTTTGCAATGCATTGCGTACCCCTCTGTCACTCAAAGGGTTAAATTGGTCTTTAAACCCCTTAAATGCTAAAGGGGTCTCCAGTGCATTGCAAAGTGTCTTTAGTAGCTTGAGATGTCCTAGTATTCAAGGGGTTAAAGGGATACTAATGTCTTACATGAATAAAAAATAATATTTGAGATAATCCAAAAAGAAATTGATTGTGTAAGTCCTATCTCTGAAACCTTTATTTTTTGAGAGATGTAACGTTTTAAAGTTCTCCTCTCACTGATTTCGGCTGTAAAGCTGACAGCAGGAGATGTGAGTTGGCCGACTCAAGGCGGCTCTTCATCAGAGCCAAAATATCGAAAACTAAAAAGAAATACTACATTGGAACAGTCTACAAAGTGTGCATGGTTTGCAAGCACACTTTGTAGACCATTCCAGTGAAGCATTTTTTTTTTAATCACGCTGTTGTGGCTCTGCTGAAGAGCCGTCTGCCGGTCCTCGGACCAATATCTCCTGCTGTCAGCTTATGGATGACGTCAGGGAAAGGGGAGGGAGGGGAGAACTTTAAAACGTTATATATCTCAAGCCATAAAGGGTTCAGAGATAGGACTTGCACCAATCAATTTCTTTTTAGTTTATCTACAATATTACTTTTTATTCATGCAAGCCATTACAAACCCTTTAAATCCCCATTTAATTAATAGAAATTTGGGCACTCCCCCCATGGCACAGTTGGTTTGCTCCAGATTTGCACCTGTTTAGCTTATTGAATATGTCCCTTAGTGAGAGATGGGGTCTTAGGCAGGACAACTGTATCTAGCTCAGGGACCAATCAGGTGTGCCTTGTATCCAGCACTGTAAGATAATGTTTGTCCAATTACAGGTCCCTGCTGCAGGAGCTGGTGCTGACAGGGGAAACTCAGGAAAGAGAGCGAGTCCTTCTGCACTTCTCCAAACGTTTCCACAGCTGTAACCCCCAGGACTTCACCTCCTCAGGTCTGACCTTGTCTGTGTGACCCCCCTCCCCCACCAATCTGTCCAGTGGACGTAGGACCTGTATCTTATATATAAAAATCATGAACGTTATTGCTTATGTATTTTATGCCTTCTTGTTTGCTTCATAAGTTAAAGAGCAGAAAACCTTTATTATAAAATCATACATTGCATGGCGTTTCCTGCTGAATCGCGCTATGGTTCTCCTGCTGCGGGGACATGCTTCATTCCAATATTATGACAGTTCATTTTGTATTTTCTATGTTAGTGACCAGACAGTTATACATGTGTACCACTGGCTACAGTTTTCTATAGAATGTGATAGTAACAGCTTCACCACTTTGTGACAATTTGACCTGTAATAACTGTTGAATTAAGCATATTCCGGTAGCAGGAGTAGTAGTAGAAAAACCCTACAATATATGCTTTCTTATAAATAGATTTTTTTTTTTTTTTTGGTCCTTTAACCCTTAGAGTGCCAGAGGGTGCACAACACCTCTGTCACTCTTTGGGTTAATACAGAGGAAGTGCCTTCCTATTCACGCTGGGTACCACAGACTGACATTGTGAAAAGACACAAATTGGATGGAGTGAACAGCAACCGACCTATTTGTGCCTCTGTTCACTAGTATTTATATATTTGTATTCCTATAAAGCCACACTGCAGAAAGATTAGTGAAAATGGAAGCAACTACCGAGAACTGGATATGCAACAAAAAACAACCCTGCTGCACGAAGTTTATAGTCCAAAGGACATATGCACAAAGCCAAAAATGGAGCAATTCTGGGATAAACTAACAGCCAGAACGAAATAAATAAACCAGTACCTGTAACCCTTTGAGTGCTAGAGAGGTATCCAAGGCATTGTGTTGCAATGCTTTGGATACCTGTATGGTGCTCAAAGGGTTAATTTTAATGGGGCTTTTAACCCTTGAATGCTAAAGTGGCCTCTAACGCATTTCTACACAATGTGTCAGAGCCCTGTCTATCCTTGGGGTTGAAAGCTGCACGTGAATCAATGGGAACGTTTTAGAACACGTTATTTCTTCCTTATGGTACAGTGGATATTCCCTAGAATTTCTCCACTTTGTTTGTGCTTATGTCACCATTTAGCTTATAGGAGATCTGCAGCAACTTAAAGGGACACCTGAAAATGAATTGAGGCTATAGAATTTTAAAGATCATTTACTTCCAGCTATCATCTCTAAAATATAGTTACTTTATTTTATATCCATAAAATGGAATACTAAACTTGCATTTTAACGATTTGAGTGCCAGACAGGTATACTTCTCTGGCACTCAAAAGGTTAATGTCTTGAACATTGTCTTATTTTGACACAATTTAGGTAATTGTGCAGATTTGATACTGTTAATGTATTGAGATTGAGATTAGCAGCCACTGTTCGCCTATTCAGAACGATTGTTACCTTGTCTCAGTCAAGTTACAGGCAATACAGAAGAGAGCCCCCATCACAATCTCTATTGTATTGGGAGCCCTCAGAGCAAATGTAAGACTAGATTTTTAGGCCTCAGAAAACAAATAGAGATTTTTTTTACAAGGGCTAGTATGGAGTATAAGGTATTTAACCCTTTGAGTGCCAGAGGGATGTGCAACGCATTGCAAAGCAATTCATTGTGTACCCCTCTGGCACTCAAAGGGTTAAGAGTGTATAATCTGAGATATTTTCTTGGTGTTAGTGATCCTTTAATGTTATAGATGGCCGTGCCAAGAATGTTGTGAAGAGTTCTGTTTTTCTACATTTCAAGTCTTCTTTTGCTGGCATGTGTCCTGTTACACTGCCACCCACTGGCAGAGCTCAGAACCACATATGAAAGCACTAGTAGGGGAATGCAAGAAAATGGAGCATTCGCTATTTTATAAAAGCCATTAACATATGTGCTAGTTGCGATTACTCACGTTTTGATGCAATAAACCTATTAACGCCTTGATACTGAATAGCACATGCTCCTAAATTAACAGCAAAGTTAGCGAATGCTCCTAAATTAATGGCAAACTTAGCCAGATGTATGAAATTGTGTGCTAATTGCTTTGCTGAATTAAGCGCAATTGCTAATCCTCTCACAAGATGGTGGACACTGTAGCCACACCCACTTTTTGAAAGGCAGTCGCTAAAAAAAATGAGAAAACGTTTGCTAATTGAGAAAAAAACATGTTCAATTCAGTAACATTTTAGCGCTAATCATTTTGCCATCAAAAGTACACTGCAGATAGGGATTGCACACGTTTCTTGTATTGCTCTCTAGGTTACCAGTAAATATCTTGTGTTTGTTGGCAGATGCTGTACATACGCTGACCTGCGCCATCATGCTTCTGAACTCCGATCTCCATGGACAGGTAAAACTCTTCATGGGAAGGGCAACAATTAGCTCCCCAGCAGTTATAGGACTGAAAATCTCATCACCAACTGTTGTGAATCTGAGGGTGATGGGAAATAAAGTCCAATCGTAGGTAGAAATCAAATGTATTTCTATTCAAAATACAAAAGTGGAGAATTTCTTGAGCAAACCAACTGCAAAATAGGGGACAAAGAAACATTTTCATAGATTTAAAAGTTTAAACCCGCTTAAGTACTAAATAGTTCTCCAGTGCATTGCATATGTCAATGATAATTTGGGGAAGATGTATTTGTTCCTTATGGTGGCGTTGGTTTGGCCCAGAATTATTCCCACTTGTACCTTAATGCATATGTACCATTCATACACTGTAAGCAGCAGCAGTGCCAGCCTGTCCGTCACACAGACACACTGACGAATCCTCAGAGAGATACATGAATGGAACAGTGTGGGCTGCAGGAATTGCTGCATAGCTTGGAAAGGTTGTGGATTCATTGAGTAGCCTCCAAGCAGAAGTGGTATTGGTTAGTACAGTTTAGTAACTACATGTCATTAAGTTAGATATACATGTGTCTTTACTGTAAATGGAAAGAAAGCATCAGGTGAGATTTAGCAACATATAGAAAAATAGAGGTTTGGGTGAGACATCTGATTCTTATTTGGGGCCCTCTGTACAAAAGAAAGAAGAGCAACTCTGGGACAAGCCAGCTGCATGATAGGGGACAAATTAAAGCTACAAAAAAGAAGCTTAACAATTGGTTCCTGTCGCCTTTATCCCAAACACACGTTGCCTAGCCAGCGCTTTCTCATATGGATCCAACTCACGCCAACAAAAGAAAGAAAAGCAGCACCCATAACAACTACCATTCATTTCAGCTGGGCCTTTTAAACCCTTGAATGCACAAGAGGACTCCATTGCATTGTTTTGCAACATGCTGGACACCTCAATAGCATTCAAGGGATTAAAAGCCCCCTTTAACCCTTTGAGTGCCAGATAGGTATCCGACACATTGGATGCGTAGGATACCTCTCTGGCACTCAAGGGGTTAAGTCAGTGGACGTTATGGGAATTTTTAGTTCTCCTCTATGGTACAGTTGGATTTCTCCATAATTTCTGCTCTTTTGTGCTTGTTTCTTGCTGATAAATCCTGTTGTCTTATTTCATCCCCGCAGAACATTGGAAAGAGCATGAGTCTTCAGGAATTTATCAATAACCTGGATGGTATGAACGATGGAGCCAATTTCTCTAAGGATATTCTTAAGGTACTAGATCGGTGATCTTTTACTGTCATAGGCCTGGATTCCATTCCACTTGATAACTTTATCAAGGATTTTATCAACACGTTTTTTCAAAGACATCAGTGGGGATAAAACCAGTTGGTATCACTTGTCAACTGTAATGTACTCTAGGCCATAATGTGGATTGACTGGGCCACTGGTTACATGTAATGTCTTCAGGAAGAGTATGAAGGAGCTGTAATAAATATATTAAATAAATGTGTTAAATAGAGAGTATTTTGGAGATGATCTCAATTGGAAGGAAGAGCAAAGATAAGGGTATCTAAGGGAATGATGAGAGAGTGAGTTTGTTTTGTGTGTGTGCGTGCGTGTGCTTATTTTAGCCTTTATATGGGTTTAAAGGAGCAATAATACAAACGTATGTGTCATAAGATGTTTTCTGCTGAGTAAAGTAATAGCACTTCTCCTGCTGGAAGATTTTTCATTAAAAACATTATTATACCTCAAATTTATTTTTTATCTTCTTTTTTGTGTGTCTTGCTGTTCCTATGAAATATTATGGGGTGCCTTTGGACACCAGCTTAACCCTTTGAGTGCCAATCCATTTCACACCCTCCTGCATTCAAAGGGTTAAAGTAGAACTTTCACCTTAATTCAAGTTTTCTTATTTGAAAACTGCATATATGTCATGTTATCCAAAAGTCCAGAAGATGTATAGTTTAGAGACAGTCACAGTTTTTATTTCTGGGCAAAGTGAAGCTAAACACTTCTTGGTACTGCACAGAGCCTCATTAGCATATGACATGTCACTGAAAAGGCTTCATTAGTATATGAAAATGTCTCTGATACAGCACTGGTACCACCATTAGCATATGCAAGACGTGTGGATATCTCCTGAACTGTACATTTGCTGGCCTTTTGGTTAACATGACATAAATTCAAATAAAAAAAGAGGAATGTGCATAGGAGCAATAACTGTAGACTATTATGTCCTCTGTGTTGAACCCTGCCAGTTAACCCATTCAGTGCTGAAAGAGAGTGCTGATAAATACCAGGTTAAAACTTAACCTTTAATGATTCAAAAAAAATAAATTAAAGAACTAGTAATTGACGTTTAAAAATACTACAGCTGACAAAACAATATAGCCCAGCTGTGTATAATGTAGTATACCGGGTATTCCTCCAAAGAGAACTATGGTGAATGAACAAATACTCAGTAACACTCTTGCTAACTGTCCCTATACTTGGATAGAAAAGGACAGAAGTAAAGCAAAAGCACTTGGCGCTTGTATCTGAAACATACAAGCACTAGTATTACCTCCCGGATCAGTTTAAAAATTTCACCGGTAACCGTCCCTGCATTAGTCAGATAGAGGTGAAAGACAGAACACCCTTCAGTGTGGGTGTTGAAAGCGATGCAATTCCCTATTACCAGTTACTATTCTAGGAATGCTGTATGCTGAGTATGTCCATAGTCTCCTTGGGAAATTCAACCCTTGAAGTACCCTACGCGTTTCGCTGCTCCTGTGTGGCGGCTTCCTCAGGGGCTAAAATTTTTGCTAATTGGCAGGGTTCAACACAGTGGACATAATAAATCTCAATAAATGTATAGGTGGCGCAACTATGGACGATGGAGGAAAAATGCTGTCCCAGCTGCTCGAACCAAAAATCCTTGCTAGTGGATTACAAAAATATAAACTAATACGTGCAATTATGTTCAGCGCTCAGGACAAAACATTTAGATAGACAATAAAGTTAACACAAGAGCAACTATGACCTATACTTGTTCTTATTGTCTCAATACAAGAAATAATCCTTCATTAATAAAAACAAATCACCCTTATATTACACAGATCTATTTTATATATAAAAACTGCACATGATCATACTATACATCGTGCGTCCACGATATACATATGGGAAAATATAAACACTACAAATAAAAACACAATTGATCTCCCAATC
The DNA here is from genome assembly GCA_037306005.1 of Rhinophrynus dorsalis. Classification (NCBI taxonomy): domain Eukaryota; kingdom Metazoa; phylum Chordata; class Amphibia; order Anura; family Rhinophrynidae; genus Rhinophrynus; species Rhinophrynus dorsalis. Next base: position 481,129,403 of record CM074721.1, on the reverse strand, counting down.
AGCTATAACTAATAAACAAATGAAGGGATCCCTCTCTTGCCAAAACTCCGAGATACAAAATCACCGAGGTATGGTATAAAGATCCCACCATATACTCTATCTTGTATATTACCAAAAGGTGAATATATATCACCCTAGATTCTTTACAAGAATCTTTACAAAAATATACAAAGATTATATTGACACAGAGACCGCGTCCCACCGTCCTTCTCAACCCAGGTTCAAATGGCGGCGGAACACAGGCGTCTATATCAAACAAAAATAAAATAAAATACCTTAAAAACAATATATGCAAAATATATAATCATCACCTATCTAAGCCGGCATATGTATAACAAAAAAAGGAAGAATTACAGTTAACTTAGATATATCTTCCGGTAGGGTGGTGAATCCGTTATAATCCGAAGTCAATGTCCAAATCACATGACATGCTCTTAAGGACACTCAAGAAACAATACGAAAATCATCCAGAATGATGTTACCACTATGTAACCCTTTGTTTCTCTTTGTATGCAAGACACGTGTCCCAATAAATGTTTCAACTTGTTACCACCATGTAACAGTTACATCACTTCTCATTTTATATGTATCACATCACAAGAATTTCCAGAGAGCATAACTGCGATCTTTCACTGGCGTTTTCACAAGGGGAATCTTTATACTCCGATGTTATCAATCATAGATATCTCATATACATCGTGTATGAGTCTTACCAGTTATAATATATTATTCATACACCCTTCATGTGCCAAACTGATTTAGCGCATTTACATGCAAGACTTCCTTTTTGGCTTACTGCTAGGGAGATTTATGCGCTCTATATAATGATCTTACCAGTCACCTATGGTGTTATGTTCATACACTCTTCGTTTACCAGACTGATTCCATGCAGTAGTATTTGGTGTCTTCCACTCTCTTCCTCTGCAGTCAGCTAGGTAACGTAGCGATTAAACATGTACAACTGTGCTCATTCACCCTTCATCTGCCAGACTGATTATCCGCAGTTATATATACTGTCTTCCGCTCTTTCTCTTTGTGGTTCACACATAATCTCCCTGAGGAAGAAGTCAGAGGACTTTGAAACGCGTTGGAGCAAGTACGGAGGGTGGTTTGGATTACCGTTATTTATGTACGAATAGACGCATCACATATGTGGTTAAATTGAAAGTTGGCGGGAAAGATTAAGAAAGAGAACGCCGAAGAGAACAACAGACCAAAGCTGGATCAGGCGAGACAGCACTCAAGGAGTAGATGAAAAAGCGACTTTTATTTCATGCCGGTGTCTAATTCACCAAACGTTTTCGGTCCTTACAGGACCTTCATCAGGGATTATATATTTTGCATATATTGTTTTTAAGGTATTTTATTTTATTTTTGTTTGATATAGACGCCTGTGTTCCGCCGCCATTTGAACCCGGGTTGAGAAGGACGGTGGGACGCGGTCTCTGTGTCAATATAATCTTTGTATATTTTTGTAAAGATTCTTGTAAAGAATCCAGGGTGATATATATTCACCTTTTGGTAATATACAAGATAGAGTATATGGTGGGATCTTTATACCATACCTCGGTGATTTTGTATCTCGGAGTTTTGGCAAGAGAGGGATCCCTTCATTTGTTTATTAGTTATAGCTGATTGGGAGATCAATTGTGTTTTTATTTGTAGTGTTTATATTTTCCCATATGTATATCGTGGACGCACGATGTATAGTATGATCATGTGCAGTTTTTATATATAAAATAGATCTGTGTAATATAAGGGTGATTTGTTTTTATTAATGAAGGATTATTTCTTGTATTGAGACAATAAGAACAAGTATAGGTCACAGTGGACATAATAGTCTACAGTGATTGCTCCTATGCACATTCCTCTTTTTTTTAATTTGAATATATATTGTTAACCTGCGGTGCAAATTAACTTAACAAGAAATAAGTTGTCAGTTTTTTAGCTCTATAACATGACATATAGGCAGTTTTTAATACAGATTTCAAATATGCAAACAACTTGAATTAAGTTGAGCGTTCCAGATTGAACTGCTATGACATTTGAATGAAACAAATCCCAGCAAAGGGGGAACATTGTTTTACTAATCAGGAAAAGCACTATACCATATAATAATATTTATGATATTTTTCCATTATAAAAGTTGCCTAAATCCTATTATATATAACCCCCACCCCTAACACTTCCTGACATAAGTGTGTGTGAATGTCATTAGCACAGGAGGATCTTACAGAATTACTCATTCACTGATTGGCCCATCTGTGTTAATGTTAGAAGGTCCTGAGTACCTGCACTGTTGGTGGCTTCTGAGGACTGGACATGGGAACCAGTATGCTAGATTCTCCTATGTGTTGACCAATTCCATGTATATAGTGACAGGGATATCTGTCCATGATCTTTCTTACAGGGGCTCTACAATTCTATCCGTAATGAAAAGCTGGAATGGGCCATGTAAGTAATGATGCCAAGTCACCATTCTCCTAAATATATCCTCTTCTACTGTAATCATCTTCACTCCCCATTACCTTCCTAGGTTTGTTCACTCCCTGCACATTCTCCTTGAGCTACCTATTCTGCTACTCACAGTGCCTCTTTCTCCTTGTGGTCTCTACAAAAATCACCATTGATTTAAATGGGCTTTAACACTTTGAATGCTAGAAAGGTCTCAAGATCATTGTGAAGTTGGAGACCTTGCTTGCTTTCAAAGGGTTAGAAGTTCCTTTTAAATCAACAAGAAGTTGGGGAGTTTATATTTATCCCCTTGGTGCAGTTGGTTTGGTCCATCATTATTAATTTGTAGGCTTTTTTAGGCTTTGTTCTACTTGTTTGTCTGTACTGTTTCTTACATGTGTCCTCTAACTGATGCTTTGTGTCCCTCTATGTGGAATTTACAGCAAACTTAAGCTTTTTCTCGTCTTGTCAGGAAAGAGGAAAAGCTGGCAAACTCCTTGATTTCCAAGCCCGAAAATCTTCTGTCAGTTCGTAAGAAGAGCAATCCCTTCCTAGATACGATAGTCCTTGATCCCCAGGCTCCAACATACAAAAGAGGAATGCTGCACCGTAAAGTCCATGCTGACGTAGATGGCAAGAAGAGTGAGTTACTGCCTCCACCGACACCATTTGGCCATTAAGGCCTGGATTCCATTGCATTTGATAACTGTATGAAGGGGCTGAGCTACAAATGTCTCCATAGACTTCAATGGAAATCTGTTAGAGGAAACCAGTGATGGCACTTATCCACTGCAGTGTAATCTGAGACTAAATTAGATACAGTATCTGATTAAATGTTTCCCTTATGAACAGCTCAGACTTGTAGAGTAACAGGTGTGTGAATGGGCCCCCCGAGAGGGTAACAAATGTGTGAGTGGAAACTGAGAGAGTAACAGGTGTGTGAATGGGAATTCAGGGAGAAAGTAACATTTGCGGACAGGCACTCAGAAAGGCAGAATTACAGATGTTTGAATGAGAACTCAGAGATAGCATTTCAGGTGTATGAATGGACATTCAGAGAGAAACATGTTTATGGATGGGCAGAGAGAGAGAGAGAGTAACGGATGTGTAAATGGCTACAGAGAATGAGATGTAAATGAGCACTGAGAATCACAAATGTGACTGAGAGCAGATAGCCATCAACAGGGGTGATATGGCATGGGCTGAACTTGATGGACGCATGTCTTTTTTTCAGCCTCATCAACTATGTTACTTTGAATGAGCACATGTAGAATCACAGATTTCAAAGAGAACAGAGGACTTCACAGGTGTGATTGAACACAGAAGTAGCTACTTACTTGAATCAGCACAGATAGAGCCACAGGCGTGAATGAGTAGGGTGAAAATCACGTGAGGATATACAGAGAGAGAGAGAGATAATGAGTTGTGTGAATGAGCAGAGAGAGAAGGAGCACCACAGATATGAAAGAACAGAGAATCACAGGTATGAAGAAACCTACAGAGAATCATATAGGTGAATGAAAGGATAAAATCATAGGTATGTATGATCACAGACATGTTACATATGTTAATGAACAGAGGAAGAGACACAGGTGTAACATAGTTGATGATGAAGGTGACAAAAACATGTGTCCATGACGTTCAGTCTTTAGTCATATCACCTCATTTGATCCAGAGGAAAGAAGAAAAACTCACTGAAAGCGGAACTACCACCTGAACACAACTTTAACTTAAATAAGTCCCCATCTGGCGACTAGCTGCTTAGTAGCGCTAGTCACCAGAATTATTACCTTATTCAATAGATTTATCCTTTCTTCCACGGCTGACAGGCAGGACGGAGCGTGGACATCTTGCCATAGTAACGTTCTCGCGTCTGCTCTGTCTCAGTCCCAGCCAGGTGTAGGAGGCGTTGCTAGGAGCCGTCCGGTTCCAAAAGGGATTGACAGCACAGGTGCTCGGATGTCATTATGGCAAGATGTCCACGTTCCGTGATGCTGTCAGCCCGGGAAGAAAGGCTAAATCTATTTGTCATGGTAATAATCCTGGCGACTAGCGCTAATAAGCAGCTAGTCGCCAGATGGGGAATTATTTAAGCTAAAGTTGTGTTCAGGTGGTAGTTCCACTTGAAGTCATTTCCAAATAAGCATCAAGTGGGTAAAAAAAAATCCTTCCTGACTCCAAAAGGAAGTTGGATATTTCCTTGGATCAGCATCCTATCTGCCTTAAATCCAACTAATAAAATTCTCAATATTGTTCTGAGCTAGAAAAGTATCCACATTTTTGAAAGCATCTACAGTTTCTGTAAACATGGCTTTCTAAAGAATTCCACAACCTTACTTTAAATGGATAGTAATACTTCATTTTTACTATCCCTCATGTTGTAGCCCTTAAAAACTGGAATTAAATGAGACCAGCGGCATCTCTCAAACCTTTATGGTTTGAGAGATATCCGCATTCAAAGTTCCCTTTCCTCTCTCCCCTGACGTCAGCATTATAGCTGACAGCAGGGGAATCCGTTCCGTGAGCAAGCGGTGGCTCTGCAGCAGTGCTGAGATTGCATTATAGAAACAGAAATCCTTCACTGAAATGGTCTTCTATGTGTGCTTGGTTTGCTCTTGGTTGCAAGCATACGTAGGAAACCATTTCAGTGAAGGATTTCTGTTTCTATAACTCAATCTCGCCACTGCTGCAGAGCCACCGCTGCTGGGACTTGATCCCCCTGCTGTCAGCTATAACACTGACGTCAGGGGAGAGAGAAGGAGAGGGAACTTTTAATGCGGATATCTCTCAAACCAAGGTTTGAGAGATGCCGCTGGTCTCATTTAATTCCACTTTTTAAGGGCTACAACATGAGGAATAGTAAAAATGAAATATTACTATCCCTTAAAAAAAAAACCCTGCCTTTTGTATTAGTCAAAAGCACATATCCTCTAGTCTAAATTGATGCCCTCTTGGGTTTTTTTCTCAGCTCTTTGGGTAAATAGTTCCCCAGAAATGTCTTTGTTTTGGTCCTGGATGTATTTGTGAATGGAAATCATATCACTGCTTAGATGTCTCTTCCAAACCCATTTATCGTTATTGTTGCACATATGTACTTTTTCCAGTTCAATGATTCTTTTAAGAACTGCTGCCCAGACCTTCATGCCATATTCTAGCTGAGGCCTTACTGAGGATTTATAGAGATAGAATTATATTCCCATCCCATGCAGCTATACCCTTTTTTATACATAATAGTACCCCACTGACTCATTCAGTAGCCGAGTGACACTGCACACTGCTGTGAAGTAAATGTAAAGAAGGAAAAGACAAGAAAGAAATAGGTATTTAAACTATTTATGTCTGAAGAAACAGATAATTCTTCCTCAAAACACAGTGAGTAAAAAAAAAGAGATTGCAAAAAGGCAATCAGAATTAGGAAGTGAAACTCAAATTGCAAGGGAGAGCAAGACGAATCCAAAAATAGTAAAAACTTAAGAGAGATTGCACTGGACCTTTCACAGATGATATGGGCCAATTGATTAGGGAGAATAGGAAAAAGGCTGATGTTCTAAATACATTCTTTTCATTGGAATATACCAGGGAAAGAGAAATAGTAGAATAGCTTCAGCAAATAACAAATAAAACTATACAATTGTCAGATATAGGTATTGGAGGTCAAAGGAAGGCTGACAAAGCACCTGGTCTTGATACATCCAAATTTCTTCAGGAAATCAGTGCAGTATTAGCAAAGCCACCCTTTTTAATCTTTAAAGGGGATGTATCACCCCTATACAAGTTAACCTGTATAGTTTCATAACATAGTGAATATGTGTAAACGTTTATTAAATTTTTTTTTCTCTGTCGTCCAATATAGATTACTGGTAATTTTGAGTAGGTGACCTCCCCTTTAAGTAGGCAGGAACAGTTATTGAAGAGAATGCTGGGTGGAGCTTACCTTCTCTCCTTACCTGCATCTAGCCACCCCTCTCCAGAAAGATTTGTTCCTTGATGAAGATACAGGAGAAGAGAACATTTCTGCTATAGTTTTAGCTTATTTTTTGTTTTCTGTTAGATATGGAATACCACCATTAGGTAGATTACCATTACTGACATTCTCTAGTGGATAGCTCAGTTTCCAGGCACTATGGTGGACATTCCCTTGGTTCCAGAGGCTCCTGTGGACCCCTCTGATATGTTCTAGGAACCCAAGAAACAGTCTACCGTTTTCCTCCTAACCCCATTCTTGACCGCCTGGTGTCTGACAAGTGGAAAGCTCCTGACAAGAAGCCTTCTGTTTCTAAGAAGTTTGCCAAGTTGTACCCCTTTTCTGAAGCGGTATTAGCTCAATGGGCTCATCCACCCAAGGTGGATGCTCCAGTCTCTAGTCTTTCTAAGTCCACTGCTTTGCCTGTTGGAGACGCATCTGTCCTCAAAGACTGGACTGACAGGAAGCTGGAGACATCCTTAAAAACCATCTTTGCTATGGCTGGTACTTCATTGCGCCCAGCGTTCGCTGCTGCTTGGATGAACAGGGCCATTGCAGTTTGGACTGAACAGCTGACTGTGGCTTCCCATCAGGGAGCTCTATCACAGTGCCCATGTTATTACTGGCGACATTTTGACAGTTCTTCTTCCTGATTCAGTTTTATTGGCTAACGTGGTGTTGCTCCGCCCAGTGATAACCCTTAAATACTGAGCACTGTCATTTCAGCTTTGCCTTTTCGTGGTGTTCCTGTTAATAAGCACTGACTCCAGTATTCATGTGTTTCCCGTGTATGACCCGGACTGCCTGACTACTCTGCCTGTATTGTTTCTGCCCTGTGTACCGAACCGGATTGGCTGATGTTCCTGCTCTGTGTACCGACTCGGATTGGCTGACATTCCTGCTCTGTGTACCGACCCGGCCTGGCTGACGTTCCTGCTCTGTGTACCGACCTGGCCTGGCTGACGTTCCTGCTCTGTGTACCGACCTGGCCTGGCTGATGTTCCTTCTCTGTGTACCGACTCGGATTGGCTGACGTTCCTGCTCTGTGTACCGACCCGGCCTGGCTGACGTTCCTGCTCTGTGTACCAACCCGGCCTGGCTGACGTTCCTGCTCTGTGTACCAACCCGGGCCTGCTTGCTGTTGTATCCGGTTAAGGGCCTGTCTCCAATCTTTCTGTCCACGGACAGATCCGTTGTTGCCTCCGTTGCTGCTCCGGCAGTCTTGTACTGTTACCCGACCAGTATTGTGCCTCGATATTCATCCGGTGCTTGTAGTACCCATTCGGTAGCACCACGGTACGCTTGACCTATACTGCCCTAGCTGAGGTTGGGTTATCTTGGGCTCCTCAGGCGTTATCTATTCTGGCAGTCAACTCTGTCAGGTCTGAGCGTTCGTTAACCCATTGTGGGTTGGTGCCTGGCACGTTGGGTACAGTTGTTACAGCTCCTGATTGGCGTTATTCCGTGCCTCCGTGGCAGTCCTCCTTTGGCAGCTCCGGTAGTCTACCATTTGTCCAGGGCCTCCGTTGCTTTCGTGGCCTTAGTCGCCATTGTGTCACTCCCTGCGTAGGGAGTGTACTAAGGGCCATTGCACAATTAGGGCCTATCTGTCCTCCTGGCCTAATAGTAACCACATTTGTCTTTCTAGTTTGGATTCACACAAACTGTGCCTGACCTGCCTCAGTATTATATTGTGTATTGTATATACTGGACCTGTGTGGGTACTTATACTATAACCTGACCTGTGTCAGTAGTATTCTGTCTTCATACCTACTGGACCCGTGTGGGTTATTCTGCTACTGTGATTCTTTAATAAAATTGCATTTTAACCTAAACCTAACGTGTCTGAGTGTCCATAAAACCATTATAAGCTCCTACTGCTGATATGTTGCAACTACTTGCTAACATTTCTGAGGCTCAGCATTATGTCTCTGCTTCTATCCGCGTGGTGGTTTCTACCATGTCTGTGGTAGCCAGATGGGCTCTTTGGCTCAAGATCTGGTCTGCAGACACTACTTCTAAGAAATCCTTGCTTTCATTGCCTTTTCAGGGTACTTAGCTGTTTGGGCTGGAGCTTAAGGACCTCGTTAGTGAGGACACAGGGGGTAAGAGTACCTTACTGCCTTTAGTACCTAGGAAGAAGCCTCCAGTCAGGTGGAATTGGCTTTTATGGCCCTTTCAGGCTGAGGCGTGCTCTGCGAACCAGGCAGTTCCCTAGGTTTCGCGCTCCTTCTCCAAGCCCAGACAACAGTGGAGGGCCAAGTAGTCCTCCACCAAGCCCAAGACTTCCAAACCTGCTTCGGCATAACTTGCCAAACCCAGGTCCCCACTCTCTTGCACCACTTCCTCAGTGTCTGGACAGACACCGTGGGGGATCTGTGGGTTTTGCAGTCTGTGTCAGAGGGGACAGGATCCCTTTTGTATCTCTTTCCCTGTCCAGATTTTTTCCTTCTCATATTCCTCAGGGAGTGCAGAAATGCTGTCTGTTCAACAGTGCCATCCAGACCCTTTTTGGACAAGGAAGTTCTGGAATCAGTCCCAGTGCCGGAAATGAGTTTGGGTTTTTATTCCAACCTGTTTGTGGTCTCCAAAAAAGACGGTGGCTGTCGTACAATATTGGACCTCAAGGACCTCAATTCCTTTGTGGTCAAGACTCATTACCTCCAAGAGTCCCTCCGGACTGTGCTTGCGGCCATGTATCCTGGAGAATTCCTCGCTTCTCTGGACCTTCAAGATGCGTACCTGCACATTGCCATCCATCCATAGAGCCAGCAGTACCTCCAGTTTGCTTGCGACCGAGGGCATTTTCAGTTTTCTGCTCTTCCCTTTGGTCTGACTACAGCTCCCCAGGTCTCCAATTGCATCCTGGCTGCATTAGTGGCTGTCCTCCATTGGGACGGCATCAGAGTCACTCCTTACATGGACGACTTGCTTCTGAAGGCTCCCTCTCCGGAACTCCTTCATCAGCAGGTTAAGGACTGCATTCATGCACTGACCCATCACGGATGGATCCTCAACATGGACAAGTTGGATCTTGTACTATCTCAGAGACTAGTCTTCCGGGATCTCCTCTTCGACACCAAGCAGGGTATGGTGTTTCTCATGGAGGAGGTGGCTCACCAGATCGTCCACAAAGTGTCTGCAGTTTGGCTCAGGATCTAGTCCCAGCCAAGAAGCTGACTTCCCTAGTGGGGAAGTTCATTTTCCATTTGCCATGGCTTACACCAGGGAACTTCAGAGGTTCGTGATCCATGTGTGCAGGGGTCAGAAGGATCTGTTGAAGATGTCAGTGTCTCTCCCTCTTCACGTGGATCTGAGCATGTCATGGTGGCGCAACCTCTCCAGCCTGCTGAAGGGCTGTCCCTTCATGATTTCCTTCTGGACTACCATGACAATGGATGCCAGCCTGTCCGGCTGGGGAGCGGTACTAGGTCACAGCAATGGCCAGGGTCGGTGGTATTTGGAGGAATCTCTCCTTCCCATCAATGTGTTAGAGCTTTGGGCGATATTTCATGCTCTTCGCCACTGGATGCATCATCTGGAGGGGTGCCCAGTAAGAGTTGAATCCGACAACGCCACGGCTGTGGCTTACATCAACAAGCAAGGAGGTACAAGAAGTCACACTGCTTGGTTGGTGTTCAAAGCTATTTTAGCCTGGGCAGAGAAACATGTTCCTGCCATATCCTCAATTCATATTCCCTGAATCAAGAAGTATTCAACCTCATTGTCCAGAAGCGGGGACTTCTTTGAATCTATCTGATGGCAACAAGGCACAATCGGAAGGTCTGTTGTTCTGCTCTCGCTGGAGGGACCCTCTAGCTCTGTCAGTGGATGCCATGTCGATCCCATGGCACTTCCCTCTGGCGTACATCTTTCCTCCCATTCCCATGCTTCACAGGGTGTTACAGAAACTACGTCTGGAGGGCTCTCCAGTTGTTCTGATTGCTCCGTACTGGCCTTGTCAGGTTTGATTTCTGGAGCTCCTGGATCTCTCCATGGCAGAGCCCTTTTAGCTTCCCCGCCATCCGGACCTTTTTCTACAGGGGTATCTGTGGAAGGAGGATGTGGACCGTCTGGGTTTGACGGCATGGAAACTGAATCCATAAATACTGAAGAAGAAGGGTTTCTCTTCTGGTGTGGTGGCCACTATGCTTAGTGCCCGTAATCCTGTTTCCTCTAAAACCTGCCATAGAGTCTGGTCTACTTCCCTCTCTTGGTGCTCTGATAGGGATATTTCCTAGGAATTTGATCTTCCAACAGTTCTGTCCTTCCTGCAGGAAGGAGTGGACAAGGGCCTCAGTCTGAGTTCCCTTAAGGTTCAGACTTCGGCACTCTCTGTCTTCTTTCAGAGATGTATTGCTATCCTTCCTGATGTAAAAGTTTTCTTTCAGGGCTTTGCTCGTTCTGCTTTTAAGAGCCCTACTCCTCAGTGGGATCTTAACTTGGTTTTGGGTGTCCTTCAGCGCCCTCCCTTTGAGTCCTTGGCTACTATTCCTCTGCTCTTGCTGACTTGGAAAATGGCTTTTCTCCTGGCGATCGTGTCTGTTCGCCGTGTTGCTGAGTTGCATGCCCTGTCTTGTAAACCACCCTTTTTGGTGTGTCACAAAGACAAGGTGGTTCTTCGCACCTCTCAGGAGTTTCTCCCAAAGGTGGTCTCTGACTTCCACATTAATCAGGAACTCGTGGTGCCCTCTTTCTGTCCTGATCCTACATCTGACAAGGAAAGGGATCTTCACTTTCTGGATGTGGTGAAATGTCTCAAATTCTATGTACACCGCACAGAGTCTATTCGCCAGTCTGATGCCCTGTTCGTCATTTCTGAGGGTCCCAGGGCAGGGAGACAGACATCCAAGGTGACCATAGCATCTTCGATTAAGTCTGATATTCGTAAGGCTTACAAACTGTGGAAGAAGCCTGTTCCATTTAAGGTTTCGGCTCATTCCACTTGATCCATTGAGGCATCTTGGGCTTACAAGAATCAAACCTCAGCTGATCAGTTGTGCAAGGCTGGCACTTAGTCGTCTGTGCACACCTTTTCTAAGCACTACCACGTTGATGTGCTCTCGTCGGCTGATGCCAGTTTGGGACGGAAGATCCTTGAGGCGGTTTTGCCTGTCTAGGTTCTCCTTTCTTCTCTTCAGTGTTCCTTCACTTTTGAGCTGTGCTACGTTCCTGGTGTGGTTATGCACCAGTTTTGTGTCCATTGACACTTCATAATTATTGTTGGGCTGTATATGATCTGATGGTTCATATAGGCTCTGGTGACTTTGGAGGCCAAGTGCCTGGTCCTTGCCTTACTTCCCACCTCTGGGAAACTCAATGGTTGGACATCCCAAAGTTACCAGTAACCAGTATTGGATGACAGAGAAAAGAGGATTTTAGTCTTACCTGTTAAATCCTTTTCTCTTAGTCCATATAGGTTACTGGTCTCCCACCCTGTCAAGGGACCATTCTTGGCTCTCCTGTGACCAAACGTGGGAGTCCTTTCGGGTTCATGTTCACAGAAGTCTTCTTTTCCCTTCTTACTACCTAGTCACTAGTTAGTGTCACAAACCTTTATGGAGAGGGGTGGCTAGATGCAGCTAAGGAGAGGAGGTAGACTCCACCCAGCATTCTCTTCAAGAATTGTTCCTGCCTACTTAAAGGGGTGGTCGCCAACCCAAAGTTACCGGTAACCTATATGGACTAAGAGAAAAGGATTTAACAGGTAAGACTAAAATCCTCTTTTTTAAAGCTCTAGTTCATCAAAACTCCCCTCCCTCTATCCAGCCTCCTCTGATGACGGAGGCTCTCTGCCTGTAATTTGGAGCTCTCTCATTGGCAGAGATCGATATCTAGTCAATGAAAGCGCTCCAGCTTACAGGCAGCAAGCCTCCGGCATCGGAGGAGGCTGGATAGAGCGAGAGTGACAGAGGCAGAGTGATGTACTACTGTTACAGAGCAGGTAACCACATGCAGACGTAGGTGCAGGGCAGCATTTATTACGTTTACACATATTCACTATATAATGAAACTATACAGGCTAACTTGTATAGGGGTGATACATGCCCTTTAAATACTCTCTCTCCACAGGCTCAGTGCCATGAGATACAGCCAATGTACGTTATTTATTTAAAGGGGAACATTCACCTCTAAAAAACTTTTTAACACAGGTTTAGTTATTATACTAGTATTAGCAAACTTTTTTTTTTTTAATTTACGTACTTTTTAAGATATTTATTCTTTAAGCTGTGCACTTCTGCATTATGCGGCATGCTGAATCTTTGGCACAGCTCTTCATGACTTCCCAGTGGTACGTAATTCTCCTCCCACCTCCTTCCCAGCTGCCCTAGGGAGCACGTTCACACTTCCCTTCGGTGTGGTGTGAATTGCCTCTATCGTTACAGCAAGCTCCAGTTAGCATTATAATAATATTATACTTATATTATTAAGAAGGGAACTAAAGCAGAACCTAGGAATTATGGAGATGTGATTTTGACCTCAGTAGTGTAAAAACTGAAGGGATTATAAGGGATTATATTAAGGATTACACTGTAAAGAATAAAATTATTAGCAGGGATCAACATGGTTTTATAAGGAACAGATCTTTTGATCTTCTATGAAGAAGTAAGTAGCAACCTAGATAATGGTCAAACAGTTGTCTTTGTAAAATCTAGATATACATTTGATGCAGTGCAACACAGGGGGCTGTTGTATAAAATAAGGAAATTAGGGCTAGGAACCTTTGCAACTGGATAGAAAACTGGTTGAAGGGTAGGGAACAGTGTGTATTGTAAATGGACAAGTCTCCAATACAGATAAGGTTGAGAGTGGAGTACCCCAGGGTTCACTACTTGGTCTGCTGGTTTTTAACATGTTTATAAATGACATGGAAATAGATACAGAAAGCAATATTTCAATATTTGCAGATGACACTAAATTATGCAGGGTAGTAAATTCAGGATGTTTGTTTTTTACAGAGGGATTTACATAAAATGGCTGTTTGGGCATTTGGGACAACTAAATCATAATGCTACTTATGAACTTAATTGAATTGTTCCATGAGACTCATTGACAGAGAAAGATCTGGTAGTCCTTGTAAATTGTAAACTTGGAAACAATGACCAGTGTCAAACAGCAGTAACAAAATACTATAAAAAGGGATGAGCACAGAGAGAGAGAACTAGAGAGAGAGAATTACAGGTGTGAGTGAGAACAGAGAGAGAGGCAAAGGAGATATGTACACAGAATGAGTCACAGTGCAATTGAGCTAGAGAGTCACAAGTATAAATGAGCACAGAGAGACAGCAACAGAGGCACAGGTGTGAATGAGCACAGAGGAGAGAGACAAAGACTTGAATGACCAAAGAAAGAGAAAGACACATGAATGAATGATCACATAGAGAGAAGTACAAGAGTGAATGAGCACCCAGAGTGGCACAAGTATGAATGTGCACAGAGAGAGAAACACAAGAGTAAAAGAGCACACAGAGAGAAACTCAGGAGTGAATGAGCACAGTGAGACAGACACAGGAGTGAATGAGCACAGTGAGAGAGACACATGAGTGAATGAGCACATAGAGAGAAGCACTAGAGTGAATGGGCACAGTAAGAGAGACACATGAGTGAATGAGCACATAGAGAGAAGCACTAGAGTGAATGGGCACAGTAAGAGAGACACATGAGTGAATGAGCACATAGAGAGAAGCACTAGAGTGAATGGGCACAGTAAGAGAGACACAGGAGTGAATGAGCACAGTAAGAGAGACACATGAGTGAATGAGCACATAGAGAGAAGCACTAGAGTGAATGGGCACAGTAAGAGAGACACAGATGTGAAGTGGAGAGTAACAGAGCAGCAGAGAAAAACATAAAGTTCATTTTGCAGGATGATGTTACTCTCATAGCTCTCATCTGTATTTTTTGTCAGTTCCTTAGTTTTCTCTTCACTTCTGCAGCTCCCTGGGGGAAGCGAGGATGGAAATCTTTCTACACAGTGTTAAAGGGCATCCTGATGTTCTTTCTCAAGGTACAAAATCTCTTTCAAATACAAATCTTCGGTTAGTCCCCTAAAGACCTGTGATGAGTCATTAGCCGCTATTCTTCTCTATACCTGTATCTAGTGATGAAACATGTCTCTTCTACACACATGAATCTAATACTAAACATATCTCTACCCAGACGCAGTGTGAATAAACGCTCCACTAATACAGGCAGAGATTTACTAAATGTTCCACTAAAATATAACTACTGAGTCACTGACCCAGCCTCTAGTGTAGACAACAGCATTTGGATTTATTACTTACATGCTGCAGTCTTAAAGGGATAGTAATGTTTCATAAAAACTGCAGCTCGAATTAATCTTCATAGTATTTGGGCCATGGAGAGTGTTATTTCAGTTCTGTCAAAGCTGTAGTTCAGTAATAATTGAATGATAAAGTATCCCCCTCCTGCCCCTTTTAGTAATGTAACACTGCTCACCTCAGAACAATAGCACTGTCCGGATGGATCGCAGAGAGGGACAATCTTCATTTAGCATAAGGGAAAAACCTAAAAAAACCCTGTCAAGGGGGCAGGGTTTCCATTGTTCTCACAATAAGAAGATTGTCCCTTGCTGTGAGCTGTCTGGTCTTAGGACCAGATTCCACATCTGAGGGGAGGTGGCTTACTCTAGGTAAAAGGGGAAGGAGGGGAAACTTTATCATTCAATTACTCTTGAACTACAACTCTGACAGTATTGAAATAACGCTTTCCATGGTCCAAATACTATGAACATTAATTGAAGCTGCTTTTATTTTGAAACATTACTATCCTTTTAAGTCCTTCCTGAACCAACAGTTTTGCCCCTCTCTATCTCTATACATTAACCTATTGCTGATACAGTTCTCTTACCTGTGCAGGATGAGTACAGGTCTGACTGCCAGTCCCCAGAAGAAGTAATCAGTGTGCACCATGCCTTGGCTGAGAGAGCCAGTGAATACACCAAGAGACCCTATGTGTTCCGCCTGCAGACAGCTGACTGGCGCGTCTTCCTTTTTCAAGCACAGTGAGTAACATTTACGTGTCCATGAGATATACTGGGTGTGTATATAGTGAGAATGAATAGGGTACAGGGTGTGTACTGCATTACACTAAACAGGGTGCAGGTCTATATATCGAATAGGTCATGATGCAGCATAAATAACTGTGTTATTAAAAAAAAATATATGAGTGTATGCAGTGTAAATGTAAAAAGGCAAGGTGCAGGTTGCATATAGAGTAAGATGTGCAGATCGGTGTTATAAGACAGGATGGGATATAAGGTTTCCTGAAATAAGAGATGGTTGGGTGCACGGTTATGTGGAATAAGAGGGGATGGAATGCAGGTTACATGGAACAGGAGGGGATATATGGAATAAAAGGGACTGGTGTGCAGGGTTATTTGAAATAAGAGGGGATAGGATGCGGGTTTATATGGAACAAGAGAAGGTGGGGTGCAGGGTTATATGGAATAAGAAGAGACGGGGTGCAGGGTTATATGGAATAAGAAGAGACGGGGTGCTGGGTTATATGCAAAAGGCAGGAATAGGGGCTGGATTATATTCAATAAGAGGGGATGGTGTTTAGTTTTATAATGAATAAGAGGAGGTGGTTTGCAGGGTTATATGGAATTAGCTGGATGGTGTGCAGAGATAAAGAAGTGAGTTGTATACACATTGGTCGGAATGCATCATGTATATAGTATAACACTGAATGGAGTTCACGGTGTGTAAGAAAGGAGTAATAAGTAATACAATAGGTTACTAGTCTCAATTTTTGTCTCAGGACAGCAGAAGAGATGAATTCCTGGATTGTGCGAATTAACCTGGTAGCTGCCATGTTTTCCTCTCCACCTTTCCCTGCTGCTATTGGGTCTCAGAAGAGATTTGTCCGGCCAATCCTTCCATCGACACAGAGCAAACTGAGCCTGGTAAGTCTGTGTGTAAGAGCCCGAGGACTAGGCAGGGCTACACACAATTAGGCTGATGTACTATGGAGAACTGGAGCAACTGTGGAGCAAACCAGCTACATCATAGGGGATAAATTAAAAATACCTAAATTGCTATTGATTCAGATGGGTCTGAATGGTACTTTTGACCAAATATAAGGAGGCTAACACTTATGTATCTGAGGCTCTTTTAGAGGCGGTCAGGTTGTCCGCTAAAGCCTCAGCTTTTTCTGTTGCTGTGCAACACACTTTCTTTGTCGTCCAATACAGGTTACTGGTAACTTTGGGTAGGCAATCCGCCCCTTTAAGTAGGCAGGAACAGTTCTAGAAGTGAATGCAGGGGGTGGAGCCTACCTTCCCTCCTTGGCTGCTGCTAGCCAATCAGCTCCAGTAAGATTTATTCCTTGGGAAGATACAGGCAAGAGAACAGTTTTGCTATAGTTTTTAGCTAATTTGTATTTTTCTGTTAGAAATGGAATACCACCATTAGGCAGATTACCATAAGTGACAATGCCCTTAGATGTGGCTAGCTCAGTATCCAGGTGCTTTTTGTGGACCTTAAGCCCTGGGGGGAAAATCTTTGGTTCAAGTTCTTTCCCCAGGAGTTGCCCACTGACGCTTCTTCTTAATACATGGTAGTCTGAAGACAGAAGATCTGCAGGAAAGGTGAGCAACATGTCCCACAGTGCCCCTCCGTGCAGGAGTTCCTATTGCACACTCCTGCACTCATTGGTTTTATCTGTATGTCTGTTGGGTGGTTTGGAGCAAGTTTCTGTGGTGACTTAACCCTTTAGCTGCTGGTTTAGCATCTTCTGGGGGGGTGTTGGCACTTTCCCTACTGGATTCAGTGTTTATTGGGTCTAGTGACATGTTTTAGTAATGTCTAGTGCACATTCACTTATTAGTTACAACTTTGCAAAATTTGTGTAAAGGCGCGCTTTTACCGCATAGAAGCCATTGTTCCATTCACTTCTTTGGGACTGTACAGTTTGGGACATATCTCTACAACCGCTCCTCGTAGTGACTTCAGAGAAGGCTCACTTTGTTTGTCTGCCCTTGCTCTATTATCCGGTCAGTGTTTTGTGTGTGTGTTGGGGGCCTCAGGGGGCTTTGGGCACTGCTGGGGTACTTTTCTGGGAAAACTACATTTTCCATGAGCACTTGTTTTGCACGCTCATTTCTGATTGGCTTCCGCCACGGCAGCCATTTTGTGCTTTTCCTGAACGAGTATCCTACGCAGGGCTTGGACTCTTCTTCTCTCCTCTGCAGATTAACCCTTCGCTTGCAAGATAAGTGCATTTTAGCTATTTCTGGGGTGAAATTTTAATCTTACACACTGTATTTGGGTGATTCCTTATACTTTAAACATTTTGACACTGTGAGAATGTCTAATCCGTTAGAGCCTGGGGCTAGGCCTAAGATTAAGGATGCTGGGGTCTCTGTGTCCCCTATTGCGCATTGCTCCTCATGTCATTCAGGGTTACCTAGTGAATTCTCTGGTCATTTATGCCCAGCATGTTCTGATGTCCCCGAGTCTCTCCCAGGGACTTCCAGCCGTGCATTAGAGCCAGTTTGGGTGCAAGAGTTCAAGGCTGCTACTAGAGACCTCCGGTCTACATTGCAACTCTTTCCATCACAGTTAAAGCGGGTTTTCCACTCCTGGTAGACCCCTACTTCCGTCAGATCTTCCCTGCCGAAACTTCAGGGAGTACTTGACGTATCAGATTCCTCTGAGGAGGAACTGTTGGTGGATTCGAATGTTGAGGAATGTTCTGCTGTGAGCTCCTCTCAGTTTTTTGGGGACCCCTTTGAGGCTGATCCTGATCCCTCGCCTGAGGGCTTGATCAGAGCCGTCTTAACTACCCTAAACATTCCCTTAGTTCAGGTGGTTTCTTCGGATCTCTCTGATGTATTTCAGGAGCCTATACTTGTTTTCCACCTAACCCCACTTTTGACCGCCTTGTTTCTGATGAGTGGAAGTCTCCGGACAGGAACCCTTCTGTTTCCTAGAAATTTGCCAAGCTTTAACCCTTCTCTGAGGTGGCGCTTGCTCAGTGGGTTCATCCCCCCAAAGTGGATGCTCCTGTGTCCAGGCTATCTAAATCTACTTCCTTGCCAGTTTCTGATGTGTCCGCGCTGAAAGACTGGACTGACAAGAAACTTCAGGTCTCCCTCAAGTCCATTTTTGCCACTGCTGGTTCTGCCACGCGTCCAGCGTTCGCTGCAGCATGTGCGAACCGGGCCATTGCTGTCTGGGCTGAACAGCTCATCCTGGCTGTCGGTCAAGGTGCTCCTACTTTGGATATGTTGTGGCTTTTTGACAACATTTCTGAGGCCCAGCACTATGTTTCTGCTGCCTTATTTGATGCCATCTGTTTGGTGGCAAGGGTTTCCACCATGTCTGTGGTTGCCAGACGATCTCTTTGGCTCAAGATCTGGTCTGCTGACACTGCTTCCAAGAAAGCTTCGCTCTCATTGCCTTTTTAAGGTACCTCTTTGTTTGAGCCAGATCTTAAGGATCTGATTAGTGAGACCACAAGGGGCAAGAGTACCCTCCAGGAAGAAGACACCTATCAAGCGTAATCTGCTTTTTTGTTCCTTCCAGACTGAGACATGTCCGGCGAACCAGGGGGTTCCCTCAGCTCTGCGTTCCACCTCCTAGCCCAAACAACAATGGAAGCTCAAGGTCTCCTCCAAGCCTAAGGCTTCCAAGCCTTCTTCAGCATGAATTGCCGAACCCAGGTCCCCACTCGGCTGTGGGTGGCCGCCTGCGTCACTACTATAGCGTCTGGGAGGATTCAGTGGCGGACCCGTGGGGTTTGCAGATCGTGGCAGAAGGGTACAGGATCCTTTTCGCCTCTCTTCCTCCTTTTCGGTTTTTCCCCTCTCATATGCCCCAGGGAGTAGAGAAACGCTCTTTGTTCAATGGCGCTATCCAGGCCATTCTGGACAAGGATGTTCTGGAACCTGTTCCAGTTCAGGACAGAGGTATGGGTTTTTACTCAAACCTCTTTGTGGTCTCCAAGAAGGACGGCGGCTGTCATCCCATTTTGGATTTGAAGGATCTCAATTCCTTTGTGATCAAGACTTAGTATCATCAAGAGTCCCTAAGTATGATGATTGCTGCTATGTCCCTGGGGGAGTACCTTGCCTCTCTGGATCTTCAGGACGCGTATCTACACATCGCCATTCATGCAGAGAGTCGGCTATCACAGATTTACCTGCGACCAAGGGCACTTTCAGTTTTCAGCTCTTCCCTTTGATCTGACTACAGCTCCTCAAGTCTTCAACTGTGTCCTGGAAGCCTTAGTATTTGTCCTCCATCGGGACAGCATCAGAGTTACTCCATACATGGGTGACCTGCTTCTGAAAGCCCCTTCTGTGGAACTTCTTCATCAGCAGGTTCAGGACTGCATTCATGCTCTCACCCATCACGGGTGGATCATCAACATGGACAGTCAGATCTTGTCCCATCCCAGTGTCTGGTCTTCCTGGGCCTTCTCTTCGAAAACTCAGCAGAGCATGGTCTTTCTCACACACAAGGTGGCTCACCAGATCACCCACAGGGTTTCTGCTGTTCTGGCTCATGATCCAGTTCCAGCCAAGAAGCTGTCGTCTCTAGTGGGGAAGTTCATTTCCACCATAGAAGTGGTCCCATTTGCCATGGCTCACACTAGGGAACTCCAGAGGTTTGTGATCCAGGTGTGCAGGGGTAAGCCGTACCTTCTGAAGATGCCAGTGTTCCTCCCTCTTTATATGGATCTGAGTTTGTCATGGTGGCTCAACCTCTCCAGTCTGCTGAAGGGCAAGTCCTTCCTGGTGTCCTACTGGACCACGGTGACGATGGATGCCAGCCTTTCCGGCTAGGGAGCGGTCCTGGGTTGCCTGAGTGCTCAAGGTCGGTGGTCTCCATCAACGTGTTGGAGCTTTGGGTGGTATTTCATGCCTTTCACCATTGGACACCCCAGCTGGAAGAATGCCCAGTCTGGGTCCAGTCCGACAACACCATGGCCGTGGCTTACATAAACAAGCAGGGCGGAACAAGAAGTCTCGTCGCTTGGTTAGAGGTCAAGGCTATTTTGTCCTGGGCAGAAGAATATGTTCCTGCCATATCCGCAGTGCACGTTCCTGGTGTAGACAACGTCATGGCAGACTTCCTTAATCGACACACGGTGGACAGCGGAGTTTGGTAACTGCACCCAGAGGTGTTCACCCTTATTGTTCAAGAAGTTGGGTCTTCTTTGCATCGACCTGATGGTGACAAGACACAACTGGAAGGTTTCAATGTTCTGCTCTCGCTGGAGGGATCCTCTAGCTCTAGCGGTGGATGCCATGACCATTCCTTGGTTATTTCCTCTGGCTTACATCTTTCCTTCCTTCCCCATGTTGCACAGGATGTTACGGAAATTGAGACTGGAGCGATGTCCACTCATTCTAATTGCTCTGTACTGGCCTCGACAGGCTTGGTTTCCAGAGCTTCTGGATCTGTCAGTGGAGGAGCCATTCCGGTTCCCTTGCCGTCCAGATCTTCTTCTACAGGGTTACCTGTGAAAGGAGGATGTTCATCATCTAGCTTTGACGGCTTGGAATTGAATCCTCAATACTGCAGAAGAAAGGTTTTTCTTCTGGTGTGGTAGCTACTATGCTTAGTGCCCGCAGACCTGTTTCTTCTAAGGCCTACCATCGTGTCTGGTCAACCTTTCTCTCTTGTTGTGCTGATAGGACTGGGTGGAATTAATTTAGTTTTTTAATACCTACTCAATTCAAGATACTTTTATCAAAGTATTACTATCACTTTAAGATTTGGTCTGTGGATCAGTCTTTCAAGAAGTCACTGGTTTTCTTGCCTTTTCAGAGCAAGTCCCTGTTTGGACCTGAATTAAAGCAGATCATTAGTGATGCTACTTGAGGAAAGAGCACCTTGTTTCCTCAGACACCCACCAAATGTCCGACTATGGCAAGGAAACTGAGGCACAAAGGCCACAAGGTTCACAGACCACACGCACTCCTCCGACAAGCCCAGACAGCAGTGGCAGCCCAAGAGAGCAGCTCCAAGGGCTAAGTCTGTCAATCAATCTTCTGCATGACTCATGGAATCCTGGTCCACTGGTGTCTGTAGGAGGGCATCCTCTCCTTTTTCGAGATGCCTGGGAGTCCTTGGTTTTGGACTGGAGTGATTTTTTTGTGGGTAATCTCAGGAGGGTACCACGTAGATTTCAGATCCCTTCCACTGTATCATATGTTTTATGTCAAAGGTACCAAAGGAGTCAGACAAAGCACAGCTGTTTTAGGAGGCAATGGAGTCACTGCTGGCAGAGAAGGTTCTGAATCCAGTACCTGCCCCAGAGTGGGGTTCAGGTTTTTATTCCAACCAGTTTGAAGTTCCAAAGAAGGACGGTGGTTGTCGTCCCATCCTGGACCTCAAATGTCTCAACAAATATATGATGACAAGAACTTCAAGGTGAAATCTTTGCATTTTGTCATCGCAACAATGAGCCCAGGGGAGTATCTGGCGTCTCTAGACCTTCAAGATACGTAACTACACATCTCTATCCACCCAAACAGCCAAAGCTATCTGCTTTTTGTTTTCGGCTTGGATCATTACCAGTTCACAGCTCTGCCATTTGATGTGGCTTCTGCTCACCAGAGTCACGGGTGCTTTAGCAGCCTTCATTCACACCCTGGGCATTTCCATAACACACTATCTGGGCGACCTTTTGCTCAAGGCTCCCTCAGAAGAGCTCTTGGCCCAACACGTCCAAGACTCTGCTCAACTGATGGTCCACCACGGGTGGATTCTGAATATGTTGAAGTCCTCTTCGATACCTTCCCAGGAGCTGGTCTTCCTAGGGATGGGGTTTGACACCTGCCTCGGAAAAGTCTTCCCACCAGAAGAGAAAATATGTGTGGTAATGCAGGAGGTGTCTCAATCATTGGAATGGTCCTCGATCACAATCAGGGAGCACATGAGAGTGTTGGGCAGGCTAGTGGCAACACTGGAGGTTGTGCCTTACTCTAAGGTGCACACGAGGGAACTTCAGAGGCATGTCATCCAGAGTTGGCCCGGGAATCTGGCACACCTGTGTTGTCAGATCTCCCTTTCTCTGGAGGCCAGCCAGGATATTCAGTGATGGTTGCACTGGTGCAGTCTGGAACAGGGGACTAACATAGGAACTGAAGAAGTGATATCACTGGAGAAGCCATCTCCACTTATCTGCAAGTACAACATCCCAAGGCAAAGAATTCCATAGCTTTACCTTCCTACTGTAAAAATTCCCTTCCTTTGTTTTAGTCGAAAGTGCCTTTACTCTAGTCTTAATGGATAACTTCTCATTCTTAGCTCAGCTCTTTGCGTAAATAATTAATTGGATAGTTATTTGTATTGACCTTGAATGTATTTGTAAATGCTAATCACCCCTTAGACGTCGCTTCCCAATTTGGCTAGTCTTTCTTTATAAATCAGATCCTCCAATCACTTTATCAGTTCTGTTGCATGTCTCTGCACTTTTTCCAGTTCAACAATGTATTTTTTAAGAATTGGTGTCCAAAATTGTACTCCACATTCCAGATGAGGCCAAACAAAGGATTTATATACAGGTAGACTAATATTAGCATCTCTTTCATCTACAGCTGTTTTTTATACAGGATAGTTCCCTATTTGCTCTTTCAGCAGCTAAGTGACTCTGCACACTGCTGTGAATTCTATCAGTACTCCTAAATCTTTCTCTAATGAGGATTCCCCAAGTTGTTTCCCATTTAGAATATAGTCAAGTTTTGCAAAGTACACTTAAAGTGGATGTGTCACCTATGCACAACATCCCATAAATAGTTAGGTGACACATCCAATAGCATAAAAAAATTATTTATTTTTTATTTCAAGCTTCCATTTCATTTAAATTTAACTTACAAAAGTCTGGGCTGCAGCCACTTCCGTATAGACTGCAGCCCAACGCTCTGCCTCTGCTCTCCTCCTTCCTCCGATGACGGAGGCTTCTGTCTGGAAGCTGGAGTAGTCTCATTGGCTAGAAATCAATCTCCACCAATGAGACCACTCCAGCTTACAGACAGAAACCTCCGTCATCGGAGGAAGGAGGAGAGCAGAGGCAGAGCGTCGGGCTGCAGTCTGTACGGAAGTGGCTGCAGCCTAGACTTTTGTTAAATTTAAACAAAACAGAAGCTTAAAATAAAAAAATAAATAATGTTTTTATGCTATTGGATGTGTCACCTAACTATTTATGGGATGTTGTCCATAGGTGACACATCCACGTTAACCCCTTAGGCAGCAGACAGCAATACAAAGTATTTCACTGCACACCACTCTGGCACTTAAAGGTTTAGATAATATCTCCATGCCTATGTTATTATGTATAGCCTATCATTCAGAAGACATAATAAGTGCAAGCCTATGTGTGTGTGTGACTGCATGAAGCTGGCCACATAGCTCAGTCCCAGGCTGCTGCTGATACATAGGATGGTCTATTGTGCCCTCTGCAGGAGGAGCAGCTGCAGTCCCACGAGACCTGGATGGACACGTTTACTGATGACCTGACTGAGCACCAGCGCAGCCTTCCAGATCAGAAAAGCAAGACACGGGACTGGGAGGATCATCAGCTGAGAGAGGAGTATCTGCGCTATGAAGTGAGTAGAGGGTAGATTTAAAGGCAGCCGTTAAGCTCAGAATACACCAATGGATGTTTTAACGTGTAGTTTGCCATACAAAGGGCCATGTAATGAACTGCTAACGGTAGTTCATCCAGTATGCCAGCCACAACACTAACGTGTGTTTTGGCCCATTAAAAAAAAAAAAAAAAATCTGCTCCATTTTGCCATTTAAAGCACTGCGTTAGCTGAAAAAATCCGAAAAGGGACTCACTTACCACACAAAACTTAAGACCCAGTTTGTTAGCCGTAAAGTCCCTCATCGGATCTTTTGCCAGCTAACGCAGCTGTTAACTGCCAAAAAAAACCAATGTCTACAGTGGATGTAATGATATGGTCCCCTAAGCCCAACATCAATACATCCAAAGTGTCTAAGACTTGTCCAAAGTTAGTAGGTTTAACCCTATGAGTGCCGGTGAGGTATAATTACCCCGCTGGCATTCATAGCTTTAACCCAACTAAGTAAAGCAACATCACATTAACACTTACCATTAATCCTGATGTCCAGTAGAGTCCACAGCGTGCTGGTCCTTCTGTCCTTCTCTTCTGTCTTCTGTCTTCTCTCTGTAAAATAAAAGAAATGAGTTAACACCAAGCATGAACAAAGACATTCCATAACCCTTTGAGTGGCAGAGGGGTACGCAATGCATTGCAAAGCAATGCGTTGTGTACCTCACTGGCACTCAAAGGGTTCAGTAGTAGTGCGCCATAAATATACCCAAATGATATGCCCCCATGTAATGCCCCAAAGAATAAACATGCCAATAAATAAAATGATCCACATAGACTTAAATAAATCCCACCCATTAATGCCCAGTATGATGACTTAGCTTATTAATCCATGTCTCCACCACTTGGAGCGGTCGTGAGGGTGGTGGCAGCAGCGACACAAATGTCCCACGACACTCCCCTTCAGCTGTGTATGGACCGATGCCAGTAAGACACTGAGGGCATTCCAAGTGAGTCTGCCTTTATATATGGGCAGGTTCACTTCCATTGCCCTCACACCCATTGGCTAGGATGTTCTTCACATCCCAGCCAATCCGATCTGAGCGGCTGTTGTTGAAAATGATTGGCTGTCATGTGAAGAACATCCCAGCCAATGGCTGTGAGGGCAATAGAAGTGAGCCTGCCACCGCCCTTGTGGCCGCTTCAAGCATTGGAGACATGGATTAATAAGCTAAGTCGTCATACTGGGCATTAATGGGTGACATTTAGTCAACGTCCTTTGGGGTTTTAGCTGGTAGGGCCTTTAAATACAGAGTTAGACATGTTAATTTAACAGGCGGTATTCACTTTGGCCCTACCGGCTATGTTAACTTCTACCTTTAAATCTAGCCCTAGGACTCCTGCCAGAACCAGATGTATGTGTGAAAGGTCAGAGTAGGAATAGTAGAGCAAAGTATAGTGACAGCAGTGTGTGAGATCAGGGCAGGAATATCAGAGCAAGATGTAGTGACAGCAGTGTGTGAGATCAGGGAAACAATAGTAGAGCAAGGTGGTGTGACAGCATTGTGTGAGATCAGGGCAGGAATATCAGAGCAAGGTATAGTGACAGCAGTGTGTGAGATCAGGGACAATAGTAGAGCAAGGGGAGGTGACAGCAGTGTGTGAGATCAGGGACAATAGTAGAGCAAGGGGAAGTGACAGCAGTGTGTGAGATCAGGGAAACAATAGTAGAGCAAGGGGAAGTGACAGCAGTGTGTGAGATCAGGGATATCAGAGCAAGATGTAGTGACAACAGTGTGTGAGATCAGGGCAGGAATATCAGAGCAAGATGTAGTGACAACAGTGTGTGAGATCAGGGCAGGAATATCAGAGCAAGGTGTAGTGACAGCAGTGTGTGAGATCAGGGCAGGAATATCAGAGCAAGGTGTAGTGACAGCAGTGTGTGAGATCAGGGCAGGAATATCAGAGCAAGGTGTAGTGACAGCAGTGTGTGAGGTCAGGGCAGGAATAGTCTAGGAAGATTGGGCAGAGACATAGCTTTGTGTGAGGTGAGTCCTATAGCAGAGGAGGGTGTGATTTTGTATTTAGGTGCAATGATGACTGTGGGGCTGGCATTCTAAGGAAAGGGGTGCAGTTCTGGGAAACACCATCTTCACCACAGTGAACACATAAAAATTCCAAATATTTCCCCTGAGTCAAATGGGGTTTTAACCCCTTTGATTGCTAAGGACAGAACTGTGTGTTAGAGCAAGGTTAATGTCAGCAGTGTGAGATGTCAGGGCAGGAATAGCAGAGGCAGGGGAGGTGACAGCAGTGTGAGATGTCAGGGCAGGAATAGCAGAGGCAGGGGAGGTGACAGTAGTGTGAGATGTCAGGGCAGGAATAGTAGAGGTAGGGAAAGTGCCTTAGCTGTTTGTGAGGCCAGGTCAGGATTGGAATAGTAGAGGTAGGGAAAGTGCCTTAGTTGTTTGTGAGGCCAGGTCAGGACTGGAAAAGCAGAGGCAGGGGAAGTGCCTTAGCTGTTTGTGAGTCCAGGTCAGGATTGGAATAGTAGAGGTAGGGAAAGTGCCTTAGCTGTTTGTGAATCCAGGTCAGGACTGGAAAAGAAGAGGCAGGGGAAGTGCCTTAGCTGTTTGTGAGGCCAGGTCAGGACTGGAAAAGCAGAGGCAGGGGAAGTGCCTTAGCTGTTTGTGAGTCCAGGTCAGGACTGGAAAAGCAGAGGCAGGGGAAGTGCCTTAGCTGTTTGTGAGGCCAGGACAGGATTGGAATAGCAGAGGCAGGGGAAGTGCCTTAGCTGTTTGTGAGGCCAGGTCAGGACTGGAATAGCAGAGGCAGGGGAAGTGCCTTAGCTGTTTGTGAGGCCAGGTCAGGATTGGAATAGCAGACCAAGGTACAGTGACAGTTCGGTGTATGTGAGGTTAGGGCATGAATAGCATGAATAATGGCCATGGGCACAGTTCTGTATGAGAGGAGTCCAATAGCAGATGAGGGTGTAATTTTGTATGGAGGTGCAGAGACGGCTGTGGTGGTGTAATTCTCTGCAAAACCATCTTCACCACAGGGAATATATAAAAAAAATCTGATTAATTGAAATGGAGCTTTTAGCCACTTGAATGCTAGGGATGGAGCTGTGTGTGTGAAGTCAATGTAGGAATAGCTGTGGAAGGGGCAGTAACAGATCCTTGTGAAATCAGGGCAGGAGTAGCAAAGGAAGGTGAAATGACAAAGACGTGTGAGATCTGAGCAGGAATAGCAGGGGAAAGTGCAGTGACACCTGTGTGTGAGGTCAGTGCAGGAATAGTAGAGGTACGGGTAGTGATAGCAGTGTGTGAGGGAGTGCAGAGATAATACAGGAAGTATAGTGACAGATCTGTGTTGAGGTCAGTTTAGGAGCAATAGTGAAAGGGGCAGTAAACAGTAAAGAAGGGGACAGTGACAGCACTGTTGAGAGGTCAGTGCACAGATAGCAGAGGAAGGTGCAATGGCAGCTGTAGCTGAAGTAAATCCAGGACTAATAATGGAAGGTGTAAAGAAAACTGTGTGAGGTCGATACATGGTACATGGAGGGCAAGTTGCTGTGTGTGAGGTCAGTGCAGGAATAGCAGAAGGAGGTGCAGTGGAGGGGCTGTGTGTGAGGTCAGTGCAGGAATAGCAGAGGAATGTGCAGTGACTGTGCTGTGTGTGAGGTCAGTGCAGGAGTAGCAGAGGAAGGTGCAGTGACTGTGCTGTGTCTGAGGTCAGTGCAGAAATTGCAGAAAAATGTGCAGTAACAGGGCCGTATGTGAGGTTCAGTGCAGGAATAGCAGAGGAAAGTTCTATAGCAGAACTGTGTGTGAGGTCAGTGCAGGAATAGCAGAGGAAAGTTTGGTAGCAAACCTGTGTGTCTGGTCAGTGCAGCAATAGTAGAGGAAGGTGAAGTGATAGGCATACTTGGGAACTCTCCGGATTTGCCCCGGAGACTCTGGTTTTGGCACTGCTTTACCGGGTCTCCAGGGCAGAGGCTGAGTCCTCCGGATGTGGGGAGTTTCTATTGAACCTCTACCCACTTCCACTTTTTCCCCCGGTGTTCCTCCTTCCCCCAGCCTTCTTTTAAGCCTTCCCCCGGCACTCAAGTTAAGCCCCGTCCCTTTTTGACGTGATACACTTGATTCTTCACACCTGGGCTGTGGGGAGGTCAATGCACGAATAGTAGAGGAAAGTGCAGTAAAAGGGCAGTGGGGAGGTTAGTGCAGGAATAGTAGAGGAAAGTGCAGTGATAGGGCTGTGGGTGAGGTCAGTGCAGGAATAGTAGAGGAAAGTGCAGTAACAGGGCAGTGGTTAGGTTAGTGCAGGAATAGTAGAGGAAAGTGCAGTGACAGGGCTGTGGGGAGGTCAGTGTAGGAATAGACGAGGAAAGTGCAGTAGCAGGGCTGTGGTGAGGTCAGTGTAGGAATAGAAAAGTGCAGTAACGGGTGTGAGTGACATCAGTGCAGAAATTGAGAGAAAGGTGCAGTGACAGCATATGTGAGGTCAGTGCAGGAATAGCAGATGAAAGTTTAGTAACAGCTGTGTGTGAGGTCAGTGAAGGAATAGTAGAGAAAGGTGCAGTGATAGGGCATTGGGAAGGTCAGTGCAGAAATTGTAGAGGAAAGTGCAGTAACAGGGCTGTGGGTGAGGTCAGTGCAGGAATTGTAGAGGAAAGTGCAGTAACAGGGCAGTGGGGAGGTCAGTGCAGGAATAGTAGAGGAAAGTGCAGTAACAGGGCTCTGGGTGAGGTCAGTGCAGGAATAGTAGAGGAAAGTGCAGTAACAGGGCTCTGGGTGAGGTCAGTACAGAAATAGTAGAGGAAAGTGCAGCAACAGGGCTGTGGGGAGGTCAGTGCAGGAATAGTAGAGGAAAGTGCAGTAACAGGGCTGTGGGTGAGGTCAGTGCAGGAATAGTAGAGGAAAGTGCAGTAACAGGGCAGTGGGGAGGTCAGTGCAGGAATAGTAGAGGAAGGTGCAGTGACTGTGCTGTGTCTGAGGTCAGTGCAGAAATTGCAGAAAAATGTGCAGTAACAGGGCCGTATGTGAGGTTCAGTGCAGGAATAGCAGAGGAAAGTTCTATAGCAGAACTGTGTGTGAGGTCAGTGCAGGAATAGCAGAGGAAAGTTTGGTAGCAAACCTGTGTGTGTGGTCAGTGCAGCAATAGTAGAGGAAGGTGAAGTGATAGGCATACTTGGGAACTCTCCGGATTTGCCATGGAGACTCCGGTTTTGGCACTACTTTACCGGGTCTCCAGGGCAGAGGCTGAGTCCTCCGGATGTGGGGAGTTTCTATTGAACCTCTACCCACTTCCACTTTTTCCCCCGGTGTTCCTCCTTCCCCCAGCCTTCTTTTAAGCCTTCCCCTGGCACTCAAGTTAAGCCCCGCCCCTTTTTGACGTGATACACGTGATTCTTCACACCTGGGCTGTGGGGAGGTCAATGCACGAATAGTAGAGGAAAGTGCAGTAAAAGGGCAGTGGGGAGGTTAGTGCAGGAATTGTAGAGGAAAGTGCAGTAAAAGGGCAGTGGGGAGGTCAGTGCAGGAATAGTAGAGGAAAGTGCAGTAACAGGGCTGTGGGGAGGTCAGTGCAGGAATAGTAGAGGAAAGTGCAGTAAAAGGGCAGTGGGGAGGTTAGTGCAGGAATTGTAGAGGAAAGTGCAGTAACAGGACAGTGGGGAGGTCAGTGCAGGAATAGTAGAGGAAAGTACAGTAACAGGGCTGTGGAGAGGTCAGTGCAGGAATAGTAGAGGAAAGTGCAGTAACAGGGCTGTGGGGAGGTCAGTGCAGGAATAGTAGAGGAAAATTCAGTAACAGGGCTGTGGGGAGGTCAGTGCAGGAATAGTAGAGGAAAGTGCAGTAACAGGGCTGTGGGGAGGTCAGTGCAGGAAGAGTAGAGGAAAATTCAGTAACGGCTGTGGGGAGGTCAGTGCAGGAATAGTAGAGGAAAGTGCAGTAACAGGGCTGTGGGGAGGTCAGTGCAGGAATAGTAGAGGAAAGTGCAGTAACAGGGCTGTGGGGAGGTCAGTGCAGGAATAGTAGAGGAAAATTCAGTAACGGCTGTGGGGAGGTCAGTGCAGGAATAGTAGAGGAAAGTGCAGTAAAAGGGCTGTGGGGAGGTCAGTGCAGGAATAGTAGAGGAAAGTGCAGTAACAGGGCTGTGGGGAGGTCAGTGCAGGAATAGTAGAGGAAAGTGCAGTAACAGGGCTGTGGAGAGGTCAGTGCAGGAATAGTAGAGGAAAATTCAGAAACAGCTATGTTTCAGTTCAGTTCAGGAATAGAAGAGGAAGGTGCAGTGACAGAGCTGTGAGTGAGGTTAGTACAGGAATAGTAGAGGAAGGGATAGCGACATAGTTTTGTGTGAGCCCAAGATTAGCAGAGAAACTTGCAGATTTGTACTGAGGTGTAGTAGCAGCAGCGAGGGAATTCAGTATGCATTTAACAGAGAAATCAGAAGTATTATGTAGAGGTCATGTGAAAGAGTTGTCTATGAATCATCTCAGCTGTTCATTGGCTGGGGATGATGGAAAATGTAGGAAAATGTAGTCCTGTACATCTGGAGGGCATTGGATTGTCCACCACTGATTTAAAGGGATAGTAATGTTTCATAATAAAAACAGCTCTAATTAATCATCATAGTATTTGGACTTTGGAGAGTGTTATTTCAGTTCTGTCAGAGTTGTAGTTCTAGAGTAATTCAATGACAAAGTGTCCCCCTCCCGCCCCTTTTACTGATGTAACACTGTTTAGCCAGAGCAGAAGGGAGGTGCCCAGGTAGATTGCAGAGAGGGACAATCTTCAATTAAGATAAGGGAAAAACCTGAAAAACTTGTCAAGGGGGGCAGGGCTTTCATTGTTCTCATAGGAAGAAGACTGTCCCCTGCTGTTATCTGTCTGGTCTATGGACTGCATTCCACATCTGAGAAGAGATTGCTTACACTAGGTAAAAGGGGCAGGAGGGGAAACTTTGCTTGTGAATATCTCTCAAACCATAAATGTTTGAGAGATAAGACTTATATCGTTCTTCATGTTTTTTTTAATGCCTATAAATTAAAGATAAAAGGAAGTATTACTATCCCTTTAGAGGCAAGTATCACCTGGTGCCTTGAACGAGGCCTTGAAACATTAGTGTATGCCACAGCACAACTACCAACCCTGCATATGTCAAGAGGAGGAAGGGGCCATGTTTGCCTTTCATTACATCACAGGAACATATGCACAAAGACAGGTGTAGAGAAATTCTGGGGCAAAACAACTGCACCATAAGGAGCATGTAAAAAAAAAAACCACCCCTCAAATGTTAGAGAGGTCACTAATTCATTTCGAACCAGGTGGTGGTGTTGCTGTTTGAGGCAGCGATAACTGTTCCCTTGTTTTACATAGCAGGAAAAGCATTATAATGTATATATTTAAGTGAAAAAAGGTTGTTTGTTTAATTATATTTCTTCTTGTCACCCCCTGACCCAGAAATCCAGGTACGAGACCTACGTGAAGCTGTTGGCTTTGCGCATGCAGGGAGGATGCGAAGATCTCAATATATGGGAGTCTCTGCTGAAGGAGCCTGATGGGGCCTGTGAGGAGAGCTATGGAATAAAGAGGTCCCACTCCAGCCCCTCTCTCAATCCAGAGGGGTCGACAACACTGATTAAGGTCAAACGTAACATTTCTGAACGTCGGACTTATCGCAGGATCATCCCCAAGCGCAATAAAAATCTTGTGTGATCAAGGTACTTCCTTCCAAATGTGACCCTGTCTCTTGGACTCTTAT
This sequence comes from Rhinophrynus dorsalis, assembly GCA_037306005.1. Lineage (NCBI taxonomy): Eukaryota > Metazoa > Chordata > Amphibia > Anura > Rhinophrynidae > Rhinophrynus > Rhinophrynus dorsalis. The sequence continues at coordinate 481,097,661 of CM074721.1, read as the reverse complement.
GGACTTCATTTTGCTGACGCCCTGAGGACTAGAGGAGCTCACAATGAATTACGAAAAGCAGTATATTGCAAACCTCTATGGTCCTTAAAGACTTAAGGGATGATGGCCCTATGGGTCAAAAGACCACTTTGTTCTTGTGAGGGGGAAGAAGATCATCGATGAAAGGAAGAGGTGCGATGGAACCCTTCCAGTGGCCAAAACACAATACGCTTTTATACAAAGGGAATCTATAAGATTCTACATATGTATAGAGACAGAAAGTGCAACAATTCTGGGATAAACCAACTGCACTTTAGGGAACAAAGACAAAGTCCCATTGATTTAAATGGGGATTTAACCCCTAGAATGCTAGAGAGGTCTCCACTCATTGCTTCTCAATGCATCGTAAACATCTCTAGCATTCAAGGGTTTAACCCCTTAACGACCCTTGACGGTCATAGTACGTCAAGGGTCGATCTGACTGAACGACCCATGACCTACTATGACCGTCATGGAGTTCCGGGCTTCCCCCACGGCTGCACGCCGTTTGGGGAGTCCGGAACCGGAAAACAAACAAAAAAAAAATGCTCTGCGGACGTTGAGTCGTGGCACAGCGCTGATACCCCGCTCGTTAAGGGGTTAAAGGGGATGTATCACCTTAAAATAACTTTTGACCATATGTTTTGTTACTAAAGTATTTTTAGGGAAGCTGTTTGGTTTTTTTTCTTTTTGTAATGTAACTACTTTTGAAGATATTCTATTTTTAATTCAGATATAGCTGTGCCGAAGAATCAAAGTACTGCATTATGCTGAGCGGCACAGCTCTATCTGCCTAATTCTCCTCCCACCTCCGTCCCAGCTGCCCCAGGAAGCGCGTTCATGCTTCCCTTCGGTGTGCTGTGAATGTCTTCTATCGTTATATCAAGCTCTGATATGCATTATACTGAGATTTCAGTCTCAGTATAATGCTAACCGGAGCTTGATACAATGATAGAAGCCATTCATAGCACACTGAAGGGAAGCATGAATGCGCTTCCTGGGGCAGCTGGGACGGAGGTGGGTGGAGAAGACAAGCTGTGCTGTGCACATTATGCAGAAGTGCACAGCACAGAACATTAAATATCTATAAAAACAGCTTCCCTAGTAATACTTTAATAACAAAACCTATGGGTAAAAATTTTTTATGGTGATCATCCACATCAATTTAAATTAATGGGGATCTGGGAAATTTGTATTAATCCCCTATAGCGATTTGATTTGCCTCAGAACAGCTGCACTTTTCTTTTGCGCTTAACACTTTGAGTGCAATGCATTGCATACCTTTCTGGCATTCAAAGAGTTAAGACCCATAGGGCCATATGTGTAAATACAAATGTATTCTGGGGCAAACGTCCAGCACCTTATGGAAAAACGTAAGCTTTCCCCAAATCCCCATTGATGTAAATGGGACTTTTAAACCCTTGAATGTTAGAGGGGTCAGCACATTCTGCTGCAGACCTTTCCCGCATTCAGGGTTTTAAAAGCCCCATGTAAATCAATGGAGATATTTATAGTGCAGTTGGTTTTCCCCAGGAAGCTGTAGAGGTGCAATTCTGGAGCAAATCAGCTGCACTACAAGAATATATGCACAAGGTATGAAAATCCTCATTGGTTGAAATGTTTTTTTAACCCCTTAAGAACTCATGCCATGCCAGGACCGTCATGCTGGTCCGGCACTAAAGGACCGGTGACAGTCCTGGCACATCATGGAATTCTGGGATGGCGGCGCGGCTGCACGCCACTCTGCCATCCCAGAACACTAGGCGAGAAAAAAAAATGCGTTGTTGCACTCAAAGGGTTAACAGCCACCCTGTACCAGATAAGGTGGTCATTAAGGGGTTAAGCCCTTGAATGCTAGAGGGGAAGTGTAATGGAGACCTTTTACTTTCAAGGGGTTAAAAGACCCAGTTTAAATCAATGGGTGATATTATTAGTTACATCAATGGGTAATATTATTATTATACATTTATACGTATGGCCTAAAGGGTGATGTACTGTAGAGGAACGGACCTAGGTCTATAATGAGGGACAATGGGCAGACTGCAGGGGCCTGATGGGCAGTACGCAGCCCTGCAGTTGTTGTTAGACTAAAAATCCCATCATCCTCAGGTGGCCAGTTGTAGTCCAGCAAAGGCTGCAGGGCTTCACATTGAAATGTTGCAGTGGTTTTAAAGGGAGAGTAATGCCTCGTAATTATAAGACTACTACTTACCTCACTAGGGCCAGAAAATCCTAATGGCCCCTCTGAATGTTGCCCAAATGCATTTTCTCAAGATATAACATCCGAATGTCACGTCCATGGAGGCGGACATGACAGTTGGTGGCAGTTTTTTCAAACTGAAGCAGGCAGAGTGCATGTGCCTAGCTGACGTTTTAACCCTTTGAGTGCCAGAGGGGTATCCAACGCATTTCAAAGCCAGTGCATGTGCCTACCTGACTTTTTAAACCTTTGAGTGCCAAATAAGTATCCAACACATTGCAAAGCAATGCATTAGCTACCCATATGACACTCAAAGGGTTAAGGGAAGGAGAGAGGGGGCAGCAGTGTATTGCACTCATTCCTGGTCCTTAAAGGGTTATTATTACCAGTTCCAGTTGGTGGAGTTTGTGTCATGTGGTCCTGCCAACAACTGTCATGTCTGCCTCCGTGGACTTGACATCCAGGACTAATCATGGAAAAAAATCAGAAGGGCTATTAGGATTTTCTGGCCATAGTTAGGTAAGTTTGGGTTATTAGTAGAAGTCGTTACTTCCCCTTTAAGTGCAGAGATGGAACTAAACTGTGATTGGCTCAAAAGTTTTTACTGTCATTGCTGGAATCACTTTAATCATTAGCTGTTTAACCCTTTGGATGTCAGATGGGTGTGAAGAAGAGTACTGTGTGATCACACACCCTGTGACACTCAAAGGATTAATTGTTTGAGTGCCAGAGGGGTGCATAGTGCATTGCTCTGCAATACTGTTGTGTTCACCTCTGGCACTCAGTGGGTTAAAGCAGATGATGTTCATTTTCTGAATATCCCAGTTTACATCCTTACATTCCAATAAATCTGCTGTACTAACAAGAACTGGGACAAGACTGGGGCACAGCAACTGAACCATAGAATTCATAGGCTTAAATGGTGAGTTTAAAAGTCTCATTTAAATCAATTGGAATTTTTCTTCTTTCCCCTATGGGGCAGTTAGTTTGTTCCAAAATTACTCCGGTTCTTAGTACATCTTTTTCAGACGTGTGGCAACACTCCCGGTCTTTACATATAGATGGCACCCTTGCCCTTTGTCAAGACTGATATGCTGTAGAGAAATAGTTCTCAATGTTTTGCTGTTTGTTTTTGAGGGGTTTTTTTTTGGCTATAGCTGAACCCTTTGGTTTCAGATTAACTCCTTATCAAGCCCTTTAAATAGGCTGACCAGATCTCACCTTTAGCCGGGGACACATAGGAAATAGCCATTTTGCAGTACTTCACTGAAATCAAAGCAGTCCTGCAGTATGCATTTCTCCTATGCATCCCCTGTTAAAGGTGAGGTCTGGTCAGCCTACCTTTAAAGGAACACTAACACCTAAAAATGAACTGATGTTATATGAAGTACCTGGCACTTCATGGCAGAATGTTTAAAAATTCTGTTTTCTGAGGCCTAAAATCTAGTCTTAAATATTCACTTATGGAGCAGACATTCCTGTCTGTCTGTTAATGGGCTGAGATAATGTGATAACCTTTCTGAATACAAGCACAGTGGGCACCAATCACAATCAATTAAAGCAGAACTACCATCAGAAGTAAAGTCGCACTGCAATAATTAGGCAGGTGGTGACTATCTTCATAAGAGTTCTCTTACCTCTCACAATGACACAATGCTAGAGAAATCTTCAATCTTCCAAGACCGGAAGCCAGGTATCAGGGCAGACATCTTGTCTACGCACCTGAGCTGTCAGTCCCGGTCTCCCTTCAGAAGCACTGCACTGTCCCGAAAAGGCACCGGAAGGGACTGATGGCACAGGCGAGTAGACTGCACTAACATGGCCGTCAGTCTGGGAAGGTTAAGGATTTCGCTAGCATTTTGTCATTGTGAGAGGTAAGAGAACTCTTATGAAGATAGTCGCCACCTTCCTAATTATTGCAGGGCAACTTTACTTCTGATGGTAGTTTTGCGTTAATTGACTTTATCTGTTATCTCTCAGTATAAACAAAACAAACAACAGTAAGCCCTTAAGGACCTATAACGTGCCATGACCTACATCAGTTGATGTACATTAAGGACCCATGACGGCCCTGGCACGTCATGGAATTCTGGGATAGCAGCATGGCTGCACACCGCTATGCCATCCCAGAATTCAGCGTGGAAAAAAAAGTGCTGTGGTCCTGTCCAGCAGATTACCCCCGGGTTAGGTGGTTGTTAAGTGGTTAAACCCTTAAGGACCGGCGCGCACATGCGCGGCCGGTACTTGAGGACCACGGGGCTTTTTTTTTCCTTTCACTTCCGGTTCAGGGCTTTCAGAGCGGTGTGCAGCCGCTCCAGGAGCCCTGAACTCCATGACATGCCAGGACAATTTACACATGAAATAAAAAGTAAGTTTAGGATTATATTTTAGGGAGGTAACATATGAATAATTCCTTTTTACATATGCTAGCTGTAAAAATGGGATATTTAAAGTTATATCAGCCTGTTTCATTTTTTTTAGTGTTAGTGTTCCTTTAACCTTTGAGTGACAGGGAGTTGTATACCTCTCTGGCACTCCAGGGGTTCAACCTTGCATGCTAGAGTGTTCTTTAACGCATGCACTGGAGACCTTCCTAGCACCTAAGGGTTAACTTTTATTATCAAATGCAGTTGAATGCTAGTAGGTACTGTTACTTTATGACAAAATTATTAGGGTAAAACATACCATGTAACAGCAGGTAATTGTATCTGATAATTCGTTTTATGGTAGAGAGGGCTAAGTTGTAATACTTATTTCACAAGAACTGTGCCAGTAAACACAACTGCACTGTTTTGTTTCAGCAGAAAACTGGTAGAGTGAAAGTGATACCTTTACACTGACAGAATAAAAGTGATACCTTTATTGGCTAACTGAGTAGTTCTAGGATTTAAGCTTTCAAGACAGCTTAAACCCTTTGAGTGCCAGTGGGGTATGCAACACATTGCTTTCCAATATCTCTTTTTTCAGGTATCACTTTTACTCTACCTGCATTTTGTACATTAACACGGTACCACCTTTTACCTATACTGTAATGTTTCAATCTTCCACCTATTCATTAGTAGTCACAGAACCACACATCCACTGAGGAACATGTATGATGAAGTAGTGGAGTCATTCTGGAGCAAACCTAGTGCATTATAAGGTGCTTTTTTGAATTTTCATTTGTCCCCTATGGTATAATTTGGTTTGCCCCAGAATGACTTGGTGGTGGGGGGGGATGCAGTAAGGTGTGTTTAAGGAGACATACGTTGAGATACATTGCACACTCCCCTATGCTAACCTTTTTGCCACTCAGAGTATATAATGGTTAATAAGGTCTAGGGCAGTATGCATAAAGAAAAATGATGAGCAATTAGGATCAAACCAATTGCAATACATGGGAAACTGGTCTAGAATTTAAGGGGTTAAACGCCGCATTTAAATCAACAGGAATTTGGAGAACTGTTATTTGTTCCCTAAGGGAAAATTGATTTGCACCAGAATTTCCCCATTTTCATTTATTGGGGGGACAAGGTAGTGTCACTCAATGTCAAGCAGGTTGCTGTTAGTGTCAGCGGAACACAGCATCACACCTCACTCCATCACTTAAAATAATCTCTTGGAATTGGCTGTAGCTGCAGGCCACGCATTTCACTGCTCACACAACATAAAACCTGCAGATTCCTGAGCCCATTTTTGGTACTTCTATGTTAAATCTATGCAAGAATAATTATTTGTATTTGTAGTGCCTTGTTTTTTTTCTCTGTTTACATTCCTCCCACTTTCCTTTCTGTTGTATACATTCCTTGTCCCGGTTATGTCAGAGTCTTACTTTTAAGGAGACATACAATATTCAGGTAATGATATTCATGCACTTATGGCTGTAGGAGGCACAGTATGCCTCTTCGTGTACCCTTCAGGACTTGAGTCTCATTTCTTTCCGATTTCCCACGCACTTTTTACCAATCATTTCTAGTGGATAGGTTTTTTTTGAGGCATAGACAATAGTCTATCAGTAAAAATATATCCTAGCGGTCTCTCTGGCAGAGAAAGGGATAATATTAACATCTAAATCAGATTAACCTTTTGAGTGCCAGAGGGGTACGCAACACATTGCTCAAAGGGTTAAATAACAAAAAATATGAAAGTGTTAGGTTAATTATAAGAGTTTTTTCTCCAGAATGTTAAAAAGGAGTGATGTGAAAGCCCTTGGAGAGAGAGGGTGGAAAGCCTTTGGCTCTCCATTGTTTGATGAACTGCAACTCACACCATCTTCTGCTGGCCAGTGTCTAGCTGACGATGATGGGAGTTGTAATCTAAAAGCAGCTAGCAAGTTACTCACCCCTATTTTAGAAGAGGTAAGGGCAGTAACTTCACACACTATGTCACTGGAAAAATTTACTTTTTTCATAAATTGTTCCACACAGTTCATCCTTATTCTGCTTCTCAGGTACTAAATGTAAATTGTAAAATATGCTGGGTCTCCTGCAATTTGCACTGGAAAACCAATAAACAATTCTTAATAAACATGTCATTCTGCTGATTGTGTTAGAAGGATAGCCTGGAGAATTTCAATGTGACTCTGCTGTTCTTCCATATGTTCCTAAAGACACTGAGGCAAACCAACTACAACATAGGAGACAAAAATTTCCACTGAACTAAATTTGACTTGAATGCTTGAGAGGTCTTCCACGCATTGCACTTGTATTTGCCTCTCATGTTGTGGTTGGTTTGACCAATAATTACTCCAGTAAATCAGGCTACATGAGTTGCTTTTGCCCTCAAAGTCAACAAGACAGAATACAAGAGGACATGAAGGACAAGGTTTGTGAAATCTGTAAGTGTTGAATATGGTTGAATTATAAAGGAGTGAAGATGAGTATTTAAGGTGTGTGACATTTGTTATTCAGAATTCTTAGAGGTAGGCAAGCAATGCAGCAAAACAGTGGGTAAAGCAAGCAGAATACCAGGACCTGGTACTAACAGCAGGAAGAGATATTATTGCCACCTTACAGATAACTAGTCAGACCTCCCCTAGAGTGATGTGCATTGTTCTTGAAAAAATATCTCTAGAAGAGCAATAAACCTTTGAGTGCCCTTTGAGTGCGTTTTGCATCCCTGTGGTAATCAACGGTTTAATAGACAGTTTGACGGAAAGCTTCTAAAATGGTGAAAGGCCCGTATGGGGCAGTTGGCTTTCTCCAGAGTTATTTCACTTATTACATCATCCACATCAGTGTTTCTCAACGCCTGTCCTCAGGACCCACTAACAGGCCAGGATTTGATAATTTCCTTGTTAGAGCACAGGTGAGTTAATCAATGTGAATGAGCCTCTGATCATCACACCTGTGCTCTAGCAGAGAAATCCCCAAGTCCTGGCCTGTTAGTGGGTCCTGAGGACAGGAGTTGAGAACCACTGATCTACATTATCTGTCACCACAATCATGTTCCATTGTCTGCCATTACATGTTCCATGTAACCCCTTGTACTTCTTCAGGATGTCATGTGGTTCCAGGGAACATTAGTGGATAAGAACATTCTGGTTTCTTGCCTGGTCTGTAGATTGTTTGATCCAGACTTTCTCTACTTTACGTTGTGTTTAACCCTTTGCGTGCCAGAGAGGTATGCAATGCATTGCAAAACACTCAAAGGGTTAAAGCTTTATGGTCCATATTTATAAAAGGAAACTGGAGTTATTCTGAAGTAAACCAGCTTCACCATAGGGGACAAATAAAAGTCCCTAAATTCCCATGCCCTTGAATAGAGCTTTTTAACCCTTTGAATGCTGCAGATGTCTCCAATGCATTGCAAAGTAATACGTAAGCGACCTCTATAGCCTTCAAAGTGGTAAAAGCCCAATTTAATGTAACAGGAATGTTTAATTTTCCCCTGTAGTGCATCTGGTTTACTCCAGAATAACTCTAGTTTACTTGTATAAATATAGCTCTACAAGCCTTATTTATCAAGCTAACTGGATGCAATTCTGAGTCAAGGCAATTGCACCACGAGAAAAACAGTATCTCGTTAGGTGTGTAATTCTGTTGGGGAATAATAGGAAATGGCAAATGAGTGAAACAAACTTTTTTTCTCTTAGTAAATACCCCTATATGACTGGTCTCATTATACATGGTCCAGTGGATACAGGGGCATACCTACAGAGGGTGCAGTCGTGCTGGAGCGCAGAATCCAAGGGAGCCTGTTTGTCCCAGAGTCCAATAGGATCTAATTATGCCTATGTTAAAATATTTTTATAATTGGGGGCCCAAAAAAATGTTTTGTACCAGGGCCCTCCAATGACTAGTTACACCACTGAGTGTTCATTTCACCTCTGATATGGTTCCCCAAAGTGACTCATCACTAAATTAAAGTGTTAGTAATGTCCCCAAAAAATTTTAATAGATTTGTAGAGGCTAAAAAAATCACATTGCCACAAACCCCATCTCTCAATCCACTATGGTTTGAGAGATATTCACAAAGTTCCGACTTCCCTCCCCTTCTCTTGATGTCAGCTGTAAAGCTGACAGAAGGAGATCTGTGTCAGCCAACACGATGAGGCTCTTCAGCAGAGCCGAAATCCCGTTAAAGAACTACTTCATGGGAACGGGCTACAAAGTGTGCTTGCAATGGGATTTCAGCTCTGCTGCAGAGCCGCCGGCTGATCCCCGGACTGGGATCTCCTGCTGGCAGCTAGACACTGACGTCAGGAGAAGGGGAGGGGGGGGGGACTTTGTTTGCGAATATCTCACAAACCATAGCGGTTTGAGAGATGAGGTTTGTGGCAATGTAATTATTTTTTTAGCCTCTACAAATCTATTAAAAAAAATGTTGGGACATTGCTAACACTTTAAATGAACAGTTTTTTATAAGGCCTTTCAGCTGAGAAAACTGATACACTGCTGGGGGATTTTTCTTTCTAATGTTATTAGAAGCCAAACATTTGCGTTTCTCTTACACCCTATGTGGAACACAAGAACCATGGGGTAAAGTATCCTCCAGCGATGGGCAGAGCATTTGACTAAAAAGGCTCTCGAGGTGGAGACTCCCTCCTGATCCACTTTTCCACCTCCTTGACATACTCTGTTTTATGAGTGACCTTGCATAGGATGGAAGCAGGGCAAAAATGATCTCTTAGCCTTCTTTTTGTTTTATTTTGCTAGGAATGGGGCTGTGTAATCCCCCTTTACGTTGGTGCCTATCTCTGACTTCCATTGTGGGTTTGAACCAAAGCACAGACTTCAGAGACCTGTGTCTGGTGGACGATGGCTTGCATTATCAGCACTCTCCTCATAGCGGGACCTGGATCTGATGAAGGATGGCTTGTATTATCAGCACTCTCCACATAGCGGGACCTGGGTCTGGTGAAGGATGGCTTGTATTATCAGCCATCTCCTCATAGCAGGACCTGTGTCTAGTGGAAGATCGCTAGCATTATCAGCACTCTCCTCATAGCAGGACCTGTGTCTGGTGGAAGATGGCTTGTATTATCAGCCCTCTCCTCATAGCTTTTTCAAAAACCAGAAATATTACTGAGGAGGAAACAACAATGATTGATTACCTCCTTGATTGCTGCACCTAACCCCAGAAAATAAAATTATACACTACTAACAGGCAGATATAAACACTAGTTAAGTATAAAAGAGAACAAAATAAAAAACAATAAATGAAAATTAAAATAGACCTAAAATAACAATAAAAATAATATAAATAAAAAACAAAAAATATTTCTCTGTCATCCAGTACAGGTTACTGGTAACTTTGGGTAGGTGATCAGCCCCTTTAAGTAGGCAGGAGCAATTCTGAGAAGTGACTGCTGGGTGGAGCCTACCTCCTCTCCTTAGCTTGCAGCTAGCCTGTCCCCATACAGTAAGATTTGTTCCTTGGTCAAGACACAAGGCAAGAGAACAGTTTTAACTTCTTTATTATTTTCCTGTTACAAATGGGATACCACCATTAGGCAGATTACCATCACTGACAATTCCCATCACCCAAATGTGGATATCTCAGTTTACCAGGCGCTTTTGTGGACCTAAGCTGTGGGGGGAAAAATCTTGGCTGCAAGTTCGTTGCCCACCGAGGCTTCTTCTTGATATATGGTAATCAGAAGACCTGCTGAGAGCACCATTTGAGTGCTGAATTCCACATGTCCCATGCTTCCCCTTCACACAGGGGTCTCTATTGGAGTTCCTATTACATACTCATGCACTCATTGGGTTTATCTGTATGTCTGTGAGGTGTTTGGAGCAAGTTTCTGTGGTAACTTAACCCTTTTTCTGCTGGTTAGCACCTTTTGTGGGGGTTTTGGGCACTTCACCTGTCGGGTTCAGTGTTTACTGAGTGGTTTTACATTTCGTATTCAACTCGCTAACTTTATGTTCCGCGCCCTTAAAGGGGAACTTTCACCCCGCAATAACTTAACGTTCACTTGTTGCTCACCTGGCGACTAGCTGCTTAGTAGCGCTAGTCGCCAGCAATATTACCCGGTTCTTCAGATATCGGCTTTTTGCCGATGGTGACAGCAGCAGGAAGCACGGACGTCTCTTCACAGTGACGTCCGTGCACCTGCGCTGTCAGTCCCTTTTGCACCGTGTGGTGCAAAAGGGACTGACAGCGCAGGCACACGGACGTCACTGTGAAGAGACGTCCGTGCTTCCTGCTGCTGTTACCATCGGCAAAAAGCCGATATCTAAAGAACCGGGTAATATTGCTGGCGACTAGCGCTACTAAGCAGCAAGTCGCCAGGTGAGCAACAAGTGAACGTTAAGTTATTGCGGGGTGAAAGTTCCCCTTTAAGGCGCACGTTTACAGCACAAACGCCATTGCTCCATTCACTTCTATGGGACTTATAGTTTGGAACGTGTCTCTGCAACCGCTCCACGTAGCGTGGTCAGAGACAACTACAGTTCACATAAGCATGTTCTTCCCAGGTTTTGGGGTATGGGAAGAGGAGGCCCCATTTGCCCTCTTCCTTTTTGGACTTACACTGTTACCTTACCCTCCATACTTGTCACTTTAACCCTTTACAGTCAGATAAGTTTACAGCAATATATGTTTTATTCTGTTTTGTTTTACTTCATACTTAAGGGGTCTCTTGGCTATGTCAGACCCTTAATAAGACATGGGAAAGACTAAGTCTACTAAGGTTTAGGGGGTCCTTTTAACCCACTGATCCTCATGCCCTTTTGGTCTTCCTAAGGAATTTTCTGGTGCTCTATGTCCCTCTTCTTCTGTAGCCCCCACCCAACCTCTACGGCCATCATCTTTGGAACAGGAGCCTGCATGGGTTAAGGCCTTAATCTTGTTAGTGAGTTATATCCCTTAATTTATTCAAGGGGCCTTAGACTGTTTGTCACGGGCCATCCTATGCCTCCCCAAAAAAAGAACTTGAGCCATTTTACAGAGTGTGATGCCCCCATTATTGGGGACTGCTTTGATGAGGAGGGGGAAACTGATGCAGATGACCTGGATTTGTCCTCTGTGTTCCACTGAGGGTCTTAATCAGGCTGTCCTGGAGACTTTTAAGGCCTCGGAGGTCTCAGATTCTAGTTCCTCTTCCCCTGATGTTTTCAACAGATGTACAAAAGGAGAGTTCCATTTTGCTTCCTTACCATTCCTTAGACCAGGTACTTCTGAAGGAACGGAGGATGTCTGACAGGGGTCTATTCCTTCCTCAGCTAATCTCTTACCCATACTCTTTTTCTACTGAGGCTTTAGCTCAGTGGGCTACCCCCTGCTATGGACCAACACATTTTATGCGTTACTAAAAATACAGCTTTGCCACTAGCTGAAACTGTGCACTTAAGGATCAGGTAGATATACTCCTGGAACCTCTTTTGAAGGTGAATTTTGGCCTCTGTTTCCATTTATGCCCTACTTTTGCGATTGCATGGGTGACTAGGGCTATGGTTGTATGGGAAGCTCTGCTTTTGGATGTTGTTCAATCAGATACAGCTAAGGAGGATCTGGTGTTGATTACATCCAAGATTCTTGAAGCTAAGGTGTATTTTACTGAAGAGGCCTTTGACATTGCTATACTCAGTCTCTTCCCTGCTAGATATGCAGTTTTTGGTACCTGTTCCTTTTCTGGAGTGGTTAACAAGATTATACCCCATCCTTTTCATAGTTCCTAACCCATGACAGAGGATGCCATCCTATTCTGGACTTAAAGTGTCTGAATTGTTTTGTTCTTTGTCCTCAGTTCAAGATGAAGTCCTTGTGCTCCATCATCACTTAAATATGTCCAGGAGAATTTTTAGCTTCCCTAGACATAAAGGACACCTATTTTCATATTCCTATCCATGCAGGTCATCTGTGTTTCCTGTGGTTTGCCTTCCAAGACATCATTTTCAGTTCACCACCCTTTCCTTTGGGCTGGCCTCAATTCAGTGGGTTTTTACAAAAGATTGTGACAGGTCTGGCAGCTCACATCCACTTTGTGACGATCTCTCTGACTCCCTACTTGGAGAACGTATTGTTGAAGACCCATTTGGATGACACTCTGCACCCTTCCATTCTTGAGCAACTCGTTTGGTTTCTCAACTTCAAGAAATCTACATGGTTCTGTCCCAAGTCCTTCACTTTCTCAGTATGAAGGAAGGTGCTTCTGCCAGAAAACAAGATTCTGTCGTATCACCAGATGTCTCCTGCTGTACTTTCATAATCTGTGAAAGCACAGGAGTATGTGAAGGTGCTGGCTACCTAGTTTCTGCTTTGGAGGCAGTCCCATTTGCTCAATTCCATATGTGGGCACTGCAGTTGGAAATTATCAGGAATTGGTTCAGACAGCAGTGTTATATCTCCTATGACATGTTCCTGTCCAACCGGAATAAGGCGGACCTTTGTTGGTGGCTTGGGAGGCCCCATCTGTGATCAGGATGGTCACTGGTTGTCCCAAAATTGGTCATAGTCACAGTGGATGCCAGCTTGACAGGCTGGGGTGACACACTAGGTCCTCAGATAGTTTGGGGTCTGTGGACTAAGGTGGAGAGTCGTCTGTCAATCAGTGTTCTGGGGTAGAAAACATCATGGAAGACATTCTCAGTCACCAACACTTGGATCACCGTCAGAGTGTATTCAACCATATAGTTCCTATATAGCCTCTTCTGATGGTGGACCTAATGGCCTCTAAGCTGAGCCTGAAAGTTCCTCAGTTCTTTGCCAGATCCTGGGATCCTCTAGCTTTTGTGGTGGACGTGATGTTCATCCCATGGCATTTTTCTCTGGCATATGTATTTCCTTGATGTCCCCTGATTCCCAGAGTATTTAGGAAAATTTTAATGGAGCGGGCTAATGTAATTCTGTTTGCCCAGTATTGGCCCTATTGGACCTGGTTTTCAATTTTCACAGTCTATCTGTGGCAGAGCTGTATTGGCTCCGTCAGGATCCAGACTTCTTTACTTAGGTTCTCTGTGTCATCCACAGGTAGAGAAGTTGGCTTTGACAGCTTGGCTCTTGAGGCCAGAATCCTGAGGAAGAAAGAGTGTTCTGATTTTGTCATTGCTACTATGCTGCAGTCTCAAAAGCCGTTTTTTCCAAGGCATACTACAGGGTATGGTCCCTGTTCTATAAGTGGTATGACGACAGGGCCTTTCTTCGGAATTGCCTTCAAAGAGGGCTTGGGCTCTATTAACATTCAGATTTCAACACTTTCTGTTCTTTTCCAAAGGTGTACTGCCTGATGTGCAGACCTTTGTATAGGGGTAGCTCACAGCTAGCCAGTCTTTCCAAATCCCACTCTTCTGTGGAACTTGGACCTGATTCTGGGAGTGCTTACGAAGGCTTCTTTTGAGCCACTGTCATTGGCTTCACTGCATTTCTTGAAGATTAGGACAGCCTTTCTGTTGGCTGTTGTGTCTGTCCGGCAGGTGGCCGAACATAGGTTTTATCTTATAAGCCTCCCTTTTTGGTCTTCCACTCTGATAGGGTGGTTCTGCAGATTTCCATGGGGTTCCTCCCTAAGGTTGTTTCTGAGTTTCACATTAACTAGGAAATTATTTTTTCTTCTCTCTCTGTCCTGCTCCATTTCACGCATCCTTTTCAGAAATCTGATTAGTCTTTTTGTCATCCCATAGATAATTAGTGTGGGCCAGGCTGTGTCTAAGGTATGTTCTATGTTCTCAAGAAGAAGTTTGCATCTTTAGGGTTACGATATATTCCACCAGGTTGGTGGGTGCCTCTTGGGCCTACAAGAATCATGGCCTCTGCTGAGTAGTTGTGTAAGGCAGCAACATGGTCATTCCTTCACAAATTTGTCAAACACTGCTGTGTTAATGTGCTTGCTTTGGTTCAAGCCAGTTTTGGCCAGAAGATCCTACAGGCTGCTGTATGTGTGCTTCTTTCTTTCACTCAATAACCTGTTAGTTCCTGTTCTTTGGTTTTCAGTGTTGGTGTCCATTGACACCTGAGGATCATGTTATACCAGTTCATCTCTGTTAGAGCTGATCTGTGTCTTGAAAGGTTTTTTCTCTTTCCCTCTCTGAAATCTTGGTGGATGATTTGGTATATCCCCTGGTTCATGTTCCACAAAGGACATAAGAGAAAAGGGAATTTTGTTGTACTTACTGATAAATCCTTTTCTCTTAGTCCATGTGGGGTCCTTCCAGGAGAAAAAACAACTGTTCAAATTCACCTTTCTTGTTACACTTCTCTATCGTTTCTTTCATCTCTGCTATACATTACAGCTGAGCATGTCAAGGTGGGGGTAAACTGGATCGGGGGTAAGTCTCTGCTTCTGAGACCCTTTTTAATCAAGTGCCCTCCCTCCCCATAGAGAAAACTTTACCCCATGGACTAAGAGAAAAGGATTTATCAGTAAGTGCACAAACATCCCCTTTTGTTAATTTTTATATTAACCCCATTGAGTCGAACACCCATACTAAAAGGCTTTACCCTTTGTATGCCAGAGTGGTATTCAACACATTATGTTGCATTGATCTGGATAATTCTCTGGCACTCAGACGGTTACGCTGCAGTTATCTAACATGGCCACTGTGTGGTGCTAATCACTTACTATGTACAGCTGTATCAGCGACTAAAGTTGTCCAGCAGAGTGCATTAGTAACACAATTATTGCTTTTTGGACAACAGTTGCTTTTCTTACTTTTTAATTTAAAGGGATAGTAATATTTCACATAAAGAGCAGCTCCAATTAAACTTCATAGTATTTGGGACATGGAGAGTGTTATTTCAATACTGTCAGAGTTGTAGTTCAAGAGTTGTTGAATGAAAATGTATCCCCCTCCCGCCCCTTTTACCTAGTGTAAACCACCTCCCTCCCCTCAGATGTGGAATCTGGTTCCTGGACCAGACAGCTCTCAGCAAGGGACAATCTTCTTACTGTGAGCATAAGGAAAACCCTGCCCCCCTTTCACAGGTTTTTCCTTATGCTTGCTGAAGATTGTCCCTCTCTGTGATCCATCCAGACAGTCTTGCTGCTCTGAGGTGAGCAGTGTTACATCAGTAAAAGGGGCAGGAGTGGGATACTTTATCATTCAACTACTCTTGAACTACAACTCTGACAGTATTGAAATAACACTCTCCATGGCCAAATACTATTAGGATTAATTGGAGCTGCTTTTA
Source organism: Rhinophrynus dorsalis (assembly GCA_037306005.1). Classification (NCBI taxonomy): domain Eukaryota; kingdom Metazoa; phylum Chordata; class Amphibia; order Anura; family Rhinophrynidae; genus Rhinophrynus; species Rhinophrynus dorsalis. Next base: position 481,081,889 of record CM074721.1, on the reverse strand, counting down.
GTGTGAAACAATACTATCGCTTTAAGAAATAGCAAGTTTGAGTCACATACACAGTAACATAGTAGATGAGGCTGAAAAAAGACATGCATCAAGTCCAGTCCATGCCAAATCACACCTGTTGATCCAGAGGAAGGCAAAAAAAACAAACATTGAAGCCATTTCCAATTAACCCCTTAACGAGGAAGGACGTACATGTACTTCATGGGTGAATGTCCCTAAAGGACATGGATTTCAGGGCTCCACGCCCAGCAGCACGCCGTTCGGGAAACCCTGAATCAGATCCTGAAAAAAAAAATGCTCTGTGGTCCTTAAGTGCTGGCCTTGTGCGTGTGTATCAGTCCTTACAGGGTTAAGCTCCAAGAGTTGTAATTACTTTTGAGTGAAAAATCATCCAGCAAGTTTACTGCTTCTTTATCTTTTATTTTTGGGTCTTACTTTGGTACCTTAGATGGTTTGCAATGCTCTGGAGACCTCGCTAACATCCAAGGGGTTAAAAAATGACATACCTTATTCTAGCTTAAATTCTAGCAAAGGCATTGCTTAAAGCAGTCTTTCTCAGTGTTAGACCCCAGGGCACATTAACAGCTCAGGTTTCCAGGACATCCCTGCTCGATCACAGGTCAGTAATCACTGGAAAAGTCATTCGGATTGTTCCCCCAGTACTTAATCAGGGATATCCTGAAAATCTGACCTGTTGGGGGTGCACCAATGACTGGAGCTGAGAATTATTGCCTTAGAAATTATTAGGGACCAAGTACATAAAAGAAAAGTGGTTTAAATATGGGGAAAGACCAGCCACACTATAGGAGACAATGAGTTTTATCCTAACTAGTCTTGGTGGTAGACAGTTGGCTTGAGGACTTTGGAAAGAAAGCCAACATGAACAGAAGATGGTACCAAATGTACCAATATAAGATGGTATGGGACAGACACATGGAACAAAGTACTTCTGTAATACGTGCAATATGAAGTACACACTTTGAGACACACTGAGCTATTTGACATACTTCTCTGTTGTATCCTCTTAAGCAACTAAAAGAGCAGAGCTAAGTGATGCTTGGCAAGACAATTTAGTCCCATGAGATGGCTATGATTCTGCACTACCAGCCTGGACACATAAAGCTCTCTATATATTCCACTTCTAATGTGTGTCCACTTCTATTTCTACCTTTATAACAGCTATCCTCCATCTACTGCTTCTGTGTCTAGCCACTTCTACTTCTACCATCTAGCCACTTATAACCTCTAGCCATTTCTACCCTCTAGCTACTTCTACCAAGTTCTACCCTCTAGTCACTTCTACCTTCAACCACTTCTACCCCGTAGCAATTTCTACCTCTAGCTACTTTTACCTCTAGCTATTTCTACCTCTAGCCCTACTACCCTCTATCAATTCTACTTCTAGCCAATTCTGCCTTCTAGTCACTTCTACCCGCTAACCACTTCTACCTCTAGTCACGTCTACCCTCTACCACTTCTAGCCTCTGCCACTGCTACCCTCCTCCACTGCTACCCTCTAGTCACTTCTACCCTGTAACCACTTATACCCTCTACCACTTCTGCCCTCTACCACTTTTATCCCCTAGCCACTTCAATCTTCTAACTACTTATATCCTTTAGTTACTTCTACCTCTAGTCACTTCTACCCTCTAGTCAATTTACCTCTAGTCACTTCTACCCTCTACCACTTCATCCCTCTAACCACTTCTACCCTCTAGTTACTTCTACCTCTAGTCCCTTCTACCCTCTACCACTTCTACCCTCTATTCACTTTTACCTCTAGTCACATCTATCTTCTAGCCACTTCTACCTCTAGTCAAGTCTACCCTCTAGCCACTTCTACCTCTAGTCAGTTCTACCTGCCTCTAGCCACTTTTACCTCTAGTCACTTCCATGTCTACCTCTAGTCACTTTACCTCTAACCATTTATTCCTCTAGTCACTTCTACTTCTAACCACTTCTACCTGTAGTCAGTTCTATGCTCTAGTCACTTATACCTCTTACCACTTCTACCTCTAGTCACTTCTACCTGTAGCCACTTCTACCCTCTACCACTTCTAATTGTAGCCACTTCTAGATACTTTACCACTAGCCACATCTACCTCTAAGCACTTCTGCCCTCTAGCCATTTCTATCTCCAGCAACATCTGCTTTAGCCACTTCTGACCTCTAGCCATATCTATCCACTATCCATGCTTATCATCTATCCACATACATATCCAAATCTACCCTCTATCTTCCTCTTTCTAGGTACTTCTTCCATCTAGTCACTTGTACCTTCTAGCCACTTCTGTCCATGTCTACTATTCATTTTCAGTTGTTTTTTTTCTGTCACTTTCAGATCTAGGGCTGCAGGGTCACATTACTTGGTAATGAACTGAGGGTCTTTGAGTAAGGCTACAGGGTTACAACAGTCTACATCTAGGTCATCAGGTAAGGATAGTTGAGAGTTATATGTCTGACATGTTACTAGAAGAACATACTACTGAAGCAAGGGTAGTGGCATGGTGATTGGCACAGAGGTCCATGTGACTGATGAAGTGACATTAAGAAGTGATTTATCTAATATATGGTTCTAAGGCAATTACAGAGGCCTATGTATGTCCTGCGGCTTGTTTAGGTTTGCATACAACCATGAATGTAACTACTCCTGTCTGGCGTGACTGCAGCAGCACTGCTAAGTTTAGACACAAAATGGTCTGGTTTTCGATGGTATCTTGGTGAATTTTATTGGAAAGGGGTATGACGGGGAAGATAATTTGGGCATAACTGACCCATTCCTCTAGGAAATAGGTGAAATGGTCACTATCAGTAATATATCCAGACCTGACCAATTGAGCAGTCCAGCAATAATGTACTGGAAGATGGTTGTAATGACCCCTGATATCTTCCAGGACTGAGCATCAGATGAAACAGGATAGTTACACTGTGGCCTTTCCACATTAGTTCTTGTGGATTTTTGATAGCGTATCGAGATAAGAACATAGTTAATGAGGCTGAAAAAAGACATGCATCCATTAAGTTCAGCCCATGCCATATCATCCCTGTTGATCCAAAGGAAAGCAAAAAAACCTCCATTGAAGCCATTTTCAACTAAGCCCCAAGTGGGTACAACAATTCCTTCCTGACTTCAAATGGGAGTCAGATAGTTCCCTGGATCAACAAACTATCTGCATTGAAGCCAACTGTCATAATGCATATTCATAGGGGATGGGTTCCTCTTGGGGACAAGAGGGTATGCAATACCTTGCTTAGCTATACATTGCACACCCTTACAGGCCTGAAGGGATTAGAAAACATTTTCAGTCTACCACTTGCCCATAACCTCAGTGGAGTTTCTTATTTAAATGAACCCCTTGGATGCTAGAGATTTCTCCAACACACTGCAAAGATATCTCTACCATCCAAGGGCTTAAATTATATTTGTAGTCTGGTAGATGGTTAGGAACCCACAAGACCTGGGCCTTGGATCACCCTCATTATTAGTGCACTGTGCGGTCCAACAGCATCATTACTATTAGGAAGATTAACACCAGCACATGCCCTAAACTGGCAGCAAAACCGGGTCTTTAGACATGAGAAGTGGGACTTTACACCTTCAGTCAATACCTAGTAACATCCCTTTTTTAATATTCGATCATTCCCACAATGAGTGACTTTCTGTGTCTGCTATTGGTTTGCTGCCTCATCTCAATAATATATAATGCAGGGCCCAGCAGTAATCATTGTAACCTTAAAGCAGAGGTAGGTAATCGTTGCCTCTCCAGCTGTTGTTGCTATTGATGGCCAAGAATCACCTGAAAATTATGGAAATTGTAGCCTAGCAACAGCTGGAGAGCCAAAGATTTTCATTCCTACTAGCTACATTGGTTCCTATGACGCCCTGCAGTATGTATCTATCATAAGTGGCTGTCATTAAAGGGATGAGGTGCACTGCTAACCTTATTCTTTTAGCAGTGACCTCATGAAAGTTCATGGAGGCCAATGTACTATGAAGAACTGTAGAAATTTGTAAGCAAAGTAGCTGTACCATAGTTTAGGAGACACATTCCTAGAAAGAATAAGTCAATTGGGTTTAACCCCTTTGCAATGTGTTGGCGATTTCTCTAGCATTCAATGGGTTAAAACCCCATTTAAATCAATGTAGATTTCTATTTATCCTCTTATGATGCAGTTGTTTTGCCCCAGAATTACTCCAGTTAATTTTAGTACACCAGCATGTGCCCTTCTACACTGAACTGCCGCATTCTGATCTCCTGTTAATGCTGCATTACAATGTCTTCATGTTCTACATTTTGTAGTCATGTCAGCCAAAGACTGCCCCTTCTTTACAGCTAGGTACACCTGCCCCATCTAAATTCTGTGCCATCTGATGACGAACTGACGTCTTTTAGTGAGACAAAGAAAAACAGCAGAAAAAGTCTTTGTTTTTGACCAGCCATGCGGGATACCAAGTGTCTGAAGGTGGAGGGGAATTGTAACAAGAAAAACTGTGGATGGCAGTGTGATTGCATGGAACCATCAGCATATTACAGATTAGAAGCCTTAGAGTAGGACGTATTAAAATGTGACACATGATAACACCCTCCTGTTCAGCCCAGTCTGCCCTTTTCCTCACATCCTCTTGTTCAGCTCAGTCTGCCCTGTTCCTCACACCCTCTTGTTAAGCCAAGTCTGCCCTTTTCCTCACACCCTCTTGTTCAGCTCAGTCTGCCGTGTTCCTCACACCCTCTTGTTCAGCCCAGTCTGCCCTTTTCCTCGCACCCTCTTGTTCAGCTCAGTATGCCCTGTTCCTCACACCCTCTTGTTAAGCCAAGTCTGCCCTTTTCCTCACACCCTCTTGTTCAGCCCAGTCTGCCCTGTTCCTCACACCCTCCTGTTCAGCCCAGTCTGCCCTGTTCCTCGCACCCTCTTGTTCAGCCCAGTCAGCCCTGTTCCTCACACCCTCTTGTTCAGCCCAGTCTCCCCTGTTCCTCACACCCTCTTGTTCAGCCCAATCTGCCCTGTTCCTCACACCCTCTTTTTCAGCCCAGTCTGCCCTGTTCCTCACACCCTCTTGTTCAGCCCAGTCAGCCCTGTTCCTCACACCCTCTTGTTCATCCCAGTCTCCCCTGTTCCTCACACCCTCTTGTTCAGCCCAGTCTGCCCTGTTCCTCACACCCTCTTGTTCAGCCCAATCTGCCCTGTTCCTCACACCCTCTTGTTCAGCCCAGTCTGCCCTGTTCCTCACACCCTCTTGTTCAGCCAAGTCTGCCCTGTTTCTCACACCCTCTTGTTCAGCCCAGTCTGCCCTGTTTCTCACACCCTCTTGTTCAGCCCAGTCTGCCCTTTTCCTCACACCCTCTTGTTCAGCCCAGTCTGTCCTTTTCCTCACAGCCTCCTGTTCAGCCCAGTCTGCCCTGTTCCTCACACCCTCTTGTTCAGCCCAGTCTGCCCTTTTCCTCGCACCCTCTTGTTCAGCCCAGTCTGCCCTTTTCCTCACACCCTCTTGTTCAGCCCAGTCTGCCCTGTTCCTCACACCCTCTTGTTCAGCCCAGTATGCCCTTTTCCTCACACCCTCTTGTTCAGCCCTGTTCCTCACACCCTTGAGTTCAGCCCAGTCTGCCCTTTTCCTCACACCCTCTTGTTCAGCCCAGTCTGCCCTTTTCCACACACCCTCTTGTTCAGCCCAGTCTGCCCTTTTCCTCACACCCTTGAGTTCAGCCCAGTCTGCCCTTTTCCTCACACCATCTTTGAACCATTTCATTCCCTAAAGAATTATGTCTATACCAAAGTTTCTTCGTGTATTTGCATAAACTGGTTATCACCACGTTATCACCTCTTTATCACGCCTTAGGGCATAACCCCATTGTTTTGCAATGAATTGCATACCTCTCTTGTATACAAAGGATTATGAAATTAATATTAGCAGAAAAAAGTATCTTCTCATCTTTCTCCTGTTTTTAATTCTTTATTACACATTATCTAAAGGGACAGATTAATTGTAGAAACTCCAATATTTGCACCAACCCACGATCTGTAGTTTTTTTCATCCCACCAGTACAATGCATGTGCTGTGATTTACATACATTCACTGACCCTGATTTACTGAGAAGAAACGGATCAGCTCTGAAGCAATGCTTTGGAGATCTTTCTAGCATTCAAGGGGTTAAAAATCCTGTTTAACCCTTTGAGTGCCAGCAATACATTGCATACCCCTCTGCACTCAAAAGGTTAAAGTCATGGGAATTTGTAATTGTTTTTAATGGTGTACTTGGTATATTGCTGTTTTTCTAGTAACTAAATAATTCTGATAGCACAAGGCTTTAAAGGGCAACTATCTTCAGATACTTACCTTATCGGCAGATCTGTTTGCCTGGGAGCAATCCTGCTGATTAAACCAGTGCATAAGCCCTGGAGCAATTGCTTTACTCAGCATATTGCATGTGGCTGTAGGTTATGTGAGTATGCTAAGCAATGCTCTGCATAGCCCTCTGGGTCTCCAAGGGGTTAATGATCATACTTACCCGATATGTAACTAGGGAAATCATTTGCATAGTGGGTGTTTGATGTAGCATGTCTGTTGGTGGCAGAGGGCCGCTTATTCCCTGTTTTTTGTTTTGTTACGCATTGTCCCAAGGGACTCCATCTTTTTACCAAGGAAAGAGGGCGGACGGAGCAATGATCCTGAAAATTGCCACATCTGTATGATTTGCTTTTTTATTTTCTGCTTCGTGAACTTTTATTTGCAATTACTAATTCTTCCCACCCCCCAATCCTCACTTGCCCCCTCCCTAATCAGTTTTTAGCCCCTGCTACATACAACTTCTATCTTCTATTTTATGAGGAGGTCAGCACCTGCCATGTCCACTCTGTGACAACTTGGGGTTTGAGATGTGAGAAGCAGTGACACTGATGTATTAGGAATAACTGGAGCATTGATTTAAATGGAGCTTGTAACCCCTTAAACACTAGAAAGGACAATGCTTTGCAGATATCTCTAGCATTCAAGGAGTTAAAAAGTCTTATTACAGTCTATAATAATTTGGAGAACTGTTATTTCATCCATAGAGCGCAGATGGTTTGCTCCAGAATCTATTAAAGGGACATCAATGTTTCAAAATAAAAGCAGCTCCAATTCACTTTCATAGTATTTGGGCCATGGAGAATGTTATGTCAATACTGTCAGAGTTGTAGTTCAAGAGTAATTGAATGATAAAGTATCCCCCTCCCACACCTTTTACTTATCTAACACTGCTCACCTCTGAGCAGCAGGGAGGTGTCCAGGTGGATCACAGAGAGGGACAATCTTCAATTAACATAAGGGAAAAAACCTGTCGGGGGGCAGGGCTTTCATTGTTCTCACAGTAAGAAGATTGTCCCTTGCTGTGAACTGTCTGGTCTGTGGACCAGATTCCACATCTGAGGGGAGGTGGCTTACACTAGGTAAAAGGAGCGGGAGTGAGATACTTTATCATCCAATTACTCTTGAACTACAACTCTGACAGTATTGAAATAACACTCTCCATGGTCCAAATATAGGGTGACCAGACCTCACCTTTAACCAGGGACACATATGAAAAATGCATACTGCAGGGCTGCTTGATTTCAGTGCAGTCCTGAAATATGCCTATTTCCTATGTGTCCCTGGTTAAAGGTGAGGTCTGGTCAGCCTACCCAAATACTATGAAGATTAATTGGAGCTGCTTTTAATTTGAAACATTACTATCCCTTTAAGTGCTTTTTTAGTACATCAGCTTAACTGTGTGGTCATGGTGAGGCCAGGGGAGGGAGTACTGCATATCTCTACAGTGAGGGCAATTCTGGGCAATCCAAGTGCACCGTAGAGGCAAATAAAGCTTCTCATTGATTTAAAGGGTGATTTTAACTCTTTGAATGCCCCCTAGCATTCAAGGGCTTACAAGTTCCAATTAAACCAATAGAAATGTGGAACTGATTTTTTGTCCCCAGTGGTGCAATTGGTTTGCTCCAGAATTGCTCAAATTCATCCTAATAAATCAGCCTCACTGGTATCCAAGGGGTTAAATGTATTTTGTATCATCTGAAGTCTTTGAGAGTTTTTTGTTTTGTTTATTATAAAAACAGAGCAATTCTGGGTCAAACCAACTAATCCACCAGCAGGAACAAAAATAAATCACCATTTATTAAAATTTCATTTTTAACCCCTTAAATGATAAAGAGGCCTCCGAGGAATAGAGACCGAATGTTTTGGCTATATCTCTAATATTCAAGGAGTTAAATGCCTCTTTTAAATGAACAGGGATATTTGAAATTCATATGTATGTGGCCCCCATGGCGCTTTTGGTTTGATCCATTATCTCTCCATTTCTAATCCCCTTGAGGACCAGAGGGGTGTGCAATGCATTGCTTCACAAGGGGTTAATAGATCAACCTGGAGGAGGCTTATATACTAAGAAAAGTAGAACAATTCTGGGATAAACCAATCGTACCTTGTAGGGAGATTAAAATTCCCATAGATTTGAATGGGGATTTTAACCTCTTGAATAATAGCGGTCTCCAAGTCATTACTTTACAATGCGTTGGAGACCTCTCTAGCATTCAAGGGGTTCAAAGATCCATTTAGATCAATGGGGATTTGAGGGAACTTGCTATATGGACCCTATGGTGTAGGTGGTTTGTTCCAGTTCATCAGAATCAGTATAGTGATGTTCCGTCTAGTAATGAAGCAGTTAAGGAATAGTTGAGCTCTTCTACCCTGTCCTCTCCATCTGAGGTGCAGTGAGAAGGAGCAATTCGGCCTGTGTGCATCCAGCCTCCCCATCATGATGAGGGAGGGAGCAGAATATTCTGTGTGTTACAAGAAGGGGAGGGAGCAAGAGGATTGGGGGGGGAGAGCAGCGCTGTATGGTGGGTGTAATGTTTCTTCTTCCTGCTGTTACTGGTTTGATTTATCCCTAATGAGTTCTCAGCACATGAATGATCACAGCTCTGTAAGGAGCCTGCCCCATAATGCAGCATCCTGCTGCTCTCACACAGCTCCCTGCAGCCTCTAATGCGCTCCCTGCAACCCTTAGTGCTTGTTCATATGGGCAATGGAAATGCAGCATTACCAACACTGCGATTAAAGTGCAACACATTGATGAGTAAGGGCCTGTTTACAGGCCACTAATGCAACACTCGTGCTGCGCATGTCACAAGCTGGTGCATTCATCTCAAGTCCATCCAAGTTGCAATTTACCTGATGTGCATTGTTCACATGGTGACACTGGAGGCTGAGTTGCCTCTAATATTCAAGAGAATAAAACCCCAATTTGAATCAATGGAGATTTTTATTTGCCCCCTAGGATATAGTTGGTTTCACATAACTGCTCCAATTTTTTCTAGTAACTGCAAATAAACTTCTCCTGCTGCTGTTATCCCAGAACTCCCTTCACACACATATATTTCCTGCTGTTCCTATCACAGAACACCTTGCCTACAGTTATCGCCTGCTTTTTCTATAATAAAGCTCCCTGCACATATATATATATCATCCTTCTGTTTCTATTCCAAAGCTCCCTGCACATATATCATCCTGCTGTTTCTATCCCAACGATCCCCGTACACATATATATCATCCTGATGTTTCTATCCCAGAACTCCCTACACACATATATCATGCTGCTGTTTCTATCCCAGAACTCCCTGTACACAGATATCGTCCTTGTGATTCTATCATAGAACTTCATGCACACATATAGATCTCCTGCTGTGTCTATCCCAGACATCACTGCACACATATCTTCCTTCTGATTCTTTCTATCCCAGAACTTCCTGAACACGTATAGATCTCCTGCTGTGTCTATCCCAGAACCCACTGCACATGTATATGTCCTGCTGCCTCTATCCCAGAATTTCCTACCCATGTCTATCTCCTGCTATATCTGTCCAAGACATGCATGCAGATATCATTCTTCTGATTCTATGCCAGAACTCCCTGCACACGTATATCTTCTGTTGTGTTTATTCCAGAACTCCCTCCACACATATATCTCCTGTTGTGTCTATCCCAGACCTCCCTGCAGAAAGATATAATCCTACTGATTCTATCCCAGAACTCCCTGCACAAAAATATCTCCTGTTGTGTCAATCCCAGACCTCCCTTCAAAGATATCATCCTACTGATTCTATCCCAGAACTCCCTGCAAATGTGTATCTCCTGATGTGCCTATCTTAGAACTCCCTTTGCTGATATAATCCTGCTAATTCTACCCCAAAACTCCCTGCACACATAAATATTTCCTGCTGTTTCTATCCCCAAGTTTCTTTCAAAGGTATCATACTTCTGATACTGTCCCAGAACTCCCTGCATCTGTATAGCTTCTACTATGCTATAAATAATAAAATATATTCCTGGGAAATATCTCAAAACATATTAGGAGTTACGCACTAAGGTGTGATAAGAGGTGATAATGTGGGGATGACTTCTCCAGTGATATCACTTCTCCAGTTCCTATGTTATTCTATAGAGTTAATTCTCAAAGATCTCCAAATTCTGAGAAATCTTAGTGTATAGGCTCCAGAGAATAACATGGGATTTGGAGAAGTGATATCACTGGAGATGTTATCTCCTCTTTATCACCTTTTTTATCACTCCCTAATGCATTTACCCCATTATTATGGACCATTAAAAAGACCACTGTCTTCAATTATCCATAGAGGTATGCAGTGGTTTCTTGGTTTATCTGTAATCAGTGAACATAGAAAAGTGTATAGCCTTGATTAATCCATGGTACAAAACTGTATCAAGAACCGTGATACAAATCAATAGTGTATAAGGCTATGTTCACACAGGCGACTTTAATGCTGTGTTGTTATCAAGGCCATGTTTACATCCCGGCACCCTTAAGAAAGGCACACTAGGCGGGGTTGTGCACTAAGGTGTGATAAAGAAGAGATAAATGTCTTTAACATGCCTTAATGCATAACCCCCTGGGTGCCCTTAGCTCTGCCCATAACCACATCCCCACTTATCATATAACCCCACCCCCAGTCCCATCCACTGTTTCCTAGCACATAAAATACCCTTGGCCTTTAACAAGCAAGAATGAAAAAAGTCAACCCCTTGGTTGCTAGAAAGATCTCCAACACAGAGATCTTTTTAGTAATCAAGTGGTTAAATAATAGCTTATAAAGGGCATGGGCATGGATGGGGTCAATCCATATAAACTTTGGGGCTGGGCAGGCTGGACTGAGGGCCATATTATGGCGTTGCCTCCCTTGGAAAATTTTCTGATGACATCCCTGTTAAAGTGGTATATAAGCAGGTGCAGGGACACCAGGTTTGCTCTGGCTACAGCCACCATTCAGAATATTGGTGTGGCCTGGACAGCGGAGTATCCTTCATAATGTGGAGCTCTAGGCAGCTGCCTACTCTGCCTACTGGGAAATCTGTCCCTTGTTATTATTAACGCTGTGTTAACGCACAGATGTAGAATAGCTGTTCAAACCAGAGATTTCCACCTATCCAAAAGCACAAACTGAAAACCAAAAGCCAAGCTCCTTATGGGAACATAGCCTAAAGAATGCCAAACCCCATTTGTCCATTGATACACTATCCTACAAAAGGATTCTGGGGCATTCCAGGTATCCTGCGGGTGAGAAATAAAACTTCCCTTTGATTTAACCCTTTGAGTGCAAAAGGGGTGTTAAGCGCATTATGCAGGATGGGTTAAACAGTGTTATTAACCTCTTGAATGCTAGTGGTCTCCAACGCATTGCAGAGGCATGTATTAGAAACCTCTCTTGAATTTGAGGGGTTAAAAGCCTCTTTGAATGACTGGGAAGTTAGGGAACTTTTATTTCTCACCAGTTGGTTTGCTCCAGAATATCTCCCCTTTTTTCTCCACATCAGGCCCCAATGACAATATCTTGCATTGACGATTGGCAGACTAATCAACAAAATTATCTAACGACGCACTATCCGGAGACACACACATGCACACACAAGACATCACCAGCCAGAGTAGATCATGCTTATTTTATTTAAAATATTTTATATTACAAATAAGTTATTTACACTCTGTGCCTGTAACATAGCTATTTACAAAAATCAGGACCATTGGATATAGCATTTAAATGCAGGGCGGACATAACCTTGTAAAAATCCTTATTGAACATAACACCATTTCCTTGCCTTGATCAGCACTAGTAAAAATAACCCAGCATACGTGGACATTGACGCTGGGAGGGTATAAGGGATGGGAGAGGAAGGGAGGGCAATCACAGACACCATGACCTTATTCTCATTACATAAGGCTGGAATCACATTGTGACTTGGCAGTCACAACTCAGTGAGTTGTAGCACTGAGTCCTGGTGCAAAGTTACTGCAAATGGTGGGTGGGACATGAGGACATCAACCAAACATGCATTTGTTAATGCCCATGTAGGCTTTTACTGATTGGATCGTTGTGGTGAGCATCATTGTAATTTAATTGCCCATGAGAGAGGGCTTCACATTAGATCCATAGGCCAGCATATAGATCATCCCTGCTGCAACTTCACTGCAGTCTGCTAGGAGCTCAGTAAAGATGTAGCAAGTTGTGTTGTGGCTCCAACACACTAGGCAATAGTGACCCATGTGAACAGCTTAATAAGTAGCAAGGTGTTATAATTTCTGGGGCATTAGAGCAACAAAATGTTTCACTAACATTGCCGTGTGAACCCAGCCTTAGTATACCTGGGTACTCTCAGTACCTGGCATGGACCCTCAGGTGTTCACTGATCCGAGCTTCCTTCCCACTGATCCGAGCTTCCTTCCCAGGGCTGTAGAGTTCAATGTAACCTCACCAACCTTAAGCATGCCACACCCACTACAACATCTCCCCACCATGCACTGTCCTGTAATACAGTGGTCTTAAACTTATGCCCTCATGGCCCACTAACACACCAGGACTTGAGGATTTTCCTGCTTTAGCACGTGTGAATCAGAATACCTGAGCCTCTGATTAACTTGTATGTTCAAGTAGGAAAATCCTCATGTCCTGACCTGTTAGTAGGCCCTCAGGACGTGGCTTGAAAGCCACTGTTCTACCTGGCTCTTTTACAGACAACTAAACAAACCCCTAAATGACATAAATGGACCTACCCACCTCAAGGTGCTTCAGCACTGACCCACCTGTGTTCCCAGGTAACAGGATAAAAGCTGCAAATTATATTATTCAAAGCAGTGGTTCCCAAATGTGTCCTCAAGCCTCCCTGGCAGTGCAGGTTTTAGGATCTCCTCTCCTGATCACTGGATCTCCTGAAAACATGCACTGGTTTTAGGGCTTGAGGACAGGTTTAGAAAAAAACTGGTTTAAAGGAACACTAACATCTTTTAATTAACCCACATTTACCTTTATCTGATCATGGTCACTACCGATCAGTTCTGCAGGGATTACTTGTGCAAAACAAATCTATAATAACTCCATGGAGGCAGACATATTTATTTTGGCTGGACTCCTGGACTCAGCTCCTCCCACTGAAGTTGTCTTAGGAAATCTGGTGGGAGGAGCTTGCCTTTTTGGCGTTTGGAAGCAAACAATAACCATACCTGGGAACGTTCAAAATGAGCCAACCATGAGATCTTTTGCAACATTAAACCTTAAAATACCCCGCGATGTAGATTTCAGGTGATATTTATCCCTGTTTGCTCTAACCAGTAGGTGTTTTTATCTGTGCTCAGGGAACCATTAACCCTTTGAATGCCAGTGGGGTATGCAACGCATTGCTCTGCAATGTGTTGCATTCCCCTCTGGCATTCAAAAGGTTAACATGCTGTAACTTAGTGTTTCCACTGCCTGAACATACACAAGAGAAGCAGGATGTGTCCCTCTTTCTTTCTGAGAGAAATGGCAGTAATGTAGGGACTGAACTAAAAGTTAATTGGTGCAGATTAGGTAATAGGCAGCATTGAATTTGTCCTTTCACCCTGAGACCCTGAGATTTGGGTCAAAATCCTGAGAGTTCCCACATATGACAATCATGTCTGCCTCCACGGACATAAGCTCCAGTACTAATTAAAGATCAATCTTGGAGAACCAATCTAAACAGAACTGACTCATAGTGGCCATTAGGATTGTCTAACCAGATTAACCTGTTAACGCCCGATGACATGCCAGAACCGTTACGACGGTCCCCACATTAAGGACCAGTGAAGGCTCTGGCACATTATGACCTTTTTCTAGCAGAGTGTGCCTACAAGTCACGCTGTGATCATTGGGAGAGCCTAAAACTGACTGCTCCGTGATCAGAACAGTCAGTTTCAGCCTCTCCAGCAAAGAGCCGGTGTGTGTGATCGCTCACATGTACCAGCTCTCCAAACACTCACAAAAAATTGGCTTGGTGCACCCCACCATGGACCCTATGGTCCTTAACTGGTTAAGGTAAGTGAAGCTTTATTATTCGGAGTTAGCATACATCTAACGGCTGTATGTTCAAAAGAAATGTGGAGGCATTCTGGAGCAAACCATCTGCGCTATAGGGGAGAACTAAAAATGACAACATTTCCTTTTGATTCATATGTGGATTTTAACCTCTTGAATGCTCGCATTGCGAGACCAGTGTAGCATTCAAGTGGTTAATATCCCAATTTAAATTAACTGGAATTTTTAGATCTCCCCTATAGCGCGAATGGTTTGCTGCAGAATGCCTCCACTTTTCTTTTGAACATATGGCCCTTACAAGCCTGTGAGCACCTGAGTTGCCCAGCACATGATGTTTGGACACTTCTCTGGAAAGCAAGTACTTAACCCTTTAAGTGCTACAGAGATGTCCAACACCTTGCACTGCAATGCGTTAGATACATCTCAGGCACTCAGAGGGTTAAAGATCCTATCAGGAAATCTTGTGTACAATAATCAATATTTACCTTTACTGCAACACACTTCATTACCCAGATTAATGTATGCACTATAATTGTTGGAGTAGTACATATAATGACAAAAGTGTAATCTATATGTAGTGCAAGTCCATTGTAGTCAGTGATTCCTGCTGCTGGAATAACTTAAAGGGATAGTAACACTGTAGAGTTTATCCAGTTGAGCAAGATTATGGTATTCCCACTAAGAGATGTTTTATTAAATTGTTAATGTAGTTCAAACTTGTTCTTTTTGGGTGCAGCATTATCCGGATATTTAACAGTGATTCTGTTTCTACAACATCCTATGGAGGTTTATGGGCTACCGACCAGAGCTGTCCATAGACTGCTGTAGCAACAGTGCTACCATAACATTTCAGGTCATGGAGGTACTGCACCCAAAAATTGCAACTTAGATCTGCAATAACTTTTGAAAAAATTCTCAAAGCAATGGGAGTCCCTTTGTTTTACTCAGCAGGACAGATCTTGCAATATCTATATTTTAAATTTTACGTCTTACTATCCCTTTAATACTTCTGCACAAAGAGCCTTTGTACCTTAGAGTTTACCTTCAGGCCAACAGTCTGGGGATTCTAAAGACCAGTACAATGGACACTATGTTCAAACAAAAGTCCAACTGCATTTTAGCAGAAAAATAAAAATGACCATTAATGTAAAAGGTGCTTTTGACTCTTTGGGTGAAATTCACTAAGGTGTGACAATGAGGTGATAAAGCAGAGATGACTTGTCCAGCGATTCCTATGGAGCCAAGGCACTAAGATTTCTCTATCTTTGGAGATCTTAGCATATAGTCTCTATAGAATAAAATAGGAACTGGGGAAATGATATCAATGGAGAAGTCATTTCCACGTTATCACCTCTTTATCAACCCATAGCTCATAACCCCGTTTGAATGCTAGCTAATGCATCAGTGACCTCTGGCATTTGGGGGAGATGCATTAAGGAGTGATAAAGAGGTGATACAGTGGATATGACTTTTCTATGATATCACTTCTCCAGTTACTTTGTTTTTCTGTGGAGCCAATGCACAAAGTTTTCTCCATCTTTGGATATCTTAGCATATAGGCTCTATAGAATAACACAGGAACTGGAGAAGTGATATCTCCACTTTATCACACCTTACTGCATAACCACAAAGGAGTTGAAATTCCATTTTAAATCAATGGGAATTTGAGTAATTTTTATTTCAACCCTATGGTGCAGTTGGTTTGCTCCAGAACTGTGCTTCTTTAGCTGGATGAATAAAGTCCCATGTATGTACATGTATATGGGTATACAAATATCTGTATGCATGTGTGCGCACATGTGTATAATATATATTGGCATGCAAAGATGGCCATTAAAGTGACAAACTAATGGATTCCTCTCTTTGAAGCTGGTGTACTAACAGGAAATTGAGAAAATCTGGAGCAAAACAACTTGACCAGAGGGGACAAATGAACATTTCCAAAATTCTCATTTATTTAAATGGGGTTTTTAAATCCCTGAATGCTAGAAAGGTCTCTGCTTTGGAGACCACCCTAGCATTCAAGGTATTTAACCCTTTGAGTGCCAGAGAGGTGCAATGTGTTGCATTACCCTCTGGCACTCAAAGGGTTAAAAGCCCCATTTAAATTAATGGGAATGTGTACATGTTCCCCAGTGATCTGGCCCTGCAATCGCTCCAGTTCCTTTAGTACATCAACCATTGCATGGATTCTATAATGATGTTTCCTATTCAAATATATATACTGTAAGGCAGGGGTCTCAAAGGTCAGTCTTCAAGGGCTGCAAACAAGGAAGGAATTTAGGATTTCCCTGATTAAGCAAAGGTAAGTTAATCAGTGGCTCAACTGTGTTTAAGCAGAGAATTAAAGCGGAATTATCACTCCAAAAAAAGTGCTCCCCAAATTATTATTTATATAGCGATAACCATAGAAATACTAGTATAATACAAGAATAAGTCCAGTGTTGTTAGGAAATCCTACTTGATCCAAGATAAACAGACAGGCATCAGCGCAGACATCTTGCCTTTGAGACATTTGCACTCCTGCGCTGTCTTTCCTGGTCTCCTCTAGGAAGAGTTGCATTGTACCTTAAAGGAGCAGTAAACTTTTATTTATGAAAACACATATTTTGTAGATCATTTCCTGCTGAATAAAACAATGTCACTCCCATCACTGTCAGATGTTTTATTCAAACTTTATAGCAGTTCAAATAATCATGAAGTGAATTTACTGTGTTTACTTCCTGATAGTTCTAACTGACAGGAAGTGACTGGCAGTTTCTATCACATTCTATGGAGAACTGTATTCCACTGACTTTTCTGACTTTCCTCTCCATTAGAATCTAACAGGAAAACTAATTAGAATATGACCACGAGAGGGCACTGCTAATGTAAAAAAACATGGGTTTAAACCGTAATAACTCTGGAAATATAAATCTCTCTGCAATGGGAGTACCCTTATTTTACTCAATAGGAAAATCCCTACAATATATATTTTTTAAAAAAAAGTTTACGGCTTCTTTGAGGTACAGGAAGTGACTGACACAGCAGGTGTGCAGATTAGACTTGTGCACGGCAAAGATTTTCGGTAAAATTCGATTTTGGACTAATTTTTTTATTTTCAATTCAGAAGATCCCAGTTTTGGACCAGACCTGTTCGACTCGGACGAAATTCATCAATAGTCCAAATTATTCGGCTGAATTAAAAAAAAAGTAAAATATTCAATAAAAAATTAAACAAATAAAAAAATACATTAAACTACATTAATAATAATATTAGATCTCTAATGAGACAAGAAAGTGTATTTTATAAACCCCCACACACTTCTATATGTGTGTCACATCAAATTAAAGCCCTTTCTGCCCTTTAAAAAATGGTATATGATATGTGTTTGTGCAATACATGAGAAAGATAGGAATTATGGTTGAACAAACACATAGCAAAAATGCCAGAATTGCTTGTGTCCTTATGTGGTTAATATCTGCACTTTGCATGAACTGTAAAGCACCTGTTTTACCAGATCTATTTTTAGCAATATGTAGCAACATTGTAATAGTTTGAGGCGGGAAAGCGCCATGCCCTCTATTTTTAGTAGCATGTAGCAACATTGTAATGGTTTCAGGCGGGAAAACACGTCCGAATTTCTGAAATTTACACCGAAATTTCAGACTAGGTCCGTTTCGGATTCTGATTATTTTTTGTGGCCGGACCTTGGCTTTCGGAAGGTCTGAATGATGCCGAATACGCCTTATTCGCCCGAATTCCGAAATAGCAGAACCGAATCACACAAGTCTAGTGCAGATTCCTCTAAAGCAAGAAGCCTTCCTGTCAGTCTCGGATCAAGTAGAATTTCTTAATAATGGTATAGTATATAGTATAATACTATTATTTATTTACTTATCGCTATAGGAATAATTATTTGGGGGGGGACTTTAAAGAGTTAACGGGGAACATTCAAAAATTTTTGACCATGGGTTTTAATCAGTAAAACAAGATTAGTGCTGTTTTTTTTTTTTAACTTACCTAAGAGTGGAGATATGAAGCCTTCAAATCAGGCACTTCCGCGTTCTGCGGCACCCTGTATATGCCACACGACTCCGCAGGACTTCCCAGCTGCCCCAGGGAGCATGTTCACGCTTCTCTTTGTAGCTGTATTTCTGTGGGCTAACGTTACAGCAAACTTCATTTGCAATGCTACTGAGGTTGCAACCTCAGTAGTATTGTAAACGGAGCCTGCTGTAACGTTAGCCCACAAAATACATCTACGAAGGGAAGCGTGAACATGCTCCCCGCTGCAGCTGGGAAGTCCTGCGGAGTCGTGCAGCACAAGAACGCGGAAGTGCCCGATTTGAAGGCTTCATATCTCCACTCGTAGGTAAGTTAAAAAAAAAAATAACAGAGTTAATCTTGTTTTGTTGATTAAAACCCATGGTCAATTTATTTTTTTTTTATGTGAATGTTCCCCTTTAAAGCACAACAGAATACTGAGTAGACTTTAAGGTCTGGTTGGCTTTAAACTAATTAACTTTTAAATAGAAGTTGCAACCCCAAAATACATGTTAAGGTTGATTACCTTTATACAATGTGCATTAAATCTTTGTCAATGTTCTTTTTTGGTCTGGGGAAATACAGTATTTTCAAAGTGACCAATTAAGTCTTATGAAGGCAGGGAAATAATTAGTTATTTTCACTCCTCAGGCAAGAACTGAACACCCATTGTAAAAGCCCAAAATATATGTATGTTAGAAAAGGGAGCTCAGACCATCAATATGAATGCATTGATGTGGTAGACGTTATCAAAAGTGTCCTCGGTTCAGCTTTAAAGGTGAGATCTGGCAAACAACTGTATTTTGGTTAACAAACTGACATGTGCCTGATTCCATCCTTCTATTAAAAAGGTTGAAGGATGTTGTGGATATTGCAGCTGTGCTTAACAAAATGATGGTGGAGGAAGACTAATGTAACCAGATCACCATTTTAATGTAAGAAGCTTATGAAAAGAATGCACTTCAGATTTGCATTGGTTTCTGTGCAGACCAACAGAATGTTTTCTTTAGTGTGCTGTATTATGATGGCAATCTAGTGAGTTCAAAGGGATAGTAATACTTGATTTTCAGAAAGTTTAATATTGTTTATATTAAAAAATAAATTAAATGCTGTAAGTCCCATTGCTTAAACTTGCATAGTTTAAGAGTTATAAGCTTATAAAGTTCCCCCCTCCCTCCCCTTTTACACACGTCAGAGATGCAGCTGACAGATTGAGATCCTGGTCCCGAGACAGGACGGCTCTTCTGCAGAGCCAAAATCACATGGTCTACAAAGAAATACTTCATTAGAATGGTCTGGGTGAGATAATTAGGCCATTGGCAGCACAACAATGGGCGGGGCTTAATCAAGAGTAGGGGCGGGGCTTCATAGATGTGAAAAAAGTGCTAGGAATAGGCTGGGGAGGAGAAGAAATGGGCAGGGAGTTGGAGGAACATTAAAAACTCCCCACATCCGGAGGATCAGCCTCTGCCCCAGAGACCCGGTAATCAACAGCAAAAGCCAGAGTCTCTGGGGCAAATTAATGGTTAATGCAATATGCCCAGGACTGCACAATAACCAGTGAAACCCTTCTGTGATTGTTTTTATAAGTTTACCACATTAACCTCTTGAAAGGGACAATAGCCCTTAAAAAACAACTGTGGTGATTTTGAAACAGATTTCAAAAATTGGCTATGTGTTGTATTTATTATTTTTTGTTTAGAAGATTAATTTCTGATTTATTTAGATTTATAGATTATTCGAATTAAGGCATTCTATTCAGACACTGCCCGTGTTAGGCCTACATTCCCTCCTTTATTCACTGACACTTCTTGTGCTAGTGGAAGCTGGCAATGCATTGTTGAGCTGTGAGTGGGGAGGTAAGGTAGGGATAAGACTGGAACTGCCTACATGACATGCCTTTATTAGCATAATCTATACATCTTTTTTACTCAAAAACGTGTTTACTAAAGAAAACATGTCCAATATAACATATAGTTGATTTTGAAAACTCTCTCAGAATCACCAAAGTTATTTTTAGGTGATAGGTTCCTTAGAACGCTAGACACATCTCCAACACACTGCTTAGTAGTGGGTTGGTGTTGTTGCTACCATTCAAAGGGTTAACCCTTTGAGTGCCAGAGGGGTACGCAACACATTGCATACCCCTCTGGCACTCAAAGTGTTAAAGGGGTAGTCTGATTAAATTAATTTGACTTGGAATTTTTGTCTGTTTGGGTACAATTCCCTTTGGCACTGTAGACAACATGCAAATTTACATTTTTAACCATTCGAGTGCCAGACATCTACCCAGTGCATTTTTTTGCAATGCGTGGATACCTGTTTGGCACTCAGCTTGTTAAAAAGTTGTGATACTTTGTATATCCAGAATAATAATCATATAAATATATACTTATATATGTACACCCATATATATACGTTTATAGGCATTACCCTGTACATGGCTCTTTTGTGATTTTCATGTCTGTTGATAGCAAAAATGTTTGATGGTTCTGACACACAGAAGGGTTATCACCTTATCCTTTTAAAGAGGAACTTTCACCCGCTATAAAGTTGCCCAGCAATAACTGAGCAGGGAGCGACTAACTTTATAATAGATATGTTACCTCTGAAATGTTGCTGATTATAAAGAAATCCTTTATTGTAGGATACTGACGGCCAGGTTAGTGCAGTCTGTGCGCCTGCGCCGTCAGTCCCTTCCGGTTATCATGTGGAACACTGCAGTGCGTCTCAATGGAGACCAGGACTGACAGCGCAGACATGTCTGCGCTGATGCCTGGCTTCCAGTCTCCTACAATAAAGGATTTCTTTATAATCTGATACATTTCAGAGGCAACATACCTATTATAAAGCTAGTTCCTACCTGCTTAATAATTGCAGGGCGACTTTATAGAGGGTGAAAGTTCCGCTTTAAAAGTTCACAAATATTATATATATGAATGCCTCAAGGCTATGGTGGCTATTGCACAGCTGTTAAGATTACTTCACAGCCCTGAAGCATGCTTTTTCCATACGTGTTTGTTATTAAAAGGCTTAGGTGTTACTGTAGACCAGTGGTTCCAAAATAAGGTGACCACAGTAAACGTTTTAAATTAATATATATATATATTGTACAGCTTTTCCTGTTGAGTAAAACAACTGCTCGGTGATGCACCTTTACAGAGCATTTGCAGTTTTACATTAACAGTGCCCCCTAGTGGTCAGATTTCAATTAGTTATTCTTTTGCATTCCATGGGAGAGGGAAGTCACTGACCTACAGATTTTCACACAATGAGAATAAAAACTGCTGAGGGATTTCTGACAGTTTGGATTTTCAAGAAGTAATGATGCTGTTACTCGTTTCCTGTGAGTTTGTTTGGTTATAATTTTTGAATAAAACTACAGTACCTTGTGTAACGCCGCAGGAACAGCCATATAAATAATACATTTTTATAAAAAATAAAAGTTTACTTTTCATTTAAATCCAGGATGCTTATAAAAACCACATACCGTAAGGTTGCAATGATTCATATGCAGTGCTGCAGAATTACATTTTCATATGTATTCTGGATTTAATGAGCTATACCCATCCCTATCCTTGGAGGATCCTAACAGGTCATGTCATTAGGATTTCCCTGCTTGAGCACAGGTAAGTTAATCAGAGTTTCAGTTATTTTAATTTACTGACCTATGCACAAGCAGGAAAATCCTTATGTCATAGCTTACTAGGGGCCCTAAGGTGAGGACTGGGGAACACTGCCTGGGCTAAAGAGACCACATTTCCCTTTAAACACAGGACATATGAACATTCTACAGGATGCATTCAATGTAACCCTGCAGTGTGTTTTACATAAGTGTCCCTCATTTAAAGGGATATCTTTTAACCTTCACATAGAGCAGTGGTGGGCAACCATTGACTCGCGATCTGCTGGGACTATAACTCCCACTCCAATCAGTCAGACTTCCTACTTCTACCTTAGAATCAGATGGGACCATTTTATGATATAAGCATTTCATTCTCAAATACTTCAGGTATCAGCAAAACCCTGTAGTGTGTATTTTTCATATAAGGCCTGCATTTAAAGAGATCTCTGGTCTCCTTATCCATCCCTATTCCTGCCCACCTTGCTTAAACCATGTCCAGGTGATGCAGATCATCCCAGAACAGGTGAGTCAGATTTTAACAGGTGACCAGCTATCCCTTTAAATGCAGGACATGTATGGAATTTGCAATCTGCAGGACTGCACAGGATTCATTGTAAACCATATGTCCCAGTGAAACAAATCTCAGTCTAAATTACGCATTGTGGGGATATTGCAGACTGTAACATCCACAGTGTTTCATACAGCATGCCCCATAGAGCACTAGTGGGCAACATGAGGCCCTCCAGCTGATGCCATATGATGAGGAATGATGGATTGTAGTCTGGAAGTACATGGATCATAATGACAAAGCCAACCTTTTCTTTCTATGTCCAAGCTCTTGACCCAATAGATGCCAGATATGTCTCCATAGCAATGCATTTAAGACATTGCTTTCATCCAAGAGGTGTATGGAGAAGTCTCTTCTGTAGTGTGTCTTTTTAGAAATGTTGCAGATCCCCCCCCCCAAAGTCTTAATGATTCAATGAAACAAAGATCAGGGGCAAATGGTCTTGTTCACTATTCCCTATCCCTCTTGCTGCTCTAGAGTTGAAGTTTCCAAACCTGTCTTCATGAACCCATAGTAGGCCACACCTGTGTTCGTACAAGGAAATGGCCTATTAGAAGTAGTTGATGACAAGTTTGAAAACCCTAGAGTGTTAAATAATAACTGAGGAACTGTTGTCCAAGGGTAATAAAGTTGTTCTTGTTGTCACTTGACCCAAGCCATATTTTGGTTGCCGTGGTGACAGCTTATTTTGTCCTCCATGAAGCTGCTCTCCCATGGCATGGCTTCTCTGTTGACGATGCTGCACCTGTGGTTTCCATGAAGACTACAGGAGGTCATAGGCCCCAGCAGTTGTAGGAGGTGGTGCCGTCCTTGCAGGAGAGCTGTAATAATAGGGTGAACCTAGAAAACAGAAAAGGAGGAGGAGGGGGTCAGACAGATACCTTGTTAAATTTCCCTCTATTAATAAGTCAACTTCATCAACC